>CM064914.1:20393740-21665407 GCA_032727855.1 Quercus ilex subsp. ballota
TAATATTGTCATAAAATGATTCATTCCATTCCCTTCATGTTACTCCAAAACAAGATTACTTAGAGGCTGTTTAGTTCACCTATTTCCATAACTCAATTCTCTGTTTCCATAACTCATAACTCAAAAATCGTGGAACCCATAGCAAAAAGGTTATTTGGCTGCACAATAACTCTGTTTCCATCACTCAATTCTCTGATTTTTGAGTTATGAGTTATGGAAACTGAAAACACATTTTGGCTGTTTTCAGTTTTCATAACTCATAACTCAATGGTAATATTGTAATTAAACACACATAGAGGACCCACAAACAATACACAGCCGCACCTTTTGACTATTTTTTTTTTCCTTTCTTCTCCTGTGTTGGTTGTTCGGTTTTTTTTTTATTGGTTTGGTCTGTTCTGGGTTTCTTTTTTTTCTTTTTTTTTTTCCTTCTTTCACTGGTTCGGTCTTCATGTTCTGGGTTTTTTTTTTTTTTCATTAGGTTCGGTGAGTTTGGGTACTGAAGAAAAAAAAAAAAAAAAAACTAGTTCGGGTGACAGGTATGAGACCCACAAATAATGTGAAAAATATTGAGTGTTGAGAAGTGAGTGATGGTACCAAACAAACATAGTATTTTAGAGTGATGAGTAATGAGTGAAGAGAGACGGAAATTGAGTAACCAAAAAAATTGATCCAAACATTGCCTTACATTCCTTTCAATTTAAAACATTCATTCAAAATTATTTAATTCCATTCCATTCTTTTCCCTTACTTAAATACATTTTATTCCTTTTCATTCCTTTATATCATTCCATTTCATTCCCTTATGAACTCTCTAACGAAACATAAATAGTAACTAGAATTAACTTCCACATAACCGCCTACTACCCTCAATTCGAACATAAAATTTTCATTAAAAAAAAAAAAAAAAACACATTATTAATGAAATGGGTGCCGTGGGTTGTTCATGCTGGATTCTGTCCTGTCCAAATGCAGTTAAGTCCAACTCAACACCCCAAGAATTAAGCCTGAAGTGGGGCCCTCATTACCACTCATCAAACTAGTAATACAGGACCTCAGGGTCCTGTCTCGTGCTCATTTTTTCCTACCAAAAAAACGATAAAGAGTAAAGACTAGGTCATAATGCCTGGCCTTGCTTCATTATGAAGACTAGCAATGAAACAAGATTCACGTAGTTTAATTTTCTCATTTGATTTATTTAATATTCCTATTGACAACCTTTACTTCGGAAACACAACATTCTTTTCATTTCTCACACATTGATCTGTTGAGAGATTCAACGAAAAGTTGCACTTCTGTTCCCAGTTGCCGGAAAAGCTTGACGTCGTCTTCCTTGAGGAAATTCTCCTGTTCCATCATCATCTCTTTGGACTCGACCTTTAATTGGGCCTTTTTTTTTACCCCCAGAATCACGCCGGCTCTTTAAACCTTTGTCACCCTCTGACCCCAACTCATCCTCTGGATTTTCTCCAAATCTGACATGTTTCCTTGCTGCTTCATAATCAAATGGCTTCAGCTGCAAGACGCAGCCAGCTTCCTGAGATTTCTCATTTTTTCTGCCATTCCCATTTTGATTAATTGACTCAAAGCATTGCTGGAAGCTTGATGACAATTCAGAGAGAGACATAGGCTCATCATCCATTTCCGAAGCAGACGCCCCAAAATCACTCTTATGCTCATCTGTGGCTTCTAAATTTCCATGTATTGGTACCTCTACATTTAGATTATCTTCCAACATTATAATATCATCTGATCTAGAGTTGGCAGCTGGCACAGCAGCATGCCCTTGAGCTTGACAAGTTTCGACGGCTGTATCTGGCACTTCTATAACTAATTTTGACTGCTCACTTGTGCCAGAAAAAGAGTGGAAGGGAAAGTTCACTGAAGATCTGATTTGCTCCAACTTGATCTCTTCCTGGTAAAAGATTGTTAATATAGTTTAGTGCAAAAAAATTAAGCCAATTAGATCGTTAACTGCAACAACATATGAAATCAAATTACAGAGGTTTAAATAATTAAAAATAAAGTGCCTCAATAATAGTTACCCACACCCTCAACATGTTCAAATATCATAAAATTACCCACATACTGCACTCACAAAACATTTGCAGGTAGGCTGTATGCTAAGTTCCCATGACAAGCAGAAAAGAAGCATCAACGAACATGGGTTATAAAACATAGGTCCCCACCAAAATAAATAAATAAATAAGCCAAACTCCATCTATTTCCTTTTTTTTTAATGGGGAGAGAGAGAGAGATAGAGAGATTAAATGTAGGATGCCAGGTTCAAGGATTAACTACACTAGAAATTGGAGTCGCAGAATAACAGTTGGCAAGGAATTTCAATGTGCTTCATTATCTAAATGAGTGTATAAAATTCACCTTTTTGTTGGTATCAAACTTTCTCTTTGGGGCTGAATTCCCCAGGAGTGCCCCAAAAGCACGGCTAGGCTTCTTAAGCATCTGAACAGTTGCTCCAGTAACCTACAAAGGATAAGGCAATTAGTTTTAGACTAAACCACTGTCAGTAAGAATCCAAATCATCAATATAAAAATAATCATGATTTACAACCTTTGCTGAACCCAACCCCAAGGTATCATCAATTGCATCTCTGCTCTGCCCAGTAGTGAGGCTTCCACCGACAAGCTGTGAACTATAACCATCAGAGTTTATGCTGATGTTCCCACTTTTATCTGAATGCTCAAAGGGGAATCCTTTTCCGTCTTTGTCAACTTCAGAGGCACTGCATCCAAGCTCTGAAGACTCATCTTTCAGCTGAGGAGAATGCAAAAGTGCAGACATATTACCATTCATTGTATCGCCCCCATCAACGCTTACTCTTCTAGCATTTCCAGCTTCACGTTTTATAAGAGCATCAGGTGAGAAGGCATCAGATCCATCTGTAACTTTAATTTCTTCTGATGCCTGAACAATGAAAATTTAATGCTATTTAGAATAATAAGGATCAATATTTTCCAGTGCAAGGTGAAAAATCTGTAGCACAAAAACACCATTTCTAACACAACTATAGATTAAAAATTCATATATTGGGAAAATAATTAAACAAGTGAAACTCTATACAAATTGTACATCCTTTCAATTTGCTCCACTTAATGCAAAGCCTCATGAACTCACTAGTTTGCCAATTAAGTGCTTGAGCAGGACAACAATATAATACTGTATGCATAAACTTTCTCAATCTAAGGTCAGACATTCAAACAAAGTACACTATACCTAGCAGCATCAAAGCCACCTTCATTAGTCAACCTACATAACCAGACAGGTTTTAAAACAATTAAATTATAGTGACTATATAAATTATATAGAAGTGATAACAAGAATCATTCATAATAATAACCGCTAACTTCTTCCATTACCTATTTTAACTATAACACTTGTAAAAATCGTTGCCACACCCCATAAATATCAGATTCTACAAGCTCCCAACAAATTTCTATTCACCGTTATTGACTTGACTTCCTTTATTTTGGTTCATAACAGCAGGCTACATGAAGACACAATCAACTGTATCTCTGTGGTCATGCTTTAAATGTTGCAAAGCCAGTTCTAACACATCAAAATTTGTAGTCTTCACTTTTTATTGTTGAAAGCTTAACCTATCAAATTGGAGTGTCCTACTTCTAGATTATATCCATGTTCCTTAATTTTGTGGAACAATTGTTCAAAATTTATGCAGCAATTTTATTTCTCACACTATCATCAAGCTCCATCTGGGCCTTACAATTTCCATAAGTCCCACCTTCAGATGTTCAGCAATAGCTTCATATGCAGCAGCATTTTGTACAGAATGCCTAATGATGCTAAGAACAGGAGAGAGATTGTGCTCAACGTAAGGGTGCTTTGATTTCACCAATCGACGTAACTTGCCAGTAGTGTCAGGCTTCTGCTTGGCTAATACAAAAGAATAATAAAAATAGTAAGAACATATTGTATGGAAGCCATTTTAAAAATAAATAATCAAGCTGATAAAAATTGTCTTAGGTTTCCCTACCAATTTCAAGAAGAGTTTTGTTTGGCAATATATATCCAGTACTCTCATCCTCAGCACGAGCAACCACATCTCGCCACTCACAAAGGCCCTGGAAGCAAGCTAAGTATGAAATCTAAAATTTATATTAAAATAAAATAAAAGAAACCCACATAACTAGAGATCACTACAATAGAGAAACCAACTGCAGATTATCAGTTGACTTAAAATATCCTATTAATCATCCATTCATTTTGAAAGATGAGATGGTTTTTATTTTGTGAAATCCCTTATATTTTGATTGATACATTCCATGGCTCCTACAAGTCAAATAATCATATCAACTACAATGATAGAAAAAACTTCTTAATAAATAACCCTGAAAAATATTTATCTCAATAATAAAAGAGAAGGTACAGGAAAATGGCCAGCAACGTACTGCAACAATGGCAAGCTGCTGAGCATCGAGACTGGCACCAGGCAACCTGCATTGAGAGAGAATAAATATTGACTGAAGTTGTTAAGAGAGAAAATTTGACACAGCCAAATAAAAATAGAGGTTTCAACAGGGGGTCAATGGGGTAAAAAGGCAAATGTATATACATAAGTACATAAATGTAATTTTGAAAAGAGGGCATAACCCAAGTATGCAAGCACACAACTGAGATCACCCCATAAAAAATAAATAAGATTTACATTTCAAAATAAAAGGTTCGAAAATCAATAAAATAAAAGAAGACATTGAAAAGCCAAAAAATAGTAGACCAACACCCATTTGAAAAGAACTTTTAAGAAACTGAGAGTAAGAAATAGACCCATATATATGGAGATACGAATTTTCTGTCAAAAGCTCTTTCTCATATAACTGCATGCACACATCACAACTGCGCTTGTAGACCTATCAGCAAAAAGATATTTCAGTAAACAATGAGAAGTTACAGTAATTGACAAACATCATAACATGTGGAGGATAGTGAAAAAACCATTAGAATTGATCAAATTATACATGTTTATAGTTATCTGGAAAGGAAGATAAATTTGGTCACAGCCAATACAATTTCTGTTGTGCAATATTTGAAGAATTTACAAACTTATGTTCTTGCCTTAGGCCAAACCATGACCACCAATCACACCAGTACCAGAAAGTTCCTAAGAATCCCCAGACATGAGGGAGGTAGAGAGTTTCTTGCACATATACTCAATTATCAAATGCCTCCCAACCAAACCCAAATATCCCCTGAAAACCCCACCAAGGATGTCAAGCACCCAGATTTCCATACCTTGCTTGTCAAAAAAAGGGGGCAAATAGCACTCCCCCCCCCCCCCCCCCCCCCCCCCCCCCCAAAAAAAAAAACGAAAACACCTACTCTAACTATGGTGCAATTGCAATTTCCCCCACAAACTTCTAAATTGATCAATGTTTTCCCCTTAACCAATGGTAATAAGCATTCTGCTCCCTACAGTAAGCATTTTGAGAATGGAAGTTTACTGAAAGTTGTAGTTTGGAAATTCTCGATATTGATTTACTTTGTTTGGCTTAAAATGAAACTCAAAATTTTCGGGGATTTTTAAACTTGGAAATCAAGCATCCAAATCCCAAGTAAAAATTCCATGGGGAAAGGCGTCATTTACAAAATCTTGTAACACTACCACTCATTACTCTCACACCACCCCCATCGCCTGATACCACTGCCACTGTCAACATCAATTTCACTGCCATCGCCACCACACTACCATCGCTACCATCACCATATCACTAACACTGCCAAAGCTGGCACCATCATTACCACCACCACAATTGCTGCCCCCACCACCATTACCAAGTCATTGTCATCATCAATCCCAAAATTGTCATAATTATTATAATACTCTAAATTTTTTTTTTTTTTTATGTTCACCAAAATAATGGATATTCAAATTGATAGGATTGAAATTCCTATCAATTAAATCCAATCATTTTGAAAATTCAACCAAACTAGATAATTGAAATTTCATATTTCTGTTAGGACACGTTTTCACAAACAATTTTGACTTTTAACTTTAATGGATAGCCTACTCCAAGGATCATCATCCACAAATTATACCCTATTAAAACTCCAGGCTTTTGTATACCACAAGCAAAGAATCTTATCATTTGAAGTCAGTGAGACTGAAACATATTCAATCTAACAAAACAAGATCCCCAAAGCACGCAGATAGAAGAGCAACAAAATAAGTGACAAAAAAATTTTGAGTTCACAGCAAATATTTAAGTTCTATAATCCATAATTTAAATATTTCCAAAAATCTTGACCCGTACAATATGATTAGATCTTATAGGCCAAATCAAACTCTAGTGAGCTAGCTCACTTGTGATTCACAATTTTCTCTCTGTTTGGGTAAAGAATTTTACGATTCACATTCGAGTCAGAAATATTTTAAAGACCATCAGGGATCTACTTAGGGACAGATTGGTTGACCACTGGTTTCACTGATACTAAGTGAAAACACCATAAAGATATAAATAAATAAGGAAAGGAGAGATCAATACAAAGAGAGAGAATATCTACTCTACCCCTATGACTGGAGCCAAGGCTCAACTTTATTCTCCAAGTAGTCACTCCCATTTACATCAACCTGACTATGGTAGCTTAGGGCCTGTTTGGTTTGTGTCGAGGTTGTATTCATTTTCTATTTTCATTTTCTCTACTCATTTTCTATACTCAAATCTCGTACTTATTTTTTGTTTCCATCTATTTTTTTGTTTGGTATCATTTTCTGCTTTGTCTTCCCCTTCTCTATTTTTTTTATGACAACCACCAATAAATATAGAGAGAGAGAGTGTGTTCTTTGATATGACAAGTCAATGATAGTGGGACCCACAGATTTGATTTTTTTTTACAAAAAAAGCCACTATATTCATTTTCAAGAAAATGAGAACACCAAAAAGTTGTATTCAATTTTTGTATTCAAATCCTTTTTTTTAATACTAAAAATGAAAACTGAATACAAATACAAAACCAAACAAGTTTTTTAATGGTGGGTCCCACAAAAAACTGAAAATGAATACAAAATACACCCCCTTTTTTGCTCAAACCAAACAGGCCCTTAAAGACTCATATCCCTTAGTAAAAATGATGGTTAAAAAATTTCTAATTTATCACAAGAAATGACGGCTGCTACTTCTAAGCATCTAGATGAACTGACAATAGAATAATCCAACAAAAGCAGAAAACCTATAGACTATTCCATAATGCATACTGGCCTCACTATAAGCTGTTAAAATAAACTGATGTCATCAATCCAAGTACATACCAATCAAAACCAATCCAAATACACAGTTCCTAATTTGCAAATGTCCCTCCCACCCTCCCTCTGGTACCAAAACTAATTTTCAAAATTAAAAAAAAAAAAAAAAAAAAAAAAAAACCAACTAAAAGAACACTGGAAAGTCCACATTATAATCATTGAAACATTAGCTCACAGCGAAGCCACAGATAATTGCTTTAATGTGAGGTGTTAAAATAATTTTCAATTTCATTAGATTATGAATTACAGGCACTTTTAGGCACAGGGGCAGATCTAATTTTTGTATAATTCCAACAAATTTTTTATTTCGTATAATTTTCAAAGTAGTAACAAGTTACTCTTCCATGGCTGGATCAGTGCATGAAGATTATACATCCACTGAAGGAGCTTCAAAATTTTCATACCCTTTATGCAACATCACATGAATGTGCAGCCGTAAACAATGCAAATATCATAAAAGGATGAAACCAATCACAAACTTCAATGAGATACATAAACCCAAGGAACTTCCCAAAATCCAACCAACAAGTATATTATCAACATAGGGCCCAATTTATTTTCTAGATGAGTTGGGAGTTGGTGCTAATGGTCCATGAAGACTATATCTCTCCTAAAGTAGCATCAAAATTTCCATTATACATAGGCATTTAAAAACTTGATTCTCATTAAATCATATATAAATTATAATACACAATATCACATGAACAGAGAGTGTAAAAATAACTAAAGGGAAAAAAAACTCGCAATCCTATAAAATCTGTAGAAGATGCTAATGGTGCGGGAGGAATTACCTCTACTAACGGAGCATCAATATTTTCGGCCTCTTTAGGCATTGCATTTAGCTTGATTCTCATTAAATCATATATATACAATAGATAGTGTGTATCTTCTCTGGCATATCTGTGATCATAAGAAGATAATTAGATGATGATACAAGTTAAAAACACCTTTATCATTAGTGGAAGATAGCAAACAAGTAATCATGAGCATGCAACACCTTAAACTTTGAATTTAGACCACTCACAAAATATTAGCAAACTAAGAAAACAAAACAAGATTTGTAATGAATGTAGAAGTTCATATTTTGACAATTACATACATTTCTAAGTAGTATCTTTTCTTAGAAAAGTACAAAAATATGTGCACCATCCTAGTACAAAGAAGTAGACATACAAAAATGACTAAATTTAACAACTTCAAAATCCCACACATTTGAGAAAGAAAAATAGCTCATTGTTGCAATCCAAATGTATAGAATTCTTTTAAGGAAAAAAAAAAAAAGAAGAAGAAGAAGAAGAATTTCAAATCCAGAACTGAAATTCCATGTTTGTCAAAAGTAAGTATTATGTTCTCGCCAATACACCACATGATTGCCAATAGTACAACATTCCAAATCACTGCATTTCCGTGTTTCTGAAATGACCTCTCCAACAAGCCAGCCACTCTGTCACCAAACAATGCATAACACACTTGCTGTACGAAATGGAATGAAGAAGATGATTCACAGACCCATAGACTTACAACACTCGCTTGCTCGTATCTTCCAATGACTATTTGGCTACAATAGTCAAATATTGAGATAGTCATTGTAAAATTACAAACCTGTTTATATACTTAATTCAACTACAGTACCAACAGATGTATCTTAAATGCAAAGTGATGATAAAGTGGGCAAGTAAACAACTCTAATTAAATATAGACAGGAGGTAGATTCCTTCAGAACTACTAATTCACTTGGGTTAATGAATTATTAAATTTACTTTTAACTAATAACAATAATAACTAAAGTTTTGGAGGCAACCAAGAGAAGAATTTCAAGCAGGAAATGCGTGACAAGCTCTACATGTACCTGAGCATCTCCTCAGGAAGAGGGCGTAATCTCCAATCTGCATTCTGATATCTGCAAGGAGTTGTCAAGTCAACCTTATAGTAACGCAGAAGAAGGAAAAGTAGTCAACCCATAAGTAGCAGCTTTTTTTTTTGGGGGGGGGGGGGGGGGGGGGGATAAACAGTAACAGCTGAATCTAGTGAAACTGAAAATTAATTTAAAAAGCATACTCTTTGTTAGCAGAAACTCCACAAAAGTGATGCAAAAGAAACTCCAAGCTATTTCTCTCCAATTTCAATACCTTCGAAGCCTGAGGATCAAAAAGAAAAGTTCACATTCGTAATAAGTACGAGAATATCACAAAATAATTATGATTACGTGTTAAAAGTGGGGAAAAAAGGAGCATATTGGGGTGAAGAAGGGTGGGGAAGGATAGCAACCAAGAGAATTTTGCCAAGCATCTTAATTGAAAGACCAACTTTCCTATCTACCATTAGCCTAGTAACCAGTGATTACTCTTCCCTTTTAATAAGTAGGTCTTGAGTTCAACCCATTGGACAAGATGGGAGAATGCTGCCCCCTTTGTAGCCTGCTACTACTAAAAAAACAATAAAACTTCCTATTCTTTCGAAGGACAAAGTAAAGCCTTAGAACTCATGCTAAAATATGAATCTCTTTAAAACATAACATAGAAATAAATCCATGGGTATCCAAATAATAAAACAAGAGAAGAGAACTGAAGTGAATTGAGTAAGAAGCCTCTCCCTGAAGTGAAAAGTGGATGGGATCAAGAAGGAAATTTTTTTTAATTAAAAAAAAAAGGCAAAGGGAATATGAAATTAAAGGGAATAATCAGGCACAGATAACCCGAGATATCTAGTAGCACAAAAAGTTGGTGAGTTGCAAAAAAAATCAGTATGATCCTATGCCCAGTATTGTGCATGCAGAGCAATATCAACTACTTGGAAAAATTAGTTTCCGATGGAACCACAGTACTGAGAAATACACCAACCATAATATAAGATTTTTACCTACAGAGACAAAAAGCAATAGATACAAGGCTTATATATAAATCCCAACATTTAGCGATTTCGAAGTGCAAACCTGGCCAGTGTCAAACAAATTGCAAATGTAAATGCCAAAGTCCCGCTGAAGCCACACAATATCTCGATCTGCTCCATGCATAACCTAATTGAGTATAAATATTTCCCAGTATCACATAATTTGGTAAATCTAATACCCCCCTCCCCCAAAAAAAAAAAAAATATATATATATATATACATATATACACACTAGTTGGTGAGCAAAAGATCAACCTTTCTCTTGGTAGGGTCCTTGAAAACCTCCCTTAAATATGGGCCAATATGAATTCGAAGCTTTAGAGTATCTACAACAAAATCTTCTGTTCTGGTAGATATTTGCATCAAGCAAGTCAACCCTTGAAAAGATCGATATTGATTATGTTCCAAATCAACCTAAACAATCACAGAAGTTAAAATGAACATAAAGGAACACAAATAGGAAAAAAAATATACATGTACTAGTATTAATGTCATCTTTAAGAAAACCTAGATTAAGTCCAGGGAAAGCCATCCCACATAGATTAATTGGAAGAAACAGAGGAGGAAAAGGTAAATAAACTTTCAATATTTTATGAGTAGCGGATACACACAAAAATAAAATAAAATAACATTCCATAATCTGAACTAATGGAGAATTTTGAACAAAGAAATCTCTCTCACCAACATTAAAAATGTCAACATCAGGAACTTCTATGTACAATATCAGCCCCAGGTTATCTTCATAGTGACAATAGTTGCAAGATGGTACATATAGAGAAGCAATTGAGTCAAGCAATCCACACTAAAGAAGTAATCAGAGTAAGATTTAATGGGTTAATTATTTTGAAATTACAAAGAAAACAACTGCTTTGCAAAATTATTCAGCACACACACAGTAACCAACTATTTAAGGTATTAAAAAGCTCTTGATATCGAAATCTAGTTCACCAGAAGTTTATAGTGCTGTTAAACCCTTCGACCTAACTGGTTCCACGTGTCAACCTCACAAAACAAAATTGCCCCATTCAATCCTCACTATTACCCTCATGATTTTAGTAAAGAATGACTTGTCCAAAAGGCTATGTTAGAAGTTCCTGCAAGTAACTATGAGTACTCGTTTGCTAATATAGGTGGACAAGGATTGTTGAAATAGCCAGTTCAACATACACACAAAATTCCTTGAGCCCTTGACACCACATGGACTCATTTTGCACTTTACACCTTGCCCATAGAAGTAGCTCAAGTTCTACTTGTTAATGATTGTTGTGCACACCAAAAATTAAATAAAAATAACAACTAACAATCTGGCCAATAAGAATATACTCAAAAAAGTAAGATTAAGCAAGCAGGCTACAACATGTTGAAATAAAATAAATCAAAGTAATCAAATTTTACCGCAAATTCATTTACACCACGCAATTTAGCAGCCAACTCTTTCAAATCTTTCACTTCCTCCACAAGCTTGAAAGGCGTAGACTCAATAGAGGGGGGGTTTACAGGATCCACATTCCCAATGTCTTTATCAACAAAATCCAAAAAAGAAAGCTTCTCCTATAGGAATGAGAAAACAATAAATAGCAAGAAAACAGACTCTAATTTTGGCAACATATACAATTGACTACAAGAAAATGAAGAGAGAGAATACAATAATTGAAAATAAAGAAACATGAGAGAGAGAGAGAGAGAGAGAAAAAAAATTCCAAACCACTCTACAATTAGACAAGCAACAGAAGTTCCAATCAAAATGCATAAAAACCAGAAAAAGCGAACACACTCTCCCGGAATGGTCTCAATTAAAACATATAGCTAATCATGTTAACAACCCATGAGCCATCCATAATGTAATTAGTAATATCTTAGGTTTAAAATCTCAGTTTGTAGGTTGCTCTTTTTGTTGGGTGAAGAGAGAGATTGCAACAAGGCTGCTCATGTCGCCGCAAAGCTGTCGCTTAGGTCTAAAGAGTCTTTCTGTTTCAATAAGGATGAACTTCCAAGAGCGCTTATCTCTATTTGTAAGGAAGATTGTCCATTGGTTTCCTCTTAAATGAACAGCACAGATTATCAAAAAAAAAAAAAACCCATGAGGCAACAAAAATAAATCAACGTAGTATGACCCAGAGAAGAAAGTGATCAAAATTAAAGTATAATGCTCAGTGTCTCTTATCATTTCTACTGTCAGCATGTATATAATAATTACTAACAGCATGGAAGCTCCGAAAAGTACCTATTCAATGCATTTTGCATGATTAAAATTATCTCAAATGGACAACATCCATGAGAAAATGATTTTGAAAAGCAGAAAGAAAGCCAAAAGGTGGGTTCAAGTTATCTCAAATGTAAAATAAGGGATCTAGGTTCCCAATCGGTGTTTTGGGCAGCCGAGCAATTATAATGGAGCAGATGTCATAGGTTCAAGTCTATCATACTCATAAAAGAAAAGAGTTGCATTGCATTTCATTTCATTTCATTTCGTCCACACACTAGTGTGTTTGTGTTTGTTTTTCCAATCCCAATCAAAAAGAACATGTTAATAGCGAAAAGAAAACATACTAGGGGATGAATAAAGGTAGTGGTTTGGTCATCGTCGCTGGTCTGCTGCTGCAACCAAACGTGGTTAAAGGGCTGGTTGGAATTATTGACCAAAATATTAAACTCCTCTTGTGGCTTCCTTATTGATGGTATATGAAATGGCACCTTCGGTTTGGTCTTCGTAGCCACCTTTACAGCACTAGCACTGGCACTGGCACTAGCACTCGCCCCCTTCTTCTTATTACCATAAGACACCATCTGAAAGCCAGAGGAGTCAGTCTCTTCCTTCTTCCGGAAGTCGTCGGCCGACACATCAAACCGCTCAAGAAGCTCGTCGTTGACATTCACGAGCCAATCGTAGGCGTCGTCCATGTCTGCTTCAGGGAAAGCAGCAGAAGCAGCTTTGGGCGGTCCTTCTTGTTGTCTCCAAACCTGAGCATTATCGTTTATAGCGTGGAGCATCGACGTTGATTTGTTGGAGATTTCACGGATGGGGTTCTTGAAGTCGTCGAAGTTGTTGAAGAAGTGAAAGTCTTTGCCGAAGGGTACGCCGCGAGAGGAGGCGGAGAGCTTGGACAGTGAGGAGGCTAGGGTTTGGGCCTTGTCGGCTCCGGCTTCGGCTTCGTCACGGTGGTGGTGGTGATGCTCATTCATCATCTTGGAATTTTGATTTTGATTCTTGGATGGTGATTATTAGGGTTTGAGAGTAATAGGGGGGGGGCTTAGGGTTTTAGGAGCGTTCCCATCATGAGTATGAATATTTTTATTAGGAGACCAAAAAAAAAAAAAAAAAAAAAGTAATTGTGAACGAAATGTGCGTTTCACTTCAGTTTGGCGAAGACCGGGGTGGGGGCATTTGTCTTTCTTTCTTTCACACACACAGCCAGAGGGAGAGAGAACGTGGGAAGTGAAAGCGAAAAAAGTGTTTTGTTTTGTTTTGTTACTGTGTGCCAGAGAGAGCGTGTGTGAAACCGGTTTTAACTTTTAAAGGCCAGTGGTCATGTAACAAGCGGTGGAATGCACGTGCCCACCGCTACACCCCTACATGCACAAAATGTGATGTGCACACAAAAATTGCTATGTTATTTGTGTTTTTTTCATTTCGTTGAATGCCTCTTTTTTTCCTTTCTTATAAATTCGCAATATTCTCACGACACTTTCATAATAAATTATTATGAAGCGGCAAAAAAATGGCAATTTATGTTATAAATTCAAATTATAACTAATAACAACTTACCACCTATAATTTGTTTGAAAATATTATAAACGTCTCTTTTTTTTGTTATTATTATTATTATTATATTTGATTGAGATGATCACTAAGATATGAAAAATAGGGAAATTTGTTTGGTTGGAAGTGTTAAATTGACAATAAAATTGATGGTCCGTTGTGTTTTTCACATGAGCTCACTAAAACAAAATCTCTCCAAATCGAAGATAAAACAAAAATAGAAAATTGGGAATGAATTACAAACTGAAAATGACAATTTTTCCCCTTGCTTACCATGGGAATAAAATTCTCAAAATGCCTTCACCCAA
This sequence comes from Quercus ilex subsp. ballota, assembly GCA_032727855.1. Classification (NCBI taxonomy): domain Eukaryota; kingdom Viridiplantae; phylum Streptophyta; class Magnoliopsida; order Fagales; family Fagaceae; genus Quercus; species Quercus ilex. The sequence continues at coordinate 20,407,976 of CM064914.1, forward strand.
ATGCATCAAACTCACCATCTGGTACCAAAAATATAAAAATAATAACTCATCTAAAAAATTAGTTCGATTAAAAAAAGAGGGTTCATAATCAAATGAAATAGAGGTTAAAGAGTCTAGAATTTAAAATTTTTTATTACTATTAACACTAGCTTGTAACCTCATACATTTAAAGATATATAATAAGATGCATAATATAATTCCTATATATATAATTTAAATACTATTAATAGTCATTTTTATATTTTGTTAACTCTTTAAAAAAATTTGTAAGGATATTATTAAGTATAAAATGTAAATTATCCATTTTTTTTAAATTATTGTGAAGCACTTTTTTTGACGATTTATTTATTCTAGACTCTTTGGTTTTTATACTTAATAACTCACTTAGATAAATATTTATGATGTGGTCTCACATTTGATTCTAAAATTAAGAAATAAAATTCTTTAAGAATAAATAATTTAGAACACATAGCGCAAAATTGAAATTTTAATTTGAGTTTCTCTCAGTTTTTACCTATTATTATTATTATTATTATTATTATTATTATTATTATTATTATAGATATATAGATTCCCATTGTAAAGAGAAAAATAAAAGAAAGTTGATATTGGTGCTAACTTTAGTGGGTTATCTTTGAGAGAGCCATAGACTTTTCTCGTGTCTATGAGCATCCACATCTCTCTCTCTCTCTCTCTCTCTCTCTCTCTCTCTCGTGTTATCCCAATCTCTAAATCTTCTAATTTTCTCCGATTCTTATTTAGATGTATAAGACATGCCATTTTAAAATTAAATAAATGCCATGTGTTCCACATCCAACTAAAAATGTGAGGTAATTGGAGGATTCAATAGAATAGGACCTTTTCCAAAATTGCTAGACAAGATCTTTCCATTTCGTTCATTTCACGGTTAAGATTTTTTTTTTTTTTTTTTTTTGAGAAATATATATATATATATATATATATATATATATTAGATCTAACAGTGTACAAACTATCATGTCATTTAAAATTTTTAATAACATGATAGTCTGAATAATTAATCTATTTCAAATAGAGATGATCATTTTATGAAAATTACATGTTAAATCGTTGATCTTTTTTATTTTAATGAAAACTACACAAAAACCCATGTGTTTTCTTCATAAAATACAACCCTTGAAATTTTGTGTAACACTTAAAAGGTCCTTTATACATTGATATTGTATTTCTATGAATTTTATTTTCCCAAAATTGTTCCTTCAAATAGTATTTGTACATCATTATGTACTTTTCATAGAGGAGAAATTCTTATTATTTTTGTTGATGCCACTAATCACAATGAGCCACTAGTCCAAATAGAGTTTTAGAAAACCTACGAAAATCACACTATCAAAGTGACATCAATGTGGTGCCAGCCTAGGCCTCTTGATGCTTAAGTCATAACTCACTAAACCCAATTAAACAAAAATAATAAAGTGTTTTGGGTTTTTCTCTCATTCCTTGCAAATGTAGTGGTGTGTTCCTTATATAAGAGTGATAGCATGGCCAATACTTCATTGATTTTCTCCCATTACTTGAACCATGGTATAATGAAGGTGATGATGCATGAAAATCAGTAGGCTAAATGCTCTGAGCTTCAATGATGGTTGGATGACCTAAAGAGGAAGAAATAGACTATCGAAGGTGACCGAGGTGAACCGGCTAAGGACCTTCTAACAATTAAGTCAGTTTTCTCTCTAGAACACAAGTGTAGTAAGTGGATGAATAGTATAACCTACCTTGGTTGGATGAAGCTTTGTCTCTTTTATAGAGAGTTTTGAGTGGGTCTACTTGTTAGGTGTCACTAACATCGTGGGAGATGTGTGGACTTAGTGGGAAGAGTGGAGTGAATTTCAAGGAATTCACCCCATATTCCGAGATGAGGGTTAGTGGTCTATCCATTTGAGATTATGGAAAACACTTAGAAAATTACTAAGTGTTTATTGGTCGTCCATACTTTCGTGGTATGGATGACCTAGTTCTCCTTTTGACAGCAAGATTTCCTTTTGATGATACCCTTGGACATATGTATATTATGTTTATGGTGCATATTCCTCCTTTCTCCTTTTTGAATACCATTTTGGACATTATTGGTCTTAGACAACCATTATGGACGAAGAATACTTAATGTTGATCACCATCAGAAGGTAATAACGTAGTTGGAATGCAAGAATCTTGAGATTTTTACCCGTATTTAGAGAATGGGGGTTGGTGGAGTTTATAAACTTTGCATTTTTATTATGGACATAGCTAGGGGTGGCAATTCGTGTTCGCGTGTCGGGTTCGTGTCGTGTCTAGTCATGAGTATTCGACTACATAGATTAACACTAACCCGATATGTTTATTAAACGGGTCAAGATTCCTCAACCCTAACACGACCTATTTATTAAACGGGTCAGTCGTGTCGACCTGTTTATCAGATTTTATCAAAATGAAAAAACAAAAAAAAAATATTTTTAATATAAAATTCAGAATTAATGAGTAGCTGCATCACAAATAATCATTCAAAATTAAAGCATATCTCAATATCACAAATAATCAATCACAATATGTCAAAGAAAATAAATCACAACAACTAATAAGTTTATATACCTAGAGTTTGAAGGGTATATTAGTAAAATGTCATTTAATTAAACGAGTCAGATAGTTCAAACAGGTTCTATATGTTCAACACTAACCCAACCTGTTTATTAAACGAGTCAGCCGTGTCAACCCGAATATGACACAAACCCATTAAGTCTCAACCCATAACCTGCTAATTTCGTGTCATGTCGTGTCAGGTTCGCGGATAGTGTCAAATTTTGCCACCCCTAGACATAGCTCATTTCCATGTTGGTCCTTAATTAGATTTATCATAATTAATTATACATCAAAATTTCATTTGTTTAATTTTTGAGGCAATAATGTAATTAAAAATAATCATAAATCCTACATTTTTAAAAATTTTTATTTTGCATCATTGTAAAAAAAAAAAAAAAAAAAAAAGGAAATTTTGAAATTGAAAGTTCAAATTTATTTTGGATAATGTTTTGATCGTTAAGTGGCTAAAATTATATTTTAAACTTGTTATTCTCATGAAAAAAATTGGAAAATCAAGCTAAGATCACACAAAATTTTAATTGAGCTAAAATTGATATAAGTGCTAGTTCGATTGACACTTGTGACAAGCTTTTTGACAAAAATTGAATTTTGGCCCCTCTTATTAGCCCAAAGCTCAATTTAAATGTGCACAAAGATAGAAACAAGTTGAAAACTCCATAAATGAAATTTAAACCCCCATAATTCATTCACCTCTATAAATACCACCTTGTTTCACCAAATTAATGGATTGTTTTTTGGAGAGAATTCCACCCTATTTTTAGAACAACAAAGTGTTGGATAAATTTTTATAAAAAGCTTAGGAGAACTCAAAATCTGGGACATTGGAGATAATATTCTCTTGTTTGAATTCGAGAATAACCTAGACCTCGAACGTGTGTTGGAGCATGAACTGTGGACTTTCGACAAGCACATCGTAATCTTCAAGAGGGTTTCAGTTGTGGAGGAAGTCCCATCTTTAGAGTTCTTAAGGGCAACTTTCTAGGTGCAGCTTCATAATGTGCCTGAGAAGAGCTTAAACCAAGCCACAGGTGAAGCCATTGGCAAAACGATTGGTAAGGTCATTGAGGTTGCGGATCCAGAAAACGATGGTAACGGAGGTGAATTTTTTAGGGTGCGCATTGCTATTGACATTTCAAAACCATTACCAAGATGTAGAAAGTTGTGGTTTGAAGGTAAACAAATAGGTTGGCTTGGTATTAAGTATGAACGCCTCCCCAATTTTTGTTACTGGTGTGGTCGTCTTTCTCATGGAGACAGGGAGTGCGAACTGTGGATTAGAGGCAAGGAAAACATGAAGAAGGATGACCAGCAATTCGGGGAATGGATGAGGGCTGATACGTTTAGGCCAACAAAGAAGACCGTAACTGTTATTCAAGGCTCTTCTCGCACTCAAGCTCCTTGGTGGAGAAAACCGGGTAGTAAAGGAGCTCATGCTTCGCCCCAAGCTTCTAGCACGAGCACCCCAACAACAAAACAAGGCCCTGGTGATGGGAGTGAACGTGAGTACATGAGGGAAGTAGTAACGGAAGAGTCACAAACAATCAATCTTCAACATGTGACTTTCGGTGGGGTCAGTGAAGTACCAATGAATCATGGTTTTGTTGGAATTGGAGGCACAGATAGTTTGACTAATAGTATTCAGGGGCTACATATGGATAAGTGCATGGGAAATGGTTCTATTTTGAATTATAATATTGGCTTACAAGCTAAGGAAGTGGTGGACCTTACAAAAAATCATGCACCACCTGTGCTCATACGTTCTCCTCTAAGTGAGTGCACTAATACAGTGGGTAATCAACCCACCCCTATCTCACTCAAGTCCTTTAAGAGGCTTGCCCGTGTGGTCAGTACGAAGCAACAGGTTTTACCTTCAGAGGGTAGTTTAGATCGGAGACCGGGGTTGGAACTAGAAGATGGTCAGGGGTCCAAAAAGCAGTGGAGGGATGGGTGTGAGTGGTATGAGCAAGAAAATTTTCAGGTGGAGACTAGTGTCCAGTCCCACCCATCACAATGAGTTGCCTTAGTTGGAACTGTCGTGGGCTTGGGAACCTACAGACAGAGAAGAAGAGCTTGCCGCTTTGGTGAGCAATAAAGATCCCAAGATGGTTTTCTTGATGGAAACCAAAGTTGAAAAAACTACTATGGAAAGAATTGGCAGAAAAATGTAGTTTGCTAACATTTTTGTTGTTCCACGTGTTAATACAGGTGGTGGTTTGGCCTTACTTTGGAAAGCTGATTGTTCTGTGGATGTTCAGTCTTATTCCGATAACCACATTGATGCTATTGTGGACCATGGAGTTGATGACGCTTGGCGGTTTACAGGTTTCTATGGTGACCTTGACACCGCCAACCGGGAAAACTCCTGGTCTTTGCTACATGTTTTAAGTCATCGTTTCTCTCTTCCTTGGATTTGCATGGGTGATTTCAATGAAATCTTGTTAGGTGAGGAGAAACTTGGCTGGCTTGATCGACCTGAAAGACAGATGCAGTTATTTAGAGATGCTTTGGATGACTGTAGATTGAAGGATTTGGGATTTAGTGGTTACCCTTTTACATGGTGCAATAGGAGACCTGGTGCTCACAATGTGTGGATCCATCTTGATAGGGGTGTTGCCACAGTAGAGTGGATGTTGAGATTTCCTACTTCCCGAATCCATCATCTGGATGCCTTTCACTCTAACCATAAGCCAATACTATTATGCTCGGACTCTGAACTGAAGCGTTTCTATAGGCGGGGCAGGCCTTTTAGATTTTAGGCCATATGGGTTAAGGATGATTCATGTGAAAAGGTTATCAAAGATTCTTGGGGTTTAGCTAGCCTTGCAGCTTAGGTGTAGGGCTTCAATAGAAAACTTGGTTCAGTCCAAGACAGCTTGAAAGCTTGGAATAGACAATCCTTTGGTCATGTCCGTAATTCCCTAGCCAAAAAGCTAAAGGAGTTGAAGGTAGTGGAGGAGTTGGGTGGATATGTCTCAGATCCTACCTGTGTGCACATGCTACGCTCTGAAATTGAGCAACTGAAAAATAAGGAAGAATGTATGTGGAAGCAGCGTTCTCGTACGGCTTGGTTGAAAGAAGGTGATAAAAATACCAGATATTTCCACTGTAGAGCAACCCAAAGAAATAAACGTAACCTTATTTTAGGTTTGGAAGATGAGGCCGGAGTTTGGGTTGAAGAGGAAGAAGTTTTGGGCAAAGTGGTTGAAGACTACTTCCAAGACATGTTTACATCATTAAACCCGAGTCAATTTGATGAAATCCTAGTGGGTTTGCAACCAGTTATCACAGCTGAAATGAGCGCTTCCTTAAGCCGAGACTATCAAGCTGATGAAGTGCTCCTTGCTCTTAAACAAATGGCCCCACTCACTGCGCCTGGTCCAGATGGTATGTCTCCCATTTTTTATAAAACTTATTGGCACATTGTTGGTGATGATGTTATCTCTATTGTTCTTAATGCTTTAAATTCGGGTAAAGTTCATGAATCCCTCAATTCTACCTTCATTGCCCTTATCCCAAAGGTTAAAAACCCGAAACGAGTAGCTGAATTTAGACCAATTAGTTTGTGTAATGTGGTATACAAATTAATTGCCAAAGTGGTGGTCAACCGGTTGAAAAAAATCTTAGCCCATGTGATTGATGACTCTCAAAGTGCTTTCCTCTCGGGTAGACTTATCACTGATAATGTCCTTGTGGCATTTGAAACCTTGCATTATCTTAAAAGGAAAACCCAAGGTAAATTGGGATTTATGGCTCTAAAGTTGGATATGAGCAAGGCTTATGACTGGGTGGAATGGGTTTTTTTGGTGAAGGTCATGGAACATTTAGGCTTCTCGGATAAGTTGGTCTCCCTTATATCTTCCTGCATGAGTACAGTCTCCTATTCTGTCCTCCTTAATGGCCAACCTGTGGGTAACATTAAACCTACAAGGGGCCTTAGACAGGGTGACCCTTTATCACCCTACTTGTTTCTCTTTTGTGCTATGGGTTTACAGGGACTTATCAAAAAGGCTGAAAATAATGGTGACATCAGAGGTGTATCTATTTGCAGAAATGACCCATAGGTATCTCATTTATTTTTTGCAGATGACAGTGTACTCTTTTGTCGGGCTAAAGTGAAGGAATGTTAGAGGGTCCTTGATTTACTCTCAGTCTATGAAAAAGGCTATGGGCAGAAAATAAATAGAGAAAAAACAAACATTTTCTTCAGTGCCAACACCCACCAAGATATGCAGAATCAGATTCAACAACTTTTAGGAGTGTCAGCTATTCGCCAGTATGAAAAGTATCTAGGTTTGCCAGCACTGGTGGGGCGTGCCAAAAAACAAAGCTTTGTCTACATCAGAGAAAGAGTTTAGAGAAAATTACAAGGTTGGAAGGAGAAGTTTCTTTCACAAGCTGGTAGAGAGGTGCTTATCAAAGCAGTCATCCAGGTGATACCTACCTACACTATGTGCTGTTTCAAGCTCCCTAAAGGTCTGATCAAGGAACTGGAAACTCTTATTCAAAAATTATGGTGGGGGTACAACAGTGATAGTAAAAAAGTACATTGGGTTAAGTGGGAAAGATTGTGTGAAGATAAGGAGAAGGGAGGGATGGGATTTAAAGACATTGAAAAATTTAATGATTTTTTGTTAGCCAAGCAGGTTTGGCATATGATTAATAATCCGGACTCTTTATGCCATAGAGTGTTCAAAGCTCGATTTTTTCCGGATTGTTCAATCCTTGAAGCTAAGGATTCTACTTTGGGGTCCTATGCATGGAAGAGCATTATAGGTGCTAGGGATGTGATTCGGGAAGGGATGGTTTGGAGGATTGGGAATGGGCAATCCGTAAGAATAAGGAAGGATAAGTGGCTGCCGGTTCAATCCAACAGGTCAATCATTTCACCTCTTCCCTCAGTTGCACCAGAAACTAAGGTGAGTTCCCTAATTAACCCGGAGCTGAGAGGGTGCAATTAAACCTTGGTGAATCAGCTTTTCCTAACCCATGAAGCCAATGTCATTTGCGGCATGCCCCTGAGCATAAGACTACCTCCAGACAAAATTATATGGGGCCTCACTCCTTCGGGTATGTTCACAACAAAAAGTGCCTACAAGCTTCTTGTTTCTCGTAATTTTACTAATCATGCAGGTACATCAGCGGTTGAGAATCAGAGGCTGTTCTGGAGAAGTTTATGGCAACTTAGAGTGCCAAACAAGCTCAAGCACTTTGCCTGGCGTGCGTGCAACAATGCTCTGCCCACAATGACCAATCTGGTTTGGAGACACATTGCCACCACAAAGGTTTGCAGCGCCTGTCAAGCTCAGCCCGAGGACACCCTCCACGCCCTATGGTCTTGCACAAAACTTGAACCAGCCTAAAGCTTACTTTCTTGGTCCCTGCCCTCTGCTAATGCCCATGCGTCGAGCTTTTAAGAACTTCTTCACCAATTCATGCTGATCAAGGAAGACTACAGAACCGAGATCTTCGTCACCATTGCCTGGATGCTGTGGAATCAGAGGCTGTTTTGGAGAAGTTTGTGGCAACTTAGAGTGCCAAACAAGCTCAAGCACTTTGCCTGGCGTGCGTGCAACGATGCTCTGCCCACAATGACCAATCTGGTTTGGAGACACATTGCCACCACAGAGGTTTGCAGCGCCTGTCAAGCTCAGCCCGAGGACACCTTCCACGCCCTATGGTCTTGCACAAAACTTGAACCAACCTGGAGCTTACTTTCCTGGTCCTTGCCCTCTGCTAATGCCCATGCGTCGAGCTTTTAAGAACTTCTTCACCAATTCATGCTGATTAAGGAAGACTACAGAACCGAGATCTTCGTCACCATTGCCTAGATGCTGTGGAATCAGAGGCTCTTCTGGAGAAGTTTGTGGCAACTTAGAGTGCCAAACAAGCTCAAGCACTTTGCCTAGCGTGCGTGCAACGATGCTCTGCCCACAATGACCAATCTGGTTTGGAGACATATTGCCACCACAGAGGTTTGCAGCGCCTGTCAAGCTCAGCAAGAGGACACCCTCCATGCCCTATGGTCTTGCACAAAACTTGAACCAGCCTGGAGCTTACTTTCCTGGTCCTTGCCCTCTGCTAATGCCCATGCGTCGAGCTTTTAAGAACTTCTTCACCAATTCATGCTGATCAAGGAAGACTACAGAGCCGAGATCTTCATCACCATTGCCTGGATGCTGTGGAATCAACGCAATGCTCTGAGACTCAACCTTCAAGTCCAGCCCCTCAACCGTATAAGCTCTTTGGCTAGAAGCTACCTTCAAGAATTTCTGGACATCCTAGACCATACACCAGCTGCTACGGGCCCTCCTTCGCCTTAGCAATGGCAGCCACCTGATAAAAATACATTCAAAGTTAATTTTGATGTTGCGGTCTTCAAGTCTTGTAACCAAGCTGGGATAGGTGTGATCGTCCGGGATTGGCGTGGTGAGGCTATTGGAGCATTATCCATGTCAGTTCCTGCAGCTCAATTAGTTGTGGAGTTAGAAGCCCTTGCTTGTCGCCGTGAAGTGCTGTTTGCAGTGGAGCTAGGCCTTCAAGATGTTGTCTTTGAGGGTGACTCTCTTCAGGTGATCCAAGCTCATAATCAGGACAACGTAGATCACTTGACTTATGGCCACATTCTCGAGGATATCTGAACCCAAGTTGCTGCTCTTTCTTCTTTTGAATTTATTTTTAATACTAGGCACTGCAACGTTGTAGCAGATGCACTAGCCAAAAAAAGCCAAGAACTGTAGGGAGACTCGGGTATGGACTGATTTCATGCCTGAGGACATTGGCCCTCTTGTAGTTTTTGACATTCATTGAATTGGTTTCTCGTGGAATAAAAGCCCAGGCTACTGATAGTCTGGTTTCTCAAAAAAAAAAAAAAAAAAAATTCAAGTGGAAGACTCGTGAATTAAGGAGCCAAACACATCAAAGTATCTCATTCCTCTATAAAAAATTACCAATGCATTGTAACTCGTAAATGACTTTATTGAAGATATATATTTGTTTATTCTTATTTTCCAACTTAATTTAACTCTAACTATTATTTGATTTATCTTTGCTACTATTATTATTATTATTATTATTATTTGATGATGTAGTTTGATCAGGGGTCTGGCTTGATCTACTAGAATGCCAGTAAAGGAATTCTCTGATGGTTAAGTGAGTAACAGTGTCATAGAGTGAAGGAAAAATCTATGAAGATTAGCACATGTTTCAAAATTCTATTGGTTGCTGATCATTACCTTTTGTGCCACTATTGGAGATTAAATTATTCCATGATTTTGGGGATTTGATCACACCAAATTTCTTCCCTATAATTTAAAAATCACCCTTTAGCTATTAAGGAGTTGGTGGTAAGGAATCCAAAGTTGATAAGAGGATATGAAGCATTTCCCTTATATGCAAAATTTGACTTCAGTGAACTTATTGGGCTTTTGGGTGCTTTAGCCAAATTGACCCGTCATTGGTCCAAGTTGCGATGTTAGCCGCCTCATTTAAAGTTGAACTGAAAGAGTTATCAAATTGAAGAGAGAAGAAAATGTGAAATTATGTAGTTACTTAATAAGTTGGCTTATTTTAGAAATTCCACAAAATAAAAATGATTCCAATGGAGATAAATAATATTCTAAAAAAGAAGTTGCTACTAGATTTTAACTCTTAATCGACTTCACTTTACTAAGTACATATATATTTTTCTTCTTATTTTACATCTTGGTTTATAAACTCTAACAATTGTTTGATTTATTTTTATTATCATTATTGTTATCTAATGATGCAATTTGATAAGGGGTTTAACTCGATCCACAGATACATTTAAAAAAAAATGAAACACTTGTTACAGTGCCAATATGGGAACTCTTAGATGGTTAAACTAGTGACATGATGAGAGAGTGAAGGAAAGATCTATGAAAATTAGGACGTGTTTTGTACCTCTTAGGGTTAGTGATCATTGCCTTTTGTATTGGTTATGCAGATTGAATTACTCCATGATTATGGACATTTAATCTCACCAAATTTCTTCTCTTTAATTTATGGATCACGCTTTAGTCATTAAGGGGTTAATGGTGACAAATACAAATGTGATAAGAGTGTATGAATCATTTATTACCTGACATTTGGTATCCCCGAGAATCAACGGTTACATCAAGAATGATCCCTCACGTGCCGAGAACCATACCATGATCCCATCCCCACATTTTAGAAATGGGATCGTGGGGGGTTATTGTGCGGACCAAATAAGTTAGCCCAGTTTTGAATTGTAGGCCCAGTCAATGATATGGTCGGCCCGTCCTAGCCCACGGGCCAAGCTTAGATGGGCCTGCCAAATCGTCCTCCCAAATACCCCCAGAGTTTATCGTGAACCAGGGATTATACTTTAGGGGAATCCGCTCGCCGAGTATTATTGGTGTCGGGCACAAGTTACCAATAAGTCACATTAGCAGTAGGCAGTGGATCCCATATGATCAGAAGTATGGGGCATAGGTGGCCTACAGACATGCGGAAAATTCCCTTAATCATGAGAATGTTGACTTTGGTGAAATTAGTGGGCTTTTAGGGTGCTTTGGTCAAGTTGACAACTCATCAGTCCAAGCTGCCATGTTAGCCACTTTGTCTAAAGTTGAGTTTCCCTACACAAAAAAAGTTTCACAATGTTTTTTTAATAATAGTTAAGTTAGTAAGTTTTTATTGGTGCATATCTCGACTCACAATTAACATTATTTTTTTACTTACTGCTAACAATTTTTTTTTTTAAGAGAGAGTTTCAACCTATGGCGTTTGCTTCTGATAATTGCTTTTTATTATCAGACCAAGACACTAATCAGTTTTTGGTATAGGCGGGAATTGAACCCCAGATTTCTTATACAACCATTAGAAACTTTACCAGTTGAGCTAACTGGAACCCACCTTACTACTAACAATTCATCACATCAGTTGAGTGTGAAATATTTTGCGACTATAAACTTTATCGTATAATTAGTGACAAACATCATGTTACGGTTCTTAAAACAAGAATTGCCTTAACAAAAGTTATCTTGTCCTTTGTCTTAATAACATAAGTTTAAAAATAATAAATATTCAAATATGTATTATAATACATAATTTTGGAAAATAAAAATAAACTTATCATTATTAATAATTAATAATTGGTTACACAGACAAATGTGATTGCATTTAAAATAAAATTTGTGCATAATTTGATTTATATTTTTAAAAATGGTCATGTTAACGAATATTCTTAAGACAGTTGTTAATAAACTATAGTAGAAAAATTTTGATATCACTTTTATAAAAAAATAAAAAACTGTCACTAATATTTATTATTTTATCATTTTTTTAATAAAATATTTCTAAAGGCATTGGTTAACATTTTTATTTAAAAAAATATATAAAATATCATTTAAAGCACACTATTATTTTTCAGAAGGAAAAAAAAAAAAAAAAAGGTTTAAGTGGAGCGGAGTTGACTGAAATTGACGCTTTGACCGTGACTGAGTTGAAGGTTGAAACTTGAAAGACAAGTTGGAGAAGCGAGTTGTTGAGAAAAGATACCTTGCCTTTTTTTTTTTAAAGAAAGAAAAGATACATTGCCTAGTTGCCTTGGTTGTGAGTGTACGGACTAGAGTGAGCGTTTGGTTGTTTTGTTTTTGATATATCGTTCCGTTCCACACTCACTCCCTGTAACACCCTTAACACACGCACGCGACCTTTCACTGAAACATCGTTCATTCTCCTCCGTCCACAAAATCAAAATCCAAATGAGGTACGCTTCCACCCATTCTCATCATCATCATCATCATATCTCAACTCTCCTCAACCTCTACCTTCTTTTTTTCATCTCCGTTAAGTATTAACACAAACACACATGCATATTTAAGTATACTGGTCGTTTTGATCTTAGGGTTTTCTTATTTATTTATAATTATAGACAAGATTACTCGGTTTTTCCATGTTGAATTGGTTAACCAAAAATTCATCTTAATCTAAAAATATTAATAAATTGACTATCAGTCGTTAGTATAGGTTAGCATTACCTCAGGTAAAATTTTATGTGAGGAAGGAATAATGGAGGACTTGGTTCGGTTGACATCAACGGAGAATTAAATTAAATTTGGAAAAAATATATAAGTAGATGAAATTAAAAGTGTATAGAGATGTGTTGTGTTGACTGCTGCTTTTTCAAATTGCATTAACAAAAAGCATAAAGCATAGTGAATATTTTGATTGCAAGGACTCTGTTTTTGACGCTATCTATGGCTACTTCTGTTGTGGTGCTGTAATGTTGTTGTAGCAGCTTTTTTTGTTTGTTTGTTTGTTTGTTTGTTGTTTCCTTGGTTGAAGTTAATCAAGCAAACTCCTGTTATGATTGAAGTATAATATTCATATGTATTTTTCTTTTTGGGGTGTGGTATCAGTCGCAATCCAGAGGTTCTTTGGGCTCAGCGCTCTGACAAGGTTTATCTGACCGTAGCTCTACCTGATGCAAAGGATATATCTGTCAAGTGTGAGCCCCAGGGAAAATTTAGTTTCTCTGCTCGAGGGGTGCAAGGTGAATCCTTTGACTTAGGTTTGGAACTTTATGGAGCAATAGTACCTGAGGTAATGCTAACCTTTACTTGCAATTTTGTTTTATTTTTTTTATTTTTTATCATGCAAGTATTTTTACTAAATATTAAGCTAGTTAATTATGTCAATCAAGTTTCGGAAGTCACTCAAACTGTATAGGGTAGGAGTTATGAATAATGAACATTGTACTTATACATCATATTTGCTTTGTCCAAGTCCTTGAAGATATCTAGAATGTAGTGTTTTTTTTTAATCTGAGGTCTTTTAGTATTGATTTGTCTTTATTGGGATTTTTTTTTTAAATTTATTTTTTATAATAAAAACTTTGATTTTTCATCATATTGAGACATTCACAAGGTCATCATTTCCATCACAAATAAGGTTTCCACACAAACCATCTAGATGCTACCTCCCAACCATGGAAACTACTGCCACTTAACCTCTGCAGTCCTGACCTCTTTCTTCATGGTGGCTGGGCCCAATACACCTTGGCTCCCTAACCACCATTGCTGCTACATGGAACCAGCAATTGACCCTAAGGCACCCATGTGACCATGTCAATACAAAATGATGCAGGTATGGATATGAAATCTGCATGTGACATGCGGCCTGAACTTTGGGCATGGTTTCATCCCCCAAGCCGAGTAAGAGGAGAAAAAAAAAAGGAGAGAAATTATAAGAAAATCTCATATTTGATACAATGAGTGTTGAGCTCGCTCAAATGCAGGTGGATATAGAAATCTGAGTGCATCAAGGCGAATGCTTAAGGTGTGGCTTCAGGAAATTGAGGGTAATTGTGAGAGGCTGCTTGAAGTTGTAATAAGTGTGGCAGTAAAAGGCAAGATTGAGAGCATGTACAAGGAAATTCAAAGAGGAAGTCAATAGAGAAGTTTGTTTTTAATGCAATTATCATCACCCCTTCTGCGCTAAAAAGATTCCTCTAATTCTCCATACACTGACGTGATAAGACTATTGACGCAGACCAGAAAATGGAAAATGATTTTGATGTGGGAGGAGACCACCTCCTTGGATAGAATTTGTCTCAAGGTCTAATCCTATAGTTGAAGGGAATCCAACTTTTTTTGAGGGAAACAATATGAGAAATTGGAATTTCCTTTCTTATCTCTAAAAGCATACAATGACATATTTATAGAGACTTAGAACATTCAAAACTTATACTAGAAGAAAAAATAATAAAGACCCAACTTGAGTTTTTGGAAAACTAAGGACTTGTCCAATTTAATGGTGACTCTTTGATTGACTGTTTAGGAGTTGACAGCTACATACTTGTAAAATTTGACTCATATTTTCAAATTTAACATTATTCAGAAATATCTTTAGATTTATTATTTGTTCCCACCAGCCAAGAAAAAAAAATATGAAAACAGATTTTTTTTCCTTGCTTAACAAAAGTGGTCACCCTTCTCAGTCGGTCAATGTTATGCCATGCCTCTTGACGATTTTTTTTTTTTTGGTCTTGAATCTCTTGAGTGTGGTGGAAGCGAATATGATTGCACTTGGGATCCTTGGTCGCAATTCCAAGGATATTTGACATTTCTAACTAAGTTAGAGTTGGGCCAAGAGGTTGAGCTCAATACTACATACAAACTAAATAACCTTGCCAAATTCTTTGCAAAAGAATCATAGATTTGTAGTATTCAATATTCTTTCTGGTGCAAATTTTGTATATGAGATGTCCCCATGTTCCCTTTTTTGGATCCTTGTTCCCATGTTCCAAGTATCAACATTAGCTTAGCTTTGGATTATTTTCTAATTGTTAGTAAGAGACTTCCCAGATGATGCTTTATTTCTTGTTCAAAAATGAAAGGGTGTCCAGCAAATGCTTCTGGTTTGGCTAAAATAAAGAAAGTTATTGATTGTTAAGTTGATGGTTTATATTGCAATGACAAAGTTTCAGATGCTGTACTTGGAAGATTATTTGGAGAATGAAGGTTCCACCCCAATTCACTTTCTTTACATGGAGTGCTGTTTTGGGAATTTTTTTTACTATTGATAACTTGTGGAAGAGATTTATTGTTGTGTTAAATTGGTGTTATGTGCAAAACCTGTGGGGAGACTGTAGATCACTTAGCGTGCGTTTGGATTGGGCGTTTTGCCCAATCCATGTGTCTGCGTTTTTTTAGTGGTCCCATGGGTACTATTCATGAACCCACAAAAGTCAGCAAAACACATATTTCTAGATAAATTTGGGTCTTACAACACTATTCACACATTTAAAAATTATTTTGCTACAATGTTTTTAGTAATGAGTTTTCAGTTTTCAGCAAATAAGCGGTATTCAAACACACCCTTAGTCCTTCATTGCCTATAGTTACTAAGTTGTGGAATATGGTAATTGGTCTGTTTGGTGTTTAGCGGGTTATGCCACTGAGAGTTTTGGATATGTTTTCATCTTGGGAAGTTTGGTTTAGTCGTCAACAGAATATAGGAATTTGAAAAGTGGTACCTCACTGCATCATGTGATGCTTATGGTGATAACTAAATGCTAGAAGTTTAGAGGGATGCAAAAGGACAGTCCCCAATCTGAAGCTGGGTTATTTATTTATTTATTTGTTAAATTTTGATTTTTTGGATATCATCTTCGGGCTTCTATTCTTTTGCCTCTCTTGTAGATCTCTCATGTTTAAAAATGGTTTCAAAAAATAAAGTATGATTTTGTACAGTCCAAAATCCTTGGTATAGGCCAAAACAACCTGGCATTTAAACGGGTATGTTTCAAGTGGTTAAGTGTACTGGATTATTGGCTGGTACGAAATATTTTGGCTAGTATGTCTGGTGCGGCATGGTATTTTTAAATTTGTTGACAAAGCTATGTATTCTTTCACATTTGAATACTAATTTTAACCGCTTCAGAATTATACATGAAGCCAAAAAGGTCTCGCTCAACTAACAACTCCTCCCCTTATAAGTGTTAGGTGGAGAGTAAGGTCGTGGGTTTTGAACCCACTGGGTGCGTGTGTAACTTACCAATTAAAAAAAAAAAAAAATTATGAAAATCAAATCCGTTTATTGCCATTTGGCCATGAATATTTCAGATGTGCACTTTACTGATGTAACATGCTTATCTAATATGTGGAACTGTTATATGTTTTTAAGTTTCCTGATATCTAACTGAAATACTCATTAAAAATTTCAATTCTTGAACATATTTTAGTTTAGAACACAAGCATTGATTATAAATACCTCTATTTGATTGTGGTTGTTCTTAAGTTCATTTCAACTTGACCTTCTGAAAGGGTTGGAATTTTCTACATACATTGAGTTTTGTATTCTTATGGTGCAGGGTTGTAAAACTAAAGTTGGGTTGAGGAACATTCTGTGTTCAATCCAGAAAGAGCAAAAGGGTTGGTGGAAAAGATTGTTAAAGTCAGAAGAAAAACCTGCACCGTACATTAAGGTTGATTGGAACAAATGGTGTGATGAGGACGAGGAAGAGTCTTCTTGTAAGTTCATATAGCAATTTATAGTTTGGTTTTATTATATGAGGCCTTACAATTTCTATGCTCTGGGCTTGAGATGTGAATATATATATGGAATTCATGACTTGTGTTGTGGTTGCTCTCCCATGTTGCTCTGAAGGATCCTTTCTGGCCTTCTTCAGGATTTCACTTGGGTGTAGTGTTGATAGTTGTGTGCTTTTCTTGGGGGTACATCTATATTTTTGTACTTAAATTCTGTGCCAGTTTTATGAAATGTTGACCAAAATACATGTCCATTTTGAAGTGATCTTTCCAAACATAGTACTAGCAATGAGTTCTCCTCATTCTTTTTTGGATAAGTAATAAAGTTTAATTAAAAAGCTCAAAAAGGTCCATCAAAAAAGAAAAGAAAAGAAGAAGCTCAAAAAGGGGTGCAACCCTAATACATGGGAAGTATACAAAGGAAATGCCCAAACAATGAAACGAACGTAGAGAAAAATACAAGTAAACTATCGAAATCTTATTGTGTCCAAGAACTCTAGAAAATCCAGTATAGAGAAATTACTGGAGGTCAAAGTCCACTTATATAGGGTTTTTAAAAATAAAAACTTCAACTTATCCAAATCATGCTCTTTCCCTTCAAAGCAATGGGCGTTTCTTTCCAAAGACACCACATTTAGCATGATGGAACCACTTTCCAAATCCTCCCATTAACTTTCTTTACAAATTCCAAAATGTCCCTTACAACATGACAATAGCTCATTCACAGAATAAGGCATAGCCCTAGTAACACCAAATAAACAAATTATCATAGACCACAACTTGTTAGCCGCCACAAAATGGTGAAAGAGATGAGGAACAGGCTTTCCATTTCTTACATGCATATAACACCAGTCAATAATAACCAATCATCCTTTTTCTCCTTAGGTTATCTGGAGTCAAAGTCTTCTTCAATGTCACACACTATGAGAAGAATGCCACCCTTGGCATACAAACTTTCCAAATGCTCTGCCAAGGAAAATAGTTTCCCCTACCTTATAAAATCTTGTAATAGCTTTTCACTTGAAAACCTTGATTTCTCCGAATGTTGAAACTTTGTAGCGTATAAATCTTCTTGTAAATGAGCCATGGACTCTAGTTCCCAATCATTGACCACTTTAACAAAAAGAAGGTTCCAAGAACAATAACCATTTTAAAACTCTAGGTAATCTACCACTTTAGCATTTTTGTCCCTAGAAATTAGCAAAAGATTAGGATATCTTTCCTGGATAGGAGATATACCATTCCACAAACCAAGTCAAAAGTCTATTCACCGACATCACATCTGATAAAGTGCGAGAATTTATCCCATCCTCATCTAATGCTCTTCCACAAACCCATCCATAAGGCCCTCTAGTCTCAACTTAGCATCAACTTCCCCAATTTGGGCCATACTTTAAGTCTATCACCCTCTTCTATGACACATTCTCTCTTCCGCCACATATTGCCATAATCGTTGTCTAAACGAAGCTTGAATAAAAAATAAAAAGTAATATATCCTTAATTCCCAATCCTTCACTACAAATCAGGGTGCAAAAAACCTTCCAACTAACTAGGTGAAATTTGAATTCCTCACCCATCCCTCCCCAAAGAAAATCCTTTTGAAGCTTTTCCAACCTGTTTGCCACACCTACAGGTAAAGCTGTAAAGGGAATAAAGATAAAAAATAGGTTGGAAGGCTATTTCTTCCAACCTATATATTGCCAAATAGATTAGGGAGCTCAACACCACTAAAAGTTCTATTGTTTCTATCTTGCCAAATTGTCCACAATATGCACAATGGAGTTGCTTTCCAGAGCTTGGTTGCTTGTGGTGATGAAATCTTTCTTGCCAACAATCTATCATCTACTGCATAATCTTTGCCATAACCCAAAATACCTTTCAACTAAGCAAACGCCAATGATCAAATGTGCTGTGCCACTGAACAATGAAGTAAGAGATGCGCAACTAACTCTCCATTATTCTTGCATGCACAATACCAATTAATTATTACAATACTTTGTTTGTGGAGGTTATCCATAATTTGGATTTTACTAATTACTTCTGTCCAAGTAAGTAAGCAACTTTTTTAGGTACCTTAGCTCTCCATTTGCACTTCCATGGGTATTTCACTGCTATAAATTCTGAGTATGTCACAGTATGAGCAAACTTTAAACTTTCCATTCTTAATCAGTCTCTAGGATACTTGATTCTCTTCTTGACCAGAAAGGAAATTAGAACGCAACAAATCAAAGAGATTCTTCATGGACTCTAAGTAAATTGATGATTCCAATATCACATACATTGATCATCTGCATTAGTAAAATATGATGCTGTCGAGGTGTACTGTTGATCTTAATAAATCAAGAAAGAGAACTATGTGATGTAGTCATGAAAGGTTAATTTGTTACCACTTTGCAAATTTGCCTATTTAAGAATTATTTTATGGAGCCCATGTGTGACGTCCAATTGAAGTAAAAGTTGTGTGGTTTCAAAGGTCTTGGAATGAGTCTTTTAGGGTGAAGACAGTTTTTATTTGGGTTTTCATTTTATTAGTTATGGTCTTATATTCAGGGGTATTCTGTAAATTCTGGAATTTCTGCGAATTAAGGGCATTTTTTAGTTTAGTTGAGTCTAGAATTTTTTAGAAGATCCATACCATCTTAGGTTTTATTTCATTTGAGTTAGTCTTTTATTAGGTTTTTAGTTTACTAGTCAAACTAGGAGTCCTAATACTACTAGGACAAGAATGAATCCTTGTATATTTGTTCTCAATTTACTCAAAGAATAGATGAAGTTGGTTAATAAAAATAATTGAGTATTTTTTTTGAGTCATGTTGGTCCTTGTGTGTTCTTTTCTCTCTTTCTTCTTCTTCTCTTTCATGTGGTACTGTTCGTACAGCCCCTGAACCCTATAAAAACTTCTCTTTTCTTTCTTCCTTACAACCCCAAATCAAACCATTTTCTTTTATGTATCAAACCCAAAATCCCTAATTAAACCCATAAACCTTTCTTCAATAATTCTAAACCGTAGATCCGCAATCCTCCTAACATTAAACCCACCACGAGCACATGTAGAAAAATTCCCAATCATCGTACATCACTATGAGAGAGCGATCTCCACACTATGGGTCAGACCAAAAATGGATGTGAGAGCCATCCCCAATAATAAAATTAATGTGTTTAGAAAAGGGATTCCACCCTCTTCAAATATATTCTTCCATAAGCCCAACCCCATGTGATCCTCTTAACCATCTCTGTTGTCAAATCCTCCCCATGCCTTCTGCATACTTTGAAAGTAATTTCTTCTCAACTCCAAACCTTCGTAACCATTTCCCTAGAAGAGCTTGATTACAAGTGTCTTGTTCAGTGTAAGATGTATTATGCCAGCCCATGTTGATACCCTGATTTTTTTGCAATAATAGACGATGCGGCTGTTTTCTTTTGTACTCTCATCAACTTAGTGGCCCATTCCTTCCCTGATACAGATGATTGTTGATCTCTGGCTCTCCTCCTTCCTCTCCTGCTCCTCCTCCCTCCAATATGTTGTCTTCATCATTCCTCTCTTTGATTTATGGTTGTTTCTTCTGTAAATTATGGGTCAAGAGTGATGTGTGCATGTAAGAAACAAAATTAATTTTGCTAGTAGAAAACAGAGCATGAGGTGGCATAAAGTTCTTCAATCACTGGTCAAATGGATAAAGAACATGCTTGAGAACTGTCTTTCTCGAATAATTCTAGATCTCCAAATCCAAGGAAAGGACCTTTCTTTATTATGTAAAATTAATTTTATTCAAAAAGGAAATAATAATAGTACATAGAATCCAGTGGAAGGACCTAAGCACCTAACTTGGTAGGTAAAGATTCTTCTTATGTATTTTCTTTAGGGATGTGCTGGGTGATGCTCTGTTGTTATTTTTCTATTTGCTTGTTATATTATACCTATAAAAAAAATTTGCGTGTTATATTATATTAGTATAGGGTATTCTTGGTGTCTTCCCATATTTCTATAACATTAATATGTGCTAAGGTTAGGGATTGATTGATTAAGCCCTAAACCTTTTTCTCTTTCTTCTTACAGCCTCTCTCCCCATTTATCTCTTCCTCTTTCTTCTCTCTTAACCTAAGTTTTTCATAGTTTACAACTCAACTCACCTTTTAGGCGCTACTTGCCATTTATTTTACTACTTTTCCTGATTTTTCTCTCACTGTTTATTTTAGTTTTTTGTTGCATACCTCTTGTACACATGGGCTTTGCCTGGCCTTCCTTTGCGCATATTTTTGGCAAAATCTTTTTTTTTTTTAAATATTTTTATTTTAATTGATTCTCACTAAGGCTTGGTTGTTGCTGTATCTTAATCAATTCTGACTCGTTGATCCAGTAATATGAGATCTGGTTTTGTCAGAATTTTGGTTCCGATTCTAATCTGTGGCGTGTGGGACCTCAGCTGTTGCTGGTTCTTTTATGATATTTCATTTACATCATTTTTCTTTTGTCTAAAAAGAAACTTCCAAGTTCATTGCTTAATCATATCTCCATGCTGTTCTCTTGGTTCCTTTAAATCGACGCTTCATTTTTCACTTTAGTATGAAGTACCTGAAAATGTCCTGTGATTGGAACTTTATGCCATTCAGGCTATAATACTATGTGTTCTTCAAACTAACATGGTGTAGGAGCAAAACCAAAATTATTTTAGAATTTATGTTTTCAAATTTTTTATTTATCTTATAGGAAATTGGATAATTGTAGACTTTTCTTTGGATAGGGATTAGATTTGAGATTAGATAGGGATTGGTATTTGAGTTTAGTTAGGATTAGTTTTGGTATGTTGTTATTATTATCTCTTTATTTTCCAGTTCTAGCTCTATATACGAGACTAGTTTATTTGAATTTGAATATAGATCTGATTAATGAAATTCGGATTGGATATTTTCCAATAGCTGGGTGGTGATTCCTAATGCCATAGGTGCTGATGCCTAAGTTTAGCTTGGTGCTGATTCCAAGTGACCCTAAGTGCTGATTCTTAGGTTTATCCTTTAATTTTCTTGTTACTTTTGATTGTCTTGAGTCATAACACTTCCGCATCAAGTGCCTGCACTTGTAGAGAATAGTTCACTTGTTCTGACTGAATTTTGTGGTCTTTGCAGCTGATCTGGCCTCTGAAAATGATGATGCTGCGGTAATTTGACTACATCTGTTAACTGTAGTGAATAAGTAATGAAGTCAACAAACTTTGACCCTAATCACCTTATCATGTACCTTGATTTTTTCTTTTTTGCAGTATGTTGGACAAGATGATGAAAGCAGTGATGACGAAGGAATGCTCTGTGAGTTTCAAAACCTAAATTTCTTCCCTCTTAATGTTGTATTGAATGGCGTTCTAAAAAATTCGTGTTGGTTGCATTTCATGTATGGACAAAAATCTATTTCTTGTTATATGCATAGCAAGAATTCTCGTGTTCTTAAATTTATTAATCAAACAATGAAATTCGCATTTTATATTGATTTTTTTTGGGTCATTTCCTACATCATAAGGAGGGAAATGGATCTTTCCAGAAAGCCATACACACCTTGTCTCAGACATTCATTTGATCCATTTTCTATTGAAGGGAGAAACATGTCTAGTGCTTTTTAAGATATTGGTAACTTAGTGCATTGAAGAATCACCGAGTAACATATTAGATGTATTGGCTATTACTAGTTTTGCTTCATGTATTTATGCTTGTATGTTTTCCTTTTCTTTTTTTTCTTTTTTTTACAAAATAAATTTAGTATTTTCTTTTCAACATCATCATCTTCATCTTCTTCAATCTGACATGAAGGGTAATGCATTGGCAGATCTTCCTGACTTGGAAAAGGCAAGAGGAAACTAGCAACTCTCAGTAGTGACAAGTAGCATTCTGCATCTCATAAATTCAACTTTTCCCTAGTGTACCTATTTTTAAGAAGAGTAGAGTGGTTCCATTTAAACTCCAGTTCCATGAGATGCAGAATTATGACCATGTTGGCACTGTATACACCTAATCCAACTCATGCTTAAAGAAATTCTGACATTTGATTTCCAGAGTTACATTTGATTTCTTGGCTTGTTTGCTTGGATGTCTCAATAGCTAAATTGTAGGGTTCTTTGAGTAAGTATGTTCTTTCTTCAGTTGGGTGGCTTGAATTGCCACAATGACCAAGTTGGTCACCCCTAGTACAAGGAATTCCACACTTGGTAGAACTCTTATTTATGTGTGTGACAAGCCACGTGTAGAGGAGAAGAGGTTTTTTGTCTTGTTCTTTTTGTGAGAAATAGAACCCAGGGTTTGGGTTTTGGGTTTCTTGAGAGATTCATTGTGGGAAGATGTGGATGAGAAGGCATCTAGTGCAATTCCCCTTAACCTAGGTGATGGATGAGGTCATTCACAACATTCTTGAAGCTTGGGCAACAAAATAGATTTGGAATAAATTAGAATGTTTCTATATAAGAAAGAATTTGACAAACAATTTTTTAGTTTACAGATGAAAGATGATTTTGATCTATTGGAGCATCTCAATGTGCTCAACATGTTGAATACTCATTTGTCAAATTGGTAAAACTTTTGAGGAGGAAGAAAAAGCGATACTTCAATTAGCATAGCTCCCCACATCTTTTGGTCATTTGGGGACTAAGTTGATATAAGGGGAGACTCTAGAACTTGAAGAGGTGATTAGCGCTCTCCTGTCACAACAAGGGCTATCACAGACCACACTTAATCAGTGTTTATGGCCTGTGATAACCTTAGGGGCTTTAGTGGAGGTAATGGAGGAGTTTTGTTTGTGTAGCTTAATTCAATTCAAGCCATGGTCAAGATTTGTTGTGTGGTTTGAATAGCCACAATGATCAAGTCGCTTATACTGCTTTGATCGAATTCCCCTAGTACAAGGAATTCCATACTTGATAGAACTTTTATTGATGTGAGCAGCAAGCACTTCAGCCTACTCTCTCTCTCTCTCTCTCTCTCGCTCTCGCTCTATATATATATATATATATATAATGCATGTTGGGGTAGGATTATAGAGATCAAAGAAGATAAACGGGACAAATCCTAAACTTTACCCCCTAGAATCTGCCTTAGAATCCCCAGGCATCATCACTACTAAATAAGAGACATTTTCAAATCATAAAATTCTTATTAAATTGTAATGCCTTTCACAATTACAAGAGCAATAGTCTAATAGAGTTTCTAGGATTACATCAATATGGGATTATCTAATCAAGTCACTATTTTATCCCATGAAATCTTCAACATTAAAGACTAAATTCAAAATTCAAATTTGAAAAGAAAACCAATTCCAAACTCAAAAAGTAAATTTGAAATAATTTTGCTGCTCCTTGCATCATAGGAGCAGCAAAATGTGCGTGTGTTTGTGTGATAGAGATAATTTCAAGGTATTGCATATATTGAGAAAAAAAAGAAAAAAATGAAAGAAAGAAAGAGGTTTTCTTGTCTTGTGCCTTTTGTGAATGAGAGAGAGCCTAGAGTGTCTGCTGTAATCTTTCTATTTTAGAGAAGGTTTGGTTACAAACTTGGTTGTAACCAATTATTACAATTTTCACTAAAAAAATTAATATTGCTATATAATTTGAACATTTGACCATTGGATTGTATGTTTTTTACATTCTTAACACACATTAAATTTTGTGTCAATCAGATGTTATTTACTTTTCCATCAATAAAAACTTTTTTTTTTGGGGCATAATTTTAGACTTCAAAGACTTGAAATTTAAATATTTGATTGATAAAAAACTATTGATATTTGATCTGTTGGAAATTTTGAAGTATAGAAGATATAAAAAATAAAAAATAAAAAATGTAATTTAATGATGAATTTGTCAGAAGTCACATCCAATAAAAACATATTGTGTAGAGTCAAGTTTGTAGCTAAATTTTGTCTCTCACATTGTCACATCCAATAAAAATGTAATCCAAACTTTTTCATTGCCGTCATTTGTGAATGTAGGTACAAAGAATTATGTAAGGGACACAACTTTTAGCACAATCTTGTGTCACAACTCGCCACATGGCGAGTTGTGATTGGTAAAAGTGTGTCCTCACATGGCCCACTAAGTTACTAACATACCCTTACCAACCACACCTCATCAGTCATCATGTGGCGAATTGTAACATAAAGTTGTGCCAAAAATTATGTTCCTAGCATAATTTATGCACAAATGTAAGCATATTGTCAAATCACCACGTAAATTCCTTGTTATTTGATATTGATTTGAATCATGGGAGTGCAACGCAACATTCTTTTTATCTGCCCAGGAGGAATGGAGGATAATGCTGTTCACCTGAAGAACTTTTTGCCTGACATGACATCCTAGCGTTTCATTGGCTATACAACACGGTTTTACTAAAAAGAAGTGTTTAAATTGTTTAAAAAAATGTGGGGACTAGACAGACCTAGATTGCCACTTCGATCTTCTTATGGTCATCGCCACTCTTCATGTTTTATGGATTTGAAATTTGCTCCGGAATTGTTGAGGTTTTCCCCTGTTTTAGCATGGTAGGGCTTTGTAAAAGTAAAACTTCAAATTATTTCCACTTATTAAAAAAAAAATGATAATAAAACTTCAAATTATTGACAGGGATATGAAGTTATGCTATATTCCTCTTTTTGATGAAAAGACGATGTGATTTTGTCCGTCTGAAAATAATTTATTTAATTTTTGCTAAATTTTTTTTTATTGAAATTGTATTAAAATATTCTTGTACTTTAAAAAAGTAAGAAAAAAATATTTTAAAATGCTGATATAAAAGCTAAAAAGCAAGCTTATAAGCCCATTAAGCCGCATTCAAACATTGCTTTTTTTTGTTGTGGTGGTCTTAATTTTTTATTGTTTAATTTAATTTAATTTTGACACCTCAATTTGTGAAAATAATTGTAGTAATATCTTAGGGTATTAAAATAGGTTTTATTTATATATATATATATATATATTTTTTTTTTTTAAGGGTGTTAAAATAGGTTTTATTTATTTATTTTTTTTACAAACGGGATGTGAATTGTGTAGGCTAGAATCAGTTATCTTCTTTAGGTTTTTCACTCAAGGGATTACTGCTATGGCAATGTAATTAATTTTTTCAAGCAATTTCTTAGAATTGGGTAGGATAAAAACGATATTATCATCACCAGGGCTTTTGTTGGAGCCATTTGAATGAGGGCCAACTAAGGAGTGAGAGTGACTTGTCTTTCAGCTACTATTTTTCAGAATAAAAACAATTAGAGCATATCGTCATATTAGGGCTTTTGTTGGAGCCATTTGGATGAGGGCCAACTAAGGAGTGAGAATGACTTGTCTTTCAACTACCATGTTTCTTTTATTTTGAAAATAAATAAAAATAATTTGAATTACAATAAATTTACGTAGAGGTAAAGAGTGTTCTATGGTATTGGAAAAGTTCAATTAAAAGTGAGAAAATTCATTTTAGTGTGCGTTTAGCATTGGCTTAAAAATCTAGTTTTTTTTTACTATTCATTTTATTTTTTGTACTATTCATAGGTTCCATTATACTATTTTAGTTTTATGTACAATATTTTAAGAAAAAAGTTTTCAGTTTTAATTAAATAAACTGTTTTCATACTGATAAATAATGTTGACTTTTACTTTGTTTTAAAAAAAAGTAAAGAAAAAAAGAAAAGAAAAAAGAAAACAAGTACAATAGGCTAATATTATAGACTTGTTTTTATTTTAATGGCAAAATCAAAAGGCTTAAGGTTTATTTAAATAGATAAGAATATATAGGATAGAAATTCAGCCATAACGTTCACTCCATAATGATTGCTCTTTATCATCAAGCTAAAACACCCATTTGTTAGGCATTTTGGACTTCTATAGTAGTCCATAGAAGGTGATAGATGAGTAAGAGTATAAGTCTATTAATTCAGATTAAATGCATAAATTCTTTCCAAAGCAAATGTCAAAAGCCAAAAAAAAAAAAAAAAAAAAAGAGAGAGAGAAAAATCATGTGTAGGATATGTGACTTGTACATTGACACATTCTTCACAAAAAAATTGTAGAGACATGCATATAATACTCATAAATCCATTTCAGTCTAGACAATATGTCGCTGGAAGATTGCACATTCTAGGAGTCATAACTGCCAACACAAGCAGTAAGAGAAAAACTATGTATGATATTGAATATGATATCACATAGATTTGCATGTAGGGCTGTCCACAGGCTTGTCTACAACACGAACTGGGATAACTGGAATTGAGTCCCACCATTCTTGCAGTCGTCTGTTTCCTTGGTTGTTGCCCACTTGCTTCCCTAGTTTTGATGTCATGGAGAAGCAATACAAAGTGATAGCCATAATGATGAACTTCATTGGTACTATTGCAAGTAATATTCCTAATCCAATCATTAATATCATTACCATATCTGCGTGCTGCAACCAAGGGAAAAACAAATTTAATGCAACTGAAATTGATAGAATAATACATGAAGAAGCATAATCACGCAACTAAAAATATTTATTTCAAGACTTATACATTCTAAATAAATAATAAAAACCTTAACAAATTCAAGTTGTACCAGTTACTGGCATGAGTAGCTAATCTAAGAGCTAGAAGAAATCCACAAATTTGTTACTTTCCATATTCTACCTTGACCTTATTCTAATGTTATGTATCACAATTCCACACTTGTAACATTCAACATATCCTCCTCCTACCAGCTTCCTTAGAAGGCTTTGTCCGCTTTGGAGAGCCAAACCCACACGGTTTTGTCACGAAGGGGTGGGATTGTCCCACATCACCTAAGTAACCCTCGCACTCATGCAAGCTCCAAGGGCATATAAAGCATGAGTGAGAGGGTTACTTAGGCGATGTGGAACAATCCCACCCTTTCGTGACAAAACCGTGAGGGCTTGGCTTCCCAAAGCGGACAAAGCCTTCTAAGGTGGGACTAGTGTAAAACCCCTAGGTATCTAGCTCCTACAACAGCTTTCCTACATCTCATTTTTCCCTTTAAAAAAAGTTTCAAATGAACTAAATTTCTATCTAATATCAACAATTGAGAGAGCTGCTTATTGTTAGGTCATTGTTCTTGTTTCTCAACAAGTTGTCAATACCTTGCTTATCTAAAGCCCATAACACAAGTTCCATTTCATCAAAATTTTGTGCAAGCTACTTCAAAATCAATCTAGCTTCACCTTCAATCTAATTGATGAGAAGGCAAAATAGAATTATTTCTTTTTATTAAAGAACTAACCTATGTAATTTTTATTGGATCTTAGTGATGGCATAACAAAGACGGGGAAACTTCCTTTTTACTCAACAACATTATTAGTTCTACTAATACAAAGTATGCAAACAACAGAACAATTTTATGTGCCAAAAAATCTATAGTAGAATGAAAGTGAATACATAGGTTTGTACCATAGTACCTTACGAGCCTTGGAAATCAATATTGACCATAATTTCAATAATGCTATATTCGCTGTTTGCACCACTTGATGAATAGTTTGTAATCCGTGTTGAGCCGAGACTATGCTCTCCATTGTAGTCTGGTCAGAGGCTGAGGAGACTACAATCTCTTTGCATTTGTCATTAATTTTTTTTTGTCTTGCTTGGATCATCTTTGCTACCACCCATAAAAAGAAAACTGAAATTGCCATGCCAAGCCACTCCCTAAGATGCCAAGATATTGTTAACCATATATTCCTTCACAACGTACTAGACCGATGGACATATTAAGCACCTTAAAATTTCTTCCAAAACAAATGCAAACTATAAATGATATGACAAACTTACTTGTATGTGATTAGAAGAGTAGCAGCAACGACGACAAGGGTAGTTACTGGTCTTTCCCATGTGAATATTTCTTCAAACCAAAGTAACACACCTTTAAGTGGCTTTAGTAGCTCCTAAATATCAACATTAGGACCACCCATGAGTTTCTTTTAAGAAGCACATTTAATACATTTGATCAATTGAAAAACGTACTAATGTTTTGTTTATGCCTAGAAAATAGGATTGAACCAAAGTATATTAAATAAATTTAAACCAGCCAAACTTATTATTGGTTGGCCTAGACTAGCCAATGCATGACACATAATGTTAGGTAATGTTCATTTCTTTCCTAAAACTTCGAGGTGTTGTAGCCCAATTCCCCCAACCAAAAACTTTTTTTTGTTAGGGAAATAAGTACAAAAATATCTGCATATCATGACTTTTGCATTTTTGCTGCTTACCCAGCTTCCATAGTTTGTTGTTATGTACTTACCATAAAAATAAGGGTACTTTCAGCGATTCCTTCCTCTTTCAACTCCTTAGTGGTAGCTTTGGCAATAACAATTTTCTTTTCTTCTTCTCTAGCTTGATTAATAGCAATCTCAAGTGAGGAGTTGTTGTCATCTAGGCCACTTGCACTCACATTTTCCTCACCAATTTCTTTTACTTCTACACTTGAGATGATTGACAATGACATGTTCATATTTTTGAGGGTTGAACTTGCACTGCATGGGTGTCCACTATTGATCTTCTTCAGACTGTCCACGAGTTCTTCTAGTATATAATCTCCCTTTGGTAGCTCATCAAGCAATGCAAAAATCAAGAATTTTGTTGGAGTAGGGGGCGATATTCTTAGCATTTCTCTTGCAGCATGGAGCCTTATGATACCCAATATTGTCCTTGCATGCATTTCCCATGCTTGTATTGGACATTCCACCTTATATTTTGATAAGAACCGGTGCATGAACATAATCTCCTTGATGAGTGCAAGCCAATGGTCCCGCCTTGTGGAGCTTGTCATCTCAGGAAACTCCAGTACAATTCCCTCAGATCTAGAAAATTGGCATGTAAGTAACGGTTACAAATCATGATTGCAAAAATTTAGATGTAATTGACAAGCTTGCCTATTTGTGATACATTTAGGCATGTCTATGCATGAGATCACTATTTAAAGGATGACGTATCCTTGTTTTTAACAATCCAGATAAAAATTATCACCACTCCTAAACTATTGATTTGGATGCTCTAATGGCCCAAACAAGTTGCAGTAGTTTAGCAATAATGCGGTCCTTAGAAGAATCAATTATTGTGATACACAAATTGATACTACTACTTATTTTGTCATATTTTTCCCAACGAATAGGGAAACTAGAAGAGATGTGGCGCCTTAAAGCACCAACATATATAAGCAAGCTTATCTACCATTGAGCATATGTGAGTTCCAAATTCCAATGATAATACTTTTTAATGTATATGAAAGTATCCTAATTCCAATGTTAATACTTTTTAATGTATATGAAAGTATCCTTACGATTCAGAGGACTCATACAGTATGGCCTTGTCAAAAAGTGGAGCACCCCATGGGCCTGTGGAAACTGGTTTCACACTATGTTCCTTGTTCTCGGAAAGGTCTATTTTAAGGGCATCTTCATACGTCACAACTCCAGAAGCCTCAAAGTAGAGAGCATAATTTGTTAGTGTAAGCTTACCTGGACAAACAACCTTCGTGGTAACTTCAAGCAATAATCATGTACATAATTAAATTTAATAACATTCTAATTGGTTACTAATAAAATAAAATTATGAGACAAACCAGGCCAACTTGTTGCTCCAATGTGGCGCACCACTCTCTGCGAGCTTGCAGTTCCCTCGACATGCAATATAAATTCATCATCCCCCAGCTCAACGCCATTTGGTGGCGCTTGTTTTTGCAAATGTTTTATGCATCTACAAAAAACAAGAATTCCACAAGGTAATGTGATTTAGAAGTGCCATTTCAAATGGTGTATTATAGCATCATCAATGCTTTTTATTTTAAAGAAAAATAAATTAGATAGTAATCTTCCATTCCCCTCAAAGAAGAAGACTACTCGAGCCTAAAAAATGTATATAAAAAGTGTATATTTCATAAAAGATGTACATACTTTGAGAGGCTACTCTTTTTTTTTTTCTTTTTCTTTTTTCTTTTAATCTTAAAAAAAGCCAATTTCTCGACTAAGTAGTTTAAATTAAAGCTTAAGTAAAAAAGTTATATCTCAATAGCTAATAGAAAAATATGCTTTCAACTAAATTCATATTCAAAACTCGCGGAGTCCAAAGAAATAAAAGTATATTATTGTGCATGCTCAGATGATCTATTCAATGTACCCTTATGATCATAACCATCTATACCACTTGGGGGCAGAAAATTATTACCAATCTACCTTCTTTGACTTGGAGGGAAAGAAAAAGGGCATAAGAAGTCATATAACAGCATGGTATCTAAACTTAAGCCTGTTTTATAGACTTTGTGCCTGGTATAACCAGAAAAATGAATTATATTGACCTAAAATGGATTCAGATGAAAATCAGGCATGAACATCGTTGTTATGTGGTTCCACTGTCTGATGCAGAATTAGGTAATCTCTGTTTTCAACCTACCAATTTTACCCCTTAAAAGTGTTATACCTATTCTCCAACAGCATAATTGGTGTAGAAAAAAATATTACACATGAGGTTAAATTACTTGTCAATTTCTTTTAGAAATTTGTCGTATGCAGGAAAATGCAGTCGGTTGCCTGTGGGTGCTGTTAGAGTTTCGAAGGTAAATCTTCCATTAACAGGATCTGCAACTAATGGAACTAGTGATCCCAACCACGCAAATGCATCTTCTCCAACATTAGGCTCGTTATCAACCTACCAACATAGTGCACAAAGTAAGTCCAAATAAAATTAATTTGGAGATTTACTGATACCTATGTGACTATATCATTAAAGTATCCCATTTTCATGTCTCAACTTTGCTTGAACTTAAATTCCATTAGTTTCATGAGGTATATTTCATGATGTAGGCTAATTCTGAAGAAAAGTAATGCTTGCTCAATAGCAACAACAATTAATGAGGGGTAGCTTACAAGGAGTGGCATGATGTCTGAATAAAAAAGAGGAATATCATCTTGTTCTTGAGTCACTTTTATGGATACCTTCCCCTCTTCTTTCTCCTTTGCCACACATTCCTACAAACACCATAAATCAACAACATAACTAAATAAATAATTGGGAGATATGAGTGGGGAAAAAGAAAAAGAAAAAAACCCAGTAGTTAAAAAAGGCACAAAATATAAATGATGTCCATTTGTATTAGAAAAATAGAAGTTAAGTTATCAAAAAAGAAAAAGAAAAATAGAAGTTAAGATCACTCAAGCGGATTAATGGTGAAGATGATTGATATGTAGACTTTTATTGTGTAATAAGTATCTATTTTCTACCATTTAAAACTAAGCAAAACGTTTTAAACAAATGTGGCACATCTAGTCTTAGCCTACCCAAGTTGAGCTTCATTAATCAAAATTGATGCTTGCCTAGTGCAACTCATCATTATCCAAAATGTCTGACAAATTTGTGGAAGTTTAACTTAAATTATTATGTGATGATGTGGCTTTCATATGGGAGAATGTATTGACCTAAGATACTATTTCCCATTGCATGGTTTGCCTTCAACAATGTTAAAAGTCTAGTAGAAAGGCCATGAACTGAAATTAAATTTATTTTATTGTAGGAGCAGGAGAAAGGCATATCAAGCAAAGGCCAAAATATACTACAAATGACACATCATCACTTCATTGTACACATTAGGGACTATGCAAACTACAAATGACACATCATCACTTCATTGTACACATTAGGGACTAAAATCACTTGTGTGACTAAACTTTAAACTAAAGTTTAAAGACCGATAGTGTATTTGAACCTAAAATAAAATAATGAAAATAATATATAGCCTTTACATTACATTCTCACTTTTCTAGCAATGAATGCATAATTCAGTTTTTTATTCAACTATTCTAGGCCACATATTTATTTATACAACACTTATAGCTTCTTGAACTTTACCTATTTGCGTGCTAGCTAGAGGATCTCCCAAAAAAAGGAGGAGAGCGAAAATAGGGCCATGGAGGAGAAACAATTTTTTATTTTTTTATTTTTTATAAATAGTTTCAATCTATGACGTTCGCTCATAATAATAATTCTTTATCATCAGACTAAAATACCAATCGATTTTTTGTGTAGGCGGGAATTGAACCCCAGATCTCTTATTCAACTATCAGAGACTTTACCAATTAAGCTAATTGGAACCCACATAAAGAGAAACAATTTTGAAAACATAAGAGAGGAGATTATTGACAAAAAAAAATTGAGATTACAATTCCATCTACTACAATGCGCAAAGGTTATCACTAAGATTCTTTTTTAATGTGGTCGAAAAATAAACATTTTTTTAGAGAGTTTTAACATATGGCGTCGACTCATGATGATAGTTCTTTATCATTAAACTAAAACACCAATTAGTTTTTAATGTAGGCGGGGATTGAACCCCCAGATCTAATGTTTTCTACATATCAATCACCCTCTTTTTTTTTTTTTTTTTTTTTTTTTTGATGAACACATATCAATCACCTTACTAATAGAGGGGAATGCATGTTGAATAGGACTTTCAAACACTTACTGCAACAACCAGATGATTCTACATTAAAAGGAATGGCTTTATTAGTTCACTAAACGTGATGGTGTTATAAATACAAAGGTCATCTTCACGAAAAACGAATCTACATATAACTTGCGTATATAGATTATTATATTACATTAAGCAAATATCATAATTAACAGATAATTTCATGCTTCATCACGTATGGTAGCTAATTAATCATAAATCAGAAGTACATAACAGTACAGTACGTACTTCTTCACATTATAAATTAATATAGTAATTAGAATTTAGAAAGAGAGCACACCATACAAGCCTCCTCATCAGTATAGCTTGGCATCTCCCAAGCAACCATCATGTCGAAAGTGAACCGGCTAAACGATCCATTGCTAATATTTTCTTCTATGTTTTGGCACATGTATGTAAGAGCCTTTGCACTGCAAAATTCCACAAATTTCCTTGAATAACCATTAGTTTCGGGGTTCCATCCAGCTTCAAACACTTCCACCAACTTATCCATGCTAGTATCTAGTTTCCTGGCAGAGACCATATATATAAATATCATTTTAGTTATAGAGAATGGAAGGAAAAATAGAAATAACAAAAATCTTTTGGAAACAAACGGAAAGAAAAAAATTAGGTTTTTCTTAATTTGTGTCAGATAAAGATCTAGCCCAAAAGCTTAAGCTATTAATTAAATCCTTAAAAGAAGTGGGCCAACATGTCACGCCCACACATTGCATACCAAAACCAATGGAGCAAGTTATCATTGCTGATATTGTTAGAACTAACTGACAACTAATTAATATATACAGTACGATTCAAGGAAAATACTAGCCATATTTGTGCTTTTGTTTTTTTTTTTTTTTTTCTGAATTAGCCAAGTTTGTTCTTATACTTGAAAGAATTAGTATTAGTATAGTCACAATTAATTGAGGTTCCTTCTTAACTGAGTGTGTATAGTCACAATTAATTGAGGTTCCTTCTTAATTGAGTGTGTGTATTGTGTGAGTCTCACATTGGATTCGGCTGGGCTTTATAGATATTTGTGACTAAGGCTGCGTTTGTTTTGGCTTCAAACCACTTCCAGAAATGCTTTTCCGTAGACGTGTGTGTTTGGTAGTTACCAAAAATTTGGTCAAACTAAAAATGTTTTTTGTGTTGATTGTAAAATAAGGGCTCACGGGCGGAAAATATTTTACACTTCTATTTTACCTTCAAATGATTTTCGAACTCAGACACCGAAGAGAGAGAGAGAGAAAGAGCATGAAGAGAGACTAGAGAGAGTGAGATCGAGCTCGCGCCGTCGAGCTCAGACCACTGCCCCAAGCCCAGATGCGCCGTCAAGCTCTAGTTGCGAGATCGTCTCGCCGCCCTCTAGATCGCACCATGACCGTGAGATCGCACCATGACCGATCTCTCTCTTTCTCGTCCGCCCTCTCCCTTTCCCTCAATTTGCGATCACTCTCTCTTCCTCCTCCCTCTCTCAGTTTGACCGAATGGTTTAATGTATTGAGAATGGTTTTGTTTTGATTTTTGTTTCTTTAAAAGTTTACATATTGTAATTTTCTATTATAAAATTTGTTTGGAAGGCGAGAAAATGTGAGAAACTAGTAGAAAATTTTCATTTTCAAAATGTTACCAAACACTTGAAATTATTTTCTAATATAATTTTTAAAATGCAACCAAACACTAAAAAATATTTTCATTTCCTGAAAATATTTTCACTTGAAATTATTTTACACCCGGAAAATATTTTACACTAAAACAAACACAGCCTAAATTAATTCATTTTGTAGTATATCAGCATTTTCGTGGAGTTGTTACAATATGTCACTATATGAAACGTTAAACATATATGCTTTATCAAACGCAAACAAGTCTCACACACACACACACACACACATATATATAGAGCAGACACATATAGTATAAAAATAAAAATTAATTATTATGAATTTAGCACAAAATAAACAACTAATGAATTAAAAAAAGAAGAAGAAGAAGAAGACCGCCATTTAATTAATGTGTGATTTGGGAGAACAACAATAAAAAATGATGGGTTGCGTGGACAGAAATGAGCATTTTGAATTATATCAAGGGTTATAGGGAAAACTCTTCATAATGTTGAACTCTAGTTCTTTATATAGACTTGAATTTGATGAATTGTTAATTTCTCATTCATATATATATATATATATATACACATTATATAGTAAATGAAACTACTGCAGTGATCGGGTCAACAAGTTGATGGAGCAGGAGCACCAAATTAAAACTTATTCATTTTCAAAAAAATATAGATAAATATAATAAAAAAGAAGAGAGAGAGAGAGAGAGTTACAGTGCACATCTGTGGACAACGTCGTTGGCTATGGAGGAAAGGTGCTTCTTCAGATTGGCCATATAAGACGGTTGGTTTCATAAAGTTTCAAGCTGCGCGCGGCGACTAAATTGTGCAAATTAAAAACCGAACCGAATGAATAAAATCATTTTTAGCAGCAGCAGTAGTAGCTTCCTTTCCCTTTTTAGTAGGAGAAAAAAACTGACGACTCATTCATGCTCCTCTCATATTTTGCCACGTTGCCCATAGCCATGCAACACAACACCTCCTGTTACCCCCACGTGTCACTATTTGAGCTTCGGCCCGAGCCTATTTTGTTAAACAGAAGCCCAGCCCAAATCAAAAGGATATGTTACACTACAAACTCTTTTTTTTCCAAAAGGTATTATTTTCTATACGGGCTGTTATTTTGTACGAGGTTATACTTTTTCCTCAGGGAGGTAGACCCATGATAAGTAGCGCCTATCCATTTGTGAGGAGAAAGTATACCAATATTTCGATAATATTAGTTTAGCATTTATTTTAGTATTATCTACTTAATAAATGAGTGATATTTGTTTCAAAAAATTATATCAGACTACTCCAATAAATGATTAATTTATCTTTCCGATAGTATAAAAGATTGTGATTAATTTATTGGAGTAGTCTTATATGGTTTTTTTAAACAGATGTCACTCATTTATTGGGTAGGAAATACCAAAATAGATGCTAAGTTGGTATTACCGAAATATGATATACTTTCTCATTTGTGAGAGGGATGAATTATATTCTCAACGTACACAAAAGTTTTCATTTTTATAAAAAAAAATTAGTTTTCATTTTTCTATGTTTGATTGCAACTTTTTTTTTTTTTTTTTTTTGATGATGAAAGTTTGATTGTAATCTTAAGGGTGTGTATGGCTTTAAATTAAAAAAGCCAGCTTATTTTACTATTCAGTTTATTTTTATTACTATTCATGACCTTACTGCACTTTTTGGTACTATTCATGAGTCACACTGTACTATTTGAACTAACTTATACCTTTATCTACAGTATATCTAGCAAAAAGTTTTCAATTTCAGCAAAATAAGCGGATCCTAAACATACCCTAAATGAGTTAGAAAACAATCTCATAACTTTCCTTATTTAGTTTTTTGTGTAATAACAAAAATTTAATGGAAAATAGTCTCTTAAAAATAAGCTAAACTTTTTGTGGGGGTAAAAGCTCAAATGCGTATATTGGGCCTTAAACCCTCTTTGCAGATATGAGTATGTCCGAGGAGGAGAAAAGGATTGGAAAAAGCCTCAGAATGGAGAATCACGTAAGGAAAGGATGAAGGAGTATAGTCCGAGGAGTGTATCCTCTTCGGATTTGAGGAACATCGGTCAAGCAAATACCTGGGCAGTTTGGGTGAATTTTCAGGAAGTTCCAATGATAAGAATGAACTTCATGCACGTATAAATATGATAAGAATAGAGAAATATCTAAAGGAAAAACTGCTACCACCGCATTTAATGCACTGCAGCAACTTTTCTAGCCACATTTATATGGAAAAGACCCCTGAACAGTGCAATCTCAGCTGCCCCAACTCATTGAGAACTAAATAAGATATTTGATGTGACATGTACTCAAGTGAATGCTTAGATAAAGAACAAGTGTATGATGAAGATGGTTTAAAAGAAAACTATATAAATGTAAGAGACCTTTGATAAAAAAAAAAAAAAAAAAAAAGAGGAAGAAGAAGGAAAATTTATTGTAGCTCTAAGAGTGACATTAGCCATTCAAACTATAATTTGTCTCTTCAGATCTAAATTTATTCAAGTTCCCAGCATTTTAGTACTTGTTCATTTATTAAAATCTTGATTAACTGTTGTTGAGTTCACAAACAGCCTAGTTCTTTCACCAACTTTTTACAAATTCATTGTATTGGGCTTAGTGGGCTCACATCCTATTTCTTTTGGGCTTAAACTACAAATCTTGACCCTACAATTGGCACCGTCTATGGGAAGAGCTTGAACTAGAGTGAAAGCAACAGTTAACAATGGTTGAACCAAGTTAACAACCAGCAGAATCCAGGGCATCCCAACATGGTGATCCTTTCCTCAACCTCGAACGAAGAGGTGATCGTAAAGGAAGTGTACATACAATACATGATGAGAGGAGCCAGTCTCGAGGTGATAGTCGTATCTCCCATGTAGAGGGCAACAGGTCTATGCAGCTGGAGATTAACCGGTTGAAAAGGGAGCTACGCCATGCAAAAAGGAA
Source organism: Quercus ilex subsp. ballota (assembly GCA_032727855.1). Taxonomy (NCBI): domain Eukaryota; kingdom Viridiplantae; phylum Streptophyta; class Magnoliopsida; order Fagales; family Fagaceae; genus Quercus; species Quercus ilex. The sequence continues at coordinate 20,445,648 of CM064914.1, forward strand.
GCGAGCTTCCTCTGACAGTGACATTTCTTCTGATGATGAAAGAGACATCAGTTACAAACAGAGGTCTCGAACTTCACCCAGTGAATCTTTCTCCTACGAAGAAGAACTCCATGACGAGTGGCAGTTTAAGAGCCCCCCACTTAGGGGTGTAGGAAACGATGCTATAAGTAAAGCCCTGGACCAAATATCTAAGTCACCTTTCACGCGTAGAATTGAAAGGGTGAGACTCCCCCAGCGTTTTCATCAGCCAACATTCACCATTTACAAAGGGCAAACGGATCTGTTTGTGACATGTAGGAGAGTTCCTAGGTCAGTAGCTTCCCTGCTGTCCTTGATCATGCAAGAATGGGAGAATCTTAAAACATACTCAAATAGATATTGAGAACTGTTTAATGAAATTGAAGGTGATTTCGACGATGTGGCTATCAACACCTTTAAGCTCGGCCTTCCGTCAGAGCACGGTTTAAGAAAATCCTTGACTGGCAAACCCGTTACCAACGTGCGTCAGCTCATGGACCGTATTGACAAGTATAAAAGAGTTGAAGAGGATCAGCAGTAAGGGAAGAGAAATGACAAGATTATCCCTCAAGAGAGGAGGGATTTCAGGTCAGACAGATATAACAATAACAAGCCGTGTAGGGATTTTGCTGGGCAGTCAGGATCGGAAAATCTTCAAGTAGTCAATGCTGTATTTAAAGAACCAGTGCATCAAGTTTTGGAAAACATCAAGAATGAACTGTACTTCAAGTGGCCGAATAAAATGGTGGGAAACCCCGAGAGGTGTAATCATAACTTTTATTGCCAGTATCATCAGGACCATGGGCATACCACAGAGGATTATAGGAGTCTGTGGGATCATTTGGATCAACTTGTCTGCAAGGGTAAATTGAGATGATTCTTCAAGACCGCTTTTGGGTACTATCAATGTCATCCTTGCCGAACCAGGAAGAATAGGATCCTGGTCATCTAGGATAATGTCTGTGACCCATTCACCCACAGGAGACAGTAATCAAGATCTGAATAGGGCTAAAAGGGAGAGTCTGCTGGTACTGGGCTTCTCGGATGAGGATAAGATCGGGACCATCCAACCACACGACGACACTTTAGTAGTTACCCTTAGAATTAGAGGGTATGATGTGAAAAGGGTGATGGTGGACCAAGGCAGTGGGGCTGAGGTAATGTATCCTGACCTTTACAAGGGACTGAACTTAAAACCTGAGGACTTAACTCCCTATAGTGCTCTTCTGGTGGGTTTTGATGGAAAGATCGTTATTCCGAGGGGTCAAATACGACTACTTGTGCGAGCTAGTATGGAGATAGTAGAGGTAGATTTCATTGTCGTGGACGCATATTCACCCTATATAGCGATCGTGGCCAAATCATGGCTTCATGCACTAGGGGCTATTCCTTTTTCTCTGCACCAGAAGATTAAATACCCATCTGAAGGCAGGGTTCAGGAAATTTTGGGAGATCAATCCGTGGCTAGAAGATGCTTGGTGGCTGCCATACAACATAAGTCCAAAACCAAGTCCTCGGATCATCTAGGAGAAGGATTATAGCAGTTAAAACACCCAGCGGCGCTTACCGATAAAACAGTTGAGGAGACCAAATGTGAAGATTTGGTAAAAGTCACTATTGGGGATGACCCAGAGAAGTTTTTTCAAGTTGGCTCACAGTTGCCACCTCAAGAAAAGACATAATTAGTAGAATTTTTTAGAGGGAACGTAGATGTATTTGCTTGGAATGCCTATGAAGCCCCAGGGGTGGATCCAGAGTTTATTTGTCACCATCTGAATGTCAACCCCTTGGTCGTCCCTAAGAAACAGCCTCCTCGGCGCCCATCTAAGAAGCACGCTGACGTAGTACGAGAGGAAGTAACGAAGCTCAAGTAGGCTGAAACTATTAAGGAGGTGTTTTATCTTGAGTGGCTAGTTAATACTGTAGTGGTGAAGAAGAAAAATGGGAAGTGGAGAGTGTGCGTGGATTTCACAGATCTCAATAAGGCCTGTCCGAAAGATCCATTTCCTATGCCTAAGATTGATCAACTAATGGATGCAACGGTAGGACATCCTCGAATGAGTTTCCTAGATGCCTTTCAGGACTATCACCAAATACCCCAGGCCCTGAATGATCAAGAAAAGACTGCTTTTGTTACTCCCATTGTGAACTACCACTACAAATTGATGCCATTTGGCTTGAAAAACGCAGGATCTACATACCAAAGAATGATGACGAGGATGTTTGAACCGCAGTTGGGAAAGAATATTGAGATTTACATAGATGACATGGTGGTGAAAAGCAAGGTTGTTTCAGGGCACGTGAAGGACCTGGAAAATATTTTTGAATTTCTTAGAAAGTATAAATTGCGTCTAAACGCGTCCAAGTGCTCGTTTGGCGTGGGGTTAGGCAAATTCTTGGGCTACATGGTAACTCACAAGGGAATTGAGGTAAACCCCGACCAGATAAAGCCCATTAACAGTTTGCAGTCACCTCGAAATCCCAAAGAAGTCTAGAAGTTGACTGGCATGGCTGCTGCTTTGAATCGTTTTATTTCTCGATCAACAGATGGATGCAGACCTTTCTTCTTGTTGATTAACAAGTGGAAGGGGTTTGAGTGGACTGAAGAATGCGCCATAGCTTTTTAGTAGCTTAAGGAATATTAAGCTCTACTAATGGGAATGACCATGGTTCAAGAGATGGGCGGAAGGACGATGGAGATGTTCTCAGACTCAAGGTTAATCGTTGGTCAAGCGAAGGGAGAGTTTGAAGCTAAGGATGAAAGAATGCAAGAGTATTTAAGCCAAGTCAGACACCTTCAATCAGAGTTTGAGTCTTTCACTTTGCTGCACATTTCCAGAAGTGGAAACACACATGCGGATTCCCTAGCCACTTTGGCAACTTCCTCGGTGCAAGATTTGCCTCGGGTTATCCTTGGGAAGATTTGTACAAGCCCGCGGATGTGAAAAATAGAATAGTCCGAGTTCACCAGGTTAGAGCAGGACCTAGTTTGATGGACCCTATAGTTCTATTCCTGAAGGAGGATACTCTGCCTGAAGAGAAGACAGAAGCCGACAAGATACGAAGAAAAGCCATTAGGTTCTGGCTATCCGAGAACCAGAAATTATATAAACTTTTATTTTCAGGGCCATATGTGCTATGTGTACACCCTGAGGAGACCGAATCAATCCTTGAAGAATTACACGAAGGAATTTGCGGAAGCTACACAGGGGGGTAGGTCCTTGGCACATAGAACCATTACTTAGGGCTATTGGTGGCCAAACATATAAAGGGAAGCCTAAGAATACGTGAAAAAATGCGATCAGTGCCAATGTTTTGCACTAAACATACACTAGCCTGGGGGAGTCCTTAATCCATTATCTAGCCTATGACCATTCGCTCAGTGAGGCTTAGACATTGTGGGTCTGTTCCTTAAGGCGGTAGGAAACAAGAGGTATTTACTAGTCGGCACAGATTATTTCACCAAATGGGTTAAAGCCGAACCTCTTACTAACATCAGAGATGTGGACGCAAAGAAGTTTGTTTGGAAAAATATTGTCACACGGTTAGGGATTCCTTATACACTCATCTCGGACAATGGATTTCAGTTTGACAGCAAATCATTCAGAAGCTATTGTTGTGAATTGGGAATTACAAATAGGTACTTTACCCCAGCTTACCCCCAGGGAAACGGACAGGCGGAAGCTGTTAACAAAATCATAGTAAACGGACTAAAGAAAAGGCTGGATGATGCAAAAGGGAAATGGGTGGAAGAACTACCACATGTCTTCTGGACATACAGGACTACGCCTCGCAGGTCTACTGGGGAGACCCCTTTCTCAATGACTTATAGGGCTGAAGCTGTCATCCCTCTGGAGAAGCAATGACGAGAAGCAATGACGAGCAGCTAGAGAAGAATTTGGACTTGATTGAAGAAAGGAGGGAGAATGCAATGGTCCAATTGGCATACTACCAACAAAAGATCAGACAGGGTTATGACGCCAACGTAAAAGTAAGGCCCTTGTCACCTGATGATTTTAAAGTTGTAGGCACTGCAAAGAACCCAGCTTGGAGGAAGTTAGAACCTAATTGGGAAGGGCCATATCGTATTACTTCAGGAGTTGGCATCTGGGCATATTTTTTAGAAGACTTAGATGGTTAAGTAATACCATGGCCGTGGAATGTAAACAATCTTAAAATGTATTATTATTTAACAAGTTTTCTCGCGTCTGCATGCTTATCTGTTATATTAAGGATTTTATGCTTTCTATGGCCATTACAATTCTTATAAGTGTTTAAACTTAAATCCATTCATGCCTGAAATCCTCAGACCAGATGATATGGGTTAGTTAACACTCCATTAAAGTTCTTATAAGTGTTTAAACTTAAATCTATTCATGGCTGAAGTCCTCGGACCAGATGATATGAGTTAGTTAACACTCCATTAAAGTTCTTATAAGTGTTTAAACTTAAATCCATTCATGCCTGAAATCCTCGGACCAGATGATATGGGTTAGTTAACACTCCTTTACGATTCTTATAAGTGTTTAAACTTAAATTCAATCATGCCTGAAGTCTTCGAACTAGATGATATGGGTTGGTTAACACCCCTTTCTAATTTTAATAAGTGTTTAAACTTAACTCCAATTATGCCTAAAGTCCTCAGACCAGATGATATGGGTTGGTTAACACTCATTTCTAATTCTTATAAGTGTTTAAACTTAACTCCAATCATACCTGAAGTTCTTGGACCAGATGATATGGGTTAGTTAACACTCCATGGCAAGTCTTATAAGCGCTTAAACTTAAAAATAGTCGTGCCTGAAGTCTTTGGACTAGAGGATATAAATTAGTTTACACTCAGTGACTATTTTCACACGCTGAAATAGATCTTAAATCATACTGGACTTCTCGGACCATGTACTATGCATAATCCAGTTCAGGTAAAGTCTCTGGCCATTAACTTTAGTACTTAAGACTTTCCTATCTGTTATTACTCAATAAGAACGATAACAATTCTTATATGATCTAATATTTGCCCATACTCATCTAAGTTATTTGCATCATTAGCAGAGTATTGTTGTCAAGCTTACTCAGATTAAGATAAATGCAGGTTAACATTACTTGTAATGACAACAAATTTTATAAGGTAAGTAACGAAAATGTAGAGAATAAAAAAAACAACACACTTTCATTGATCAAAAAGATAGTATTTCTTAGTTCCTTACACAGTAAAAAAAAAACCTAGTGTCTAAGTCTTCTTTGTGACAATGGGGTCAATAGTCTGGTTGGATTGGGTGGCAGCAGCATCTTGGGCTTGGCCATTGGGTTCAGGAGGAGTTATCTTCTTACCTAAGTCCTTACTCTTGTCCTTAGGGTCCTTCACTTGCTTGCCTTGATCACCAACTTTACCAGACTCTTGGGGAGCCTCAAGAAGGATAGGAGGGACTTGGCCGACCAGGAGCTACTCCACGGTTTCTGGGAGTTGTGTGGAGGGAGAGGTTCGGGACCTAGGAGTTCGCGAATATCAGGATCGTAATAGACTCTCCCAGGCCTCCTCAAGTCAAAGTCTGCAGGGACCCCAGCAGCATCAAGGGCTTTACCCCAAGTTATATCACAATAATCCCTACAGACTGTAGAAAATTCCCTTGTGAGTCTGACTTGAGTATCTTCCACCTCAAGCTTGTTTGCAGCCTACTTTTCAGCTTCGGCTGCCTCTCTGGTTAATTGGGTGGCCTTCTGAAACTCAGCTCAAAGATCCTTGACCATTTGTCTCTTTGTCTCTAGATTAATCTTGGTTATGCACAATTGCTTGCGTTGATCTTCGGCCTGCCTTTCAGCATTCTTAAGGCTTGTATCAAGATTATTTCTAGCCTTGGTCACCTCCTTCAGCTGCTCGGACAGCTTATCGTAATCTTCCTTAAGATTACCCATTTTCTTCTCAACTTCAAATCGAGAATGGGCCTCCGCTTGGGCTTCATTGCAGGCTTCTTTATTCCACTCCTCGGCCACATAAACTTGTTGGGTAATTTGCATAACAGAATAGGAAAACTTCAATATAAAATAAAGAAAAATGACAAATAAAAATAACCAACAGTCTAAGTGGAGAAACGGATGACATCACTTACCATGGCCAGGTCCCTCTTAAAGGATAGGAAGAGTTCATGCTGGTTAAAGTGCCTGTAAACGTCCATGTCCGCTGGCAAGAGAAGTGGTTGCTCCAAGGCCTCAGCAATGAGACCTGCCTTCCCCCCTTGGTAGTTTTTGACCGAGGTGTCCTAAGGGAAGGAAACACCATCCAGCTCTAACTTTAGGGACTAGGTGCACCGTCCTCGGCGCACATCAGCATTGAAAGCTTCCTCTCGGCTCTCAACGGACGAAGCTTTTTTACCCCATTGGTCCTTAGCTACTATCTGCTGTTTATTGCCTTTGGCAGACTCCAATTCTCCCTCTTCAAGACTCGTATGAGGCCTCTTCTTCTTTAGTTCAGGCACAGGCTTCAGGCCGAGGTCAGAAAGGAGCTGAGGAGGGGGTGGAGGAAGATTAGCAGGAGGTTGGGATTTGGCAGCTTCTGTTGGCACAACTGCTTTATTCCTGGCCTTCATGAGATCTTTTAGGCTCATAGCCATCTCCTCTTCCTCTTCGGATGAGTTATCTGGAATGGAATTTATTAAAACAGGAGCTTGGACGCTGGAATGCCTATCAGCTTCTTCCTCAGCGTCCGAAAGGGAGATTAATTGAACTTCCCTCGGCTCATCTTCTTCAAAACGAAAATTTTCAATCTATTCCTCTAGTGAAGAGGTTGAGGACGCGATTCCTTCCTCTGCAGCGGCTGCCTCAAAGGGAACTTGTTGAACTGGAGGGATGACTAGTGGTACACCCAGCGGAACCGGATGTGGTACAGGGGGAAGATCAACCGAAGATAAAAAATTTGGCCGACCTACGTCTATCCGGTTTAAGCAATGGTCACCCTGCCTTATCGAGTTGCCTACTGGCTGAAACGTGTCCGAAAGTGGCTTGAAATCAAGAATGAAATGGGCAGCCCGAAGTTGCTTGTCTTCACTTACAAAAATCTTTGATCTTAATAGGTAATTGAGCGCGGCAACGTTAGTCAAGTTGAGTCGAGGAGATACGTGTCTTTTATCTGTTAACAAGACAAACATAAGCAGAAACTAAAGGTGAAATACTAGTACGAAGGGGGGGAAAAAAAACACAACGTTAATAATGAAGATTCTAAATCTATTTCTAAGGAACCTAGGTCTAGGATATCCCACTTGGCTCTCTTGGTTGGGTTGGGCAATGAAGACCATCATGCCACGCTCTCGAGACTATCAGATAATCGTCTTTCATCCCCTTGTTAGACTTGGGAAGACAGGAGATGAGCCTAACGATGTTGGATCAGGATTTAAGGTAATATCCCGCCCCCTTTTGTCTATGACACTCATACATCTGGACTACGTCAAGCCAGGTGAGTCCCAGGCCTAAATGTCAGTTCAAAGCATCAATTGATCCTAAGATCCTAAAGACGTTAGGCGCACATTGATCGGGACTAAGCCTATGATTATGAAGGTAATCTCTGGTAATAGGACCCATAGGGATGGACATTCCCGCTTCTATAAAGGTTATGATAGGAATTATGACTTCTCCCACCCCTGCGTCTGTTAGTAGTCTTTCTGGGGGACAATACCGTAGGTTTACGTCCTGTGGTATATGATACATTTCTTTAAATATTTCTATCTGGGTAGGACTATCCACTAAATGCCTAAATCTACCAATTTCGAACAAGCAGAAAGGGGAAAACACTAAGAACGATAACTGGGAAATGAGAATTTGAAGGCAGAGGAAGCTGGCCGAGGAGAGAATGAGGGTTTAAAGAAATTGAAACTTACGCAAACTGGATGGGGGAGTGATCTTTAGATCCTTAAAAGGATTCTTGTGGATTCGTAAGAAAGTACTACTGATGATTTGAAAACTTTGTGAGTTTGAATGCTTGAATTCGCTGAAGAGTGAGAAATTGTGAAGTAAAGGAGAAATGATCTCCTTTGAGGCTTTATATAGGGGCCAGAAAATGGGCGAGAATTATCCCGCCTAAATCTTGAGGAAAAATGTCGTTTGTTGGATCAATTGTTCACCGTTGGATGCCCAAGACATAACGCCACCTGGAACAATTAATAACGCCTTGTAAATATCGAAGCGTCAGAAGCAATGATGAAGCGCCTAAACCTACGCTCCCACGCGTAAATTCAGGTACTTTTTTGTTTTTAGTCTATTTCTGTTAGATCAAAATCCCATTTTTTCTCCTCGGACGCGAGGGAAAAATTAAAATTTTGAGGGGCTATTGTGGGGGTAAAAGCCCAAACACGTATATTGGGCCTTAGGCCCTATTTGAAGATATGAGTATGTCTGAGGAGGAGAAAAGGATTGGAAAATGCCCCAGAATGGAGAATCACGTAAGGAAAGGATGAAGGAGTATAGTCAGAGGAGTGTATCCTCTTCGGATTTAAGGAACATCGATCAAGTAAATACCTGGGCAGTTTGGGTGAATTTACAGGAAGTTCCAACGATAAGGATGAACTTTATGCACGTATAAAGATGATAAGAATAGAGAAATATCTAAAGGAAAAGCTGCTACCACCACATTTAATGCACTGTAGCAACTTTTCTGATCGTATTTATGTGGAGAAGACTCCTGAACAGTGCAATCTCAGCTGCCCCAACTCATGGAGAACTAAAGAAGATACCTGATGTGACATGTACTTAAGTGAATGCGTAGATGAAGAACAAGTGTACGATGAAGATAGTTTAAAAGAAAACTATATAAATGTAAGAGACCTCTGATAAAAAAAAAAAAAAGAGGAAGAAGAAGGAAAATTTATTGTAGCTCTAAAAGTGACATTAGTCATTCAAACTATAATTTGTCTTTTCGGACCTAAATTTATTCAAGTTCCCAGCGTTTTAGTACTTGTTCATTTATTAAAATCTTGATTAATTGTTGTTGAGTTCACAAAAAGTCTAGTTCTTTCACCCACTATCTATAAATTCATTGTATTGGGTTTAGTGGGCTCACATCCCATCTCTTTTGGGCTTGGGCTACAAATTTTGACCCTACACTTTTTATTTTGATCAAAAATATTTTTGCTTTAACTTTTTTTTTCTAATGCTAATAAATACTGAAAGACACAGAAAGCTATCAACAAGATTTTTCCATCAAAATAAATAGAGCGGAAGATTGTTTTTCTTATTGTCCATATTCATTAATTATTTGATAGGCTTTTTTTATTTTTTTTTTAGAAACTAATTTGATGGTATTGGGCTTTTAATATTTAACTAATTCATAAAATACTTAAGTCTAAAATATTTGAAATTCATAAAATTTGTTAATATAGACAGCAAAACATATTATATATGGTGAAATTAGTAATCGAAATAGACAATAGAGGTAATAAATAATGTGAAAACAATATAGTTTACGGAAATGATCAAAATATGAAAAGAACAGCAAACTATTTAATATATTAAAAAAAGAAAAAAGTAAAAAAAGGTGGAACTAGAACATGGTGGTGTACGGTGTACCAAAGTACCAAACTCATTGAAAGGTGAAGCAGTAAAGCAAAGCAAAGCCCAATACCAATAGCATTCTTTCTTCAGAGAGGAGAGAAATGACGCAGGGCTCTGATTCCTCTTCTCTGGTTCGTCTCAATATTGGTCAGTTCTCGCTCTCTCTCTCTCACTCTCAGATCGTTTTCCTAGCATAATAAATAAGAACCGTAATTCAATTCCCTCTCTCTGTTTGGTTGCTAAGAAAACCCAAGAGAAGAGAAGAGAAGAATCTAATTAATTTCGGTTCACGAAATAGAAATAGTTGTGTTTTACTAATTCCAACAGTGACACTAGAATTGGGGGATTGCAGGAGGGAAGAAATATTGTACAACTGTGGATACATTGAGTCAGCGCGAGCCCGATTCAATGCTCGCCGCCATGTTTAGCGGCCGCCACACCTTGTGCCAGGATCCTCAAAAGGTATGTATATTTTTCATCTGAGGTGCTCATCAAATCTCAGTGCCATGTTTGTGTTTTCAATCCAATGTCCAATTAGTCTTAGTGGCATCAACTATTGGATAGAGAAAGAAGGCTTGATTGATAGCTTTGATGCTATTGCCAATTCTTAAATTTGATAACATTTTATTATTGTTATTATTATTATTATTATTGCCTGTGTTCACTCACTTACTCATCCCCAACCCAATCGCTATTCACTACTCCAAGAAAGCTCAGCATTCCCAAATTACCTAAAATGGCATGTCTAACAACTTAGGAAACTGTAGCTCACTGTGAAGACCTTCATTATGAAAAAGATAAATGAGAGGATTATTTACAATATGATGGGGAATTTTCCAATTGTGACTGGTAGGGGCACCTAAATAGTCTAGACCCTTTTAGAATAGAATCACCCATACGGCACAAGAGTAAACCATAGTACATTATTTGCTTTAACAATCTCAAATGTCATTTACGCTAAATCACAGCTTGTCAAACTGAATTTGTCTCATACCAACTGTGGAAAAGGTGTAACTAATCCTATATACTTTGATGCATTTTGTTTTATGATCTTTTCATGGATGCTGTTTTTTCCAGCATCTACCATTTTATATTTATTTATTTGGTCATTGTCTAGTGACGACGGTTGTTTCTAAAATCAATTTTTGTTTTTTTTTAATTCATATTGGATTCTTGTAGGGATATGTTTTTGTCGATAGGGATGGGAAGCATTTTCGGCATATTCTTAATTGGTTGAGGGATGGTGTTATTCCCACACTGAAAGATGGTGAATATTCAGAGCTACTCCGGGAGGCAGAGTACTATCAGTTACTTGTAAGTCATCCTTTCATCTATTTGGTTGATGCCCTTGGTGTTTTTCCAAATCTATTCTGCTAATTGCAAAACTTCGAAATCTTCCAGGGACTAATAGACGGAATTAATGCTATTCTGAACAAGAGGAAGGAAGATGATGAGTTCAATACTGAATTGACGCGTACTGATATTATCAAGTGTATACAGTCCAAGAGAGTTAGATTTCGAGGGGTTAATCTTTCTGGTCTTGATCTTTCAAAACTGGTAACTGTACCTGTTACAGAGTACTGAAATAATTTATTGCTAAAAACACTTACGTTTTTCTATGTGCTATAATTTTGTTTGAATTTATCCTGATGAAATTTCCATTCAACAAATTTTCTATGCTAGAATTTGGTTTATGTGGTTGTATTTTATCAGTATTAAACACTTGTGTCTACTTTGTACCTTGCAATCGGTGAAACAGCCATGGTGTTCACTTATAATGGTTGGAGAATTAGTAATTGTACCGTCTTTATATGTTTGCCTCTTATCTAAAATTGTGGAAGATGAGAGTCTCCTAGTGATGGGGACAAAACTAGATGGTTTGGAAAGGTTTGCAAGAGATGGGGAATCCTATTTCTAAAGTACAAATTTTAATTTTGGACTAGGATGATGCTGCAAGATCCACCTGGGATTTATTTAGCTAGTTTGATAGCTGGAAGTTTTATTGTATTTGGGTTTTACGTTAAATCTGAGTTGCTGTCAGGTTATCTTATTTTCTAAAGTGTTGCATTTGATTTAAAATCCGGGTACTTTTGTAATTTTTCTCATGTTGGGTTTCCAGCAGCTTTATTTTAAAAGCAGTTTGTAGCCAATTAATTAAATAAACAATGTTTCCAGAAATTTTCTACAGCCATTGTCTTAGTGTGTGAAGCATTCAAACCCTAGGATTGAATATAGGTCTTTTTTCCCCCTTCTTTCTTCTCCATTTTCTGATTATAATAACATGAAATTCTAATACTTTCAGCCTCCACCAAAACCCCATTTTAATTTCCTTAACCTTAACCCTAGTCCAAGATACAACTCTATTATCCCATTTTTGTTTACATCACCTAGCCTTTATACTTTATACACCTCTTTTTATCCCTGTAACAGCTACAGCGCTTACTTATGTGGGTAGAAAAATTATTAATTGAACCCTGACGTTTTCCTCTTTAATTAGTCTGAAATCTAAATCTTGCATGTCAATGTTTAATTTTATGTAATCAGTTAGAGACATACTGCTAGTTGTAACATTGTTTAATCAAATTTTTATAGGATTCTGAAAGATTCAAAAATATTATTTATGAGATGTTGCTCCATCTGAAAGTCCTTTTTTATGAATGTGCAGGATCTGTCACTTGTGGATTTTAGTTGTGCATGTCTGAAAAATGTGTTCTTCTCACGTGCAAACCTTCTCTCTGCTAAGTTCCGGGTAGGTTTATATTTAGTGCTGTAAAGGGCAATCTCTCTGTCATTAGAGATAACTTCTAATTTCCCCAAGTAAAATATTATCATTCTCAACAGGACAAAATTTAGTTACAAAATTGGTTGTAGCCTAAGGCTACAACCTTATTCAATAAAATAAATATTGCTACATATTTCAAAAATCTAACGGTTGAATTGAATGTTCTTTACGCTTTTAATATACATTCAAATTTTGTATCAATCGGATATTATTTATTATATGATCTATAAGCTTATATTTTATGCATAACTTTAAACTACAAAAACTTACAATTAAAATAGTTTATTGATGACATAGTTATTGATTTTTAATTTTCTAGAAATTTTGCAAGTATGGAGGATATGAGAAGAAGATGCAATCCAATGGTGGATTTGTCAAAATTCATTTTTAATAAAAAGATATTGAGCAAGGAGGTTACAATCAATTTTGTAGTTAAAATTTGTCTTTCTCAACAGCCTTTGTGCTTTTTATATGCAAATTTTAATATATTTGGGATTGGTTTAGTTTGGAAGATTACTGCCCAGCATGTTTGATTTCTGTTTAACTTGAAGTTGGGATTCTTTATTTTGTTCATATATGTGTGAAATTATCATATATGGTAGTTCCTTTATTTCATCACTTTGAAAGTTGCATTTGATAGCGTGTTTTTGTTTTTAAATGAAATTATTTACTTATCAAATGAAAAAAATTTGCATTTGATTATCACAGGATGTGGATGCTGAGGGCTCCAACTTTCACAATGCAACTTTGCGTGAGTAAGACACTAAAGCAATTCTTTATGGTTTCAATTATATATTTGTACAGATGGCCTTCATAATGATTTTATCTTGCCTAGGAAAGGTGTGAATTTAATGGGGCAAATCTTCGTGGAGCTTTATTAGTTGGAGCTAATCTTCAGAGTGCTAATCTACAAGGTAATCTTTTTTTTAGTTTCAAATATGCTACTCTTTTCATTGATGTTAATGCATTAAAATTGACAACCTTTGTTATCATTTTATTTCGTATTAGCCTGAACCTATAGTATTAATTTATATTCTTAATTAGGAATTGTTAGTTGAGCAGAACCGCATTTATTATTATATTACCTTTAGGCTCTGTTTGGTTAGGGTGATTTTAGGAGGGATGGAAAAGGAGATGAGAAAAGTGGAGAGAAAATGGTATTTTGGTGTGTTTAGTTGGAGAAGAAAATGGGCAGGAAAACTGGTGGGGCCTGGGTGTTTTTTCCCCGGTCCCACCAGAATGCAATCTCCCCAATTTGGGAGAAAACTTGAGAGAAAATGAGGGACAAAAAGTTCCGCCTGAGAGAGACCAAATTACCACGTGCAACATTCACTTTCAATTTGTAATTTTCTTCTTCTTTTTTGACCACACGTATCTTCTTTCCTTTTGTCTTTTTCTATTACTTTTTATTCCTTTTGGGTGTTCATCTGTTTTTTCTTTCCTCATCTGTTTTGGATTTTTTTTCCCCAATCAGTTTTATTTTTCCTCAGTTGTTTTGGATTTTTGTACTCTTTTTTATTTTATTTTTTTTTTATATAATGAAATTCACATCCATACACAATTTTTCAATAAAAATATAATTTGTTACTCTTTTTATTTTTTATTAATCTAATTGGGGCTTTAAAGTAAATCTATACAAACTACATTTTCCATCTCAATTTTCTTCTCAACCAAACAAAAGAGTTTTCCGTCCCTCCACCTTTCCCCCACTCTTCCATCCCCTCCCAATTTTCTATCTTCTCACTTTTCCATCACCCAAATGAACCCTTAAAGATGACATATTATCATACTTATCATAAAAAAGAAGAAAAAAGACCCAGTATCTTGATTCAAACAAGTATTAATGAACCAAGCTTTATTAATACTTTATAAAAACAATGGTGTGTGGGTTGATGAACTTTATGAAAGATAGAATCTAAAACAAACTATATTTTGTAACTCCAAAATATAATTGTAATCTTCACCCTAAGTTCTTGTTGAATATAGCCTCGTTTGTCTTTAGCTACTATCAAAACTCAATTTCCTTTGTCTTTAGCTACTACCAAAACTCAATTTCCTTTCTAGCACGTGAAATTTGCATGACTTCACAAATTTAATGTGCAAAGGAATAAGTAAAAATGACTTATTTTGTGATACCCATTTATGGCAAGAGATTCTAAGGATTGTGTGGATTTGGACGGTAAGGATGCTGGAAGTGTTTTTTGTGATGGTAAGAAAAAATATAACTAAATAAATACATAAATTAACACATATTATCTCCATGGATAATTTCTGGTAGACATAACAATAGAATAAATCTGACTGGGTAGTACAAATTTAAGTAAATTTTTAAAAGAAAAAAAAAAAGCAATAATACTATCACCCAAAATAATAATAATGACGATAGATTAAATGAATTATAATATAAATAACTAGACTCATAGGTGCAGAATATCACGTTCTTCCATCCTTAAAATTTGAGCACATGCTTTGGGAAAAGAGATATGGGTGTCTTTGCCTCATTTTCTTCCATTGCCTCCCAGGTCATCTTTGTAGAATGATTCCTCTGTAACACCTTGTCTATAGGAAAATTCTTGGTGCAGAGGACTTGCTCCTTTACATCCCACATCACAATTGAAACTTTTACATAGCCTCACACATTGAGAATTTATTAGGGGTGATTTGGCCCGTTCGAATGGTTATAAGGAACTTCAATTGTGGTTATAAGCATGTTTACAAGTTGCGAAGGTTGGAGTGGATGTTTTGTGGTTGTGTGCTAAGTTCCATATCATATGTGTGCTAAGCTGGAAAGTTATGTGTGTGAGAAAAACATTTGACATTGTTTTGTGCTTACTGATGTTTCATAGGGTAAGGGTAACATTGAGGTGATTTTCAACCTTTAAGGACTAAATTGAAACGCTCAATAGTTCAAGGATGAAATTGTTTTGGGACCAAAATTGTATTTTGATGAAGGACAGAGTAAATCTTCTTTATGGTCTGCTACTACTATTTCTGTTGATTCAAATTAAACA
Organism: Quercus ilex subsp. ballota; assembly: GCA_032727855.1. NCBI lineage: Eukaryota > Viridiplantae > Streptophyta > Magnoliopsida > Fagales > Fagaceae > Quercus > Quercus ilex. The sequence continues at coordinate 20,460,996 of CM064914.1, forward strand.
AATGAGTGAGAGAGTGGAAAAAAAAGATATAATAAGGAAAAAGTACATGCGGTGGAAAGAAGAGAAGGAAGAAAAGGTTTGTTTCAACATAGTTACCACCATCGATGATCATCTTTCTCTAATACACCCAAACTAAATATGTGCTTAAGCATTAATAGCCCATCACAACTTGGATTACATTTTCTCCCTCTACCACACTTACCCAGGTAAGTTGATACCGGAAAAGTATGAGGTAAATCAAACTCATCCAATATGATGAATGAGGGATGGTTGGATGTATATATTTTTTGGTTACATGGAATAATAAAACACTCAAGTATTAAAAAGGGATAGATAAACTCACCACCAAAGCAAATCCAAAGAGATAAAGATATCACCACACAAAATAATTCAACTAAGGATACAGAACTGAATTGATGCACCACTCAATGGGATACAAAATATCACCACCCAAAGAGATACAAAAACTGAATTGCCACCCAAAGGAATCCACCCAAGGGATTAGAGTTAGTTAGAAGAAACCCATATTTTGAAAGTACAAAGGCTAATTTTTTGAAATACAATCTTTGATTTATTCATTTCAACCAAATGGCTTATGTAGTGCTTAGAACAACCTCTAATCATGAAAGAATGAAAATAACAATTAAAACATTACATTTTCAAGACCATAGTCATATTTGACTCATAGAAACTAGGAAAACTGAAACATGAAGGCTGAATATTTCCTAGGAAGCCCCAATTAAATGCTATTTGACTTCTCAGAGAAAATGACTTATTTAATCTTCAAATATCTTCTGAGTTGGTGAGAAATTTTGTTCAAAATATGGGTCTTATCTGCTAGGCTTGAAAATCAACTTGGCTGGGCTTATGAATCTGGTTGGGTTGGGCTGTAGGCTTCTTTGATGTTCCTCATTGCCACCATGATTGTGGCTGCCGCATAATCTGCCACTTCGCTCCCATGTCATACTCATCCTATAGTTTAAATTTAGATCATCCCAAATTGTTTCATCCAACTTCTTGTGGTCTTCACTTGAAATCCATACATCTTCGAAATCTGATGTTCCTTGTCATTACAACAAGCATTGAGTGTGATAATCACAGTCATATTTGACTCATAGAAACTAGAAACAAAATAAAGACTTGTTTGCCTAGGAGAACTGAAACATGAAGGCTAAATATCTCCTAGGAAACCCCAATTAATGCTATTTGACTTCTTGGAGAAAATGACTTATTTAATCTTCAAATATCTTCTGAGTTGGTGGGAAATTTCGTTCAAAATATGGGTCTTATTTTCTGGGTTTGAAAATCAACTTGGCTGGACTTATGAATCTGATTGGATTGAGCTGTAGGCTTCTTTGGACACTCCTCATGCCAACATGCTTGTGGCTGCCTCATAGTCTGCCACTTCGCTCCTATATGTCATAAGTGCAGAGCCCTTCACTCACCATAGGAAGCACAAAGCCATTCTAGTTTTGCCTCCTCACAAAAAACACCAAGCTCTTTGCCTTTGCACCTACCCTTGCCTTGATCTTCCCAGTAATATCTATGATGGGAAACACTAGCCAATATCTATGATGTGAGGCAAATTGTTAGTTTTTGACATGTCACGAGAAAATGTTAGTTTTGATAATAATTACCAAAGTACAGTGCTTTCTGCCACAATGGGTAAGGTTTGAGGTGGATTGCTCAAATTGAAGGTTCAGGAATGACAAAAGGAAGGCGCTTGCTGCATTTTCCCATGGTTTGGGGTGGGAAAATGCAGCTTACCCTTGAGTTTATTAATAATGATTTATAATTTATGTTTCTCATATTGGATTTTCATGAAAAACATATGAATTAACCATGTGGTAATTAAAATTCCATGTTCTAAGTATATTGAAGGAGAGGAGTGGATGAGACTGTGCCACTGTTTGTTTTATCTCACTTAAAACTTATGTTATATACGGAAAAACTTGATCCGAAATTAACATTTATTTTTCATGTTACAGATGCTTGTTTGATAGATTGTAGCTTTTTTGAAGCAGATCTGCGTTCTGCACACCTTCAGGTTTATAATTTCTTAATCTTTAAGCTATGTTTGACTTAAAATCCTTTGTTTCTTCTGTCCTCTTTTATGGTACATTAATTAATGGGCTAATAATGGGATGGAGCAAGAGATCTTGTGTTCAAGATCCACCGGTGTGTGTCTAAATTTCCAATAATAATAATAATAATAATAAAAGGCGTATGACTTTGTTTCAACTATATGTTTGACTTAAGTCCCAAATTTTGAGTAACTTAGGGTCATAATTTTGATTAGGTCATCGAAAAAATAGCTGTACGCTAATTTTATTTATTTATTTTTGGACACACAGTTGTGCACTTTTAATTATCCTTGTGGAAACATATAAAGTGAAAACGTTCTATTGTTTATCAGATCTTTACATCAATGTTTTTGTTAGTTTATGGAGTTAAGGCAAGTTCAAGTCAATAAGATCTGGTTTAAGTGGAATTTCTTCTTGGAAAAAAAAAAAGGAATTTCTTCCTCTCATAATAATGGGATGAAAGGTGAGGTTGTGAATTTAAGATTTATTGGGTGTTTATATAACACCCATAAAAAAATATTGGTTCAGCCTCATCTACAAAATTCGGAATAACTTTTAGGAATTCAACTATCTTGCCCAAATAATTATTTGATATTTGTTAGTATATATTGAATCGCAAGCACATAATTTGATACTATTCACAGGAACATGTGGCCTTTTTCTGCAAACTGTTTCTTCTGGTATTAAATGATTTTTGTTTTTCTCTGCTTCACGTTTACCATTAATTTCTGTTTATTTATATAAACATGCATGCATGCTCACATATATGTGTATGTGTGCGCGTTTTGAAATTTGTATTTTATTTGATTTCATAGTTGAAAAAGAGTTTCTTTTTTCTTCTTATCTTTTTTTTTCCATGCTAAGTGTTGAAATAATACTACTATTTTCTGATCAAAACATTGATTTTGTGGGGTTTTCCGTTTTCTACTTGAAAGTTGTCATGGTATATTAAATTATTTACTCCATTAATATTTCAGAATGCCGACCTTACTAATGCGAATTTGGAGAATGCTAATCTGGAAGGAGCCAATTTAAAGGTAAATGTTTGATTTTTGCATTATCACAATTGGTATTTTGTAAGGAAGGACTAGTAGACTGTTATGTAAAAAATTTTGAGAGTATATTTGATGTCTCTTTGTGGACTGGAGTGTTAAAAGAAAGGAGGGCTTGACTTGCCATGAGTTATAGCTCAACTGTCACTTCCTTCCAAAATAATGTGGAGGATGAGGTCATGAGTTCAAGCCTTACTGGGTGTAACATACCAATTTTTTTTTTACAAAAAGGAAGGACTTGAAATTTTCTGCTACTGCTTTTCAACAATTTTTCCCTCTGTTTTAATTTGGAGAGGGGGAGCACTTCGCAAAATTTTATAGATCAAGACAAGAAATTTGTGACTGGCTAGATGGTTCCATTTCAGCTCCTTTAAGTAGGGAATGTCCTATATTTGCACTTCATACACATTTATGCTGAACAAGAGTTTCTTCTTTCTTCTTTCAACTCCTTTGGGGGGGAAACATCCTATATTTAACACCTTTGTATGTTCTGTTCGATGTAGTTTTTAAATAAAAATGTCCCTTCATGGTACCTTGAATATTATTGCCACGTGCTTATGTGTGTACCAGTTCATGTAACAGATGATAATTACTTAAGTAAGCATGAGAAAAGAGGCAGTTACGTTATATTTGACAACAAATTTTTTTTTTCCTTTTTTTTATTATTTGTTTGTTTTGCTTTCTAATTTATATGTTCATATCAACTATGTGTTTCAGGGGGCAACGTTGAGTAATGCCAACTTGAAGGGTGCAAACCTACAACGAGCTTATTTACGGCAGGTCAATCTTCGAGAAACAGTAAGTTGACATAAACTGGGTTTTAAATGTTGTGAATTTATTTAATATTCTCCAGTTATTTTAGAGGGTAAGATTTAGTGGTCAATAATACCTAAACTAGCCCCTCCTTTCCTTATGAGTGTTAGGTGGAGGGTGAGGTTATGGGTTCAACTTACCAATTAAAAAAAAAAAAATGGTGGTTTCATATTTTAATTTTACCAAAAAACTTTCTTTAACTGTTAAAAATGAAATGAAAGAAATTAAAGCTCAAAATATGATGATATTAAAGTTGTCAATAGTAAAAAAATTCATGTGAGAAGGATAGCCTGCATAGTGATGCATGTTAGAGTGGGGTGCAAATGAGTTGAGCTTTGTTAATTCTGGTATTTTCTTAATATAATTGTTAATGCTAATCAATATTTGGCATGCCTGGAACTCTGTGCATCTGTCCAATTTTCTGTCACAAAGTATATGCTTTTCACCTCTTGACCTTATGTTGTTGGAAATTCATAATAATAATAAGATTGACATTATCATTTCTCCTAATTATATTAGGCCAAACTACACTATTGGTCCTTAAAGTTTAACCTTTGAGTACTATTGGTCCCTTAGGTTTCAAATAAGCACTGTGGTCCCTCAAGTTTATAAATGAACGCAATTGGTCCTTTTATTAACAATTGTCAATTTCAGTGCCGATGTTGCTAAAAAAAACAATGACATGGCAATTTTGAGTGACATGGCATCAATATTAATATGAAAAAATTTAAAAACGTTACTGACTCATTAAAAAAAACCTTGACCCTTTAGAAAATCACCCAACCCATTTTGTGAACTGGTATTCTCAAATCCAAGAAACGAGAAAGAGAGATATGAAATCCCAGTGCCGTCCAAAGAATGATCAAAATAAAACTCAAATCTCATCAATTTTTCCCCGCATTGTAGTTGTTGACGTGGTCTATAGTAAATGATCAAAATCAAACTCTTCTATATCACTATTAATTATAATTAGGCTATCGGTTCTCTCTCACCTTTTAACGTAGTCACGAATCTTGATTAAAGAGGCTACATCTCTCTCTGCCAAAAAATTCCTTCAATTTCTCAGATGATATGCCCTCCTCCTCCTACTCTTCCTCTCAACAAGTTTGTTTTACATGTCTGACAATAATTCCATAATTATGTACCTGAAAAATAACTCTCGTAACTGAACCCAACCCAAAAAGCAATTCAAAAGAAATATACATAGTAACAGATACAGTGAGAATTTTAATCATTCTTGGGCTTTGAGAAAAAGTGAAAAGTAGAAAATCAAATTCAAATTTGAGAAACAAAAAAGGGAGAAAAGAATTCCCAACAAGTTTGATTTTGATTTGGGAATACCCATTTGCTTACGGGTCATAAAATGGGTTGGGTGATTTTCTAACCGGTCATAGGTTTTTTAGTAAGTCAGTGATGGTTTTTAATTTTTTAATGTTAAAATTGATGTTATGTCATTTGAAATTTGCCATGTCATTATTCTGTTAACCACATAGGCACTGAGACTAACAACTGTTAACAAAAAGATCAGTTGCTCTCATTTTTTAAACTTAAAGGACTAATAATATTCATTTGAAACTTGAAGGACCAATAGTGCTCAATAGGCAAATTTCAGAGACTAATAGTGTAGTTTCGCCATTATATTAATTATCTTTTGTGCATTGATAATTTTTCCTCAGCATTTGGAAGGTGCAAAGCTTGATGGTGCCAACTTGAATGGAGCAATCAGATGACATTGGAGTGAAATTGTAAATTTCTAGAATAGGTTGTTACAGTCACTATAATATATGTGCAGCCTATCTTATTTTCATACCTTCTGGCAACACTGGATTCTCTCAATGAAAATATTGTGCAAATTGTGGGTAGTTGCTATTGTAATTTATTTAAATTAGAGCTCAGTGCAAAATATATATATTACATGCTTCTGGTTTATATTACAGAATATGCTTGTACAAAAGCATTTCCAGAGAAGAACAGTGTCACTGGGGTGGGTCATGTGGCTTTGACAAGATGCCTCAGTGGCTTCTTTTGTAAGCTCAAAGATTGTAAACATGGATGTTTTGTTATGGCTTGCGTGCAGCTCAAATGTCAGGATATGGATACTGAAGTTTAATGGTCTGTCTGTTGGCATGGTCATTAATGGTCTTTCTGTCAGGGGAGATTAACAAAAAATATGTTCTTTCATATTTGGTCAATCTTTTCAAGTTTTTGGGTAAATTACATTGACACCTCAGGTGTAATGAAATTAAACTTATTATATTCAATTTTCTGGAAATAACAGTGTCTCAAATGATCAAATTATAATAATTGATATTTCCTCTCCAAATTATTTGGTGGAGGAATTTAAGCAGGTTCAATTTCACTATAAATGAAGTTTTAGAGTAATTTATCCTTTTAAAAAAATTATATTTAAAAAATTAAACCCAATAGAGAATTATAACAAAATAATTTTTGATTTGTGCTTCAATTGGGTGTCGAATTGATGATTTTGTAAAAACTAAAGTTAATTGTGGGGTATAAGAATTTAAATAAGGTAATTGCGCCACGTGTCATACCTATGGTCAAGGGGGCTATCATTGTGCCGAGGAGGTTACACCCTTCAACAGTAAGGCCATGTCAGTGGCACGTTACTAGAGGATGTCATACCGTAGAGAAAGAGTTTCAGAGAAGGGATTTGCCCTGACATGACTGAAGGGATGGTGGCTGCCACCACATTTAATGCATCCAACCAAATCTCTTGGCTGTATTTATGTGGAAAATACTACTGAACAGTGCTACCTTGGCTGTCACAATTCACAAGGGGTTTGGAAAGGTTTCTGATGGGACAAACATTTAAGTAGTAGCCTGGATGATCAATAAGTGGAGGGCCAAGATTATTTAAATGGAGCTATATAATGAAAGAGACCCTCCAAGGAGAGGGGATTGGAAAATCTATAAAGAAAATACTGTAGCAACAAAAACTGTAATTGTATCCAAGTTTAACAGTGTTGATGGTCATTTTTGGAAGTCAAAAAAAGAAAAGAGCCCAACAACACGGGCAGAAAGGAGTTGGGCAAACAGATAGAAAAAAAACCATTAAGTCCTAGCAACAGAAATGATAGGTCCCAGGTCCATAAAATAAGCAAATGGGTTTTGAGGAAGCAAACGGGCTCAAAGGAGCTCGGAAAGAGAGAAATAGCAAACTCATGGGCAGTATATGATGTAGAAAAGTGAGAATGGGCCACGGTAGGCCTGAAGTAATGAAAGCAAAGAAAGTAAGGGGTTAATGGTAAGCTCATAAACCCCAAGGATGAGGACAAGGTAATTGGGCCGGGGAAGTCCAATGAAGTTAGTAAAAGCTCATGGGAACACAGAGTTAGGAAAAGGGTCAAGGAAGCCCAAAAGAAACGAATGAGCCAAGGATGCCTAAGAGAAAAACAAATGGGACATAGGAACCCGCAAGTAATGTGATGAAAAACCAATGGCCATACTGAGCCACTGGGGAAAGAATAAACGGCAGGCCCAAAGAGGTCCAGCAGGATTGGGTCAAATAAATATCACAGTAGGAATGACAAAGTGATATGGCAGAAAATGATGGCAGTTAAGGAGCAGGCTGAAAGAAAGGCAAAGCCCAATATCAAATAAAGCCCAGCCCCTAAGAGGAGCAGGAAATCAGAAAGCAGCTCACGTAAAAGGTAAAGGTTAAGGACAGACGGCAGAGTGGACAGGCAAGCCTCCAGACCACGGCGGACGCATGAGCAGTAGACAGATTTTGGACACATATGGAAGGGAGATACGCATAAGACTCAGACATCACCAGCCTGTACCCAGCCAATATGGGACATGGTGAGGTCATGGGTTAGAGGTAAGAGGGCATGGTTTGGCAGTGGGGAGAGGGGAAAACTTATTCTGGAGTTCTTGCTCAAACTCTTTTGGGGGATACGTCCTGCTGGGATGACATACCACCCAAAAGAAGTAAGGTTGAGTTGGAACCACTAGGTGCATGCCATGAGGAATAGGGAGAGAGAGTACCCACACCGTGGTAGGAAAGGGTGCCACGACAGACTAACAAATAAAATAGTTTTCCTTGTCTGGTGGTAGGGAGTGGCACACAGGTGGACCAGTGGTGGTTGGCAAGTACACCCAGACTAGACAAAGGTGGTTAAGGGCTAAAACAGTAAAATCCAGTCACAGCAGGCACTATAAAAAGAGGTCCTTGCTGTGTGCAAAAAAGACGGACCAAAATCACGATAACAAGCATCTCTAAGGAAAACCAAGAAATGGAAAACGTGTGTGGAGGAAATAAAAGAAAGATAAGAGGAAAATTAAATAAAAAGGAAAAAATAGAGAGTTAGATTGGCAGACATGCACCAATAGGTTGATTCCCTCTCTCCCTCTCAAAGTCCTGCTCTCTGCCAAAAGCAAAAGGGTTCCTTTGGGCATCAACCATTTAGGCCCGTTCCCCTCAAAGTGATTAATTTCTAAGGCAGGATTTCCCTGGGAGATTATTCACATTGAGAAGGGACGTTCTTCTCTCTCTGGGTTTGGTCCTGCGGATCAGATTTGATCTAATTTCTTTTCTTTCTTTTGATTAACCTATATGCTACTCATTTATTCCTCTTGTTTTCTTCATAAAAGTAATTGTTGTTAAACTATGATTATCTTTCTTAATTTGAGATTATCTATTCACTTTGATTAAAGGGTCAAAGTTTTTTTTTTTTTTTTTTTTATTTTTTATTTTTTATTTTTGGTCTTATTATTATCATATTTGCCTGCCACGACTCATCTAAAACAGCTCTGCCTGCCGTAAGCATACTCTTGGCAAACGAGGCATAGTTTGCGTACAAGCCGAACCAAATTTAGTTGCAGTTAGATCGGTCTCAACTCTCTTTACTCAGAACACTTGGGCCTAGTACCGTAGAAGGCAGCCCAGTCCAATTTAACAAAAAGGCCCACTACAAGGAGAAACATACATAAGGACCACTCTCCTCGGATTTTGTCGAGGGAGGTTTTCTTTGCATAGAGCTTGTCTTCTCTTACTTTCTTACTATCTTTGATTCACTGTGTGTGTTATTTGATCCATTAAATCTTAGCTTTTAAGTCCACTCTCTACAAATTCATTGTATTGGGCTCTCTGGGCCTTAATCCATTCATCTTTTAGGCTTAGGAACCAAAACCCGCCCTTACATTAATAATTATTTGTTTTTCCCTTTTCTAATAAATTTCTAATAACTAAAATTAGGTAAAAAAAAATATTAACCGATTTTTCACTTTTTATAAAATAGAAAATAAGAAATTATAAACAAATAAAAATAGTTAAATAATTTAAAAGCACAGTAATCACCCTTTTGACTCTTTGAGTATAAAACAGAAATAATTAATTGAGCACTATCTTTTAATTAACAGCACGAAAAAAATTGTCTAATGAAAGAACTTGATCGGCACTTTCTAAAATAGTTGCTAAAACACAAAAATGTTAAAAGTCATTTTCTTGTTCAATTACAAAAATAAACGTCGCAAATCCCAACTCAAGTACCACAGCAAACACCATAGAGAAGCTAACAAAAGGAGACAATTTCCACCCTCCTCTAATAGTCCAAGAACGTGCTTATCCGTGGAAATTTGTCATCATACATATTCCCACATCCACACACATCCCAAAACCAAATTTCCATGTATCTATCCCAACTACACCCACCTTTCCAATAATTATCTTATTCAATTAATTTATGCATTTTCCTTCTCATAATGTATGTATAGGCAGATAATGCAAATATTAGACACATGAGATATATTCTCTCATGTGTCTAATCTTAACCTCTCCTCCCTAATTGTGGACTGCAGGACTCTATTCAATCGCATACCTCAGGTCAAGCTTAATTATTGCTTCCGTGAAGCCAACCAGTGCACTGATGCACTAGCTAGGAAATGAACTCTCTGCTAGCAAGATTTCCTGATTTTTGATAGTTCATCTGTGGACATTTCGATGCATTTGTATTATGAGAGAACTAGTCCTCAAACTTCCTTCCCCAGTTAGGGGTTTTTAATATAATTCCTGTTTACCCAAAAAAAAAAAAAAAAAAAAAAGAGATACATTCTCTCACCTTTCACACACTTTCTTTTTGGTGGATAAGTTAGTATGTATTTGTTAGGGTATTTTTTTTTTACACCTAATATTATTTAAATAACACTCATTTATTTTCAAACATCACCAACAAATTATTGGGTTTCCCTAAATATTTTTGACTATTATTATGCTAACCCACAACCATTCTTCTTTCCATCACAAAATTGGGCTACAAATATAAAACGCTATAAGACCCAATATTTTTGTAAAGTCTAATCCCAAATTATTTATTTTATTAAGCAAGTTAAAATATCATTCTTTTCTGAAACCCAAGAATGTTTATGCTTAGCAATATTTGAAAAGCCCATGATTCAAATACATGGCAAAACAATTTTATCAATGGAATTCAAATCCAAAAGAAAAGCCCATGTCAAAAAAGCTCAGTTCTCATTGGAAATATCAAAAAAGCCCAGTTCTCACTGGCAACATCAAAAAGCTCAGTTTTCACTGGCAATATCAAAAAACCCAGTTCTCACTAGTAATATCAAAAACTCAATTTACGTTGATACTATTTTATCAAAAGTCCAAGATTATTAATACTTGGCAAAAATACTATGTCATAATTATTTCACTTAAAAATCCAATGATGAACAATGTTTCAATTTCTTAAACATTACTATAATCTATGGCAATTATCTGTTTTAAAAAATCATGGCAATAATCTTATAAAAGCTCATGGAAAGTTATTTATCTTAAAAATTATAATATTTATCTCATACCATATTATAAACCCATGGAATTTATATAGTAAGAACCCATGGTCACTATTTATATCACAACATTCATAATATTTATTTTCAAAACTCATGGTAACTATTCATCCTACAAGCTCACCATTTAAATTATGACGTGATTATCAGGAGCCATAAACATTACTTATGATATGGAATTCATCATTTCAAAAAATAGTAAATGTTATTTACAAAAGCATTTTGAAGTAATTAAGCTTATGCTGTTATTTTAAATATTACAACTCATTGCCCAAAGACCCATTACAAATATCTATCAAAACCTAAAATATTCACTAATAATAAGAGTCCACGAGGGATGAAAACTAGGGTTGTCCACCAGACCCGACCCACTTGTCGTCACCAACTGAACTCGATCCGTTGCCAATCGATTTCGTTCCCCAAAAACTGAAATCGGCGGGACGGATATCGGATTTCCTCCTCTCAACTCCGAGAAACCTGAACTGACCGACCCATTTGTGTATTTTGGTGAATATTGGAATTTTTTCGGGAAGATCTAGCTAGATCCGACAAGATTTCGCTAGATCTAGCTGAGATCTTGCAGAAAATGGCCGAGATCACGCTAGATTTGGCGAGATCTCGCCAGATTTAGGCCATTTTGCAATTTTTTCCTCGTCAGATTTCAGCTGTTTTTCATCTTTTCTTGACGGATTCTTGTTGTTTTCTAGATCTTCAGCCCTGACCGATGTGCCCAACAATTATTGAAGCTCTGACTGGCCCGATCCAATTCTCCTCCTAGTCGGCGGCGGGTTGATGGTGGCTTCATCCGATCAGTTCAGGTCGGATGCGGGTTGAGCCCAAACCCGATCTGACTCAAACCGTGGACAGGCCTAATGAAAACCCATGGCAATATGTGTCATTATTGTCCATTTTGTAGGTCCAAATATGCTATAAAAGGACCATAAGCCCAAGTAAAAAGGGGATGAACACAGCCTAGCCCAAAGGGTCCAACCCATGTGAGCAAGCCCGATCCAAAGAACTCCAACAAAGGCAGAGGACTGAAATAGACAACCAACTTCCCTCTTGTTCATCCTTGACCAAGGTCCAGCTGGAGGCCTCTACATGAGAACCAAATCTTTAAGAATGAATTAGGGGCTGTCCCATCAACTTTTTGTCGCCCTCTCCTTGACGTGAACAGTGCCCAGAGGTTGTACTAGTAGCTGAAGTCTAATGGGAAATGAGACTTCATCACTTTCCTCAAGACTATATTTGTAGCGGAAGGGGAGCCATAACCAAGTTACCCAAATCTCAAGAAATCAATGCTATAAATGCCAAAACGTTCAAGAAATGGTTCATGTGCTAAGCTTATGAATCCTAAAGGGAAAATTTTAGGAACATGTGGTTTAGAGGGCAAAAAATGGATCTCCAGCAGAACCCTCTGTGGTGGGCTTAAACTTTGACACTTGGCTTGTGGTGTTAAAATCCTACTTCCCAAGGTCCAAATCTCAGTTGCAGTACTAGCATCCTTCTTAATGCCTATCTTAACCTCATTGGCTGAATATAAACTCAGAGATCCAAGAATTTAATGCAAGATTATGCTGATTTGACCCATGTGTGACATTGCCCAAAGATTTAAGACAGCCCAAAAGAGAATCCACCGTTTATAGCCAAATCCTAGGATAATCAAGCTGCTATTCTGCCTCCTGATCAGTCCTGCGTTTTTGGACTTTTTCTAATTAACACCTACCCAAACTCCACTATAAAAGGATAAGCACATTAACCCACAAGACACACACTAACCCCTCTAAAATCTTTGTCATTCTTGCCACTTTGCCACATTTTAGCCTGTAGTTTAACTCTCCCCAACTCATAAATCATTCCCCTTAGCCCACACTCACTTAGCCTCAAACATTCTCTTTCCTTTTTTTGCAATCCTAAGCTCATAAATGCTTCCTAATCAGTCATAAACAACCCCTTACCCATTAAAAACTTAGTTTTAGCATTAACTCTACCACATCATCACAAGCTTACATATCCACTCACTCACAAACTGCCTATACTACCCCATTCATACCCCATATATATATTGCCTAAGAATCTTAGTTCAATATTTGCTGCACTGAGCTAGAATCTCTCTCTCCCTTCACACCCTGCCAAATAACCCCTTTCTTCTCACCATGGAACCATTAATTTTTACTTTTTGTTTTACTATTGAAGGATATAATGTATTTGTAATAATGAAATTCTTCCCTCATATTAATGTAATGATGGCTGAAAGTACAATAGACCCCCCTGACCAAGACACACAAGGACTTCTAGAAGTGAACACTTTCTTAAATCTGTTTAATAACTGATCGCTGGACTTTAAGTTTAATTTCACCCTACCGCTGGAGAATTTATTTTTTACTTGTATTTTCGAAACAGGACCACTAATCTACTAATTAACTATTGTGAAGTGTTTTATTGGGCTTTGTTGTTGTTTTGTCAAAGTGCAGCCTTTATTTCTTGCTCGGATAGGCTTATCACTACATCGAAAGCCTTTGGGCATCATCTCAAGAGCCTATCGTTGAGTTTCGGCTTTGCTTCCCCATATTTTATTTGAAGGCATCAACTTTCCCCCTCAACAGTATTATTCTATATATATATATAAAGAAAAAAAAAAGATATACAATAAGGCTCAAAACTCGGATTGGAGGACCTTACTCCCCATCACTCCCTAAACCTAGCTTTTCTAATTGGAAAGCACCAAAAAACTCTCACATCACAAGAGTACTAGGTACACCACTCTAAGGTTTGAGAGGGTTGAATAGTAAGACTAAGCTTACTAACTACATGTGACAAAAAATTTTACTTCATTACAACATAAGAAACAAGGCAACTATTATGGGGGTTTAAATTTCATATTTCTCACTATTTCAACAAGTTTAGAAGCTTTCTTGCTTTGCCTTTCTAAGGGGCTAGGAACACCTTTTGTGACATTTTCCCTTGCTAGTTTAAGATCTTGAATTTTCTCACTTAGGGTTTGTACGTGCAAGTTAGATTTGAGCTTATATAGGGAAGTAAAATAAGTTATCTAACAGTACATCTACAAGAAAAAGCTTGACAAGGTGCTAGCTTTCACATGACACTTGAACAAGAAAGAGAAAGTGATGGTAGGACATGAAAAAGATGCACATTTAAACAAGAAGAAGAAAGTAATGTTGAAAGAAACACATGGTGTATGTGGAAAACCCTAGAGAAGGGATGAAAAAACACAGTTTGAGCAAGAATGTAATGTTCTTGCTCTGCTCAGATCTGGTTGATTTCTTACAACAAGGTTGTTCCTCTCTCCTACCAACTCTTTACCATCTTTTCTCAAATCTCTCCTTTTTTGTTCTAGGATTCTTGCCCCTAATACAGTTGCATGTTCCTTTTATAATCTAAGGAATATGGCTAAGTACAAGGACAGTTGTCAAGTCATCATTTCTCTACTTTAGACCTTTGCACAGCTGTGATATTATCTGCTGACTAGAGGATAGAAATTGCGCCATCATGGCACTAGGACCCGTGAGTAGGTGGCCTTGCCACTGCTTGGGAAACAAGTCCTGGAAATTGAAAGGGACATCAAGAGTACTATAATTGATACACATGTCTCTAATGTGGTCCAACATACATTCAACCAATAAGGGGTGTCCTCATAACTTCTGATCTTAGACAGTCACTATCTCCCTTTTTGTGTCAGGTGCAAATCTTACTTCCTTCCCAAGGCAGTCACGCCTTTAGCATAGACCAAGACAAAATCCCTTAGCCAATGCTTCGTCCTCCTTTGCTCATAGCCATTCCACGTGTAAGGTCCAGATTCAACCACTTATGCATTTTCTCATGCCTTAGTGGTATTATGTACATGGTCCATTTAGGAACAGCTTATTTAGCTAAAATTGAAAACTTTTTGCTAAAAGTATAGAAAAAAAAGGTTAAAAGTTAGCTGAATAGTATAATGGAATTCATGAATAACAAAACTAGCATAGTAATTGAGGGCCACGTAAAGATGGTTTTGATACCACTTTAAAATCAAAGGGAAATCATTGTGGAGAATTGGTGAAAAATATGCGCAAGCGGGAGATTAAAAGAGAAAATACAAAGTTATGTGATTCCACTTAACGACCTATGTCATCGGGATAAAACTCTTGATGACTACTTCTTTGATATTAGCACTATATTGTACAATGAACCATAGCAAAGTATGTATAGAAATTACAAGAGTTAGGATTAGGTGTACCTAAGCTTATTACATAATTAAGCCTCTTAAGCCAATACATAAAATAATATAAATACAATATATTATTTTAACACATAAAATAATATAAACACAATATTATGGTATCTTTTAACAAATAGATACCATTTTTATGTTCTTTGTATTAATTTACCCTTTAACTTATTTATCACTTTTTAATCCAAGAACTTTTATATTCATATTTTGGCTCTGTACAAAGATTGTTCTGCCTTGCTACTTAAAGATTTGCAGCTGTGGGCCTATTTAAAAATGATATTACTTCATTCATGACTTACTAGTTACCACCCTATATTATGAAAAATGTTATAAAAAATGTCACGTCTCTTTTGTTCACTAATGAATTTTCCCATTTAAAAAAAAAAAAAAAAGTCCAGTTAACAAGATGCCCTTGGGGCATTTGCTAATAGATCATTTTTAGAAAGTTTTTATACTAGTTTCACTTGAAATATAAAAAAAAGGGTAAAAAAAAACTAGTTGTTTTTTCTTTTCTCATAAAAAATTTCTAAAAATAATTCTTAGATCAATACCCTTAGGACATTCATTAACTATTGTGGGGCTGAAGAATTTGGCAACCGCGGCCCACCTTATACTGAGCCCAAGGTCACGCCGAGAACAAACTTTCTTTGATAAACTCATTTCATCTCTATTTGATTGTCACGAACACCATATTAACTGTTGTCCACGCGCTAGAACCTAACTCTTTGACCCACTCTCTACAAATTCATTGTATTGGGTTAGTTGGGCCTGAGTCCATTCATCCAACAGAAGAAGTGCTCAAACCCAGTCTCTACAATTGGCGCCGTCTGTGGGGACGACCTGTGTGATAGCGAGTGCAACGGTCAGTTAAGGTGGGATCAGGCCCCCATCAGCAAGAGTCCCAGGGGAGAACCATTATGGTGACCAGTTTACTATGTGAGTAAGACACTACATGAGGCACACATAGTTGTTGTCTTAACTCAGCTTCTGCTCAGGTCTATACTTCGAAGTGCGGATTATACAGGGAGGATTGCTAAATGGAGCACAGTTCTAGGGGCTTTTGACATCAAATACATGCCTCGTACCTCTGTCAGGGGTCAGGTCCTCATGAATCTGGTGGCCGAGTTTGCTGGACCTTCGTTGGAGGAAGTGGCAACAACACAGAGCGATTCAAGAGGGCTCCCCGGAGGGGCTAGTTCTGGAAGGTACATGTTGATATCTTCTAATCTGTTGAAGTGGTTAAATGGAACCTTAGCTGTGACGGGTCCTCAGACCCCATACTTTGGGGGAATTAACACACACTGATAATTATCTAAGTGTTAGATAGAACCAAGGTCTTACGTGACTTCTCGGACCACAAACCTATGGGGAAACTAATAACTTTTGTCAATTATCTAAAGCATTAGATAGAACCAAGGTCTTGCATGACTCCTCGGACCACAAACTTATGGGGAAACTAATAACTTTTGACAATTATCTAAAGTATTAGATAGAACCAAGGTCTTGCATGGCTCCTCGGACTACAAACCTATGGGGAAACTAATAACTTTTGACAATTATCTAAGTGTTAGACCGAACCAAGGTTTTGCATGGCTCCTCGGACCACAAACCTATGGGGAAACTAATGACTTTCGACCACTACCTAAGGGTTGAACAGAATTAGGGTGTTGTACGGATCCTTGGACCACAGCCCTCGAGGGGATTAACTACTTTAAGCATCTATCTGAGTGATGAGCAAAATCTAAAAGGAGATCGGCTCCTCGGATTGCCTACCCTTTCCCCACTCAACAAAGATGTAAACAAATGCAAGTCCATGAGCGTCACTTAAAGTGTTCCAAGTAAAGGAAGGGCAAACTGCATAAATGAGATTACTCATTTATCAAGTAAAGCATGAGTTGAAGTTTGCATTGTGGGCTTAACATTTTTTGTTACCCATTCAATAAAAGAACCTTAGCTATGTCGGGTCCCTCAGACCTCCTGCTAAGAAGTACCTTGGGTATGTTGGACTCCTCAGACCTCCTGCTAAGTACTTAAACAGAGCCTAAGGCAGGCCCGGGTCCTCGGACCAGACGCTTGGGGGAAACCAACACTATGACATCATTATAAATGTCGGACAGAGCCTTGATACCTCGATGGTCCCCTCGGATCACTTACTTTAAATTCAACATTCTTTGATGGTTGCACAGTTTGCGGTATAGAGCACATGGTTATTTCCCTGGTTATTTCTATATAGTTAACTTATTTAAAGTTAGCAGCCGGGTGCTATCAATGGTTTTGTTAAAGTCAGGGTGACAACTTTTCATTACTGCCGACAACATCAATTCTAAGTCCCATTGGAGGGAAAAATAACAACACACCCATTAATGAAATATTTACTGTAGAGAAAGAAAAAATTCATAAAGTAAAAAGCGCAGCCCTTTTTATTAAATAAAGGAAAGGTACATCATATATAAAGCGGCTTAAGTAGGCTTGTTTTAAAGCTAACTATAAAAAGATAAAGCCCATAGGAATGGTAGATTCACAATCTTGTTCTAGCAGCAATCGAGCTAGTATGGGTGGTACCAGTGATAAGAAAGAAGAAGAGGCGGAGACGCTTGATGGACCCCTTTTCTCCTAACTGCAAGATGTTCTGCTATCAAGGCTGAGAAACAGGAAACCCGTTTATCCTTGTCCTTGTTGATTTGCTTGATCAACCTTGGGTCGCTTTCACATCTATGCACACATGATATATGTCGTCAGGTGAAACCCGAACTTTGTCGCACCAAAAGTCTGATGCGATCTACACCTGCTTTGGTTCTTGGCTGAAGGAGGAGGGTCTTCTTTCTTGCTCGGTTGAAAGGTAGGAACATCTTTGGCCTCTGCTTTCTTTGGCCTCTGCTTTCTTTGCCTCAACTGTGTCATCCAGGATCTGGGCAACATCCTTGATTTCTGAGGGGGGGCTTAGTTCCCTTACCCTTGCCTTTATCCTCGGCCACCTCATTCCCTAGGCATTGATCATGATCTTAGCAAGGTCCTTGGGAATGCCTGAAGGGTTGAGAACTTGAGATTCTTGCAGAACTCAAGGATCTGTAAATGAGAAAGAATGATTTCCCCAGGGTGCCTTATATAGAAGGCGAAACCTAGTGGAAATTAATTCGCACGAGATTTAAAGAAAGAGTTACAAGCGAAATAAATCCCACCCAATTTCCAAAGAAATCCTCAACCGTTGGATATGCGCCACTTCATAAAGATATTAATGAGGGTGCGCCTTGTATACTGAAGCGCCAGGAACATGCCTTAGACAAGTGAAGAGACTTTGGCACTGACAGAGGACAAGACTTGACAAGCCATGACAAAGGCCCGAGGAAATCAAAATCCTCCTCTCTGTCCGAGGAGTCGGACAGCAGGATTTTGAGGGGCTATTGTGGGGCCGAAGAATTTGGCAACCGCGGCCCACCTTATACTGAGCTCAAGGCCCACGCTGAGAAGGAAGAAATGGCCGAGGACGAAAGAAGCAAGTCTAAAGTACCCTGAAACTTCGCCGAGGATGATCCTGTCCTCGACCAATCGAGATCACAGAAAGGAAGAGTGGCATGCCATCAAAGGCAGCCTCCTAGAGCATCCCAAGGAAAAGGACAGGTGCAATGGGTCAGCCATGAGAGCACGGTGGATGAGTAATTCAAGGAGAAACTGTCATCTCCGCATCAAATGCTCACAACTAACACCCTGGCCGCATTGATGAGGGAATGACCCCTAAACAATGCTACCTCAGTTACCGCAACTCATAGAACGCTAGGGAGGGTGTCTGATGGGATAGACACTCAAGTATAGGTTTGAATGATCAATAAGTGGAAGGCCAGGATCGTTTAGAGAGGACTATATAATAGGAGAAACCCACCATAGAGAAGGGAGATAGCATTGTAACAATCTTCAGAACTCCTGCAACCATTCTCATTCAATATTTACTAGAACAGAGCTACTCGGATTGTGCCGAGAACAAACTTTCTTTGATAAACTCATTTCATCTCTATTTGATTGTCACGAACACCATATTAACTGTTGTCCACGCGTTAGAACCTAGCTCTTTGACCTGCTCTCTACAAATTCATTGTATTGGGTTAGTTGAGCCTAAGTCCACTAATCCAACAGAAGAAGTGCTCAAACCTGTTCCTTACAACTATTCTTATATAATAATAATAATAAATGGTTTGATTAACAGGTATTTTTAGGGCATTTGTTAATTGATTATTTTAGAAATTTTTTAATATCACTTTTATAAAAATATAAAAAAGAGTAAAAAAAATCAATTATTTTTCTTTTATCAAAAAAAAATTAAATTTTTTTTTTAAAATCAATATTCTTAAAAATAAAACATGGAAAAGATTAAAATAAAAAGCGGGAGCAAATAAAGTTGGGTTTGAATCGTTGGATATCATCTGATTCTGTCTTGACATATGGATTATTGGACACCCCCACTTATTATTGTGAAACCTAAAAACAGGATAACAATCCCAACTTGTCGGCAAAAGTTACAAAAACCGTGTACGTGTCACGCAGCGAGAGTTTTTGAAAAAAGAGACGCTTCTTTTCGACTTTTTGAAAATTGGAATGCTTCTTTATGAACATGAATCGTGATAAGCAGCGGGATGGCCTACCACTGCTTTATTTTATGAAAAGAGTCAGAAAGAAGTGCGTGATTTTCTTTTCTCATCCTCTTTTTCTTTTTCTTTTTTTTTTCTTTTTATTATTTTATTATTATTATGGCCGGCCTCATCAATGCCGTGGCCCACGGTTTTATCTACATCTCATTATCGTATCTTCTTCTCAACAAAAAAAAAAAAAAAAAAAAAAAAAAAAAAAAAAAAAAAAAAATCTAGAAATATCTCTACCCAAAAACTACATTTTTTCTCAATTTTTTTTTAAAATTCCAATATTATCCTCCCTTATTTTTATTTTTTTTTGGTTGTATTGTACCCGTCCAAGTTTTGTTAAATATTACCTTTTTTTTTTTTTTTTTTTTGCATGGAATTTCTACTTTGTAGTTTCTCTTTCGTGTTATCTCAGTCACATCCCCTCTTTGTTTGTTTCTTAAAAAAAAAAAAAAAAAAATTTACTAATTTCAAAATTAATATTATTGAAGTAAAAAGTAACAATTTTTTTTTCCCTCATTCTCTCCTGTAGAGTTGTTTAGATTGGCATAATCTAAGGGTTCGTTTAGATAAAATTTATTTTGCTGAAAACTAAAAACTGAAAATTGAAAATACTGTAGCAAAATAATTTTTAGATGTGTAAATAGTACCACGGGACTCATTTTTAATATTTTTTCTGAATAAAGTGGTTGTGGGTTCCGTGAACAGTACATGAACAGTGCACAAACAATGATGAATACTAACTTTGTCCCCTAAAGCTGAAACGCGCACAGGAAAAAGAAAAAAAAAAGAAGAAAACGTGAAATGACTAAACGCATAAGCATAATAAGTTGAATCCAAACAAATACTAAGAATGACAATTTGGTGTGCTCAAATTAGGAGTGTCATGTTCTTGTCCCAAAATTATGTCTTATTAGTATTATACCTGTGTGATGTACGATTTAATTAAGAATAACATGTAACTTAAACAAAAGATAGCAACAACTAAGTTTTTGTATTTATCTAAAAATTGATAGAGATGTATAGAAAAAATCAATAAAAACAATTATAATTTTGTGTCTATCCATGAGGTGTTTAAAAAAAATAAAAAATAGAATTAAAGGTTGATATTTTTTTTTTTTGAGAATCAATTAAAGGTTGATATTAGTAGTTGTATACATGTACTATGATTGTTTTTTTTTTTTAAATTAATGTTGATATGAACAATTAGTGTGAAACCAAAATTCTAATCCCCTGGAATGCTAGAACTCATAAATCATAAATGACTGTCTCCTATTGCTAATTAAATAAATCACTTAGAAATTATAGCTAAATTAATAATAAAAGAATGAGATGAAGAATTTGGATTGTATTCAAATTGAAATTTTCATCAACTTAGAAATTATAGGAGAAGAAGATAAGGACAAAAAAAAAAAAAATTATATATATTAGTGAAGCCACGTGGCACAACCACGGGTTCTAAGCCCAACTTTTATTATATTAGTATATGATTTTAGCATGCTCTCATGGCATTTATACAAACGAAATTATGTCTCACACCTATTTTGGTAATATATATATGTGTGTGTGAGAAAAATATTTAAAATTCATTTGTAACATATTTCCCATAAATAAAAGAAAAGAAAGGTGGCTTTGTATTAAATAAAAGAAAGTTACACGTATGTCACTTTTTTTGTGGAGTCTGGCACTTATTTTTATATTACACCAAAAATAGGATAAAAATAAACTACAAAATTGAAGAACTCAAATTTCATTGAATAATGGAATGGATTTACATTACATCACTTCTTGTCCTAATTACAATCTACAGAACATACAAGGCCTTGCTCTTAAATACATAATAAAGAAGGTAAAAAGAAATGAATAAAATTCTAGCTACTAACTTGAGATCTTGGTTCGAGAACTAGGTTATGGAGTAGAAAGGTGTTAGACACTCACTCTACTCGAAAAAATCCGATCTTCTAGACTTAAGGATCCGTTTGGGATCCATTTATTTTGCTGAAACTGAAAACTTTTTGTTAAAAGTACTGTAGATAAAGATAAAAGTTAGTTAAAATAGTACAGTGAGACCCATAAATAGTATAAAAAGTGCAGTATGACCCATGAATAGTAATAAAAATAAGTTGAATAGTAAAATAAGTGGGTAAAAATAATTCATGCCAAACACACACTAAAGATTATCATTCATATACCCACAAACAATGAATGTGTTTATATTAGATTACAACATTAATTGTTAGTTTTCCTAGATTTAAGATTAAATCTAAACCTAGATTCATAGATTGATTTTTGAAAGAGAATTTTAGATTGTGAAATTAATTGAATAGCAAAGTAGATCTAAGAGATAAAAAATAATAGATCTATAATTTATGTATGAGAAAATATATTTTTATCTACACAAAATATTAGAGAGATTTTTACCTACATGAGTTAAATGAAAAAAAAGAAAGAAAAAAGAAAGAGATCTTGAAAGATCTCTCCAATCTCTAAAGAGGAGAACACTAACTTTGGAGAAAATCTTGAAGAATAGAGCCTACTCAAAAATCTTATCTAAGGAATGTCAGATTTTTAGAAAAGTTTCAAGAGTCTCTCCAAAATTAGGGGAAATTAAAGGTGCTGAAGGATGAATGTTCCTCTCTATATAATGACTTAAAAATTAAGCTATAATAGCTTGAAAATTCAGCAAAATATGTAGTGGGAAAGTCCTAAAAAATGAGATTTGGATAGGAATTGAGCTAAATTTTCAAATTTGCACATGTTTTAGTGTTTTGACCATATCTTTATGCTCAAAAATCCGATTGGGTTGAAATTTAAATAGCTGAAGGAAATTTCAATTCTGTACAATTTTGACAAAATTGTGTGAGTGTGAAAACTTCTACTTGATTAGCACATTTTTAAAGTTATTTTCTAGCCTAAAACTGTATTTGGACGAATTTTTAATGTATTTTCATGATAAATTATGTTCCAAAATGATAATTATGCTTCTAAAATAATTATCTTAATGATAATTACTTTAAAAAATCACAATATCTATCCAAATTAAATCTTTATCAGCTTATCTAAATCAATTCCCTACAACATGATATATTTTCAGACTATACCTAACCAATCACAAAATCTATTTAATTAATTTTAATTACTGATCACTCAAAATTAATTTTAATTAATTCTGAGTGATGAGCTACATCCAATCGAATGCACGATAATTGTTAAAACTTGATCTTCAGATATCTTTTTATCGACTGTCTGATTGTGATCGTTGAATCCTCAAAATTAATTTTATGACATGTGATGAATGAGTTAGTGAATAAAATACAACCATGTTTCTGAGTATATGAAATAACCATCCTGCTCTCTTTTATGGTTAAATTATGACTGCAAAATAGGGTGTCTACAAATTAAGAGGATGACTCGAAAACTGTGGAGGAAAAGATCTAATAAAAGGAGATGCAATGACCTTGCTCGAGAGAGAGAGAGAGAGAGAGAGAGAGAGATAATTATGAGGAAAAAAAAGCATAAGCTACCGTGCCTCCCAAATTTGGATTAAGCTCAATAGTATAATCTTATTTTGCCTAATAGGTACACAAAAACGTGGGTGTTTTTTTGGGGTTCATTGGGAAAATTTTGGGTCTTATGCTATTTTAGCACATCTAAATGCGAATGCTCCTTTGACTTTGTTTTTGGTTTTTTTTTTTTTCAAACTAACACTAACTTATAGTTAGCCTAACCATAATTAGAAAAGTTTTGGGCTAAAATGCAAAACTCAACCTATACTTTTACTTTCGTTCATTTCAATCTTTTAAGTTTTAAGTTTATTTAATTAAGAAATTTTCATCAATTTTTGTTCAATGTTATGATTAATTATCTAATTATTTTTCTTCAAAAATTTTAAATTAAAAAATCAAATAATGGTTGAAAAATATATTTCAAAATTTTTTTTATAAAAGATTTTAACGAAAGTTGACTGAAAAACTTTAATTAAATAAATTTAAAAATTAAATAACCAAAATAAATTTTGGCATGTTTTACAATTTTATTTATTTATTTATTTTTTTTCAATCCTGAAATTACAAGAGTTATACTTTTGTTTTGTTTTGTTTTGTTTTATTTTTTTTTTTTAATTTAGCTTTGAAATAAGGTGGCATATTTTAGACCTTACATTTATTTAAGCGGACACTTTTCATTTTCACATTGAACGGGGGGGAGATCCAAAATTATATCGGGGGCCTTGCTGTTAGTGATAAGAGTTGACGCGTACACAGAAGGTGGGTAACAATGTAATTTCAAAAAAAGCCAAACACGGTGTAAGCCACTACTTGAATGCTTATATAATATATAGAGGAAGGAACCCTCTGTATTCTTCAGATAAAGATCATCAAGATAAGAGAGAAACAGAGTACGTAAAATACAATACCAACAACAACAAAGAATGGCCGGAATTATGCACAAGATCGAAGAAACCCTTCACATCGGAGGAGGAGGCCAAAAGAAAGAAGAGCAGCACAAGGGAGAACAACACCATGCAGCAGCAGGAAGTGATCAGCACAAGGGAGATCAGCAGCACTGCGGTGGCGAGCACAAGCCCGAACAGAAGGAAGGGGTTGTAGATAAAATCAAGGACAAGATCCATGGTGACGGCCAGGGCAAGCCAGAGGAGGGGAAGAAGAAGAAGAAGGAGAAGAAGGAAAAGAAACATGATGGCCACGACAGCAGCAGCAGCGACAGTGATTAGATCACTTTGCTCATCATATATCATCCAGATCTAATCTTATCTTTTTAGGTGTTTTATTTATGTACTGGCGGAAATATGTGTTTTTAGTACCTACGTACGTACACGTGCAAGTATATGTAACACACATTTGTGTGAGACGATCTACCTGGATCTTCTGATCGTTAAACTTTGTGTGAGTTTTATTTTCTTGAAATCCGTGCGCTTTTATATATACAAGTATAAATAAATTTGTGATCTTTTTTTTTGGTTATAGTTGAAATTTTTCTTTATGACTTTATACCCTCGAATAATTTCTAGATCTGTTAGTTAGCTCAACTGCTCTTAACGGATGGTTGAATTTGAATGGATGTTTGAATCTGAACCGATGATAAATATAGCAGAGGCCAAAGATTAAAATTCTCTTAAAAAAAAAAAAAAATTTATCACCACGAGCTAACAGAGGCTGTAACTCTTTAAAAAAAAAAAAAAAAAAAAATTCCTGGATCTTCAGGATATTTTCTGGGGATATTTTCTTTGGCATTTTTAGACATCAGGATGGATTAACTAACCTTGATTTGTCATCTCAAAAAAAAAAAAACTTTGATTAATCTTTATCTTGGTTCTTCAATGCTTTGCAGGTATAAATTTGTCTGCTTTCTTTTATTTTATTATTTTTCCTGACCCGGGGCCGGGAGTTTGTCTAGTTTCGATAAAATCTAATTTGGTAAAGTATTCTATCGGTGGTGTTGCAGGTGTACGGTACGAGGTCATTGAAAGAGCATGCATCGATCTCGATCTGTTTACTAAAAACGAGAGAGGAATTAAAAAAATCAAAAAAAAAAAAAAGAAAGCTTTAAATCATTTGCCTTTGTGTGTGTGTGTGTGTGTAGTAGCTAGCTAGCTCTACTTACGACTTACGTACGAGTGATGTTATATGTAGGGCAAGCTCTGAATCAATGTAACACCCGTACTTACAATATGGGGCTATGGCATGATAATAAGGATGACAATACGATGTTTCTCTTTTGGTGGCTAAACTATATGTTTTATTATTTCAGCAAAATATATATGAATGTTCTCTTTTGCCCAATGGCTCTTTTTCTCTTAACAATATGAGTTATTTACTAACTAAATTAAGGAGCTTGAGTATGCCAGTATGGTAAGTGGGCATGATTTATTAGCAGATTTATCCATTCCATACTCTATATGTTTCATTCTACGATTCCGACCAACCACCACCATTAACAACCCACACCACCTTCTATTCAACTGGATCACCGGATCATGTCTCACACACGCATGTATATTTATATATACAACACATCATAATCGAGTAATAAAACACATATTTGAAGTAACACATACTACTATGACAAACACCTAAATTCACTGAAGCAACTTTAAAAAATTTTGGGTGGCTTATAGGAACATTGGATGTGGATGTGGATGTGGATGTGTTATTAGGCATAATCTTCAGCCCAATATTTCAGTGCTACCTGGGCAGATAAAGATCATATATTTGATTTGAGTTGTAGAAATCCATCGGTTAGGACACAAGTCGATAAGCCCAAGCTGAAAACTTACCCAATTAGATATTCATGGGCAAGAATTAGCCATGAGGCCTGCCTAAGGCCTATATTTGATTTTTATGATTCATTCTCAAGGTGAAAGCAATGTACTGTATGTACACATGTAATTACGGGTTCGGATGAGGTCTAGTGTTCAGTGTTATTGGATCCGTTGAGATTGTAATATGTGTATTTTTGGACATGTGTCATCATCTGACCGTGATATTAGATCCGTTGGAATTGTGATACGTGTCATCATCTAACCGAGTCAGCACTAGAATCATTGGACCCAAACCTCCCCTAATTACGCACGCATTAGAAAAGTTTGAAACGGTGTCATTAAAGTTTGATTTTAAACCCATTATCTACAGTCCACCCATGAGGGGCCACCCATGGGTTCTAAACTCAAAAGTACAATAATATAAATCTTAAAAATAAATGAATGTACAAGTTTAGAGAACTCTGAATCACTTTCTTCTCAATAAAGCATGACTTGCATCCTCTGAACTTTGGAATAGTAACCGTTATTACCCCCCACATAAACTTTTATTTTAGCCAATTTAAGGCATTTGTTAGCCTTATTTGTAGTCACTAACGTCACTTACGTGACACGTGTGCACATAAATTAACAAAACCAAAATCGAGAGAAAAACTAGAGCCTAACCACCAGTTTATATGATACAAAGAGAATAAAAAAGGAGAGCGAGGCCGCTAGATTTCGTGGCTCGCCTCTGTTTGTAGTTTCCAACACAGATCTCATTATTCTTGGGTTCTGCCGCTGTTCATGGGTTTCCATACATTCCCCTTTCTCTACTTCACTCTTTGGGTTTGGTTCCGTTAAGTTCTGGCTTCTACAAAGAATTTGAAGTTGAAGAGAATATATATATATATATATATATGAGCTGAGCTGAAGTTTACACCCGATGTAATTCTAAATAATGTTACACTAATTATTAACTTGTTATGGAATTTATATTTTAAAAATCTATTATATATATTTTTAACACTCATGTCAATTTTAATGTTAATTAAATGTTATTTTATCATTCAATTTATAAACTCATATTTTATGCATTATTTTAAACTACAAAAATATGAATTTAAAAAATTGACCGTATTGATCTTTGATCACATGGAGAACATACAAAAATAATGTGATCCAATAGTAACTTGTCAAAATTCATACAAGGTTTTTAAAGTTTGATTGATTTTAAAGTTTATTTTTGTTAATCTTGTATGGCGTAAAAAATATGGAGGTTTTTAATTGCCTCAATAATGCTCGGTTTGGTTGCTGCAAAACCAGAAGAAAAATAATAAAACTAAATTCTGATGCAAATAATTTCATTATTTGGCACTCCAGATAATATGAATGTATTTCCCTACCTTAGCTGAGCTTCAAAAAAGAAAAAAAAAAAAAAAAAGCAAAGAAAGAGAATACTTTTCTTAAAATTTTCACTAACCAAACAAAGAGTAAAGTCAGTTATATTGCCCTTATTTCCTTTAATTTGAGAAATTTAGTATTTTTTTTTCCTGCAGGGGGATAATAGATCAACAGAGCATCAATTGCTTTATGTTACAGTAAGAAATTAGAATGTCATGTAGTAGAGAGCGATTTACAAGATTGGTAGAATATTAACAGAACATTTGGGCTAAATAGCAGGAAACAAACCTTTATATGACTGGCATTTGTCATGGGAAAATCATTGATCCCCAAAGGACACATAAATGACTACAAAAAAGCACAGAAAACTATATCAGATGACCTCCAATATCATACCTATTAGACAAAAGAAAAGTAGTTTCTTTAGCTGTTGTTTTTTAATTCCTTGCTTCCTGCTCTTTTGTTTGGGTTAAAAGAACCTGGAAACTGCAATTCTGCAGCCCACCCAGCTGCAAAATTTGCTCTTGCCTCTAACCACTCTTGTTTTTTCATTAATGGTAAGCTTCCCCCTACCTTAATGGCAACCTGTAAGGTTGATTCTTGTTCCTTTCCTTCTCATTAATGCATTGAAGTTTTTCAAAAAAAAAAAAAAAAAAAAGACAAAAGAAAGGTTGGAGTCATGATGGTCTAGATAGACACTATACACATACTTTACAATGCTATTGTATTTTTTACATACAATAACCATACTTTATATGTATTATCAAATTAAACAATGATGATGAAGCAGATCTTACATGATATTTATTTTCAAAATGTTCCAACTTTAGTTTTGTTGCTACAAGTCAGCTAGGTAGAAAACTCTAAAATTCAATTAATACTTAAGATTAGGCTCAAACATGAAACAGCTAAACTCATATAGAAGTTTGAAATATTATAAGTCCAAAAACACTACAGAACCACACTCTTGAAACTTAGGTTCCATGAATTGGTGGTGGATCTTCAGTCGCACACTACAAAAAAGATTGCTATTTGTGACGAAACTTTTTCGATGACTACAAAAAGCCGTCGGAAAAACTAGCTTTTTCGACGGCAAGTCTCTTTCGTCGATAATTGCTCGTCAAATTTTAAAACATTTGTGACGGCAAAATGAGTCTGCAGAAAATGCCTATTATTTTTGTCGAAAATATGAATTTTTTTGGAGGGAAGTGTTCCCGCCTTACTTTTTGCGACGAAATAGGAATGTTTGTCGCTAATAAAGAATTATTTATGACAACTAAAGAAAAACCATCGGCACTATTAACACTTGTGACGGCTTTTGTACGTCGAAAATACAAAATATATCTTTTTTATTGTGTTATTATTAGCGACAAACATTCTTCCATCGCAAAAATAAAAGATGGCAATAGCGACAGAAATGGAGCCATCGAAAATGACAAAATATTTTGGAGGGAAAATTCCCCCCCCCCCCCCTCCCTGCTTTTCACATTTGTGACGACATTTATCCATCACAATTAATTTTTTAATTTTTCTAATTAAGTTTATATTTGCGATGAACACTTTGACCGTCATAAATAGTTATTTAAAAAAAAAAATGTATTAGTGATGGAATTGGATCCATCTCAATAAATAATATTTGCGATGGAGCTAAGCCCTCGAAAATGGTAAAATTTTGAAGGGGGAATTCATGCCCTTATTTTTCATGGGTTTGAGAGTTTTTTTTTTCCCATCACTTTAGTCTATATATTGCATTGTTATTTGTGACAAACATTTTGGTCATCGTTAATAGTTAAAATTTTCTTAAGATAAGAAGGTATTAGCAACGGTAAAGTAAATCCGTCACAATAAAGGTGATTTCCAACAGACATATTGTCGTAAAAAAGGGTTATTTTCTTTGAATGGTGAATTTTCCACAATTTTGTCTTAAAAATCTATAAATTTTCCTTAATTTTAAAAACTACACAAAACATCTTTCAAGACCCTCCAAGTACTTAAAGGCTATTTTGGTCATTTCAGATGTAAAAAGTATTATGATCATTTTGAAGATTTGAGGGAATTTGGGTCATTTTGTTTGTCTTGGGTTGTATTTTAGTTACTTTATAAGTTTATGGGTATTTCAGTCATTTCTTAGCTTTGATGGGGGTATTTTGGTCATTTTAGAGGCTTTAGTAGTTATTATTGGTTATTTGGTAGTTTTTATCAATATATGAAACAACAACATGCATCCATCATGCGGTCAACTCATATTCAAATTTTGACCATTATATTGAAAGAGTGGGGTAAGATATTGGTTTTGGCGAATTTCAAGCTTAATTGGATGGTCAGATTGTGTCAGCAGGGTTAATCAAAGTTTCCTAGCGCGTGGGAACAATGACGCGTGTCCATCATGCGACAGATTAAGATCCAAAATCTGACCTTTGGATTGGTAGAATATAGTGAAATATTTGTGTTTGTGAAGTACAATGACAATCAAATGGTCAGATTTGTCAAAGTCGATCTAACTTGGTCAATCTTTGATTAAACTTCAGAGTTGGTTCCAAGACCACTGGATTTGATCAAATTAGGTTGATTAGAGAGTTTTTAAGTGGGTTTTAGGTATTGGTCAACGTTTTAAGGTTGTATCAGTTTTCATGCTTTTATCAGTTTCAAGTTTTAAAATGGCAAAACAAGGTAGTCAAAAGTCACATGCAAATCCATTGGAGTCATTTTGTACGTTTTGGGCTGTATTTTTTATGTCATTTTTTCCATTCTTAGTAATGTTTATAAAGTGTATAATTCTCTTAGAAGAGTATTGAATATTTTTAGTGATTGAAGTTTCATGATAGGTGGATACAATGACACGCGTCCATCTTGTGCCAGAGTCAGATTTAAAATTTGACCATTCGATTGAAAGAGTGGGATAAAATATTAGTTTTGATAAATTTTGAGCTCAATCAAACGGTTAGACTGGGAGAATGTGACCAATCAAAATTTCTTGGTGTTTTAGTAAAATGACACATCCATAATGCTTTAGACCTCGAATCCAAGATCTGACTGTTGGATTGGAAGAATGTGTTGAGATATTTGTGTTTGTGAAGTATGACAACAATCAAATGGTTGGATTGTGAGAAATGAGTAGTCAAAGTTTTCAAAACTTTGTCAAAATTGGTCAATATTTGAAGTTTCATGATAGTGGATACAATGACACACGTCCATCTTGTGCCAGAGTCAGATTTAAAATTTGACCATTGGATTGAAAGAGTGGTATAAAATATTGGTTTTGATGAATTTTGAGCTCGATTAAACGATTGGATTGGGAGAACGTGACCAATCAAAATTTCTTGGTGTTCTAGTAAAATGACACATGTCCATAATGCTTTAGACCCTGAATCCAAAATCTGACCGTTGGATTGGAAGAATGTGGTGAGATATTGGTGTTTGTGAAGTATTATAACAATCAGATGGATGGATTATGAGAAATTAGTGGTCAAAGTTTGCACAACTTTGTTAAATTTGTTCAATATTTGGTCAAACATAATCAATCATCGAAGTTGGGTCAATGACCACTTGTTAGGATTAAATTAGGTTGAGTAGGAAGGTTTTGAGTGAGTTTTGGGTATTGGTTTGTGTTTTAGGGTTTTCTCGACTTTCGTGCTTTTCTATAAAATCTACCAAAGCTTAATTATGGTCCCTAGCTATTGAGTACTATCATTATCTCTCTTAAGAAGATTAGGTTACTCAATTATCTAATACAATAAAAAGATAAGAGGAAAGTGATGCCTCCCTCTTCACATGTGAAAATCCTTCATGAACCACCCAAATAAGTCATCGCATTTTGGAAGTAATTCTATTGAGAAGATTTACATTAAAATTGTAAAATTACAAGTAGAAGGATTGAAATTGGAAATTAGAAAATTACTCTGGGTATACACAAGCTATTACAACCATCTGCTACCATCTGACAATATGCACACACTTAACACATAGACCTCTCACAATCTTTGCCATTACTGCTACATTATGTTTATACAAATATTATGTTTTGTGTCTTTGACAAAATACATGTGATAGGGGCATTTTCAAAAAAGGCTCACAAAATAGAAGGCTAAGAGAGCAGACAACCTTGGTAGGGTTGTCGGCCTCACAGAAAGGCGACAGAGGTCTTTCTTAGAAGGACGACCCCAAAGTTGACGGACGCATCCACAAAAAGCAGAGGTGACGGTAACACACCCAAACCAACGGGACGAAGAAAACCGACGAGTCCTACTTTTCCATGCGTGCTCCCCACGCATGCTCCTACAAGGAAATGTCTTGTGTATCACGTACCAAGGCCATATCACGTCCACGTGTCTTCCTCATATGGAAAGACATTCGGGAATCATAGAAACCCTAACACCAAATACCCTTCTCAAGGAAAGATCCCTCCTTCTAAGGGATCTCGATTCACCGCTCGCCACTATATAAGCGCCAGACCCCCTCTTTTCTTAGGTACATAGAAAATCCCTAGCTCTCTCACTATAGAGTTCTTAGAAATTTCTCATTTACTGATTTAACATTCGGAGGGTCTTTAGCCAGTACCACACTGGTGCCTTTTGTTTAGTCCATTTGTTCTTATTCTACAGGTACCCATTGGAGTGCTTTGGAGCCTACAACTTACTAACGATTTCAACACATCATCAGTTGGCGCCATCTGTGGGAAACTATCAACAATTCTAAGATGAAAGAGTTGCATGGTCCAGATGCATTCAATGCTACCATCAACCAGGAAGTGGGGAATCCACCTAATGCCCTGGAAAGGCTAGTGCAAACCTTGGCCGCCGCAGTAGAGCGACTCACCCAACTTAACCAGTAGTTGGAAGAACAGCTGAACCAAAGGAACGAGTGACGCTAGGAAGGACTACACGACGAACGAGATGTCGTCGAGCAAAATGGTAGTCACCTACCTACAGGGGGTAGGCAAGAGAGGGAAGACCAGGAAGAAAGCAACGTACCCAGCAGAAGGGACGGCCCGGGAGACACTAGCCGTTCCTCCGAAATAGAAGTCAATGCGATTCGCATGGCCTAGGAGATGTAGATGATGAAGGAGAAGATGGACATGATGATGAACGCTATGAGGGGATGGGTATCTACCAACTTGGATGAGCTGGTCCATCGGACTGACTCCCCTTTCACAGCCGAGGTAACATCTTTCCCCCTCTCAGCGAAGTTTCGGATGCCGCAAGTAGAAACATACAACGGGTCGAGGGATCCACTCGACCACCTGGAGTAATTCAAAACCCTCACGCACCTGCAAGGAGCACCAGATGAGATTATGTGTAGGGCATTCCCTACCACGCTGAAGGGGCTAGCAAGGGTATGGTTTAACAAGCTTACCCCAAACACAGTCTCCACCTTCAAAGAATTGAGTGGGGCACTTTGTTACACACTTCATCGAAGGGCAAAGACACAGACGATCCTCTGCGGCCATAATAACATCAAGCAATGAGATGACGAAAGCCTGAGGTTGTACACCACCCATTTCAACAAATAGGCCCTCCTGATTGATGAAGCCAATGACAAGGTTCTCGTCACCGCCTTCACCAGTGGACTAAAATGAGGAGAATTCCTATTCTCTATCTACAAGAATGACCCGAAGGCAATGGTTGAAATGCCTGTATAAAGCCATGAAGTATATGAATGCCGAGGACGCGATGATAGTGCGGGGAGATGGACCGAGGAAGAGAGAAAGACAAGACGACCCTCGCCCAAACCGAGCGAGGAAGTTGGCTCCAACAAACAACAGAAAAGAGGACAAGAGATCAAGACCCTCGTCAGGGAGAACAACAAACTTCACTACCCTGAACGCCCTGCTAGATCAAGTCTTCATGCAGATAAAGGATGACGCAGCGTTAACTTGGCCAGACAAGCTAAAGGGCGACCTAAACAAAAAACCCAGAAACAAGTACTGCCGCTTCCACTGGGACCATGGGCACAACACCTCTGAATGCTACGACCTCAAGTAGCAGATTGAAGCTCTTATCAAACAAGGGAGATTGTAGCGGTTCGTCAAAAATAGGGAAGATCCGCTGAGGGACCCTGAGCCCCACTTACGGGCTGAAGAGAGACCCAGAGCCCCACTCGGGGATAAGGGTAATAGTAGGAGGGAGCACCATGGTAGGATCATCTAAGAAGGCGAGGAAAATGTACCTGTGTATGGTACAAAGCGTCCAAATCTCTAGACGACCCCTTAAGGTGACCAGCTTAATAATCTAGCCATTAGCTTTATAGAAGAAGATGCCAGGCGACTACACTATCCTCATGACGACGCCCTTGTAATCAACTTATCCATTGCAAATTTCAATACTTGACGGGTGTTGGTGGATAACAGGAGCTCAGCAGATATCCTCTATTACCTAGCATTCCAGCAGATAAGGATCAACCGAGAGCGTCTCCTACGTTCAGACACACCCTTAGTAGGGTTTGGTGGCACCAAAGTCTTCCTCGTAGGGGCCATCACTTTACCAGTAACCATCGGGACATACCCTCTGCAACTCACCAAGGAGGTCAACTTCCTCGTCATTGATTGCTTTTCTGCCTACAATGCCATCATTAGACGTCCCACGCTCAACGCGTGGCGAGCGGCCACATCTACATACAACTTGCTGGTGAAGTTTCCAACGGAACATGGGATAGGAGAGGCGCGAGGAGACTAGATGGCCGCCTAAGAGTTCTACATAGCCATGCTAGAAATGGATGATCACTTGCAAGCTTTGAACATTGAAGAAAGGAAGGTTATTGTCAAACCAACAAAGGATCTAGAAGAAATCTCCTTAGTCGATGACGTTCCTAATCAAATCACTCGGATTGGCACATAAACCGACCTTTTGGTTCGAAGGGAACTTGCACTTTTCCTCAAGAGCAATTAGGACGTATTCGAGTGGAGCCACGAGGACATGCCAGGCATCAGTCCTAGCACCATGGTACACAAACTCAACGTATACCCGTCCTTCCTCCTGGTCCGACAGAAGAAGAGGGTCTTTGCTCAAGAAAGGGACAAGGCCATAGCTAAAGAGGTACGCAAGCTACTAAAAGCAAATTTCATTAGGGAAGTCTACTACCTCGAGTGGCTGGCTAACGTAGTCATAGTTAAGAAAGCCAACGGCAAGTGGAGATATGCGTAGACTTCACCGACCTAAACAAAGCATGCCCAAAGGATAGCTATCCCCTTCCACGTATCGACCTCCTCGTGGACTCTATGACTAGTCATCAGTTATTAAGTTTCATGGATGCCTATTCTGGATACAATTAGATTAGGTTGGATGAAGGGGACCAAGAGAAGACCTCATTTGTCACAAGCCAAAGACTCTTCTGCTACAAAGTCATGCCATTTGGTCTAAAGAATGCAGTGGTGACGTACCAAAGGCTTGTAAACAAGATGTTCGCCTAACAAATAGTGTGAAACGTGGAAGTATACGTAGACGACATGCTTGTAAAGAGCGCGAAGAAGGATAGCCACTTAGACGACCTTCGTGAAACATTCGATACCCTTCGCCTCCACGACATGAAGCTCAACCCCTCCAAATGTGTATTCGGTGTAGTGTCAAGGAAATTCTTGGGCTTTATGGTGTCATAGCGTGGTATAAAGGCCAATCTCGACAAGGTTCAGGTGATAATGGAGATGGCCCCTCCAAAGAACGTCAAGGAGGTACAAAGCTTGAATGGTAGGGTTGTAGCCCTTAACAAGTTCGTCTCCAGAGCAACGAATAAGTGTCTACCCTTCTTTAAGGTACTGCAGAAAGCTTTCAAATGGACCGACAAGTGTTAGAAAGCCTTCTAAAAGCTAAAGACCTACCTCACATCTTCCCCACTGCTCAGCCCATCTAAACCTAGGGTAGAGCACTCCTCTACTTAGCCGTATCTCAAACAACCGTCAGTTCCTCTTTGGTGCGAGAGGAAGACCGAGTACAACTACCCGTCTACTACACCAGTCGGGCGCTGCGAGGAGCAGAGGGACGATACCCCCTAATGGAGAAGCTAGCCATTGTGTTGATCACAGCCGCACAGAAACTCAGACCGTACTTCCAAGCACATACCATAGTAGTCCAAACCGATAAGCCACTACGATAGGAAATGAATAACTTGAAGGTGGCTGGATGACTGGTCCTATGGGCAGTAGAGCTTGGTGAGTTCGATGTTCAATATCGACCTCGAACTACGATCAAAGCATAGGCGCTAGCTGATTTTGTTACAGAATTCACGACAGGAGGAGTTGAAGAGGAAGAACCAACGACATGGATGGTGTGGATAGACAGATCGTCTAATCAACGGGCAAGAAGAGCTGGGGTTCTATTACAAATATCAGAAGGAGATACAATAGAGTATGCGGTTCGCCTCTAATTTCCAACAACTAACAATGAGGCAGAATACGAAACAGTCCTTTCGGGCATCGACTTAGCTAAGGCAGTAGGGGCCACATCAGCAATCATGCATTGTGACTTGCAGGTAGTAGTCAGACACATCACCGGCGACTATGAGGCAAAAGGAAAGTGGATGAAGAAATATCTGAGCTTGGTCAAGAGCAAGACGAGATATGGGTTTGTAGTCAAGTTCGTACAGATCCCGAGGGAGGAAAACGAGCAAGTAGATCAACTGGCAAAGGCTGTGTCTGCAGAAAATATGGACATCTCTAGTAAGGTATTATCCTTCGTTCAATACACCTCTGTCATTGACGAGTTGGAAGTACAGGTCATCTCTCCAGGGACTGATTGGACGACGCCCATCGTATCCTACCTCAAAGATGGGACATTGCCAGAAGATTGCAACGCTTCCCATAGGCTGAAGGTACATGCTGCACATTTCGTAATGATCAGGGACGTCTTTTACAAAAGGGGTTTCTCCCATCTATATCTAAGGTGCCTAGCCTTTGACGAAGCTAACTATGTTATAAGAGAAGTGCACGAAGGAATATACGAGAACCACTCGTGGGCACACTCTG
This sequence comes from Quercus ilex subsp. ballota, assembly GCA_032727855.1. NCBI lineage: Eukaryota > Viridiplantae > Streptophyta > Magnoliopsida > Fagales > Fagaceae > Quercus > Quercus ilex. The sequence continues at coordinate 20,497,230 of CM064914.1, forward strand.
ATGCGAACCTCAATCGACACGCTTTGAGACCCAACAAAAATATTGGAATACTTGCCCAAGAAAGCTAAAATTCAGATTTTTGATAGAAAAACCCTGACCCAACGTTTATAATCGAAACGCGAACCAAAGGTATAAGTGTAAACCTTGACCCAATGATTATAATTGAATCACGAACCAAAAGTATAAAGTTTGAACGCCACAAGGAAGAATCCCTGATAAGTTCACAGTTCTTGAAGAACCAAAAGAAGAGCAAAGCCTCACCTTTTCTGATTTTTATTCAATAATCCCTTATTACAATGAGTGCATGCTATTTATAAGGCATGACTGAAAATAGAAAAATATAAAAAACGTACTAAATAATAAAATCCTAAATAAAAGTTGATTTGGTCTGAAATTAGCATATCTTAAATAGGAAAAATAGCTAAAAACGTTCTAAATAATAAAAGCCTAAAATTAAGGTAGATCTGGTCCAAAAATAGATGCTCAAGACTAGGAAAAATATCTATTAACTGATATGGAGCTGGAAAATCAATTAGCCATTAATCCACGCCATAAATCACGCCCAATTAAGCCAAATCAGCCCTCAATAACTTGGATTAAATTTATTACGCCTTCATCTTTCTTTGGGCCAAGCTTGGAATGTCCAGTGTTAGAATCAACCCAAATATCTTGAATCAGCCCATTAAGTGCTTCTTTGATCTTCTTGGATCTTGCTTTAGTAATAGGCCCAATTGAAACATGCAATGGATCCTTGAATGCTTGTTGATTCTCATCACACTCACTAGTTCACAAGCTAGAACGGGCTGGATACTATTGGCCCACTATGCAAAAGAACGCCCAATCCTACGTAAGGGTGTGTGACCGGTGCTAGCGCTTTAGTAATATCATAAGACAACCAACAGAGGAACTTACACCAATGAGCGCCCCCTGGCCGTTCGCCCAGTGGGGGTTGGACATAGTGGGACCGTTTCCTCTCGCTTTATGGCAGCTCAAGTTCCTCATCGTTAGGATCGACTGCTTTACTAAATGGGTTGAGGCGGAATTGCTGGCTACTATCTCGGAGAAAAATGTCTAAAACTTCATCTAGAAGAACATCATTTGCCGCTTTGGAATTCCCAGGTTCTTTGTCTCCAACAATGGCAAGCAATTCGACAACAACGCCTTCAGAGACTTCTGCCAACAGTTGGGAATCAAGAACCACTACTTCTCTCCTACTTACCCCCGGGCCAATGGACAGGTTGAAGTCAGAAACTGATCCTTGCTCAAGATGGTCAAGACTTGGCTTGAGGGGGCAAAGGGTATATGGCCAGATGAGTTACCCAGCGTCCTTGGGCGTACAGAACAACGACTAGCACACCTATAGGAGAGACACCTTTTTGCTTAGCGTATGGACACGAGGCCTACAAGGGCCCTAAAGAAAGCAAATGGGCCCAAGGGAGCCCTAAAAAATGAAATAGTAAACCCATGAGAATCTTAAGAAGTAGAAAGAAAGCAAAGACAGGCTGAAGGAGCCCAAAGAAAGGGATTAGTAAATGGGATTGGTCTAAAGGCCAATAAACCCAAAAATAAAAGATATGGTAATTGGGTTTGGGAAGCCCAAAAGATTTAACAAAAGCCCATGAGAATGTAAGAAGTAGGAAAGAATGAGATGGGTGGAATAAAATGGGCCAGGGAAGCCCAAGATGTTATGAGAATTGACCCAGTAGGAGTACTGGACAACGTAAACTAAGGGAAGGAATAAGTAGCGAGGCAAGAGTACCAGTTAGCCCATAAACTAGAAGTGGAAGGAGACGGTGGTTGAATTAAAGAAGAAAAAGCCCATACCCAAGCAATACTTAACCCAAAGAAGAAGCGAGATGCAAAGAATGAAGATCCAATGACTTATTCACGCCACAAAGAGTTAAACAAGTAGCAGAACAATGGTAGGACCAGAAAAATCTGCAGGCAATAGCAAACGCGTGAGCACCAGACAAGCAATGGACTCATATGAGAGTGGAGCATGCATGAGGCTCAAGCACCACCCACTTGTACCCAACCAATATAGGGGCGGTGGGCTATGGTTAGAGGTAAGAGAGGGTATGGTCGGGTGGTGGGGAGAAGGGGGAAACCTATTATAGGGTTCCCGCTCAAACTCTTTTGGGGAAAATGTCCTGCTAGGATGACATACCACCCAAAAGAGGCAAAGATGAGCTGGAATCACTAGGTGTATGCTATAGAAGTTAGTAAGAGAGAAACCCAGCCCTTATCCGGATGGAAGTGCCATGGGAAGTAAGAAAACAAAGCAAAACAACTTTTGTCTAGGAATGAAGTGTAATACAGCCAGCCACAGGGTAGTGATGGTGGCTGGGCAGCTAGCACATCAGTGTGTAGTTCGGGAAGGACACCCACAACAAGCCAAAAGTAGTTGAAGGGTAAAATAGTAAATCTTATCATAGCAGCTAGTATAAAAAGGCCTTAGCTGTGCATAGTAAACAACACAACAACAGCAATAAGGAGGAATAGGAGAAAGCATTGAAAAATAGAGAAACAGAAAACAAAGAAAACATAGAAGATAAACAAAGAAAATAAGAGAGCCGAGAGTGAAGAGAGAAAACAGGAGTGTAAGGAGTGAAAAGCATGCACCAATATGCTATCCACTTCTCTCCCTCTCAATAGCCTACTCTCTAGCAAGTTAAGAATTTGAGATTAATTCACTTAGGTCCATTTTCCAAAGTAGGTAATTTCTATGGCAAGATTCCCCTGTGAGCTTACCCACATTGGAAATTGGTTCCCTTCTTGGACTTAAGTCTGCCAAGGAGCCAAGTTTAGTAGGCTAACCCCTTTCTTTCTTTTATTATAGTTGTTCAAGTGCTGACATTATTTTTCTTGTTGCTAAATCATTTCTGCTATACTTATATTAACGTATTTTCCTTTTGCAAAATTGTTTAAGCATTATCTTTGATCAGTGGCAAGTACTTTAGTTAAGATATTTTATCTATTCTGCTGTATTATGTTTCTCCTGTTATAACATTTTTTGTGACAGTATTTTTTGCCTTGGGCACATGACTCCATTAAAATTTCTACCAGGGATTCTAACTTGCGCACAAGTTGGCCTAAGGTGAGTTTCAATTAAGCTAGTCTCGACTCTCCTACCCCAGAATCATTGGGCTGTAGTGCGACGCTAGCAACCTAGCCCAGTACATAAAAAGGCCCACCAAAATGCGCAAGCAGGAGATTAAAAGAGAAAATACAAAGTTATGTGATTCCACTTAACGACCTATGTCATTGGGATAAAACTCTTGACAACTACTTCTTTGATATTAGCACTATATTGTACAATGAACCATAGCAGAGTATGTATAGAAAAGTACATGAGTTAGGATTAGGTGTACCTAAGCTTATTACAGAATTAAGCTTCTTGAGCCAATACATAAAATAATATAAATACAATATATTATTTTAACACATAAAATAATATAAACACAATATTATGGTATCTTTTAAAAAATAGATACCAATTTTATATTCTTTGTATTAATTTACCCTTTAACTTATTTATCACTTTTTAATCCAAAAAATTTTATATTCATATTTTGGCCCCGTACAATGATTGTTCTGCCTTGTTACTTGAGATTTTTAGTCGTGGGTCTATTTAAAAATGATATTACTTCATTCATGACTTACTAGTTACCACCCTATATTATGAAAAATGTTATAAAACATGTCACGTCTCTTTTGTTCTCTAGTGAATTTTCCCATTTAAAAAAAAAAAAAAAGTCTGGTTAACAGAATGCCCTTGGGGCATTTGTTAATAGATCATTTTTGGAAAGTTTTTATACCACTTTCACTAGAAATATATAAAAAAAAGGGTAAAAAAAAACTAGTTGTTTTTTATTTTCTCACAAAAAGTTTCTAAAAATAATTCTTAGATCAATAACCTTAGGGCATACATTAACTTTTCCTGATAATAATAATAATAATAATAATAATTGTGGGGTCAAAGATTTTGGCAACCGCGATCCACTTTATACTAAACCCAAGGGCCACGCCGAGGAGGAAGAAATGTCCGAGGACCAAAAAAGCAAGTCCAAAGTGCCCTAAAACATCACCGAGGACAATCTTGTCCTCAGCCAACCAAGATCACAGAAGGGAGGAACGACATGCCATCAAAGGCAGCCTCCCAGAGCATTCTAAGGGAAAGGACAAGTACAATGGGTAGCCATGGGAGCACGGTGGAGGAGCAATTCAAGGAGAAATTGTCACCTCCGCATTAAATGCCCACAGCTAACGTCTGGGCCGCATTAATGAGGAAATGACCCGTGAACAGTGCTATCTCGGTTACCACAACTCACAGAACGCCAGAGAAGGTGTTTGATGGGACAGACACTCAAGTATAGGCTTGGATGATCGACAAGTGGAAGGCCAAGATCATTTAAAGAGCACTATATAATAGGAGAAACCCTCCATAGAGAAGGGAGGAAGAAAAAAGGGAGATAACACTGTAATAATTTCAAGAACTCCTGTAACCATTCTCATCCAAGATTTACTAGAATAAAACTCCTCGGATTGTGCCGAGAATGAACTTTCTTAGATAAACTCAGTCCATCTCTGTTTGATTGTCATGAACACCATATTAACTGTTGTCCATGCACTAAAGCCTAGCTCTTTGGCCTACTCTCTACAAATTCATTGTATTGGGTTAGTTGGGTTTGAGTCCACTCATCCAGTAGAAAAAGTACTCAAACCTAGTCCCTATAATAATAATAATAATAATAAGATTAATAATAATAATAAAGGGTCTAATTAACGGGTATTTTTGTTGCATTTGTTAATTAATTATTTAAAAAAAAATTTAATATCACTTTTATGAAAATATAAAAAAGAGTAAAAAAATAATTATTTTTTCTTTTATCATAAAAATTTTGTAAAAACATTTCTTAAATTAATACTCTTAAAAATAAAACATGGAGAAGATTAAAATAAAAAGTGGGAGCAAATAAAGTTGGGTTTGGTATCATCTGACTCTGTGCCGACTTATGGATTATTGGACACCCCCACTTATTATTGTGAAACCTGAAAACAGGATTACAATCCCAATATGTCGGCAAGTTACTGTTAGGCTAAAAATAAGTATTTTCACATGTGTGAGCATGTGGGTCGGTTAGCAACTAGTCAGAGTGTGCAGTAAAGTTATAAAAAATATAAGGGTTGCCGTAACTGTTTTTGGTCTACTATAAATAAAGATTAAAGGTATTACTAAGGAAAGCCAACAAAAAAATTTGACAAACTAGATTCACATACCTGGTTAATGAAAGTATAATTTTATGTTTGTAAGTGTATTTGCCTCACATGAATTATCTAAGAATAATTTTTTTTTTTCCTGTAATTTAACTTAAGAGTTGTGTGATTTGAATCTTTCTTATTTGTATGAACTTGAATTTTGAATTAAAATATCTACATATTATGATTACATTCCTTTATTTTTCTTAGTTGAATATTTTGTACTTTTGAAATCATATTAATTTAGGCAAGTAGCAGAACTCATCAATTTGGTGTGAAGTCTAGTCTTGCAAGTAGTTCTTTTCAAGATAGTTTGTATTCTCACAAACAGTATACGGTTTGCAAAGACAGGACACGTACACGGTTTTTTTGTAACTGTCTGTGAGAATACAAACTCTCTTGAAGGGAACTATCTTTTGAAAGTAGTTCTTTGCAGGTAGTTCTTTTGTTCTTTTCGACTTTTGGAAAATTGGAGAGGTTCTTTAATCTCATTCATGAATATGAACACGAATCGTGATAAGGAGAGGGATGGCCTACCACTGCTTTATTTGATGACAAGTGTTAGAAAGAAGCATGTGATTTTCGGATTAAGATCCGATGCAATATCTAGAGTATTGAACCGGGTGTAATTTAATTCACCTCATTTGTTTCACAAAATTTTTTTACTTTTACTTTATTAACATTTATTTTTACTTTCTATAAAGGTTTTTTTAATCAACAATTAAGATTGAAAGTTATTTTTTATAACTATAAATTTTAACTATTAAAAGTAATTGCATCAAGTGCAATATCTAAATATTATACGTGATTTCAATCCATGATTTTCTTTTCCCTTTTTCTTTTCTTTTTCTTTTTCTTTTTCTTTTTTATTTATTATGATTTTGGTTTGTCGCTATAAAAAAAATTTAGGATCAACTGGGTCAGCCTTATCCATGCCGTGGCCCACGGTTTTATCTACATCTCATTAAAAAAAAAAAGAAAAAAAAAAGAAAGAAAAGAAAAGAAATATCTCTACCCAAAAACTACACTTTTCTCTTTTTTTTTTTTTTTTTTTAATTTCAATATTATCCTTCCTTATTTATTTATTTATTTTTGTATTGTACCCGTCCAAGTTTTGTTAAATATTACCCCGGTTTTTTTTTTTTTTTTTGGCATGCAATTTCTACTTTGTAGTGTCTTTCGTGTTATCTCAGTCATATCCTCTCTTTGTTTGTTTCTTAAAAGAAAATAATTTTTTTACTAATTTCAAAATAAATATTATTGCAGTAAAAAGTAACAATCTTTTTTTTTTTTTTTTTTTTTTTTTCATGTAAAGATGTTTAGATTGGTGTAATCTAAGAATTACAATTTGGTGTGCTCAAATTAGAGGTGTCATGTTATTGTCCCAAAACTATGTCTCATATAAGCATGCTCTCATGGCATTTATACAAACGAAATTATGTCTCACACTTATTTTGGTAATATATATATATATATATATATGAGAGTGAGAGAGAGAGAGAGAGAGAGAGAGAGAGAGAGAGATATTTAAAATTCATTTGTTACATATTTCCCATAAATAAAAGAAAAGAGAAGTGGCTTTGTGTTAAATAAAAGAAAGTTACATGTATGTCACATGGGAGACTTCTGTCTATATTTTTCTAGAGTCATCACTTTTTTGTGGAGTCTGGCACTTATTTTTATATTACACAAAAAATAAGATAAAACTAAACTACAAAATTGAAGAACTAAGATTTTATTGAATAATTGAATGGATTTACATAACATCACTTCTTGTCCTAATTACAATCTACAGAACATACAAGGCCTTGCTCTTAAATAAACAATAAAGAAGGTAAAAAGAAATTAATAAAATACTAGCTACCCACTTGAGATTTTGGTTCGGGAATTAGGTTTTAGGGTGGGAAGGTGTTAGAAATTCTGCTCGGAAAAATCCGATTTTCTAGACTAAAGATGATCATTCATATACATAATTGATCTATAATTCATGTATGAGATATTTTTATCTACACAAAATATTAGAGAGATTTTTACCTACATGAGTTAAATGAAAAAAAGAAGAAAAGAAAAAGAAAAAGAAAGAGAGATCTTCTTTGATATGTGAGAGATCTTGAAAGATCTCTCCAATCTATAAGAGAAGAACACTAACTTTAGAGATAATCTTGAAAAATAGAGCCTACTAAAAATCTGATCTAAGGAATGTCAAATTTTTAGTAAACTTTCAAGGGTCTCTCCAAAATTAGGGGAAATTAAAGATGCTGAATGATGAATGTTCCTCTCTATATAATGACTTAAAAATTAAGCTATAATAGCTTAAAAATTCAGCAAAATATGTAGTGGGAAAGTCCTAAAAAATGAGATTTGGGTAGGAATTGAGCTGAATTTTCAAATCTGCACATGTTTTAGAGTTTTGACCATATCTATCTGCTCAAAAATTTGATTGACCTGAAATTTAAATAGCTGAAGGAAATTTCAATTCCCTACAATTTTGACAGAAATAACCTAGTCCAAATTCAGGAGTTTACTACGCCAAAATCGTGTGATCGAGCTTTAAAACTTCTTCTTGATTATCACGTTTTTGAAGTTATTTCCAGGCCTAAAACTGTATTTGAACGAATTTTTAATGTATTTTCAAGATAAATTATGCCCCAAAATGATAATTATGCTTCTAAAATAATTATCTTAATGATAATTACTTTAAAAAATCACAATATCTGTCCAAATCAAATCTTTATCAGCTTATCTAAATCAATTCCCTACAACATGCTATATTTTCAGATGTATACCTAACCAATCATGAAATCTATTTAATTAAATTTAATTAGTGATCACTTAAAATTAATTTTAATTAATTATGTGTGATGAGCTACATCCGATCGAATGTATGATAACTGTTAAAACTTAATCTTTTGATATCTTTTTGATTGTCTAATTGAGAAACCTAACGTATCGTTGTGATCGTTGAATCCTCAAAATCAATTTTATGACATGTGATGAATGAGTTAGTGAATAAAATACAACCATGTTTTTGTGTATATGAAATAACCATCCTGCCCTCTTCTAAGATTAAAATATGATGCAAAATAGGGTGTCTACAAATTAAGAGGATGACTCGACAGTCGCGGTGGAAAAGATCTAATAAAAGGAGATGCAATGACCTTGTTGGAGAGAGAGAGAATTATGAGGAAAAAAAATGCATAAGCTAGCGTGCTTCCTAAATTTGGATTAAGCACAATAGTATAATCTTATTTTGCCTAATGGGTACATAAAAATGTGGGTGTTTTTTTGGGGTTCATTGGGAAAATTTTGGGTCATATGCTATTTTAGCACATCTAAATGCGATTGCTCCTTTATATATATATATATATATATTTTTTTTTTTTTTTCCAAACAAACACTAACTTATAGTTAGCCTAACCATATTTAGAAAATTTTTGGGCTAAAATGCAAAACTCAACCTCTACCTTTACTTTCATTCATTTCAATCTTTTAAGTTTTAAGTTTATTTAATTAAGATTTTTTCATCAATTTTTGTTAAATGTTATGATTAATTGTCTAATTATTTTTCCTCAAAAATTTTAAATTAAAAAAAAAAAATCAAATAATGGTTGAAAAATATGAATTTTTTTTAATAAAAATTTTTAATGGAAGTTGACCGAAAAATCTTAATTAAATAAATTTAAAAAATTAAATGATTGAAATGAATTCTAGCAAGTTTTTACATTTTTAGCTTTTCTTTTTCAATCCTGAAATTACCAATGTTAGACTTAAAAGAAAAAAAAAATTAGCTTTCAAATAAGGTGGAATATTTTAGACCTTAGATTTATTTAAACAGACACTTTTCATGAAGGACTTACACCTAGGGACTGACAATTTGTTCTACTCTCATGCGAAGGGGACTTTTTACAAAAAGAACCCGAAGATGCAATGGATTATCTTGATGAGATAGCTGAAAACTCTAACACATGGATTGGACCTAGCCCTATGAACTCCACTGATAAGACTAAAACTAACACTACCACTTCTAGTGGAAGTGTTTTCAAGTTGAGGGAAGATGATAACATGAGTGCAAAAATCAGCATGTTAACTAAAGAATGAGGCACTCAAAATGAAAGGAAGTAAGAATGTTAGTGCTACCTTTAGAGAGGACCCAATGGAGGTGTGTAAAATCTGTCATGAGATAAACCATGCTACAAATGAATGTGCATCACTTTCATCATTCTTAAATGTGCCAGAAGAACAAGTACATGCATTTCATTCATACAGGCCAAATAATTCTTCATATTCTAATAATTATAACCCAAATATGCGAGACTATCCATATTTGAGTTATAAGAGTGACAATGTGTTGAATCCTCCTACTCCAAGAAATTTTAATTCACCACATGCATCATCATCATCTAGACCTTCCTTGGAGGATGCACTTAGTACTTTCATTCAAAGGCAAAGTGAGCAAAATCAAAAGTTTGAATCCATGTTCACTAGGCTAGATGAAGAGGTGAGAGAGACCAAGAGTCATATAACTAGGCTTACAAATTCATTGAGTGGGATAGAGAGAGGGAAGTTTCCTTCCCAAACTCAACCTAATCCCATCAATCATATCTAAAAATTGGCTCTAAGGATAAACATGATGAAGTAAAAGCTATGACCACTTTGAGGAGTGGCAAAGAGATTGATAAAAGTGCTCCTTTAATAACTAAGAAATCTAAGGAGACCCCAGTTGAAGAAGAGAAGGATGAAACTAAGTTCAATCATGTTTTTATTATTGTTTAGATGAATTTCTAATAGTTTCAAATAGAAATCAGGTTTTAAAGTGAATGAGTTTTTTTTGAAAACTTTTCTAACTGCATTATTAATCTAGGTTATCATGCATTCTTGAATTGTCTTAGTTCAACCAAATCATAAGTATTTAATTGTATAAGAACAATCAATTATGAAATATATAATTTCTTAGATCACAAAGAATTTCATATCGATATAGGGAAACACCCTGATGCCCTAGTATTTACATTGTTGACTTAAATCAGTTATCACTTATTTTTGTTTACAATTACTAGGCAAAAATTATTCTTCATCTTCACCAAAAGTTTTTTTTTTTTTTTTTAATTACATTGTCTTTGAATTTACCCCGCTCCTTGTGGTTCGACCTCGGTACTCTAAGAATTAAATTGCTATGATCTCCTGTAATTAGGAGTGAGCAAGCACTGCTGCTGTCGTGGCCATGGTCATGGTGATGTTTCTTCTCTTTCTTTTTCTTCTTCTTCTCCTCTGGCTTGTCATGGCTGTCACCATGGATCTTGTCCTTGACTTTGTCTACAATACCTTCCTTGTGTTCAGGCTTGCGCTCACCACCATAGTGCTGCTGATCTCCCTTGTGCTCACTACCATAGAGTTGATGATCTCCCTTGTGCTCACCACCATAGTGCTGCTAATCTCCCTTGTGCTCACCACAGGGCTGGCTCTAGTATGAAAGTAAGTGAGGCGATTGCCTAAGGCCCCCAAGTAGAAGAAGGCCCCTAAATTTTGGTCAATAAAGTAATTTTTTTATATTATAAACTTATTCATTAAACCCAAAATTATTAGCCAATAAATAAGATAATTTTTTTATCAAATAAAAAACAAGAAAAAAGAGAGAAAAATGCTACATCCATAACATTTTTCACAACAAATACTAAGTGACAGGTTGTTACTAGCTATTATTGGTGGAGGAAAAAAAATTTTCAATGGTGGGTTTAAATTAGAACCAGTAACAACTTAATATTTATGATTTTTTGTGAAAATATTGTGAATATAGCAATTTTCACAAAAAAAAAAAGAGCAATACACAGAATTTCACAACATTTTTCACAATAGTTGAGCTGGCAAACTTTTACTAGTTTTCATCTAGAACTACCACTAACATCATATTTTTACTTACCATTACCAATTTGCCACATCAACAACTGTGAAAAGTTATCAATCTTTTGTGTCTATAAATTTTCTAAAGAAGAAAAGATTCTACATAGTTAATTAATAATTTTGCATCTAAAACAAGATAATAGAATTTAAGTGATGATACAAAAAATCAACAATTGAGCTCCTCGTCGTAGCGGATGGACAATGCTGCGAATGGGGTCGTCTCGGTAGATGAGAAATCTACAAAATGAACTGGGTGGAAGAGTAACACGTCGGTGTGGCGTCAGTCAAACCACCTCCGATGCTTAAGTTAGTAAGGGAGAAAGATTCTAGAGAGAAAATAAGTAGATAGTGATTTTGTAGAGTATTTGTGTGTACCTTTAACTTCTGTTGTCTTCTCTTTTATAGTTATGTGCCTCATTAATGGGCAATGATGTGCTGCATTTATGGTCAATGGCTAGTGCGTTACAGAATCTTTGTCTGGAGATCACAGCTTATTCTATGACCGTTGTTCTGTTCGTTATGTTTCGTCATCAATGTGCGTAATAAATGCGTAAAGTCTTCTCTGGGTGAATGACGCTTTGCATATAATGACGACCATAAATTTCTAGTTCATCAGCTACCCACTTGTTCGTTTTCTCGTCTTTTAGACGAGATAAGAACAAATTCGTCCGATGCTTCATATTTCGTGTACTGCGCATTTATGATAACTTGATGTCTGAGTGGTTGGGCACCACGTGTATGGCTAGGATGTGCTCGACGTGCGAACATGTCTCGATTTTCCTGCGTGAGTTTTGGCTGCTTGTTTTGCATTTTTCCCTCCTCTTTCCTTTCTTTTGTGTTTTTCCTTATCTAGTTTTCTGTTCTAGGGTTTGTTTCTCCTCCGAGCTTCCTTTCTCTGTTCTGCGTTTCCTGGTAAGTCCTTCGCGCTTCTTCTTCTTTTTTGATTCTTCCATGGTAGATTATTCTGTTGTTAGAGCAGATTATCCTTCGATAGCTTTCTTTTTCGCTCATTTAGGTAGTTTACTTGAGTCTGTAAGGGGGAGCATCTTGAAAGGGCCAGTTCCTTCGTAGGGTAGGACTGTTCGTATACTTTTGTCCTTTCTTCTTTGTTTCCTTTAGTTTCCCATTCTGCTGAGGTAGCTAGGTTGCTGAGGATGTCTGAGGTAAGGTCTAGTGACCTGGAGATGGGGTTATCCTCATCTGATGGTCGTGTGGTCTCGGGGGCCACTTCTGTTTCCACCCTTTATAAACCTTGGAACATTTCGTGTTACCTCACCAGAAAAGATGAGCAGCGAATCAGGGATAGGTTCTAGTTCCTTGACTCTATAAAAGTTAGGATTCCAAGTGACAAAGAGAGGGCTTGTCACTCTTATGCTGATGAGGTTTGTTTTTATGAGGCCGATTTTGCAGTGGCCTTCGTTTCCCTGTTCATCCCTTCGTTAGGGAACTTTTTTCTTATTTGCATCTCGCTCCGACATAGCTAGTGCCTAACTCTTGGCAGATCCTTGTTTCTTGCATAGTGGTATGGATGTCCGCCAATGATGGTGATGTCATTAGAAGGGATGAGTTCCTCCATTTTTATCGTTTGAGGAAATTTAAGGACCCCGGCTATTATGAGTTTAAGTCGTGGGATAGGGCTTCTAGGTTAATCATTGATTACCCGTTGTCTCCCTGAAAATGGAAGCCAAATTTCTTTTTTATCTCTAGAAATGATTGGGAGTTTGTCCCTGGTGAGGATCTAGACGAAGCCCCCAAGTTTTTTCATAGTTTGGGAGTTCTTGTGTCTGGTGCGTCTTTCTCATCTTTTTAATTGCTTTTTCCTTTTTTTTTTTTTAATTTTTTTTTATGAGTGACGATGATAGATGACTTACTGGTACTCTTGTTTTGCAGTTTCCCAGCGTCCTCATCTAAAGAAGAGGTACCAGTGTCGCGCTGAGAAAGCGAAGGAGTATCTTGAATCTGTCAAGGATTTTAATGAACTTGTTTCTCCTCAGTCCTTGTTTTTACACTTTTTGGGTCTAAAATTGTCTACTAAGGTTCAGAAGAATATGGAAATTGTGAAAAAGAGTACGTGTTTTTGCCTTTTTTTTTTTTTAATACTTTTGCCTCGTCCTTTCAGGAATGACAACTAGATTTAGCAAGTAGAAATTAGTTGAGGCCCAAGAGAAGAAGGCCAAGAGTGGCACGGTCAATGGTCTCTTGTCCAAGAAGAAGAATGGCAATGTTTCTAAGAAAGACCCCGTGACGACACTTCCTCCTGCTCACTCGCTTGCTAAGTGCCCTGCCTCTCCTACTTCATCACTGGAGATGATTGTCTCTGGTGGAAAGGAGATTAGGAAGAAGAAAAAGGCTGGCAGTAACTCTTTCCTTCCTACCTTCTAGGATGATGCTGATGCAGCAACTTTGAAGGCCCATGAGGCATTTTCTGTGGATGATCTGAGCCCTCTGATGGCAATGTCATCCAGTGAGGTGATGTTGTCTCACATCTAAAAGCTTGTGTAGGTATGTGTCGTTGGTCATTTCTGCTTCTTCTTTTTCCTTTGCTTTATTTCTGCTAAGAGAAAATTTCTTTTTAGGCTTTAGGGGAGTCCCTTTTCGTCTCTGGGAAGCTCTTGGATTTAGAAAAAAAGGTGGCCACATTTGAGCCTTTGGTCAAGCCTTTATCCGCTGAGAATGAGACACTTAAGAACAAAATTGCTATTCTCACTACCAAAGTTGAAAATGACAAGGAGCGTGTGGCAACCTTGGAGAAGAGTCTACAAGTGGAGAAGGACCAAGCAGATTGGTGACTTGGAGCTGAAGCTGCAAAAAGTTGGGGCCACAGCGGACCGGCGGTACATGATTTCAAAGACTTTGATGAGTACTTTAATGAATTGTGCAAGTACTACATGGAGGGCTTTGATCTTCTTGTGAAGTGGATGGTGAAGCACCAAACTGGCTTGGACCTTTCTAGCTTGGCTGTGGACGACATCGAGAAAGAGCTTATGTCTGATCATCCCTTTGAGGCTACAGCAGAGACTGTGAAGGAGGAAGCCACAGACATTGCTGAAGGAATGAAGGAGGCCACTGTTATAACCCCTGCAAACCCTGTCTCTAATGAGCAGTAATCTTTTATATTTATTTATTTATATTTATTTTTTTTTTGCAGGGCAAGAACAATATTTCTCTTTGGGCTTGTTGTTTTGGGCAATTAAATAGTTCCTTTGGGCCCGTTGTTTTGGGCAACTAAACAATTCCTTTGGGCTCATTGTTTTGGGTGACTAAACAATTCCTTTAACGATGATAGATAGGTTTATGGATTTCTTGCTTTTAGCCGTAGTAAACAACTCTTTTATGCTTGGACAACCCTTTATGATGACGGTAGTTGTGTTGAGACAACCTTTACGTTTAGCTTGCATTTGAGCAGCTTTTTCATACTTAGCATGTATATGAACAGCTTTTTACATTTGGTTGTGTTGGAATGATTTTTTATTAAGTTATATGTGACTGGGGATTCTTGGCCGTATTTGAATAGTTTAGCGACGATCTTGGTTGTGTTTGAACAAATTGGTATTTTTAGCTTTTATTGAGTCATGTCTGAATGACGATCTTAGTTGTGTTTGAACAACTTAGCATTTTTTTAGCTGTGTTTGAACAGCTTTTTATTGAGTCATGTTTGAATGATGATCTTAGTTGTGTTTGAACAACTTAGCATTTTTAGCTGTGTTTGAACAGTTTTTTTATCGAGTCATGTTTGAATGATGATCTTAGTTGTGTTTGAACAACTTAGTATTTTTTAGCTGTGTTTGAATAGCTTTTTAATGAGTTATGTTTGAATGACGATCTTAGTTGTGTTTGAACAACTTAGCATTTTTTACCTGTGTTGAACAGCTTTTTATTGAGTCATGTTTGAATGACGATCTTAGTTGTGTTTGAACAACTTAGCATTTCTTAGCTGTTTTTGAATAGCTTTTTATTGAGTCATGTTTAAATGACGCATCTTAGTTGTGTTTGAACAACTTAGCATTTTTTATCTGTGTTTGAACAGCTTTTTATTGAGTCATGTTTGAATGACGATGTTGTGCTCTACTCATGACTTAAAGTTGTGGTATTGGAGCATCTTTTAGGTTAACCATTTTTTGTTTTGTCTAGAATGTCGATTATATTGGTTGTGTTTGAACAAACTCTGATTTAGTTGACTTTGGTAGTTGTGTATCAACAACTTCAATGGCTATGATGTCATTGGCTGTGTGTGGATAGCTTTTGATTTGAAATTTTAATGATGGAGGTCCTTAAGACGTCTCCTAAGGACGGCTTCTAAGCGTTGTACACGTTTTGATAGTGATAGATCATGGATAATCATTGATAAATACGTATTTGTACATGACAGATCATGGATAATCATTTATAAATACGCATGGATAATGCTTTCATGTATTATTGATCTTATGAATGATGAAATACGTGATGATTAGGCAACTTGAAATGCAAAGCGTTCCTTACTGGTAGTATTTCTTTAAGTGTTCTACGTTCCATGGTCGAGGCAGTTCCTGGTCATCCAAAGATTTCAAGTAGTAGGAGCCTTCTCTGGAATGACGAATTACTTCATAGGGACTTTCCCAGGCTGGTCCTAGTTTTCCTTGGGATGGGTCCTTTGTTGCTTGTGATACCTTTCTAAGGATGAGGACTCCTGTGTTGAACTTTCTTACCTTAACCTTTCTATTACAGTATCTGGCCATTGCTTCCTTGTGTTTGGCCATTTGCTTCATAGCTTCTTCTCTAACTTCATCAATTAGGTCCAAATTGCTATTAAGCTCCTGCTGGTTCTTCTAGTCTTCATAAGTTTTAACTCGGAAGCTTGTTAGTCCCATTTCCACTGGTATGATGGCCTCGGTGCCAAACGTCAGCTTGAATGGTGTTTCTCCTGTTGGAACTCTTGTGGTTGTCCTATATGCCCAAAGGACATTTTGTAGTTCTTTAGGCCATGCCCCTTTTGCCCCCTCAAGCTTAGTTTTGATAATTTTGAGCAAGCTTCTATTTGTCACTTCTGTCTAGCCATTGGCCTGAGGGTGTCTTGAAGAAGAGTAGTGATTCTTGATTCCTAAGTCTTGGCAAAATTTTCGAAACTTGGGATTGTCAAACTGCTTTCCATTGTCTGGTATTATGACACGTGGGACTCCAAACCTATAGATGTTGTTTTTCCATACAAAACTTGTGATTTTAGTCTCTATTATCGTCGTCATTGGCTCTGCTTCAACCCATTTTGTGAAGTAATCGATTACAACGATCAGAAATTTGAGTTGCTTCTTCCCTAGAGGGAATGAACCCATAATATTAATTCCCCATTAGGCAAAGGGCCATGGTGAGGATATGGGTGTCATTGTCTCTCCTGGTCTCGTCTGGACATTTGCGAAGCGTTGACATTTGTCGCATGCTCTGACGATGTTGTATGTGTCTTTCTGTAGGGTTGGCCAGTAATATCCTGCTCTGAGCGCCTTTCGTGCTAAGGATCTTGCCCCAGCGTGGTTTCCACAGATTCCCTTGTGTATCTCGCGAAGCACATAATTTGCTTCTTCTGAATTGGCGCATCTTAGATATGGGATTGAATACCATCGTCTGTACAGTACGTCGTCAATAATGACAAAGCAAGCTGCCCTGATTTGTATCTTCCTTGCCTCCATCTTATCTTCGGGGAGCCATCCTTCTTTCAAGTAACGGATGATAGGAGTCATCCATCCGTCTTGCTCTTTTATCTTTAGAACTTGCTCACCTTCTGTGCTCGGCTGCCTCCTTATCTCTACACATAGTTTGGAGGTCGCATTGTAATCGTCCGACGAGGCCAATCTTGCTAGAAAGTCAGCTTCTACGTTTTTGGGCTCGAAGGATTTGCACAAAGTCTAGATTGTCAAAGTGCTGTGAGAGTCGTTAGACGATCTTTAAGTACTTTTTCATCCTTTCTTCTTTGGCTTCATAATCTCCTTTCGCTTGTCCAATTATCAGCTGAGAATTAGCTTGGACGAGAAGGTTCTTTTCTCCTAGAGCCTTTGCAAGATTTAGCCCTGTTAGCAATGCTTCGCACTCTACCTCGTTATTTGTTGCTGTGAATTGCAATTTGACTGCATACTTCAGTGTTTCTTTTCCTGGAGATATAAGCACTATTCCTGCTCCTCCTGTTTTCCTCATTGCAAACTCATCCGTTTGGACCATCCATAATTCCATAGAAGGTTCTTCTTCCTTATAAGGGTAAGTGAACTCTGCAATGAAGTTTGCTAGCACCTGGGCTTTGATTGCTGCTCGTGGCCGATATTTAATGTCGAATAAGCCCAGTTCAATTGCCCATTGAATGAGTCATCCTGCTGCGTCTATCTTGTTCATCATCTTTCTTATGGGTTGGTTTGTCATGACGACGATGAAGTGTGCTTGGAAATAAGGATGGAGCTTTCTAGAGGCAACCAATAATGTGAAAGCCATCTTTTCCATCCTTGGGTAATTTGCATTTGCTCCTTGGAATGCCTGGTTGGTATAATAAACTGGCTTCTAGACATTCCCTTCTTCTCTGATCAGTGCCGAACTTATTGTAGTGTTGGATACTGCTAGGTAGAGATAAAGCTTCTCTCCCATCACTGAGGGACTTAACAATGGTGGCTTCGTCAAGTACTCTTTCAATTTGGCAAGAGATTCCTCGCATTTGTTAGTCCACTGGAAGGCTTTCTTCAATACCTTGAAGAATGGCATGCACTTGTCCGTTGCCCTAGAGACAAATCTATTCAAGGTTGCAACCTTTCCTATCAAGCTTTGCACCTCCTTCACTGTTTTTGGTGACTTGACCTCAATTATTGCTTTTACTTTGTTTGGATTTGCCTCTATACCTCGTTAGGAGACCATGAATCCCAAGAATTTCCCTGAAGCAACAACAAAAACACACTTTGCAGGGTTTAATTTCATATTGTACTTACGTAGTGTGCTGAAGGTCTCTTTTAGGTCGTCCAAGTGGTTGGCTTCGTCCTTACTTTTCACTAACATATCCTCCACGTACACCTCCACATTCCTTCCAATTTGGTAAGAGAACATACGATTTGCCAATCTTTGGTAGGTGGCTCCTGCATTCTTTAGTCCAAAGGGCATAACTTTGTAGTAGTACAACCCTTGGCTGGTGACGAACGAGGTTTTTTCTTGATTGTCTTCGTCCATAAGAATCTGGTTGTATCCTGAAAATGTGTCCATGAAACTCAAGAGCTTGTGTCCAACAGTTGAGTCTACCAGCTGATCAATCCTCGGTAAGGGGAAGCTATCTTTTGGGCTGGCCTTATTCAGGTCTGTGAAGTCGACACACATTCCCCACTTGTCATTTCTCTTCTTTACCATAACCACGTTTGCTAGCCAATCTGGATAGAATACCTCCTTGATGAAATTAGCTTCTAGTAGCTTATCTACTTCTTCAGTCACAACTTTATTGCATTCTGGTGAAAATATTTTCCTCTTCTGCTGTACAGGTTTGCATTCTGGGTTGAAGTTGAGACGATGCTGTATGATCTTCCTATCAATCCCGGGCATATCCTCGTGTTTCCAGGTGAAAACATCTTGGTTTGCCCTTAAGAAGGAGATCATCTTCTCTTTCTCTAAAGTTGGGAGTGCTATTTCGATCTTCAATACCTTTGTCCAATCTCCTGGGATGATCTCAACTTCTTATGGTGTTTCTGACGGTTCGGGAATGGGTTTTGGTTCATTGATCACCCATGTGTAGTTCTTTCCCGAAGCTAGGGCAGCTTAATAGCACTCTCTTGCCAAAACTTGGTCTTCTCTGATTTCTCCTACTCCATGGGCTGTTGGAAACTTCAGCTTCAAGTGATATGATGATGTCACTTCTCTTAGTCTATTGAGTGCAAGTCTTCCCAAGATGATGTTGTATGTTGAAGGGCAATTAACTACGAGGAAATCAATTTCCTTGGTGACCTGTGCTGGGTAAGTTCCTGCGGTCACAGTTAGAGTGACGATGCCTCTAGGGACGATTCTATCCCCTGTGAAGCTTACCAGAGGCAAGGTGAAAGGCTTGATCCTTTTTTTATCCAGCTTCATCTGCTGAAACCATGGTTTTGAAAGTCGGACTGTTCATTAAATCGTAAAAAGGAGAGGTTCAAGGTTTTTGATGTTGAATCAAGGTTGAACCAGAATCAAACCGTAATGACGACGTAATTAATTTAATAATTATTTAAAATATAAATAATTATATTAAATTAGTACAAATATTAAAATACTAAGCTTACCTTTCATACGAGAACTAATTGAGGGCTGAAATTTTTTTTTTGAACAATTGACATTTGAGAGGACTTTTGATAGTTTTTAGGAGCTAGGAAATAATAAAAAAATGAAAATTTTTGACATATGAAAGTTGCTTTTGACTTTAAACATAACTTTTGCAAGCTGTCAAATTTATTGGGTGTTTAAAGAAGCTGAAATTCAGGCTATTGGGCTTAAGTTGTACGCAACTAAGAGTAAAGAGAAAGTAAATCTAAAAGAGAGAAAGAGAACGCTGGTTTTGCATGTCAAGAAAATCTGGAATTTAAGGGAGGAAAGACCATACGCTATAGTTTGAGAAACTGCAAGTGACGCTGGTGAATGGAGAGATGAGAGAGTGAGAATGTTTTTTTCTGCTTCTTCTTCACTGATTAGATCTCCTTCCAATCTTTGTTCTCATTTCTTTTAGATCTGATCATAACTTCATATCGGTGTATTGGCCAAAATTCACTGGAAAAGCTAAAACAAAAAGAAACCGTCTGAACCTCAAAAACCGGTTGCGGTTCATAGAATCGTATGCTCCAACCACGGTTCGCATGGGTCCTTGCATTTTTCCCATAGAGCAGTTCTTGAAACTAAAAAAATTGCAAAACTGAGAGGTTCACGGTTTTTTCAGTTAAACTGTACGGTTCGGTCTAAGTTTCAAAACTATGGCTGAAACGTGGGCAAGTAAAAGATATATGCTGAGCTTCTGTTGTCAATGAGCACTCGGAGGATGTTGAATTCTTCTACTCTGAGCATGACTACCAGCGGGTCATCATGGGGTTGCCTTATACCGCGACTGTCTCTCTCTTTGAAGATAATATCGGGCTCGTCATTCTTTGACATCTTCATTGGAAGGAGTCGCGAATGGATGCTATTTATTTCTCTCGCTTGTGATTTTTTCAGGGACTTCAGTGTTTTGCTTGCCGTTAGTCCTCCCGAGATCATCTTTATTTCTCCTACAGGGGGTTTGCTATCCCTTACCTTCGGAGTTCTGTCTTGGTCATCTTTTCGTTGGTATCTGTGGGGCTCCGTTTTTTTGACGTACTTCTGTAGCTTCCCTTGTCGGATTAAAGTTTCCACCTGGTCTTTTAGATGTCTACACTCATCGGTGCAATGCCTATGACCCTGGTGGAACCTACAGTATTTATTCTTGTCTTTTCTTTCTACTGGAGTGCTAATTGGCTTTGGCCATTATAGGGAGGGATTGTCTCTTATTTGCATAAGGATTTGCTCAATTGGCATTATTAGAGGAGTGAAGTTAGTGAACCTGGGTTTCCTGTTTGGAAGTTCCTTCTTTTTACCTATAGTCTGCCCAACACTTCATGTCTCCTTCTTCTTGTCGCTATTGTTGCTTATTCCTTCGCCTCTCTTCCTTTTTCCTTTCATTTCTTTTGCGAGCACTGCATCTTTTGCATTTATGTACTTCTGGGCTTTACGGAGCAACTTCGCTACTATTTTCGGTGGACTTTTAGTGATTGAGAAAAAGAAATCTCCTGGCAGCAACCCTGCTTGGAAGGTCGTTAAGATGACTTAATCTTTAGTTTCATCTACCTGCAGCAGCTCTTTATTGAATTGGTTGACATATTGTCTTAGTGATTCTCCTTCTGTCTGTTGAATGTTGAGAAGATGGCTAGCTGGCTTTTTGTGTCTTTGCCCCCCAATGAAATGACGAACAAAACCCTTGTTGAGTTGTTCAAAATCTGCAATAGTTCCTAGGGGTATCTTGCTGAACCATACCCTAGCTGCTCCCTTTAATGTTGTTGGGAATGCCTTGCACATCACCTCGTCTAAGGTCATTTGTAATAGCATCAGCATCTTGAATGATTCGATGTGATCTAGGGGATCCTTGGAACCATCATATGACTCCAACTGTGGGAGACAGAATTTTGATGCGAGAGGACGATTAAGCACTTCATTAGTGAATGGTGAGTCCATCCTTCGAATCATCCTATCCAAATTCTCTTTGCCTTTGTCCTTCATGGCACTTTTTAGTTCATCCATCTCTTTCCTCATGTTGCAAAGCTCATTCTCCACCCTAGTGGAATCTTCTCCCGAAGTTCGGTCTTGCCTGTTGGCTTGAGAGTTTGATTCTTCTTCATTTTGGTTTTCACCTGTTCGTTGACGTTTTGCATTTTGGGATTCCATTATCTTTCACAGTTCTTCATTCTGGCGAGTTAGCTCTTCTACATTGGCCAAAAGGGCTCGGATTTGTTGTTGTTGCACAACATCTGGCTGAGGAGTGGCCTCTGCTTCCGTCTCGTACTCCAAGGAACTCTTTTGTCACTAGGAAAGATGGCTTGAATGATTAGCATTTCCCATAGACGGTGCCAAACTGATGATGCAAAAAATCAACAATTAAGCTCCTCGTTATATCGGATGGATGATGCTGCGAATGGGGTCATCTTTGTAGATGAGAAACCTGCAAAATTAACTGGGTGGAAGAGTAACACGCCAGTGTGGCGTAAGCCAAACAGCCTCCGATGCTTAAGTCAGTAAGGGAGAAAGATTCTAGAGAGAAAATAAGTAGAGAGTGATTTCGTAGAGTATTTGTGTGTACCTTTAACTTATGTTGTTTTCTTTTTTACAGTTACGTGCCTCATTAATGGGCAATGATGTGCTGCATTTATGCTTAACGGCCAGTGCGTTACAGAATCTTTATCTGGAGATCACAACTCATTCTGTGACTGTTGCTCTGTCTGTTATGTTTCATCATCAATGTGCATAATAAATGCGTAACGTCTTCTCTGGGTGAATGACAATTTGCATATAATGACGACCATAAATTTCTGGTTCATCAAGTAATATTAATTTTTTTTTTATTTATAAAAAAGTCATATTTAAATATATGAAAAGTTCCAAGTAAATTTTTGCCTAAGGCCCCTAAATGCATCAAGTCGCCCCTGGCTCACCACCATAGTGCTGATGATCTCCCTTGTGCTGATCACGTCCTGCTGTTGCATGGTGTTGTTCTCCCTTGTGCTGCTCTTCTTTCTTTTGGCCTCCTCTGATGTGGAGAGTTTCTTCGATCTTGTGCATAGTTCCTGCCATTGTTTGTTGTTGTTGTTGTTGGTATTGTAAGTACTGTGGGAGTATTTTAATATTAATTAATTAAAATGAATAAATATTACAACAAATATAAAGATGTGGGAGTGATTATGGAAGATAAGGAGTTAGTAAAAATGTTTAATCCCACATTGAAAATGAGTGAATAAATATTCTTTTTAATTGTGGTGATTAATGAGCTAACATGAATTGTCTCAGATATTGGGCTAGATACGTGTGCAAGGGGGAGGTAAAGGGTGGAGGTATCAAAAATGGAAATGAATTAGCTTCTTGGATCCTCCTACTTGACAGACCATTCAGAATAATTATCATATCCGTTGGTGAGTAAATGACCCGAATTAATACTCCATTTTTATTATGGAAAATGAAGAGCCATTCACCCATTTAATGGACTATTTGTTTGAGCCTTTTCATTCTTTTGAAACTCTTTATCTTACCATTAATTGTGTAACTCCAGCCCATCAAATTAATATCCAGCAATTAATCTTGTAATGCCCTCTACATCAGAAAAATGGATCTAATTAATCAGATTAATTTGGGTAGTAATCTCGTGAGGCCCATTGAGCCTATAAATAGACTCATTCAGACCTAATTTAAGTTACTGTAAATATACACTTAAAAAATAGAGAGGTTCTTGGCAAGGAAGGGTGTTCTTTCTGGTGGAGCTTTGGGCTTGAACACTTTGTGCAGAGGTTGTTCTAGCTATACGGCACTTGTTGGGCTGTTGTATCTGGGGGGAGACAAGTCAGAGAAGGTCTGCACTAGTTACAAAGTTTAGCCAACCAAGGGCTTGATAAAGAGAGCGAGTGCCACACCTTAGTCCAAATAGTATTGTGTAATTTCTCTCTTTAAATAAATAATATTCAGAAATATTATTCAGTTTCTCTTTGTGTTATTTCCATTATTATTGTGTTTACACCTACAACTTTAAGGAGATTCAACACATGGGGCCTACACAAGAGAAACCAAATGAGCCTGTTGGAGATCTTAACAAGCCCTTTCGCTTTAAGGGAGCCCAATTCAAGAGGTGGAAAGGAAAGGTCCTCTTCTATTTGAGTCTTCTCAAAGTCACCTAC
Organism: Quercus ilex subsp. ballota; assembly: GCA_032727855.1. Lineage (NCBI taxonomy): Eukaryota > Viridiplantae > Streptophyta > Magnoliopsida > Fagales > Fagaceae > Quercus > Quercus ilex. The sequence goes on from CM064914.1 coordinate 20,520,785, forward strand.
ATCCTCACTGACAAGAATCCATCGAAGGTTTCTACCGATGAGATGAGTGAGTATGAATTTAGTCTCCATCAAGGAAAAATAGGTAAGTATACAAAAGATGAATATAATTGTCGCTCTTATCTTTTGAATTGTCTTGCCGATCATTTCTATGATGATTATGATACAACTTATAATTCTGCCAAGAAAATTTGGAAAGCTTTACAAAGCAAGTATGATATCGAGGAGGCTAGTGCAAAGAAGTATGCTGCTAGTAGATTTTTCCGTTACCAAATGGTGTATGAAAAATCAGTGGTGGATCAAGCACAAGACTTCCAAATGATTGTGCCAGAATTGAGATCCGAAGGCATAAAGATTGGAGACAATTTGGTCGTAGCTGGCTTAATTGATAAACTATCACAATCTTGGAGAGAGTTCCAAAAGACTTTGCGGCACAAACAAAAGGAGACATCCTTGGAGACTTTGATCACATGCATCCGTGTGAAGGAGGAGGCTAGAGGACAAGATGCACTCATGACACAAGAGAGCAATGATAATTCCACCACAAAGGTAAACCTAATTTCAGCCAATAATAATATGCCCAAAAATCATTTTTCTAGAAATGGTCAATTGAAGCCTAAAAAAAGAGTTTTTAAAAATAATAATAGATCTCAAGGAAGGGGAAACTTGAATAAAAATTACAATAAGAACCAATGACCCCCTTCATGAGATCAATTTAAAAGATCCTGTTTTGTCTGTGGTAAGAGTGGCCATATTGCTTAATTTTGCAAACTTCGGAAACGTGAATTTGTCCTGCAAGCTTACGTAACTGAAGAGCCTTTAGTGGCTATGATTACAGACATCAATATTGTGCAATATGTTGAAGGGTGGTGGGCAAATTCTGGTGCTAATAGGCACGTTTGCTATGATAAAAATCGGTTCAAGTTGTACACTCATTTTGAAGAAGAAAAATTTTTATGCTTGGTGACTCTAGCAAAACCAAGGTTCTTGAGAGTGCTGAGGTTGAATTGAAATTCACTTCTAGACGTGTGCTAATATTGAAAGATGTACTTTACACTCCGTCCATGAGGAAGAATTTGATGTCAAGTTTTTTGCTTAACAAGGCTGGCTTCAAGCAAATTATGGAATCTGATAACTATGTAATCACTAAAGAGGGATTATTTGTGGGCAAGGGTTATGCTTGTGATGGAATGTTTAAATTGAATGTTGAGAATATTAAAGCATCTACCAGTTCAGTTTTTATGCTTTCTTCTATTAATTTTTGACATGCGTATTTGTGTCATATAAATAGTAGATATGTAGGTATCATGAGTAGTTTAGAATTAATTCCAAGACTGTCAAAAGATTTTGAAAAATGTGAAACTTGTAGTCAAGCTAAGATTACAAAAAAACCTCATAAAAGTGTTGTAATAAATACCGAATTGCTTGAGTTAATTCACTCCGATTTATGTGAATTTGAGGGAATTTTAACTCGTGGAGGAAATAGATATATTATAACTTTTATTAATGATTTCTCAAAATATACAACTATTTATTTGTTGAAAAATAAAAGTGATGCTTTTGAAAAATTTCAAGATTTTTTAAAAGAAGTTGAAAATCGATTTGGTAGAAAAATAAAAAGAATAAGAAGTGATAGAGGCCGTGAGTATGAATCAAGTGCATTCAACTCATTTGTTCAGTTTTTGGGAATTATCCATGAAACTACTACACCATATTCACCTGCTTCTAATGGTGTGGCTGAAAGAAAAAATAGAACTCTAATTGAGTTAACAAATGCCATGTTAATTGAATCTGGTGCACCATTACATTTTTGGGATGAAGCTATTTTAATTGCATGTCATGTTTTGAATAGGGTGCCACATAAAAAGTCACATACCACACATTTTGAGATGTGGAAAGGACATAAGCCAGATTTGGGATATTTGAGAGTATGAGGTTGTCTTGCTTATGTAAGGCTTACTGACCCTAAAATACCTAAATTAGGTATAAGAGCTACTACCTGTGCTTTTCTTGGTTATGAGATTAATAGTGCAACCTATAGATTTTTTTATCTTGAAAACAAAATAATTTTTGAATCTGGTGAAGTAATTTTTCATGAAGAAAAATTTCCTTTTAAATTGAAAAATAGTGGGGGTGAAGAAAATATTTTGTCACAACCTAATTCTTCTACTTCACATCTACAAAATCATGAAAATATTGAAATGGAACCTAGAAGGAGTAAAAGAGTTAGAGTTGAAAAGGATTTTGGTCTTGATTATTATGTTTTTAACATTGGGGAGAATCCCCAAAATTTAAAAGAGGCTTTAACATCACCTGATGCTATATTTTGGAAAGAGGCTGTAAATGATGAGATGGAATCTCTAATTTCTAATAGAACTTGGAAATTAGTAGATCTTCCACCGGGTTGTAAGACCATAGGTTGTAAATGGGTCCTTAGAAAAAAGTTGGAACCGGATGGATCAATGGATAAGTTTAAAGCTAGACTTGTTGCAAAAGGCTTTAAACAAAAAGCTGATCTTGATTTTTTTGATACTTTTTCTCCGGTAACAAGAATTACATCTATTAGATTGTTAATTGCTATTGCTACAATTTTTGATTTGAAAATTCATCAAATGGATGTAAAAACTACTTTTCTAAATGGGGACTTAGAGGAAGAGATTTATATGGATCAACTTGAAGGCTTTGTAGAGCCTGGACAAGAAAGCAAGGTATTTAAGCTAACTAAATTCCTATATGGCTTAAAAGAAGCACCAACACAGTGGCATGAAAAGTTTGATTCTTGCATGATTGAGAATGGTTATAAATCAAATGAATGTGATAAATGTATTTATTCTAAATCATGGAATAATTTACATGTTATTATTAGCCTCTATGTGGATGATATGTTGATTTTTAGCTCTAATATGCATGTTATAAATGAGACGAAAAATATGCTTAAAAACCATTTTAATATAAAAGATCTTGGTGTGGCTAATTTTATTTTGGGCATGAAAATTACAAATACATGTGATGGAATATTTCTTGATCAATCACATTATGTTGAGAAAATATTGAGAAGATATAATTTTCATGATCACAGAAGTGAGCTACTCCTTTTGATTCTATTGTTCATTTATTTCCTGTGAATAATGATGATGAGATTTTTAATCAAAAAGATTATGCTAGCATCATTGGTAGTTTGTGTTATGCTACTAATTGTACTAGACCTGACATTGCATATATAGTAGGAGTACTAAGCATATTTACTAGCAAGCCTAGTAAAGATCATTGGCTAGCTATTGAGCGAGTTATGAGATATTTAATTGGTACCAAAAACTATGGCTTATTTTATAAAAAACACCCTGTTGTGATTGAAGCTTTTAGTGATGCTGATTGGAATACTTTGTTAGGTGATTATCTCTCTACCACTAGTTATATTTTTACTTTAGGTAGTGGTGTTATTTGTTGGAAATCTAAAAAGCAAACAATAATTGCTAATTCAACAATGGTAGCTAAATTAATAGCATTAGCTTCAGCTAGTGAAGAGACAAATTGGCTTAGAGATTTGTAATATGAAATTCCACTTTGGAAAAAGCTAATTCCACCTATATTAATTCATTGTGATAGCACTGCCGCAATTGGTAGAGTTAAAAACTGTTACTACAACAGTAAATCCAGACCTATAAGAAGAAAACACAGTACCGTGCGATCTTATTTGAGTAGTGGCATCATAACTGTGGATTATTTAAATCTAATGATAATCTTGCAGATCTATTAACTAAGGCATTTGCAATAGATAGGGTCTGGAATACATCAAGGGGGGTGAGACTAAAGTCCATAGAATGAGCCATGTATGAGGATACCCAACCTAAGGACCAGAGATCTTGAGAATTGGGTTCAACGGGAAAAACGAATCATATGATGGTTGTAAGAAATGCACTATTTATTTATTTTGTAAATAATTTTTTAAATTGTTCATCCCTATGATGTAAGTGCATTTATCATGTAATGTGAAGGGGTTGAGTAAAAAACTCTTAATGAAATTTGTAGCTCGTATGAGTGGGGTGTCAGAATTACAAGAGCACCCTTGACAAAATTTCACCTATGTGAGTGTAGGGGTGGGGCCGCTCCTATGAGATTTGGACTTAATCTCAAATACACTCATAAAGCTGGGATCAGCACATGGCCGAAAAGTGCTAGCTACAAAAGCTCATGTCAACACCTGGGTATGTGTAAGCAGTGACGCTTAATTTCCCTAAAGTAGTTCTAGTTCAAGTCAGAGACCACTACGACTCTGGAGTTAAGATCATTGTTTTACAGAATGAAGGTTCAATGCAGAGCACACCTTCATGATGCATAGTGACCCGTCTTTGCTTTGTAATCTCTCTTTAACAAAAAATATTTAATATTAAAATGAGTGGGAGATTGTTGGAGCATTTTAATATTAATTAATTAAAATGAATAAATATTACAACATAAATGTAAAAATGTGGGAGTGAATATGAAAGATAAGGAGTTAGTGAAAATATTTAGTCCCACATTGAAAATGAGAGAGACTATTTTATTCTTTTTAATTGTGGTGATTAATGGGTTAACATGAATTGTTTCAGATATTGGCCTAAACTAATACTCCATTTTTATTATGGAAAATGAATAGCTATTAACCCACTTAATGGACTATCTGTTTGAGCATTTTCATTCTTCAGAAACTCCTTATTATACCATTAATTTTGGAATTCCAGCCCATCAGATTAATATCCAGCAATTAATCTTGTAACACTCTCTACATCAGAATAATGGATCTAATTAATCATATTAATTTGGGTAGTAATTTCGTGAGGCCCATTGAGCCTATAAATAGACTCATTTAGACCCAATCCAAGTTACTGAAAATATACACTTAAAAAATAGAGAGGTTCTTGGCAAGGAAGGGTGTTCTTTCTAGTGAAGTTTTGGGCTTGAACACTTTGTGCAGAGGTTGCTCTAGCCATACAACACTTGTTGGGCTGTTGTATCCCGAGGGAGATAAGTCAGAGAAGGTCTGAACCGGTTGTAAAGTTTAGCTAACCAACGGCTTGATAAAGAGAGCGAGTGCCGCGTCTCGGTCTAAATAGTGTTGTGTAATTTCTCTCTTTAAATAGATAATATTCAGAAGTATTATTCAATTTCTCTTTGTATTATTTCCATTATTATTGTGTTTGCACCTACAAGTACTTTGTTTCTCTCTTATCTTTCTTGATGATCTTTATCTGAAGAATACACAGGGTTCCTTCCTCTATATATAAGCATTCAAGTAGTGGCTTACAGTACAACCTGTGTTTGCCTTTGAAATTACAATGTTACCCACCTTATGTGTACACGTCAACTCTTATCTCTAACAGCAAGGCCCCTAATATAATTTTGGATCTCCCCGTTCAGTGTGAAAATGAAAAGTGTCCGCTTAAATAAATCTAAGGTCTAAAATATGCCACCTTATTTGAAAGCTGATAGGGATAAATACTATAGTGTTACTCGTCCTTATGTTGTCATCCAAAGCACAAACAAAATTACATCAACTCGTCCAGTGGTACTCGTCCATTAGTTTCTGGATTATGTCTTCTATAGACGAGATGATCTACGAACGACTAGTACATGAACAACCAAATTATACTTGGTGAGTTTTGCAGATGATTCTCCATGATGTTCACATAATAGAAAATATGACACGTAGCATGATACATGGAAGGAATTCCACACACAACGCTCCATATAACCCATTTCCTTTATCAACCGCCAAGATTACCCACGATGGTAATGGATCCAAACAAGTAGACCCACGTCTATCTCTCTATAAAAGGAGTAGATTCCATTCACCCAAGGTAAGTTCAAACCATTCACTATTCTCTTTCCTTGTGTCCTAGAGAGAAAACTTACTTAACCGTCGGAGGGTCCTTGGCCAAATCACATCGGTCACCTTTGACAGTGCTTTCTTTCTTTTCAAAATACGCAGCCATTACTGGAGCCTAAAGTATTCCAGCCTACTAATTTTTGTGCATCATCAAAAGCTAAATTAAATTTTTTTCAAAAAAAAATTTTCTAACTTTGGTAATTTCAGGATTGAAAAAAAAAGAAGCTAAAAATGTAAAAACTTACTAGAATTCATTTCAATCATTTAATTTTTAAATTTATTTAATTAAGGTTTTTTGGTCAACTTTCGTTAAAAATTTTTATAAAAAAAAATTCATATTTTTCAACCATTGTTTGATTCTTTTTAATTTAAAAATTTTCAGTAAAAATAATTAGATAATTAATCATAACATTTAACAAAAATTGATGACAAAGTCTTAATTAAATAAACTTAAAACTTAAAAGATTAAAATGAATGAAAGTAAAGGTAGAGGTTGAGTTTTGCATTTTAGCCCAAAAATTTTCTAACTATGGTTAGGCTAACTATAAGTTAGTGTTTGTTTGAAAAAAAAAAAGTCAAAGGAGCATTCGCATTTAGATGTGCTGAAATAGCGTAAGACCCAAAATTTTCCCAATGAACCCCAAAAAAAAAACACCCACATTTTTATGTACTTGTAGGGATAAGGGCCCAAAATTGTATATTGGGCTTTGGGCCTTAACCGAGGACGAATAAACAGTAGTGGGGATGTTAAGTTCAAAAGCCCATGAGTAAGATGCAAATGAAAAGATTGGGAAAGGTGGTTCGAGGAGGATTATCTCATCGGATGAGCAAAGCACGAATCAAATATATATCTTATCATTCAAGGAGACCTTCCAGGACGTTTTACTGATAGGAATGTGTATTATGAGCGTACATGAGGGATGGAAGCTCAAAATATCTAAGGAAAAGCTGCTGCCACTGCATTGAATGTTTTGTAGCTAATTTTCTGGTCGCATTTACGTGGAGAAGACCCTTGAACAGTGTTGCCTTGGCTATCCCAACTCACAGAGGGTCAGAAAGGGTGTCCGATGAGACAAGCACCCAAGTAATAGCTTGGATGATCAACAAATGGAGGACCACGATCAATCAAGGGGAGATATATAACATAAGGAACCCCTAAGAAAATGGGGGATCGGAAAACTAAGAGAAAAAAAACTGTAGCATCAAGAACTGATCCTATAATCCAACCTGAGAGAAATATATAAGAATTGATCTCCTCAGACTTTGCCGAGGACGACTCTCTTTAGCATAAACGTGTTTATTCTTATTCTCTTGCCATTTGAATCTACTTTGATATTTGTCTGATTCATTAAAGCCCAAATTTTCCAACACATTCTCTACAAATTTATTGTTTTAGGCTTTTTGGGCCTGAGTTCACCAACCTTTGGGCTAAGGACCCAAACCAGGTCCTTACAGTACCCATTAGGCAAAATAAGATTATACTATTGTGCTTAATCCAAATTTAGGAGGCACGGTAGCTTATGCATTTTTTTTTCCTCATAACTCTCTCTCTCTCCACCACGATTGTCGAGTCATCCTCTTAATTTGTAAACACCCTATTTTGCATCATATTTTAATCTTAGAAGAGGGCAGGATGGTTATTTCATATACTCAAAAACAAGGTTGTAATTTATTCACTAACTCATTCATCACATGTCATAAAATTGATTTTGAGGATTCAACAATCACAATGATACATTCGGTTTCTTAATCAGACAATCAATCAAAAAGATATCGAAAGATTAAGTTTTAATAGTTATCATACATTCGATTGGATGTAGCTCATCACACATAATTAATTAAAATTAATTTTGAGGGATCATTAATTAAAATTAATTAAATAGATTTTGTGATTGGTTAGGTATACGTCTGAAAATATAGCATGTTGTAGGGAATTGATTTAGATAAGCTGATAAAGATTTGATTTGGACAGATATTTTGATTTTTAAAAGTAATTATCATTAAGATAGTTATTTTAGAAGCATAATTATCATTTTGGAACATAATTTATCATGAAAATACATTAAAAATTCGTTCAAATACAGTTTTAGGCCTGGAAATAACTTCAAAAATGTGATAATCGAGAAGAAGTTTTCAAGCTCACACGATTTTGGCATAGTAAACATCTGAATTTGGACTAGGTTATTTCTGTCAAAATTGTAGGGAATTGAAATTTCCTTCAGCTATTTCAATTTCAGCTCAATCAAATTTTTGAGCAGAAAGATATAGTCAAAACACTAAAACATGTGCAGATTTGAAAATTCAGCTCAATTCCTATCCAAATCTCATTTTTTAGGACTTTCCCACTACATATTTTGCTGAATTTTTAAGCTATTATAGATTAATTTTTAAGTCATTATATAGAGAGAGACATTCATCATTCGGCATCTTTAATTTCCCCTAATTTTGGAGAGACCCTTGAAACTTTACTAAAAATTTGACATTCCTTAGATCAGATTTTTTAGTAGGCTCTATTTTCAAGATTTTCTCCAAAGTTAGTGTACTCCGCTTAGAGATTGGAGAGATCTTTCAAGATCTCTCACATTTCAAAGAAGATCTCTCTTTCTTCTCTTTTTTTTTTTTTTTTCATTTAACTCATGTAGGTAAAAATCTCTCTAATATTTTGTGTAGATAAAAATTTATTTTCTCATACATAAATTATAGATCAATTATTTTTTATCTCTTAGATCTACTTTGCTATTCAATTAATTTCACAATCTAAAATTCCCTTTCAAAAATCGATCTATGGATCTAAGTTTAGATTTAATCTTAAATCTAGGAAAACTAACAATTAATGTTGTAATCTAATATAAACACATTCATTGTTTGTGGGTATATGAATGATCATCTTTAGTCTAGAAGATCGGATTTTTTCGGGGGAGAGTTTCTAACACCTTCCCACCCTAAATCCTAATTCCCGAACCAAGATCTCAAGTTGGTAACTAGTATTTTATTAATTTCTTTTTACCTTCTTTATGGTTTATTTAAGAGCGATGCCTTGTATGTCCTGTAGATTGTAATTAGGACAAGAAGTGATGTAATGGAAATCCATTCAATTATTCAATAAAATCTTAGTTCTTCAATTTTGTAGCTTAGTTTTATCCTATTTTTTGTGTAATATAAAAATAAGTGCTAGACTCCACAAAAAAACAGATGACTCTAGAAAAATATAGATAAAAGTCTCCCATGTGACATACGTGTAACTTTCTTTTATTTAATACAAAGCCGCTTCTCTTTCCTTTTACTTATGGGAAATATGTTACAGATGAATTTTAAATATTTTTCACACACACACACACACATATATATATAACCAAAATAAGTGTGAGACATAATTTCGTTTGTATAAATGCCATGAGAGCATGCTAATATGAGACATAATTTTGGGCCAAAAACATGGCGCCTCTAATTTGAGCACACCAAATTGTCATTCTTAGATTATGCCAATCTAAACATCTTCACATGAGAGAATGGGAAAAAGAAGAGAAAAGATTGTTACTTTTTACTGCAACAATATTTATTCTGAAATTAGTAATTTTTTTTTTGAAGAAACAAACAAAGAGAGGATATGACTGAGATAACACGAAAGACACACTACAAAGTAGAAATTCCATGCAGAAAAAAAAAAAAAGAAGGAAGGATAATATTGGAATTAAAAAGAAGAAGAAGAGAAAAGTGTTGTTTTTGGGTAGATATATTTCTAGATTATTATTATTATTTTAAATTTTAATGAGATGTAGATAAAACCATGGGCCATGGCATGGATGAGGCCGACCTAGTTGACCCTAATTTTTTTTGAGAGCCACAAACCAAAACCATAATAAAAAATAAATAAAGAAGAAAAAAAAGAAAAAGAAAAAGGGAAAAAGAAAATCACAGATTGAGATCAGGTGCAATACCCTAGATATTGCACCTAATGCAATTACTTTTAATGGTTGAGATTGATCGTTGCAAAAAATAACTTTCAATCTCAACCGTTGATTAAAAAAAAAAAAAGAAAACTTTAAAGAAAGTAAAAAAATAAAAGTTAATAAAGTAAAAAGTGATTTTTTTTTTTGGTGGAACAAATGAGGTGAATTGAATTGCACTTAGTGCAATATCTTAGATATTGCATCGGATCCTAATCCAAAAATCACATGCTTCTTTCTGACACTTGTCATCAAATAAAGCAATGGTAGGCCGTCCCTCTACTTTTCACGATTCATGTTCATATTCATGAATGAGATTAAGGAACCACTCCAATTTTCCAAAAGTCGAAAAGAAGCTCTCTTTAGTCTTTATTCATTTGTAGCATGGTTTATCTCATGACAAATTTTACATACCTCCATTGGGTCCTCTCTAAAGGTAGCACTAAAACTCTTACTTCCTTTCATTTTGAGTGCCTCAATTTCTTTAGTTAACATGCTGATTTTTGCACTCATGTTATCATCTTCCCTCAACTTGAAAACACTTCCACTAGAAGTGGTAGTGTTAGTTTTTGTCCTATCAATGGAGTTCATAGGGCTAGGTCCAATCCATGTGTTAGAGTTTTCAGCTATCACATCAAGATAATCCATTGCATCTTCGGGTTCATTTTGTAAAAATTCCCCTCCGCATGAGAGTTGAGCAAATTGTTGTTCCCTAGGTGTAAGTCCTTCATAAAAATAGCTAACCAGCCTCCAATCTTCATACCTATGAGTTGGGCAGAAATTGAAAAGATCTTTGTACCTTTCCCAAGCTTGGTATAAGGTCTCATTCTCTCCTTGGACAAAACTAACTATCCTTCTTTTTACTTGCTGGACTTTGTGGGGAGGAAAATGTTTCTTGAAAAACTATTGGGCCATCTCCCCCCAATTACCTATAGACCTAGGTTTCAAGGTGTAAAGCCAACTTCTTGCCTTATCCTTAAGAGAAAAAGGAAAGAAACATAACTTAGTAGTCTCAATAACATTTTGTGCATACAAACTACTAATTACCTCTTTAAAAGCTCTAACATGGACATAAGGATTTTCATTTTCTTGTCTCCTAAAGTTAGGAAGTATTGCTAATAAACTTTGTTTTAGTTCTACATGTGGTGCATTAGGTGGAAACATGATGCATGAAGGAATATAATTTTGTGTGGTATGCAGCAGTTCATACATAGTTCTTCTATTCTCCTCATGATTATTACGTGTTTCATCACCCATGATTGATGAAGAAGGTGAAGGTGAAGGTGTGTCAAAAAGATTACCAAAGTAAGTTTCAAAAATTTCTAATCTCTCTCTCTCGTTTCTAACCCAAATGCTCATGCAACAATGAATGCCCAATAAAATAAAATAAAAACAAACATAAAAATAAAAACAAAATAAAGGAAAAAAATGGAACGAAGTTTCCAATAGAAGAATTTCCACCGGTTGTGCTTTGCTCCCAAAAATTGCCTTTGAACACGCAGCAGCTCCTCGGCAACGGCGCTAAAATTGCTTGCTCACTCCCAAGTGCAAGAGATTGTAGCAATATAATTCTCAGAGTACCGAGGTCTAACCACAAGGAGCGGGGAAAGTTCAAAGACAATGTAATTAAATTTTTTTTTTTTTTTTTTGGTGAAGATGAAGAATAATTTTTGCCTAGTTATTGTAAACAAGAATAACAGTGATAACTGATTTAAGTCAATAATGTAAATACTATGGCATTGGGGTGTTTCCCTATATCGATATGAAATTCTTTGTGATCTAAGAAATTATATATTTCATAATTGGTTGTTCTTATACAATTAAATACTTGTGATTTGGTTGAACTGAGACAATTCAAGAACGCATGATAGCCTAGATTAATAATACGATTAGAAAAGTTTCCAAAAAAACCCATTCACTTTAAAACCTAATTTTTATTTGAAACTATTAGAAATTTATCTAAACAATAAGAAAAACATGATTGGACTTATTGAAAGTATAGAAGAACTAATACATCAAAAGAAATCTAGTTGAACACTCGAATATGTTGATAAAATCCTAGAAAGAATCACATTGAATATTCATACTGTATAGAAGAAACATAACCCCTAGCCCTAGCAAAGAGTTTAGGTTGCCATTAGAGAAAGGAAAACACAAAATTTTCTCTCCAAAATTGGTTCTGCTCAACCTCCATTCAAAACCCTAACGTCAAAGTGTCCAAAGAAAATAAAACTTTTACTATTTTAATTTTCGTCTAGATTTACAATAGTAACTTGTGAGTTAATTTCGGCCTTCAAAAATCATAAATTTTTGAGGAGAGAGATACGCCCAAAATACTGATCAGTGCTCATATCTGATTTTTCCTTTTTTGATTCTAACTCTTTGATTTCTTTCCTTGTTTGAAACTTCCAAACATGGTAGATGACCTCCTTAGACATTTAAGCATAGTCCTTAAGCTCCTTTTTAATTCTAGTTTGGCCCTCATTCTTTCACAAATTCCTGTAAACTTATCTTTTCACATGATTTCCTGAAAATAGAAAGTTACATGCAATGAATGACATCTTATTCAAGAAATTATGTAAAGATAAATAATAGAGACTAATGCAAATAATGACCTAATTATACAAATTAAGCATAGTAATAAGAAGATAACGCCAACATAAATATATAACAAGTATATATTTTAAGGTGTTATCAAGCAGCAATGACAGTGATTAGACTTTGCTCATGAAACATCAATATTATATCATCCAGATCTAATCCTTTTAGGTATTTTTATTTTTATTATGTACTGGAAACTTGTTTTTATACAAGTACACACGTGCACGTATATGTAACACATTTGTGAGACATTCGACATAGATCTTCCAATTGTTAAACTTTGTGTGAGTTTTATTTTCTTGAAAAATCCTTGTGCTTATATATATATATATATATATACATATAAGAATAAATTTGTGATCTATTTTTTTTAACTTTTTTTTTTTGTTATAGTATACATTTTTCTTTATGACTTTATATTAATTTTTAGATCTGATGGTTCAATTAGCTCAACTAGTAAAGTCTGTAATAATTAAATATGAATAGGTGATAAAGAGTAGCCGCTACAAGTTGAAACTTAAAATAAATAAATAAAAATTATTATCACGAGCGGACATAGACTGAAACTCTCTTTTTAAAAAAAAGAAAATTCTGAATCTTTATGCTTATAATATAATTTTATATATGATTTTTTTTTGGTAGTATATATATATATATATATATTTAGACTTCAGGATGGATTAATTAACCTTAATTTGTCTTGTAAAAAAAAAAAAAAAAAAAAACCTTTGATTAATCTTTATCTTGGTTCTTCAATGCCTTGCAGGTACAAATTTGTCTACTTTCTTTTATTTTTTTTATTTTTTATTTTTCCTGACCCAGGAGTTTGTCCACTTTCGATAAAATCTAATTTGGTTAAGTACTCTATCGGTGGTGTTGCAGGTGTACGGTACACAATGGTCTATGCTGTACCCGGCTATATGCCGGGTACAGCATATAACGCCTCGTACGGTACGGGGTCATTGAAAGAGCATGCATCGAACTCGATCTGTTTACTAAAAAGGAGAGGAATTAAAAAAACCAAAGAAACAAAAAACAAAAAACAAAAAGCTTTAAATCATTTGCCTTTGTGTGTGTGAATAGTAGCTAGCTAGCTAGCTCTACTTACAACTTACGAGTTACGAGTAATGTTGTATGTAGGGCAAGCTCTGAATTAATTTAACACCCGCATTTACAATATGGGGCTATGGCATGATAATAAGGATGACAATACGATGTCTCTCTTTTATTATTTCAGCAAAATATATATGTATGTTCTCTTTTGCCCAATGCCTCTTTCTCTTAACAATATGAGATATTTGCTAACTAAATTAAGAAGCTTGAGTATGGTAAGTGTGCATAATTTATTAGCAGAATTATCCATTCCATACTCTATATATTTCATTCTACGATTCCGACCAACCACCACCATTAACAACCCACACCACCTTCTATACAAACCAGATCACCGGATCAGATCTCTCTCTCTCTCTCTCTCACCTTCTATATATATATATATATATATTATATGACTCGGTTATACAACACATATATCATAATCGAATAATAAAGTTCTCAGGTAGGGAAATAGCTCTCTACTTGCAGCATAGGAGTCCCTTCTCGTCGGAGGAGGACATTTTGTCTCCTTTTAGCAACACAGTTGCTAGGAGGCTAGTGGGTTTATTTTTTCAAGGGTACAGGGAAACAGTTGTCATGGAGGACCTTTCCAAAAGGTGGCAAAAACTCTCTCCAACAGATACGGAGGGAGACAAGTTTGATTTGTCTAAGGGAAGGCAAATACCAGAATTCGTGCTTGTGGGGAAGTTCTTCACCCGACGAGTGATAAACATTGAGGCACTGGCAAAAACGTTCCGACCTTTATGGAGAACACGACGAAATTTTGAGATAAGGGCAGCCGGCGATAATATAGCACTCTTCGCTTTCCAGTTATAATTAGAAGCGGACGTGGAGAAGGTGCTGCATGGAGAACCGTGGACATAGGACAGGCATCTGATGGTGTTGGAGCAGTACGACGGCTGGAAGCCAGTGAATGAACTCAGCTTCTGCAACACGGCATTTTGGATACAGGTCCATGACCTTCCTTTTTCGTTGATGACAAGGGAGGTCGCTTTGAGCTTAGGGGCGACGCTGGGCACGGTGATCAAACCAGCGGACAATTCCAAAATGCAAGGAGGTAACTTTGTATGGGTACGCATAGTGGTGGATACTTCCAAGCCGCTAAGTAGGGGCCGACGGGTGTCATGGGACCAAGACAAGGAAGAATGGGTCTCCTACCGTTACGAGAGACTACCAAACCTGTGTTATTGGTGTGGTAGCCTCACCCACGACGACAAAGACTGCGAGGTATGGCTCAACAGTAAAGGTAGCCTTTCCACGAAAGACCAGCAGTACGGATCGTGGCTTTGAGCTCCTCAATTCAACGGAGCAAAGAAAGCAGTGGTGGAGGTCTTGGGTTTTGATAAATCGGAGAGTGGCAGAGTTCAAAGTGCGTTGATAACTTACATGAATGTAAGTGTGCTCGAATAGGCCCAACTGTAATAAAAATAAAAGCAAAGGGACTTTAAGAAACAAAACTGGGCCTTCCCAAGCAAGCCCACATCGTCCATAAGGAGAAGTCCAAGCAAAGGTATTCTCTTAAGTGCACAGGATGGAGCACGTGAACAGGAGGGTGCCATGCATTCAGATAAAGAGTACGTAGCAAAAAGAAAACATGTGCATGCATGCACATTGCATGACGAAAGTTTAGAGATAAATAAGAAGATACATATGGAGGAGGAAACTAGGCAACTTAGTGCCTTGTTGGCTGAACACTTGGGATCGGCGGAGGCTGCTGGGCAGCCCCGCCAAGCATAATGAGTCTGCTAAGTTGGAACTTTCGGGATCTTGGGGACCTCCAGTCAATTAACGCCTTGGAAAAGGTTGTTCGAAAAGAAGATCCCAAACTTGTCTTCTTTATGGAGACAAAGTCAGACAAGAAGAACTGAATGGACATGGTCAAGGATAAATGCAACATGAAGGATGGTTTGTTTGTTCCGAGTATTGGGAAGAGTAGAGGCCTGGCTTTATCTTGGAAGGAAGGGGTAACAATGGTTCAAACATACTCTCAAACACACATTGATGCATTAGTGGATAGGGGTGCTGAGATTGGGTGGTGGCACTTCCCTGCGTTTTATGGGAACTCGGACACAACCAAACGCCCTGAGTCTTAGGCAAAACTTAAATATCTCAACGGAACTTCAACTTTGCCTTGGTTGACAATTGGAGACTTTAATAAGATTACCGGGGCTTCAGAGAAAGAAGGTGGTAGCGACAGACCGAGACAACAGATGATGAACTTCAATGAGATTATAAACTCCTGTGGTCTCCATGATTTAGGGTACACTGGACCTAAGTTTACATGGAACTACGAGAGGGCAAATGGTGTGTAGATACGTGAGAGGCTAGATAGAGCGCTAGCAACTCTTGAGTGGTTCAGTCTGTTTCCATTGGCTAAGTTGTACCATTTATCATCATCGCTCTTAAACCATGCTCCCTTAGTGCTACGTATGCACCAAAACTGAGAAGTAGGAGACAGAAGAAACCTTTCTGGTTTGAATCAATGTGGTTGAAGGACCAAAGATGTGAGCAGGTGGTGACTGATGCATGGGAGAAAGGGCTGATTTCAACGGAAGGCAATGTTCTACGGAACTGTTTAGAGCATTGTAGGTCTAGTATGGATGATTGGAATAAAAAGATATTTGGACATATGGGTAAAAAGGTGGCTGAGCTCCAAAAGAAAGTAAAATGGCTAGAGCTTCAACCTTCCTCAACTGAAACCAATCAGGTTCTGAGAAGTAATCGATCCGAACTGAATAGTTGGCTTGACAAGGAGGATGCAATGTGGAGACAATGGTCACGGCTAAACTGGTTCCAAGCTGGGGATAGGAACGCAAGCTTTTTCCATGCAAAGGTTTCCTCTTGACAAAAAAAGAATCTCATTGTAGGCTTGCTAGATGATGAGGAGGTGTCGCAGTAAGAGGAGGGTAAGGTTGAGGAAATTGTAGTGGGATATTACCAATCCCTTTTCCAGTCAAATAATCCTATGGAGTTCACGGAGCTGCTAGCTGCCATCCAAAGAAAGGTTATCCCTGTCATGAATCAACAGCTCACCAGAGAATACGATAAGCAGGAGGTGAAGGCTGCTCTAAAGCAAATGTACCCGCTCAAAGCACTAGGTCCGGATGGGATGCCCCCTCTATTTTTCTTGCACTTTTGGCCTACCTGTGGTATTGTGGTTTCTAAAACAATTCTTGACTTCCTAAACCAAGGTATCTCCTCGCCTAACTTTAATGAAACTCATATTGTGCTAATTGCAAAAGTTAAGGAGCCTAAAAGAGTGACTGACTATAGGCCTATAAGCTTGTGCAATGTCGTTTATAAGATTGTATCAAAATTTATTGCAAATAAGCTAAAAAAGATCCTACCCTCTATCATTAGTGAAACCTAAAGTGCTTTCATGCACAGAAGGTTAATCACCGACAATGTACTCGTTGCTTTTGAAACAATGCATCACATTAGCAATAAGAAGACCAGAAAAGTAGGGGAGATGACGCTTAAACTTGATATTAGTAAGGCATAAGATAGGGTAGAATGGGGGTGTTTGGATAAAATCATGGAGAAGTTGGGCTTTGATAAGAGGTGGAGAGGGCTGGTTATGAGATGTGTAAGGTCTGTTACTTATTCTATCAAAATCAATGGTAGTCCTAGGACCCTTTATCACCATATCTTTTCTTGTTGTGTGCAAAGGGCCTTTCAGCTTTTATAAAAGCTTCAGTGGCTAGAGACAACATGAAAGGAGCCTTGGTGTGCCGAGGGGGTCCCATTTTATCTAACCTATTTTTTGCAGATGATAGCCTCATATTCTGTAAAGCGTCCCTTGAAGAATGTGATGCACTTTAGAAGGTCCTAAAAGTGTACAAGAAAGCCTCAGGTCAACAACTGAATAGAGCAAAAACCTCCATCTCTTTTAGCAGCAACACCACTACCACTATCAATGAAGAAATTAAAGGGAGATTTGAAGCACAAGTGATCAAACAGCATGTGAAATATTTAGGCTTACCTTTCTTGGTGGGCAGGAATAAGCATAAGTCTTTCAATGAAATAAAGGAAAAACTGGGTAAGAAGCTGGCTAACTGGAAGGAGAAGATGTTATCCAAGGTGGGCAAGGAAGTCTTGATCAAGGCAGTGGCACAAGCAATTCCTACCTACACAATGAGCTGTTTCAAAATTCCACATTCCCTTTGTAACAACCTAACTAGCATGATAAGGAACTTTTGGTGGGGCCAAAATGCGGATGAGAAGAAGATTGCTTGGTTAAGCTGGGAGAAAATGTGCGAACCAAAATCCAATGGAGGTATAGGTTTCAAGAAGCTGAAACAATTCAACTTGGCCCTCCTAGCTAAGCAAGGGTGGAGGTTGCAAACGGATCACACATCTTTGCTTTATAGGGTACTCAAGGCCAAATATTTCCCCACATATGAGTTCATTGAAGTGTCTATAGGAAACAACCCATCATATACATGGCGAAGTATCATGGCTACTCAACCCGTAGTTAGGGAGGGGATTAAATGGAGGGTTGGCAATGGTAGAAATATCTGGGTATGAGGTGACAGGTGGCTGCCTTCAAGCCCAACTCACAAGGTGGCTTCTCCTAGGTTATTTATGCACCTGGATACACTAGTGGGGGAGCTCATTGACCAAAAAAATGTCCGATGGAAATCAGGAGTCTTAGCTGCCTTATTTCTTCCGTATGAGGTTGACATTATACAGAGTATACCCTTGAGTTCTTGTTTTCCAGAAGATAAGGCCGAATCATCAAATGGGAAGTTCAGCGTTCGTAGTGCATATGCAATAGCGATGAGACTCTTATCAAACCCCAACAGTGGCACTAGCTCGGATATGAGTCTAGGTCGGTAATTTTGGAGAAGGTTATGGGCCCTTCCCACTCCACACAAGACTAGACACTTCGCATGGCAAGCATGCCGCAACATACTTCCCACCAAGATAAACCTTCTGAAGCGTAAGGTAGTACAAGACAGCCTTTGTGATAGATGTAGGTTGTAGGTTGAAACAACAGGTCACTTCTTCATCTCATGTCCAAGGGCACGTGAGGTGTGGGCATGCTTAAAAATAGTGTTGCCAGGTGGAGCTTTCTCTATGAACTCCTTTTATGATTTGATGTAGAAGATGCTTATGGTTGACCAAGTAGATGTGGACATGGTGGCCTGGGTGGTCATTTTAGCATGGGCAATGTGGTATCATAAGAACGAAGTTAGACTGGGAGCCTAGAGAAGACCAGGAAACGTGTTGGTAAGTTGGGTAGCAACCTATATGGAGGAATATAGTGCTATCATGCAAACGAACTTGGAGCCTATCATGCAGAGAGCCACGACATGGTCCCCACCACCATGATCTTTGTTTAAAACAAATGTTGATGGTGCGGTAGCAAAAGCAACAAGGAAGGCAGGTGTGGGTGTGATTGTTAGAGACGAGTTAGGTAGGGTGGAGGCTGCAATGTGTAGAAACTTGGATGCTCCCTTAGGTGCCATTGAGACCGATTCCAAGGCTATTGACGCAGGGTTGCTGTTCGCACAAGATATCGGCATCCGGGACATTGTGGTGGAAAGTGACTCTTTAATCATGGTCCAAGCTTTGAATGGAATCTCTGCTCCACCTTCTGTAGTCTCGGCAGTTATACAAGGCATTCTGGATCTCAGTAAGGGCTTCCGTAGGGTGAAATTTTCTCTCGTTAAAAGACAAGGGAATAGGCCGGCTCACGAATTAGCAAAATATGCTCTTGGCATTGTTGATTTTATTGCATGGATTGAAGAGACACCTTGCTTTTTAGAGCAAGCTCTTATCCATGATGTAACTTTTTAAGTGCTTTAATAATATTATTCTTAGTATTTCCATAAAAAAAAAAAAAAAAAAAAAATCGAATAATAAAACACACTTTCGAAGTAACACATACTACTTTGACGAAAACACCTAAATTCAGAGAAGCAACCTTAAAAAATTTTGGGTGGCTAATAGGAACATCGTATGTGGATGTGTTATTAGGCATAATCTTCAGCCCAATATTTCAGTGCTACCTGGGCACATAAAGATGATATATTTGATTTTTATGAGTTGTAGAAATCCATCAATTGGTTAGAACACAAGTCGATAATAGCCCAAGCTGAAAACTTACCCATTAGATATTCATGGACGAGAATTAGCCAGAAGGCCCGCCTAAGGCCTATATTTGATTTTTATGATTCATTCTCAAGGTGAAAGCAATGTACATATGTATTTACGCACGCATATATTGGAAAAGTTTGAAACGGTGTCATTCAAATTTGATTTCAAACCCATTATCTACGGTACACCCATGCAGGGGCCACCAATGGGTTCTAAACTCAAAGTATAATAATATAAATCTTAAGAATAAATGGATGTACAAGTTTAGAGAACTCTAAATCACTTTCTTCTTAACAAAGCATGACTTACATCCTCCGAACTTTGGGATAGTAACCATTATACTCTATAAACTTTTATTTTAACCAATTTATATTTTAGCCAATTTAAGGCATTTGTTAGTGTTCTTTGTTAAAGTCACTAACGTCACTTACATGACACATATGTGCACATAAATTAACAAAACTAAAGAGGAAAAATTATACATGATGGACTGGCCCATGTGGACTAGATGGGCTTGGGCAAGTAAGACTGATGTGGATGGATCCCATATGGACGGACTCAACACGGACGGGTCAAGTGCTTGTGTGGCATCCAACTTATCATCTTATGGTCTCCAAGAAACCCTAGATGGAAAACCCTTGCGGCCCACGCTTGGCCATCACAGAATCCTAGTATAAATAGAATTTCGACAGAAGGAGGATTTTGGAAGATACGTGCATTGAGGAAGATCTTTTCCATAAGGAAATGTCTTGCTCACCACGTTTGGACTACTCAAGAGGATTCCTATAAGGAAAAGACTTCTACACCAAGGAAGAGAGGTTAACCCTCTATTACTATAGAAGCCCCAATACCCTCATAAGTCAAGGTACGCATAATTCACCACTTCTCTAGCACTCTAGAGTTGTGAGAATAGTTCTAACTTGACCTTCGGAGGGTATTCGGCCGGTACCACACCGGTGCTCTCTATTAGGTCTTTTCTCTTTACTTGCGCAGGTATCGTTACAAGCGTAAGAAGAACGTGTGTCTCACTGGTGATCAAAAACCAAAATCGAGAGAAAAACTAGAGCCTAACAACTAGTTTATATGATACAACGAGAATCAGAAAGGAGAGCAAGGCCGCTAGATTTCGTGGTCTCGCCTCTGTTTGTAGTTTCCAACACAGATCTCGCCATTCTTGGGTTTTGCCACTGTTCATAGGTTCCATACATTCCCCTCCCTTTTTCTATTTCACTTTATGGGTTAAGTTTAGGTTTACATCTGATGTAACTATAAGTAATGTTACACCACCCAATAACTTGTTATAGAATTTATATTTTGGAAATCTCACTGTTGAATTACATGTTCTATATGTTTTTAACACTCATGCAATTTTTCATGTCAATTAGATGTTATTTTATCATTCGATCCATAAACTCATCTTTTATCCATTATTTTAAACTACAAAAACTTGAATTTAAAAAATTGATCGATGACATTGTTATTTATCTTTGATCACATGGAGAACATAAAAAAATAATGTAATCCAATAGTAAATTGTCAAAATTCACATTCAATATATATATATATATATAAGTTTGGTGTTGTGACGATATACTCCTTTGATAGTTTGATTGATTTTAAAGTTTCTTTTTGTTAATCTTACATGGCGTAAAAAATATGGAGGTTTTTATTTGCCTCAATAATGCTCCATTTGGTTGCTGCGAAACCAAAAGGAAAAAAAAAAAAAAAAAAAAACTAAATTCTGATGCTAATAATTTGATTATTTGGCACTCCAGATAATATGAATGTAAACCTACCTTAGCTAAGCTTAAAAAAAAAAAGAAAAAAAAAAAGAAAAAAGAAAAAGAAAGAAAGACTACTTTTCTTAAAATTTTCAACCAAACAAAGAGTAAAGTCAGTTATATTCCCCTTATTTCCTTTAATTTGAGAAATTTAGCATTTTTTTTTTTCCTGCGAGGGGATAATAGATCAACAGAGCATCAATTGCTTTATGTTACAGTAAGAAATTAGAATGTCATGTAGCAGAGAGCGATTTGCAAGATAGGTAGATTATTAACAAAACATTTGGGCTAAATAGCACGAAACAAACCTTTATACGACTGGAATTTTTCATAGGAAAATCATTGATCCCCGAAGGACACATAAATGACTACAAAAAAGCACAGAAAACTATATTAGATGACCTCCAATATCATACCTATTAGACATGTAAGAAATACTGAATAATTGTATTGTATTTCACAGTAAAAAAATATACATGAGTGCCTTTATATAGGAGCCCTATGAGTGCAGTACAAGTAAGAGTGTAGTATAAGAATGTATGCTATACAAGTAATTTAGTTGGGCCTAAAGCCCACAACACTATACACGTTAACAAGACAAAAGAAAAGTAGTTTCTTTAGCTGTTGTTTTTTAATTCCTGGCTTCCTGATCTTTTGTTTGGGTTAAAAGAACCTACAAACTGCAATTTTACAGCCTACACAGCTGCAAAATTTGCTCTTGCCTCTAACCACTCTTGTTTTTTCATTAATGGTAAGCTTTCCCCTACCTTAATGGCAATCTGTAAGGTTGATTCTTGTTCCTTTCCTTCTCATCAATGCATTGAAGTTTTTCAAAAAAAAAAAGACAAAAGAAAAGTTGGAGTCATGATGGTCTAGATAGACACTATACACATACTTTACAGTGCTATTGTATTTTATTGAAGTCATTGGGGCTCTAAACAATAGTTTAAGAAATATCAAAACAAAAAAACTCTTCATCCCAAGAAATGAGTGAGTCCGTCGTTAGGTCTAGAGAAGAAGATGATGAACTACAAAGGGGCACGAAGAAAGTTAAAGAAAATAGTTGCGACAGAGGGCCATCAGAGCAACTCCCTCCCAGTTTGGGGGGAGAAAGGAGTATATACAAAGAGAAACTAATCGAAGATATCCCTAGTGCCTTTGAAAAGCTTTTGACTTTGATAATGTTATAGAGATTGAAGTGGAGTTCGATAACAAAGAAGAGGCAGAGTTGCTTCCAGGGGAGGTGGTGGTAAAACTTTCTGGTGATAGGAAAGCCAAGATCTATGCCGCCTAGAGTAATGCTCTTATCGTTAAGGTTTTCAGGAAAATGGTTGGTTATCAGTATCTCATCTTGAAACTAACTAGTCTGTGGAAGCCAACGGGTAAAATGGTTTGTATTGCCCTTTGACAGGATTTTTTCCTCATTCGGTTTACCTTAAATGACGACCACTCTAAGGTGCTAAGGAATGGGCCATGGTTTGTTGCTGGGCACTATCTCTCCATTAGGCGATGGGAACCTAATTTCATACCTTCAGCGATGAACCTTTCTGTAGTTGCAGTTTGGATTCATCTGTTGGAGTTACCTATTGAATACTACGAAGCTTCAGTCCTTAAAGACATCGGAAAGGCCATTGGACCAGTCCTCAGAGTTGACACGCATACGGCGTCGGAATCCAGAGGGAAGTTTGCTAGGTTGTGTGTTCAAGTGAACCTGGATGAACCATTAGTCAATTTGATACTTGTTGGTGGGATTAGACAGAAGGTGCAATATGAAGGCCTTGGCTCTCTCTACTTCTCTTGTGGCAGAGTGGGGCATATAGCCGAGGGCTGCCCTTACAAAGTCTAGCATCCCGTTAATGCCGATAATGTCATTACGACGGAACAATATTTGGTTTAGGTAATGACAAAAACAAAAGTAGGACAAGACGAGAGCTCCTTTGGTCCCTGGACTCTTGTTGCATGAAAAAGGAAGCCTGGGAAGAAGGTGATTAAAGGAGCTGACCAACAACCCCAATCTGGGTCTCCCGCCCAAAGCCCAACTAGGCCCACTAGTGTGGTGTACTCCCCAATGGGCCCCCCCTATCTAGGCCTGGATACATAAAAAGGACCCCTGACCAACTTTACCGTGTTAGCCAAGGGAGCTTTGGGTACTGAAGATTATTTCAAAAGCCTAACCAACCTAAACCAAAGGCTCGTATTCCTAAGGGTAAACAACTGGGAGGGAGTCAGAAAGCTAAACCAAGTCAAGCAGGGCAGTCCGTCCTGCACTGAAGTGGAAAACTATGAACTCCAAAAGCCTTACAACCAACTCCTTGCTGCCGTTTGTGATGAAAAGACTTGCCGACCTGAATGCAAAGATGAACTTTGTGGGTTTCAAGGCAGGAGGGTCAAGAATTGAGGGGTCCCAATCGGTGTGCAAGGAAACCGGTCTCTTTGAGAAGGATCATGCAGAGGCAAAGCAACCTGATAGTAGTAAGATAAGGGTTGTTTCACCTGTGGAGATGAATCGTGAGAAGTGCTCCCAAAAGTACCGAGAACCTGATAGAGCTCCACTATCTGAAATTTCCAAGCACTGAGCTCCTAAAGGGGAAATAATCAACAGTGACAAAGAGACAGTTACCTTGAAGATTCCTAAAGAGCTCCTTAAATGTATTGATCCATCTCTTTGTCCGAAGAAAACAAACAAAGAAGATGAGGATGAGAGAGAACCTTTGCCTGAAAATTAGGTCAATTGGAGAGAGGAGTATGGTTCTAGCATGCTAGGGGAAAAGGATTCTATTGATAAGGAAATGCAATCGAAGCAAGGAGGTGATTTTTCCTCTTAATCCTTGCTAAAGCCTTTACTTTTCCTTATTTATTTTATTAATGAATATGTTAATATGGAATTGCTAGGGTGCCCTTAACCCCAATTTTTGTGAAATAGTTAATGAGTTGGTTCGGTTACACTCCCCTACAATCATGACTATTGTTAAGACAAAAGTTAGTGGTGAAAGAACAAAAAGGATTTCGAAGAAGCTAGATTTTGATGGGGCAATTTTTGCAAACTCTATTGGTGTCACTAGAGGTTTGTGGGTTCTATGGGACTCTGGTCAAGTGGGAATTTCAAAGTTAGCTTCCACTAAACAAGAAATTCACGCAATTGTTTCAACTTTAGCTAACCCCCCATGGCTCCTATCTGCTATCTATGCCAGCCCGCGTTTTGTAGAACGACGTATTCTTTGGGAAAACTTGGAAGCAGTGGCTAGTCTCCATTCCATCCCATGGGTTATAGCAGGGGACTTTAATGAGGTGCTCATGGCGGAGGATAAGTTTAGGGGAAATCCAATTAACATTAATAGAGCCCTTCGGTTCCAGAAGTGTCTGGATATTTACAAAATGATAGATATTGATTTCTCGAGCCCCCATTTCACTTGGACCAATCGTCGACCCCTCACTCATTTAGTCAAGGAAAAGATTGATAGAGCATTTGTGAATGCTAAATGGAGCTCTATTTTTCCCGAAGCTGCTATTTTACACCTTGAGAAGATGCATTTGGACCACTGCCCTATTATAGTGTGTTTTGAGAACAATAGAGAGCTTCACCCTCCAAGACCATTCTGGTTCCAACCGATGTGGCTATCTCACCCTATGTTCCCGAATGTGGTAAAGGAAGCCTGGAATAACCCCCTTCCCTTCAACAAGCTTTGGCCACTTTCACCAACAAGGCTAGAAGTTGGAACAAGGACCGCTTCGATAATTTGTTCCATAGGAAGAAGAGAATCCAAGCTAGGCTAAAAAGCATTCAAGATAGCTGGTTGATCAGCCCTAATGTTTTTCTGGTGGAGTTAGAAAACAAATTGAGACTAGCTTGGGGTTATGGCTATTAAACTTGACTTGGAAAAGGCCTATGATCGCCTTGAGTGGAATTTCATTCGTGATACTTTGAAGCTTTTCAGATTTCCGAGCCATTTGATTTCCTTGATTATGAGCTATGTTTCCACAACTTCAATTTCTATTCTCTTCAAAGGGGGAGCTTTGGAGGCTTTCCAACCTTCAAGAGATATCCGTCAAGGTGACCCCCTTTCGCCTTACCCATTCATCCTTTGTATGGAAGTTCTTGGGGCTTTAATTGAGGATAAGTGCCATAAGAGACTTTGGAATCCCATTAAAGCTTCACAAAATGGCCTCGCCTTCCCGCATCTGTTTTTTGCCGATGATCTCATGTTTTGTGCCAGGGCTGATTAGAAAAATTGTGTTGCCATTAAAGAAGTTCTGGAATCTTTCTGTGAGCTCTCTGGGTAAAAAAATCAGCAGTGAAAAGTCTTGTGTCTACTTCAGCGCCAATGTGGACCAAAATTTTCAAAAAGGTCTGTGTGAAATTTTGGGCTTCAAACCGACTTCCTCTCTTGGAAAGTTCCTGTGTTTTCCCATTAAGCATAAAGGAGATCAATAGGATTTTGCTTTTATTTTGGATCGAATGAAAAGCAAGAAGGCAGGTTGGAAATCCAATCTCCTATCCCTTGCGGGTAGGATTGTGTTAACCCAATCAGTCACTTCCACCATTCCTAGCTATGTGATGCAATGCATTGCCCTTCCCCCAAAAATCCTCTAAGGGATAGATAAATTAAATAGAAATTTCCTTTGGGGCACTTTAGAAACTAGGAAGAAGGTTCACCTTATTGGCTGGAACAAAATTATAAAGGCAAAGGAAGAGGGAGGTCTGGGTATCCATGCAACCAAACCAAAAAATACTACTTTACTTGCAAAGTAGAATTGGAGATTCCACATAGAAAAATCTTCCCTTTGGGTGAGAGTCTTGTCTAACAAATACAAAGGGCAACAAGGAAGGTCTAGGAACTCAGCTTTCCCTCCCACCAGCTCACCTACTTGGATTGGTCTCAAGAAAGGAGAAACTACGTTCTTAAATGGTTCCTAGTGGATTGCAGGTAGAAACAGCTCCCTCTCTCTCTGGTTTGATAAGTGGATGAACAATGGTACTTTAAGAAGTCAGATTGAAGGTCCTTTGAACAAAGGTGAGGAAAATCTTACTCTAAGTAATATATCTTATTACTTGGGTTGGAACTGGGAAAGTTTGTCCTTTTCTTTTCCTAAGTCTCTTGCTCTTGAAATGAAAGCCACTCCTCTCCACTTCTCTAATCAAGAAGAGGATCGGCTATGCTGGTATTCATCTCCTAATGGAGATTTTAAGCTAAAGGAAGCTTACAGATTAGCCAATTAGGTAGACAATAACATGACAAGGCAGGAGTTGAAGGGTGATTGGGTTTGGAAAGTGGCTACCCTCCCGAAGATTAAGTGTTTTCTTTGGTAATGTTGCCACCAAAGCATCCCGGTTTGAGCCTTATTAGCTCAGAGAGGTATGGATATTTCTTTCCTTTGCCCTATGTGCAACAATGTGATTGAAACAATCCTCCACGCATTAAGGGACTGCCCCAAGGTGCAATCATTGTGGAACTCCCTCTCTTCGCCCTTTCAAAGTAATCTCTTTTATGGTTTGCAATTGGTGGATTGGCTGAACCTGAACTATAAGAACTTCAAGACTAGCCATTCTTCGAATATCAGTTGGAGCATTCTCTTCCCATTTGCTGTGTCGACTCTTTGGCTGCACTGAAACTGCATTGCTTTTGAAAGATCAAACCAACACAAGGATCTAAAGCTTGAGACAACGGCCAAGGCTTCAGAATTCTTGTACCTTGGGATGAATGGGAAGCAGACTCCGGCTAAGGTAAAAATCCAAGTACAATGATTGCCACCCCATACCAATTGGTTCAAACTGAATTCGAATGAATCATCAATGGGGAATCCCGACCTGGTAGGTGGAGGAGGTTTAATTAGAAACAAGAAGGGTGAATGGATTAAGGGGTATGCAAGAACGATTGGTATTACAACGAATGTAGTAGCTGAGCTTTGGGCTCTCAAAGATGGGATTCGCTTGTGTTCTGCTCTTAAACTTCCAGCAGTAATAATTGAACTAGATTCCAAATTGGTTGTTGATCTTATGACAAAGAAGCTGGACAATCCTAATGGAATAGACGTCTTGGTCACTGATTGTAGGGAGAGTATGAAAGCCATTCATTGTGTGAGAATTCAGCATTGTTATAGGGAGGCTAATAAATGTGCAGATGCCCTTGCTAGAAGGGGTGCTTTGCTAAGCCAAGATTTTTCAATTTTTTCAGAACCCCCCCTCCCCAAATGTAGCTTTTCTCCTTGGCCTTGATTCGACTAGAGCCTTGTATGACCGTTTAGTTCCCTCTGTTCTACAAGCTGGCTAGTTATTAATTAAAGCATCCTTTTGACCCCCAAAAAAAAAAAAAAAATGCTATTGTATTTTTAACATACAATAACCATACTTTATATGTATTATTAATTTTTTTTTTGGATGGGAAACACACAATATTTTATTCATAATTAGAAATAGAGTGTACATCCTGCATGCATGCATGCACAATACAACCAGGGCATTCCTCAAGCCAAACTAGAAAGTCCTCCACGTTCACTGCGTATTGGGCTAGTATGTGGGCAGGGGCATTTCGTTGTCTTTTGGTGTGTGAAAAGGCAAAGGTGCGAAAGCCTTGAAACCTTTGGAGTATTTCTTTGACAACATTTTGAACAGATGGGTCAACTTCATTCAGTTCGTGAATAGTGTTGTTGAGCACTAACGAGTCGCCCTTAAAAAGCACATCTCGAACCCTGACCTCCATCGTGAACTTGACCCCTACCTCCATGGCCTTTGCCTCGGTCTCCAACGACCCCAACAGAGTATACAATTTTTGACTAAGTGCTACTATCACCTATCCTTCTTCATCCCTTATGACCACTCCCATGCCAGCCTGCTTCCATTTATAGAACACGGCCTCGTCAACGTTCACTTTATAGCATCCCAACGGAGGTGGGGCCCATTTTACAAGTTGGTTCTATTCTATGGAGGTAGTTGCTGGTTTGTTCGCTATCTGAAATTCCTCCAACAAGCTAAGAGAGCTTTTTGTCACTGCCAGTCCATTCTGCTACCTGCCCCCATGTCTTGTTTCATTCCTATTTTTCCATATCCCCTAGCAAATCATGACTGTCCACTCCAAGATTCTTGGTCGTGCCTCCTCCCACTTTTGAAGAAGGCATATCACATCCATATAATCCCACGAGGGTTGAATTTCAAATGGGAAGGAGAGTTTGCATGAAGACCACACCTCTTTTGCATGGTCACAGAACCAAAATAAATGGCTTATGGTCTCCACCTGCTCCCCACATACATCACGTGTGCTATCTTTTGTGATGTTTCTCTGCCATAAATTTTCTTTCGTGGCTAGGATATTTCGACAAGCTTTCCACACAAAGTGCCTGACCTTGTTCGGCACATTCAACTGCCATAATATTTTCCAGGTTTGTTGCATAGGTGACTGGTTTGAGCCTTCCGCCCTCACATTATCCCATTGTTCCTCCTGTGCTAGTCTATACGCACTTTTAATCGTGAACCTTTCGTTCTTGTTTTCAACCCATCTCACTCTATCCCTTGCTTCAATGACACTCAATGGTATGCTAAAAATAGCATCTATATCCTATGGTAGAAAGCATTGGCTAACTAGGTCCCTCTTCCATTCCTTGTTATGTTCATCAATGAGATCACTGACCCACTGTATTTGCCCCGGTAACCTCTCTGGCGTAATAACCTTATATGTTCATGGACTTAGGATCCATTTGTCCTTCCAGACCTTGATTTGTTTACCATCTCCCACTTGCCATCTCATTCCCCAAGGCACTAATGGCTGTGCTGCCATAATGCTCCTCCATGCATATGAGGGTTGGCACCCCATGTCCGCATCCACAAAATCACAGCTTAAGAAATATTTTGCCTTATAAACTCAATAAAACAGGGAGAAGGAATTTGTTTGGAGTCTCCATCTCCGTTTTGCCAGAAGAGTAAGGTTGAAAAGTCGCAAATCCTAAAATCCCATACCGCCTCTCTCCTTCGGTAGGCACATCTTCTCCTAACTCAGCCAAGCTAATTTCTTTTCATCATTTACATGTCCCCACCAAAATTGTCTAACCATACCTGTCAACTCATCACATAGCGTATTAGGGAGCTTAAAGCAGCTCATCGTGTAGGAAGGTACTGCTTGTGCTACCATCTTAATCAAAACCTCCTTTCCGGCTTATCAAATTAAACAATGATGATAAAGCAAATCTTACAGATTTAGGTGTTTTTGTGTTGATTATTGAATCTATAAAGTAAGGAGATTAAGGAAGCTAAACTATGAGTATCTTAAGCCTTAATTGCCGTGGACTTGGGGACAAAAGTGCTGTTGGAAAGCTTTCTAAGCTCATTAAAGTTCAACATCCCTGAATTGTGTTTCTGATGGAGAAAAAACTTAAAAAGAAAGGTATAGAAGAAGTGAGAGATGAATTAAAAATAGATAATTCGGGGTGTCCACGGGTCAGGTTTGTGCCCAACCCGGACTCGACCCGCTCAGATCGGGTGGAACAAAAATACACCTGCAACCGACCGCCGACCACCACTGGTTGAGTCGGCCGAGCTCAAGGGGGTGAATGGTCGGGTCAGTCGAGTCCAATGATGAGCGACGGCGGGCAGAGGAGAAGTTCTATATTCGCCGATCTGAGTTGAAGGCGCCGGATTCGAGTAGATCAGAGTCTATGTTCACCGATCTTAGTAAGAATAGCTGGATTTAACCAAATACTTGAGTCTATCTTCGCCAATCTGAGCCTATCTTTGCTGATCTGAGTTAGATCTAACCATATATTGCCGAATTTGAGCAAATCTGACGAAGAAGGAGAGTAGATCTTGGCCGGATTTGAGTGAATTTAAGCAAATACCATCGGATTTGAGCAAAGGAAGACCAAGGGTGGCCGGATCGGAGCTAAGGAACACTAGAAAGTCACCAGATCTAGGAAATTTTGGCATTTTTTTAGCATTTGTCGATCGGATCGGGTGGCTCGAGTTTTAGAGACCAAAACCCGCCACTCGACCCGCCAAAGTCAGGTTTCAGAGAATAGGAACCGTCACCGACCGCCAGGGGTGTCAAATTTGGCCGTGATGGGTCGGGTCCAGTCGGTTTGGTCGATTTGGCCGGGTCTCTAGGTTGCTTGGACAGCCCTATAGATAAGGAAGTGTGTGTAGATAGAACTGGAATGGGTGGAGGCTTGGCATTATTATGGGATTCAAAATGGGATGTGAAATTGAAAACCTTGTCAAAGAGACATATAGATGTTATTGTGACATAGAAGGATGGGGTTTCATGGAGATTGATAGGTATCTATGGGCACCTTGAAAAATTGAAGCGTATTGAGACATGGAATTTGATGCGCCTATTTCATCAGCAAGTCACACTGCCATGGATATGCTAGGAGACTTCAATGAGATACTTTCAGCGAATGAAAAACAAGGAAGGGAACCAAGAAGTGAATGGCAAATGGCGAATTTTTGAGAGGTGCTAGACAATTGTAGATTAAGGGATATGGGTTTTAAAGGTGCTCGCTTCACATGGTGCAATCGGAGAGATGAACAGGATTGGGTATATGTTAGACTCGACCGTGGGGTAGCTAATCAAGAATGGTATTATCTTTTTCCTCACTTTGAAGTTCATCATTTTAGTTTTTCCAATTCCAATCATATGGCCATTGGGGTGTAATTAAGAAGGCAATCTCAATTTCAAATTGGGATGTGTAAAAAATGATTTCGCTTTAAGGAAGCATGGGTGAAAGATGAAGGCTGCGAGGATACAATTACAAATGCTTGGTCTATTTCCTTTAATGGAAGTCCTATGTTCCGAGAGTGTAACAAAATAAAAGAATGTAGGAAGCGGTTGTTAGCCTGGATTAAAAATTCACTGTGTTCCTTAGGCAAAAAGATTTAGGATAAGTGAAATAGGTTGCAAGTGCTAGAGCAAAACAATAGGGATTCATCATGGGTTGAATGTGAAGCTTTTAGGCATGAAATTAATATTTTAATTGAGAAAGAAGAAATTTATTGGAAACAAAGATCCCGTATCAGCTAGTTGTGTGAAGGTGATCGTAATACAAATTTTTTTTCATGCGAAGGTGTTTGCAAGGAGGAAAAAAAACTTAATTGTCTCGCTAAAAGAGATGGATGGTACGGTGATAGAGCAACAAAGTGATATAGAAAGGGTGATAATTCAACATTTCTCAACTCTCTTCCAATCATCAAATTTGAATGCCATTGAAGAAGTGGTGGCCTATATTCCTAGAGTAGTTACTGAGGAGATGAATGATTGGCTTGTGAGAAAGTTTCATCCAGAAGAGGTTCAACTCGCCTTATTTCAGATGCATCCTTCAAAAGCTCCAGGCCCTGATGGTATGACTGCTTTCTTTTTTCGAAAGTTTTGGCATATAGTGGGTGCTGATGTAACTAATGCTGTGCTTTCATGCCTAAATTTTGGAATTATACTTAGAAATATAAATAATACCCACATAGCACTAATACCCAAAACCAAAGACCCTAAATTAATCACACAATACTGCCCCATTAGCCTATGTAATGTGCTATACAAAATTATATCAAAAATGTTAGTCAACCGGCTGAAGCTCATCCTCCCAAATTTAATTTCTGTCACTCAGAGTGCTTTTGTCTCGAGAAAATTAATTACAGATAACATTTTAGTTGCATATGAAACTCTGTATAGCATGAAAAAGAAAAGGTGGGGCAAGATAAGTCAGGTAGCTATTAAATTGGACATGAGCAAAGCTTATGACTGTGTTGAATGGGGTTATCTACCAGGGGTGATGGAAAAAATGGGGTTTCATGCAAAATGGTTGCAATTGATAATGGCATGCATAACAACTGCTCATTTTTCTGTTTTAGTTAATGGCAATCCTACATGTTACATCTTGCCTTCTAGAGGATTGAGACAAGGTGACCCCCTGTCACCTTATCTCTTTTTGTTTTGTGCTGAGGGGCTTACCGCTCTAGTCAGAAAGGTAGAAACAGATGAACTTGTAAGAGGAGTGGCAGCTAGCAGAGGTGGTCCTTGTATTTCTCATCTCCTATTTGCTGATGACAGTTTGTTATTTTGTCATGCCTTAGTAGAGGAGTGCCAACAGGTCAATTCTTTGCTTAATTTATACGAGGTTGCTTCAGGATGAAAGATTAATGCTAATAAAACTTCTCTTTTCTTTAGCAGTGACACTGGATTAGAGACTCAAGAATCAATTAAACAAGCTTTGGGTGCAAAGACAGTTCTAGAATATGAGAAGTATTTAGGGCTTCCTAGTATAGTAGGGCGTAACAAAAAAGCAGTTTTTGCTCCAATTATTGAAAGAGTCTAGAGTAAACTAAAAGGATGGAAGGAGAAGATGATGTCTTAAGCTGGAAGAGAAATTTTGATTAAAGTAGTCGCATAAGCTATCCCCACATATGCCATGGGATGCTTTTTGTTACCGAAAGGTTTGCTTAAAGATCTTGAAGGGATAATGAGCAGATTTTGGCGGGGTCAAAAGGTACACTGGTTGAGTTGGTCTAAACTTTGTTTGCCTAAGTCAATGGGAGGAATTGGGTTTCGGGATCTCCATTCTTTCAACTTAGCCATGTTAGCCAAACAAGGATGGAGGCTATTGAAAAACACATGCTCCTTGTTCTATCGAGTCTACAAATCAAAGTACTTTCCCAATACATCCTTCTTAGATGCTCCATCACCAAATTCAGGGAGTTTTGCATGGAAAAGTATAGTGGCAGCCAGATCTATCTTGGACAGGGGATTGAGATGGCTGGTAGGAACCGGGAATAAAATTTGAATTTGGCATGACCGATGGCTTCCAACCCCACCATCATTCAAGGAGGTAACCCCATGCTCCACAATGTCAACCATGGCCACAGTGGATAACCTCATTGATCCAACTACAAGATAATGGCATGTATCCATGATTGATCATGTATTCATCCCACATGAAGCTGAGGTTATTAAATCCATCCCATTGAGCACTAGAGCGGTGCAAGACATCCAAATTTAGGCATACACAAACACAGGCGAATATTCGGTAAAAAGTGCATATAAGATGATCCAAACTCAACAACTGAGTTCTTCTCATGGCCAATCATCCAATCACTCAGAGAGCAATAAGATCTGCAAAGCGATTTGGGCAGTCAAGGTATGTAATAAAATCAAAACTTTCATTTGGAGAGCTTGTAGAGATATACTGCTTACTAAAGCTAATCTAACTAGTAGAAAAATTTTGTTTGATGCTGGGTGTGAATGTTGTGAGGATGGGGTGGAGACAACAGACCATATCCTGCTAGGCTGTACATATTCTGACAAGGTTTGGAAGTCCACATGCTTGAGAGAGATCATGACTCATTGCACAAATCTTTCATTTGTAGATGTGGTTGATCAAATAATGCAAAGAAAAAATGACCCAGAGACTGCAATATTTTTCACAACCAACTAGATGATTTGGAATAAGCGGAATGAGGCTCACTATGGTACTCCATGTCCTGATCCCCCTTCTCTAGCCATGTCTAAAGCAGCCCATGCTTTAGAATGTTTTGAAGCTAATTATGGAAGCTTGTCTTGAGTCCTTGTTAGATTGTCTTGTTTTTCTTAGGCATTCCTTGATGTAAATTTGTATATAGTTGCTGCATTTTTTATTAGGTGAAGAGAAAGCTCTGTAGTGAGTACAATCTTAGCATGGTTATCTATGATGCTGCCTTGCTTGTATATAGACTTACTACTTTCTTTGAATAAAATTCTACTGTTTATTCTCAAAAAAGGAAAGAAAAGATTAGGCTCAAACATGAAACAGCTAAACTCATATAGAAGTTTGAAATATTGTAAGTCCAAGAACCCTACAGAACCACACTCTTGAAACTTAGGTTCCATGAATTGGTGGTGGATCTTCAGTTGCAGTCCCTAGCTATTGAGTACTATCATTATCTCTCTTGAGAAGATTAGGTTACTCAATTATCTAATACAATAAAAAGATAAGAGGAAAGTGATGCCTCTTCAGATGTGAAAATCCTTCATGAGCCACCCAAATTAGTCATCGCACTCTAGAAGTAATTCTATTGACAAGATTTACATTAAAATTGTAAAATTACAAGTAGAGGGATTGAAATTGGAAATTAGAAAATTACTCTAGGTATACATAAGCTATTACAACCATCTGCTACCATCTGACAATATGCACACACCTAACACATAGACCTCTCACAATCTTTGCCACTGCTGCTACATTATGTTTATACGAATATTATGTTTTGTGTCTTTGACAAAATACATGTATCTCTACTGATACACACCAGTTAATGCATAAGCTATAACAGTATCAAAAGGCCAAGTTTAGGTGTGCTAGTCTGTAACTGATTACACACACATGGTATAAATACACAGCTAAGACTTGGATGAAAAAGCAATAGACATGCTCAGAAATGGCCATGTTCAAGCATGAAATGCTAGCAAATTATATAGGGAAAACATGAAATCAATTTTACTTTATCTTATTTTGCTTTTTTCTAACTTTTTATTTTCTTTTTGATATTTTTTATGGACTATTGTGTATTACTCTGCTCATATGACAAGTACTATTGTCAGTTCACTACTTCCATATTGCGTAGTCTTGATTTATATATATGTGTGTGTACTTATTTTATTATTATTATTATTTTTTTCTTTTTTGGTGTGATCATTTGCTCAATTGAACAAACTTTCTTGCAGATATTGACTCTGTTTGAGAGGGTGTTGAAGCGAGATACTTTAATTCTTATTCATGGTAGAATATTTAAAAATAATAATAATAAAATATTTAAATTCTATTGTTAGGAAATTGCTATTTTCACTAAGTGTTTAATCCTACCAATATTATTGTCTAATAATGTAAACATGATATCATAAAAACTCCATGATAGCTCCTTAGGCCAACTAATCATAAATATGATATCATAAAAATCTTATGATAACTCTATAGATGATTAATAGAAAACTAAATACTTCTATCAAAAAAGAAAAAGACAAAAATTATTCAAATGACAAAAATATTCCCTATTATTTTTTTTCATAAACTTCCTTTTTTTTGTAAAAGGAGACTATAAAATCCCTCCTAATCTGTGTTTATGCATGAAATATATTCAAATGAAACATAATAAGGAAAATACAAAACACCTCATCACCATTATAGGATTCTTACTGTAGCTCCCCAATTTACATTGCAAATAGGACAATTAATTCCAAGAATTCAAAGTCAAAAAAATATATATATCTCGAGGTAGTGGGGAGAGAAAATGAGATCCCTTAAAGCCAATCCTTATTTTGCAATTGCACTGATTGAAACTAAAAATTGGTCCCTCAAGATCAAATGTCCAAGCCTATGTAAGAGCAAAGAAAGTGGCTATGGTAGGCCTAACCAAGTCTTCCATTATAGAATTTTCTCAATAGCAATCATTAAAAGATAAGAGCCGGTGCCAATAGAAATCTGCATTGCCTTGCTCTTTCCTTGAGCCATGTACATTTGGTTTTCAATTTCTTGATGCTTCCTACTACTATCCTTTTCCATCAATTCCTACTTCATTAGGATCTTGATAATATTTGCACTTTTCTCAGTATCACCAATATTCATTTTCTTATTAGTCTCTACCTCTTTTTGAACTACTCTCTAGCTCTATGTAGCAATTAAGACCTAGCAAAATAAGAATAAAATATTCATAAAAAATAGCATTAGCATAACACATAAATGATGCATTGAGTTGCACTCTATAAAACTCAACGGAAGATATCCTTCTACTTCACTCATGTAGACAACATCCACCCCATTTAGCATCTTGCCAAAGACAACATGGCACCACTTTACTATTAATTAATTTGGCCAAAAGTATGGGATATGTTTTGGTTGTTAATACTTAGGCTCTATAGAACCATATATCTTGTTTATTTTTTTCCATAAGGATTATGCAAGTAAAAACAAATTACTATATCTGCTAGGTGTTCTACAAAAGGCCTCCCAATAGGTATTTTATTTTTTGAATATTCATTTGATTTGCTTTCTTTTGTTCCCATGCAAATAAATCTCCTGTTGTGGAGCTTTTAATGCTATAAACTAATGAAAGAGAATCGCAAACAGCTTATGTAGTTAGGACAAATCAAAAAACCCAATATGGTTGGTGGCAATTTTTTTTAAAAGAGAACATAATAGCTTGACAGGTTAGTTGAATACAAGATAAGAATTAATTGAATGCAAATATTTGTTTCTTTGAAGAGAAAACTAGCTAAAATATGCAAATCAGAGCCGATTCAAACACAAATACACTAAAGGCCTGTTTGGATGGAGGGGAGAGGGAGGGAGAGTGGAGGGGAGAAGGAGAGGGAGTGGGTAAAATTAAGCTAATTTTGGACCAAATTTACTCTACTCTACTCTCTCTCCTTCCCCCTCAATCCAAACGGACCATAATGGACAAAATCTAATACAAAGTATGAGATAAACAAAGAGAAAATCAGGCTGTCCTTACCTTTAAGTTTGTTCCTCAACTCTTCTTGTAAATTTCCCAAGTGTTGTGCTTGGCAAAGAACTAAGCAAATCTGTATTTCAACAAAATGATAGGGTTAGAAGGTTTTTCAAATTATAGGAGAGAAAGATGAAAGAGGGACTACAAAAGAAAGGTTTGATCCATCAAAAATAAACATAAGTTATGTAAACTTGTGAAACTAAAGGGACATTGGAATTTCAAGTGCATTCTCAAAGAAAAAATGTTGCAAGGATCTTAGTTAAAAACTAAGTTTTGAACTTTACTCTAACTATTAAAATCAAGAGTGAAAATCCCTAATATTACCCAAACCAAAATATAGAGATGATAATTTGAGACCAAATCATCCAAAGAAAGAGAATAAACCCATCTATCCTTCAATAGGGATCGAAGGAAAACCCTAGACAGTTCAGCAAGAGTGGAAAATTTTAAATATAGAAATTCAAATAAGAAAAGTACCATTGAGAAGTTACAGGAATTGAAAATAGTGGGTGAAGTGGGAAAGAGTGTGCTTACCTTCCAGATATACTATTGCAGAGAAGGGATAGGGGTAGGAAAAACGAACAGAGCAGCAAGGATTGAGGCAAAGTACGGATAGAGCAAATGGCAATTAGAAGGGAAGGGATAGGGCAGAGAACGATGTAGTTGGTAGTTAGAATGAATGAATATTGAGAGGGAGAGTTCCACCACTAAAATACAATTTTCTGGCTCATTGGAATTCAGCCGGATATGCCAATGAGCTTAAGGAACAAAACAATACTTATTAGAATAATGTTGTACCTATTATGTATAAAAGAAGTACATGAATAGAGCATCTTTGCAGTTGTGTGAATACAATTCACACACTAGCAACTATAAAACTACAATAACAAAACACATTGTCCGCAATTGTCTACCATTAAAACAAAAGTTTAAAGTAC
Source organism: Quercus ilex subsp. ballota (assembly GCA_032727855.1). Lineage (NCBI taxonomy): Eukaryota > Viridiplantae > Streptophyta > Magnoliopsida > Fagales > Fagaceae > Quercus > Quercus ilex. Next base: position 20,558,587 of record CM064914.1, read on the forward strand.
CTAACCCCGTTAATTATGCAGATAGAGTGGAAGGCAATAAAAACTTTTAATAGAAAATATGAAAGAAAAGCCAAAAGGCAATAACAAAAACTTATTCTAAAAGAGAACCAAGTAATAGCATTAAAAAGAGGGCTAACCCGTATTAGACTCCATACCACACACTTGCCTTGACAAACAAACATTTACCACTTCCAAGACTTTCACCAAATTAAACAAAAATGAAACACAGCTTCTCCCATAAATCTAAGTTGCATTTGTTTCCATTCGAGTTTCACTAATTGTTTGCAAATTAATTGTGGTCGTAGGGAATGTTTTTTCTATTAATGAAGCAGTCCTATCTAGTAAGTTCTCTACTTATCTTCCTTTTGAAGATAAATATATTCCTTTCTCAAAAGATAGATTTGTGTTAATTCTCACAATTAGTCTTAAAACACATCCACTTAAAGCAAAGTAGCCACAAAAGGTAAAAAGTCATTGCTCTTGGGACTTGGGAATATGGATATTAGTATTACACATTTGTGGTGCATGATTAGAATACAAATTGATCACAAAGTATCATGACTTGAATACACATCTTACTCAGTCATGAGGCCACATTTAAGGTAAGACATTATTTTATTTCTATAATACCAAGATTGTACCATATGTAATTAATTGGCAATAAAAATGAATTCAACAAAATAAGACCTATACCCTCTGAATTCATCACCTTCTTCTTTCATTCTTCAACAGGATAAAAAAATTGAAGAAATTGAAAAGCCTTCCCTCCATAGAGATTCACATTACTACTTCTATAGGATTTGGATTAAGGGAAAACTCTCAATTTACTATTTCCTTCCAACTTGATTTGTATTGTTTATAACTTTGTCTAGAATAATCTCCTGCTCTATTTCGACATTCAAATTGTCCAAAAGAGACTGAGACTCGAAGTTCTTTAAATCCGTTCCCCTATGTTTTAACCCAGACAACATAGATAAATAAGCATGAACAAATTTAACCCAAATAACTTAATCATAACCAAATATAACATAAAGACCTAAACTGAAACCAATCCAAACAAATATAAAAAAATTGATCATATTTAATGCACAAACTGAAAAGCTAATAGAAAAACATAACTTCAAGTTAAATACCTAAATCAAAACCACTCCAAATAAAATATCAGTTTCTGATTATATTTAATGAACAAACTGGAAAAAAGAAACACATTGGTATTGGTTCTGGCATGATGATGGTAGGAGGAAATTCATTTTAAAATAAACACCTCATACTGACTTTGTTCTCTAGTTTTTTTGTGTTGTAGTCAGGCAGTAACAAAAGGAAATTCATTTAAAAATAAATGCAATAAAAGATAAAGTGGCAATCACAACTTTGCGTCAATCCAACATGAGATCAAAACATGCATGAAAGGAAATAAAAATAATACATGAAAAAAAAATTATTATAGTTTCTATTATATGACAAATTGACAATCGTAATCAAAATCAATTCAATTTAGTACCAAAACTTAAGCCTAAATCAAATCAAACGTTTAAAGTGATATTTACTTAAATAATACCTATAAAGGTTTTAGGTAGCTTGACCCAAGATGTCAGATTGCTCTCTTTCCAACTCTTTTCACATGCCCTTACCAACACTCTCTTCGAATAGCAAATGTTAAAGAAACAAAAAATAGAGACTACATCAATGGAGGTACGGTCTGATTGGGGCAGAGGATGGATGTACTATGGGGCAGTTTAACCCAAACAATCAAAATAGAGCTACTTATAACTCAAATACCATAATGAGAACCAAATATAACATAAGGACCCAAACAAATCCAAGCCAATCCAAACAAAATATCAAAACCTATCCATAATTAATAAACAAACTTAAATGCGAAGATAAAATCTCATCGGTAGTGGTTCCAGTCTCTCTCTATCTTCCCTTGCGTGAATAGGGAAAAAAAAGGGGGGGGGGGGGGGGGGGGGAAGAAGAACCCTAGAAACATAATTGAATAGGGAAAAAAAGGGGGGAAAAAATCAACATCTAATTTCCTGTTTCTATTGAAATGAATTTGTTATATAACTGGGAAAAAAAACATGGAATAACTTTCAAAATTATGATCTTTTTTAACAATGCAAAGAAATTTAATAGTGATGGTTGTATTTGCACTGTGCATTTATTTTAATTCCTTTCTAACCTCGATTACCCAAATACTCAAATCAACGTATCTAACACAAATATGCAAAACCAAACCAATTCTAATCCAAATACCTTAATATATAAACCAAAATCTAAAATCAAACATGAATTAAAACCAATCTGGCCAAAATACTCAAAGCCAAAACCTAACAAAGAAAGAGAAAACTTTACCAATAGCGACCCTCTGATCTCTCTATTTTGGTCGTCTGATAGGGGCATTAGGGCGGTATTATCTCTCTTTGAGTAGAATCTATCATTCTATTTTATTTTCAGTATTTTATTTTTTAAAATAACCTTACCCATAATGGCTCCAGCAGTATGATGGTTGGGGAAAGCCAGTTTTTTTGTGACTGCAGACGAACGGTGGTGCCAGCGGCGGCGCCCTGAGATGTCTCTCCTTCCCTCTCTGTGCCTTACAATCCCTCAAACTCTCTGTATCTCAAGAAGCCTAGAAAATTAAGTAAGGGGAACTGCCGGTTTTGAATTCAAAAACATAGAAATATTGAAGATTTAAGATTCTAATTCGAATAGGAAAAGCAATGGTGAGGAGTTTCAATCTTTCAAACTACAAAAACAGTATTTGAAGAGGAAGGGAGTACGCTGACCTTCGGTACAAAAAAAACAGAGACCATACCGGTGGAGGGTACGGTAGTCTGATGGTGGCAAATACCGGTGGAGGGTATAGTGGTCTGATGGTGGCCTCTTTCTCGGTTCTCCTTTTCTTTCTGTAGCGTATGTTTGTTTTGGGTGTTTTTTTTTTTTTTTTTTAATTTTTAAATAAGCGCGTTGGGTTTTTATAAAACTCTCCCAAAACGTTGCACTGTGCGGGTCTTTTAAAGTCTTTTAAAGAATAAATTGTAAACGTGGCAGTATTTTAAGAGGTCATTTTTCCTAACGTGTCAACACCTCCTCTCAGCTTCTGCTATTATATATAGTACTAGCATTTAACCCGCGCAATGCGTGAGATCATTTTATGAGTTAGAAAAAAATCAACTTAATATATTATACTTGATGATGGAGGAATCAGTTGATTGAACACTTCGGCTTCGGTGGACTACAGCGTTAGCGGAGGCCTGTAAAAAGAAAAACAATCAAAGGGAGATCGGGGTGGACCGGCCAAATACCCTCCAATGGCAAAGTTAGTATCTTCTCTCAGATGGAGTTCTTTTTAACCTTTTGGGACTAAAAATCTCAGTATTTTCCTACCTTTTGCATGGTTCAGACCGGTCCTTATATAGGGTACCTCGGGGCGGTTATTGGTCCAAATAACTTTCCCCAGATTCTTGGAATCCAGGCCTCAACTGCTATTGAAACCATAACCGTCGTTGGAAGTTACATACTTGGGAGGAATTGGCGGCGATGAACACGGGTTGGTTAACCGCTCCAGAACTTGCTAAGTGTTGTGTGGTCGTCCATGCGCAATGCCTATGGACGACCCTTTGTTATGTTGTTTGGTCGTCCATGCTCTTCGCCCATGGACGACTCCTTCGGCTTGATTATGGGGTTTACCCAATAAGTCAACTTATCAAGGAAGAGAGATCTGGACGAATAAAAGATGGTCTGGTCGTTTGGCCAACCGTTCATGATGGACGACCCATCTGGACGAACCATAGATGTAATTTTTGTTATCCCATCAATACTTAATGTGATGGTAAAATATGGAAGGGGGTGGATGGTTTGTTGTTCAGATAATGATGCTAATATGCAAGTATTCTTCTAAAAGACAGACATAACCTGGCATCAACACATGATCTAGAAAAAATGTTAATTGAAATCTCATAAGTTATAACTAATTGGTTCAAGGTTTTTTTAAAGGTTGTGGGTTCGAGAGAATATAGTTATTGAACACAAAGATTTGCATGATCAATAAAGATTTTCCTCTTCATCTTGTATTAAAAGTTGTCCTAACAACATTATTTGAAACTTAATCTCTTCCCTTGGTATCTCTATCACATAGGATTAAAAATTCTTAAGTTAGCTAGCGTTCATTATTCCTAGAACTGGTCCAATATTTTCCAACAGCTTCACTCTTAGTCATCACAACCCAAACTTTGGTGGTATTTACAGAGGAGCCTGACAAATTACATTGAAATAAAACAAACATGCCTTTTCACAATTACTTGGAACCAAACAAATTAACCTTTAATGCAATATAATCGCAATCAAATAAGGCCCTGGTGCCAAAATAAGCACTTGGCCCCAGTAAAGTAGGCACCAATATTTAAGATGCTCATGTTGTTCATGAGGCCTTGTTACTCTTAAAATATATAGGCCTTGATGAATTTTCTTTGTTTCACTCTTAAAATATATAGACCTTGATGAATTTTCTTTTCTTTAGAAATCCAAAATTATTAGTAGAAAATATGAAAAATGGTAAAAATTTCCTAAGTTGAGTTTTAATTCAGTAAAAATGTCACTATTTTAGTGAAGCACCGTTCTAAATCCTGTCCCCTCAACCAAAATGCTCAATTAGTCACAAAAAGTGAGTGCCTTATTAGAGTTGCCTCACCTCAAGGGCCTTAAAGGAGCCTTTTAATGCATTCTCACCCGAACGTCTAAGCAAGTGCCAGCCTCACCTGTGACTCCTAGACCTTTTTCCTTATTTACATAGTAACCTTTTTGAACACTACAATAGATTCATAGGCAGATCTTGGAGCTCAGATTTCAGGCTTCAACATGGTCAGAAAATAAAATTTAAACCAATTCCAAGCTTTAATTGTATTTGATGAGCACAGTGATCTATGAACTTCTCTGCTTGTCCCGTAAATTCAAGGCCCCTTACCAATTTCTGAGCAACATATTTTTGTAGCAAAGAAATTGAGAACTTGAAGCACAAAGATGTCTCTCTATCTGCTAAAAATAATCACTATATTCCTAAATGGTCCTTTTAGAAGTAGTAACCCGTTACTATTGAGAAAAGGGAAAATAATCAAAAACAAAACCTGTCTGCAATGTACCATCTATAATTAATTGTAGCAGCAAAACAATTAATTCACTGTCCTTGCTGTTGACTAAAGATTAGCAATCAAGCAAGTTGGTCTAAACATATGCGACGGTTTCTCTAATCCTAGACTCTGTGATGCAGCAAATATTTTCCACTAATCTCTCTTTGCAGGATGACATGTAAAAGCTCCAAAAGAGTCAAATAGATGTGTGTTGAGACTACCAACCAAATCTGCCGCTCTTAAGAAAATTAGAAAGTAAAATAAATACTTAAATAAATGCGTCACATTTTTAATTTTTTATGGCATGCTAAACATATATTCACCACCAACACCACTGCAATTTTTTTGCATAGGTGCAGCCGTGCAGCATAAAATCTTGTACCTTGAAAAATTACAAAATCCAGTACTAAATCTCTATATCATACCATGTCCTTTTTTTTTTTTTTTCTTTTTTTTTCTTTTTTGCATTCTATTAGAAGTAGAGAGAGACTCAACATATCTTGTCATAAGCAGAAGAATTGCACAATAAAAAATACAAATAATTTTTACCTTTAACCTTACAAATAATAATAATAAATTTGATTAATCAAATGTATTATACTATCTACAAAGGAAAAAAAGAAAAAGAAAAATGATGACTCATTTCACATCTCTTGTAAATTCCAAATGCTTATTAAGCCTACATGGTTTCAATATAGAAATCCAAATGTTCAAAGGTTCTACACATTCACTTTGTCACATTTTTAAGCCATGGTGCTAACAACAATAGAAAATGCCAGACATAGAATTTCATAAATTTAAAAGATCACAAAAATAATACATATAGAATTTCATAGAATTGATAAGAGCGTGTTATCCTTCGGATTAATTCATATAAGTTGAAACAAAGACACATTTTTAACCCCAACCAACATTTCTTGTGATTTGTCACAACTGTGCTACCACCTGCCATTTGTCAATATTTATCTATAAGTTGATTTGGCTGAAAACACAAAACCATAATATTAGTTAGAATGCCACAAAGATGTAATGGTTTATAGGATATTAGCACTATGATTTAAGTCATTGGTGTTTCAGATACAATCTGATAGTAAAAACATAAAGTAAATTTAGAACAAACAATTATCAATAGAAATGTACCAAGAAAGCCACTAAATATGTATTTCTTATTTAGTGAGTAGCTAAAATATAACATAGGTTCTGCTAATGCTAAAATTCCTTGTAATCCTTAAAATATCATTTGCTTGAGTAATATCAAGAGACATAAAATACTTCCAGGACTTATAGATGTGATTCAAACTCAGGATGATTTTTGCAATTTCTATGAAAGACATGAAATTTGTGACCTAGGAATAAAATCATATAACCAATGGCTGCACAAAAATAAAACTGACAATGTCATCTTCATCTAACACATATATTAGGTAACTTTAATACAATGCTTTATTATGTTAATAATGAAAATCTATACAATGTTAACAAAAGAATTATAAAAAAGATAAAGATAAAGATAGAGATAATTTAGTAGAAAACAAACCCAAAAGAGAAAGGACTTAAAGCAATATCACAGTCGGAGTAAATCTTTTCCTTTCACTTGTGGCTCAATTGACCTGAAATTTCATGTAATCAAATAGCTAAACATAGTGATAAGTTACTGAATTACATGGTCTTTCTAAGGATAACGCCATCATAGCCCAATGTTTTCAATAATCTTTGACCTATATGATAGTCAGAGTTAGTCCACCCCCTCTAATTTCATAGTGATTATAAAATTAAGAAAACAATTATAATATATGAAGAATATTATTAATCACATAAAAACAAAAGGAAAATATAAAACAAACTGATACAAACCCAGAGGAGAAAGAAGGCAATGATTTGAAATATTATTGACCATGGCCAATGTAGATAGTGAACTCTTTAGGTGGTCAAGTAATGTAAGAGTACTATAGGGAGAATTATACACATCATTTATTAAACTTAAAACTATGAACAACCATTTTTTTTTTTTAGAAGAAAAAAAAAATTGACTAAAGTATACAAAACATTCATACAACCAAAATTGTCATATGTATCTGCAAAATTAACCAAGCACGTTACTCAGTACTAATCCAACTACAAATCAACCAAATTTAATTCATATTATGCAAGTTATGTATCTGTTAGTGATTTCGATCAACTTTCTTATTTAATTCCCAAACCAAACAAAATTAGAGTGCGAGAGTTGTTCTCCCATTAAAGCAAATGATATATTGGAGTGAAACAATCTATTTGTTAAATTTGAGAGAAATTTCATTTAGAGTATGTTTCTTTACAATGTAAAACCAAGACTAAAATCAATCTGTTTTTGTAATTTCTATAATCTGTAAAAATATAACAAAAGTAGATGTATAAAATTGAGAAGGTTTATTGTAGAAAGACAAACATTTTGAGAGAGAAACAAAAACCCACAACAAAAACAAATCTAACTCAAACATGTAAATCAAAATTAATACAACTAAAATAACCAAAGAAAAGTCATAATTTCAACAAAATGACAGGGTAAGAAGGTTTTTTATTATTTCAATAACACAGTGTCTAACAATGAATATATCCTATTTACTTATAAATTATAAAAAAAAAAAAATCAGATTCCTTGTCTTGGTATTAATTTTGGTTGGTCGTGAAAATAATTTAGAAGCTTTTTATCAAACAGATGGTGCGCGTCTATGGAAAGTGAAACTATTTTTGCCTTTAGGAAAGTTATCTAAACCTGGGTGGGGTTGGAGGAGAAAAATAAAGAAGAAAAACAGAGGATGATGCAGCAGAAAGTATAGAAGGGAGAATGTGTGTTTTCAAAAAAAAAGCTCTAATTTGCAATAAAGCTTAGACAACAATTTTATCAAAAGAAAAAATGTATAAACGAAGAAGGTAGTTTAATACCAAAATATAAACGTTTATGGTGTTGCTTCCAATCTTGAGGCACTGCCAGGGGTTGCATTCAATCGAGCCTTGGTTGTTCAAGCTTTCAATCCAGATGTGATTTAAGCCATGTTAGTTTGGGTTGCATCATTTCCTGCTAGAGTAGTGTGTTGGAAATATATAAAGTGCAAATTAAAGTATAATTCTTTACATGCATTGACATAGGTTTTTAACGTAACAATGGAAATAAATCGAAGCACAAATCAAATTCAAAAATACCTTAGTGAAACAATATTGAGCCGCTGAATATCTTTGATGCGTCATTGAGAAGTCCAGGGCTTGTCATCATTGAATGCATCTGGTGATAGTCGGTTAGTAAATATTTAAAATTTCTGAAGAGGGTCAGATAGGATAAATTGGAGAGAGGAAGATTGGTGTATGGACGGTGGCAGACAAAAACAATTTGGCTAAAAGCAGGATATTGTATTTAAATAGGAATATAATTAGAACTTTACCCCAAACCAATTATAACTACCATTCAATCGTTTGTTACTATCGTTGTTTAGATTGTGTTTTTTTTTTAAATAGTGATGTATCGGTTAAAAACTAAATGGTACACCGTTTTGTTCAAGAGGTATTTAAATTGTGTTTTATTGTATATGAAGAGGCACAATTTGTCTGTTTTTGCCCTCTCCAAACCTAAATCATATATAATCCCAAATTTCAAAAAATCAAATCAAAACCTAATGTAACCTAAATACCTAAATTAAAATCAATCCAACCAAATTTCTCAAAACTAATTCATATTTCATACCCATACCCAGATCTAAGAAAGAATGAAAAAAAGAAAAACTTACCGGTGGTAGTTCTCTCAATGTCTGTCTCCTCATCTCTGTATCGCAAGGTTTATTTTTTTCCTCCTTCTCTATCTTTGTATCATAAGCATCGGTGTTAAGAAAATCAAAACGAAGTGAAAGGAGAGAGTCTCCGAAAGAGGAGAAATGGAAGTTAGAGCGTTTTAGGGTTGGCTTTTTTTTTTTTTTTTTTTTTTTTTGGATAGGCGGCTTGGTGTTTTTATAGATACTAGCCTCTGAGCACGCGCTCACACGCTTGCCCAGAGGCTCTTCTATTTTTTGGGTAAGAATTAATTTAGAATATTTATTATAATTTGGGATTACTACATTTTTCAATCACAAAAAAAAAAAAAAAAAAAAAAAAAAAAAAAAACCCTAGGGGTGTGATGAGTATCATGTGTGAAGAAATAATTTTTCATCACACCCCAGGGTTTTTTTTTTTTTTTTTTTTTTTTTGTGATTGGAAAATGTAGTAATCCCAAATTATAATAAATGTTCTAAATTAATTCTTATCCAAAAAATAGAAGAGCCTCTGGTCATGCGTGTGAGAGCGTGCTCAGAGGCTAGTGCTCAGAGGCTAGTATTCCGTAATTATTATCATTTTTTGCCAATTTTGTTTATGTAGTAATCAATGTGTTATTAATTGAAAGATAATGTTATAATTTAGTATTAACCTATAGGGGGAGGAAAAAAAGGTCCGTTGAATAAATCTTGTAAATAGTGCATATAATGAAAATGCATAATGAAATCGTAACAATACAACTATTTACAATCCCCCTCAAAAAAAAAACTATTTACAAAATACATGAGTTGACCTTTACAAAAGCTATTATGAAAAGTTGATGGATCAATGTAGAAAAGTGAAATATTTACATCAGGTGAAACTATAAAATAAGTCACTACATCTGAAACATGGAATATGTGAACTTATTAATATTATGCTGGCTACGGTGGAGAAGTTGGTGGAGCAATGTTATTTGTTCCACATTCTAATTGCTTTCCAACATCATTTGCCATGAACCTATGAAACAAAAAGTGTGTGTCTGTGTTATTAATAAAGACTTTAAAACGTACACAATAATGATAAGTGCAATAAACATTAAGCATAAACTTGTGAAATGAAATATTTAAACTGACCTTGTGATGATATTGCATAGCTCCAATAGCAGAAGCTGAGAGAAAATTGATTCTTACAATTAAGCAGGTGTTGACAAATAGGATTAAAAAGCGATATATTACATTGCTCGGTAACGCTACAACACCATTTAGAAACGATAAATTATAATTTTTCACAACGTTAAAACATCGTTTGGAGCCTCTTGGTATAAAAGGAAATTAACTGCTTCAGACAGAAAGAAGAAAGATTGCTACACGGAGAAAAAAAGGAGAAAGAGAGACTGAGAGAAAAGAGAGACAGAGAAATAGAGAGGCAGAGACAGAGAGAAGGGCGCCACCCAGATCTTCTGCCATCACCGTAAGGGCGCCTTCTGTTTCTCCTATTCGGATACTTTCTTTTCGCTTCCTTTTCAATTTTCTTAACACCGATGCTTGCGATCTAGAGATAAAGAAGGAGGAAAAAATAAACCTTGCGATACAGAGATGAGAAGGAGACAGACATTGAGAGAACTACCACCGGTAAGTTTTTCTTTTTTTTCATTATTTCTTAGATCTAGGTATGGGTATGAAATATGAGTTGGTTTTGAGAAATTTGGTTGGATTGATTTTTATTTAGGTATTTGGGTAAAATTAGGTTTTGATTTGATTTTTTGAAATTTGGGGTTATATAAAATTTAGGTTTGGAGAGGGCAAAAACAGAGAAATGAGAGAGAAGGAGAGAGTTCTCCATTCCCTCTTCAGACTTAGAGCACCGCTGCAAGCACATAGGGAAAGAAAAATCTATGGGCATCAACACCGTTAGGCTACATGTCTGCCACCATCAGATCGTGGGAACCGGCTCCCGTACGTTTTTCTTCATTTTTTTTTTTTAGATTTGGGTATGAAACATTACTTTTTATTGTGTTTTTTTTGTTGGATAGGTTTAGATTTGATTTTGGTTTTGATTCTTTTTTGTTTCGGGCTTTTGGGTTCTCCATGAAAATGTTTGTTTTCTCAATTTTTCCATTTTTTCCCTATTTTGGATTTCAGCCTTTCCCTGTTTTCTAATATCTGCATTCATAGTTTTTTTCTTTTTTCTTTTTTCTTTTTTCTGGGGTTTTGATTTGGAAAACCGGTTTTGTTGTTGATTCATCACCAATAGCAAAACTTTTATCCCTATTGAAAAATATATGGGTTTAGTAGAAGGAAGGCATGGTTTTTTTACCCTTTTTTTTCCTATTCAATTACCAATTCAAATTGTATAAAACTATTCCCTTTTTTTATTTGGGAAATTATGATTCATTCATTCATTCTGTTCTTTCTTTTATATAAGGATGGACGGATTAAGCAAAAGTGAGGATATAAGGATCAATGGCCATGGAATACAAAAATATATACAGTTGAGATGGGAAACAACAAAGGCGAATTCATTCCTCTTTTTCTTTTGGGTTTGATTCTTTATTTATTTAATTTCATTAATTAGTAGTGTAGATTTTACAACTTGCAAATTAGAAGTGAAATTTCAGAATACTATGCCACGTGTTTAGTCGGGTGATTGATTTTCTCTATTTGGTAAACCAAATTTGGTTCAACAGTTGGAGTTTAATTCTGTTTTGATTGTTTATTATTATTTTAGATTGAAAAGGCAATAATTGTATTATCATAAAAAAAAGAAGTATGAAAAGCATAACATGGGTTCCTGTAGGACATGATCCAAGCCAACCCTGTGGCTTATGCTCTAGGAAAAAAAAAATATATAGCTACGGTAAAATATATTTGATTTTGTTGGTGGAGATTGTACATTGCTTTTCTATGGAAAATGAGAAATTGTTTTGTGCATTGGGGAGACTTTAGCTACTTTCTCCTTACTGCAGGAGGATGGGCTGCTTCACACTGCCTGTGGGACCCCCAATTATGTTGCTCCCGAGGTATCTACCTACAACTTTGTAAAATAGCAGAATGATTTTGTGCAACTCTATGTTCGATTTATCTCATGTAATATGTTTGTTTCAGGTTCTACATGATAAAGGTTATGATGGTACAGCATCTGATATTTGGTCTTGTGGGGTCATTCTCTTTGTACTTATGGCTGGGTACTTGCCATTTGATGAACCAAATCTCTTAGCTTTGTATAGAAAAGTAAGTCTCTACAGATTTTGCATCCTCTTTTCATATGATGAAATCTTATTAAACTCATCAATGTATTGATATGAATTTCAGATTTCCAAGGCTGAATTTGTGTATCCATTGTATTTTTCACCTGGTGCAACAAAACTGATAAAGCGTATTTTTGATTGTTTTAAATACCCACAGAAAGCCTCTGGTAGTCATCAAACAGTGTTGTTTCAATTGTTTATTAATGGATTGCCTTCAATGTGTTTAATTATAGTTGTGAATAACTCTCACACTACTCTGTTTCAAATTAAATCGTCTTGAAGCAACCAAGGTTTAGAAGATGGGACACTTCAAGTCTTGAAGGATGGGGTTTCAACTTAGTCGAAGGTGATGCAAATGCAAGGAATTGGTGAAGGAAGGTACTGCTATTGCTAATGTTTCTTCATACATTTAGATTGCTGTTCCATTCCTCAATATATTTGTCTCTTTCAGTATATGTTGTCAATGTTGATCTTAAGGTTAGCAGCTGTGGTTTTTGAAATAAAGTGAATCTATGAGACCTTTAGTTGGTATTTTAGGCCATCTTGAATACTTATATTAAAGGCTTTTTTACCTCAAGGTTAGCAGTTGTGTTTTTAGAATAAAATAGCTCTATAAGTCTTTCAGTTGATATTTGTTGGCCGTCTTGACATAAATGCAGTACTTAGCTTAAAGGCATTTTAATGTCTATATTACTATACATGCATTGTTGTTGGTGTGCTGCCGTATTATGGTTTATGAGAGAAAAAATGATTGGCTCTAGCACCCAATAAAGGCAGATGGGCATAATCTGTTTTGACCTTGGTAAAATTATTGATTAATCTAATTAGATACTTCCCAAAAATACTTAGCATTAAAAGCCAAGGAATCAATGCCTTTTCACAAAAACCAGTTGAACCAACTCTCTCTCTGCTTGATGATTTTTTTAGCTAGAACAAACATGCTGGTCCAATATATGTGAATACCAAACAACAAATGACAAAACATTGGATGTCCATGAATTGATTCTCACCAAAATCTTATCTATTAGAGGGCTACAACTTATCGCCCATAGCTTCAAACAATTTGATAAATTGGAATTGGTTTGTTATCCATTTATGCTTTTGACAATATTTGATTCATGATAATTATAGCTACTAAAGTTTTCTTAATTTCTATTTTAGGATTTTATAAAGTTACAAGAAAGGATAATTTTAGAGATACCTCAAGCCAAATAGCAACATAATTTGCTTTCAGAAGGTATAATTGTTCTCTCTCCATGAGATATAAACATTTTAATGAATTTTCCTTCTTTTGTACATGTTTATGACACAAGTTGTTATCCTCTAAGGTAGAGGAAAGTGATGTACTTTATGGAATGTTAATTTATTCTTCAAAACTTTGGTAGTTAAGAGGACTAGAAAAACTTTATTTTATTTTTTTGTCTGCAATATTATAGATCCATATTTCAAAATCTCTTTTCCTTAAATCAATGGTTGTGTTGTAATTCTTAACTAAATTATTTGACCCATGAAATTTATGACTATTTATGTTTTCTATGTTAGTGTTTTAGCTTTGCTTGAACTTGCAAGAAGGATAATTTCAGAGATATCTAAAGGCTTCAACCAAGGGTTTGCATCTAAAAGATATAATTTTTTTTTTCTCCCTGTGGGATCTAAACGATCACATAATAACTTTTAAAGTGGAATATAGACTTCACAAGTCTATTTGCTCAGTGCTATATACCTTAAGTGAACACATATTGGTCGCCTTAGTATAAATTTTAAGTCGAAAAGAAAAAAGGTATTCTGCATATGCATAATAAATTAGGTTGTTAGTTAATTTTCTATTATATATATGAGGAAATAATCTCATTTTAATATATATATATATATATATATATATATATATATATTTCATTTTTACTTTTTTTGGAACTTTAATGTTTAATGTTACAAACTTCTTCATCTCTACCAAAGCCCACAACTCCTTAAATTCTGCAACAGTTTCTATACATATGAATTAAATATTCTATACACTATCTAAAAAAGAAATTTTGAGCCCATTAATGGTGATTACCATTTCTTAAGCATTCATTTATATGTCAAATTTTGAGAATAGTATAAATTATTAAGTAACCAAATTTAGACTAGCAAAATAAACCAATTCCATTTCTTATGAAGTTAGTTCATTTCTTTTAATGGCAGATTATTACTTTCTTCAGTATCTCAATACTATGAACTTTGTTTTTCCTCCCCTTATTTTTTTATAATGGCAGATTATTATTTTCTTTTGTGTCTCAATACTATGAACTTTGGTTTTTTTCCCCTTTTTTTCTTAATTCCATTCAAAGTTTTAGAAGAGATGCTTGAATCAAATGTGTTTGATTGGGTTTTACAAATTTTTGTAGATTAGCTTTGATTTTGGGAACATAAAAATTTTCTCACTATTAACGTGCAGGTATAAAGAAAAGAGATGAGATTCTGGAAGGAGAATTCTTGAGTCAAAAGATTGTCATAGCATTGAGCAACAGTGGTAGCTATTGTGGTTGCTATAGTCTTCTGTGTAAATTAAATGCCTAGAACATAGATAAATGTGGCAATAGTGTTTATTGAATAGTGTATGATCAACAAGATACATTAGAGGAAAAAGTGGATTTATGTAGTGAGACTGATTTACAATTTAATACAATTTAATATGAAGTTGTATGTAAAATTAAATATGGATTTTGGCTTTGAGCCAGTAAAAATACAAAGGTTGCCATTGTCTTTGCAAATAGTTTTTCAATTATCTTTAATGTTGCTTTAGTTTTCAGCATTACTTTCTTCAGAAAATATTGTTTTTTTCTTTTTTTTTTATTGTCAATTCCTTTGTCAATCCTTTTTTTTTTTTTTTTTTTTTTTTTTTTTTTTCTTTTTAGCCTTTTCTTGGTGGGCAAATTAGTCTCTCATTGTAAGTAAACTAAACAACTTTATCAATTATTGCATATTAATGAACTTTGCATATAGGTCAAATAAAAATACAAATTAAGATCTCCAAAATTTGCATATAGGTCATGGGAATTTTAAGAAAATAAATAAAAGAACTAATTAGCATTTTTATCAAAATTGTAAGCAACTTAGCATCAACGGAGCCAATTGTTGGCATTTAAGGGCCTTGACAGCCCTTTTCTTTTTCTTATGTTCTTTGCACAACTTTTCTTTTTGTATTTCTTTCTCTTTTTCTGCTTACTTTCCCCCTTTCTTTTTATAGTTTATTTAATTTGTTTTTTTTGGCTAAATTTTAGTTGACTGTAGGTTTTATTTTTAATTCTTCAGCTAAATGTTTTCTAATTGGAGTTTTTTTTTTTTTTTTTTTTTTTTTTTTTTTTTTAATAGGATCTAACCGCAGATTAGTCATGAATAAATGTGCCATTTTATCGGGTTTAGATTGGTATATAATCCGATAGGAATTGACATGTCACACACACACACATATATATCTATTCTATATAAAGGATTTGATAATCAATATATTGGTTGGCTTTAGATTTGTAATTTATAAACAATGTCATGTTACATTATTGGATGACATCTTTTCAGAAAAAAGTAGGTGAAGTATATTGAGCTAAGTGTAAACTTGTCTTTGAAAATATTTAAAAGTAAAAAAACTATATAAGTTTTGATTGCCTTCTAATACGTAAAATGATCCCGCGCATTGCGCGAGTTAAACACTAGTACTATATATAATAGCAGAACCCTTAAGGAGGTGCTGTCACGTTAGGAAAAATGGTCTTTTAAAATGCTGCCACGTGTACAATTTATTCTTTAAAATTTCTCTCGGTGCGTTTATCAAACGTATATCTATAAAAACACAATAGGAAATAAAGTGTCATGTCGGTGCGTTTGATATCAACACACGCGACGCTAATAGAAATAAAGTGTCATGTTGTGATTATTATGCATACATCTTTCAGGTAATAGTTTTATTATTTTCAAATTTTTTTACTTCAAAATGCCACTTACACTATAAAATAGCCGAACCTATTCTATTTTTACTAATGTCCAAGATTCGCGACGATGTCATATCAATGATTTGGTATGGAGGACGCCTTTCACAACAATATGTTGTTGATAATTATGTAAAAATTGAAACACACAAGCTTAGGTGGTTTGAGCACAATCAAGATTCTATTAGGACAGATTTGTACCAAGGCCTACAAGATGCTTTCCATGAAGGAGAGAGTGATACTGGTAATGTAAACTTTACACTTGAAATTTACATTACTTTATTAATGGAAAATTGGTATCAATATTTCTTAATAACCCAACTTTTTCATCTTATATTTAGGAAATGTTGGACATAGAACCATTCTACCTTCATCATTTGTGGGAAGCCCGCGCGATATGATTTAACGATTTCAAGATGCAATGCCATTGGTTCAAAAGTTTGGGAAGCCAAATTTATTCATCACAATGACGTGTAATCCAGGATGGGAAGAAATCCAAAATGAGCTTTTACCCGCACAAACCGCACAAGATCGTCTAGACTTGCTTGCAAGAGTTTTTAAATCGAAATTTGAAGAATTGAAAGATGATATTGTGGTTAAGGGGGTTCTCGGAAGAGTTATTGTATATGTGCAGGTCTTTGAGTTCTAAAAAAGGGGTTTACCACATGCACACATGCTTATAATTCTCGATGAAGATGATAAATTACATAATCCAGAGGATTACGGTCGAGTTGTTAAAGCAGAAATACCATGTAAGGAGGAACAACCTCAGTTACATAAAGCTATATTGAAGCATATGATACATGGTCCTTGCGGAGTACAAAATCCAAGATCACCGTGCTTGAAAAATGGGCGATGTAAAAAATGATACCTAAAGCCTTTCTCGCCAGAAACCTACCAAGGCAATGACTCATGTCCTGTTTACAAAAGATATGATACTAATAATCCTGTGCCATTGAATGATCATAGCAGGATTATGGTAGACAACACTTGGGTTGTTCCATATAATCCTTGGTTACTGCTGAAATATAATTGCCATATTAATGTTGAAATATGTTGCAGTATCAAGAGTGTAAAATACTTATATAAATATGTGTATAAAGGCCCAGATCGTGTCTCTATGGAAGTTAGACCAGGCCTAAATTATGATGAGGTCCAACAGTACATTGATGCAAGATGGGTATGTGCTCCAGAGGCATGTCGGAAGATATTTGCTTTTCCTATGTATCGAATGTACCCTGCTGTTTTCCGTTTGCAAATTCATCTTCCAGATAGACAACAGGTACGCTTTAGACCACATGAACCTATTGCTAATGTTTTGGAGCGAAGTAAAAAGACAATGCTCACTGAATTTTTTTATATGAATATGATTGATCATGATGCACGAAATTATCTATATAGAGAGTTTCCTGAGCATTATTGTTGGGATTATAAAAACAAAACATGGACACGAAGAAGATCTTATAAAAAAGTAGTGGGCAGAGTATATACTGTTTCACCATTTGATGGAGAGAAGTTCAATTTGCGTGTTCTTCTTAATCATGTCAAGGGGCCAACAGGATTTGACGATTTATTGACTGTCAATGGGATAACCTATCCAACTTTTAAGCAAGGAGCTGAACAAAGAGGTTTACTAGAGAATGATAACAACATACGACAGTGTCTGCTTGAAGCAAGAGACATTCGAATGCCGTCAGCTTTAAGAAGATTGTCAGCTTTAAGAAGATTGTTTGCAAAAATATTGGTATTTTTTCTACCAACTGGAGTAAGAGAATTGTGGAATGAGTTCTACCCATATATAGCAGAAGATTACCCATCAACATCTGTTACAACAGAGACACGTCGTACGAATAAACTTCTCAATGATTTAGAGGCATTGCTCTTGCAACATGGAAAGCACATCACATAGTATGATTTTCCGATTTCAACTGGAGAATGTGATAATGATTCAACTGTACCAAGACTCATACAAGATGAGCTAACTGTTCCTAATGTAGATGAAGAACTCGCTTTAATTGAGAAGTTGAATAATGACCAGAGAGTTGCATATGAGACAATCATGACTGTTAATGTATGTTATGTTATGGCCTTTAGGTCCAGCTAATTTACTTGTATAGCACACTTGTACTTGTACTACACTTTACTTGTACCGCACACATATGCTTACTTGTACCACACACATATGTCTCCTATATAAAGGCATCGCATGTATATTCCTAGATCATGAAATACAATACTACGATTCAGTATTTCTTACATGGTATCAGAGCCACTGCTCTGACCTTTTCTTAACAGTCTTATCTTTATTGGTGTTACTCCACTCTTAACATCGCTTCCGCCATCACAACAGTCGTCACAGCCTCTCGCCGTTGAACCCCCGACGTCGTCCAAGCATTGTCTTTTGGTTCCGGACCTGCAGCCGCTATCGTTGAGGAGTCCAACACCGTACAAGATCACTGCACGTGTCATCCCGCCTCAAATATTGCTCCAATCATATTTCTGGAGGTATCACTGAGATCGTCTTGGAACGATCTACCATTTGGTGAAAGCCTCGCAGTCATCGGAGTGCCCACGCGCCGCCTGAAGCTTCTGCGTCTGGCCCCACGCACCATACGCGCCCCACTCGCCGTCCTCAGTTCAGGCTGACGTCACTCGTGACGTCATCAGTGCCACGTCAGCCCTAGCTTACGTCAGCATCCAGTCACCTGCTGATGTTAGCGCCACGTCATCCTGCTGACGTCATCTACGCTAACCGTTGACCACCGTTGACTTTGACCGTTGACTTTTCATGGTTGACTTTTTCCGTCCAGGTTCCCCTTACCTAGTTTTTCGCGTAGATTTCATTTTTGTAGTCTGTTTTTGCATATTGTGTTTCTAAATGGATAAAAAGGATGTTTTTCTTCCTCGCCCCATCAATAATGTATTGGAGGGGAACAAGAATTACTTATCTTGGTCTCAAGCTATGCGCAGTTTTCTTAAAGGTCGCATGCTCTGGCATTACTGTACTGGTGCAATTACCATTCCTATCAATGGAGCAAGTGAAGAATATGCTGCCTTCCTTGGTCGCATGATTGAATGGGATAGTCACAACTACATGATCCTCACATGGAATCGGAATACTTCCATTCCCTCCATCTCCAATCTGTTGGGCAGCTTTGATGATGCAAAATCAGCATGGGATATGTTGGCCAAAAGGTACTCCACTACTCACGGATCCATGAAATATCAGTTGGTAGTTGAATTGCATCAACTTCGACAAGAACCAGGGCAATCCATCAATGACTACTATGATCAGCTTCACTTCATTTGGGATCAAATTGACCTTTCTGATCCGATTTGGGCATGCTCAGCAATATGCTACAGTTAGAGATGAATTTCGTCTCTATGAGTTCCTGATGTCACTTCACAAGGACTTTGAGCCCATCCGAGGTCAGCTTCTTAATCGCAGTCCTCCTCCCTCTCTTGATACTGTTGTAAACGAGTTGGTTAGAGAAGAAGCTCGGCTTGCAACCCTTCAAGCCCAGAATAAGTTCAATGTTTTGGCTATTACTCCTTTTGCTCCTTTCAGTGAGCAACCTCAGCAATCAGGTGATTCCTCTGGCTCTAGCAATCGTCGCAAGCAGACCAACAAGAAGTTCTGCAATTATTGCAAGCGTCCTGGCCACACCATTGAGACTTGTTACCGTCGCAACAAATCTACTGCTGTTGTTGCTAATGCTGAGCCTACTCCGCCGATGCCTTCCATTTCAGCTGAGTCCCAGTCTTCTGGATCCATTATCAACCTCTCCCCCACTGAACTACAGGAGATCATAACTCAGGCTGTTCGTATGGCTGGTAATGCATCTCTTTCCACTGCTCTCTCAGTTCTGCCCGGTAAGTCTCAAACTTGGCTTTTTGATTCTGCCTGTTGCAATCACATGACACCTCACTCATCCTTATTCTCCAAACTTGACCCTGCACCACATCCTCTTAATATTCATATAGCTGATGGTTCCACCATGCATGGGAATAGTCTAGGTTTTGTTTTGACCTCTAACCTCTCTGTTCCTAGGGTCTTCCATGTACTTGACCTATCCTATAATTTGTGCTATGTGGGACAATTAGCTGAACTAGGATATCGCCTTATTTTTTACTATTCTGGGTGTATTGTGCAGGATCCGAGGACGGGGCAAGAGCTTGGGACCGGTCCTAGGGTTGGGCGTATATTTCCCGTGGACAATCTTCATCTTCCACCTGTTGCTCATGTCTCTGTTGCTGCTGCAGCTGCTGCAGTTTCTTCCTTACCTTTTCTCGCACTTTGGCATTCTCGTCTTGGTCATGCCTCATCTACTCGGGTACAACAGTTAGCTTTTAAGGGTCTGTTGGGTTCTATGTCCAAAGACAATTTTGATTGTACTTCATGCCAGTTAGGAAAACAGCCAGCTTTACCTTTCAATAATAGTGAATCTATCTCTAATAGTATTTTTGAGTTAATTCATTCTGATGTTTGGGGACCTTCTCCTGTTACTAGTATTGGTGGATCTCGTTATTTTGTTGTTTTTATTGATGATTATTCTCGTTATAGTTGGATTTTTCCTATGAAATCTCGTTCTGAAATCTTACCAATATACAGTAACTTTGCAAAAATGGTTGAAACACAATTCTCCAAACATATCAAAACTTTTCGTTCTGATAATGCTCTTGAATATACTCAATATGCTTTTCAAGCTCTGTTACATTCCTATGGCACTGTACATCATCTAACCTGTCCAGGCACCTCTCAACAAAATGGTCAAGCCGAAAGAAAACTTCGTCATATTCTTGACACTGTCCGTGCTCTTTTTCTTTCTGCCAAAGTTCCTGCCCCATTTTGGGGTGAAGCCGCTCTTCATGCTGTTCATGCCATTAATCGCATTCCAAGCACTGTCATCCATAATCAGACTCCGTATGAGCGCCTTTTTGGGTCACCCCCTGACTATCATTACCTTCGCTCTTTTGGATCTGCTTGTTTCGTTCTTCTTCAGCCTCATGAGCACAACAAACTTGAGCCTCAATCTAGACTTTGTTGTTTCCTTGGTTATGGTGAAACTCAAAAAGGGTATCGGTGCTATGATCCTGTCTCTCATCGTTTTTATGTTTCCCGTAATGTTGTCTTTTGGGAACACCGCTTGTTTGTTGAACTCTCTCATTTTCGTTCTTCCCTAACTAACTCTTCTGTTTTAGAAATCTTTCCAGATGAGTCTCCTGTTCCTTCTACAGATACTCTTGATCCTCCTTTGGACTTCTCTATTCCATCTCCAGATATTTTTGATGATTCTCCTAGACAGGTTGTAGATGAACAGGTTGATGACGAGCTACCCCACCTTGAGCCTAGGTCCCCTGCTCCTGCTCCGCCTGAAGATCCTCCACAAGACATTCCACCTCACCACTCAACCCGGGTAAGATCCATTCCTGCACATTTACTTGACTATCATTGTTACACTGCCCTTGCTACACTCCGTGAGCCTCAAACCTATCGTGAGGCCTCTACTGACCCTTTATGGCAGATTGCAATGAAAGAGGAAATCGATGCATTAACCAAAAACCATACTTGGAATCTGGTTACTCTCCCTCCTAGTCAGTCTGTGGTTGGTTGTAAGTGGATCTATAAGATCAAGACTCGCTCTGATGGGTCCATCGAGCGCTACAAGGCTCGTCTTGTTGCAAAAGGTTTTACACAGGAGTATGGGATTGATTATGAAGAGACTTTTGCTCCAGTTGCCCGTATCTCCTCTGTTCATGCCCTCTTAGCTGTTGCCGCTGCTAGTAAATGGGATCTTTTTCAGATGGATGTTAAAAATGCCTTTCTTAATGGGGATCTGCATGAAGAAGTCTATATGCAGCCTCCTCCTGGTCTTTCTGTTGAAACAAACAAGGTTTGTCACCTTCGATGTGCACTTTATGGCCTTAAACAAGCTCCACGAGCTTGGTTTGCCAAGTTCAGCTCTACCATCTTTCGCTTGGGTTACACTGCCAGTCCTTATGATTCTGCCTTATTTCTTCGTTGCAATGATAAAGGTACCATTTTACTTCTCCTATATGTGGATGATATGATCATAACTGGTGATGACCTCAGTGGCATTCAAGAACTCAAGGATTTTCTTAGTCAGCAGTTTGAGATGAAAGACCTTGGACATCTCAGCTATTTCTTGGGTCTTGAGATCACTCGTTCCACAGATGGTCTTTATATTACTCAAGCCAAGTATGCATCTGACCTTTTATCTCGAGCTGGACTCACTGACAGCAAGACTGTTGACACTCCAGTTGAACTTAATGCGCATCTGACACCCTCAGGGGGGAAACCATTGTCTAATCCCTCTCTTTACAGACGATTGGTTAGCAGCCTAGTTTATCTCACAGTTACTCGTCCAGACATTTCTTATGCTGTTCATCAGGTGAGCCAGTATCTGTCTGCTCCACGATCGACTCACTATGCTGCTGTTCTGCGCATTCTACGATACTTGAAGGGCACTCTCTTCCATGGCCTTTTCTACTCAGCTCAGTCTCCTCTTGTACTTCGTGCATTTTCTGATGCTGATTGGGCAGGAGATCCCACTGATCGCAGGTCCACTACAGGTTATTGCTTTCTCCTTGGTTCTTCTTTGATTTCTTGGCGAAGTAAGAAACAAACTTTCGTGGCCCGCTCCAGTACTGAAGCAGAATATCGTGCTCTTGCTGACACCACATCTGAGCTCCTTTGGCTACGATGGCTTCTTAAGGATTTGGGTGTGTCCACATCCTCTGCTACTCCCCTTTATTGTGACAACCAGAGTGCCATTCATATTGCTCACAATGACGTCTTCCATGAACGGACTAAACACATCGAGATTGATTGTTATTTTATCCGTTCTCATCTTGTCCATGGTGCTCTCAAGCTTTTCTCCATCTCCTCCAAAGATCAACTTGCAGATATCTTCACCAAGGCACTTCCTAAGGGACGCACTCGTGATTTGGTTGACAACCTCAAGCTGGTCTCACATCCACCTCGAGTTTGAGGGGGACTGTTAATGTATGTTATGTTATGGGCTTTAGGTCCAGCTAGTTTACTTGTATAGTACACTTGTACTTGTACTACACTTTACTTGTACCGCACACATATGCTTACTTGTACCACACACATATGTCTCCTATATAAAGGCATCGCATGTATATTCCTAGATCATGAAATACAATACTACGATTCAGTATTTCTTACAATGACAGTTATTGATCGTAAGGAAAGCATGATATTCTTTGTCGATGGGCCAGGAGGAACTGGGAAAATATTTTTGTATTGCACAATGTTGGCAACCTTGAGAAAAGCCGGTCGCATTGCAATTGCCATAGCTACATCTGGCACAGCAGCAACATTACTCCCTGGTGGAAGAACAGCGCATTCCAGGTTTAAGATTCCTTTAACTCCCGATGCTTCATCTACTTGCTCAATAAGTAAACAATCAGACTTAGCTAAACTTATTAGACGTGCCACCATAATTATTTGGGATGAAGCCCCAATGGTAAATCGACGTGCACTTGAATCTTTAGATAGAACATTTAAAGATATTATGGAAGAAAATTTACCTTTTGGTGGGAAGGTGCTAATTTTGGGGGGAGATTTACGTCAAGTACTTCCGATTGTTCCAAAGGGTACAAAGGCAGAAATGATTGATGCATGCATAGTCAAGTCCCCATTGTGGAAAGACGTCAAAGTGTTACATTTAAAGCAGAATATGAGGTCTGTCAACGATGAAGAGTTTGCTAAGTATATACAACACATCAGTGATGGGAATGAACCATTTATAATGGATGATTTGATCAAACTACCCCCTTCAATGGCAATGCAATGGGAGGGTCAGCATTCTATATACAACTTGATTGATCAAGTTTTCCCAAGTTTGCAAGAACATGCCAATGATGCAAGGTATATGGTTGATAGGGCTTTGCTAACACCTATAAATGATGATGTTGAACAGCTTAATGCAAAGATAATTTCTCAATTTCCAGGAGATGAGTTTATGTTACATTCTTTTGATGAGTTTGAAGGAGATACGCAACATCTATATCAACAAGAATTCCTAAATTCTATATCTCCAGGGGGTTTACCACCACATATATTAAGGCTGAAAAAGGGTGCTCCAATTATGTCGTTGCGCAATATAGATCCAAAAGCCAGATTATGTAATGGTACAAGATTGATATGCCGTGGATGTTTTAACAACGTAATTGATGCTGAAATTTTGACTGGACAATATGTGGGTACACGCGTTTTTTTGCCAAGAATCCCTTTGAAGACAACAAAAAATGTACACCTGCCATTTGTAATGATCAGACGACAATTTCCTGTATGTTTGAGCTTTGCACTTACAATAAACAAAGCGCAAGGTCAGACAATTCTAACTGTTGGAATTTATCTTCCTGATCATGTTTTTAGTCATGGCAAATTATATGTGGCGTTGTCAAGGGGAGTCTCCCAATCCACCACAAAACTATTGGTGCAAAAAGGAAGAATACCTGAGGAGGAAGGTGTTCACACAAGAAATATTGTGTATAAAGATGTTTTGTTCCCTTCATCATAGGTATTAATTAACAACTGAAAAAAAACTGTCTTACATATAGATTTATTTTAATAATTTACAAATTTTAATGGTTGTGCAGTCTACGTTTTAATATTTTAAATCTTGATATTTTTTATGTATACAATCAATTGGTAACAGGAAGGATGCCCAACTCAAATGTGAGGATCGAGTCCACTATGGTAAATAATGGAGTGCATGCTGTTCCTATTGCTCATTGGGAGAATTGAAAGGATGATCATTCAATATTAAACATGGGGGCCATTGATAACAAGGTATATTTCTTTTTAATGATATCTTTAATCAGCATCCCTTTCTATTATTTTATCAAAATTAATATTAAAAAAATGTCATGCTGCGTATGAGTTAGGTTCGAAAATTGGAAATTTATTCACCTGGTTGGGGATTCATTATTAGAGCTAACAAGAAAGAGCTTTGGAAAGAAGTGAAACGAGTTTTAGAGTCACAAGAATTGGAAAGGTATGTTACACTATTTTTTAAAATAGGAAAATAACTAATTGATAGTCTTAATATGCAAACAATTTTTTTTTCTTCATTTTGAAGTTCCAAGAACAAAGACAAACAACAAATCAATGTCAAGAGCAATAAGGTTTCCAACATCCATAAGAATAAAGAAAAAGGAAAATGAAGGACGAAGTGATCTCTAACACTCATGCCAACAGAGACAAACGAAGAATTAAAATCAAGGACAATGTGGTTTCCAACATCCATGAGAAAAAAAAGAAACGCACAAAAAAAAACTAAGGACGATGCAATTTTCAACATCCAAAACAGTAAAGACAAACAGAAAATGAGAGTGAAGGACGATGCAATAATAAAGCAGGTACAAATCATTACAACATCTACTTTTTTAAATAAAAAACAAATACTTAATTACATAGTTTGGATATTATTTTTTTTTTTAAAAAAAAATTGGTAATTAAATGATAGTTCTTCAAGTCCCAAGCTGAAGTAGACCATTTCACGTACATGGAGCTATGCAATATCATCACAAGGTCAGTTTAAATATTTCATTTCACAAGTTTATGCTTGATGTTTATTGCACTTATCATTATTGTATACGTTTTAAAGTCTCTATTAATAACACAGACACACACATTTTGTTTCATAGGTTCATGGCAAATGCTGCTGGAAAGCAATTAGAATGTGGAACAAATAACATTGCTCCACCAACTTCTCCACCGTAGCCGGCATAATATTAATAAGTTCACATATTCCATGTTTCAGATGTAGTGACTTATTTTATAGTTTCACCTGATGTAAATATTTCACTTTTCTACATTGATCCATCAACTTTTCATAATAGCTTTTGTAAAGGTCAACTCATGTATTTTGTAAATAGTTGTATTGTTACGATTTCATTATGCATTTTCATTATATGCACTATTTATAAGATTTATTCAACGGACCTTTTTTTCCTCCCCCTATAGGTTAATACTAAATTATAACATTATCTTCCAATTAATAACACGTTGATTACTACATAAACAAAATTGGCAAAAAATGATAATAATTACGGAATACTACCTTCTGAGCACTAGCCTCTGAGCACGCTCTCACGCGCGTGCCCAGAGGCTCATCTATTTTTTGGGTAAGAATTAATTTAGAACATTTATTATAATTTGGGATTACTACATTTTCCAATCACAAAAAAAAAAAAAAAAAAAAAAAAAAAAAAAAAAAAAAAACCTAGGGGTGTGATGAGTATCATGTGTGAAGAAATAATTTTTGATAGAAAACCCTAAAACCCAAAACAAAAACGAATCAAATCTAAACCTACCCAACAAAAAAAAAAAAAAAATCAATTAAAAGTAACATTTCGTACCCAAATCTAAAAAATGGAAAAAGAAAACATTTACCGGTGCGGTTCCGTCGATTTGGGTGGTTGAACTTGAAGGCGTGCAGATGAGAATGTCAAACTGAAAAGTGAAGAGAAAAACTTAATTAAAATACCAAAATCAAAAATAATTCAAACAAAATATCAAAACCTAATCATAATTAACAAACAAACTTAAATCGAAGATAAAAACTCACCGGTGAAAGAAATTAACGGACAGTTAGATGATGAAATCTGAGAGGAAAGTGAGAGACATCTTTTCATTCTTGATTGCAAACTGTGGAAATATTTCAATGAGCTTCTGTTTTTTCTTTTTCATCGACAGGGAAAATCTTTTCTTTTGGCCGTTTGTGTTAACAAATGGAAAGAATGGATGATTGTATGTTTTGGGTTTCAGTTTTTAGAGCGTGCAGATTTTGATCTCTCAATCTCTCTCTCCTTCTCTGTTCTCTGCCTCTCTATTTCTCTGTCTCTCTTTTCTCTCGGTCTTTCTCATTTTTTTTCTCCGTGTAGCAATCTTTCTTTTTTCTGTCTTAAGCAGTTAATTTCCTTTTATACCAAGAGGCTCTAAATGGTGTTTTGATGCTGTGAAAAATTATAATTTATCGTTTTTAAACGGTGTTGTAGCGTTACCAAACAATGTAAAGTATCGCTTTTTAATCCTATTTGTCACTACCTCTTTAATTGTAGGAATCCACTTTCTCTCAGCTTCTGCTATTATATATATATAGATATGATATGGTTAGATTAGATTAGATTAGATAAGTCCAATAAACTATAATGCCAAAAAAAAAAATTAAATAAAAAGAATAAGTAGAGATAGTAAATGTTTATGACGAATGATGATGAAGAAAATTTTAATGAAGAAATAAATTTGCAAAATTATAAACATGATGATAGCGTTGACTTAGATGGGGTTGATTAGGCAATTTGATGAATATGATGAAAATAAATTATTATTTTTGGGTCATTTGTAATATACTATCACTTTTGAATTTAAGTAATTTGAATGTGTATGTTATGAACACATGCTAGTTTAACTTATTTAGTTAGATTGTTAAATATTATTATATAAGTGATGAATAAATTAGTCATTAGTTTAATATATTCAAAATTTATAATGAATATACCATTTATATATGTATATTTATAAGTTTTTATAAATTTTATTAAGTGTTTGTGTAACTTACGATACAAGATACGATACGATACGATACACGATACGAAAAAATTAAAAATCAATTCACGATACGATTTACATTTTGACAATTATGCCTGACACCACTTATCTCTCACTGAAGGCTTCACTTTATTGTTAATATGCTAGTTATATAACATTTTAAATAATTATTCATAATGTTCTTTGAAATTTTAAATAATTATTCATAGTATACAAGTGGCTATAATGTTGCCACGTGTAATACTTACAAATTTAATTATTTGAACTAACACATGCCCTTGCCATTGGCAAATTTCTATGCTTTCCTTAAGGTTGCTCCTATTAGAGCATCCATACTAGCCTCCTCGAATTTTTAGCTAAACTAGCCTTAAAAAACTCATATTTTTCTAATTTAGTTATCTATGTTTTTTATAGTCATACATCGACCTCAACAATACATCACTATTTTAATTAATTATTATTTCTTCATATTCACATTTTTTACCCCAA
The DNA here is from genome assembly GCA_032727855.1 of Quercus ilex subsp. ballota. NCBI lineage: Eukaryota > Viridiplantae > Streptophyta > Magnoliopsida > Fagales > Fagaceae > Quercus > Quercus ilex. The sequence continues at coordinate 20,586,784 of CM064914.1, forward strand.
AATCCACTACCAACCATCACAACCGCACACCTAGGTAGCACAACCCAACAAAACCCACAACAACACAACACAACTCACAAACCCCAACCACCACAATGCTGTCACCATTGCCTTAACCCATAAAACCTACGAACTACTTCCACAAAAACCCAAAATCTCATGCAAACGACCCATCTACGTTGATCTAAATCTAGCAACCACCCCACAAAAACCTAGCCACCATCAGACCCAACCAAAACCCAAATTGAACCTAACCACTATTGCTAACCACGACTTGCAACCCTACATCTCTTCTGTGCTAGCCAATAAGATGTGGGGAAGGGAAGATCAAACGTTTTTAGAGAGAGAGAGAGAGAGAGAGTACAAAATGAAATAAAAAATTAATAAATTTCGTTGTAATGAGCAATAGTACCATGCTACTTGTGGCGTGGTATGTTCATTGTTAAGTTTTTGGGGTTACTTTGGTGAGGCTGATGTGCGATTTTTGTGTGTGGATTTTTTAACTATATTTTTAGCATCAGACTAGTTTAGACTACTAATCTGATGCGAATTCTCTTATGGACCTTTCAATGTCATCAATGAATAAATTTTGATGAGTTTGTTTGGCTATGATGACCTAATTTTGTTGGTCATGACTCATTAAAGGCCATGACTCATTAACAATTTATAATTTTTCAATCTTTGTCCTGATAAACCTCTCATTTGAGACCCAAATAATAGGTCCTACTCTGGTTGGTGAATGCAATCAAGAATAAGACTACAATTTCTAGGAAAAAGCCTGTGAATATTTCTATGGCGAATTCATTTTTTTCAAAAGACTATAAGAATGACAACCAAAAAGTCGGGCAACTTATTGCGAATGAACTCAGATTCATCAAATTACATAAACACAGTCCCAATTAAATTGGGCCAGCTTCACAAATCCTTGTCCCTAACATTTTATATTTTTGTTTAATATGAAATTTAATAATTCTGATTGTGTATGTATATGAAACTATATATTTTACAATTAAAAAAATAAAGATTTATCAAGATTCTAATGAAGGGTTTGAATATACAATAAAATTTAAATTCAATAATATATATATAAATTTATATAGAGAGGGAGGGGCGGACCTAGGACTTGGAGTTAGGGGGGCGAATAATTTGCTGCTAGTTGTGTAGGGTGGCTGCAACCTCCACTCTGCTGTTCAATCGCTGAAGGTTTTTTTTTTTTTTTTTTTTTTTTTTTTGTGTGTATTTTTTTTGTGTCTACTACTAAATAAAAACAAAATTATTTTGTTTAAAAATTTATAAAGTGTCTGGTTGTTTGTTTTGGGTAAAATAGGTTAATTGGGCTTTAGTTTTTTTTTTTTTAATCTTTAAAATTGATAATTTTTGTTGTTGGACTAATTGTTTTGGGCTTGTATATTTTGTTTTAGATTTTAGATCTATAAAATTTTTTATGGCCTTTAAAATGAGAAAAATGCTAGAGCTACAAACTTTTTTACAAATTGTTGATATGACAAATGGTTATTGGTAAAAAAAATGATCTAAGTAGTGAACTCAGATGCCAACCAATAAGAATTTGCCAGCTCAACAGTTTGTAAAAATGTTGTAAAAATTTTTGTGGTTATTGTATTACTCTTAAAAGAATCAATGATATCGTTAAGGGGTGCAAATGTAATTTTGTGGTTATAGATTATGATTGAAGCGCAGTTGTTGCTAGTAATAGTAACAATAATCCCCACACAAGAGAAGGTCTGTGAAAAATACAGTCAAATTCATAAATAAGTACTCACGGTTACAAACATTTTTCTTTTAGCAAATGATATAAAATTAGACAATGAGATGATTCTACTTCTTGGGAACAAACTCCCCTTTTGGACTTTATAGTCCATATCGAAAACAATAGAAAAATAAGAAGGTAGAAAAGTACAAAATGTAGATCAAATATCTAAGTTGGAGATTTTCTTACGCATCAATTCAAGGCCGGCACCTCTCAGTTTATTTTGGACCACACAACTTGCATTGGCAACCACAAAGCAGCTTTTGCACTCCCAACCGTACACCCCAATCTCCCAAATCCCACATTTCGGGCACTCTCCAAACACCTTCTACTCTCCTACATTCCTAACTCCTTAACAATGCAACACCTCTCTTGGTCTACTTATTGGCTCAATTCAGTTCAAGTTCATTTCTCTAAATAAGCAAAGTATAGCGGAGACTTATTAGCAAAAATAAAAAGTATAAAAGGAGACTTTGATATGAACGTATCAGTGTCTTCTGTCATGGCCAGCAATATGGTCCAACTACCCACTTGTAGGCACAGACAAACATCCAAAAGAGTTTAAGTGGCCATTGCAGTCAAATAAATGAATAAATAGAAAAGTAGCTTAGGGTGTATTTGTTTTGGCTTCAAACCACTTCCGGAAATGCTTTTCCGTAAAAGTGAGTGTTTGGTTGTTACTGAAAATTGGGTCAAATTGAAAATGTTTTCAGTGTTGATTGTAAAATAAGGGCAACGGGGCGTAAAATATTTTCTGTTGTTATTTTCATTTCAAACCATTTCCAGAGACACGCAAAGAGAGAAAGAGGGAGAGAGAAGGACTCACAGATGCGCAAACACAAAGAGAGAGAGAGAGATCGCGCCGTCGAACCCACGATCGCGCCAGTCAAATCGCTGTCCTCGTCCCCTCCACGCGACGGTGAGTGCTCTGTTCATCCAAGCACCATCAAGATCGCACACCAGCACTCCAGCACCGGCAAGATCGATCCACATCCAAGAGCTCCGATCCACATCCATGGGCTCTGATCCCTCCTCCATGAGCTTCGATCCACATGAGCTCTGATCCACATGACCCACCCATGCTCGGTCTCTCTCTTTCTCGATCTACCTCTCCCTTTCCCTCACTTGTCGATCACTCTCTCTTCCTCCTTCTCTCTGTTTGACCGAGTTTTTGGTGTTAACAAATGTTTTGTTCTGATTTTTGTTTGGTTTTGTTTTGATTTTTGTTTGTTTTAAGTTTATATATTGAAATTTGTTTGGAAGCTGAGAAAATAGTTGAGAAAATGTGAGAAATTAGTAGAAAAATAGCATTTTCATAATACAACCAAACACTAGAAAATATTTTCCAAAACATTTTTTAGAATGCAACCAAACACTTGAAAATATTTTCCTTTTCCGAAAATATTTTACACTCGGAAAATATTTTACATTCAACCAAACGCAGCCTTAGTAAAATGCAAAAACAAATAATGACATTTAATTTTTTTTCTTCCAATGCTTCGATTGGATGGATATTGGGGGGGGGGGGGGGGGGGGCAGAGCCCAAAAATACAAAATATTTGGAAAAAAAAAAAAAAAAAAAAAAAAAAAAGCTCTCGGCCATATTAGGCCTTCTGAATATTTCATCACACAGTAATTTAAACAATAAAGCATGAATTTCCTTCAGAGGTTCGAACTCCCAACTCTTAAATGATTCACTTAGTACTAGCAAGCTGGGTGCGAAGGAGCTTGGCTGCAGCAACCATGTTTTTAAGAGCTGGCTTCACCTCAGTGTACTTGCGAGTCTTGAGTCCACAGTCAGGGTTAACCCACAAGATGTTTGTCTCAAGCACAGCAAGCATCTTGTTGATCCGGTCAGCAATCTCCTCAGTTGATGGTATTCTAGGGGAGTGGATGTCATAGACACCAGGGCCAATTCCAGCACCGTACTTGACTCCCTCACGGAAGACCGAAAGAAGCTTCTCATCAGAACGAGAATTCTCAATGGTGATCACATCAGCATCCATGTCGATAATTGAGTGAATAATGTCATTGAAGTTGGAGTAGCACATGTGGGTGTGGATCTGTTGATTGTTGAAAGATGAGAATAAAGAAAAAAATTGAAGCAACTGAAAAAGAATGAAACATAAAGCTAAACTTCAAGGTGTTTTAAGTAGGAAGTGAAAAGGGAATAAACCTGGGTAGTGTCGACGACACCGCAGTTAGTGATCCTGAAGGAGTGAACAGCCCAGTCCAAGTAGAAAGCTTGCTCGGATTTCCTAAGAGGCAAACCCTCTCTCAAAGCAGCCTCATCAATTTGGATAACATTAATACCAGCTTTCTCAAGATCCTCCACTTCGTCCTTGATGGACAATGCAATTTGATAGCAAGTCTCATGTCTGACAACAGGAATTATATGTAGTGTTAGTCTTAAAAAAACAGATCAATCAACAGAAGTAGCTTGTTCTATCCTTTTTATCTCTTTTGGGTATTCTATTATTTTTATACCTTGGCTGGTCATTTCGAACAAAGGACCAGTTGAGAATGGTGACAGGGCCAGTAAGCATTCCCTTCATAGGGCGAGCAGTCATGCTCTGAGCGGCAGAGGACCAGAAGACAGTCATTGGGTTGGGACGGCTCACATCACCATATATAATGGGTGGCTTCACACAGCGAGATCCATAAGATTGCACCCACCCATTGACAGTAAAGGCAAAACCCGACAGCTGCTCCCCGAAATACTCAACCATATCATTCCTCTGTAATGAAAATTTTCCACAATTAGTGGGAGCTACTCATACAAAGATAAAAGGTAACCTAGACAGATACGGTGCTCTTTAAAATTTTAAATTTTAGGAAAGCATTAGATATATCCTACTGCTGATCTTCAAATAAACAGATATTAATATAGGGTATCACACCTCAGGCTCTCCATGAACCAGAACATCAATATCAAGTTCTTCTTGGAGCTTGACAACTTTGTTAATTTCCTCCTTAATGGCCTTAACATATTCATCCTCAGAGATTCTATAGAGAACAGCATGGTCAGGGAATATATTAGATAAACATTCAAAACTCACATGCTGAGCAAAACAAATAGAATTGTCACTTCACTCACTTCTTTGCCTTGTACTCACGACGGACCCTTCTGAGTTCAATGGTCTGAGGGAAGGAACCAATGGTGGTGGTAGGGAGAATTGGAAGGTTGAGCTTCTTCTGCTGAGCATCCAGTCTGGCGCTCACATTTGTAGCACGGCGGTGGTCAGAACCCTTCAAAGCAGCAGCCTGAGGAATCAAGAAATTAAGTCATCAGTAAGCACATATACATACAGCATAGCCACTTGAAAGGCAGAAAAATGAAGAATGAGGCACTCACGGCTTTCTGAACAGATTCATTTGTCACCCTTGGAGAGGACTTCCTTGATGCCTGAGCTGCAGCATTATCAGAGAAGAATGCCTGAAAATAAAACCACAAAGAGTGAGTATGTGGCATTCATATCAACTTAAGCAAACAGAACAATTAAACACAAAAGCAATTTCCTTCAAGGTGGTTTACAAGATTTCTCCCAGAAGTGCAAGCAAAAATCTCAACTAATTTTCAAGCAAACAATGCTGCTTCACATAGCCAGCCATCTCTTCTAACTTAAAGTCCAAGATTTGTAAATCCACTTATCAAACATCACTATTATCCTCATTACTGACTAGGAACCAACCACCACAATGGAACCAGTAATTTCAGTACACAGACACACACAGGTAACTTACATCATCCTTATGACCAGCCAGGGCCTTAGCCAATGCATTCACTTCAACAACTTTCTGTGCTGCAAAAGCAAGCCATGACTTGATTTCATTGTCCAACTTAGTCTCATTAACTAGATCAACAGCAGTATGGAGAAGCGAGCAGGAGGTAGAGACCACTAGTTTATCTGCACAGAAGAAAGGAAAGAAAAAATAAATAAAGAACTACATATAATGACATCTATCACCATGAACAACAAGACATAAAACATTTGTACCTTTGCCCACAATGCTCTCAAGAGCATGCAATGTGCTAAGAGAAGCAGCAAGATCATTGGCCCAAATATTCCTTCCATCAACGACTCCAGCAAAGAGGTATTTTCCCTTGGGGAATTCAGCCTTGATCAAATCAAGGGTCTTAGTACCACGAACCAAATCAAATCCAAAAGCAGTGACACCATTCAAAGCAGTTAGTGTCTTGAATGCCTCAGCAGGAATATCAGCAAAGTAGGTCTCAATGAGAACATTCAATCCAGATAAAGATGATTCTAGCTCAGAGTAGGCATCAGTGAATGCTTTCAATTTGTGAGAATCAAGATCCAATACAATGGTGGGCTCATCAAACTGAATCCAGGAAGCACCAGCTGCTTTAAGCTCAGAGATCACTTCCCTGAAGAAAATATTCATCGATGCAACAATGAATTAGAAAATTCAGATCATTTAGATCCGGAATAAATGACATAGATGGTAAGTTAAAAAAAATCTCACTTGTAGATAGGAAGGATTTTTTCAAGAAGGGAGAGGAGAGAGAAGTTCTTCTCAACACCCTTTGCAGGTTTAGACAGCAACAAGTAGGACACAGGGCCAACAAGAACTGGAACAGTATCTACTCCAAGCTGCATGAGACACAAAGTGAGTGGAACTCAATATACGGCATATATTAGTAAGTTGATTCACAGCTAAAGAAAATTGAAAGGAATAACTTGTAATTATGATCAGGGCCTGGTACTATTACTATAGAAGGAGGATATATGATAAGAAACCATCATGATGCTTGCATTGCTAGGTTTAACTTCTAGTTTCTATACATGTATGTCATATCAATTTCAAACCATTATCAACATTTTTTTTTATTGGTAAGCTACACACGCTCACACACACAAATTAAATGGGTTTCGAACCCATAACCTCAGCATCCACCCACACTTGTGAGAATTGAAAGAGCAATTTGGGTTCAAGTCATCATATGGACATATTTGACATTCGTAAAAAAAAAAAAAAAACCTCACTCCTTTGGACACATTTACCAAAGCAGCTACATACACACAGAGCCAATATATAAATTAATTGACAAAATATTACCGATATTAGAAGTCTAATGGCCTCTTTGGATGGATGAGGATAGGAGAGAGATAAGCTAATTTTGTACTAAATTTACTCTACTCTATTCTAATTTACTCTACCCCTCCCTCCGCTCAATTCAAACTGACCATAAATGATCAGCTGATAAAAGAAATAGAAAAGAAACATACCGCCTTAGCCTCCTTGTATTCAGAAACTGCCTTGTGAGAAGCATAAGAGAAGTTAACATCAGGTCCCAATTCAGGGACAATGAAATGGCTGGATGGATCAACAAAATAACAATAGTTCAATAAAAATAAAAAACTTAGTAAGTAAAGGAAGGAAAGTGATGATGATGAAAGTGACTTACTAGTTGGTGTCGAACCACTTGGTCATTTCCATAGCAGGTACAGAGGCATTTCCTCTGGCCATGGAGAAGTAGGTGTCGAATCCAATTTCACCACCATTCCAACCGTATCTTGGTGGAACAGCGCCAAGCATTGCGGTAGTGTCAAGCACCTGATCGTAGTAAGCGAAAGTGTTGCTGGGGATGTACTTGATCCCGGCATCAGCCATCTGCTTCCAGATGGATGACCTCAAATCTGCACTCACCTTCTGCAATTCCTCAGCACTGCTCTTTCCATCCCAGAACGATTCCAATGCGAACTTCAGCTCTCTCTTCGGGCCCATGCGAGGGTATCCAACAATATGTGATGCCATTGTTCGTTCTAAAATCAAATAAACAAAATTAATTTTTAAGTACTGCGATTCCTGGATCTGTTTAAGAAGAAACTAATCAATTCAATTCTTTCAGATCTATATCTAACACATTGGTTGGTTTCAATTTCAATTATGTATGTTTTGCCCAGATCTAAATCTAATATCTGAAGTCCAGGTCAGATCTAATGTGAATAGCAAAGACCAATTCTAGATCCGGAGGATAAGTAGGGTTCAAAACACCGCTTTCTTATAACCAAAACTAGATCCGCCTTGACCCTAGCTAATACTAATTGAGAGATGTGTGTGCTTGTGGTAAGGTCCTATATATATATATATATATATATATAAAATAAATGGGACTCACAAACTCACTCACCAATAGATCTCTCAAACAAAACAAAAAAAAGAAACAGAAAGAAAGCAAGGAAGTGTTTTTAGATTTGAGTTTATAGAGACGTCGTCGTTGTCTTTTTTATGTTTTAGAGAAGCAACTAAACTAAAAAGAACGAAATAAAAACAGGGTGTTGCATGAGGAGAGACTGGACAGGGAGCAACGAAAAGAGCATACCTTTCGGATCTCAGATTATTATTATTATTATTTTTAAAAAAAAAATTTTAAGAACGAACGAATGAGGGAGGAAGGAGTCTTTGCTGAGCTTGGAGCAGAGCAGAGAAGCGCGAGTTGAATGGAGAGTATTTGGGTCCTATTTATACCCAAATTTGGAATTATCAACTTTTACTACCGTACTGGCTGGCGTGCAGTAGATCTCATTTGGCCCGCTTTTCTATGAATTTCTACTTTTTTTAACTATTGTTATTTTCTCTATTATTTTTAGTATCTTTACTCGCTCTTGTGGCGCGTGCGACGGTTTTGAACTGGTGTTAACTCTGCAACGTCAACAAACTAATCAAAACTTTGCTTTAGTTCGTTTCACATTTTCTAGGAAATTTTTAAAAAACTATTTCCAAGCAAAACTATTTTATTTTCTTACAATTGTTAACTACTTTTGAAATGAGTAGTAGGAAATTTATTTCTTAACTTTCCTTATTTAACTTCGCGTGAAATAAAGTTGTTTTCCATAAAATTTTAGGTTGTGGTTGTTTCAGCTATAATGAAAATTAGTAAAACATTTTATATGATGGTTAGTGTTTGATTTGGACTGAAAAAAAAAAGGATTTTTGACCATAAAATAGGTGGGCCTAAAGTGTAAATTTGTTTACACTTCAGATTTACCTTCAAACCATTTTTATGGTCTACCCAAACTGAGAGAGCACCACCGACACCTGAACTCGAGTTCCGGTCCATCGCCATCCGTGGCCATGCCTATCATTGCCAATTAAGTTCAAATCCAAAGCCCTCTTCCTCTCTCTCCATCCTTCTTTCTCGCTCTTCCTCCCATACCAATCTTACTTCTCTCTCTCTACCTTTTTGTCATCCCTTCCTCCCTCATCAATTTGGCCACATTGTTGTGGATTTTTTTTTTTTTTTTAATATTGGAAATATATTTGTTTTGGGTTTTGGAGAATCGGTGGTTGGGGTGATTTGTGGGTTTCAATGGTGGTGGGTTAGGTTGAGTTTTAGCATTGATGGTGGCCGATTGGGGGTGGTTTTTGGTGGATTGGTTGCTTGGGTGATTTGTGGGTTTCAAGGGTGGTGTGTTGTAGGTTTGGTAGATGGGTTTTGATTTTTTATTTTGAGATTAATGAGTTTTGATTTTGTTTATAATTTTTTCAAGTTAATTGGTTATGTGGTGGTTGATGGTGGCTAGTGGTGGCTAGGTTTATAGTGGTGGCTGGGTTGATGGAAATAGATTTTTACATGCAAAACCAAACATTGAAAATAATTTTATAGCATATTTTCCATAAAGCAGACAAACAACTAAAAATATTTTCATTTTCATAAAACATTTTCACTTGAAAATATTTTACACTTGAAAAATATTCTACATACTACCAAATGCAGCCATAGTGGAAAAGAACTTTATCTCCTACTAAGTTAAATATGAGAAGTTAAGAGATAGTTTTTCTTTGACCCTTTTTTTTAGAGAAATGCTATGTCCACAACATTTTCACAATAAATTCTATGTGGCAAGTTGTTACAGGTTGATAATGGTGGAGTAAAGAAGTAATTTTAGTGGTAGGTTCAAATTTGAACTAATAACAACCAACCACCTATGATTTGTTATGAAAATGTTGTGGACGTAGCACTTTTTAATACTAAAAAACACTTGAAAATGTGTAAAACTATTTTCACATAAGGTTTTCCATTAAAACAAACGACCTTAATTTTAAGCTTAAAAATCAACTCATATTCAATTTAATATTAAAAAAAAAAATCTTAAACATTTGACATCATTGAGCTTGATTAGAGACTTCAGCCTAATGAAGTTTTTCTTTTAGGCCAAATTCATGTGAATGTAATGGGATATTATGTTAATGCCTCTTAAAATGATAGTTAATTGTTAATACCGTTCCTCCAAAATTAAGGGTTTTGCACTTGGAGTTGCCATTATCTTAATTAACAAATAAGAAAACCATAATGAATTCGACATTTTATTGATTAAATTGAAAATTTGCATTTGATAGAAAGATATAAAGAAATACATTACCTTCATTCGAGATAGAATCTTAGAAAGTACATGGTTTTGATTCCTAGTTATATTCTAAAAAATGAAAATTACATGTGAGAAAACCTAATCTACAAATCATTAATCTAAAATCAAAAGATAAGTTAAAAAATAGGAAGGTGTTAAGCACTCCACCCATATGATAGTCATGGATCCATGTCATGAAGCAAAACATTCAAACTTGTTGCAAACAAGTAAACAATATGTCATTATCATGAAAGTAGATTGAAAAATTAGAGTTTGAAAAAGATATTTAGCATACGAGTTTATTCCATAAACCCTAGATAGATTTGAAGTTTAATGATCTAAACTACATGGTTTAGAGATTTATACCTACATGCAATGTGTTGACACCTTATTTTGCAACCCACATTTAACCTCACCTAGAGGGTAAAATGGTAATTTTGCCTTGCATCTTGATTTTGGTCATTAGATCCTTAATCTCATTTCACCAAAATGATCTTGATGTTGAAACATTCAAATCAACTAGTTATAAGCCCTAATCGGACGACTAGATTGAAAGTTATCATCAAATCAAGTTTTAATGGCTGAGATGCACTATCACAAATTGAGTCCGACTATATGTGATTATGAACAATTGATTTCAATTGGTTATAAGTATAATCAATTTGAGATCAATGATGTGTCATAATTTGATTGATTATGACTACATTTTATGGTAGGGTTGCACACATCTAATTAACTATACAGTTAAACATTAATCATTCAATGAGTAATTTGTGCAATTATATTTTAATTAGGGTAAATTTGGAACTAATTAGGTCTGAAATAGGAGTGATTGGAGCCTATTAATGTTAATTGGAAACTAATTTAGGACCTATTAATGCTAATTGTGCTGACAAATGACCTCTATTCACCATTTCATTGATATCTCTTAGAATATTTTGAATCTGTGAATGAAGTTAATTTTCTCAAAAACTAGACATCCGGGGCTTCAATTTGAGCATAAGAATGAGACAATCCGATCAGAATTGAGTCAGATATGATTTTTTAAAATTGGCTCTACAGGCTGTTACAGTAATTACGGGAAAACCGAATTTTGCTTGCTCCTCACTTCCACCAATCTCTCCATTTAATACACCAGATTTCCCCAAATGCTAAAATGAGGTCTAGGTTCATGATTCTTTGTCAACCCTCATTAAATGGTATTTCATTTATATTTCCTCAACCACTACTATATAAACTCCTCATCTCCTTCATTCCAGAGCACACAAAAAACCCCTCTCTCTTGAGTTTTAGTGAAGTTGAGTAATTTTATCATATCTTGGTCTTCCTAAGACTCAAGGTATTGAGTGAGACTCACTCTCCATCTTCTAGCTCTTTTTTTCCTCCACCCTTAGGACCTCTCTCAAGAGTCTCCTCCTTCACCATATGGATGTTGAATGAAGGTATAATCATTTTCCCTAATTGTTTTTGGTGTTGCCATGATGAGAGTTTAAGATTAAAGCATAATAGTAATCATTTAAATTCCCTTGAATATGTTTGAATGTTCTTAATTATTCTTATATGTTCCTCACATGTTCTTGATTGTTCATCACACGTTCATGTATAATACTAATTTTAATCTTAAATCCACGTCAAAAATATGAAAAACATGTTTGTTTAATAATTCTTTCAAATCCTTGAATCTAGGATATCACCATCTACACACATTCACTTGAATTAATTTTTTAATCCAAATGAAATGCTTAATAAATGGAATTAGGGTTTATCACATACACACTTTAAATTCAACATGCAAATTGATTGATAATATATTAGATGATGTGATATGAACATTGGCCACCATAGTCTAGAAGACCAGTTTCACCGGGCAAAGTAGGTGCCTAACACCTTCCCATCTTATAACATAGCTTCTAAACTTAGATCAAGGGTTGATAGACCAATGTTTATCCTTGTAATTTTCAATTTTTAGATTGTAACTAGGAAATAAAGTTATGTACTTTATCTTAGATTGTATCTAGGACCAAAGACATGTAATTTTCCTATGATCAATGTAAATTCAATTGAAAATTAATAAAATGAGGAATTTTTTTTATTTTGGTTTTCTTATTTATCCCAATAACTAAATAAGTGGTGATTCCATTGTAAAACCCTTAATTTAAAGGGGAAAATATAATTAGTCGAACCTCAATTTTGAGAGGCAATAACACGACTCCACCCATTCACGTGGGTTTGGCCCAACATCATAAAAATGGGCCTGGGGCGCGGTCTCTCACAGAATGTTAGATTCAAGTGATGACCTTAAATGTTTTAGTATTTTGAATGTAAGTGCAACACGTTCTTCGATCAAGCTCGGAATTTAGGTGGCACTTTGACTTTATTTGGATCAAGGTTCAATCGGAATGAATGGAACCTTCTTGGATCGATATTGAATAGGTGGCTCCTCCTTGGATCAAGTCTTGGATGAGCAGCTTCTCTTTGAATCATTAGGGCATCACCTCCTTTCTTTGAAGTTTTCTTCAAAAATGCTCTCCGTGTTCTTCAAAGGTTTAAGCAAAGTGATGATAGATCTTTGAGTTAAGAGGTTACCTTTGAGGTGATTAGTATTCAAAAAGTCATGAATTGATGGAAATGATTAGCAATCACCTTAGTGGCATTCTTCAATAGCTCTCAAAGGATTTCAGTGTCTTGTGAATGAGGGGGAGTCTCCTCTATTAATAGAGGGAATAGAGGGCCTTGGGGATAATTTAGGATGAATTTGAAAGTCTCCTTAGCTTAATTTTTAGCACATGTACAGCACTGGCAGCTCTACATGTTACTCAGGGTGGTCACAATGATCAACACATTGTGAATAGATCCACATATAGTTAAAGCTAGAAGTAGTCTTAAAAAGAAAACAGATCCACATTGCAAAAAAAAAAAAAAAAAAAAAGAGAAGTACTGTTCAGAAACAAGAAGTAAAGATAAACTTATACAGCCTTAGTTGTCTAAAAAAAAAGGGGAGAAACTAATACATCTGAACTAGGGATGGCAATTTTTCCTAGCCCCGCTTAACCCGCCCCTCCCTGCTTCGCCCCGCGCAGGTTTTCCCCACCCCACAAAAGTGGTGGGGCGGGGATGGGTTAAGATTTTAGCCCCGTACCACGGGGTGGGGTGGGAATGGGTTCAAATTTTTTAGACCAGCCCCGCCTCGCCCCGCATTGCTAAGGGTTATAATTGTAAATTTTTCATACCTTAAAACCCTATTATTTAAACAAACATATCAATATTAGCTTATTTTATTCCACCTAATGTGGTTCTCTGTCTTTATTTTGTTATGTGTTATACTATGAGATTTTTCTTTTTTATTATTTTATTATTTTTTATGATTGTCTTGTTAAACAATTAGATATATTATTCATTTTTTTCTAAAAATTGATTTGATTTGATGGGATAAATTTAGTTATAATTTCAAGTATATTTTTATTAATGAAATAGGTTTCATTAAAAAAATTGTACTAGTTGTAGGTAAAATTAACAAAAAGTAGAGTTTTACGAGGTGGGGCGAGGCTTCGTAGGGCTTCAAGGGGTGGGGATGGGGTAAGAAAGTTTTTCCCGTCATGCGGGGCGGGGCGGGGATGGGGCAAGACAAAACCATACGGGGCGGGGACGAAAACCCCATCCTTCGGCCCCGCCCCACCCCGCCCCATTGCCATCCCTAATCTAAACTTAAAAAAAAAAAAAAAAAGGAAGCAAGGAACTAAGGTATAAGGCCTGCCAGCAAAGAGCCTCCTGAGGGAATCACAGGGACAGGTGACGAGGAAAGAAATCGTTGCTTCTTAACTTTCAAATCTTGCAGAACCTTACCAGCACGAGCCAAGGCCTCCTCAGAAGCAGCAATCTCGGCATCAAGGTCCTTAGAAACCTTCCTCTAGAATAGCATGTGGGCTAAGGATCGCAAGTACTCCAACAGGAAAGATAGATTGAACTTGGCCTCCATGAGATCCTGTACCACCCCTCTTCACTCCAAAAGCCTCTCCTCAAATAGGAAATCAAGAAAGGAGTCCCTTAAGGAAATCAACACGACACCTAGGAGTTCCATCAAAATGTTGCTTAAGAATACCTCCCCTAAATCCACTGGTGAAGTCCCCATGGACTTTGAACAACTCCTCCAAGAGTGGTAGAACTTCCACAGGCGCAGAGAAGCGTAGGAAGTTACCAAAGGGAGGACTAAACCGATGAAAGTGGCTTGCAGAAAGGCTGTTGAACTCCAGGAGATCAAAGCAGGCTAGAAAAGCGTGAAGCCCTGAGCTAGGATCTGAGACAGTCACCCTTGGAGCCTCCCCCATTGTTTTGTCTCCACTCTTAGGAATTAGAGAGCTTTCAACCCTCTGGATGGTTTGGGGGATCCCCACCTAAGTTTCAACAACTTGGATGTCAGAAGCAGATTCCACAACTACCTCAGGAACTACGAGCTCAGGATCCTTAGCACCTGTGTCAACACCTGCAAAAACGGAGAAAATTCAAAGAGAAAGAACAAAGGAAGATATGTAAAGTGGGAAAGTAAGAGAAAGCTAAAGAACTAGTATCAGCTTCTTGTGGCAGAGCCTCCTCCTCTTGCCCCTCTGATTTCTTGGAGGACTTTGTGAAAGAACACACAGCATGTTGGAGAAAAGGTGAGGAAACTTTGACAAAATTTCCAAAGGAAAGGAAGTATACTGGGGGCTTCGCCATAAAAGGAAACAGCAAGGGAGAAGTATGGAAGAAAGTGGAAAAAAGAAAAGGAGGAGGGGGAAGTACAATGAGGGTGAACAATATGCACCTTCAGAACCCTCTGACTCAAAGGAAGAGGCGGCCTCAAGGGCAGATTGAACACTGGTTTGACCTAAAAGGGGAAAAGAAAACAAGAACTCTCAAGAAGAAATGATAAAAGAGATAAGATTAAGCATTTATAAAGGGTGGATGAGGCTCACCTACTTGTATGGATGAAGATGCCCCCCCAAGGACTTTTTGCTCAATGCAGGCTCAATTATGGGAAGTGACACAGTTTTGGTAGGACTAAGAGTCTGCATGGGCTTAGGATCTTGGGGAACAAGAGGCTGAGAAGCTTTAGGGTCCTAAACAGCCAGGGGGACAGAAAGCAGAATAGGCTGGACATACTTTACTGCCTCCCTAACTTCCTTGGTCACATCAACACTAGGGGGCTACTTTTCCACGTCTAGGGGAATAGTGGATGGAGCTGTTATCACTTTTTTCACTAGAGTCCCACCAATCATGGAAGGAGATACCTCCACCTGCAAGAGAAAAAGAAGAGTATGTGGTAGAACATCACAAAATGCACAGCACTGGAAAAGAATGAAAGCAAATAGTAAAAGGCATAAATAAAAGGAGGCCATACCACATCATCACCAGATGACTAACTCTTGCCTCTCTTGGGGTCTGACTTGCGTTTGGACGGTAAGAAAGGAATGACCATTCATCAGTTAAAAGAGAAAAGGAGAGACACAACAAAAACAATGAACTACTGCAAATAAAAGAAAGAAAAAGGAAAGAAGCCTTGCCCTTCTCTCTTTCTCTCTTTCTCTCTTTCTACAGATTCTCCAATGGTCTTTTGTCTACTACGGGTATGCCCAGAGAGTCCTAAGGGAGACTGGAGTATGAAATCAAAGGACCTCGAAGAATCAAAGGACCCCTTCACTCAGATCTTTGGGAGTAAGGGGTGGCCAATTTCCTTCCCAACTGTAGAGGGGTCCATTCTCTCGGGTTTCTCAGAAATGACCAACTGTTTTTGGGATTTTGCAGTCTTCCTGTTTGATGTTAGTCTCAGGACCATCTTCAGTTCCCTCAGCATTTTCTTCAAGCTCGGCTCTCTCGACAGCTTCCTGTTTGATGTATTTCTCTTTACCTTTGCCTATAGGAGTGGCAACACCAATTTCCTTTATTGCCCCTCTCTTGATTGGCACACCAAAAGAGTTACCCATAATAAGGTCACACCCTGACCAAGCCTCAGGAGAGTCTTGCGCATAACATACCCAACCACCCCTAAAAGCATGCCACTCCACAAATTCTATCTTGCTACTTATGTCAGTAGACACAATGCCAGCACTAGGGAGGGTCAGGCGTCTGTTGGAGGTAGGAGCAAATAGAATACTAGGATCAGAAACCCTCCCAATCTTACTAGAACCAACGCAGTCTGAGAAGGACTTTTGAACTCTCCTCCAGTAACCAACAAAGCCACTGGAGGCAAAGATTCCTCTTTGGGAGTTTGGCACCACAAACTGGGAGCTCCACCGCGACTAGTAAGAAAAGGCCTAGAGCCTTAGGAAAGGATCCAGAGAAGGGAGAAAAGGTACTATATCTTTAAATAACGGTGGGATGTCCTGACCAAAGCAAAATTGCCGGAGTACCCAGTATGTCGAGTAATGGGTGAACCTGGGACCACTTGATGAGGGCACTAGAAGCCATGAGGGACTGATGCAAGTCAAGTACGCCAAATTGCCTTCGTCCCCATGATGCAGATCAAAAGTATTCCCTGGAGAGTTAAGAAAAGAGGCCAATACAGAATCACAGACGAACCTAGGGTTGAACTCCTGGGAGAACGCCAACTCAAGTGCCCTGCTTGATCAAACAACTCAACCAAATTGAAGCTGCCACCTTTCAAGTTGGCCCAACGAAAAATGATGGGGTGGCTATCAATAGAACTACCACACAGAACCTTAATTACATCCAGGAATCCTTGGAACTAATCTTTTATAAATTTCAAACTCCTACGCTTTGCTAAAGTAATAGAAGAGTGATCCCACATGAATACTTAGAGAATGGCACAGTGAAGGGATGAAGTGATAGCATAGCAAGAATCACCCTCGACTTTATCTCCATGAAGCAAGTCTAATTAGGAGTAAACACGGCCTAGGAACATGGGGGCCAAAGGATACTGAGTACTCTGGGGCAGTATAATTGCTAAAGGAAAGAAAACAGACTTAACCCCATACCCGACAAACTCACTGAATAAAAACTTACTAAGCCAAAGTGCCAAAAACCCAACTCGCCTAACTGCCTTATCCTTCTCTCGAGAAAGGTTCATGACCCACTTGCCCATTCTAGCTAGTTTCCCACCAAGAGAAGCAGTACACCCGCCAAAGTGGCTGAATAGTTTATCTTCCACTTCGAGATCCTCACTGGAAAAATTAATGTCGAAAGGATTCTCTTCACCAAACATCGAGAGGAGGAGGTTATTGACCACATCCTCTAAGGTGATAGTGAGCTCACCAACGGAAAAGAGAAAGGTGTGAAGAGAAAGGCACTAACGGCGTACCAAGTGTCTAAGGCCCTTAGCGTCTCTAAAACCTTCAAGGTTCCTAGAAATTGCTACTGATTTCAGGATCCTAGCACACTCCAGACAACTAACAAATTCACCATAGGAAAGCTCCCTGTCCACCCAAATAGGCCAAACGATGATCCTCTTTGGAACGAAGTCAAAGAAAATGGGAACCGCCTCTTGAGATCCCCGCCTAATTTGGAGATCTAAAATCTCCCTTGGATCTAGAACCTAGGCGGAACTGGAAAACCCCGACTGGTCGGAGAACACCCAAGTATGAAGGGAAGGAGGGGCCTTACCGTGAGACACCTGAGGAAAAAACAAGCTGGGGGTGTACCAGGGGTCCTGTAAAGGGAAAGCTGGGCGTTCCGTGACCTCCTGCGTCTCACCCTAAGCAAACCCAGAGGAGTTTTCACCCTCAGAAGGACTGGGAGTGCGCTTCTTCCTTTTCGTGAGGAAAAGGAAGCCATGGAGCGGCAAATGCACTGGGAAATAGGGAAGTCAAAGAAGTGAAAAACACAGAAGAAGAAAACAGAGAAATTTAGTGATTGGAAGAAAGGTAATGAGTTTGGAAATGAAGGTCTCTAGAAAGTGAAAAGAAAGTATGAAGTGACTGCAATAATGGCGCAAAGAGCAAGTCTACTCATGTATGGGCTGCAAGCAACCCACGAGCTCGAGGGGCTAAATGTTGAGGTCTAAAAAAGTCATAATGTCACACCAAGGCCCAAAATGACACAGAGAGTTAAACTCCATGAAAAAAAGAAAAAAAGAAAAAAAAAAGACTTGAGCCCGCAATAAAGAAAAAAAGATGGTAGGCCCAACTCCATTAAGAGATCTAAGGAAGAACCTAGACCCACGAATGGATGAGCCTTAGAATTCATGAAACAAAGGGAAGAAGAAAAAAAGCCTAGCCCACCAAGGTCAAAAAATCACTAGGTAGTCCAGTGGTAAGAACTGGGCCGAGATACCTAGGGACTGCTAAGGGCTCGGGATCCTCGGGACGTGCAGCAAAGTAGGGATGAGATTAAGACAGCTCAAAAGGAGTGCTAAGAAACACAAGAAACGAGAACAGATACGTCCCTATCAACCACCCAATGATCCAGAAAGGAACCAGAAAGCTTAAAAACCAACAATTCATGAGCTAAGGGCTGAAGAACCATGAAGGGAAGTAGTTGGGAAGACTTCCAACCTGGCAGGAAAGAATCAGCTCACTTGGGAAAAATGACAAGAGAAAAGGTAGTCAAAAGCTGAGTCTGAAAAAGGCGAGAGGCCTTGCAGAAAAGAAAGACCAAAAGTCAGCTCTTTAAGGACACCCTAGAATGGAAGGTCAGCAGAAGACTTTTGGGGAAGAAGCACCAAAAGGAGAAAATTATGAGAAATAAGGAAGGGACCAACCACCAATATTACTAGCACAACATTGGTTCTGGTACCTAAGAGAGCAAATGAGAGAGAATCAGTGGTACCCCGGAAACCCTAAGATGGCACTATAAAAGGGGGAAGTAGTCAACAGTAAAGAGGCATTTCAGCAACGGTGAATTAGAGTAGAATCATTGAGAAAGCTCTGTTAGAATTCAAAGAAAGTAAGAAAAGAGAGGAAAACACCGTCCAGTATCCTCAAACAGCCACTAGAGAACACACTTGGATTCAAAGGGATTCAAACTTTGCAAGTCATAGAGGCTTGAAGAGCCATCTAAGTCTATGATTTTTGAACTTATTTGAACCTTGTGATACGTCCTAGTGAGCATGATGTATTACACAATTGAGAAATTAATGAAATATTACATAGTATCTTAAGGACCCCTAACGTTTACTTTGTGTCTTTCTCTATCGCATTGCCCATTTATTGTTTCTTGTTGTTCAATGCATATATCTCTTGTTTGCTAGTATGTATGTGTTGTAGGATTTCTGCTCTGTGCTCCATCTGATTCATAATCAGCCCATTTAGCTGCGGTGAACCAAGCCCAGTCCCTTAAAACAACAAGTAAAAGAACCCGAGGTCCTTCGTTTCTACTTGGGCCTAGGTACTATCCAAAAAAGGACCCTCGCAAAGAACTCTTTGAAAGGTGCAGAAAGTACAAACTACGTATGAATCCCGTAAAGTTTGCTTTTGGAGTATCTGCTGTAAAATTTCTTAGATTCTTAGTACATCACAGAGGCATAAGTGTAGATCTAGCCAAGGCCACAGCCATCATAATGATGAAAAGACCTACAATGATTAAAGAGCTCAAAAGTTTCTTGGGAAGGGTCTTCTACATCAGGAGGTTTGTGCTAGGATTAGCTTCAGTCACAGGGGATTTATCCAAACTGTTGAAAAAGGGAGCTGAGTTTACTTGGGGAACTAAACAGCAGGAAGCCTTTCAGAGGATCCAATAAATCATGAATCATCTTTCTACCCTACAAGCACCAATACGTGGGCGACCCCTATTGCTATATTTAGCATCAAACTCCCAAGCTATAGGGGCCTTGCTAACACAGGAAGATGATGATAGGAATGTGTAACCCATTTATTATGTGAGCAAGATACTTAAAGATACAGAAACCAGGTACCCCAGGATAGAAAGAACGTGTCTAGTGGTTATCTATGCGTCTCAAAGGCTAAAACGGTACTTCTCAGTCCGCCAGATCCTCTTAGTAACCAAGTTACATCCCATAAAAGCACTCGTTCATCAACCACTCCTAACGGGAAGAATAGCACAGTGGCTAGTCTTGCTCCTCAATATGACATCGGTCTCAGGACCCCCAAGGCTGTCAAAAGCCAAGTCATAGCAGATCTGCTAACCCAGTTCCTAGGGGAAGAAGAGTGTTCACTAAGCGAGGAGATCCCTAAGGAAGTGGTAGTGGCAGAACTCCGAGGAAAGAAGTGGACAATGAGATTTGATGGGTCAGCAACGACAACTTCAAATGGCTTGGGAATTGTGCTAAGTTGCGAAAATGGGGATACCATGCCATTATCTTTCAAGCTTGGGTTCTCATGTTCAAATAATGTTGCTGAGTATGAGGCATACCTGATTGGGCTGGCCATAGCATTCAGCATAGGAGTAAAACATATGAGGGTTTTAGGAGACCCCAACCTCGTGTTCTCCCAAGTAAAGGTTGACTTTGCACTAAGAAAGCAAAGTTTGGCAGCTTACAGAACTTAGGCTTAAAGGGTGCAGCAAAAATTCCAAACCTTTAATGTGGAGTACTCCCAAAGGAGTGAAAACAGGTTCGCTGATGCACTAGCCACCTTAGAATCCCAGATACTATTCAAAGGAAAGGGCACTTTGATAAGAGTAAGTAAGCAGGAACATTCCATCATAGGGATCCTCAAAAAGATATTCCTGAAGAACCAAAACAGAAAGATTGGAGAAATAAGGTAAAAGGGAAAATGGAAAAGTTAAGGCATGGAGGAAGCATCAAAGAACTAAAAGATTATACTTTGATAGAAGGAGAGCTGTACAAGAGGTTGCCCGGAGGGATCCTGTCCAAATGTATCAACAAGAAAGAAGGAAAGCTGAGATTAGAAGAGTTACACAACCAAATCTGTGGGATTGCAGAAAAAATCAACCTATACAGAAGGATGCAGCACATGGGGTACTATTGGCCAAATATGAACAAAGAGACTGCAACTATACAAGAGAAATGTCAAAGGTGTCGGCGTCCAATGGGCAAAGAAGAAAGTTGTGCTGTGTTTGTGACAGAAGATTGGAGGACTCCATTCATGGAATACTTGGCTTAAGGGATCCTACCAACTGACAGGACATTAGCCCGCCAGCTCAAGAAACTTGCCGTCAGATACTTCTTGCAGAACGGAATCTTGTTAAAAAAGAGGTACAGCAGGGATCCCATAAGATGCCTAGGGCCTAGGGAAGCCAGAGAAGTAGTCAGGGAAGTCCACTCCAGTGACTGTGGAAATCACCCAGGGAAAAGAAAGCTCTACAAGCAGCTGTTGCAGTTGGGATACTATTGGCCTACAATGAAAAAGGACTCCGAGGACCTGGTTAAAATGTGTCATGCATGCCAAGTACTTGGAGATGCAATCCATACTTATCCAAATGTGCTACAAGATATGACCACACCATGGCCTTTCCACACTTGGAGGCTTGATCTTATAGGACCCATAAACCCTCATTCCAATGGCCATATATGGATCCTAGTAGCTACCGAGTATTTTACAAAATGGGTAGAGGCTATCCCTTTGAAAAAAGCCACTAGAGCAGCTGTGGTAAATTTTATTCAAGAACACATCATCACAAGGTTTGGGATCTCCAGGAGACTGATCAGTGACAATGGAACCCTGTTCATAAACAAAGACATGAAGAACCTGATCGAGGCATATTACATTAAGCATGGAAGGCCCACACCATATTATCCACAAGGAAATGGTCAAGCCGAGACTACTAACAGGGAGATACTGAAGATCCTCAAAAAAATGAAACATAAGTATGGGGGAAAATAGAGTGACCACTTGACAGATGTACTTTGAGCATGTAGGAGCTCCTTGAATACAGCCACGAGATTTTCACCATTTTTCCTAGTTTATGGGACAGAAGCCATCAGCCTTGTGAAACTAGTCATCCCTATGCCAAGAGTAGTGCTCGAAGAAATCCAAGAAGGCACAGATGGCACGAATAGTGAAAGGAGGTTGGCAGATCTGAAGGGGTTAGAAGAAGAATGAGAAGTGGTCAGGAGGAGAAGCCAGAGGTACCAGCAAAGGATGGCTAAAACGTATGCACAGACAATACACCCAAGAGTATATTCTTTTATGAAGTATTTTATTAAGATCCAAGCTTCTAGAGACCATGTTTGTTATGGATAATTTTGAATTTTGATCCAAATGGAGTATGTTTCCATAAATATTTAATTATTGTGGTTAATGTGAACGTGATCCATTAGTATTTAAAAGCAGACAAATGATTGGCTAAGATATGATTAAACTAATCAATTTTACATGGTCTTTTTTTTTTTTTTTTGGTTCTAAAAATCAAATAAATAAGTAAAAAACACAATGACAAAGGATGGTTCCAATTTTTTTTTTTAAAAAAAATATTAAGTATTTTAACATACACATGGGGAGAGAGGAGAAAATCTTAAAAAAACTGATAGTGGTGTATATCCAGAATGGCCTAACTCTTGGATACACAACACATGTTTTAAACCTCTTTAACTCACACTCATTTTCCAATGTAGGATGGTTCCAATTAGTTTAGATATTACAACTTATATAACCGCAACAATTTAATTCTATAGAAATAGACTCCATTTGGATCAAAATTCAAAATTACTTAAACTATCCATGACTCCCAACTCCCAATATGTACAGTACATGAAAATCCTCTACAACTTTTTTTTTTCTTTCAATTTTTAATTTTGCTTCTATTGGTATGTAAAAGGGAGGGGAATGTCAACTAAGAGGCATGAATTGCAGATATATTTATTTGAATTTTTATTTTTATTATTAAGAAATTAAATTCTATTAGAATATTGTATAAAACCTAAGTTTACACCATTCAATCCCAACATGCCACATTATCATATCACATATTAAAGAATAGGCACAACCACACCCAATTAATTTTAATGCCCTTTGAAAATCCAACCCAACTAGGATTTTATTGTGATGTTATTAGGTGTGGTAAAATATATTGAGTTTTAAATAAAAAGTTGATGTAGCAATATTTTATTTGATGGTGTAAAATATGGATTTTACACCCCATCCTTACCAAATCCGGACTCCATTATTAAAGGCCAAAATTCTATTTTGGTCCTTACATTATGGGGTCGCAGTCAATTTGGTCCTTACACTTTGGTAATAGTCAATTTGGTAATGCTCCCTACATTCTTAACTAAGCTCAATTATGTAATAGTCGTTTTGGTAATCGTCCTGCATTCTTAAATAAGACTAATTGCCTATTAACATATCTTCAAATTTGTAAAGATCCAAATTGGGTAGGGTATGTCCATCATCTCAAGATAAGTTCAAAAAATTATGGTTTTGTGCCAAAAGAAACACTTCTTTTGGTTTATGTTTCTAATTTCCTAGGTTACATGATCTTATTTCGTTTTTATCATAATTGTTTCACAAGTTGAATTCAAATAATTTTACATTGAATTCAAATAATTTTACAAAGGTTTTCACAGAGATAGAAAACACCAAGGTTAACATAAATAAAGAAAAAGAACATGATTTTTATAATATTTATAAGTTTTTAAATTTTAAATAAATAAATAAATAAAACAACCGTGCGAAGTGCAAGTAAAAAACGGCATGTTTGGTATACTGTAATAGGCACTGTAATGTAATAGTTATTTCTATGGTTTGACTATTCAATAGTTTGGTTATGATTTTATTACAAGGAATAGACATTCCTTATGAATAGCTATTTTTTAAAATGAGAAATAACTATTCCTCCCTAAAAGGGTTGTAATAGTTATTCCTTAGTAGATGTAATAATTTCTAACATTAATATATTTTCATATAAACAAACTTTCTATATTCATCTAACAATTATGGAAATAAAAAATCATCAAAAAATAACTCATCTCTCTAAAATTTAAAATATATTATTTTTTAGGAAATATAATTGTATGAATGAGATATTTCCTAAAATAGATCTTAAATTTTATTCTAATGTTATAACTCACAATCAAACTAATGAATATGTTTAGTTATTTCATTACAATGCATTTTATTCCCAGTAATAAAGATTATCATTCTTGTTGTAATTCACATTCAGTGTATCAAACGTGCCCCTAGTGTTTACTCTAAAAATATATATAGTTAACTCTAATGGAAGCCACTCTGAGTTATAATTGACTTTTTTTTAGCTACAAAAATTAGAATTGCCTATTTGAGTTTGAGGCTATGTAAAATGTAAGTGTAACAACTAAGAGCATCCACATCAGTGGATGCAAAATCTTGCAAAATGTAAAAAACCCTTCATTTTACACATTTTGACCCAAAAAACACCCACATCAGTGAGTGTAAAATTGTGCTTAAATGCACTATATGCACGGTTACTGTAGCATTTGCATTTAATATTTTTTTTTTATTTTTTTCTCTCTCATTCTATTCACTCCTTCACTCTTTCTGAACACTCTATTCGTCGTTCGTTCTAATCTACGTGTTGGGTCATCGCCGTCACTCACTTCATGTTAGGTCATCGCCGTCCCTCACTCTCTCTAACCTATACCGCCGATGGTTTTCCTTTGTTTCTAGTGGGTTCTGGGATTTTGATAAATAGGTTTGTGGATCTTTGGATTTGCATAGGTTGATGATGGTGATGATGGTGATTGGATCTTTGGATTTTTGTTGTGTGGCTTGATGATGGTGATTGGGTAAGTTGATGATGGAATCATGGATCTTTGGATTTGGGTTTTTGGAGGCTGGTTAATGGTGGCTTGGTTGAATGGGTATGTGAATTTCATTGATGATGGCTTGGTTGAATGGGATGGTGGTGCAGTTGTTGTGTGGCTTGATGATGGTGGTTGGGTGGTTGGATGATGGTGGCTGTGTGGGTTGTGTTGGGTCTGTGGGAGAGATGACAGTGGAAAAAAATGAATATTTTATTGAATAAATGTGTATGATAGAAAAACTGATTTGAAAATTTTGTAAAAATAGATGTGCAAAATAAAAAAAGTAAGTGTTTTTTGCAAAATGGACAAATTTTTTACATCAACAAATGCGGATGCTCTAACAACAGCATCCGCATGTTTTAGCAAATAAAAAAAACAAAGCATCGGCATGTGAATCAGAAGTCAGAACACTGATGTGCAAAGAAAAAGTAAAACAAGTGAATTCACTTGAAAGAATCCGGCAGATTTGTCATATACCGCGTGTTCGCCACGCGCTACTGAAACGCTTGCACCTATATTGTAGAGTAGATGTTAATAATAATAAAAAAAAAAAAAAAAAAAAACACGTTCATATATTTTCTTCTTTATAATAAAAGCGGTAATGCCGCTACAGTAGTTGGTACTGTGTGTCCAGAGTGTTGATACTGTGCAGTATTGTAGATGCAACAGTGCTTTGGTTTCATGAGTTTTTTTTTTTTTTAGTAATCGGTTTATGTTTTTTGTTTTCTTTTAAATATTGATGTAAGCAGTCATTTATATTGTTATATTGACACAATAAATTTTACAATATTTTCATAATTATTGATGTGTCAATTTCTACAAATCGAAATAAAATAATAGAATATGAGACTGTAGCCAACCACAACTGAAAGTAAATATTTTAAAAAAAAATGTTACAACACTTATTGTTATCACAATATTTTCATAATTGTTAAAATCTTAGTTTCTTATATATCAAATAAAAAAATGCTAAATCCACAACATTTTAACATTAATTTCACAACAAATCATAGGTAAGCTATTATTGATGGATAGCACTCGAGCTATAGTGCTTTTGGTTTATTCAACTGGCACTGTAGCTACAGTGCCTAAAGTTTTTTTTTTTTTTTTTTTTTTTTTCAGTAATTGGTTTGTGTTTTTTTTTTCTTTGAAATATTTATGTAAGCTGGCATATATATTGTTATACTGACACAATAAATTTCACAATATTTTTATAATTATTGAAGTGCCAATTTCTTACAAGTTGAAATAAAATAATAAAATATGAGACTGTGACTAACCACAACTGAAAATAAATGTTTTAAGAAAATGTTACAACACTTATTATTATCACAATATTTTCACAATTGTTGAGATCTCAATTTCTTATAGATCAAATAAAAAAAATGCTAAATCCACAACATTTTAACATTAATTTCTATCGTGCCTAAAGTTTTTTTTTTTTTTTTTTTCCAGTAATCGGTTTGTGTTTTTTTTTTCTTTTAAATATTTATGTAAGCTAGCATATATATTGTTATACCGATATAACAAATTTCACAATATTTTTACAAATATTGAAGTATCAATTTCTTACAAGTCGAAATAAAATAATAAAATATGAGACTGTAACCAACCACAACTGAAAATAAATGTTTTGAGAATAACAATAACAATGTTATCAGCTTAAAACCAATAATAACTTGTCATTTAGAATTTTTTCTAAAAATGTTATGAATGTAGCATTTCTCTCAAATAAAATAAAAAAATATCTATTCGGATCCTAAAAATGAAGATATTGTAAAAATATTGTGATATTTAGTTGTATTCTTAGACTTCTTTTTTAATATAATCAAATTGAGTAAGCCAAAATTCACAGTTTCACACACAAAATCTATATTAATTTTCTCACTACTGGGGCAGCACGTGCCTTGCACGTGCAGCCAACACTAATAAATCTTTGAGCTCTTAAAGTTCCCAAGATTTAAAGTGTAAAAAATTTTAAATAAATATATAACGAGGAGACCTCTTGTTTTGAGCAAGTCTCTCCATTTAAAAAAAAAAAAAAAATTGTCTCTATATTTTAAGGTTATAGTTAATTTAGTTTTATCATGATAGCAACCAATTTGATCCCTATTATTTTTAATTTACAATCAATTTAGTTCCTACCATTAACTTGTTAATAAAAAATGCCCACGTGACTAACAAATTGCAAATAACCCTATTATTTTAAAATGCCAAGTTAGCATTTGAATTAAAAACTTTTTTAAAAAAATAATTTCTCAATTTTAAAGGAAAATTAAAATAAATTGAAGAAGTTGGATTGCTCTAGATATACTTCAGAATTTGTATTTTGTTCCTTTAAATCTATAATTGCCATCATAATTTACCTTAGAATTTGTAACTTTGTCATTTGTTATCACGTCTAATATCACGGACAAAATTGCCAAATGCCCTTTTCAGGCAAAAATAGTAGATCTTTGCGCAATTTTTCAAACTAATTAGGGAAATACCCATCTTTTGTAATTCGATTTGTGATAAATCGAGTTTATAAAAAAAAAAAAAAAAAAAATTCTGGAGTCCTACAGCGGCGTTTTTAAGAACCTATAGTGACGTTTTAAGGATCTATAGTAGCGTTTTGTAACTCAACATGAAATCGAGTTATAGGCAATTTTTTTAATTTTTTTTTTACTTATAACTCGATTTCATAGAGGTCGAGTTACAAAACGCCATTATAGGTCCTGAAAACGTCACTATAGGCTCCTTAAAAACGCCGTTATAGGGCCTAACTCGATTTATCACAAATCGAGTTTCAAAAGAAGGGCATTTCCCTAATTAGTTTGGGAAATGGGATAAAGAGCTGCTATTTTTGCCCGAAAAAGGCATTTGGCAATTTTTTCCCTAATATCATGAAGGAAATGTAGGATGTGGGCGGAGGGATAACTAGGTGGAGATTTGCAATGAAAGACCGAGTCCCTAAGGTTCTGTTTGTTTGGAAGTGAGAAAATGAGAAGGAAAACTTTTTTTGAAATGTGTTTGGTTGGGTAGGGAAGAAGGAAAATAAATGGTGGGACCCAAGTGTTTTCTCCCTAGGTCTACCAAAATTTTTTCCCCAAGTCCACTAAATGAATTTTTTCTTAATTAACAAAAATGTCCATGTGCACATAAACTTCTTGAAGTTGCCTTTATTTTTTTTCTTCTCCCCTGGGTAGTAACATTGCCTTTTGCTTTTTTCTTTTTTCTTTTTTTTGGCAACGTTGCCTCTAGGGATGGCAAAATGTACCCGACCCGCGGGTACCCGGTCCGACCCGACACTAATGGGTCGGGTTTTACCTGACCCGTTTAACATTAGGGTCGGGTCTAGGTTTTAATTAAAAAACCTAAAGCAGGTTCGGGTCGGGTCTGGGTATTAGGCATACCCGGCCCGAACCCGACCCGTATATAATATTAAAAATTAAAAAAAAAAAACCCTAGCTATAAATACTCACTTTCTAACCCTAATCCCTAATCCCTCAAACGCATTCACTCTCTCACCCTCTCTGTCTTGCCAAGCCGCCTCTCATTCTCTCCCTCACCCTCACTCTCACTCTCACTTGAACAAGACCGCTACTGCTTCCTTCACCGGCGCTACTACTCCTTGCATACCTCACCTCTCCGGTGCCGCTCCGTTCTCCACCTCGTCGGTCTTTCTTCCCTGCCTCCCTCACCTTGCCATAGCCTGCAGATGCCGCTGCTCCTCCCTTACCTCGTCAGGCCCTCCTCCACCTCACAAGGCCGCAACGCTCTCATCTCCCTCACCTCGTCGTGAACTCAAGCTCTTGCAATGAAAATCGTTCTGTTTGTTCATAGAATCAAATTTATATTTTTTAGTGTAAGTGCTATTTTTGTTGAATAGGATCTACTTGTTTGATTTGATTTTGTAGGGTCTTCTTGTTCGAACCTAGGGTTTATATGTTAAATCTTTTTTTTACTTTTGATGTGGGAAAATATTGTAATGAAAAATAATGGTTTTTGTTCTGATTTGTTGGTTGTTGAGAAAATAATGGTTTTGATTGATTTCCATCTGTTCAGATCTGGATTTTCTTGTGTTCTTTTTCCGTTACTGTTTGGTTGCTGAGAAAATTAGCATCAAGCAAACAATTTTTTTTATTGGGCCACAGAATGAGCCTTGAAGTACCATAGCCCAACGGGGCCCGTGGAGCCCGCGGGGCCCGACGGGCCAGGTTCGAGGTTTAAAAAAAAAGCCCGTTTATTAAACGGGCCGAGTTCAGGCCAAGAGTTCAGGCCCGCGGGTCGGATTCGGGTATTAAAAAACCCGGCCCGAACCCAACCCGTTGCCATTCCTCGTTGCCTCTTCTTTTCTTTATTTTTTTTATTTTTTTTATTTTTTTATTTTTTTATTTTTAATTTTCTATGCCTGGGCATGCCTTCTTTCTTTTCTTTTCTTTTTCTGGGTAGTAACGTTAACGTTACCTCTTTTTTTCTTTTCCTTTTCTTTTGATTTTCTAGGCCTAGGTGTGCCTTCTTTCTTCTTTTTTTTCTTCTTCTGGGCAGTAACGTTGCTTTTTTTCTTTTCTTTTTTTCTTTTGATTTTCTAGGGCCTGAGCATAATAGTTTTTTTTTTTTTTTTTGGGACATACTTTTTTTTAATAAATTTGGGTGATTGCTCATTTTTTTGTGGTTATTTGTCACTTTTTTGTTTTAATTGTGCATCATTCTTTAACAATGGTAGATGAGTAAATTTATTTAAACTCATTTTTTTCCTTCCCTCCACTTTCCACTCCCAACCAAACAAAAATGAGAAAAAATAAAATCTTTTCTATTCTCCCACTTTTTCACCCCTCCAACCAAGCGGACCCTAAGATTATAGTCTGGCAATGATGAACTTGAAGTGTAGATCGGCGTTGATCTCAAGCACAACTGTAACAGCTCGGTCTCATCCGCATAAGCTTTGCCTCAAGCACATCAAATCCACCACTACCATTAAAAATTTATTGTTTCTTTCCAAAATCCTTTTTCTCTAAGATTCTATTTACTTGTGTAAATTATATTTTACCTTTTTGTGTTTTGAGTTTGGGAGATTCGAAAAATTTGTAGATCTAAGAAAAAAAAGGTTTGGTTCGACAATGGTGGCTGGGGTACTAGGTATAGATTTTGTATTTTTCTTTGCAACATTTACTAGATTTATGTTTATTGTTGTGTTTGGTTTCCTAGAAAAAGAAAAAAAGGAAAATGACGTCTTGGTCTTGGTCACTCAGCATGTGGTTTGTGAATTAAGTTGTTGATAATGGTTTATATCCAGATTTGGTCCTTTGTCCTCTACCTTAAAGGTTCTTCTTGTGAATTTCTATTTAATTTACCAATACCATTCACTTTAACTGTTTGGTTTCCAAGATAAGGTGGTGGTGTTGGATCTTTGGTGTAGGAAGAGAACAATGGTTTTAAAGAGATGCTATGTCTATAATATTTTTAAAACAATTTTACAACAAATTATAAGTAATTAGTTGTTATTGGTTCAAATTTGAACATAACACTAAGATTACTTTTTTGCCCTAATAATAACAAATAGTAATAATCTGCCATTTAGGATTTGTTGTAAAAATATTGTAAAAATGTTGTGAACATATCATTTCTCTTTTTATTATTATTTTATTAGCGACGTTAGCTTCAAGTGTACCAACTGTGCAATTTGTTAGCCACACAGACACTATTTGTTAGTGAGTTCGTGGTATGAACTAAATTGACTACAAGTGAAAATAACATAGACCAAATTAATTGCTACCAAAGGATAAAGACCAAATTGACTGTGACCCCAAGATATAAACCCAAAATATAAGTACCAAAATAGTGTTTTCGCCTTTAAAAAACTATCAATTTCATCTTAGTTTATAATTTAGATTGAGTCCCGTTAAGGAGTGCAGTCAGTCATTAATAGACAATTTTTAAAATATTTTGATATCCAATTTTCATCAGAAATATAAAATATTCTCAATACCACTTTTATATAGAATCATTATTGATAGAAATTTATATTATTTATTAATCACCATTTAATAAAACAATAATTAAATGTCCATAAAAAGAATGTGATAAGGTGGGTAATTGGAATCATTGAAAAAAAAAAAAAGGAAAAAAGTTAACGGAGAAGTAACGAGGTTGGTGGGTGAATTTTTTTTTTTAGAGGAGTTGGTGGGTGAAGTTGGTGGGGATTGGTGGTGGGACTGCATGTAGGTTGGGGACCAGAGAGAAAGAGACCGAGAGAGATTACGTTTTTAATTTAATTTAATTTAATATAAGCTTCATTTGTTGTTCAAAATTATTTCCGTACTCTGCCTAAAACACCCTTTGATCAGTGCCAAATGGCTGCTGCAGGTTTGTTGGGTGAGTTGGTGAGGTGAGGCCCCCACGTAAAATGGCACAATAATGCACGGCTTACGCCATAATTGCGTAAGAGCATTAGCATTAAAAAATATTATTCTATTATATTTTACAATATTAAAAAGTTACTTTATTAATTATACCATCCAATTATACAATATTTTTAGCATCCCAATCTTTTATTTTCTTATTCTACTCATTAAAATAATATATCTACACAATAAAATAATATTTCTTCCAATCACCATCATTTATCATTTCTTTCTCCCAATCACCATCACAATAAAATATTAGTTTTTTTTTTTAGAATTGTGCTATAGTGCAATTCTAAAGATAGAATTGCACTGTAGCACTATTGAAAAAAAATTTGCAATATTTAGCAATAGCATTTCCTAATGCAATATATTTTGGGGCTTGAAATGCCAAATATTCTTTACATTTGACATTAACATTCCTCAATGCTAATGCTCTAATAAGTAACAAGTAACCATTTTGTGAATTGTGAAAAAAAAAAAATAGTGTATCCACGTAACAAGCAACAAATTTTAGTGTAACACATAAGATAGTTGTGATAATTCATGTGGTATTAGAAGTACTCCTGGCATAGACTTTGATGATGGAATTGGGAGCAGCATGATTCTATTCGGATCATAGATAATCTATTCGGATCATATCTTGGAATTTGAGGAAGAGGAAATAGTCATGTGTGCTTCCGTGATCTACCCATACCAATAATGAGAATAGCAAAACTACGCCACTCTTTACCTTTTTTTGAGGGCCTCATGTTCAACATGTGATGTCGGCTGGTAGCTGAGTTTGATAATTCTATTGTTTTAATGTATTCTTTTTTTTTTTTGCTAGGTGATTGTGGGGGCTAGAACCCCTGAGCATCAGGACACAAGGGTACCTGGGTGCCAATAGGCTACTAAGGCTAATGGCTATTGTTTTAATGTATTCGGGTACAATTCATTTTAATTTTAATATAATATATGCTTTTATAATGTATTATATTTATGGCAGAATGTATTTCTCCAAAATATTATTTTGAAAATTTTGTTTAAAAAAAATTATGTTCAACAAATTGTGTTTCATGCGTCATCGAAAATAATTATGTTTTTCAATTAAATAATAATTTGATTAGTATGTTATATCTAATGGTCCGTTTGGATTGAGGAAGAGGGAGTGGGAGTAGAGTAGAGTAAAGTAGATTTAATCTAAAATTAATATATTTTTAGCCAATTTTACCCTACTCTCTTTCCTTCCCCCCTCAATCCAAACAGACACTAAAGTAACTTCTATTTGTTGAGTTCCAAAATATTCATTTTTTTAGGAACCTTAACACAAATAAATAGTGATATTAATAAATAATAACCTTTAACACAAATAAATATATATATGAGATCTAAGTACAGACAAAATAATTAGTTTTTTTAATCAAATAATTTTGTAGAAGAATGCCATATACTAGTAACAGTTCTCCTAATTTCTTTATAAATATTCAATAATTTCTCTTTAATTCTCTACAATTTTCAAATCTATGCACAACCAAAATTTCTACACAAATTCAAGGAA
The DNA here is from genome assembly GCA_032727855.1 of Quercus ilex subsp. ballota. Classification (NCBI taxonomy): domain Eukaryota; kingdom Viridiplantae; phylum Streptophyta; class Magnoliopsida; order Fagales; family Fagaceae; genus Quercus; species Quercus ilex. Next base: position 20,619,482 of record CM064914.1, read on the forward strand.
TTTTCCTGCAAACAATTTCTATATGAAAAACAAAAAATCCATAACAATTTTCCAATCACACTTGTGAGAAAAGCGACATGAGAAGACCACTTTTTAACTTATCATTTTTAATTTATACTCTGTCAACGAATGCCAAGGTAGAGGTTTTAGAGTTGATATTTTGTCCCCTTTACCTTAATGGTCTGTTTGAATTGAGGGGGAGTAGAGTAGAGTAGAGTAGAATTAGCTCAAAATTAGTTTATTTTTTGCTAACTTTACTCTACTCTACTCCCCTCCACTTTCCCTCCCTTTCCTCCTCAATCCAAACAGGCCCTTAGAGAGAAAAGGAGATTTTTTTTGCTATTTTGTGTGTTGGGACTAAAGTTCTACCCTCTAAAACTTATATACATACAGAAAAGAAAGAGTTAGGACAAGAGAACATCCCACGAACCACAAAGGGATTTTTGCTTTTGTTTTTTTTACCACGAGAAGATAGAGTTATTTTATTTTCTGTTTTTTCTTTGATATATATATATATATATATTTTTTTTTTTTTTTGAGTTGGGGTTTAATTAATATTCCTACAGTTAAAGAAAGAACTCGACTTATTAAAATTTGGAGACCATGTTCCACTTGTAGCCTTAGGCGGTAGCTACTTAGTGCAGGGAAAGGGCCAGCCCTGATTTATTGGAGACTAATTTAAAAGAGTAACTAGCTAATATAGACAAAGTAGAGTTTCAACTAAAATTTGGTCAAACCTTTGCTGACATGTTGGTGTTGCTCCTACATGCTTCATCTTTTCTTTGTACATATTTGATTTTGTTAGACAATAAATCAATAATATATTGAAAAAAATTATAGCATTTCATAACAAAGACTCAACATCATTCGAAAGAATCGAACTTAAACACCTATTTCATCAATATTAAATTTATTTATTGTAGTTCCATAAGACTGAGCTCGTAACCATAACCTTCAATCATTTGTGTGGTGATTTTATCCTTTGAAAGATCATTTGTTTTGTCCATCTTAACATATAACAATGTCATTGTCAATGAGATTTCAGTTTACAACAAAAGGAATTCATGAGTTTCTTTTTCTCGGAACGAGACCATTTTCTATAACTTTTTAATTGTAAGAGAGTTGCAAATGTCACTGACAGACTGACTCGTGGCGTTCCATTAAACACAATCAAGAATTTTGACAGATGAGTAACATACAATTATTTTTATAAACATGAAAAAGGAACTAATTGACAAATGGAATAAAGTCCAGCCAGATTGTTGGTGTTGAAAATTAACAGCCTCACAGCCACAGGTGGGTTAGAAAGGCTAATGTAACAAGCAATACGCAGGGTGAGTTGGTGTGGACCGGGCGTCCATTTCATTTTCACTACCTAAAGTCACCAACCCACCTTAGAAGGAAATTTTGTGCGGTTGGTGATCTATATATATATATATATATATGATAGACAGTCAAGGTGGCTTTTTCATCACCAACCGCTGATTGCTACGTTTTACTACTCATTACACCTTTCATTGACAAGGCCAAGGGAAGGGAATACACATCCTCAAGCTCAACACCAACAACCCAATTGTTGTACCCAAAGGAAAATAACATTAATAATCCAAACCCATCAGCCAACACTGCTTTGGCTAAAATCTTTCCTTCTTTGTCTTTTATCTCAATCTTAAAAGAAAGCTCTTATATTTTAAATCTTTGGTACATATCAAAAAGACCACACTAATATACCATTATGATATGGATATTGTTTCGGGTCATCTCTATGGCCAGCCATTGAAATTCCTTGATTGTTGGACTTGGGCTACTCTCAAGTATAACTGGGTCGTCTGGATGCTTATAACTTCAAGGATAGCTGCATTATCCGTTGCAGCTGTAATATGTAGACTGTACGTGGAAAGATCAATTATCATGAGGGAACAATATGTAGCGAAAGCCAGGAGTTTATACAGCAGCATTCGTGGCTTCTTAAAGCTGATAATATCATTGAGGGTTACTTATTAAGAGATATAAGAGCACTCACAGTAGTGGAGCTAAATAGCTATATAGCTATTTTAGCTCCACCAAAACACAAAAATCCACACTATAGCCAGTGGCGGCTCCAAGATTTTTTTCTAAGGGGGTCAGCAATGACAAAACTAGGAATTTGTCATTTGTCATGAGGGGCGAGTAAAAAATTAAATGATTAATCTTTTTTTTCTATAGATAAACTTCCATATTATATACAATAATCTAAAATAATATTCTAAATACAATTTTGTGGGGTCGAAGAATCTAGTAATCCCCGCCCACTTCGTACCAAGCCCAAGTCCCATGCCGAGGATGAAGAAACGCCCGAGGATGGTGTGTGAAAGTCCCAAATTGCCCAAAAGCCTTATCGAGGACGACCATGTCCTCGGCCAACCGAGACCATGGGAGGAGGAAGTAAGGGCCCACCAAAAGTAGCCTTCCCAAGCGTCTAAAGAGAAGGAACAAGTTCGACATGTCAGCTGTGGAGGCATGATGGAGGAGCAGGTCTAAGATGAACTGTCACCTCCACATTAAATGCCTACAACTAACGTTCTGACCACATTAATGAGGAAATGACCCCTGAATAGTGCAGCCTTGGCTGCCGCAGCCCTGGCTACCGCAGCCCAGAAAAAGAATGGGCAGGCGGCTGATGGGACAAACACTCAAGTAATGACCTGCTTGATCGACAAATGTAGGGTTAAGATCAACTGAAAGGGGGTATATAATGTAAGGAATCCCTCTTGAAAGAAGAACAAAAAGAAGGAGGAGAAAATGAGAAGTATTGAACCTTGCAACAACCTGTAACAACAGAAAAGCTTTTGTAACCAATCACTAAAGAAATAGTAAGTACCTCAAGCTTCCAAGGGGAGGGCCGAGGAGCATCATTGTACGTTTGAATCCATGTCCATGCTGTTTAATCCATATTCAGCCATGCATAGCATTCGTATCCCTCACTAGGGCTTAGTTCTTGAACTCTCTCTCTACAAATTCATTGTATTGGGCTAACTGGGTTTGAGTCTACTCACTCAATAGTAGAAGTGATTAAACCTAGTCCCTACAACTGGCACCGTCTGTGGGGAGAACTCGTGTGTTAGTAAGGACAACGACCAAGCATGGCAGGATCAGGCCCTCATCAAGCAGGCTCCTATCAGCCCGAACCGGTCAAATCCCAGCATCGGGGTGACTTCGCCGACCCTTAGCGAGGTCGAAACGAAGAAAATGGAAGGTTTCGAGAAGGAAGTGTGCATACCACTCAAAATAGCAGAAGCTACTCGCGTGGGGATAGTCATGTGCCCCAGAGGCAAAACAACAACCAGGCTACCCAGCCGAAGGAGGATAGGAGTCGCATGACCCAGGGGCAGAAAAACGAGCAGGCCATGCAGCGAGAGATAGATGGCTTGAAGAGGAGGCTGTGCCATGCACAACGAAGGCAACCTCGGCCTAGCCCCGACCTACCCTCTGACGATGAAAGCGACGATGACTACAGACAAAGGTCGAGAACTCCTCCAAGTGAGACCTTTTCTCATGACGGAGAGCACCACTGGGAGCGTAAACGTAGGAGCCCATCTCCTAGGGGCTTAGGGTATGATGCCATGAGTAGGGCACTGGACCAACTTTCCAAGTCACCTTTCACGCGCCACATTGAGGGGGCTACCCTCCCTCGGCGGTACCAGCAGCCAACCTTCTCCCTTTACAATGGCAAAACGGACCCCGTGGAGCATGTGAGCCAGTTTAACCAGAGGATGGCTGTCCACTCCAAGAACAAGGCGTTGATGTGCAAAGTTTTCCCCTCTAACTTGGATCCAGTGGCGATGAGGTGGTTCAATGGCTTGAAGACGAATTCCATAGATTCGTATTGACAGCTGACCTAGGCCTTCAGTTCTCTCTTTGTTACGAATAGCGTAGCCCCACGGCCCTTGAGCATGCTATTGTCTCTTTCCATGCACGATGGAGAGACCTTAAAGGCCTACTCGGGCCGATATTGGGAGATGCACAATGAACTGGAGGGCAATTTTGATGACGTGGCCATCAGTACCTTAAAAAATGGCCTCCCGAATGGACACGGCCTAATGAAGTCTCTGACCGGAAAGCCTGCCACCAGTATGCGCCAACTAATGGATCGGATCGACAAGTACAAACGAGTGAAGGAAGACCAGCTCCAGGGTGGCAAAAAGGAAAAGGCTACCCCTCAGGAGAGGAGGGGTTTCAGGCCGGATCGATACAACAACACCCGTCCGATGAGGGACTTCGCAGGGCAATCTGGAACAGCCGACACGCAGGCGGTCCATGCCATATTCCGAGAGCCCATACATAGGGTGTTGGTGAAAATCGAGAGCGAGCCATACTTTAGGTAGCCGAATAAGATGGTGGGGGAATCCACGAAGCGCAACCAGAACCTTTACTGCCAGTACCACAAGGACCACAGACACACCACAGAGAACTGCAGGAATCTCCGAAGCTATCTGGACTTGCTGGTCCGAGAAGGAAGGCTGAAGCACCTCCTACATCACCCCGATGACCATCCAGGCCAGACCGATCAGAAGCCGAGGAGAGATAACGCCCTAAGGGCGCTGCAGGGACGATCAATATAATCTTGGCAGCACTAGGAAGAACAGGGACGCCCCCTTCGCGAGTGTTGTCTGTAGGCCAGAGGCCTGCCAAGGAGTCCCAGCCAGAGCTAAAGAGGGCTAGAAGAAATTTTCACCTAACCTTGAGCTTTTTAGAGGAAGACAAGATCTGGACCACTCAGCCCCATGATGATGCTCTGGTGATCACCCTCAGAATTAGGGACTACGATGTGAGGAGGGTAATGGTCGATGATGGCAGTGCGACCGAGGTCATGTACCCGGACCTATACAAGGGGCTAGGGTTGAAACCGGAGGACTTGACGCCCTATAGCTCTCCCCTGATGAGCTTCGACAGGAAGCTTGTTGTCCCAAAGGGCATGATCAGACTGCCTACCCAAACCGGCCCAGAGGTGGTGGAGGTGAACTTTATAGTGGTGGACACCTACTCCCCCTATACAGCCATCGTAGGAAGGCCCTGGCTCCACACCTTGGGGGCTGTTGCCTCCTCCTTGTACCAGAAGGTGAAATTCCCGTCAGAGGATCAAGTTTTTGAAATCCGTGGTTGTCAACCCACGGCAAGGCAATGCATGGTGGCTGCCATATCACATCGGCTTGATGCACAGCCTTCGACCGCTGTCGAAGAGAGCTTATAGCAATCAAAGGTCCCTGCAGCGCTTCTTGACGCAGCTGCCGAGGAAGTAAAATGCGAGGACCTAGTGGAAGTGGTGATTGGCGATGACCCAGAGAAGTTCTTTCGGGTCGGGGCTCGGCTGCCTCCCAAGGAGAATGAGGAGCTAATTGAGTTCCTCAAGAATAATATTGACGTGTTTGCATGGGATGCCTGTGATGCCCCAGGAATTGATCCGTCCCTCATCTGTCACCATCTCAATGTCAATCCATCCATAATTCCCAAGAAACAGCCACCCTGGCACCCGTCGAGAGAGCACGCTGATGCGATTAGAGAAGAGGTGAATAAGCTTAAGCGTGTAGGGGCTATCAAAGAGGTTTTTTTACCCCGAGTGGTTGGCCAACACTATGGTGGTCAAGAAGAAAAGAGAAAAGTGGAGGGTCTGTGTGGACTTCATTGAGCTGAATAGGGCATGCCCGAAAGACCCGTTCCCCATGCCTCAGATAGATCAGCTAGTGGATGCAACCACGAGCCATCCTTGAATGAGCTTCTTAGATGCTTTTCAAGGCTATCATCAAATATCACTAGCCCTAGAGGATCAGGAGAAGACAGCCTTTGTGACGCCCATCGGGAACTACCATTACAAAGTAATGCCGTTCAGGCTAAAGCACGCAGGGTCCACCTATCAGAGGATGATGATAAGGATGTTCGAGCCGATGCTGGGCGAGAGCATCGAAGTCTACGTTGATGACATGGTGGTGAAAAGTAAAGCGGTGTCCGAGCATTTAGGAGACTTCGGATGCACCTTTGATGTCTTAAGGAAGCATAAGCTGCGCTTAAATGCTTCCAAATGCTCGTTTGGCGTGGGATCCGGCAAGTTTTTAGGGTACCTCATTACCCACCGAGGAATCGAGGTCGATCCTGACCAAATCAAGGCCATTCATAATCTAAAGCCTCCGTAGAACCCCAAAGAGGTCCAAAAGCTTACTGGAATGATCGCGGCCCTGAATCGATTCATTTCCAAGTCGGCTGACAGGTGCAGACCCTTCTATCTCCTAATCAATAAGTGGAAGGGATTCGAATGGTCCGAGAATTGTGTTGCGGCCTTCACAACTCAAGGAATACCTGTCCCGGCCACCTATCATGTCCAATCCTGAGGCCGACGAAGTCTTATGCACATTCATCGCTGTGGCACTTCACGCTATGAGCCTGGTACTGATTCGGGACGACAATGATATCCAAAAACCAGTCTATTACATTAGCAATTCATTACATGAAGTTGAGATCAGATACCTACCCTTGGAGAAAGCCATATTAGCTGTGGTCCACGCCACACGAAAGCTCCCCCATTATTTCCAGGCTCACACAGTGGTTGTCCTAACCCAACTACCCTTGAAGTCCGTACTTCGGACCGCCGATTACACAGGAAGGATCGCCAAGTGGAACATGATTCTAGGGGCTTTCGATGTCAAATACATGCCTCGGACCTCCATAAAAGGCTAAGTCTTGGCCAATTTGGTGGCCGAATTCGCTGAACTACCAATAGAGATGGAGGTCGAGAAGGGAAGCATGGGCGAAAAATTAGTTGGGGCAGTCTCCATCTCGGGGTCACCATGTTAGAAGGTATACATTGATGGCGCGGCAAATCAGAGGGGGTTTGGAGTGGGGCTAGTCTTAGTATCTCCTGAAAAGCATGTCATAGAAAAATCCCTGAAGCTCGGGTTCTCGGCCACAAAAAATGAAGCCAAGTATGAAGCATTGTTGCAAGGGATGGTCATGGTGCAGAAGATGGGAGGAAAGTCGGTGGAGATGTTCTCGGATTCGAGATTGGTGGTAGGCCAAGTAGAGGGAGAGTTGGAGGCCAAAGATTCGAGAATGCAAGAGTACCTGAGCCAAGTCAAGCGGTTGCAGTCGGAATTTGATCTTTTTAGCTTGTCTCATATCCCCAGGAGTGGAAACACCCATGCCGATTCATTGGCCACACTCGCCACTTCCTCGGCAGGGGATCTGCCTCGGATCATACTTATGGAGCATCTGGAAAGAGCGAGTGAGGTGGTAAAGGGCACGGTCCGCATCCATCAAGTTCGGGTGGGTCCCAGCTGAATGGACCCCATAGTGAGATTCCTTAAAGATGATGTTCTGCCCAAGGAGAAGTCAGAGGCTGAAAAAATACGAAGGAATGCTTCTAGATTCTGGTTGTCCGAGGACCACAAGTTGTACAGGTGCTCCTACTCTGGACCATACTTACTGTATTCACCCCGAAGCATCAGAGTTACTGCTCAAAGAGCTGCACGAGGGAATCTGTGGGAGTCACACAGGAGGAAGATCCCTGTCTCACCGAGCCGTCACACAAGGATATTGGTAGCCCGGAATGCAGAAGGAGACCCTGGAGTATGTCAAGAAATGTGACCAATGCCAAAGGTTCGCCCCAAATATTCATCAGCCTAGGGGGGTCCTCAACCCTTTGTCCAGCCCATGACCGTTCGCCCAGTGGGGCTTAGATATTGTAGGCCCTTTCCCCAAAGCACTAGGGAGTAAGAGGTATCTGTTGGTTGCCACGGATTACTTCACCAAATGGGCTGAAGTCGAGCCATTGGCCAACATCAGGGATGTGGATGCTAAGAAATTCCTTTGGAGAAACATTGTCACGCAGTTCGGGGTCCCTCATACCCTCATTTCGGACAACGGACTCCAATTTGACAGAAAGGCCTTCAGAAGATACTGCTGTGAACTTGGGATCACAAACAGGTACTCAACTCCAGCCTACCCTTAGGGAAATGGGCAGGCCGAGGCTGTCAACAAGGTCATCATCAACAGGCTTAAGAAGAGACTAGATGACGCCAAGGGAAGATGGGTAGAAGAGCTGCCCCACGTTCTTTGGACGTACCGGACTACGCCACGGCGGTCAACAGGGGAGACACCTTTTGCCATGACTTACGGGGCCGAGGCTATTATCCCTCTAGAGGTGAACTTCCCAACGCTAAGGATGAGCTCTTTCAGTCCAGGCAGTAATGACGAACTACTGGGGAGGAGCCTAGATCTGGTCGATGAACGAAGGGAGGGGGCAATGATCCAGCTAGCTTATTACCACCAGAAGCTCAAGTAAGGATACGACGCCAATGTGAAGCTAAGACCACTAACATCGGGGGACTTAGTGTTGAGAAAAGTTATGGGGGTAGCCAAGAATCCTTCATAGGGGAAGCTGGGGCCCAACTGGGAGGGACCATATCGAATTACCTCAGTAGCAGGGATAGGCGCATACTACTTAGAAGATCTAGATGAAAAACCTGTACCTCGCCTGTGGAATGTAAACAACCTGAGAAGGTATTACTATTAATGAAAGAGCCCATTTTTAATTCGACTTTTATTCCTATTATGATTATGCACCCTGTATCTTGGCAGCCATCTGAGTACTAGACTGAACCAAGGTCTTGCATGGTCCTCGGACTCAAGCCTATGGGGAAACTAACCATTTCAAGAAGAACCTGAGTACTAGACTGAACCAAGGTCTTGCATGGTCCCAGGACTCAAACCTATGGGGAAACTAGCTACTTACAGGAGAATTTAAGTGTTAGACAGAACTAAGGCCTTGTATGGTCCTCGGACTCAAACCTATGGGGAAACTAACTACCCAGAGAAGAACCTAAGGGTTTGGCAGCACCAGAGTCTAGCATGGCCCCCGGACTCAGGTCCCTAAAGGGACTGACCATGTTCAGCAAAGGAGTAAACAAACACAAGCCCATGAGCATCACTTAAAGCATTCTGAGGCACATTGAACCTAACCCCTTAGCATAGTTAGCAACTAATGGCTTTCCTAAGCATTTTTTACTATTTACAGTATCTAATTCATGTGATGTAGAATCAATGTTGTGGAGTTATTCCCTCAGTACTCAATCTGGCAAAAATAGGACGTAGTGTTAAGATGGCTCAATTATCGTCCAAGGTCTAAGTGGGGACTGTCACTAGGGGCTTTATATTTTTCGGTTACCAATTTAGAATGAAAAACGTGCAAAGCTTCTGAGATTCTGAAACTTATGGTTAAAACACAGGTTATATAAATAGCCAAACTCATCGTAATAACAATAAACACCAAGTAAAAAAAAAAGAAAAAAGAAAAAGGGATCATTCATTTAACTTGGAGCGTAGCATTACAGCGCTTAAAAGGAACAAAAACAACTAAAACAAAAAAGAAGAAAACTAACTAACTAAAACTAAGCACAAAGACTGCCTCTTTCTTCAACTGGAGCTTCACTTCCCCTTGGAAGGCTATCCAAAGGTATCCTCGGGGTCCTCGGGGCTCTGATCTAGGGGAATAGCCTGCAGGGGCACCACCTTGAGAGCTGTCTCCTTGGCTGGAGGGGCAACTTTAGGGAGGTCCCCCTCAGCAAGAAGAACCTAGGAGTCGGCAGGAGGGACTTGAGGATCAACAGGGGGCTTCACCACGTCCCCAAGCGCTTCCAGGTTACCAGTTTCTCCTTCCTCTAGCACCCTTTGATGCTCGACCTCCTCAGCAGGCCTACCAGTCAAAGCGGGATCCTTGGCAACATCGGCCTGGTCCCCGTCTGCCGCTTTGGGAGCGTTGTCGGCTTCAAAAATGGTAGAGGCAACCTTTCGAATAGCAGGAGGATAGTACACTCTCTCGACCCTCCTAAGCTCAGACGAGGCCTCAACCCCAGCTTGGTTAAGCGCCTCACTCCAAGTCTCGGAGCAGTAGCACCTGCACACCTCAGGGACTTGAGCCTTAAGGGCAGCCTCAGTCTCGGCCACTCCCTCAGCAAAGGCTTCTTCCTCTGCTCGCTCTTTGGAGCTCTCGGCCTCTATCCTCGCGGACTCAGCCTCTGCTTTAGCCCTCAAAGCCTCATCCCTGGCATGCTCAGCAACACCCTTAGCCCCCAATACCTCAGCCAACTTTTGCCTTAGATCAGTGATGTTCTCCTTGGTAATGTTCAGTTGGCCCTCAGCGTCTAGAAGGCGCCTCGTCTGGTTGGTGGCCTGTTTCTGAGCGCTAGCTAAGCCTGACACCGCACTATCCCTCTCCTTCATCACTTCCTTTAGATCCTCATTTGCCTTCTTGAGGTCGAACTCAGAGTTCTTAAGGGTTCGAGTGGCCTCTAGGTGCTTGTTGCGTTCTTGATCCATGGCCTTGCTCTGTTTATTGGCCTCCTCCTCTAGCCTGTAAGTTGTCTGGACAGCCTGCAAATTAAACCAAAATGGAAGATAAGTTGGGAACTGAAGAATAAGAAATAATGAAGCCTTAAGTGTCAGATGCCTTACCATGCCTAAGTACCTCTTCAGGCTGAGGATGACCTCACGGCTCCTCAGGTCCTCCAATTGGGCCATATCGGCAGGGAGTAGCAGGGACCTCCCCAGCGCATTAGCCACATATGCGCCCTCACCCTCTCTGAAGTCCCTGAGGGAGGCGGTATCCATCAAGGGCTCCCCATGAAGCATTAAGGCAGAGAGCCAAGCCTGGGCCTCGAACTACACAGCCACCTCTTTTCTTGGCCCTGACGCCCTGTCTTTTGTTGCTTAGGGGGCCGCTGAGCCTCATCCTCCTCTTGGGAAGAACGAGTCCTGTCGGCTTCCATAGGCCTTTTGCCCTTAGGGCCCTTCTTTTACTGTGGATTGGAAGGCTCGAGCTTTGGTGGCAAACTCGGCTGAAGTGGAGGAGGCGGAAGCTTAGACTGGGAAGAGGCGACCTGGTTTGAACAGGTTGAGACTTAGGTAGCAGAGGTGGAAGCTTGGATTGGGACTTTCCTGGCTCATCCCTTCCCAGCTGACCCTCAAGCAGGTCAAGTAGACTGGTCTGGGGTTGCCTCTTAAAGCCCATCTTAATCTAGGGAGAAGTCTTTGTAGAAAAGAGATCCACCTCGGTCAGATTAGGATCGCCCAAGTTACCAGAGGGATCCTCGGCCGGGTGGACTTGGTCAAATGTGCTAAATTCGTCCTCGGAGGGACCTAAATCAGCAACTTCTTCCTCTTCTCCTAGCTCTTCTTCCTCGGCCTCCGCAGCGTGGGCAGAAGTAGAAGGGCCTGCCGATGAAGTACCTTCCGAAGCAAAAGACCCTTCAGAAAACAAAAACCCCTGCTCAACTACGGTTATGCTCCGAAGTCAAGAATCTTTGGCTCTGATCACGTGCTTCGGAGCAGGGAACGACTTCTGGAGCGGCTTGTAAACGAGGATCTTGTGGGCGACTCTAACTTGGTTGTCAGCCTCGTTCACAAAGATCTCCGCCCTAAGGACCCTTTCCAAATTCTCCTTGTTGACCAGGTTGAAATGACGCTCAAAGGCGTGCGGATCTGCAGAAAAGAAAACATATTCCTGTCAGCAACAAAACAAAGCAGGTCTACAACCCGAAGGCCATCATGCCACTCTCCGGACACGATGAAAAAATCCTTGTTCAACCCCTTGCTGGACTCAGGAAGGCACTGGATAAGTCGGACCTTATCATCCATTGTCTTCATATAATAAGACTTGCCCTTTAGTTTTTGGAGGTTATAGCACCAATTTACGTCATGATGGGTTAACCTCAACCCCATCTTCTCGTTCAAAACGTCCACACAACCCAGAATCCTGAACACGTTGGTGGCGCACTGTGTGAGGGCCAACCTAAAGTACCTAAGGTAACCCCTCGTTACTGGCCCCATGGGAATTCTCATACCGCCCTCAAGGAAGGCGATTATGGGAATCGCAACCTTACCCTCCTCCTTCCGAATGTGTCATTCCCCGTCCGCATTGTACCTCAAGCCCATGTTACTGGGTATCCTATAATCAGCGATGAATTTCTCCATCGCCTCTTCAAACTCAACTAATTTCTTAAATCTACCCATCCCTAACAACGACTAAGAAACTCAGGAAAGGGCTAGGGAAAGAAAGGATTCAGAGAAGAAGTTTGAGCTAGAGAGAGAAGAAGACTTACAGAAATGAGGAAGAGCTCCTTGGATAGGCTTTTTTGTGCTGAAAAAGGCGTGGGTGTAGTTGGAGATTTGACCAAATTCAGTGAACGTGCGCGAGAACTCTTGAATGCAAATGTAAAAAGACCAATCGGTTCGAAAGGGTATTTATACCCCCAACTAAAGGTAATCGTGCGAGTTTTCCTACTCATAAAGCTGGAGAAAGCCCAGCCGTCTGATTAGCATCACACCATTTAACGTGGGGAGCACAGAGCCGCCAGAATTTAATGGGGGTACACTTCGTATACCGAAGCACCAGGAAACGTGCCTTGGACAGAGGAAAAGACTCTGGCGCTGACGGAAGACAAGACGTGACAAGCTATCACGACGGCCCAAGGATGTCAAAATTCTCCTCTCCGTCCAAGGACCCGGACCGCAGGATTTTGAGGGGCTATTGTGGGGTCGAAGAATCTACTAACCCCGACCCACTTCGTACCAAGCCCAAGGCCCATGCCGAGGATGAAGAAATGCCCGAAAACGGTGTGTGAAAGTCCCAAATTGCCCAGGAGCCTTGCCGAGGACGACCATGTCCTCGGCCAACTGAGACCATGGGAGGAGGAAGTAAGGGCCCACCAAAAGTAGCCTTCCCGAGCGTCTAAAGAGAAGGAACATGTTCGACATGTCAGCCATGGAGGCATGATGGAGGAGCAGGTCTAAGATGAATTGTCACCTCCACATTAAATGCCCACAACTAATATTCTGGCCGCATTAATGAGGAAATGACCCCTGAATAGTGCAACCTTGGCTGTCGCAGCCCACAGAAAGAATGGGCAGGCGGCTGATGGGATAAGCACTCAAGTAATAACCTGCTTGATCGACAAATGTAGGGCTAAGATCAACTGAAAGGGGGTATATAATGTAAGGAATCCCTCTTGAAAGAAGAACAAAAAGAAGGAGGAGAAAAGGAGAAGTATTGAACCTTGCAACAACAGAAAAGCTTTTGTAACCAATCACTAAAGAAATAGTAAGTACCTCAAGCTTCCAAGGGGAGGGCCGAGGAGCATCATTGTACGTTTGAATCCATGTCCATGCTGTTCAATCCATATTCAGCCATGCATAGCATTTGTATCCCTCACTAGGGCCTAGTTCTTGAACCCGCTCTTTATAAATTCATTGTATTGGGCTAGCTGGGCTTGAGTCCACTCACTCAACAGTAGAAGTGCTCAAACCTAGTCCCTACAAATTTAGTATACAATACAACTATATTATACAATAGTCTAAAACTGTTATAAAATAGGTAAGACAACAACTATTAAATGCATAAACTAATATAATTAAATTACTAATCATACATTTTTATTAAATTAATAATAACTTAGTATATTCATATGTAATATCAATTATATAAAAATATATGATAAAGAATGAGAAGACTAGTAACACACTTAGGAGTAGAACTAGGAGTAAATTTGAAACTAAGAAAATAAAATAGTAACTGATATAAGATTTTACGTTTGAAGTGGATGACTTCTTAATCATACACATAGATATAGTCACTCTCTTAGAATTGGAGATAATTGGAGATAAAAAGAAAAACTAAGAAAAAAATAGAAGGGAGAAAGCAAGATAGAGAGAATGAGGAAAAAATTACAAATATAGATACAGATTTGTACAGATGTGTTGGTTGTAACAGTGATGTAATTTTTTTGTTAATGAAGAAGAAAAGTGTAAGGAAAAGCAACTTCATTTCGTTGTCAATTGGAAAGTAAGCCAAAATCCTGGAAAGAATATTCATATTTTTTTTAATGAATGAGCAAAAATTTTGGAATTGACACAATACATTCAAAAAAATTCCACAACAAAATCTAGGTGGCCAATTGTTAAAGGTAGATAAAAAAAAATATTGTTAATTGTGGGTCCAGATAAAAAGCAGTTACAACTTACCTCATATTATTGTAAAAATATTGTGAAATTAAAACTAAGATGATCATATTCAAGTTTCAAGCTTATTTCAATTGGGTTCAAACAAATTTTAGAATTAGGGTGTTAAAATTTTTATTTTAAGAGTTCAAAAAGAAAAAATTTTAAAAATTTTATATATAAAAATTTTGTTTGAGCCAGGTCAAGGGGTTCATTTGAACCCCCTGGCCTTAATGTAAAGCCCCCCATGGCTACAACAGTGGAGTTAAAGGTAAAAATTTTTAGTTTCTTGCTACAGTGCACAGCTATTTATAGTTGTGCACTGTAACAAGAAGCTAAAAATAATAATAATATTTCATGAAACTTCTCTCTCTTCTCTCATTAAAATAATACTTTCTCTTTTTCTTTCTTTCTTTCTCTCCAGCATCCCTCATCTCCTCTCTGCTTCGCCGGCCAGCTCGCCGACGGTGGTGCTCATAAAATCCATATAAAACCCACCGAATCAGACACCCAGCCTCCAGAAAAACACCAAATCGGACCACCAGCAACGCCGATCCACCAAACCCACATCACAAAACACAAAACACAAACCCACAAAGATAGAGTAGAGAGAAAGATAAAAGCAACGCCAGTCCAAATTCCATACAACCACCACAAAACACAAACCCATGGCAGATCGATTAGAGTAGAGAGAAAGATCACAAACCTATGGCACAACCCACAAACCCATTTCCTGGTAACCTCCAAATCGCCAATCTCGTCTTATCCTCCACCTCAATCGCAATCTAAGCCTCGCTCTTGTTTCGGCTTCGCTCTCACTCGCTCGGCAACTCATGCTAGCAAACCGAGCAAGGCATTTCGCGAGCCTCAGATCCGAGTTGGAACTATTCCTTGCAAACCACGCAGTGCGACTCGGCCGAGACGTGGGTCTTGACGATTTGGAGGTAGGTATTTGGAGGTGGCTATGGCTGGGTTGTGATGTGGGGATTTAGGTGGCAGTGGGTTTGCTAAGTTAAGAAGAAAGAGTGGAAGTTTGATAATTTGTTGGTTCATCTTGGTTCAAAGAAAGAGAAAGAGACAGAAAGGAAGAGAGAGAAAGAGATAATAAAAAATAATAAGAAAAAATAAAGAAGGGATATTTAATTGAAGTGGTAAATTTTCTCAAAAAAAAAAAAAATTGAAGTGGGAAAAAAATATCATTGCAATGGTGGCAGCGGTTGTGAAAGAGTCGGTAGCGGCAGTGGTGGTGGTGGCAGTAGTGGCAGCGGTAGCGGTTGCGGTGGTTGTGATTGTTGTTTATTGTAGTGGATATATTATTTTATTATAGTTGATATATTATTTTATTGTAGTAGATATATTATTTTATTGTGATGTTTATATTATTTTATTGTGTTGAAAGCTAAAATAGATCCACTGCTGCAGCACGTGAGTAGGTAAAATACATAAAGTAACTTTTTTGTGGTGCCAAATAGCTAAATTTTTAGTTCCATTGCTGTGAATGCCCTAATAGCTCATAGTATAGACCCAAACTCATCATTCTTTGTGTGCAAAACAAGTCTCCTACTTGTATTAATAGTTTAGAGTTTAACCTCTTATATATACCCATGTTATGTTCATTGTAACACAAGTTATGCACTATACTCTTGTACAATAAACATATAGCCCTTAAGGGTTTCCTCCGTAAACGTAGGTCATTAGACTGAATTACGTAACCTTCATGGTTTTGTATTCTATACTCTATACTTTCGCATCTGTTCTAACATGTTCAACATGGTATATCAATGCTAATATTTAACATAGTATTAAAGCCAAAATTCGTTCTTGGCTTTTAGCAAAATTCATCTTGATCAAGCAAAGAAGATTCCAAGCACAGATCCATCAATCACAGTGCCATTGCTTGCCCCAAATCTGGACCACATAACATCACACAGAACCTCCCATGGAGTCACCGTCGATGCCTTACGGCCGAGTCCAAGATCCAATAAACCAAGCAAAGTTGTTTCTCAATCTTTCAAATTTGAGTAAATCTAGATTCCTTTTGAAGAAACCAAACACATATCCCTTCTCTCTAGCAACCAAGCGAAACCCTGAAATTTGGCCTTCATCAGACTTTGCATGTGCCTCTAAATGCGGCCACTAACTCTTGCAAATATTCCACACACCGCTTTAGATTCCTTACGCAAATTTAAGATTGTCCTTTTTTCACATACACCGTCATGCCGGCCTCGTCATTCGCCAATTTGCAAAAACAAGGAATCCAGCCTCCATAAGCACCGCTCGGGCTATTCTCTTGCTTTCACATTACGGTAAGAATCTACACGTGCCACACGTGCCAGAAAGTTCTCTATATTATATAATAAAAATTTATATTTCATATTTTAACTAATCATTTTTCAAAACACCCACGCCCGATTCTTTATTTTATACTATAATTCATTAAAATATTATTTTTTCATTTATTCTTTTATTATTTCTCCCAAACGCATTTTCTCTTCTCTCAATCACTATATCCTCCACTCTCTCCCAGCAATCGATGCTGTTCCACTCTCAATCCCCATTCACCATTGAAACAACCATAGGATATAAAATGAAAGCAAAACCAAAAGAGAGGGACAATTTTATTGAAGATTCACCAATGCGATGACCATGGGTGTGGTAGGGATCATAAAACGCCCACAAGGAGGTTTTGGTTGACTTGGGTGATGAAGTGATGGATCTCAATTTGGTGGGTTTTGACATGGCTGTACAAGGTCAAGGATTCGCTTGTTGGTTCATCTATTCAGTGGGCGTTGGGATTGAAGAATTCGAGTGCCTTTGTCTACCATGTGCTGCCCCATTGTTAGATTTGTCTACCACGCGCTGCCCCATTGTTAAATTTTGAGGGAGAGAGAGAGAGAGAGAGCCATTTCATTTACGAAGAGAAAAAATAATACAAAATTTATCTAGTGTTATCCATTTTTAGAGAAGCAGCTTAGCAAAATTTTATTTTGGCTAATGGATTGCTAATCGAATATGGGTGTTATTTTGGAATTTGGATTCATTAGACATATTTGGGTTGAAATGCTATTTTGCATAAGCCAATATTCTTTTCAATTACATCATTGCACCATTAAGATATTCAAATATTCAAATATTTATTTATTTACTATTTATTTGTTTGTTTGGTATCTCTACTTCTTATCTTGTTGGTGGGCAAGCTTAATTCCTAAGTTCAAATTATTACTCACTTCCTTAGACTACGTAGAGTTCAATTTAATGTCTAAACTTTCAATTATATTAATATGGCTTTTAAATGATTTAAAAAAATCCTATAAATTGAAAGATTTTAACATTAGTTAAAACTTTTGATTTTATCTAGTTCAGGTGGTTAGACCATAGGAATTGGACAAAGTTGTACGAAACTCCATAGACTTTTATAACCATAATTGTTAAAACATGAATTGTATAGTGAATTAATTATTATTATTATTGTTGTTATTATTATAAAATACATAAACACTTTAAAAAAAAAAATTTTAAAATATTATAGATAAACTTAAATCAACACTTAAAAAAATTATAGATAAACTTAAATCAAAGGTTTAGTAATAATATTTTACAAATTTAACTAAAGAAATAAAAATAAAATATATTTATAATATGTACCTTCAAATTGATTAAAAAAAAAAAGATAATACATTATATACACAATGAGATATGAGCCAAAATACACAATGAAGCATAACTAGGAAAGAAAAGTTCCTATTAAAAAAAAAAAGAAAAAAGAAAGAAAGAAAAGTTAACAGAAATACAGAATATTGTCATAAGCGCAAAGAGGTTTCAAAGCATGAGCTAGGCATTTAAAACAAATGAAATGTGGCGCAGATCCTGGAACAGTAGAGAGTAAACTTTTCAAGGCCAGATTGATTCTAAGCAAATCCTCTGCTCCGCCAGATCTTCGACTAGCAGCATATCTTCCGACTGAATGTTGTTGTTGTTGTTGTTGGTCTCGCTTCTCAAAGGCTTTCTGGCAGGAAAAGCTGTGCCAGCTCCTGTACCAGTACCAGTACAAGAAAAAGAAGTTGTTGTTGTCAATAACTCTGGTTTTGTGTTTTGGCTGTGGGGACAAACAAGTTCAGATAAAATAAGTACAAGAGAAGCCATGTATGGGAATTAAAGCAAATGAAATTTTGGATGTCTAGTAGAGTAGTTTGGTTTAGACGTTATATCATCGATCTATTTATTTAAAGAGAATCAGAAGAAGAGGTGAGTACCCATTGTTTTGTTTTAATGAACAGAAGCCGCTGTTTGACGTTGGTTTTTGCCTTTCCAGTGCCAGCCTGTCGTTTTCATTTTTTGTTTTCTGGAAACTGTCAATACCATTACTATTCCTATGGGCTTTTTAACCAACACGTCAAAACCATGAGTTTTTTTTTTCTTTTTTTTGGAAGTATGAACAAAACCATGAGTTTAGGTCACGGGATAGCTTTCCCTCAAAAAAAAGGGTCACGGGATAGCTTTTATCAGTTTTCTCTTTTTCTATTACTCTTCCTTCATTCTTGATGTTGCTATTTTTAGTTTTAGGTGTCTCTATATATATGCAATCAAGCGAGCTGCCAAAAGGCAGCAATTACACACAGCAAATGAGGCC
This sequence comes from Quercus ilex subsp. ballota, assembly GCA_032727855.1. Classification (NCBI taxonomy): domain Eukaryota; kingdom Viridiplantae; phylum Streptophyta; class Magnoliopsida; order Fagales; family Fagaceae; genus Quercus; species Quercus ilex. The sequence goes on from CM064914.1 coordinate 20,638,131, forward strand.
GAGCAAGAAGGCAATTTTTTTATATTTATTATTGGGTCAAATAACGGTAGTAAAATACAAATTGCACCCTCTGACCAAAATTTATTTTAATTATTTAACTTTAATTTCAGTCAATTGAGTTTTTTAAGTTTTAAATTTATTCAATTAAGATATTTTCATTAAATTTCGTTAAAGGTTGCTGTTAATTGTTCAAAATTTAATTTTTTTTACAAAAATTTTTAAATTTAAAAATAAAATTAATTATTAAAAAATATTTTCTAGATTTTTTTATGAAAATTAATAGAAGTGGATAAAGAGACCTCAATTGAATAAATTTGGAACTTAGAAATTAGAAGACTCCATTGAAAGAAAGCAAAATTAAAGGACTGAAATGAATTTTGATTAAACTTTGATGAACCACCGCACACCCTTGGTGTGATGGTCACTTCACAAGTATAAGTGCTTGTGGGGTGTGGGGGGCAAGAGTCGGGATTCAAGTTTTCAGGAGGAAGTTTCACACACATATACACTTAGATTGGGCTAGAGTAGAATTCTATCTTGTTTCAAAAAAAAAAAAAAGATTAAACTTTGATGATGAATTTTACATTTTTACCTAAAATAATTTTCAAAAAATGACAATTAAATGAAACAAAATCAATAAAATATATTTTCTATTCCTTTCTCATTTTCTATTTTTAATGAACAAATAATCTTAATTACCTCTCCCCTCCCCTCTACTAATTTTTTTGCGCTCCTTTTACCCTTCACCTCCTCTCCGGTCCCTTTTCTTTTTCTTTTTATTTCTTTCTTTTATCTTCACGAACAAACATGCACATATGTTTGGAATGTGTTTGACTTACCTTCAGTACTTTTTTAACTGGACATTTTCTGTTATTTTAAATATGCAATGACAAGTGGTAGTGAGTTATTCCTGCTGTGACCGCACCGTACGTTTAGCCCACAACACCCATGTCAGAACACGTCCACATTGGGTTAGCCTGACCTGTGCACAAGCTGGCCTAAATCGTAGTCCCAGTAAGGCCAATCCCAACTCTCTTACCTCAAAATAACGGGCCATAGCGCAGCAAAAGGGGTTGAGACCCAACAATGCAAAAAGGCCCCCACACCCCCTTAATAAGGAAAAAATATTTTATATCAAATGATACCATGTCATCTGTTTCAAAATCCAATAAACAAGAGACATGTGTGCAAAAATAACTACTCATTAACACATGTCTTTCATTTGTTAGTGGGTTAGTTATTTTTTGCTAATATGTCTCACACTTATTGGATTTTGATACTGCTGACATGGTATCATTTGATACCAAATACATTCTCCTTAAGAAAACCCAAAAAACTGAGTAATGCTAAAAATATTATAAATTTTACTACATAAGTCTTACAAATTCATGTGTCACGAATAACTTGGGAATGAGTTATGTACTTATATTTTTACCTATAACCCCTTTTGTGGTCATCAATAAACATCCAAAAAACATCACCACACAAATTGGAGACCGAAGAGTGAAGGAAAGTCATTTTTTTTTTTTTTAATTATTAGAAAAGCTTCTTTGAATTTTATTTTGGCCAAAACCTCCCTTGGTTCTTGGTCCATGAGTTCTAAAGTATTGCTAACTATTTTATGTTTGTGTGGTAGCTAGATTCACTGCCCAAATCGAACCCAGGGGACCGATCATATCAAATATTTTGATTCTCGCTTAGAGGTCAAATTAATTTCTTATTTTCTTTTAATTTCTATAATTTCTTTCAGTTTTTATTCGTCATGGGTCTTAGTTTTATTATTTTCTGGTCTTAGGTTGTAGTTTAGGGTTTTTGCCTTAGGGTGCATACGTAGTCTTGATCCTACACACACACCCTTAGTTATGCGTACGTAGTCTTTTCCCAAATAAAAACTTGTCCATTTGCTCAAATGTTGTTTGTTCGCCTCTTTTCTTTCAATTGCATGTTAAAAATATGCTTAGGATGTTGGATACTTGTTAGGAACATGCTACGTTGAATACTTTGAACAATGCTTAAGATACTTGTTGAGAACATGCTAGCTTAGGATCAAAACTTTCGGGGTTAGAACATCTTATTTTGATATATGAATGAATGTGCCCATCTCGTGTGTTTTATCTGTGCTTTACTTTATCCTCACATGATAAAGAAAAGTCCCACTTTTAGTGAGTCTTTAAGGATATATGACTATGAGGTACATCAATGGAGGTTGGCCCACTTAATCAGGCTTGCTTGGGAGTGTAATACAGTAATACCTTTCTAAATTTGCACCTAACTTAAGGTTTATGTCTAGTATTTAGACCTCTACATAAGAGCATTCACATCCAGACTATCATATGCCAAATGTAGATATATTTTACTATCAAAACACAAAAACGTCTCAGCACCCGGCATGCCCATTGTAAAAAAATATACAATCGAGCTATAGTAGTATTCTACATTTAGAATCTACTGTAGCAACTTGCAAAACCAAAATAATATTTTTTTTATTCCTTTTTCCTAAAATATCTTCTTCTTTCTCTCTTTTCAGCCTCTCATCTCCTCTCTCTCTCCCTACTCTCTTCTTTTCTCTTTCCACTTCTCCGGATCTTGCTCTCTCTCCTCCCTCTTTGTCTAATCGTCCTCTCTCTAGTGAAGGATGGGTTTCGATGTGGGTATTTTCTGGCATGGGCTCCGGCGTGGGTCAAGTGACGATGTGGGTCGTGGGTATGGCAACGTGAGCTGGGTCGTGGGTCTGGCAGCATGGAGGTGGGTTGCGGCGAGGTGGGTCGCGGCAAGCTCGGTCGTGGCAAGGTGGGTCACAGACTCACAGCAGAGGTGAGCGGGTTTAGATGGGGTTTGGGGTGGATTCCAACTCTGATGGTGTTTGGATTTTGATTTTTTGCTGTGGATTTTTGTTTTTTGGATTTGGATGGTTGGATTTTTTGCTATGGGTTTTTGTTTTTTGGACTTTCGAATTTGGATTCCGATGGGGTTTGGCTTTAGCACGGATTGGTTGGTTTGGTTTGGTTTGGCAAGGCGGTGGTGTGGTGGTGGTTGATATAAAATGATTCTTGGTGGTGGGTGGTGTGAATGTTGCTCAGCGGAGGTGGGTGGTGACTGAGAAGCTAGACGGTGGTGGTGAGTGGTTGAGAGAGAGTAAGAGAAACAGAATTAGAGAGAGAAGTGAGAAATATTTTTATATTATTTTAATGTGTAGTATGGTAAAATAAAAGTTGGGATGTTAGGTGTGTTGTAAAATTGTATAGTATAAATAATAAAGTAGCTTTTGAGATGGTAAAATAGAATTTTTTGTAGATACCGGATGTGAATGCTCTAAGTGTCCAACTCAGATCCTAGACTTAAACCATATGATGATCTTGCTCTCTAGCCTGGCCCACGATGTTAATGGAATACTCTCAGCCCATGTCTAGAATGGACTCACACTAGGTTTCACCGCACAATCACTACTCCTCATATCTACCTCATCCCCTTTAAGGGTTTGTTTGGTTGGAAGGGTGAAAAAATAGGGGAATAGAAAATAGGAAGGGAATGGAATAGTGGGGGTACAAAAGAGATTTTAGTTTTCTTCATTTGTGTTTGGTTTGGAGGTGAAAAAGTAGAGGGGCGTAAAATGTTTTTGTTTGGTTGAGAACAAAAATGAGAGGATAGAAAATAAAGTTTATATAAATTTACTTATATGCCCTTATTAAAAAAACTATGCCCCAATTTTTTTTTTTTTTGAAAAAGAGGCAATCACCCACGTTTATTGGAAAAAAAGAATCAAGCCCAGTAAAAAAAACCACAATCACATTGATATCTAGTTAAACCAAAAGAAAAAAAAAAAAAAGGAAAGCAAAACACCTTGTTTAAATAGTAGAGAACAAAATGACCAGGAAAAAAAAAAAAGATAACCAAAACGTAAGAAAAGGGGTAGTTCGGTCATTTGATTGCAATGTTCCTATAGTTATCACATAACCTGTTTAGTTGTAATTTATTTGAAGCTTTTTGTTGTATTTTATCCTTAGCTCCTCTACCTCTATCTAGGAGTTTCTGTTGTAACCAAATACTACTTGTGTTGTGTAGCTATATATATTTCCTAATGCATCTTAAGGATTGGTAACTAAGCCAATACCATTTAGGGTGAGTTTGGTTAAGTTTTTTGTAAAAGTGCATAATGAAAAAGTGGAGTTTTCAAAAAGTCCATAATGAAAAAGTTGAGTTTCAAAAAACTGAGTGTTTGGTAAAACTGTTAAAAAGTGCTTTTTGAAAAAGCTGAGTGTTTGGCTAGCACTTATAAAAGTGGCTGTTTAAAGGGTAAATTACCAAAAAGGACAATGTATTATAAGGGAGTTTATTTCATACTTTTTTTTTTTTTTTGGGATGTGAGTTTATTTCATACTTAATTAAAAATCAACTACGTCATATACTTACTAAATAATAATAATAATAATAATAAATATATTATTGGTATTATTTTAATAATGTTTGGGCAATTTTTCTTTTTTAGTGTCATAATTATTTGTTATTACCATTAATGACTTCTTATTAATATTAATTAAATCTAAATAATTTTCATCATCATGAAGCACAAAATGAAAATGTAAAAAGATGATAAAATATACACCAATAATCCAAATTTAAATTGTACTACATAAAAATGTAAAAAGATATAAAATACATATCAATAACCCAATTTTAAATTGTACAACACAAAAATGTAAAAAAGATGATAAAATACATACCAATAACCCAAGTTTAAATTGTACTACATGATATTATAAATAAATAAAAAAGACAACTACTAATTATTATCCCCCCAAATGGAATTAGCAATGGAATCACGAAGAACCACCATCGCAGGGTCTGTTAAAGATCCTGAGTTCTGCTCATAACTGCTACCTGCTTCACTATTATGTTCTCTTCTAGAAATTGAATCTCGATTGGCGTTTATGAAGCCCCTATCATCCCTATCATTTAGTCTAACAAAATTATGAAGAGCCATAGTAGCAGATACAATAAGTATTTGGATATGAAATGGAAAAGATGGCATGTTTCTGATAATTCTCCATTTATTCTTCCACACACCAAAAGTGCGCTCAATCACACATCGAAGAGATGAGTGAGCATGATTAAATTTTTCATGTCTAGTTCTAGGGCTTCCACCTCTCCTTCGAAAGTCTTGAAGATGGTATGATATCCCCTTGTATGGTGCCAAATAGCCTTTCACCATTGGGTATCCAGAATCAACTACATAATATTTCCCTAGAAAAAAAAAATTCAATTGTATTAACACACTCACACAATATGTCATTATAATGAACAATTAATTAATCAATTACAAACCTGGTGGTGGGTGCGGAAAGTTATTACTTTCTTTACGAATAGTATTAAGAAAAATGTGAGTGTCGTGTGCTGCACCTTCCCATCCAGGCAAAACAAATGTGAATAACATATCAAAGTCACATGCAGCCATCACATTTTAGGTTGGATATCCCTTTCTTCCATAGTATGGAATGGACTTCTCAGTAGGTACAACTGCTGTCACATGTGTGCCATCAATCGCACCGATGCAATCCTAATAAAAACATTAATAGTTTTCAGTTCCACATGCATTGTATTATCTTAAAGACAATAACACTTATTCAAATATACAATAGTACACATACTTTGAAATGTGGCCAATAAATTGGATGGTCTTGTATTTTGGTTGGAACTTCACTAAAAGTTGGATCAGAAGGCTTTACATATGCAGCTGTAAAGTGAGCACCCAACAGAGTAATCATCTTCTCAAAATGTCTACTTATGGTTTCACCCGAATGCTGAAATATTTCTTGAACCATTCGGTTACATGTTCCATGACCTAGTATCAGTAAACAGATTGTCACTGACTCTTCTAACCTTATATTCCTTGAATGTTGAAGTCCATAGTCACGTTGTAAAACTTGACACAAATTACTAAACACTTCCTTTTTCATTCTAAACATGTTGTAACACAGTATCTCATTACCTTCCATGCAGCGTCTCACCCAAACCCACCCTGTTTGTACAGAATCATAACAAGGAGTCTTATTAATGTATTTATTGAAATATGTCACAACTGCTTCACAAGTAACTGCCACAAGCTGGTAAAACTCCTCATCAGAATCGTCATTACTATCATCATCATCAAAATCACTGTCACTGTCATCATCACTGTCACTACTCTCACCATCATCATCATCATCATCATTGTTATCACCATCATCATCATTGTTATCACCATATTATTATTGTCAGCATTGTTATAATCACCACCATCATGATAATCACAGTAATTTCTGTAATCCCCATCCATTAATAGTTCCATAAAATTGTCACTCTTATGAGTACCATTATAATTATCCATATTGGTTTAGGCTACACAACAAAGTAACAAATAATCAACCATTGCAAATACTTAATATAATCAACATAATAATCAACAAACTCTACATCAAACAATTCAACATCAAGTACATAACACTGTAACAGTTGCTTCAAATGTGTTTACATTACACATATATTAGTCCAAAGATAATACTAAATATCACATAACTTAGTTTAAAGTTAATACAACATAAAGCTAATATTAGTCGTCTGCTAATACAACATAAAGTTAATATTAGTCTTAAGCTAATACAGAGTACCACATAAGGTTGGTCACTTCTTTTGGTTCAAACAAATCATTTCTTGTAGCCACTCCAGTTTTGACTTTGGCTCCTTGAAAGTTAGGAACATCTCCCTACGTGACTTTTTTAGTAAGATAACGGAAGCTTGAACCGCAAACTGGTTATCCACTCCAGGAAGTGCTCTCACAATCGCCATGACATTATCAATTGAACTTGGTGACTCTCAAGAAGTACCTTCATTCCTATTCTGACATACAGTTATTAATTGACTAATACGATTGTCCAACATTGCAGCTCCTCCTATCTTCTTCTTTTTCTTCTGTGAGGGTATTGATTCACTAGTTCGCTTTTGTCCTGAACTACGTGATTGACTAGTATGTCCTTGCAGCAAACTATCAATGTCTAAACTTATGTCACATTGGTTATCCTTAAATTCGGAGCTACCATCTGAATCACCAGCACCCTCTCTTGGCATTGTTGGAGGGAGTGTATTTGAAGAAGGGGTCCATGCAGCTACCCCAGTTGCTGCAACATCCCTAAACATTATTTCAAGTTGTTCTAGATTCTGTAGACCTTTCTCTCGAAATTTTTTAGCTTTGGGTAATTCCTACAAAATGTAATTGTAATTTCACTCAGTTAACAATAATATAAAAAAAACTATCTCCAAACTAACTACATATTAATAAAATACTCAACTCACCTTCAACTTCCGCTTCCACCAATCATTAGGAGCAGCAATTGTTCCCTTCACAGCATCCCAACCTAAACCTGTGTCAAGACTCCTCAATTGTTCCCACACTCTCCAATCACCTTTTAATACATCCCACCTACTTTTTAATTGGTCCCTATCATAGTCTTGACTGGTCATATCACAAAATTTGGTCACCACATTGACCCAACCTTCGGTATTAAAGCCAGCACCTTTTGTTCTATTCCCAGCTTCAATTTGTTCCACACAAAGGTCACAAAAAATAGTTGTCCATGTTGGATTAATATCCCAATCTGCTCTAGCCTTTTTTACCTCGGGGTTGGAAGAGGTGTTTTTACCCATCTATAAAAATAACTAATAAATATAACCCCATAACATAACTAATAAAACTTGAAAATTCATATCAAGCAAAAGACTTTCAACCACAACCTTAAAAACCTAGATAATAAATAACTAATAATTAACATTAAAACACAAAAACTTTTGGTTGTGTGGGGTGCTGATGGGGTGTGCGTGCTCTGCTAATGTGGGGTGCGTCTGCTGCTGATGGGGCATGCGTGTGCAGCACCCCACATCAGCAGAGCACGCACACCCTGCAGCACCACACCCTGTAGCACCTCACCATGCAGCAACCAAACAAGCCCAATAATCATTATGATCATTCAGCAAACATTCATTATGAGTAATTAAGCTAGCATTCAGCAAATATGAATCAATGATGGCATCATGAACCACAAAAGAAAGGAAAAAAAAATCCGTAAAACCTAAAACAAAAACAAACCCATCTCCAAAAACTAATGCAGAGTAATAACTCAACAAGCATTCATTCTGAGTAATTAAAGTTAACATTCTATTATTGAATCAATGATGGCATCAAGAACCACACAAAAAAAATTACTAATAATAATAATAATAATAATAAATTTTTAAAAAAATCTGTAAAACCCAAAACAAAAACAAACCCATCTTTAAGCACAAACACAATGACACACACAAACACAAACACGAACACGCACAGTGAGAGAGAGAGTTTTGAGAGAGAGAAATGAAAGATAAAGAAAAGGGAGGGGGTGTACGAAGCAGGGGAGAGGACAACAGAGCATCCACAAAATAAAATAAAAAATTACGAAGCATCTACCCACAAATTTTTTTCAGTACCCGGCAACAGAATAAATAGATCTTTAGCAAGAACAAAGCATGCAAGATCTGAAAATTTTTTTGGCAGCAGATCGACGGTTTTTTTGGTAGCAGATATGTAAAAAAAAAAATTTCAGATCAGTGTTGGTACCTAGCTGTTTTTGGTAGCAGATCGGCCTTGCTTGGTGTTTTGTTGATCAAAACTCTACCTTCAAAACGTATTTCTCAGATCAGATTAGACAAATTAAATTATAAAAAAAAAAAAAAAAATTACAGAGGAAGCCCGCTGAAGAAGACGAAGAAAGAAGAAGAAGAGGAAGAAGATTTTCAAGACAAAAGAAAAGAGAGACTTACGCAGTGCAGAGCAGAGCTGAAATGTAGAAGAGAGGAGCCGATCTCTTTGTGAGGGAGCTGCGCAGAGAGAGATGAGATGAGAAGGCAATATGTCTGAAGTGTAGAGACAAATGAGATGAGAGAGCTGCGTGATTCTCTGAAGTGTTAACCCTTGCCCTTTAGTCAAGGGCAATTTCGTAACTTCACACACCCAACGGATATAAATGAAAACTCCCAGACTCAGCTTTTTATTTATGGAGCCCAACTGACCCAAAACCAAAACGCTCAATCCTTCAGACATATAAAAGCCAACTTTTTCTAAAAAGTTGGCTTTTATTCTCACCAAACGCACATCAACAACCAGAGTTTTTGAAAAGCCAACTTTTGGGTGTTAAAAGCTGAACCAAACAGGTACTTACTCAGCTTTTGTTTCAGGAAACTCTACTCATGGCTTTCGATTCCTACTACATTTCCCTTTGTAAATAGTTGAATGCTGATAAAATGCGATTTCGCCTCATCAGTATGTTCTTCGTCAGTATGATGGACGACTTGGAAATCCTGTGTAAGAGAAAACACTAAGTAGATAATGACACCGGTTTGGGACCTGTCAAGGACCCTCCGATACTTAAATTAGCTTAAACGCTTTAGAAATAAGTAATTTGTAGAGCAATTTGTGTGTGTTCAACATGAATCACTTACTTGTCTCTTCTGGCTTTATATAGCCTTTGTGTGAGTAAATATCCAATCTATTGGCCTCTCCTTACGTTGTACCTGAGCTGGAGGATTTATGGCTCAATAATGACCACTTCATCCTAGTCCTTTTAACATTTGTAACGGCCATTATACATATAATTGGACGGTGGTAGCGGCTCCACATTCATTCATCATTTGGTCATTAAATGCTGTTTGGAATTAATGCACTTACGCTCGTCTATACTTTTACTCGTCATTAACTTGGACGGTTTGCAATATGGATGAGTATTTTATCACTATCCATCAATTATGGTTGAGCTGGAAGGTTAAATGGCTCATTTAATAGCCATTTAACTTCCTCATTCAATGTCCTGTAACGGTTGTGTAATGGTCAGTTTGAGGTAGTTGTAACAGCCGTGAGCTGGTGACTGGAAAGGCTGTACGTCCGTTACACTTGTACCATTTAAGTGAGGAATTTATATCTGAGCATTAATGTGTGCTTATGATCGTCCTTAGTAATGACAGTCACTTTATGGACGACCATTTTACACTACTCGTCAAATGCCTTTGGTATGATCCCCCATTTCACCGCCTACTTCTTCAATAACGGTGATGGCTAGTCGATGTTAGGATGTGCCTTGGTTCAGTGTGTGCTGTGACGAGACCTGAGATATGAGGTCCATGTTGCGTTGGAGTATTTCATGTGTGCTCTGCATTATTTCACACACTCGTCATCAAAGGGCCACTACTCATTCGCTATCTTGATTCGAAGATCCTTCCTATTGTCGCCTAAAAACAGTTTTACCTCTAGTTGTCTATGCTTATGTGGATTTGGTTAATACAATCTAATCTTTAATTTATGGAAAACTTGTTATCATTCCCCCAAAAAATGTCAATTCGTAATGCAATTCATCGTGGAAATGACCTGGATCCACAAACATCTGTCAATTAAATTAAAAAGGGTTGTGTTAATGGGCACATTGTTGTATATATAGGTATATACAAGGATAAGTTGTAAGAATGACGTTTGAGTTTGGAGAATATGGTTTCATAAAGTGAAAATTCAAGTTCTGGAAGGTTGAAGAGGTTTCAATCTTTGTTAACCGTTTTATGAAAAAAATAACTAACCCTCCATACGTTTCTTTTCATGAAACATACGTGCATTTTCATGAATAGAGGCTTATGTTAACTTGAAAAATAACACAAGAAGCACAAGAAATCCTGTGGTCATTCTCCAGAATTGCTATTTATAGAACCCAACATCTTGATTATATCATGGGGATAAATTTGCGATAACTCCTTAGCAACAAAAGTGTGGGAGGCAAATATTGTCTAAGAAAAACGATATAGTGCCTTCAAATTATCTATTTTCTGTTTGTCTTTTATATTAATCTTGTTCTTCCATTATTACTTTGTGTAATATTCCTAACACTACAAAATATTCTTTAACAACATTTTGAAATTTTTCTGACAAATTTTGTCTATTTTACAGCTTTATCTCATTTTTTTTTTCAGCTTTATAAGTTTGGCTTGGTGGTTTTTTGACTTTTTTCTAACATTTTTTTAAATCTTTTTTGCACCTTAACATTTCCGAATTAAAAATACCAAGTGAATCACAGGGGGATTGCCATCTAAGAATTATCCAATGCCTAAGTTAGAGGTCGTGTGAGGAGTTTATTCTATGGAAATTAATATAAATTCATGGGATGTGTTATTCTAATCACACATTTTCCTTGTCGACTACATCTTATTTATGCTCTTCACAAGAGTGATTTTCTCCTTGATTTTCATTAGGGGTTTGAAACTTGAATTATGTTAAGAAATCTAACTCGTCCAATGAAATTTAGTGATATAGTTCTTGGATTCTTGATCCCTGATTATGGTTGAATGCTCCCCTAGAGGCCTTCTTCGGATTGTTACTTTTGAGAAGCTACGTTACTTCTCAATTAAGGTCGAGCAAACACGTCATTGATTTTAATTGATTAAGCTGCCATCTGGATCAAACAAGGTGCCACGCTAGTACTATACTCATCACCTAAATCTTTTGTACCACTTTTTGTGTATCACTCTATATTCCACCAATCACTACTTACCATGTGTATGATTACTTTCCATTTTAAACTTCAGTAATTCTATAAGGAAAGTAAAATGAACACATGACAAGTAGTGATTGGTGGAACATAGAGTGGTACACAAAAAGTGGTACAGAAGATTTGGACTCAATGTTATAACCCTATGAGTACTATACTCATCACTTATCATTCATCACCATATGGATTCATTTGGATACAGCTTATTTTGCTAAAAACTGAAAACAGAAAACTGAAAATTGAAAATACTGTAACAAAATAATTTTTAAATGTGTGAATAATGTCGTGAGACCCATTTTTAATGTTTTTTTTCTGAATAAAGTACTTGTAGGTCTCGTGAACAGTGCACGAGACCTACTGAATAGTGCTCTATGTCTCCTAAATGCATGCATCAAAAAAAAAAAAAAAAACTTTTAGCCGCTTAACTCATGAATCCAAACATATACATAAAATTTTCACATAATTTTTCATAATTACTAAGTTGATGAGTTTTTATTGATTTTCATATTTAATTATCCATCACTGGCACTATTTTATTGTATATTAATACTATTGACAACTTGTCATCTAATTAATTTTGAAAAAAATTATTAGAAAAGTTATGTCTTTAATGCAGAACAGATAGCACATGCCTTCTTGGAGCAATAAAAGCACTAGAAGTCACGGCGCAAGATCAAGGGGGCGTTAGTAGGGGCCATCGGGGCAATGATGTCGGAATTGCATAAAATTTGGCAGGTTGAAGGAAAACGGCATTCTAATCAAGACTCGAGATATCTTAAGGATCACCCAAATTTAGGCAAATTCCTTCGTTAAGAACATTAGCACCAAGTCTTCCATATGTCATATGTTAGTATATTTTAGCATTAAGGCACAAAAGCAGCCCATTACCCGGTCTTCCAATCTCAAAAATTTTTACAATTGTGCTACCGTATCATCATAAATTTATGAAGGTACTGTAGCACCATTCTAAACATAAAAATTATATTTTATTCCCAAATATCTTTCTTTTTCTTTTTTTCTCTCTCTCTTTAGACTCTTATCTCCACTCTCTTTCATTCCGTCTCTCTCTTGTTCTGCTTTCTCATCTCTTCAAAGCCACCATGGCTGGACCCACCATCACCAAGCCAAGCCGGAGTCACTCACCATTCCTTGACCTAAGTCCTCAAAAATTTCAACAAAATCCGCTTCCTTCGAACTTCAATGGCTGGGTTTTGCTATCTTGGGTCTTTTTTGGTCATGGGTTTGTTGCTGTGGGTCGGTTTTGGTCATGGGTCTACTGCCGTGGGTGGGTTTTATTCATGGGTTTGCCACCATGGATGGGTTTTGGTCGTAGGTATGCCGTTGTGGGTCATTTTTGGTTGTGGGTTTGCTGTCATGGGTTAGTTTTGGTCATGGCCTGTTGTTAGTTATGGGTTGTTTTTGGTCATGGGTAGTGGGTTGCTAATTGACAGTGGTGGTGGGTTTGTTGATCGGCGATAGTGGTGGGTTTGCTAATCGGTGGTGGTGGTGGTGTGAATATGAATGAAGGGTTTTTTCTAGTTTGGAGATGGGTTTAGTGATCAGTGGTAGTGGCTTAATGGTGGTGGTTGGGTGGTTGTGTTGATTTAATTTGGGTATGGGTGGTGGTTGTGTTGTTGATGGCTTTTTTGCTACGATGACAGTGGGGGTTGTGTTGTTAATGGCAAAATGATAAAAGCATAAATCTGGTGGTGGCGTGGTGGTGACTGAGTTTTTGGTTGTTTTTGCTATGGGTTTGTGGCTAGGTTTTTGGTGAGTATTTGCTATTTTTTTTTTTTTAATTTGAGATTTTGGTTTTGGTGGGATTTTGGTGGGCAGTAGTGGCGTGGTGGTAACTGGGTTGTTTGTTTGTTTTTTTAATGGGTTTGCTGGGTTTATGGTGGGTATTTGCTAGATTTTTTTTTTTTTTTTACTTTGGGTTTTTGGCTCCAATGGGATTTTGGTGACTAGTGAGCATGGTGGTTGTGTGGTGGTGACTAAGTTGTTTGGTTGTTGAGAGAGTGGCAAAGAGGCGGTGATAGAAATTAGAGAGAGAAGAGAGATAGATAATTTTTTATTATTTTATTGTATAATTTATATTATTTTAATATGTTGTATTTTAAAATAAAAGTTTGGATGTTGAGTGTATTATAAAATGGTATGGTATAATAAATAAAGTAACTTTTGAGATGGTAAAATAGAATAGTTTGAAGATAGTGGATACTAATGCTCTAAGGTCTCAAAAACAGTGTTTTTGCTATTTAATTTTAATAATATTTGTTTTTCCTTAATAACTTTTAATTTAAAAGTCAGAATAAGGTCATGTCTGTTTTGGGACGTCTCTTAGAGACAATATTTTCAATTTCTGCAGTTATTTCAATATTTCTATTTTGGTAAAGATTACTATTTTGCCACCTAATTACGTGATTAGCGCAAATTAGGTTTTCTAGATGATTTCCTAGCTGCCCTTGGTTTTTTTTTTACTATTTAAACATATTGTAACTTCTAAGGCAGTTCAGTTTTCAGATTTATAAAATTACAAATTTTGTCTATTATTTCTCTTTAGTGGATTCCAGAACCCTATTACCTTGTAGATTTAAGAGAACCTTCATGGATTCGAGGTTTTCATTCAGAAGCAAATGTGTTTAGTTTCTTTTTCCATTCAAAAAGTAACATGTTTGTTTTCTTGTAACTTCCACGACATCAATCTTTAAAACTTATTGTATGGGGAGATTTTGAAAAAATATGCTTGTTTGTTTGTAGGTACGCTCTATGGCAAATTGGCAATAGGTTATGAGGTAGTCGTTGTTTGAAATTAAAATATTTTCTTCTAGAAGACTAATTGTTTAATGTAGAATATCTCCTTTTTTTTTTCATTTTTTTTTATAATAATTTTAATCAAGTTAGTTGGAGTCCAAATCTTTTGTCATATTTTTCCTACACCACTCTACTCCGCCAATAAAAAACTACCACATCTCTACCTATTTAATTAACTTCTACCCGGTTCATCCCCACCACTACCACCACCAGCGCCGACGCCATCAATGTCGCCAATCATGGCCAACCACCGTTGCCTAGTTTGCACCACCGCCTCACTATTTTCAAATCCAAGCCACCATCACACTACCACCCAAAAATAAAATCCAAGACAAGTGCATGCGCTATTAAAGAATCATCCAAATCAAAGAAAACGAAACCCATAACACAGATTTACAGTAGCTACAGACTCCAATTTGCGCATCACCCACAAAGCCCTTTTTCTCATCAATAAAGCTACGGACCTACAACAACTTTCTTTTTGAATACTTTTTCCCTTCAGCTCGGTTTCCCTTTAGTTACACAATAAAGATAGGGCCTTTGTTCAAGTTTTGCTTCTGGCTGAACAAAATAATATGTGGGTTATATTGGTTGTTCATATAGTGTGATGGTGGTTGGTGGATTTGAGAGGGATGGTTGGATTAGTTCGGATTTGAAGAATAGTGAGTTGGTGGTTGGCTTGGATTTGAAAATAGTGAGGCGGTGGTGCAGACCAAGCAATAGTGGTTGGCCATGACCGGTGACATTGATGGCACCGGCGCCGATGGTGGTAGTGGTGGGGATGGACTGGATTTTTATTATTTTTATTTATTTTAGATAACTGAAATTAGGAAAAGCATCATGGTAGGAGTCAATTAAATAGATGGACATCACTGGACATGTGACAGTTTTTTATTGGTAGAATATAGAGTGGTGTAGAAAAAATTGGATAGAAGATTTGTACTCATTTTAGAACACTAAACAGAAAAAATACAATATCATTAATATGAAAGCAATGAGGTAATACAAGCTATTTTTTAATATTATATTTATATTGATGATAAAACTAGAATAATGAGTCTGATTTACTTCACACCATAGGTGATCATCTAAAAGGCTACCAACAGATCCCTTCACTAACATTATACAAGTCAAAACATGTACCAATATACGTCGAACTTCATTCACTATTATATATGTATTTTAGGGACAACAATATATGTGTTTCGGCTTTATAATTAACATATGGAAATGAGTCTATAACTTCCCCAAATTTAGCCAAAAAGCAAATACCTATTTTGAGCTCTAAGAGCATCCACACCAGCTCATGGATACTCTTCTAAAATACAAAAAGTACTTTAATTTACACATTTTATCCCAAAAACCTTCCACATCAATCTTTGTAAAAATGTCTAAATATACATGATGGTCTTGCAAATGAACAGTAACCATGCATATATACACAGTTACTGTTCACCGTGTAAACGATTTTTTAATTCTTTTTTCTCTCCCCTCTGTCAAACTCCTTCTCTTCCCCAAAATTTACAACAACCCAGCACGCCAGAATAACCACCCAACCACCAAACCCAGCGCCACCACCAAACACCGCAACCTAGCACAGAAAATTAACCCAAAATCAACAGAAAATTAACCCAAAATCAACGGAAAAGCAATTAGAAAATCCAACTCAAAATCAAGACAAACCCACTGAAAACCCAACTCAAAATCAATCAAAACTCACTGGTAAACCCAACCCAAAAACAATCCAACCCCACCAGAAAACCCAGCCTAAACCATACTTAACGGAAAACTCACGTGAAATGCCCAACAGAGCCGGATCTGCTGCCACTACTGCCGCCCGATGGTCTTCCATTACTGTCGCCGGATCTTCCATTGCTGTCATTGGTTGGGGGTGGGAGGCGAAGGGTTGTCGGTGGAGGAAGAGAGGGAGGGGCGAAGGAAAGAGGGAGGATGAAAGCAAGAGGGAGGCCGAATCGGCAGAGGGCATCGGCGGCGAGCTGGATTGGTGGAGAGCTGGATCGGCAGCGACAGCGGGCTAGGTGAGGCGACTGTGAGGAAGAGAGTGAGGGAAAGAGAGAGTGCTGAATTTTTTTTTTTTTTATAGAGGAAGTGAGACTATGAGAAAGCTGATGTTGTGGGTGTTTATGAGAGAGAATGGGTATTAATAAATAAATAAATAAATAATAAATAATATTATTTAATTAGAATAGATGTGTAAAATAAATTAATTGATGTGGGTGTTTTGGAAATGTGGTAGTGTAAAATAGAAAAAGTACGTTTTTAGTGTAAAATAGACGGAAAATTTTAGACAGACTGATGTGGTTGCTCTAACTTCGGAAGGAAAAAAGAAAGCCTCGTATATTGTTGTACAACCAATGGCACTGATCGATCAAAGCTACTCCTCCGAAACCCTCTGGCCCTAGTGGGCTTCTTCTTCTTGAGCCCTCCTCCATTCTCAGCCTCTTGTATTTTGTTTCCAAAAGGAAGTGGTGCTGGTGCTGGAATCAATATCATGCTCTCCTTGGTGGCACCTCCTTGAATAAGTATCCTTGTGATCCCTACATAGTGCAACGACTCTGCTATTTGCAACAGAGTCACACCCTTATTGGTTCTTGCTTCCACATCTGCTCCTTTCTTTACAAGCAACTTTGTCACCTCCGCTTGTCCTGACTCCGCAGCACAGTGCAAGGCCGTGTACCCATCTTCATCTTTAGCATCAATATCAATACCTTTCTCCACTAAAGCTCTCACTGCATCTAGTTTTCCTTTGAATGAAGCTCTATGCAGCGCTGTCCATCCATGTTGATCTCGGCCATTGATGGCCACGTCGTTCTGAACAAGCCTTTGTATTGTTCTTACTTCACCCTTTCATGCAGCAACACATAGACTGTCTCCAAGTTTTAGTGCATCAAACAGCCGATTATGCCTGAACTCGGCTGCAACATCGTAAGCAGATTTTCCAACCCGGTTTCTGATATCTTTGTTGGCTCCCTTGAGTAGTAAAAACCTAACCATGTGCTCATCACCTAAGCTTGCGGTGATATGAAGAGGTGTGTCACCATCTCCACTGTTACGAACATCAGCCGTTGCATCACTTGCCAACAATAGCCTTGCACAATCCCTTCTTTGCTCCTCCACTGCCAAGCGCAAATTCGTGTTCCCATCCTTTGTGAGTGCATCCACATTAGCCCCCTTCTGCAATAAAAGCCTCAACACCTCTATGTGACCCCTTCCAGCCGCAAGGTTAATAGGGCCCCAAGTTGAGGACTCGGACCGCTCTGTACTGGCTCAACATGCCAATAATAGCTCCACCATCAAGGCTTCTCTAGAGGCCACTGCTGCTTCAAGTGGGCTAGACCCTGATCGACTTTGACCCTCCACGTCCGGCTCAAATTTGAGGAGTAACTGAACCAGTTTAGGCCGACCTTAGAAATGGCCAGGTGAAGTAAAGTTTAGCCATGCGCATCAATGGAGTCTACTGCTTTCCATTCGGGGTCACTCTTCTCAAGAACATCTCTAATTTCATCAATATAACCATCTTCCACAAGTTGAGCCAAAACTGGGGAGCCAACGAACGAGATTTTGATGCCACTGTCTACAAAAACTTGTTTCTTCTTTATAGTGAACCAATCATTTGGGACAACATCAAACATGGATGATGGCTCCTTAATGGTGGCACCTGGAACCACTACGCTATGTAAAAGGAAAGAGTCATCGCAGTGAGGGAAGGAATGGGGAAGATTGGAGCCTAGTGGGAGATGATAAATAATCTCAATGGTTAGCCTAGCCAGAGGAGATATAATCCCCGATTGTGGCCTTACTGTGTAACGGGTCTTGATCAATGGTTGAAGTTGCAAGGCTACGGGCATGGTGTACATAACATTGTGTAAGGTGATCTCGCCATAGCATTTCTGTCCGTGTTCAATATGAATTGGAACAATGTTTGATGGCTCTAAGCTAATAAGCCTGTCCATCTTTGTTGTTTACAGAAACTGTTTGGAGAAGAGAAAGGGGGCAAGGGCGTAGCTAGGAATTTTTACATGGGGGGACCGATTCAAAGTATTGATATAAAAAACATAAATCATAAGTCTATTGAATATGAAATTTCAATTTTGATATATCTTAAACATTAATGAACATACAAAAACTGTCTAGTTCACTATAGACATATATAAAAATATCCACACCAAAAAAAAAAAACATTTCACATCAAAATCATGTCTGACTACGATTTTTCATAGAATAGAATTCATCCATAATCATTTCCATGGTGAAATTTCCAGCAATTTTCTTTTCTATATAAACTATCATATTATCTGCCAAAAGTTCATCCTCTATTCTATTACGAAGTCTTGTTTTTAATAGTTTCATAGCTAAAAAAGCTCGTTCTGTAGTTGCTGTAGAAACTGGAAGAGTCAACACAAGAGAATCAGTCTATCAATTAAATGATAGAATTTAGACTTCCCTGAAATTTCTAATCCCCTACATAGCTCAGATATTGTACCCATATTCTGAAAATCTGGATGCTTTGTCACATCAAGCTCATAATGTTGCGATTGATGCATCAAAAGACAAATTTCCTACTCAGTGAAATCTTGAGGATAATAATTTTCAGCCAAATTGCAAATATCACCAATTTTGAATGGTCTAAAAGCATCCTTAGGATTTAATACTGAACTAAGAGTGAGAAGATCTGCTGTTAGCTCACAAAATCTACTATTCAATTCTTGCAATTGAAAATCTATTGTAACTGTAAATATGTCAATTCTTAAATGATGTTCTATTGTTGTCAAAGCTTCATCTTGATGACAGTATCTACCTCAAGCTTTAGTGTAACGAGCATTTAAATCAGGAATATCAATTTCATGTTGTCCACAAAATGATGTAACACTAGCAAGTAAAGGCTCCCATCCATCATCTCTCAACTTTTGAATAAGTGATTTTGTAGTTGAAACTAAATGCATGGCATTTAAAAGATCTTGAGAATGTTGTTGCAAAGCTTGGCAAAGAATATTAGTAATTTCCATAATCTCTTTCATCATATGCAAAATTAAAACAAATTCAAATGATGTTAATACCTAATAAGCTCCCTCGGCATCACCGCGTTGCTTATAATTAGCCCCTTCCTCAGAGATAGTATTGATAACTTTGCAAGTTGCATCAAACATTTTTATCAAACTACAAATAGATTGAAAATGAGATCCCCAACGTGTATCTCCAGCCCGTTGCAAAGTACCAACTTGGTTTGTTCCTCTTCCAGTCTCAATTTCATTAGAAGCAATCATATTCTCAATTTGTTCCCCTTGAGCATATTGCAATTCATCATTATGCTTACTAGAATCAACGACAATATTGATAATATTAGTCAAATGATCAAAGAATTGATGAACAACTTTTACTTCTCTAGATGTTGTAACTAAAGCCAATTGCAACCTATGAGCCATGCAATGTACATAATAAGCATATGGACATTCTTTAAGAAATAGAGCTTATAATCCATTCCATTTACCACGCATATTACTAGCTCCATCATACCCTTGACCTTGAATATTCTTAATGTGAAGGTTGTAACGAGAAAGGACAGCACATATCTCCTTCTTTAGGGTCAACGCAGTAGTAACTCTAACATGCACAACATGAAAGAAACGCTCTTTAATGAAACCATCTTTATCAACAAACCTCAAAATAAAGGACAATTCATTCCATCTTTCACCTTTTTCCAATTATTAAAACTTGTTGAAATGAATGCACCTAATCCGGATGACCTATTGATTTCTTACTAAAAAGGTAGCAAGGTAGACAATATATCGCATCCATTGAAGGTGAGTATTCCAACCAATCCTTATGTGATTCAAACCATGAAGGTTGAAATCGATGAATATGAGTATCATTGTTGTATGGATAGTCTATATTTTTAGGTTGATATGGACCTTCTTTGAGATAAGCTCGTTGGATTTCATCTTGTTTGTTGATAGGAAATTCACATATTTGTTTACGTGATCCTGGATCACGATCTATCTCTTCAGATTGAATTCTTGAACATTTGGAGGGGTGTTCATCAGGCATTAAAGTATCAACATTTATTTCTACAGCCACAGGTGTCCTAATTTCTGAATTGCTAACATCCTTTTTTTTAAAGAATGCATCAATTGTTTTTCGTTTGCTCATAATTCTTTTAGCTTTAAGAATATGACTCAAAAATTAACCTGAAAAGAACTTTAAAAAATAAAATTTTAATTAGAAATTTTTGCTTAGTTATATGGATGTTATTCATACTCAAGAAAAAATAAAATTTCCACAATAATTTAAACAGTCAACCCATTTTTAATACGTCTTTAATTAATAATAACCTCTCAAACAAAAAAAAAAATTAAACACACAAGTATTGGTACACAACATAAACCAAACAATTTAACAACACTCACAGTCACATCCACAGCCACATGATATCTAACTAATAAAAAATAGGTAATAGATTAAAACAATTTTACCTTAGAAACTTTGTCTTCACAAAGTGCAAAGATGAGTCACTCGTGTGGCAATGCCTACTGCCTTTGCCTCCAACTTTAGATCTTCCCTTCAAGACTCATCACAAACAATCTCCTCATGCCTTCAATAATGTATTTCTCTAAAAATTTATGAAAATATAAAGAGCATGTGAATGTTTAGGTGTAGATAGTTGAGAAAATAAAAAAAAAGACACTTAAAAGAGATGAATGTCTAATGCTTAAGAAAGAGAAGAAAACTCACCAGATAGTCAGCTAGTCACCAAGTTCCAAACTAAAGCTGATGAAGAAAGAAAAAACTGGTCAGGAATTTTTTTTTTTTTTTTTCTGGGATTGTGAGAACAGAACAACAGACTAGAGTTTTGAGGGCTGGTAGGCAGCGGTACCAGTGCAAGTAAAAGTGTATCAAAGAAGACAAAACAAAAGAATGAGAAGTAAAGGGAATAAAGGATTCCATGGGTCAATGGGTGGGTTTTTTGAGATGGGGAGAAAGTGAAATTTTGTTGTTAGTGTTTGGACTTGAGTATTTAAATGAAGTGGGCCAACTTTTTGTTTTATTTGGAGTACATAAGGCCTAAAACTGATTCTGGGGCCTGGGAGAATAGTTGAGAAATGGGTATTGGGGGGGCCCAATTATTTTTTCTACCTACTCTAATGAATTTTTTTTTTCCAGGGGCCACGGCCCCCTCAAGCCACTACGTGGCTCCACCCCTGTTCCCCTCAACTTGCACACTGCATGGGATATATTATCAAGAAAATATTTGTTTCAAATGTTTAAAACCTTTTAGAAGTTTTGTTTATGGGGAAAAAAAAAATCAGCTTTAGTTTCCAATCAACAGTTTATAAGTTTTACTATTTTTTTTTTAAATTACAATTTTCTTATATTATGGATTAAACCAAAAAAAAAAATATATATATATATATATATATATGATGTAATACATTTAGTATTTTGAATTACAATGGTAAAAATTGACCCCATAAAACTATTAAATTGTTAAACAACATAAACTTGGAAGAAAAATATTTGAACTTTTCTTTAAAATATAGGGAGAAATATTTTTTTGGTCCCTATATTTTGGGCCATTTTCCACTTTGGTCTCCACATTTTTTGAGCTCCTATTTGGGTCCCTAAATTTTGAAAATCATTTTCAATTTAGTCCCTACCAACATCTCACTATCAAAAATAGTCTACATGATAAACGGAGTGCACAGCTGACATGTTAGATACTAACATGGTTCATAAAATAATAATAATAAAATTTATTTTGCATTAAAAAAATGTTGCATCAACATTTTAATAAATAAATAAAAACCATTTCAGAAAATTTAAACAAAAAAAAAAGAAAGAAAGAAAAAACAAACCTTCTATCTAAATAAATTAAATTATTATTATTATTTTTGCTTTTCATTATATTTTCAAAAGAACATTCATGTTGTTCCCAAGAACATGAACAATCATGTTCTTCCTGTTCTTTGGGTTCTTCCCAAAAGAACATATTTGGCTTTTCTTTTCTTTCATTTTCTTAGCAACCAAACATGAAAAAACAAAAACAAACAAAACCATGATCGAAACCAAATCAAGACATACCCAACCCGCAACTAAACACTTAACGATAATTTTTGGAGTATTTTATGGAATGCAACAAAACACTTGAAAATATTTTCTTTTCCGAAAACTATTTTCACTTGAAAATATTTCAAAGTCAGAAAATATTTTCCATCGAACCAAACATAACCTATAAATATCTCTACTTAATTAAGCTTAATGATCTTATTATGTTAAGAATTTAAGGATCCAAGATAAGTAGTTTTTTTTTTTTTTTTAATTAAAAAAAACATTTGGCTAGTAAGATAAACATAATCTTAAAATTACAAAAATTTTGTGAATTCAAGGGATCGTGGGGGAGTAGACCAAAGTCACCAAACAAAGAAAAATGGAACAGAAAGTTGAAAAGAAAAAAATATAAAAAACCTTGTTATAGGTGATTCTTTGAACAGTGGGCAAATGCCCTTATCCTCTTTCTTTGCATCAAGTCTTGGTGGGCGATTAATCAAAGTAGATTAAGTGGTAGAAGGAAAAAAAAAAAAAAAAAAAAAAAAAACAGTTAGACTGGCTCCCAAAAATTGAAAGGTAAGAACAAAGAACAAACCCTAGAATTAAAAAAACTTATTTAAGTTCTAATTAAAAAAAAGATTGCTTTAGAAACTCGTACACTTTCATTTAAAGCATGATTTATGTTAGATTCATATTTTCTATATATTGGCCTTTGACAAAACATACTTTACTTGTAATTGGGTAGATCTAAGTTGGATTTAATGTATCAAGAAGTATGTAAAGTTTACATCCTAAGTGTTATCATTAAAGACATGAAGATTGATCCAAGAAACAAGTGAAGAAAAACAGTTTCAATAATTCTCGACACTAGTATCTATCGAGATTTAATGAAGAAGCTCGACACAAGCTTAATCTATTGAGATCTACAATTTCAGAATTCTCATATCTGAATTTTGGCCCATGATAACTTGGATTGCTAGGGTTTCATCCTCTACAACCCTAGACCATATAAAATGCTTATTTTAAAGTCATAAAAGACAGAAAGATTCAATTAGAGAACTCACACACACTTTGTGAGAAGCTACTGCGTTTTGTGCGTCTTAGGGTTTTATAACCAAGTGTTTCCAGATCTTTAACGTGCTTTAAAGTGAAGAACTTTTCCGCCAACAACAATCATTCAGTTGCTTGGAGTTAGTCACGTACTAGGATCCGTGCATGCAAAGAAGTCTTCTACAAGATCAAGTCCAATTGGAGATTGGTGTAAAGGTTCAATTGTAGGTTGGTATGTTGGGATAGTCTAGGGTAGTGGTAAGATTCTTCATACTTGTAACATCTTATTTTTGATTAGTGGATTCTTGAGAGTGGTGACCTGAAATTCATCCGGTAGGCTTTTTGCCTTGCGAGAGGTTTTCCTCATTCGTCAACAAATCACTGTGTTTTTTAATTTCTGCTGTATATTAGATTATTTGGTGATTTGTTGGTGTCTCCACGATTTGCATATAATTTGATCTAATTAATCAACTGGGGGAATTGAATTTGATTAATTAACCGTGGTCAATCTATAACCCAACAATTTATTAAATAATACCCCATTTTAGAGCAATAACATTTGGATTATTAAAACTCCAATTTGCTATTTTAAACCATCAAACCATAAAAATTGAGAATTATCCAAATGGCTATTCCCAAAAAAAAATTCATCTCAACTACAGTAACATCTTACTTATAAGATGTTATTGTAGTAAGTGGGTATTTTTTAACAATTTTTTATTCTCTCTCCTCTTTTTTATTTATATTTTTTATTCTTATTCTCTCTCTCTCTCTCTCCTATCTATATCTCTTTATTTTTGTCTCTCATTCTCTATTTCTGTCACCACCATCACTCACAATGGTGGCTTGCCTGTTTTCTCTCTCTCAACCTCACTTTATCTCTCTAGTTCAAGTCCATAACCTCAAATCCTCTTTCTAAATCAAATTCTCCCCAAACCATAAATCCTTTGCCTCTCTTTGATCTACAAAGGATCTCTAGGCATCACGTGGACGAAGACTTCATGAAGTGGAGGTTGCATGCTCATGGGCTAGGGGTGAATGACAAGCTATGCTAGCGCATGAGGTAGGTTTCTGTTTATGGTGGTTGTTGATTTTTGATTTAATGGGTTTGTTGGTTGTAGGGGTGTGCAGAAAACCCGCCAACCCACCAACTTCGACCCGACCCAACCTAACCCGCTGGGTTGGGTCGGTTTTTAGGGCTTGGTGGGTTGGGTTGGGTTACAAATTTTTTTTTTATAGCGGGTTGGCTTGGGTTTGGGTGATAAAATTACAAACTCGCCAAATCTAACCCGACCCACCCATATTTTAATATATGTTTAAAATATATTATATATTTAATAAATTTTTAAAAAAACCCAACTGTAGAATACTTCCTCGATTCCTGTTATTATATATAATATAAAATCCTATTAGTTCTTTTAATATAATTTAAATATATTATATAATTAATAAAAAAATTTAAAATTTTTAGATATATTTTGTTTATAACTGAGTTAGGAACTCATGTATATTTTGTTTATAAGTGAATTAGGATACTAATTCATTTATATTTTGTTTATCAACTCAGGTGGCAAGTGTGATATATTTTTTTTGCTCAATTTAATAATAATAGTAATAAAAAAAAAATTGTCCAACCCATGGGTTCAACCTGACCCAACCCAACCTATGTGGGTTGGGTTGGACTTATGTGATGAGTTGGGTTAGGTTGAATTTTTTTTGACCCACCATGGTGGGTTGGATCAAAAAATTCCCTCAACCCAACCCAACCCAACCCATGCACACCCCTAGTTAGTTGTTGTTGAGGCTCATTTTTGACAAAGCCCAGCAAGACAAAAGGCCCAACAACATGGGCAGACCAAAAGAAACAGCAAACAGAAGTCATGGCAGAAATGAATGGCTCACGGGTCCATAAGATGGGTGCAGAAGAAGCAAACGGGCTTGAATAAGTCCGGAAAGAGAAAAGAAACAAACCCATGGGAAGTACAAAGAAAAGTAAGAATGAGCCACAGCAGGCCCAATGCAATGTAAACAAAGAAAGTAAGGGGCTAAGGGAAAACCCATGAGCCCCAAGGGTGAAGTATAGAGTAATTGGGCTAAAGAAGCCCAAAATGGGTTAGCAAAAGCCCATGGGTAAAACAAAATTGGAAAAAATAGGCCAAGGATGCCCAAAAGAGAAAAGGGACATTGGAGCCCGTGAGCAGTGAAAGAAAAGGCCCAATAAGTATATTGGGTTACTGAGAAGAAAACACATGGCAGGCCCAAAAGGGCCTAGCAAGATTAAGTTAAACAGCAGGAACAACAATCTGGTATGGCAAGAAATGTCAAGCCACGAAGCAAACACCCAAACTAGAGGGAGGCCTAATGATCCAACAAGGCCTAACCCCCCAAGAAAGGGACAAGTCATAAACATTGGTCTATCGGAGATGCAACCCACACCAGAAAAAGCCAAAAAGCGCATGGCAGGATATGCACACCCATTCTTAGATCTCGGCAAACATATGAAACAACAAGAAAGTAAAGCACGTGTACGACCCAGGCATCACCAGCCTGTACCCAGCCACTATGGGAAAGGGTGAGGTCATGGGTGAGGGCACGGTCTAGCGGTGGGGAGAGGAGTGAAAACTCATTCTTGTGGTTCTTGCTCAGGCTCTTTCGGTGAGCACAGTCCTACTGGGATGACATGCCACCCAAAAGAGGTAAGGGTGGGTAAAAACCGCTGGGTGCATGCCATGAGAGACCGAGAGGGAGAAGGTACATATTGGGACAAGTAGAAAAGGAACCTTCGTTGTCTAAAAGCCACAGGTCAATGGTAGTAGTCAGAACCATTGACTCGGTAAGTGGTCAGCAAAAGGCTCCCATATCAAACAAGGGCTATTAAGGGGCTAGAACAGTAAAACCGGTCACGGCAGTCTCTATATAAGAGACCCGTAGCTGTGTACAAAAAAGGAGGAGAAAAAAAAAGAAAAGAAAAAAGAAGAGGAAGAGGAGAGAAAGAATTGAAAGAAAGAAAAAGAGAGAAAAGATAAACAAAAAAACAGAGAAGGAAGAAGAAAGAAAAACATAGTGTTTTTATAGCAGGCATGCACCCAAATGGGTTAACCCCCTCTCTCCCTCAATAGCCTTGCCCTCTATTAGAGGCAAACAGTTTATACTCGGGCACACACCATTTAGGGCTGGCCTCTTAAAGCAATTAATTTCTCCTCTGAAGTTAATTGCATTGAGGGAGCAGTTTTCCCTTCCCTGGTTAGAGCCCCGTGATAATACTTGGTGTGGCAGACCCATTCCTTTGATTCTACTAACCCCGTTCTACCCCCTTGTTTAAGTTTTATTCTTTAAACGTGAGGCCTTTTAAGTCATTTACTTTACTTATTATGGCAGAAATAGTGACTGACTTTCTTTACATTATCTATATTATATCTGTCTGCTATAACCTCTTAATAATGACTCTGCCTGCTGTGAGTTTATAAACAGACTTTGGCAGACGTGGTGTGGTTTGCGCACAAGCCAGACCAAGGTGTGTTCCAATTGGGCCGGTCCTGACTCCTTTACTCAGAAACAACTCGGGCCTAGTACAGTAGGAAGCAGCCCAATATCCCGATCTAGGCCCACCACCTTACAGTTGTTAATTGTGATTTGGTGGTGTTGTGGTGATGACGATTATGGATGGTTGCTTTGGTTCACAGTGGTGGTGGTGGTTTCAGTTTCTATTGGTGGTGTGGGCAGTGGATGGGCTGATTTTGGTCTAGGTTTGGGTGGTGGGTGATGGCTAGTGGCTAGTGGGGGGTTGATTTGGGTTTGGATTTAGGTGGTTTAGAGAGAGAGAGAGAGAGAGAGAAGAGGATGAGTTGGGTTATATTACTTTTATTGGGTGTTTATATTATTTTAATGTGTTGTATGTTAGAGTAAAAAATGAGATGTTGGGCGAGTTTTAAATTAGTATGTTAAAATTGATAAACTAACTTTTGAGAGTACAAATGACAAATTTTTTAGAAACCCAGATACTAATGCTCTTAAACCTGTATTCTCAAGTGAAAAAAAAAAAAAAAACAAAAACAAAAACAAATAGAGGGACGTAAACTATTTTGTAAAGACATGTAAATTTTGTATGTACCGCCGAAGGGGGAAAAAAGAGCCAAAAGACTTGTTTCTCATTTGGAACTTGTTTTTTCCAAAGGAAATCTCCAGAGTTCAAAGTCACTCTTAATTATTGAATTATTTAAAAAATAAAAAGAAAAAAAATTAGTAGGCAATGAAATATTTGCACATGAAGGACATTAATTAAAATGTGAGGCTGTGAGTATTGTTATAAATTAACCAAGTTGTTTATGAACTACTCAAGCCTGAGTTGAGAAAAAAAACTTGTTTATATTCGTTTATTTGGTAAACAACCCAAGTTTATATGATATACAATTATAATATGTAGTTCTTGAAAAAATAAAAAGAAAAAGAAAAACATTATTTGTAGTTTCTAAGAGTTTATATCCATTTGTAGTAAAAATTCATAACTTTGAAAAGGGATAAGAAATTTTAGTCATGGTTTTACAATATATATATATATATATATATAGAGAGAGAGAGAGAGAGAGAGAGAGAGAGAGAGAGAGAGAGAGAGAACAAGTTAATCAAGTAGATCATTTCACAAGAATATGAATCAAACCTAATATATAACCTTTTTTGGTAATGAGCTGAAACTCGATTTATATTCAAAATAAAATTAAAGTGGGAAGTACATGAAAAGAAACAAATAGTTTTAATTTTGGGATATATCAAATTCCAAACTTTTAAATGATATTCTTTAAACCCTCTTTAAGGGGTTTAAACAATCCTATATATTTAGATTAAGTTAGAGTAAAATTTCTATCTTGTATTAAAAAAAAGAAAATCATATTTATTAAAAGCTTGAGAAAAAATGTTTCAATTAAAAATATAGTATGTCTTCTCAAAAAAAAAATCAAGTATAGTATGAGGTTATCCTTAGGATATTTGTTAATAGATCATTTAAAAAAAGAATTAATACCACTTTCATGATAAATATAAAAGATGTAAAAGAAATTAGTTAATTTTTATTTAGGCATAAAAAATTGCTAATTTTTTTTTTTTTTTTTTTTTATGAACATTGCTAAAATTATTTTATAAATCAATAACGGGCATTCTTAACTTATCCCTAATGTTTTTTATATAGTAAAAAGGTTTTCATGGATAGTGGAAAATGAAATGAAGAAAGCAAACAAAATTTTTTTTTCCAAAATAACACCAATTTTCAAATAATTTTGTTAGTTAGCATTTTTTTTCAAACTATTTAGGAAACTAACATCTCGAGTCTTTAAGACTTGAGTTTAATATAGCAACTCAAGTATCACGTACTCGATTTCTTTATGTGGAACTCGAGTCTGTAAGACTCCAGTTCCACACGAAGCATGGGAAGCTTAGATGGAGACCAAGCGTGGTACGACCCTCCATTGCCACCGTACACCTTTCTTGGCTAACTTTGGTGATAGATCAAGAACCAGAGAGAAAATTAACAAGAATTAAAAAACCCACCCAATGACCCCAAAAGCTCAATTTCAATCGTCGCCGCCACCACCTGTGTTTGATCTCTCTGGTTTGTTATTTTTGTCTTCGTGGTTTGGGTTTCGTTAGAAAGATCTCTCTGGTTTGATCTCTCTATTTTTTGTCTGTGTGGGTTTCTGGGTTTGATCAAAAGGATTTTTTTGGGATTTTTTTTCAAAATAACACCAATTTTAAAACAATTTTGTTAGTTAACATCGTTTCTAAACTATTTAGCAAACTAACATCTCGAGGCTAAGAGACTCGGGGTCACTGTAGCAAATCGAGTATCACAGACTCGATTTCAATGAAAATTCACCTGGAACTCGAGTTTTAAACACTCGAATTCCACAAAAGAAAACTAGAAAGCCTGTCTCTTCTTCTTCTTCCTCTTCTCCCTCTAAAAAAAATCCACGACAACCTTTCTCCCGTCTGAAAAAACACAAACACAAATAAACAACCCGAAGCAAACAAGAGATTAAAGCACAAACACAAACACAAACAAGAGATCAAAGCAGAAACCATGCGGAGTAAGAGATTAACCACGAACCCAATTGGCGAACCCACAAATCAGTGAACCCAAGCAACAAAACCCACAAACTCAAGCGGCGAACCCACGAACCCAGACGATGAACCCAGACGATGAACCCATGACCCAGGCGGCGAAATCCACGAACCCAAGCTCGGATTCTACCCACAAACGTGTGTGCGAAGGTCGCTTTCCCTCTGTTTCTCTCTTTTTTATTTGTGCAGAGCAGGAACTCGAGTCTCTAATACTTGAGTTCCACTGGAAATCGATTCCTATAAACTCAAGTTGCTATAGTGAACTTGAGTCCCTTAAACTCGACATGTTAGTTTCATAAATAGTTTAGAAATGATGCTAACTACCAAAATTGTTTGAAAATGGGTGATATTTTGAAGAAAAAAAATCCATTATTAAAATCTATTTTTTTGAAATCGAGTATGTGATACATGAGTTACTATAGTGAACCCAAGTCCTAAAAACTCAAGAGGTTAGTTTTATAAATAGTTTGAGAACGATGCTAACTAATAAAATTATTTTAAAGTGGGGTCCGACCAAACATATATAAGAAACGAACGCGCTTTGATAGCAGCAATAAAGCTTGCTTCTTTCTTTATCTTCGTTTCCAAGCAACTATTACTAGTTACTAGTACTAGTAGTACGCTCTTTCTACACACAGAAGAAGAAGAAGAAGCCCATCAAAAAAAAAAAAAAAAAAAGAAAAAAAGAAGAAGAAGAAGAAGAAGAGGAAGAGGAAGAGAGAGAGAGAGCACAGCACGCGATGGGTTTGTCTTCTACTTCCACTTCCACGGCTCTTCTTCTTCTTCTTCTTCTCTTCCCTCTGTTTGCCAGTCTCGAAGGTATCACTCTCTCTCTCCTTCAGATTCTCTGTTTGCTTCCTCAGAAAACTTATTGGCAAACTCTACGAAATTCGAATAAATCACTATTCTTTCTTTTTTGTGGGTTTTTGGATCCCGATAATTGAAATTCGCCCCTTCACTGGGCTTAGTAAGAAGCTTATTATCTATGGCTTTCGTATATACTCTCTTCGTGGCCAAACTGACTGTTAGGCAGTTAGGGTTAGATTTTTTTAGGTTTTCGTATATTTTAGGGTTTCATCAATCCTAGATGTATATATTGGTGTAATTATTGTGAATGTGAAAAAAAATAATAATAAAATGAAGATTTTGAATTGGGTGGCTGCTTTATCCTTCATATTGCAAATTGGGTCAGTTTGGTTTTGTTGGTTCTCTATCACAGACCCTTTTAAATGGTTGTAACTGCCAAGTGCTTAGTGCTTTTTTTTTTGCCCCGAAAATTGGATTTGTTTTGTTAAGAATACTTTCTTCATTTTGAATTCACAGGTGTTGATCTATCAATAAAAAACCAATCCATAGTTGTCACCCCATCCCCTCTTCCGGGAATTTCAGCTTCCCGTGGCTCTAAAGACGTTTTATTGTGTGAACGTGTTCAAGTTTCTGGTGTATCAAGATTGAAACTTGGTAGTTATGCCAGTGCTTTTCGGGTTACCTTCTCTCCATCTATAGAAATCCCAGAGAGATTTCATAGCAAAATTCAGGTTTGTTTTCACAAGTAAGTCAAAACTCTCTTATCTCTCACGCATAATGTCGAAATTTTTTAAATGCAATCTCTGTTTTGGACTAATGTTTCTAGCAACTTATACATTTGCAGAAATAATTCACTTGGCTTATGCCAGTGTGAAAATGACAAGTGGAAATCTATTAAGGAGTTGGGGAGCTCAGTCATGTCGCCTTATGATGATAGATATATTGATGTGAAGTTCATTGGTGAAGTATCGGGTTATGTGACAGTTGCTATTGTAGAAGGTATGCCTTCCCCCCTTTGCCTCTTGTTGTTTTGAAATTGTTTACTTGATATTGATCTTCACTTTTGTGGTGTTTATGCAGATTTTCAGAGATGGCGCCTTGTGTGTCTAGCATTTGGGTTTGTTTTACTACTTTTGGCACCCATCGTCAGCAATTGGGTTCCTTTTTATTATAGCAGTTCCATGGCTATTGGAGTTTTCCTTGTCATTATCATCCTTCTATTTCAGGTATTAAATTATCAATTTGGCATCTTTCTTTACCAGTGGAATTATATGACCTTTTTTTCTTTTTTGGGCAAATGGTGTCAGACTTCATGCTATAGTTATCAATGTTATTTTTTTTTTCATTACCATAAAAAAGATCACACTAATGTCACTGATGGCAAATCTTCATATGTATTAGACAGGGAGGAGGTTAAGAGAGCTACAAATGAAATACACTTTTTAAATGTTTGATCTCCACAAAAGGAAAGGAAATTATTTATGGTTTGACAATTTAGATGATCCAAGAATTGATTTAATTATGTGACTAGAAAATTTTCCTTATTAACTTCATCCAGTTCACTTAAGAGAATTAATTTGCAATTAACTTTGCACTGCATTATTTTGTGTCTTGATCATTCCATTGTTGTGGATAGGTAGATGCCATATTAAAAAAATATTAAATATTTTCAGCTAGATATATAGTAAAGGGAGGAAGGAACTAGTATATATTTGAGCCAATGTGAGGTTATGAAAAGAATCAAATGTATCACGTAGCATTTTCAGTTTACATGGTCCTGGGTTCAATTCCCACAGAAAGCGAGTGTGTTTCAATTATCACATGATGTCCTCACTTATCAAAAAAATGTGGAAAAATTTTATCATAACTTAATCAAATTTGAGCTGTATGGGCAACATTGCTTCAAGCTTGGGAATGGTTCATGGTCTGTTAACATTTGCAGGGTTACAGGTTTGCTGTATTGATAAAATATGGATTGTCCATGACTGATTTATGTGACCTGGACTTTAGGCATCTCATCATTATGTTTTCGTATGCACCCCTCCGAATGTAATTGAATAATTAGTGCAGTCTGTAACCAGCTTGCCCAAGAACAATCATCATTGACTTCAATTTAAATTACAAAATTGAATTGTACATCCTGTGTACTTTGGCCTCTGTTGTTCTTTCTTTTTAAATAAATGTTCTATATCAATTGAAAAAAGAAGAATAACAATTTCCTGGATTGTCATGTTCTTTTTATTTATTTATTTTTAAATTAACTTTTATAGCTTGCAATTGTGTTATTGATTTTCTTGAATCATGATGTAGGGAATGAAATTGCTGCCAACTGGTAGGAAAAATTTCTTCTATCTTACTATGTATGGATCAGTGGTAAGTCTACTTCACTTTGCTTGAAAGCAATTCACCAAGCTGCATTTAATGTTGATGGCATGTTGACCTTATTAACCAATCCCTTTCACAGCTTGGGGCTGGATCTTTTCTTATGCATCACTTTTCAGTGCTGGTAAATTCAATTCTTATCAATTTTGGACTCAGTGAAGAGATGCACAATCCAGTAAGTTCTTGTATTCAGTGTTCAGTTTATTTCTCCTAAGATTATAGATATGTTTTCATTATTAATATTGTTTTGTTATTGTTAGTTACTTTGATATGTTATTACACATTATTTTGAATCTATTTTCCCCTCCATTTTGTCTACATAAGTGATCACATGGTATGTGAAATGATTAAGCTGACCAAGATATTCAGTTATTGATTATTTGAAAGAAATCTATTTGGCCATAGTGAATGTAATTGATGTTAATATATAGACTAAAATACATATTAGTTTTCCAATAATAGGTGCACTGTATATTTGGTCCCTCGAGTTGCAATTTGGTCAATTTGGTCTATCGAGGGTTACCACAAATAAGTTTTCTATCTCTCCACTTTTCCATCCTCCCAACCAAGCACAAATGAAAGAAAACTAAATCTCTTCTATCCTTCCACTTTTCTATTCCCTTCCCATTTTCTATCCTCTCACTTCTCCACTCCTCCGACCAAACGGACCCTAAAGCCCTCAAGCTAAGCTCCCTTGGCATCCTCAACCAAGACCCAGTCCTCAATTGCTCCTTCACTAATTAACCACCCTCCTCACCATCCTCCACCCCCTTGTCTCACTCATCACTGCCAACCTCTTCAACTCCCATTGTTGGCTTTATAACTCACCAATTTTTCTCCACATGCAATCTTCATTATTATTATTACTAGTATAATAATAATTAAAAATTATATATAAATTGAAAAGGTATTAATAATTAGTGGGACCCATGACAAATACTTCTTAATTTTATGACATATAATATGTGTGTGTGTATATATATATATATATATATATTCTTTTTTGATAGGTAGTAAGAAAGAAAATATTATTAAAAAAGGAATAGAAGGAAAGATACACACAGTTCATGATATTGAACAAAGAGCAAAAAAAAAAAAAAAAAAGGAACAAACAGTAATTAAACTATTCTAAGAGAATTGAAAATCCATAAGAGCAAAACCATCCGAGAGACCCCAACATCAAGACCAATCAAAGAGAGTTCGTTGGCACAAATCTAAAAACTGAGCCAGAGATTTCTCAGCCTGGAACCAAATTCCAAATATCAGAATTATGTTTCACAAGCCAATGATACCAACAAAATAATAAGTCTGCAATTGAACTTGGCATGACCCAATCAATTCCAAACAATTGAAGCATATACATCCACATAAAATGAGCTTCCAGACAAAAAATCAGCAAGTTATCCACATATTCTTCATTACAACAGCACAAACAACAATGATTCGCCAATCGCCAAAGGGCGACCATGAAGCATAAGATTATTCAAAGCTAGAATCTGGCCATGTGCTAATGTCCACATAAAGAATGCCACCCTTTTAGGAACCTTTACTTTCCAAATGCCCTTCAAAGGGAAAATGGAATGAGTAACATCTCGAATCTTATGATAAAAAGACCGAATGTCAAACTTCCCACTTTCATTGAGGCGCCAACAAAGACTGTCACAACCACCACCCCTAGGAATCCGAGATTGGATGAAGCGAAGAAAGGAGAAAGAAGTTGCTAACTCCCAGTTATTGAATTCCCTATAAAATCTTAAGCTCCACTCTATCATTTCCACTCACCGGAGGACTTAACACATCAAAGATACAAGCTTCCTTATTGACTGAACACACAAATAACTCAGGATAAAGAGTTTTAAGAGAATTATCCCCAATTCACTTATTATGTCAAAAAAGAATACGAGAACCATCCCCCACCACTAAAGACAAGTGCTTAGAAAAGCTCTCCCACCCTTCACTAATGCTTCGCCATAAGCCACATCCATGAGCCCTTCTACAAACTCTGGTGCTCCACCCCCCTTTCCCCTCCCCATATTTCATGGCAATAACCCTCCACCATAGATGAGTGGTTTCATGGACATACCTCCAAAGCCGTTTCCCAGATAAAGCCTAATTAAAAGACACCAATTTTTGAATTCCCAAACCACCCAACTCACACGGTAAGTAGATTTTTTCCCAAGCCACCAAGGGGTATTTGAAACACTCCTCTGAGGTACCCCACAAAAAATTCCTCTAAATACGTTCTAATCTAATAGCCATAGCTTTAGGAATAGTAAAAAGGGAAAGATAATAATTCGAAAGGCTTGAAAGGGTACTTTTCTACAAAGTGAGCCTACCACCCTTTGATAAATAAAGATGCTTCTAGCCCGAAAGCTTCTTCTCCATCCTCTCCAAAATAGGGTTCCAGATAGAAGCTGTCTTATACGAAGTACCCAATGGAATTCCCAAATAAATCATAGGGAAACTGCTCACCCTGCATTGAAGAATGTTAGCCAAAGTTTGAATGTTACTCACCTCTCCAATAGGGACAATCTCACTTTTCCCCACATTCACCTTCAAACTGGTAAAAGCTTGAAAACAAGTCAAAGTCAACCTAATTGAAAGCAACTGCTCCCTAGAAGCATCGCAGAAAAGAATGGTATCATCAGCAAAATGAAGATAGCCACTTGGCATAACCATGGCTTCTAGGCCCAATTTTATTATATGGTATATGATTTCTTTAACTTGGAACACCATGTTCTAGTCTTTGTCAATGTCCAAAGTTTTATTAATATCCAAGAACAAATCTTGCGTTTATATTAACTTTAATGGCAAACCAATCTCAAGTATGATTCTAAAGAAAGATTGAACATTTAAAAATAAAAATAAAAAAGATTCTAAAGGAATTTTAGAAATTAACCTTTCCACAGGATCTTGGTGGTGTCATCTTTAGTGGTTAGCATACGCAGATTTATATCTCTAACCTTGATTTGGTGAAGTGGGTTGATGTGTTTTAGATGGTAAAGGCTGGTTTAAGGGGTATTATGGTATTATAAGCTAGGAAGCACAGACACTTCATTTAGAGTGCCCGTACCCGTGTTGTACTGGTTGTTTCATGTTATAATTTTTCAAAAATTGCTCATGTTGCTGAGTTGTACCCATTCCCTTGTCCATGTCCGTCCTTCTTTGATTATAAGTGGCAATTGAAGCTTGGATGAGAGTGGTGGGTGGAGGTTGGCTTATGGTGTTTTAGTAGTCATGGAAGAGATAAGCTTGTGTGGTGTAGGTGAGGTGTTTAAGGTGGGGTCAGAATGAGGGTATCAAACTTTGGGTTGAGGTTTAAGATGGAGTTGATTAGATGAATTTGGATTAGTTTAGTTTATTTGCTTATGTACATCAACTTTTTATAGCCTCACTTTTTCTAAGGTACAACTATACTTTTGCCAATTTTCAGCAATTAAGCAACTACCATTTTCTACAAAATGGCAATATAAACACACACTAAGGTGGTTTGGTAGTGCTTTTAAATAAAGTCTGTTCTTACTTTTAGAAAAAATTTGAATTGATGGATACGGGTTTGATGAAATTGGAGAAGGTAGATTTTATTTTTGGAATTGTTAGAAATGGGGTGTTTTGGGCCATTTAATGGGAAAAATTATACAATATTCAAGGAGTACAATAAGGTCATACTGCCTCTCACATTAATAGCGGGTCTCAATAGAAATTTAATTAGTGGGACCCACTATTATGTGAGGTGGGAATACGACATTATTGTACTCTTGGAGTATTGTATAATTACTCTTGGGGTGTTTTGAATGATCATTTACTTGTTTTGGGACAATGTACTCAAGGAGGGGGACTTGTGTTTGGTACACAGAATAAGAATTAAATAAAGAAATATGACAACACCTAGGGTTTGCTTGAAATAAGCACCAAGTGATGAAAACAGAAAAATAACCTAGTAATGAACACTTAGATTTGCTTGGAATAAACACCAAGCATGAGATAAGATAGATAGGAACCCAGTAGGGGTGGCAAAATCTGACACGACCCATGAACACGACACAACACAACACAACACGAAGTTATCAGGCTATGGGTTGAGGTTTTAACGGGTTCATGTTATATTTGGGTTGACACGATTGACCCATTTAACTATATGTTATTTTACCAATATACCCTTCAAACCCTAGGTATATAAACTTATTAATTGTTGTTGTTTATTTTGTTTGACATATTGTGATTAATTATTTGTAATATTGAGATATGCTTTAGTTTTGAATGATTATTTGTGTTGCAGTTACTCATTAGTTTTAAATTTTATATTAAAAATCTATTTGTTTTGTTTTTTATAGTTTAGATCAATTGGGTTAATACTAAAATTTGTATTTTGTTTCGCTTTGATAAAATCTAATAAATGGGTCAACATGATTGACCCATTTAATAAACAGGTTATTCTAGGGTTAAGGAATCCTGATCCGTTTAATAAACATGTTGGGTTAGTGTCGACCTACATAGTCGAATACTCATGAGTTGACACAACACGAACCCAACATGTGAACACGATTTGACAAGCCACATGAACATGAATTGCCACCCCTAGAACTCAGGAATCAACGTTTGAGCTTTCTTGGAATCAGAATCAAGCACTTCCAACCCAAATTTCTTTAATCAATGACCAATGGTTTACAATAGTGAGTCCAAGGGCCTTTGAATAGGCTTTCTATAAACTCATAATGATTTCACATCATATATGTAAATGAACATCAAATTGCAATCAAATCTATCTAATAGTGTCAATCAGTGTCAATCGGCATCAATCACAATTAATCAAACCCAATAAATGTAATCAGCATTAATAGGTCCAATTTGGTGTCTCTGCAGTCTGCACCATGTTTTAAGTATTGTTTAATATTCATGGTTAACCCAATTCTATGGTTTGTCAAACACCCCTATTTTCTCAACCTTGGTTATTGATTAAATGGAATTTAATGATTTAAAAGAATATTAATTTGAGATCTTAATGAAGAGTCATTTCATTAAGTAGCTACTTTTGGGTTTGAAACTTTTTCCTCTTTGTTCCTCACTCACTATGGATTTTGGAGAAATTGCTGTTTGGTAACATTGTTTTAGTAAAGTTGTTTGTATTATTTGGAAATACGTGTGGGTGAAAAAGTGTGTGGAAATGCGTGTAATATTGTTTAAAAACTGAAAACATGTTGTTAAACTCCTATACCAAACGGTCCCTCAGGAATGTATAATTGTAAAAATGCTAAAAGAAATTTAAGGTTTTAATAAATGTCCTGACTTTCTTATCAAAAAAAAAAAAAAAAAATTCCTGAGTTTACTTTCTTTTACCTTACAGAATCATTTAGCTTATATTATTAGCCTTTCTCTATTTGTTTGTTTTTGTTTCTGCATGTCCATTTGCACTTGCCTAAAATATGTTTGACTTTGTCATTGTATGTAAGAGTAGAGAGATAATCACATACTTTGGTACTGTTTCAATGTAAAGCCATTTCCCTTAATTACTTCTACATTAAATAAAAAGGGCAGAAACTAATTACTAATAATTTGCTTCTGATTTTTTTTTTCTATGATGCCTGTTGGTATATATCTATCACATCTTGTTGCCATTTTAGGGATGTTCCAGCTGTCAAGTAATTCATAAACATTTGGTCCCTGTTTCTTCTGTCAGGTCTCTTTATTTGTGCTAGTTGGAATTGTCCTTGCTGGAGCTGCTTTAGGATACTGGATTGTGAGGAAATTTGTTATCTCAAAAGACGGAGGTGTGGATGTTGGGATCGCCCAGTTTGTTAAATGGGCAATGCGCATCATTGGAACAACCTCTATTTTACAGGTACTACAATCTCATGTTAGCTAGATACTTGAACTGAACTTAGAAAGATTTCATTAATTTTTTGCTTCTCTGATCCATGAAACACCATGGAAAGACAGACAATAAATCAGCATGAAACTTGACTTTGAGAAAGAAGGTGCTTATTGCTGCTGTTTTCTGTATAAAACTGTGTCCTATGTTACATATATTCTTTGTATTATGCCAAGGGCCCATGGTAGACATGCATAACTTTTCATCTGTATACACAACTATATTCAGAATCTCAGATAATCAACAAGAATGTGTGGAAAGTAAATTTTACTTTCACTATGAACTCTTTCATGTATATACTCATATATATGATGCGTGTGTTTAATTTTGTGTAAGACATGCTGTGGAACTTTTTCAATTTTTCCTTAGGTTGAAGAATAATTGGACTCTTCTGATAAAACTCTGCCCTATGTTACACATTGTCTTCCAAATATAACAAGTACCTGTCCTGAACACGCATGACCTTCAATCTTTATTCGCAATGCCTCTACTTTTAGATAATCAGCAATCCTGAGTGGAAATATGATGCATTTGTATTCAATATTAATGAAATTTCTGTATGAGAAATGCCATGTAATTTTTCATTTTTGCCTTAGGTCGTTGAATGATTGGACCCTTCTGATAGTTAGGCCATGTATTGTGGTTGTATCTGATTTTGGGTTTAGATGAATTTGACTCTTTGTGATCAAAAATTTTTAATAGAAAAAGATGAATTTGAACCTTTATGATACCTGTTACACCTAACACTTGTACCTGAGGCCACATGATATAAACTTTTTTCCTACAGAAAGTTTCTTAACATCATCAGGAATAAGCATGGTTACACTTCCACTCCAAAACACACACAGATACTTATCATGCACTTTTGTCTTTTTGGCTTTTTTTATCTACTTTATTTGCTTGATTATATTTTAGGATCACTAGTGATGGGATTGTTATTGATGCTTATAGTGCTTTTATGTTGAGATTAAACTCTTATTTGTTTAGATGCCAAAGTTCTGATGTGATTGGTCTTATGTTTCCACTTTTTTTACCCTCATCTTTTAGAACTGTTGATATATATATATATATATATATATATTTCGTTAATTTTCTGCTTTTGTATTATCTTTCAGAGCTCTCTTGATACTCCTTTAGCACTGGCGACCTTGGCTTCTTGTTGGGCTATCTGCAATCTTATCTTTTCTATGAAGTGGCCTGGTTTAATGTAAGTTCCATACAAGTTTCACTTCATTCTTTGTTTCGCATTTATGAAGTGAATGCATCTTACTAGAAATAGTTTATTTTCTTCCTCTTTAACCCCTTAATTTTAATGGATTAAGCTTGTGAGATCTAAACAAAAGATGTGTACTTGTAACAAACCTTTCCCAAACCTTTTGAATATCATAATTCTTTCCCAAACTTATCCTGCCTATGTCTAAAATACCCAAACCCATCAAAATCCACCTGTTAAAATACCATTATAATTTATAATATTAAAAGTTAAAACTGCCTAAGTTTTATAAAACACAAAACAATGTTTAAGTTATTTTATTAGTATCACTTAAATTTTGGTGCTATTAGGGGATAACATAGAAATAGAGAGAAAAAATGGTGGATAAGGGTTATAGACTCTTTTTTTAATATAAATTTTAATGATACTACTGCATCAGGTATATTTATTAATTCATACAATTGGGTCAGTTTTGAGTTTAGAGGCCCAATCCCAAATCCACCGCAAATCCTATTGGGTTTTAAAACTTTAGCCTAAATCCATTCCAAACCCATTTAAACAATTTCAGACCATCCTATTGGGGTTCGGTTGAGTAAGCAGTCCCGCCTAACCCATTACACCCCCTACATTTGGATGATCCAATAATTGTTTTGATTAGATCAATGAGTGGTCATGAACACCAATAGTCAGAGTCTCTCCAAATAAACTTATATAGTCATATATATATTTTTATAGCATTGGAAGGCACAACATCATATAGTAGGAGATCCTTGAGAATGGTAGAAAAGTGGGTTCCTTTACGATGGAATTAGAATTAAGACATAGGTATTAGCGAAGGCTTGTTTATCTATCTTTAAAAGTTTTGTTATTTACTCTTGAAGATCTCCGCTTAATATGCAGTGAATGTTTTCATGTAGGCATCAATCATATTCTGGGAATGGGAGTCCTTGGTTGAAGCTGGGGAGGCAGACAACAGGAAAGCACAATCGTGCTGAATTCCTTAGCAGGTCAAGCCCTCAAGGGAAGATGTGGAATAGCCCAAAGAAGCCATCTG
Source organism: Quercus ilex subsp. ballota (assembly GCA_032727855.1). Taxonomy (NCBI): domain Eukaryota; kingdom Viridiplantae; phylum Streptophyta; class Magnoliopsida; order Fagales; family Fagaceae; genus Quercus; species Quercus ilex. The sequence goes on from CM064914.1 coordinate 20,679,083, forward strand.
CTTGGTCTAACTCTCCCATTAGAGGTATTACTCTATGTTGCTGGCCTTACTGTTTTCCGTGTTTATAAATACTTACTAAGCTTTAATTACTAAAGTTTTCAGATATGAGATTTTTAAATACACCAGTGAGAGAAATACTCTATATATATATATATATTCTTTTTGACAGAATCTATTTCTTTTTAGAAACAGTTGCATAACTATGTGCAATGTCCATCTTACCTTATTTTGCAAAAATTTTGATGTTAAGTATGCTTTTGTTCTTTATAATTGCTTGTGTTTATATATTACAGGTGTTGTATCGCCATCTTCTGTAGCAAAGAATCAGCAAGAATACTATTCAACTTTTCACTCGATGCAGAACCGAAAGAAGTTTACGAAGAAAGAGTGGGATGATTTCACACGCGAATCAACTCAGCAAGCTATGGCTGAATGGGCATCATCCCCTGAATTTGCAGATTGGATGATTGATAATGCTGATCGAATACAACTACTTCCGGGTGAGAGTTCAGATGAAACCATGGGAAGTGGATCAGATTCTACAAATGAAAATGTTGTAGGGAGTCGCAGGCAGTTTAGTTTTTTTAACTGGTAGTGAACGGGACAAAAAACCAGTCAAGTTTGCACCTCTTTGCTGTTGGCTAGGATGTCTCCGGTGCTAGTGGGTAGTGGTAGTAATAGGTGACTAGAGTAGAAGATTTTCTAATTGGTGGTGCTTCCTTCAAGCAAACATGTTGGATTGGTGGAAATTAGGAGGTATAGATTTAGGAATTGCAATTTAGTTTGTTGCACCATTCAGCAACAAGGGTGAAAATTTGTTTCTACAAAGTTCGCTAAAATTGTTTTAACCACATGACGGATGTTGTGTTCTAATGCTTCTTGTTACCACATTTTGGTTTAATCCGTGCCCAATGTATAACTTTCTTCTGTTAGTAGCATGAAATGAATAACAAATTATAACAGCTGTAAAGATTGAACCCATCTTAGTAACGGGATTTTGATTTAATCCGTGTCCAATGTAATTTTCTTCTGTTGATAGCATGAAATGAATAACAAATTATAACTACTACAGTCGTAAGATTGAACCATCTTGTAATGGGATTTCATGGTGTTGTCGTTTTCGTGAAAGATCATTTCCTGTTGATTGAATTCTATTATTATCATCTGTAAATGTGTTGAGAAACATTATATTTTTGTGGAGCTGTTACTAGTTATAGGTACATTATTATTATTTTTTTTTTAAAATATTTTTTCTGGCCGACTTTAAAGGGTGAGGAAAAAAAAAAGTAGTAAGTTACAATAAATAATTGAAGATATAGCTGGGTAACAACGACAACGATTTAGCCAAGGGTTTGTAAAAATTTCAACAAATCCGTTCATTGACCACCTTTGTCTAGTTTGAGGAAAATTCAAGTTTTTAAGAACATTATTTATCTATCTACCTATAATCTATATTCTATATATTACTAAAAGTTGAAATGTAGCATTTAATGTTGTTATGTTCAAGTTGAGTCACATCAGCTGTCATGTCATTACCATTTTTTTTCTTGAATTTGTCTTACAATTTAAAATTAGTTTTCTTAAATTTAAAAATACTAATAAAAGGAAAATAATTCTCAAATCCTTTGTGTTCCACGGTTATAATTTTAGATGACAACTCTTTATGCTCCATCTATATATTACTAAATGCTGAATCGTAATATTTAATGTTGTTACGCTCAAGTTAAGCCACATCAGATGCCATGTCATTACCATTCTTTTTCCTGAATTTGTCCTACCATTTAAAATAGTTTTCTTAAATTAAAAATACTAATAAAAGGAAAACAATTACCAACCCTTTGTGTTCCATGGTTACAATTTTAGATGACAACTTTTTGTGTTCCATGGTTATAATTTTAAACAGTAACCCTTTGTGTTCCACGGTTACAATCTCAAACAGCAACCCTTTAACTTCCTAACACTAGACTTTGGCTTTCTAACTCTTTCATCTTTTCCTCTCCTCACACTATATTAATACTGAAAAACTGGATAATTCAGTTTATATATCTCTAAATCCCAGTTGCTCTTAACCTCTATTTTATGGCTACCTGCATAATAGTTCAACGTAAGGATTAAATTAATAGTGTTGTTCTTTTTTATTGTTGTTTTTTCTTTTTCTTTTTTAATTTTGTTACTACCTCTTTTATGTTGTGGCTCATATATGAGTTTTTATATATTTAGGTTAGGTATTTGTGCTAATATATGATTGTTTGTTTCTATGTTTAAAATTGATTTGGTTTTTTTTTTAATGTTTGAGACAGTAACATTATTGGTTTATATTGTGTAATCCGTGTGATAGAGTTTTAGTAGTATCCGTGTGATAAAATTTTAGTAGTTAGAAAATTGAATGATGGAGTTTTAGTTGTATTCGTGCTTGGAGAAATTCAATTGAATGATGTAATCCGTGCCTGTAGAAATTCAATTTGTTAAGGTATTTTAGTAGTTAGCAAATTGAATTGTAGAGTTTAAAATTCAATACTATACTCAGAACATGATACTTCTTTTTCTTGGTCTCCTCATTTAAGTGAATCTCTCCTTCATCATTGAAATCGATTTAAAATTCCTTCTATTAGCTTTGATTGTATTCTTAGCTATATCATAAAAGACTGTTTTTTTATATAATCTTTTTATGGTAATTATCGTCATTTTTGTTGTAGTTGAATCAAAATAAGATTATGCTAGATCTGCATAATTAGTAGTTGTTGCATCTTCATCATTATCACAAGTTTAAGATAGAGATTACCCTCATCAATAGCTACTGCGTCTTCTTCATTGCCAAATTTGATCATCTTGACAAACCTTTTATTTATCTGATTGTACCACATGTATTTATTTACTTATAACTTATGGATTCTATTTGATTGTATGATTTTTATGTCTTTTGATATAAATTAACTAGCTGGTATGCTAACCAAACCGCTTACTTCTTCAGTTTTTTTTAATCTTTTACTTTGCCTATAACACTATCGTAATTGCTTTGCATTCATTAGATTTCATTTTCAATAATTTTTCTGTGCATTGCACGGGTTAGCGACTAGTATATTATAAAAGTTGGATCCTACAACTGATGGATGCATACAATAATTACATGTGTCTCTATCTCAAAGCATATTGCGATGACACATGTCATTTCCTTCCTTTAATTGGTATGATTTGGACAAACTATACCATATGACTTATACATGTAAATTTTATTGATGACATACTTGCCATGTGTCAATATATTTCTTAAAATACATTAAATAATTTACTATGAGCTTTATGCTGATCTTAAATGGCCATTCACTTCTTTCCTTTCCTCCGTTTTTTTTATTTTTTTTTTTATTTTTTTTTTAATTCCGGTTATCCATTTTGTTGTCAGAATTATTACCTAATTGAATTGATACTATGAGGATCATAATTATATTAAAGACAATTAATTTTTTGCATGACAGTACATGGTAGTCCAAGTAAACAAACCGTTACAATTACTGTACTCTTTATGCCCTCAAGTATCCATAATTAGCTAATTAAATGGCCATTCACTTCTTTCCTTTTTTTTCTATTATTTAATTTCGGTTATCCATTTTGATGTAGAATTATTTCCTAATTGAATTGATGCTATGAGTATCACAATTATAGAAAGACAATTAATTTTTTTTACATGACAGCAGTTCATGGCAGTCCAAGTAAACAAACCGTTTTTGGTATAAAAAAAATGTATGACAATTACCGATTTATTAAAGTGCGTCTACATAGCTAGTTGGATTTTTTTTTTTGCCATTTAACACCATTTTAGGAACAATTTTGTTAGTTAGCAGATTCTTAAAACTATTTAGGAAACTAGCATCTCGAGTCTGAAAGACTCGAGTTCATTGTAAAAATCAAGCATTAAACACTCAAGTTCTAAGCTGAGGTGGAGCAAATTATCCACATGGAACTCAAATCTCTAACACTTGAGTTCCATAGAGTTGTAAGAAAAAATGTACAGGCTACAAAGTGAAGAAGAAATGTACAAGCTACTGAAGGAGTGAAGAAGAAGAAGAATCTGACCAAAGAAGAAGAAGAACCTCAACAACCAAACACATTTCTCAGAAACGCAAACCCGAAATAAAAAAAAATACCCATTCCTCCAAACACAAATCAAAACACAACCCCACAGTAGTTTCGATCTCGGAGCATGTGTTGCTGGGTTGAGATGGAGCATGCGTTGCTGGGTTTTGATGATGTTCTTAAGCAAAGTTGATCTTCCTCTCCGTCCATGCGTTGCTGGGTTTTTCTTTGCTCTTCCTCTCTGTCCATTTCTGGGTTTTTCTTTGCTCTATTTGTTGTCTTTCTTTGCTGCTCTGTTTGTTGGGTTTATCAAACTCGAGATTTAAAGACTCAAGTTTCACGTGTATAATTTTTCCACCTCAGTATTGCCAGCACATGGAACTCGAGTCTTAAAGACTCGAGTTGCTCTAGTGAACTCGAGTCTAATAGACTCGAGATGCTATTTTCCTAAATAGTTTGGAAATGTTGCTAACTAACGAAATTGTTAGCAAAATGATGTTATTTTACAACCAAAAAAAAAAAAAAAAAATCATAGTTCTACACTCTTCTACCATTAAAGATTTACTTTTAATTTTTATTTTTATGAGAACGATTAAAGCTTTACTATCTTTTATACGGGGTTAATAAGATTAATCATAAGCAGCTGGAGCCCGAATTAAATGGGTACAAGGAATAGCATTACAATCAAAAGAAAAAGCCTCCATAACAACAAAAAGAGGCGTTACATAAGAAATAAAAGGTTCAGATTGGCCACGACCAAGTTTTGCACGAAGATCAGCAACTTTGTTAGTTTCCCTGAAGTAGTGCTGCATGTAGTATTCCTGGAAAACTTGGAGCATGTTCTTGCAATCATCCACGATAGGATGGGTTAGTCGATTATCACTACTTGGTTTAGAGAAAAGGGAAATGACCTCAGCAGCATCGACATTAACAAGAAGCTTGGTAATGTTGTGGTTTTTGGCCATAGTGATGCCATCTCTCAAAGCCCAAAGCTCAGCAAGAAGGCAGTTTGAGGCACCAATGAGTCTAGAAAAACCTCTAATCCAAGAGCCATAAGAGTCCCTTATAATCCCACCCCCACCTGCACAGTTTGAGGATAGTAGAACAGATACATCCGTGTTTAGTTTATACCATCCTAGGTCCGGCTTGGTCCAAGAGACGGCTGAATTTTTTTGTTTTGTGTGTCAGCTCCTTGGATGAGAAAGTGAAATTTAGCAGTTTTTGCAATATAGATCTTGGCAATAAAGGGGTTGGGCTGCTTTCCTTGGAAAGCCACAGTGTTTCTGTTTAGCCATAAGGTCCATAGCCCAAAAATGAAGAGAGTTTTCCAAGGAATGTGAAGGTGTCTTGAAGTGAAGCCGCAAGTGCTATTGATATGCAGCCAATCCAAAAGGGGGAGACCAAAGGATTGAATAGCTTTTGTAGGAACTCCAAGTTGATTCCAAAAACTAACCAAGGCCTGGCATTCCCTAAGAAGATGGTCAATAGTTTCCAAGTGGTTGTTGCAAAGAGGGCATGACTGATCAATGGTAAAACCCCTTGAACCCAACACTTTTCTAATCGGAATGCTATTGTGAGAACATAACCAAAGGAAAATGAGAAGTTTTTGGGGAGCTTTCACTTTCCAAATCCAGCTAGAAGCAAGAGTGGGAGGGTTCAAAGCATTTAACCCTTTAGCAAGACTATAAGCTGATTTAAGAGAAAAATTACCATCCTTTGAGGGAGCCCAAGCAGTCAAGACTTCACAAGAGGAGGAGGGACTTGATGGGATGGCATTAATGATGCTTAAGAGAGATTGAGGGAGGATGAAGGAGAGGTTATCCCATTTCCAATTCCCATAATCATCAACGAACTGAGCTACTAGGTTATTTCTTCCTGGTAGTTAAGAGGACCTGATACGACAGATCTTAGGTTACCAAGAGAAGACTAGTTGTCATTCCAGAAGGAGGTGGAGGTGCCCGTGGTTATGACTTTCCTTAGGCCTTTGTCAAGAAAGGATTTGGCAGCATTACAAGCTGCCCATGTTCGAGATCATGAGCCTTTAGATGACCAAGGAAAGCTCCTAGACATGTATTTAGCCTTTAAAACTTTAGCCCATGGCAAATTATCTCCAAAGGAGAGGTTCTAGTTCAACTTTGCGAGCAAGGACAGGTTCCTTGGTCGAGCAGCGTGAATGCCAAGGCCACCATGGTCAGTAGGGTGGGTGACAACTTCCTATTTGACCATATGTAACTTACGCTTTTCAGAAGTAGATCCCCAAAGGAAGTTATGGTTAGCTCGATCAATTTCTTAACAAACTCTATTTGGTAGTAAAACACCTTGCATAACATAGTCTGCTACTGCACTAGAGGAGGATTGGATTAAAATGCGCCTTCCAGCTAGTGATAGGAGACTAACTTGCCAACCAGCTAATTTGCTTTGGATATTTTGAATAATGAAATCAAAATCCTTGCTGCCCCTGTCAGAAAATTTGAGAGGTAAACCCAAGTATTTATCAAACTTCCTAGTCTCCAAGAAGCCGAGAGAGTTGCAAATACAATCCCTTGTTGCCTCGGGGGTGTTTTTTGAGAAAAGAATCCTGGATTTCTCATTGCTGACTTTTTGGCCAGATAGATGGCAAAAGCGAGTGAGAACCTCTTCAATTGCTTCAATGGTAGGAAGAGAGGCTTGACACAAAAGGATAAGATCATCCGCGAAGAATGGATGGGAAAAGGCAGGACCAAATCTTGAGGCTTTGACAAGTTTCCAAATCTTGAGAGATGTCTTTTCAGGAATGAGGAGGCCAAGGTACTCAAGACAAAGAATGAAAATGTAGGGAGAGATTGGGTCTCCTTGTCTAATCCCATGGGACGAGGTGAAGGAATCCAGCTTACCCCCATTGAATAGAATGGAAACAGTAGAAGATGAGATACAATCCATAATGATGGCTATGAGGTCTGAAGGGAAGTTGAAGTGAATAAGTATTTCTTTGATAAAACTTCATTCCAACCTGTCAAAGGCTTTCTCAGATCAATTTTTAAAGCCATAATTCCCGAGCATCCTTTTTTCTTTTTCATTGAATGCAAAATTTCCTAGGCAATTATCATGTTATCTAGACCTTTCCTTCCTGGTATAAAAGCTACTTGAAGAGGGAAAACAAGTTGCTTCATAAAGGGTCGGATCCTGTTAACAATGATCTTTGAAACAATTTTATAAACTGTCGTGCAGAGGCTGATTGGCCGAAAGTGCCCTAAATGCTCAAGCCCAATTCTTTTCGGGATAAGAACAACAAGAGTTTGATTGAGGTAGGCCGGCATTTTTTTTTTTTTTTTTTGAAGCAAAGATATTTTGGACTTCCTCAGTGACTGAGCTTCTAAGGGTGGGCCAGAAGTGGTGAAAAAATCCAGCATGGAGCCCATCCGCTCTAGGAGCTTTGAAGGGCTTTAGAGGGAATAAAGCTTTCTGGATTACTAAAGGAGAGATGTTAGCAGATAACATCCTCAAGTCACCTTCTGAAAGAGTGGTGGCCCAATCCACATCAAAATCAAAGTGGGCGATCGAAGATAGGTGTTGTGATTTATAGAGCTCTTGAAATCCATCTTAAATAATCTATTTAGTTGGCTTTCCTCCTAATGATCGTTTTAGCATGAAAGAAGGTGGTGTTCCTATCCCCCTGAAGTTGCCAATTTAGATGGGCTTTAAGAGCCCAAAATTCCTCCTCCTGATTTAGAATCTCTATGTACTCTAAAGAGAGTTCCTTCTTAAGAGAGAGGAGGAAGGCGAACGGTCTGGTTGCAATGGCTTTTTGGGCACATTAAGCCGTGCAAGGATCTTTTTCTTTTGAACAAAAATGTTCCCAAAAACCTCTCTATTCCATAAGATGGCTGCTTTGACAAAGGAGGAGATAGCATGGTTTAAAGGTGGGGACCCATCCTTGGCCTTTTCTTCTATGAGATAAAACCCAGGGTGTCTGAGCCACATCTTCTAAAACCTGAAGGGCCTTTCCACTCTACTAGCACAAGCTCTAGATAGGCTTAGGAGGAGAGGATAGTGATCAGAGCTTATGCGAGGGAGGTGAGTCACATTTGCTTCTGGAAAGGCTAGGGTCCAACTAGGATTGGCCCAACATCTGTCAATTTTGGTTTGTATAAGCCCACTAATATCTCTGCGATTGGTCCAAGCGAAAGTAGGCCCAGAGAAACCGAGGTCGATCATATTACAAAAGCTCATACAATTCCTATACACGGAAGCTCTAGTCATACTGATCCTATTCCCTCCTCGTTTTTCAGAGTCATCCAAAACATCGTTGAAGTCACCAACAATTGCTTAGGGAAGATTATGAAGCAGGGAGACAGAACATAGATTTCCCCAAAGGACAGTGCACTCAATAACTCTAGGACTACCATAAATAGAGGAGAGGAGCCAGGAAAAGTCAGAGTTAATTACCTTAACAATAGCATGGATTTCCTGTTCAGTTGCAGCAAGGACTTCCATATCCACCATGTTTTTGCACCAGAGGAGCCAAATACCCCTAGCATATCTAATAGGGTCGGTGGTGTGGATACCATCATAGGGAAGGGAGCGAAGGATGTCCCCAGCTCTTGAGGCGCTAATGTGAGTCTCAGTAACAACAATAATTCCAGGAGAATGGAAGTTTGTTAGATCATGAATAGCACTTCTAAAGGAGGGTTTCATGGCCCCCCTGCAATTCCAAACTAAAATATTCATTTTAGGAGATATATGGGGTTCAAAGGACTCACATTCTTGGGCAAATGCCCTCCTAGATGTCATCCAATTCCATCCCACTTGGCATAGGTTCTCCCTGTGTACTATGGTTCCTGGCATCAGGGTGATGGCATGCTCCAACAAGTTCAGCTGAGTTTGCTTGGTCAGAGTTTCGAGCGTGAAGCTCGTTGTTGCTGTGATAGTTTAGATTAGCTTCAACTGTGGGTGAATGCCTTGAATCAGGACTCCAGTGGATTCCCCAGTTAGAAACTTTCTCTAACATATCTCCAGCAGGATTAAGTCTCTCTCCATCAAGTCAAGCGATGCTTCGGAGAGGTTGGACTCCAAGAGAGTCCGTTAGTGGGAAGATGAAGCTCCAAGCTTCCATGAGTTCCTTGTCTGTCCATCCATATATCATCAATGGATCCCAATAGATGTTGTTGATCATGGTATCTCCCAGTACAACAGCTTTGTTCTTGAGCCAGATTACCCACGTCATTTTTGTTGGTTTCAGAGATTGGGATAGTGGCTTCAGCTTGAGCTGAGAAGGAGAAGGGTGGGAGTTGTGAGAGGTAAGGAGGTGTGGCTAGGTTTTTTGTGGAGTTAGATGAAATCTGTTTGGGTGATATCTGTTTGGGTTGGACCTTTTGACTAAGTGATTGAGGGGAGTGGGCCTTAGATGGTTTGAATAGGCCTTGAGCTTTAGGTTTTGGCTTATTGGTTTGTTTTGGAGTTGGTTAGTTGGTGTAACTAATTTTCTTTTGCCTTTGTTAGCACCTGGTTCGGCTTCAGTTACTTTGGTGGGGAGAGGGATATGGTGATTGATGGGACTTTGCCGTGTAGGGGGTTGGAGTGCAGACTGGGTTGGTGGTTGAAAAGACGTACCTGTGGCAGCAGGCATTTTCTTGGGGTATGATTTTTTCCTCGAGACTAGCAACCATAGGCCATACTGGTCAGTCCCAGCGACCGTGGGATGGTTTTCGTGAGCCAAGTCAGATGGTTCTGACGGAGTTAAAGATGAGGAGGGGCCATCATTAGTGCTTTGGCTAGCATCATTACCTTGCTCTTGGGTGGAGGGTCGGAGGTTCCCTCTGATAGTTTGAGGATAATTTTCTTTTTTATGGCCTAGCCGGCCACATGAGAAGCAAAGAGAGCGAATGCCCTCGTAAACAACCGGTTGTCTAAACTTTCCGATGAGGATAGTTTTTACAAGAGGTTTATCCAAGCAAACTTGGACATAGAGGCGGGCAAAACGTCCTTTGGCATTTGTAGCTATGTGCCCATCAATCCTGAGTACTAGCCTAATCATGGAGCCTATCTTTTTGAGGATAACTGGGTCATAATACTCAATGGGTAACTCAGGAAGCTGTATCCATATAGCCACTTGGGAGAAGTCGGTTGTGGATGCTTTAAACTTGGGCTCCCATGATTTAATGGCAAGGAAGTGTTGTCCTATAAACCATGGGCCATCTTTTAGAACATGATCAAGAACCTCATGCAGTTCAAAACGTGCTAAAAAATAGTCGTGGCCAAGGTCCACCAAATCTAACCTTCCACTAGAGGCCCAGAGTTCTCTGACATTTTGAGAGAGGTAATGATATCCCACTGTTCGTCCAAAGGTCTTTATAATGAGGGCCTTTGACCATTGCAATCTAATGCGGATCTTGTCCTCTTTTGAAAGAGATAAGGCTACAACTCCTTCTTCAATGTTTTCTTCCTCAACATCAGATTCAGCATCTTCATGCATTTGATCAACAAGGCTAAAGGCATTTTCATAGGCACCATGAAGTTGTCCTACAAGTTTTGCTTTGTAACTGAGATTTTGAAACGGTGGTTCAGGCAATGAAGGGGTGTGCCCTTCCTTAATCTTTTTAGTACTTTGATGCAGTGCGTCTTCTTCTTCGCTGGAGAGAAACGAGGTTCTAGAACTCATTTCAGTCACTTGTTCTGTTCTATGAATAAAGCGGAAATATTACTTTATGATAACACTACTTCTTTCTATTTCAAACTTGTAGATCACTACTATCTATTTCTATATTAGCACAAAATACTCCTAACACATGGGTTTGTGAATCAGAGAGTTAAGAGAGGCTTTGCGTCTACTCAAATGAGAGAGAGAGAGAGAGAGAGAGAGAGGGATATGTTGCTCTGCTCAAATTTGGTGGCTAGTGTCATGTTGCCTCTGCTTAGTCTCACCACTATGCATGACGCAGTCACGCCTCTACTCAGTCCCACCCAATCACATCTCAATTAGGTTTTCTTTAGAGTGGTTGTGTTTATATTTTATGGGCCAAGTCTAAAATTAGTTGATTGAAGTAAAATTTCTTTAGCTTTTATATGTCATTTTGTGGGTGGGCTAATTTTTTGGGGGCTTGCCAATTTGTTTTGCTCTTTTTTTTTTTTTTTTTGGATTTTAGATAAGTTAAATTTTTTTAATGGGCATTTTATTTTTGCTTTAGTGGGATAGTGATGTTGTTAAGGGGTAAAATATAATTTTATTGAGCAAAATTGCTAAAATTAGTTACTCATATATAGGAGTATTTTTTCCCTAAAAATTGGGGGGGGGGGGGGGGTGTGGGGGGCATTGCCCCCAAAGCCAATGAATGGCTCCATCCCTAATGCATGCTAACAGCCTCAAATTAATGAAGCAAATATTTTAGCTCAGTGGAGGCACAATTAAAGAAAAAAATTCATGGTTTTAAAAACCAGAACAGTCAAAGAATCAGAAAATGGTCCAGTTCTTGGTTTTTCCCAATTCTTGACCAGTTTTGAATGGTTTATTACTAGTTATTCCGGTTTTTATCGGAACTATTCAAGGTCCAGTTCTCGATTAAACCAGTTGAACCAGTCGGTCGGGTCCGGTTTTTAAAACAATGGAAAAATTGAAAGTAAAATTAATTTAAAAATGTTAAACAATATTAATAAAAAAATTATTATATGTTAATACTAATCAACTGAGTTTTTTTTCAAATTCTCAATTGATTATAAATATATATTTCATATCATTAAAATAAGAAATCAAAATAATTTATTCATAGTAGACAACGGTCAAATGAAGAGACTAATCTAAACACATATAATTTAAACATATAATTATAGCAATATATCAGTAAAGTTGTATATGTGCCTCACTATTTTGAACACTTTTAAATATTTTGAAATACTTCTTTTTGATAATTCAATAGTTAAAATGGAAGAGAGAAATTTGAATTGTTAGCATCTTCGTTGAAAATATCAAATTAAATAATACAACTTGAATTATAAAACTCTTGGCAAAATTTTGAATATTAATACAATACATATATAAATGAGATAAAAATAGGGTCTTTTTAATTGTGGGCCCACAATCTCAACTATGAGAAATGAGAAATAAAGGGTTTGTTTGGATACCGCTTATTGTTGAAAACTGAAAACTAAAAACACTATAGCAAAATAATTTTTAAATGTGTGAATAGTGCCGTGAGATCCAGGTTAGAAGTTATGTTTGCTGAAAGAGGTACTTGTGGGTCCCGTGAACAGTGCACAGAGCCCACCCAAGGAAACGCAGATGCAAAAATGCGTTGCTATCCAAACCCACTCAAACTCAAAGAATGTGTGGTGAGCAAAGAAATTTTAAGCGGCACTACGAGACTGGCTTATTAATATGGCAGGTTTCTACTTTCTACTTTGTGTGCTCTTGAAGTCTGGCAGTAAAGCTGCAAAAGACTTCTAGTACTGTACTAGTATATAGTTACTATGGTATTAATATATGGACAATAATTATCACAAACTTATTATTGCACATGTGGACGACTAAATTTCTCAGTTCAAAATGAGTCAAACAAGTAAAATAGTTGCACAAATGCGAATTTGTATTGATAATTATGTGGTACAATTCTCTGTGATTACAAAAGAGTGATCCTTTGATTCGATCTCCTTGAAAGATTTGTTAATTTGGAATTGTGGTAATGTGATTGTGACTTGAACACAAAATATCCTTCAATTTGGCTGAAGAATGGATCGAAAATCTTTGAAACAAAATTTCAATGAATCTCTGGCTATGAGCTTGTTAGAAATCATTTGTTCTTCATGTTCTTCGTGTTCTTCGTGTTCTTTGTGTGTTCTTCGTCTTCAAAGATTTGTGGTGGAAGTTCTTTGGGGCTTTAGAGGCTTGAATTCGTAGAGCTTCACTGATTTATGGTTTGTGAGGTTTCTGGAGGCTTCTAAGCTTGATTCCAGTGAACTTTGATATCTAGAAATATGATTTAGATGATTCCTCTTCAAATGTTCTTCGTATTTGAAGGTTTGTAGCGAAAGTTCTTCGAGGCTTTAGAGGCTTAGATTCGTTGAGCTTCACCAATTTGTGGTTTGTTGAGGTTTCTGGAGGCTTTTGAGTTTGATTCTAGTGAACTTTGAGATCTAGGCAGGTAGTTTGGATGATTCTGCTTCGAATGTTCTTCGTATTTGAAGGTTGAAGTTCTTAAAGTTGCTGAAGGCTTCAGGGCTTGATTCCAGCAGAGTTTCTAGACTTCTAAATCTTCTCTGATGCTGCTTGTGCTTCAAATGACTTGGTGTCCTTTCTCCCAGATCTCTTGGTCAAATGCCTTAGGAAGGCTTCTATTTATAGGAGTTTGGAGGTGGTGAGCGACATGTGGCAGAGTCTGATTGGTGACACATGTCACAGCTTGATTGGTCCGCTTATGTCATCGCTTACACGTGCGAGGCTGATTATGTCATCGCTTACACGCGCGAGGTTGATTATGTCATCGCTTACACGTGCTGATGCGTGATTGGTTTTTGCATGACACTTGGCAAATTTCTGTTGGTTTCTGAGTAGTGATAGCAAAACCTAGCAGCAATACGTGGCGCTTTGTAATTGGCTATATTTTGTGGACTTAATAGTGTGACGTGTCAGCTTGTGATATGTCGGGAATTTTCCTTGTCTACAAATGCCCCCTCGAGACTCGTTCATGCACACAGTTTCAGAGTGTGATGTGGGAATGGGTTTCGAAAACAGATTTTTGCACTTGGCTCTTCAAATGAAGTAATTGAAGGTGGTGGCGCTTTCAGCAGGATGAGATAATTTTCGAGGAGTAGACCCACCCATATGAAAGGCTTTGATGAGATCGAAAAAAGGTCTGCGAGTATTTGAATGTACTTGCGCGACCGAGCATTCTCTGCAAAGGTTAAGTTGAAGTAACTTCAGAAGAGTGTTTTTGGATCATTGGTGGCGATCACAGGATGTAGAAGATGGGGAAGACGAGAGGATGGTGGCTGGGTATAGCATGCAGAGTCATGGGGCTAGTCTCGTGTTTTTAAGAACTGCTGGTGAAGTCATCTCAGAAGAGTATACTTCGGATTACAACGAGGCCATGTGAGAAAGTGGTTGAATGCGCATGCGTCATCGTTTTACTCAGGTTAAGTTAAGGTAATTTCAAAAGCTTATGGATTCTGGAGATGCTGATGTTGGTGGTGAAGAAGACGAGGATGAAGCAAAACGAATGGGTGAAACATACGCCACCATGGTACTGGCCCTGTATGTTGGGGACCCTCTGGTGTAAATGTTTCTATGAAGTACACCTTTGAATATGGGACTGACTGTATGTTGCATGGGGTCTGACAACAAGTCATAGAATGTGCATGCATGATGGGACTATGCCGACAGACGTTAAGTTGAAGTAATTTCAGAAGAGTACCTTCTGAAATGCTTCAAGCTAAATTTAAGTTTGAGTAATTCCAGAAAGTGTGTTTTGAGGTACTAGCAACAATGACCTTTGAGTCCTATAGTGGTGGGGACATGAAATAAGGCTCTGGTAACCATTTACCGGCTCCAAAGGCTGAACTCTGATGAGCCGGTGCCTTGAAGGTTGTTTCAAGTGTTGGATGAAAGACAATTTGTAGGATACCCCAAAACTTTTTACCATCTTCACTTACTGCTACTTGTTGGAAAAGCACAGAAAAATGAAAGATTGAGCCAGTTTGTGATTCTGGTCTTAGAAACCAGCCAAGTTGCTGTTTGTTCCGAACCGCTACTTCTGTTGGAAGGTCAAGCAATTGGAGAGAGACTACAGGAGACCTAAGGTTAGGAACAGGTGTCTCTGCTGGACTTGGATTTCCTGGCCAACCAAATCTAAGGAAGCATGGAACCACAATGCAGACCTTGTTATGAGTAATTTTATGGACAAAGGTGGTCATTAAGTGGAGAAACAAAATTTGTTTGGATCTCAAAACTACAATGATGTTGTGAAGAGGGTTTCTACCGAATCATGAGAGGGTTGATCTCAAACTGATTATGAGGCAATATTGGTTGCTAGGTGTTGAGAATGATAAGGCCATAGTGAGAAATGGCTGTGAGCAGGAGGACTTGGAAATTTGAAAGAAGCAAATCTTCATTTCATGATTTAGTGTGTTTTTCTTGATGAGTTTTTGATGAATCCGACCCTTCTATTTATAGTGGAGAGATGAAGAATGGTAGTTGGGTAGTTGAGAATGGTGGATGTGAATTTTTGGTGAAACCGATGGATGAGAATGGTAGGTTGGAGACTGGTAGGGAACGAGAATGGTAAGTGAGAGACCGGTAGGCACCGAACGGGAATGGTAGGTTGAACTAGTGACCCAGTGTAATTTCAAGTTCAGAACACACTTGTGAGAGTTCATTTGTACTTCGGAAGGGAAGCCCTGATGAAGTCTGGAGAATAACCCTGAGGGAATCCAAACTAAATGGATGAATCTCAAATTTTGATCTTGTGAGTCAGATTGGTGATTTCCAAGTCGCAAAAAAAAAAACCGAGCAAGACAAGTCTGGCTTGAAAATCTTAACTTTGGGTTGATTTCAACACAAAAGACAATCTTGGAATTGAGTTATTTGTGCAATTCCCAAGTCTCAGATGACGGAACGGACTCCAAAATTGGAATGTACGCGAAAAATTGAGTAAGATAGGTCCATCTTAAAATTTTTTACTTTTGATCAATATTTACGCAAAAGTCAACTTTTTGGAAATTGGACGTTTGCGCAATTTTCGAGCTTCGAATGAAGAAACGGATCCCAAAATCAGAATGTACTTGAAAAATGAGTGGGACAAGTCCGTTTTGAAAATTTTGACTTTTTTAGTCAAGGTCAAAGGTCCACTTGGTCAAAGCATTTTCTCTCACACTTTTTTTTTTTTTTTTTTTGCAGACGGTTCGGACCGGGTCAGGATGAACAGGTCAAATTAGGTCGGCCTGGACAAATGGGTCTAACCGGGGTGCTGGAGGATGACATCATCCCTGATGTCATAGTGGCGCGTGTGCACAGCCAGCGCGTGTGAGCGCGTAAGGATTGAGGATGGCGCATGGAAGCGCGTGCTCGTTGAGGCGGTGACTGCCGAAGTTTCCTGTCCTTCTGGTGGCGCGTGAGGCGCGTGGCAGTGTTTTTGGTCCCGAAATTTTTGGGTTTTGTGGATCGGAGGCCGTAGAATCTCCTGGTGTGGTCTGTTTTCTAAAATTTGGAACATATTTGCACAGGTTTGAAGGAGGAGGCCACGATTTTCGAAGCTTGTGGCCGTACGTGGGGGCGCGTGTTTTCTCCGGTGAGATTTGAGTTTCCTTGGGCTTGTAGATCGAAGTCTGTAGAAGATCCCTGTGGGCTCAGTTTTGTGAAATCCTGAACTGATTTGCACAGATTTGACAGAGAAGGCCGCAGGTCATTGTTGGACTAATGGCCTCTTTTGGTCTGCTTTGGCAGTGGCCGCCTTGACAGGATGGTGCCAAGATTTAGACTTGTGAGATAGTGAGCCATCATCTTCTGTCTCTATGGCTGAATATCCTCTTTCATTTCAAAATTTGGTGCAGACTTCCCTGACTTTTAGTGCATTTGAGTTTGCAAAATTTGACTTTGAATTTCAATTGTTTTCACATTTCTGAAATGTGAAT
Source organism: Quercus ilex subsp. ballota (assembly GCA_032727855.1). Lineage (NCBI taxonomy): Eukaryota > Viridiplantae > Streptophyta > Magnoliopsida > Fagales > Fagaceae > Quercus > Quercus ilex. The sequence continues at coordinate 20,695,748 of CM064914.1, forward strand.
GTAGTTCTTTCCACTGGCTAGTTGGTGGAACCATTTAATGGTTTGCTGACTTTTTTCATTTTTCTTGCTTGCTATCTCAAAAGTTTTCTATATAAAGGCATGTTATTTGCCTTCCTTCATAACTGAGGCACATGCTCGACCTTCAACTTTCTTCTCCTGCTTTCAAGATTTTTTTTTTTTTTTAATATGTGCTATGAGACCTTTTCCCTGACAAATTTTTTTGTTGCTTGTTTTTGTTTTGCAGCATAGTTTCCTTGATCTTTGGGTTTTGACATCAAACTTTATGCTGACGTTCTCATAAAAGTGTTTGCTTTCATTTGGTGGCTTTGTATTTCATTGATAGCAACGTTCTTGCAGTGATGTATGCCTTCACGTTGTTACATTATTTTCCTGCAACAACAATCTTTTAGTGATATTCGTCTTTGCAACGACGTTTCCATGAGGATATCCAGCCAGGAAACAATGCTATCACCGGTACTTGTCTTTGAAGTCGTATCGCCTCTGGTGTTGGCAATAAAGCAATACTAGTACTGGTTGTTAATGAAACTATGCTAGCACTTTTTTGCATGAGCGTGTTCCACACTTGTCTTTGCAACATAGCCACACCAATTGTTCTTATCATGAAGCCTCGCAAAGTTTGCATTTGCATTGACGCTGCATCCATATCTTTCTTTGTGTCGAAGTCGCGTCACCACTCATCTTTCTCATGAAGCTGCGCCAACTCTTGCATTCGCATTGAAGCATCACCATTACTTTGTCTACTGAAGCGAATTTGTACTTGTCTTTTTTAATGAAGCCTTTTCAACATGAAGCCACGTCAACACTTCACTTGCACCGCAGCCACATCAACACTTCATTTGCATCGAAACTGTGCCAACATCCGTCTTTGCCTTGAAGCAACATTTGCACTTACATATGTTATGAAGTCGCACCATCATTTGCATCGTGCCAACGCTCATCTTTGTCATGAAGCCATGTCAACACTCCATATTAGCACTTGTATTCGCATTGAAGTTGCACTAACATCCGTCTTTACCATGAAGCTACATCAACACTTCACTTGCACTGAAGTCGTGCCAACATTCATCTTTGCTGTGAAGCCACGTCAACACTTCATATCGAAGCCGTGCCAACGTTCATCTTTGTCATGAAGTCACGTCAACACTTTATTTGCATTGAAGTCGTATTGAAGTTGCACCAATATTGAGCTTTATAATAAAGCTACAACAACATCAATTTTCAGAGGCAACATAGCTCAGACATCGAGGATACGTAGCATTGTAGCTAGCCATCGGGATTTCAAAGATGCCAATAAGACGTTGAAGATGTAAGGAAATGCCAACAAAACCTTGAAGATGCAAGGAAATGCCACCAACAATTCAACATTGCACGAACATGCCCATAGAAGCAAGGTGATGCAACACCAACTTCGGATGTATAATCTATCATCATTCTGGAGGAAGTTGACGTCATCCAGATTTCAGAAACATGATGTGAAATGACACCACTCAGAAGGGAGATGATGTGATTCAAATTTTAGAGCTATGAAGTGACACAACCTAGAAGAGAGATGATGTAGCTTAGACTTGCAAGATACAAGAAGATGCCCCCAGGAGATAAGTGATGCAAAGCATACTTCAGAAACGTGGGGGAATGTCCATAAAAGATGGGCAATGCCATGCAGACTTCATTTCTTGCAAAAGAGGTTGAAGATTTTATTTTGCTCCACAACCAAGAATCAACTTATGTTTATCATCATTTCAAGGAAAGCTAAGCAACATCAACTTCTTGCAATCTTCATCTTCGACTACAACGATCTTCAGTCATCTTATTGAGCAGTTGACTACCTTTAAGCAATGCCTTGCCAACCAAAGGGACCTTAAAAGCATATTGACAACCGTTGCAAAACTCTTCAAGCCAGACTGGCAATCCTTCTTCTTTTCATGTGACTGAACTTAGTGACAAGTACTAAGCTGCCTACGTATCCTGGAGAGGGATCAAGTCATCACGTAGTTCAACATAATTTTTTTTTTTGATATATTTTTTTTTGGATGATTTTTTTTTTTTTGATATTTTCTTTTTTTGGATGGTTTCTTTGGTGATCTTTTTGTTTTTTGTTTTTTTTTTTTGTTTTTGTGTTTTTTTTATAAAAAGGTGGGCTCAGTGTGTAATAGTGGGTATCACCGCTAATCGAACCCGAGACCTCTCAAGGGCGACTTGGGCATCCAACCACTACGCCACACTAGCAATTGGTAACATAGAGTGGGATTGATTTCTCCTGATTGGTATGCTTTCGAAGGTAATGTGAAGATATCATGTACCCTTGCAGCACTGCAGTGGGTAGTTTAAGCTCTTGCCAAGGAGCAATCCTTGATTTTTAAGCGTAGAAGTGTTTGAGGAACTTCCCATCGATAGGGCCGATCCTTACGCTATCATTGTCAATCAATTTGTAAGTTTCGTTGGTGTTGCCCCCTGCTTGAGAGTTGGAAGTACATCACAAGCAACGGTGACATGGTTTAACCCGACAACTTCATTGAAGTCTAGATCAATCTTGTTTTCTTTGGCAAGCTTCATGATTTGTTCTTTGAAGATGAAGCATTTTTGGATTGGGTGGCCAATGATGCGATGATATTTGCGGTAGTTAGGGTCATCAACTTTCCCTATGTCTTCTGGTCGCCTACATTCTGGCAATTCAATCAGCTTCAATTGCAATAATTGTTCTAAGATGTTTGGCACATCTTCATCGGGGAACGGATATACTTTTTGCTCACGTTCCTTAAAAGTCAGGCGACACACCTCGTTCTTTTGCCATCCTTCAAGTCGTTTTCCATTTGCATTTGCTCCTCTTCTTGGAACCTTGACTTCGGCAGTGTTAACAACCATTGAGTCTTTGAGATTGCTTTTTGCATTCCTGTCATTCCTCCTTACTTCCTTTCTGCTGTCCTCAAGTATGGGAGGTTTTGTATTTCCGTGGCTAGCAATGCTCAGCTCCATGTCATGTGCACGAGTTGCTAACTCTTCAAATGTTCAGGGCTTTATCCCTTGGAGGATGTAAAGAAGTCCCCAATGCATGCCTTGGATGCACATCTCTACAGCAGATATTTCAGAAAGTCTATCCTTGCAATCCAAACTCAAAGAACGCCATTGATTGATATAATCGACCACCGGCTCATTTTCCATTGCTTGGTATTAGTAAGCTCCATCATGCTCACCATACGACGCGTGCTATAGAATCGGTCAAGAAACTCTCTTTCGAGTTGTTGCCAACTGTAGATTAACTCGGGTTCTAAGTCTGTATACCAGTCAAAGGCATTCCCTTTGAGTGAACAGACAAATTGCTTTACAAGGAGGCCTCCTTGAGTCCCTGCATTCTCACAAGTTTCTACAAAATGAGCAACATGTTGCTTAGGATTTCCATTGCCATCAAATTGCAAGAACTTGGTGGGTTGATACCCATTTGGCATCTTCATGTTGTTGGTGTGCTTTGTGTAGGGTTTTGAACATGTGAAAGAACTTGTAGAAGAACCTCCATATTGTGCTCGGATGGTATTTGTTATCATGTCTTGTAATTGTTGGACTAACAGCGAAGCAACCGAAGTAGATTGTTCTCGTCGAGGAGTGTTTTCAATTTCTTTCCCTTCGTCATCCTTCGTAGATGTGAATTTATGACCATTTGGCATCTTCATGTTGTTGGTGTGCTTTGTGTAGGGTTTTGAACATGTGAGAGAACTTGTAGAAGAACCTCCATATTGTGCTCGGATGGTATTTGTTATCATGTCTTGTAATTGTTGGACTAACAGCGAAGCAACCGAAGTAGATTGTTCTCGTCGAGGAGTGTTTTCAATTTCTTTCCCTTCGTCATCCTTCGTAGATGTGAATTTATGACCATGGCTTGATTCACCAAGATCTTGTACTTTGAGTTTGTTCATTAAAGTTGCAATTTGGAGGTCCTTATCTTCAAGTGCTTTTGCGAGCAGGACGACCCTTTGTTCCATTTCAACCATCTTTTCTTCCATGGTAGAGGTGTTAGTCATCATGACTGACACAACTTCCCAAGATGATGGAGAAGGAAGTGAATTGAAGTGAGCACGTGAAATCTCGTTTTTTGGGTTCCCTTTGATGAGAGAGAAATCGTGCGACCAACTTCTTGTAAAGGAAGAAGGGGAATTGCTCCCATACTTGAGGTGTTCCAAGGTGGAGATGTCCTTGTTGATGACCTTGTTTCTTGTAAGAGGGTCTAAGGAGATGATTGTCTGGACCTTGGCTTCCTTGGTTGATTGAGATTGAAGTTGATTATGAGCTTTAGGTTGGCTACAATTGATTGCACCAATGTAGTTGTTAGTGGTAGCCGTACCAAGTTTAGTTGAAGTAGCTATTGTTGAAGCTTGAATGTTCTTGCTAGAGGTCATTGGAACTAGTAGCAAGATGATGTAGATTTCTTTCTTTAAAGGAGAATGAGATGAGAGGCAGAGATGTCCCACTAGGCATGCCAGAATTTGTGGACGACTAAATTTCTCGGTTCGAAATGAGTCAAACAAGTAAAATAGTTGCACAAATGCGAATTTGTATTGATAATTGTGTGGTACAATTCTCTGTGATTACAAAAGAGTGATCCTCTGATTCGATCTCCTTGAAAGATTTGTTAATTTGGAATTGTGATAATGTGATTGTGACTTGAACGCAAAATATCCTTCAATTTGACTGAAGAATGGATCGAAGATCTTTGAAACAGAATTTCAATGAATCTCTAGCTATGAGCTTGTTAGAAATCCTTTGTTCTTCATGTTCTTCGTGTGTTCTTCGTCTTCAAAGATTCGTGGTGGAAGTTCTTTGGAGCTTTAGAGGCTTGAATCCAGAGAGCTTCATTGATTTATGGTTTTTGAGGTTTCTGGAGGCTTCTGAACTTGATTCTAGTGAACTTTGATATCTAGGAATATGATTTGGATGATTCCTCTTCAAATGTTCTTCGTATTTGAAGGTTTGTAGCGGAAGTTCTTCGGGGCTTTAGAGGCTTAGATCCGTTGAGCTTCACCAATTTGTGGTTCGTTGAGGTTTCTGGAGGCTTTTGAGCTTGATTCCAGTGAACTTTGAGATCTAGGCAGGTAGTTTGGATGATTCTGCTTCGAATGTTCTTCGTATTTGAAGGTTAAAGTTCCTAAAGTTGCTGAAGGCTTTAGGGCTTGATTCCAGCAGAACTTCTGGACTTCTGAATCTTCTCTGATGCTGCTTATGCTTCAGATGACTTGGTGTCCTTTCTCCCAAATCTCTTGGTCAAATGCCTTAGGAAGGCTTCTATTTATAGGAGTTTGGAGGTGGGTGAGCAACACATGGCAGAGTCTGATTGGTGACACATGTCACAGCTTGATTGGTCCGCTTATGTTATCGCTTACACGTGCGAGGTTGATTATGACATTGCTTACACGCACGACGCTGATTATGTCATCGCTTACACGCGTGACGCTGATTATGTCATCGCTTACACGTGCTGATGCGTGATTGGTTTTTGCATGACACTTGGCAAATTTCTGTTGGTTTCTGAGTAGTAATAGCAAAACCTAGCAGTAATAGCAAAACCTAGCAGCAATACGTGGCACTTTGTAATTGGCTGTATTTTGTGAACTTGGTAGTGTGACGTGTCAACTTGTGATGGGTCAGGAATTTTCCCTGTCTACAGCACAATTACTATATACACATTATCATGTGGACTAAAATCATGCTTTAAAAACTCAATTTCAATTAAAATAGTAAAATCTTGTCTTTCATTTCACAATTTTAATTGAAGTCATGTTTTGAAACACGATCTCAAAAAGTGTGCAAAAAGTGTGCAATAACGAGGTATAATAATAAGATTTTCATTATGATCATACTAGTAAATATTTCAAGGACTAGGATGCTAGCATACATAACGTAAGTTATCCAAAAAAAGTTTTTTTTTTTTTTTTTTTTTTGCTTTTCCCAATGAAACTGTTGACAGTTCTAAGATGCATCAATTAGCTAAATTGGCATTATCATAAAAGCAGGTAATTGTGCATGAATATGTGTGTGTGAGTGCAAGGAGCTATAATAAGCAAAAAGATAATTGTGGAAGTCAACTCCGATGTAGTATCTCATTGCCAAACACATGCGGAATGTGACTCTCTTCCTCGTCTTCTTCCTCATCTTGGGACGGTCTTGAAAGCTGCAAAGGCTCTAAGCCGTGTGGAGATGGTGCAGTCTCTGCTACAATGTCGAAATTTGAGGTGAAGGCACTCATGCTGATGAGGTTATTGGAAGCAGAAGAGTTGTTGGAATACGCTGGTTGCAGCACTGCAATGTTTTGCCGCTGTTGTTGTTGTTGCGAGTTCTGAAGGGAATTTGCGAATGCAAACCTACTGTTTATAAGTTGTGTTTGCACCATGGCCAGCTCGGCTTGCAGAGATGCCACCTGAATGTATATAACAACAGGTTTCCCCAATTTAAGGCGTTTCAGAATATATATATATATATATATATATATTAAAGCTAACCTACGCTTTTGACTCACATAGCATTTACGTTCATTTGGAGATTTGTGTGGTCCTCTTCTTCTTCTTCTTCTTTTTTCCTTTTTTTTTTTTTTTTTTTTTTTTAACATTAGTTTATTAGCTTATTTGTGTGTGTATAATTTTTTGAAGGCTAGCAATAAACTTTTCAATTAAAATTAATCTAAAGGCAAAGAGGGGTAGGATTAAGCTCAAATCTTATTAAAAGGCAAAAAAATTGAACTTCTCTTTGTATAAATATGTACATGGGTACATATATTTTATGAAAACAATGGTTTACAATGATCTGTGATTTTAGAAAGTCAACAGAACTATCTAATTATAATTAAATATGATGAAATTTTGAAGATTGATAGTTTCCCTTTGATAAGAGCTTTTTCTTTTAGTTGTTTAACTTATTTGTTTAATTGCAATTTTTTTTAACTTTTTTTTTCCTTGAGAGTAATCATGCTTTGACCAACTTCAGCCAATAAGCAAATAAACTTTCAACAAAAAAATTACTTCTAAACACACTGAAAAGTGAAGGTTCTGTTTGCTTTTATGAAGATGATCCCTGCACTAAATTTTGCAGTTTGAAGGTTTAGCAATGAAGTTCAAAATTAGAAAAGAACCATTTGTGGCTGTCAAGTCATGCAATCAGTACCCAAATTTGGGTGAAAATCTATTACATGATCAATTTACTAAAAAAAATGGGCACAAAGAAAGGTTATTAATTAATTAATTCTTCTACATATAGAAAAAGAAAAGAAATTCATTGAATAGAGAATATATAAATAAATCTTTCCAAGAAATTAAATATGAATCACCTTTAAATTAATTAATGAGCTTAGCAAGTAGGAGTATTTTTCATGGAAGCAATGAGAGAAAGAAAAATCCAACCTGCTGTTGTAAAGCAAGTACAGTGGACACACAACCATAAACTGGGTCGGACAACCTGGCCTGAGCTTCATATGATATTGTAACCACAGCATCGTGTCTTTGGTGCACTGGTATATGCAACAAGAGCTTTGATACGTTACTTGCACCAAATACCTTGTGCACAGCTGCAAACCGAGCTGCTCCTTGGTCCGAGCCAAAGTGGGGAGCAAAGATACACCCATTAATGCACTTCCTCCTCAAAAACTTGCATGCCCCACATGGAGCCATTGCTGCTACCACTGGCTCCGCCTCTACCGTTGCCATAGTACGCTTTCCCATGCCCTTACGTCGATTTCGAGATGTGCTATCACCACCTCGTGTCTCGGCCATTGGAATAAGGGTGTTGAATTACAGTGAACGAAAGACTAGTGTGGTGGGATTGGTGATTATATGAAAATTAGAGGAGTGCACGTTAGTCTCGTGAAAGGGTTGCAAGGTGAATGTGGTAACTGGTAAGCTTTTCTTTTTTTAAAGAGAGGCGTTATGGTTGGTAAAGAAGGAAAATGAGTGAAATGGGAAGTGTGTGTGTTTGTGTTTGTGTTTGTGTGATGCGCGAGCAAAAGGAGTGATAGAAAAGGTTTAATGATTAAATATTGGTGTTAGTTTAGTTCAATGTATATAATGGTAATTTCAAGTGTGTAATAGACTGTACTAGTATTTTGCAAAATTATTATTCTATGAAACTTGAAGAAGATTGTCTTCTGGGGAGGGCACAAGATTTGCGCTGCACTTGGCGTGTGTGAGATGATTTATGAACAAGACGTGCATGGATTTCGTACCATGAGAAGATGCAAACTTTTTTTCAGGATTTTTTTATAAAATAACTATAAAATTCAAACAATATTATTAGTTAAGCAACGTTTTAAACATATTTCTTTTCTAACAATTCGACTTTAGGAAGGTCGATTTTATGGTTACAAAATCGACTGGAGTGGACTCAATTTTCCTGTTTTAAACAGTAGATGAGTGGTTAGTGTAGATTAAGAAAACGACCCCAGTGGAGTCGTTTTACGAGCCCAGAAAATGACTCGATTGGAGTCGTTTTTAAAACCAAAGAAAACGACTTCAGTGAAGTCATTTTCTGTGCGAAAAAATGACTCCAGTGGAGTCGTTTTTCTGCCATAGAAAACGACTCCATTGGAGTCGTTTTTCGAAGAACCGAAAAACTACACGCGTCCCTCATCGCGCCCACAAGAAAAACTTCAAAAACAAAACAAGTTTCAAAACACGCCTCTCACTCAGTCTCTCTCACACTCTCAGTCGATCACTCTCACTCTCAGTCACCTCTCCCGTTCAAAAAGAAAAAACTAAGTTTCAAAACACTCTCAGTCGCTCTCACACTCTCTCACTCTCAGTCTCTCGCTCAGTCATCTCGCTCCGTCGCAGTCGGTGTTGCTCAGTCCCTCTCGCTACGTCTCCGTCTCCGTCTCCGTCGCCGTCGCTGCCTCTCGCTCCCGTCGTTCCGTCTCCGCCTCGCTCCGTCGCTCCGATTACCTCACAAAAAAGTAAGGACTCTCTTTTTTCTGGGGTTATTGGTAATGCATGCATTGATTGTTCCTTGTCTGTAAATTTTTTTTGGCTCTTTTTGTTCATATTCCAAGTTTCCAACTTCTGCATTTTTGATTGGGCCTCTCACAAAGTAGTTTGGCTCTGTGGACTTGCTTTAAATTAAGGAACCAATTGAGCAAATTTGACTGTTGCGTCCTCTATTGCCACAAAATAGTATCCGCTTTATTCAAAAACAATGATCCTCTTTAATTTTTTTTCGTATTAAATGTATTTATGTAATTGCTATATGGAGTTTGTGTCTTATTTTAAACGACATTTGTTTCCTTCAATAACACCAGACCAGTTTGGATATGTTAAACCCTTGAAAAATCATTTGGATAAAACTATTAGGATTTATGAGTTTTGGCTAATTTCATGACAAATTTATTTGTATTTGTTTGTTTTATAATTGTAATGTAATTTGTGAAAATAACGGTTGAAGGTTGAAGTTTTCATACTGACATTTGCACAATGGTGTATTTAACTAGACTTCACGGTTAATAGAGTGTCCTGCATGTCCCACACTCATTGAAATGAAGGATTTACAGATTGTAGTAGTAGCAACAATACCTATAAAAAAAAATTGTAATAATACTATAGTTACCATTTTGATTCCAAAAAATCTAAGTGATTAGTTTCCTATATCATTCAAAACACTTTCGATATTTAGTTTTCATATGGTTACTAAAGAAATTTACCTTTATTATTATATTATTATTTAATTTATGCATACTATATGTTCTATAGTTCCATTGTTCCAAGCAGTGATAAGACCCAGAGACTTAAGTCACAGTGGGACATATTCCATTTTAAAGAGTGTTGAATTTTTGAATTTTTGACACAAGTAATGAAAAAGCAATCAAATTACGTTGCACTTTTCAGAAGTTAGAAAATTGATATGTAAATCCAAATGCACCAAAGGGCCCACAAATTCACTTTGCACAAGTTAGAAAATTGATATGAATCGAAATGGACCTAAAATAATGGGCCATAAATGAAGGGTCCCATCCCATCATTTGTGCGGTAGAAATTTAAAGCATCAAAAAACCGACTAAGCTCAAACAAACAAAATCAAAGTCGTAGCAGGTAGTCAACACAACGCAATACAATAAAGACGGTCCATTTCCTATAAATTAGCATCCCATTATTAGCATTTCGTATTACATAACAAAATCATAAACAAGTTTTTACTTTTATAAAAGCATGATGATGATGAATTGTAATGTAATTTTTAGTTGTTTTTTTTATTAATGTTACTTATTATGCTTTTTGTGAATTTTTGTGGGTTTGGAAATATGGGTTATAATTGACTTTGATTTATTGTGTTTTAAGGGCGGTCATGATTTTTAGTTCCAATGTAAATGTTGTGTTTTTACGGTTTGGTTTATGAATACTCGATGAGTAGCGGGTTTGGGTTAGCTCAACTGGTAGAGTCTTTTGACGTGTTTGAATCGCGCCTAGACTAAAAAGAATCTAATTTGGCGTCTTTGTCAATGGTAAAGAACAATCAATCGGAGAACCCAACTCAGTTAAAATCATATGGTATATATAAATGCTTTTGAAAGGAGTGTATACGTTAAGAAAGGGTTTTATGTGTAAGCTAAAGATTTTGCTTGTACATTTTAATTCTTCCATTGCCTTAAATGCCTATCTTCTTACTGTAAACAAGAAGAATTCAGCTCTTTAGCTGGTATTGATCATGACTTGCTGAGTTACTTTTTAATTGATCATGATCCTTGTCAATTTATGTTCAACATGTGCTTATATTTACTCTTGACTCCCTAAACTTCGTGCAGTATGGCTGCTGTTCCTGCTCAGAGTCGTGATGAGTTTGGACCTAGTCCTAATGGGAATTCGGTGTTAAGGTTTCTAACAACTCATCGATCGTGCGCTGTTTGGGAAGGCAAGGTAAAATTAAAAGCGACCTCGTGCTGAATATTCTGTTCTTATCCTTTTACATTATGTTGATTTTTTTTTTTTTTTCCATTTCTAAAATTCTAAGTTTGTCAATGGTATTACTAGGTTTGAATGCATAGTCATGCCTATTAGTTGGGTTAAGTTAGATTGGTTGACTGTTGCTATGAGAGAGATGATATATATACTCAATACAGGGTATAATTCTTTGTTACTTGGAGTTGGATGCATAAGTTGATGGCATAATAATTAACATCTCTCATCCCTAGTCTTTGTAAGTACTCTTTATACAGTGAGAAACTAAGAATATTGTTTATTCTCTGAATAAAGACAAGATATTCATTTTGTGGCATGAAAGAAACCTATCTATGAGCTCCAAGTTATTTTGGTTTAGCTTTAGAAACATTCCCATGTAGGGTCCCTAACATATTATAGCCCCCAAAGCTTAACTTGATTTTTTATTTTAAAATAAAGCATGTGAGTCGTATATTTTTATCTCAACTTTTAAGAAGTATAAAAAAAGAAAAGAAAATGTGATGTTAGATATTTTACAAATTTTATTTTGAAGTCTTAAAAATTGTCGTGTCACCTATCATAATAACTAATTCAAATATTCATTTATTATATTGTAGTTGTGGATGTGCCACCAAGTTACAATTTTTTTTTTTAGTTTCTTAATTTTGTTTCCACAACAATGTGTACGCTTTTTGTAGTAAAATTTGTAAAGATTTGAGATTTGGGAGATATAGTTGTTATTGCTTTATTGGTAGCTAGTTGAGTTTTATAAATGCTATTATGTAGCTGCGCAAGCAATACTTATTAACTGTAGTTGAAGCGATTGACCTAAACTCAGGTGTAGTCTTAGGGGGAGTGCAACTCCACTTTCAAAATTACATAGGTCCCCCACGAGTAACAACAAGAGCGTAGCCATGAATTTTTATTGAAGAAGGCCGATTTTTTACATTGATATAATAAACATAATTTATAAGTCTATTAAATACAAAATTATCAACTTCAATATATCATCATATTCTTAAACATTAATGAACATACAAAAGCTATTTAATTCACTATAGACAGACAGAAAAATATCCAAAAAGAACGTTTCACAACAAAATCATGCATAAAGACGATTTTTCATGTAATAAAAAAAATTCATTTTTTATATAAACTATCATATTATTTGCCAAAAAAGTTTATTATTTATTCTATTATAAAGTCTTATTTTTACTAGTTTCATAGCTACAAAAACTTGTTTTATAGTTGCCGTAAAAATTGAAAGAATCAACACATAACAAATTAATCTATCAATCACATTCTAAATGTTAGACATCCCGAAATTTCTAATCCCCCACATAGCTCAGATATTGTCCCCCTATTTATGAAAATCTGGATGTAAACTTTGTCCATTTCGAAAATGAGTTTTACATGACTCTCTTTGCTGGACTTGGTCGATGATGACCATGGCATCATTTACTCAAAGATGAGTTCGTATAAACCAATCCCAACAGCAAACATAATCGCACATTGACAAGTCAAAGCTTCCACTTCCTCCACTGTTTGTGGTAGCAGGATTTCTTGTGATAAGGCCTCAATAACCCTTGCTGCTTATTTATCATAATTGTCCTTAAAAATTGTGGTTTTATATGTTTGCAATCGGTGTTTAAGAAGTTGTAAATTTGATTGTATTGTGCTTATAATAGATTAACTCTTTTAATATAATTTTTGTATGTATGGGACAAGATAATAATTTCAAATGGGTCTTTTTATAATTAAATATTACATGAATAATATTTGGTTATTAATTATCAATAAATGTTTGATAGCTCTGCACTGTGCACTAGCATTCTATAAAATGTATCAAGTGCATTGCATCATTTTATTTTGCTCCCGTTGTTGCTTTTTTTTTTTGGGATGATATTTTAATTTCTCTTCATAACAGCTTTATTTTTGTTTTTTGGGATCAATAGCTACAATCACATATACAAAGGTTATGACATATTGCATCTCATCACTATGGTTCTATCATGTGCAGGATCCAGGGGTATTGAAATGTCGTGGTCGTAATGACGAGCTCAGAAAACGACGCCCCATAGTGGTGGATGATCGCGTCATTGACATTGTCAGGAGAGTTGGGTTAATTGGGCTATATAGGACTCCATGTAGGGAGATTGATAATAATTTGATACGGCTTTAGTTGAGTGATGGCGGCCTGAAACCCACACCTTCCACCTGCCATGTGGTGAGACAACAATCACATTGCAAGATGTGGAAGTTATTTTTGGGATTCCAATAGATGGTGATGCAATTGTTGGAGTAACTAACCTGAAATGGAAAGCTGAATGTCAGGATATGCTTGGAATTCCTCCTACTGGAAATGTGCTTCAAGGACAAGGGATCTTAATTAACAAGCTACTAGAAAAAATTGACCATGGGTTGCCTAATGATGCAGCAGAGGTGGTTGTGCATCAATATGCACGGTGTTATATTCTAACACTGTTGGCAGACATAATTTTTGCCGACAAGTCCGGCGATAGGGTGCATATGATGTGGGTGCAGATGTTGAGGGACCTTCGCAATCCACCTCAGTACAGTTGGGAGAGCGCTTGCCTTGCATGGTTGTACAGAGAGTTATGCAGGGCAACCGACAGTGGTGCCAATCAGATTGGTGGGGCGTTGCTACTGGTTCAGTATTGGGCATGGTTCAGACTCCCTTTTTTATGCCCAAGGAAGGAGGACCTCCCACCAGATGATGCATATGGCCCACCATTTGCACCTTCTCCACTGTCCATTAAGTAAGTCTCTTTCTTGACCGATTCTGAAAATTGAAAATAATTCCATAATTTTAAACGACGTGACATATTGTTAGACATAGAAAATAAAATTTTAACCTTGATATTATACACATCTTGAAAATAAATAGGATTTTTATTTATTTTTATATATCGTTTTACAACCACTGAGGTCATGTTATTATTGATGTATAATACAAGTGTTATTAATTTTTAGCTCCACTACTAATCATATGTTTAGATAATCATTATTTGGTATAAAGTTTATGGTATGTAATGTTAAATTTACGATTGCCCATCATTTATTGTTGTTGATTACTTTAAATTCTCAATTCCAAGTGAACATGTCTCTTTCTTAATTGTAGGACTGTGTGGGTCATGACCACAAAAAATAGCCCCCAAGAGATCTGTCTGGTTCGGTACCGTCAGCTATTACACTGTATGCGTCCCAACCAGGTACCCAAATTGTGTTCCTTCTATTGTTTATGACTATTGTATTTACTGCTTGTAAAATAGCTCATAGTCGAAAATAATGGAACATTGCATAATGTGCTGCACTTTTATTTGGTTATTTCAGGTGGTGTGGGAGCCATATCAGGATGACTTAGCCCACTTGCCTCCGTTCTGTGTCGCAGGAAGGGATGTATGGACGGCGAAGGTGCCGCTTGTATGCTTTTGGCTAGTAGAGAAACATACACCGGAGCGTGTTGTTCGTCAGTTTGGGATGGTACAAGAAATCCCCCCATATGTTGATACTGACGACGCCCTTCATGACATAGACCTGAGGGGGAAGATAGAGGTGAATTGGAGGGACAAACATGATGGCCATATCCGAGTATGGAATAGTCGAGCACAATCTCTATGTCATAGAGCACGACTACAGGGTGATATGTCACCTACTCATCCATACTTCGGTTGGTATGACAGGGTGACTTGGAGGTTCGTCGACCACACTTCCGCTTCACTTCTTATTATGGTAATCGCTTCGACCTTTCTTTTCAATTTTTGTTGCGTACAATAATTTTTTTGTTAGATGTACTAATTGTATTTTTGTACTTGCAGGTTGCAAGTCACAAGAAAATGTTGACGCAATATCCAGTAGGCAGTCCCATGTACAAACATATCTTAGCTGTACTTAAATATGTGGAACGCCTTCATCGTATAACTGCCAAACTTCCCTTGGAAGAGACTGATGGGGCAAATCCAGATGCAACAGAAGATACTGGACGACCAAGCACGAGCTCAAATCGTGCTAGCCATAGCCATGGTTAGCATGGTGCACCCCATCAGGTTGTCAGTACGTCGGATCCCCCTCCACCCCCACATGCATCCCCTATGCCAGAGTTCCCTCCACCCCCACATGCATCTCCTGCCACAGAGTTCCCTCCACGTCCACATGCATCTCCTTCCCCAGATATCCCCCCACGTACTGCTTATGCAGTTCCTGACCTAGAGATCCCTCTACCCACTGCTCATGCATCTTCTCACCCCGAGATTCCTTCACACACCCCACGTACATTTTTTGACCCCGCTTATCTTTCATTTACTCCGCCATCCTTTGATCTTGACTATGATTTCAGCCAGCCGCCACCTGTCATGCACACTCAATCCCCCTCGTACAGCATTGGTCATATAGACCATGTACCACCCCATAGTCACTCCATGTCATTCATGCCCACTCCTGGACTGCATATAGATCCCATGACTACGGGCCTCACTCACACTTCATCTGCTGCACCATCCTCCCCCGCAGTTGTAGGATCTTCAATTGTTGGGAGTCAAGCAAATATGCTAGATGTGCATGTTGAGACTGAGCAGGTAGTTGTTGGGTTACAGTCACCTCCACAAGGTCGACCTAAACACACAATAAAAGCACCTCCTTGTGGGACAGGTGGTCACAAAGCAGGACACAAGACTGGCCCCACGGTATGACAACTCATTTAATGTAATGAATATTGAGTAATTGTTGTTAATGCTATTATAATTCATCTAATCCATTGTTTGGTTGTAACTCCTATCTTCGCAGCAACGCGAGGAGCCTCACCAAGGAGATGCAGTACCCCCTCCCCCACCTACCAAACATTATAGGAGACAACATAAACGTAAAATGCATTAGGATGAGCACCCCATCTGCATCAAACGCAAAAGCTGTACTCTTTCTAAACTTGACAGGCGTATCACATTAGTCTTTTCAAAATTGAGTTTGTGTTTCCACTAAAATCTATATTATATAAAAAACAAAGTGGTGTATCGATTATCTTTATGTGTATTCAAGTTGTCCTTATCCAGAATAATTTATTGTTAACTATCAAGTTGCTGTCCTCTCTTATTATTTGCTACAAGATCTCTTTTTGGTCTGTTCATGTCCTCAACAATTTAGATGAAGAGGAATAAATTATTGTGTAATGTGAAAAGTTGCATCTAAATTCTTTTATACATCTTCATCTTCTGTTATATAGAGGATCTTCTCTGAATCAATAGCTGTAGGGTTATTAATTCTAAATTTTGGCTTTGATTGGGACATTGTATATATGCTTCAACTTCAATGTTTATTGCTTCCTCCTGCACTAAGAATTTTTGCTTTCTGCCTATTAGGGGGTCTTTTACTGGCCTCTTGATTGTTTAATGGCATTGTCAAACCTGCTCTGGTGTTCTGGTTAACAGGTACCAAAAGAGAGCTGCAAAGTTAATCCAAGAGTACACTGCTGCTGCTAACGAAGTATAGGCGGAAAACTGATCTTGCTATTAAAAATTTGACACTTGAAGAATCTTTTTGTATGCTCATTTCCGTTTCCTTTTCAAATGTAGGTTGCACAAGAGACACTTTCTTTAACGACAACTGTCCGGATTTATGGAACTGAAAGGAAAGAACTTGGAAGGCAATAATTCTTACTGTTAATTTCCTGTCAAATTCTCAAGTGTCCATTTTTGTAATTGTCTCTTTGGTGGACTCAATGTGCAGCAAGTCACAGAGTCTGACACTCAAAGCATCAATATTTTGTTTATGTGCATGATCATGATTCTTCCAAATTCAAACCAGCTCCAATAATACCTTGATTCTTTTGGGGTTTTTTTTTTTTTTTTTTTTGGTTATTGTTGTTTCAGGATTTCTTGCAATTTGGTGACCCAACAACATGGATTTGGTATCTGGCTACAAGGTCACTTCTATCTCTCTCTCTCTCTCTAATGCATGTTCTAATAGTTGTAAATTTTTATCATTTGTGACTAATTGATTATAATCGTTTTAATGTTTTAGGCTTTTAATTGTATGGTTAGACCTTAATAACCCTTTTCATATGGTCATCTATAGCATATATTAAAGTTGCAAACTCTAAAATTTCGGTATATGGGTTTATAATGAATGGTGGGCACAATAGTTTTTTTTTTTTTTCTCTACCAATGGTATGATTTGATTATGTACAAGTCATGGGCAGAATGGGTTTTTTTTTTTTTTTTGGTTAGTGAGGGTTGTTGCCATTTGATTTTGAGCCAATTTATGATTGAATGGATTTTGTGGTTGTGCCTTTTATATTATGTTTGGATGTAATTGAGCTTGAAATAATTGTGCAGGGGGTTGTTGGGCTCGTTTTTGGCAATGAGAATTCTGGTTCAAATGAAGATAGGTAAAGTTCTCTTTTATGTTCATGATATTTATAAATTTGAAGAAATTGAAAATGACCCAGATACGACTTTAGTCTTTTTCTGTCTTAACTAATTCTAGAAGAACTTGTTTTTGAGAAATAAGGGTTTATGACTTATGACTCAGACACACTTTGCATTCTCGTATTATGCATTTTTTTTAATAATAAAATTGTTATCCTGTTTTGTTTTTGGTCCTTCATTGGAGTTTGGAGAGGGATCATTACTGTAATGTGTCTGAACTCAGAAGAAGTTAGGCATTTGAAAATAATGTATCATCTCATTGGAATAGGTGGTTAATGTAAAAATACATCGGTTCTGTTAGGAATTTCTGAGGAATATGCATTTAGCTGGTTTATGCAGCTGGTAGCCTGTTTTCTACTGTATTGTTTTGTCAAAGCAATTTAGTTGCCACCTTTTGCCTCTCTTGCAACTACATATCTTATGTCCTGAATATTCTAAAGCGTTCTTTGCTTCATTTCTTATTGCCATCTATCACTGTTTTATTTGTCTGGAGAAGTATTTGCCTTTTGTAATCAATCTTCGGTGTGCTTTGTATTGATAGCTATGTTGAGCGCTTGCTAGACCGTATAAGCAATGGTAAACTGGCTGAGGACCGGAGGAGTGCCATGATTGAGCTTCAGGCTATTGTGGCAGAAAGTCGTGGTGCCCAGCTAGCATTTGGGGCAATGGGTGAATGCTTCTCTCTTGTATGATATAGTGGATTAGTTTTTGTGCCATGATTGCGTTTTATAATATTTTTTATTTACTTTTGCAGGCTTCCCTGTAATGTTGGCAGTCTTAAAGGAAGAGCGTGATGACGTTGAAATGGTGGAAAATCTTTCTTCCCCACATATCTTTATCCCATGTTTTTCCTTTAATTTCAATTCGATCACTTAAAAAAGTACATATTAAGAGAAAAAAAATTGAAAACTGAACTGTGGCTCTTAATTATCCACATTTTTCTGATATATCTTCCCCCTTGGATAGCTTAAAAACAATTCCGACATGATCTTCAGTATCAGCTGTCTTATATCCTAAAATATTTTATGGTTTAATGGTTAAATTCAACAGTTTGGTAAAATCCATGGTTTGATCCGTATTTCATTTTTGGAGATTCTTCTGCCTGTATTTAGGCTAAGCCATTACCAACAAGTTGAATGTTCAAATTCTGGCATGCTATATTTGATTGAAATAACGCTTATGACCAAGATGGACCAATCACACTGATTTGGTTCTGACCTTGGACAGAGGATCTGTAGTAAATATTCTTGACTGTTATCTCAGATTTTTTTTATTTTATTTTTTTTACTTATAAAAAAAATAAAATAAAATAAAATAAAATATTGAAGGACTTCACAATCAACTTACCAAAAGAAAGATTCTCTACTGAAGATCTTTTTTGGCCATTGGTGGAAACTAAGTGTGACACGAGCCTTTTTTGGTCATGGCTGACAAATATGACCCATTTTTACTGCAGAATTTACATTCTTATCCTGCAAGATTGATTGTTATTTGTATACCTTTTCCCATTATTTCATTCAATGTGAAATAATCTTCAGTTTTATTATGTCCAAGAACTGAGTAAGACAATGAGTTCATTCGTTCCATTTGTGCAGGTTCGGGGTGCTTTAGAAACTCTTGTACGTGCTCTGACTCCTATTGAGCATGCAAAAGGGCCAAAGAATGAGGTTCAACCAGCTTTAATGAACACTGATTTGCTTTCCAGAGAAGCAGACAGCATTTCTCTTCTTCTAAGTTTGTTGGTGAGAGCTCCTCACTTAAATTTTGATCACCATGGATGTGTTTTGGGCGCGTTTGGTATTGCTGTAGGAAGTAGAGTTCTAGCTGTACAGCATTTGAGATTAAAAAATTTAACTCAATAATGCTAAGTGCTATAAAGCTGTTAAACTGTTTGGTAACCAATTTCTAAGGAGCTTTCATTTGTCCAAATTTCATCTCTAACCTCAAAGTTGTTAAAAACTCTTCATTTCTGCTAAAAAGAGCTCTAAGAGCCTTACAGAAATTTTCACCTCTCTTACATTAATACTAGACACACACATTAATTGTATTTGGTGGGTTTACTATATTTGCTTGGTTTATGCATAGCATCATGGCCTTTTTCATTGTTATTTTGTTTGGATGCTTTGGCAGTCAGAGGAGGATTTCTATGTACGATATTATACTCTTCAACTTTTGACAGCGCTCCTCACAAATTCTCCAAATAGGTATTAGTTTCTCAACTACTTTTTGCTTTTGTGCAAATTTGTGGATTCTTTTAAGTTGTAGCAGGAAGAATTTTTGCTTAGTTGTCTTCAGGTTACAGGAAGCCATTCTTACCATTCCTCGTGGAATAACTCGGCTGATGGATATGCTAATGGATCGTGAGGTACAAAATGTGTTCATGGAATCTTGCTTCTGCTACTTTTTCTCAATGTTATTTTACAAAGGCATATTTCTCAACAGTATAAGCTTTTAGCAGTGATCTTATTTGGTAGGAAAATTCAAATTTTTTTATTATCTCCCAGAGTTTTTCTGCTTACAATTCCTGCCTGTTAGTTGAAATTTTGGCACTTGCAATACTTTATGAGGAGAACAACATATCTTTAATTGTTTGTGTTAAAATAATGGTTAGATTAAAATCACTACTTGGTAATTTATCAGTTTGATTATCTTGTTGTACTCTTATTGAAAACAATTGTGGTTCTTAGGTTATTCGAAATGAGGCCTTATTGTTGCTTACTTATTTGACCCGTGAAGCTGAGGTAAGATCTTCCTTCCACTTTGTCATCTGATGGTTCTGCTGAACTTGTGCTTGAAAATGTGTTTGATTTCCCTACTAATTAATACAGTTTTGTGAATTTTAGGAGATTCAAAAAATTGTGGTCTTTGAAGGTGCATTTGAGAAGATTTTCAGCATCATTAAAGAGGAAGGAGGTTCAGAAGGTGGTGTTGTTGTGCAGGTGATTTACTGTTACTCAATTTATCATGGTAGTTTAATCAATAGGCTCTAGCCTGTTTGCAGATAAATCACTTGCCTTGCAAATGGCTTCTTATTGTTTGGGCTTCTACAATTTAAAGCTTATTTTCTTTATGGTCTTTTGAATGTGATACTTTTTTCGTTTATATCAATTGATTGATTAGTTGTCATGGATTACTAAGACAGCTTCAGCAATGGAGTTATGACAGAGTTTAAGTGCCTCTATTGCATATCACTAATTCGCTAGCTAAATGAGCTGTTTATATGCTATAATTACATTGACCTTCTGCACTATTTGCAGCTTTTGTTTCTGAATATTTTATTTTGTCATTGGTTCTTTATGGTTATGATTTTACTTGTAGCTCAAATTAAGGACTGTTGTAGTTTCACCATTTTTTTGAGTTTGAAACCCACGTGCATTTAATGAGACTTCTTGAAATTGCTTTGACAAGTATTGCATTTTCACTTTATTTTTTATAATTGAACCAGTCTTTGCTTTTAGGTAATGCTTGACTTTTATGAAGAAACATTGAACAGGATAGTGACTTCTGATTTACTTTAGTTTAGCATATGCCAAAATTTTGTGAATTTCAGTTTCAATATTTCTAGTTCTAACATGCACTTACCAAAATAAAAAATAAAAAATTATAGTTCTAACATGCGAATGAGTTGTATTTCAACTAGCACTTCCTTCTCCTCTAATAATGGGATGGAGGGTGAGGTCAAGGGTTCACGACCTACTGGATGCATGTGCAGCTTATATTTGTTATTTTATTTTATTTTTAAATTTCTAGTTCTACCATGATATTTTGCTTTTGGTACAATGGTCAGGTAAGTAACAATTACCTTGCATCTGATGTTAGCATCTTGAAATATATATATATATATATATATATTTTTTTTTTTTATCAGTAGCATCTTCAAATAAAATCAATAATTATATTAAATGAACTAAGGATTTTTGACCTATTACTAAATGATTCATTGTTTTTTCAAATCTTTTTTTTTTTTTTTTTCTTGGGACAATAGAACATACTATACCCTGTAAACAACGTCTCCTTATCAATGATTGCTGCACGTAAATTAGGCCTGGACATGTATATTTCGGGGTTTTGCATTTCTAAACCCCCAATTAGCACATTGCAATATGCCAACCTTAAAAATAAAACCAGTATATTAAGAAGTCAGAATGTAGCAAATAATATAGGTCATTTTTGGACTACAAATATGAGAGGACTTTTATATCTCTTACTTTAAAGGCAACCCATGAGGAATTGACTTGAAACAATGAGTCTGGTTTGATTCCGAATGACTGTTCATTTGTCACTTGAAAGCATATCAATCAAAATTTTGACAGAAACTCTTGATGTTTATAATTTTGAAAACCTTTTGGACCATCTGAAAATATGCCTGATTCTTGTTCTTCTTGCAATCTAGGTATACTTTACTACTTCACTCTATTTTCTCTTTCAAGTTATATATTGATACAATAACCAACCTCAGATTTAATGCCCTATTTTTAATTTGGCAGGTTATGTGCCCCACATGCCTTTGTACTGGATTGGCAATGGCAAGTGAACATGACCCTCGGATTGATCCCTTCGACTAGAGCTGCGCCATCATTGCTGCCTCTCTTTTACCATTTGAATGTACAATTTTGTTCCATAGTTGTCTTTGTGACAACACAGTAATATTTGTATGTCCAAAAAGTTCAAGAAATTGTGGATATCTAAATGCCAATAACTGTAACTATTGAGGACTTGGCACAATTCTCCTCTTCCTCTTTCTTTATATAAAATTAAAGTAACCAAATAAATAAATTACCTAACGTTGGAATCCTTGCAACTCCGCATCAATTTTCATTCTAAATTTTGTTCTCATTAGAAAATTTAACCACAGCACTTTGTCTGGTTATGGGAATTCCATAATATTCAATTTTAAGATTTCTGATTTTTTTTTTTATTCGTCAAATTTATAATCTCTTATGTCCACGCATTTATTTATTCAGTTTGGAGATTTTTGAGTATTATTCAGTTTACTCTCACTCCATCTTTTGGCCAAATATAATAACACTTTTTATTTTTTATTTTGGAATTTTAGGAAAACAGTATCAGGAAGTACAAACTAGTGCGGGTTGTTTCAGATTGGTACAAGTTATATTCCTATAGTCAGGTACAAGTTATACACCCGCTTGCTGAAATCTCCCGCCATAGCTGATTGTATCACTATATTCACTAAAGCCCCTGCTACCAATGGCAAAAACATTGCCCACAATGAAATCGTTGAGACAAAATGACAAATTCAGTTCCTCAACATAATTTTAAGTCTCTCTTTCACACAAAATAGGAAAAACAAGTTCATTAAATTATCCAATGATAATTCATTAGATATAGAATACTTTGATTACAAGTTCATTCAATGATAAACAAAATAATAATTGTCCGCATACAACATAGTAGTAATAATTGTCCGCATACAACGTAGTAGTAAGTTCAAATACACAATAAAGAGAACCTCAATTTACATCTACAATGGCAGTCCAAAAGTGAGTATCTGCATGCCTGACAAAAATTCAAATATTGTCGTTAGATACCAAAAGCCAAAACATACGCACTAATCTATGCAACTTGGCTAATTGATACAATCATGACATTTTATATAAAAGCATCCCTAGAGTACTTGTTATGTTTTGTCTTAACATATAGAGGTTTATATATGTTTTTTTGTTTTGAAATGGAGGTTTATATATGTTGGTTGCAAATTAAGTCTATATACAGTGGCATCTACAGATAAATTTGGTGTTATCTTGGATTAGATAAGGAAAAAGGAAAAAAAAAGAAAAAAAGAGTAACACGTAAAGAAGAAAATTTCAATTTTGTTTTTTAGTTGGGTTGTTGTTGACAATGAATATTAGAGAAGATGAATTTGGTGTTGAAAATAATCTCAAAGTCTTATGCTCAATTATAAACGACGCATATTCTTCAACGGTTCATATTTCAATTAAAAGATTTAAAAAATAAAAAAAATAAAAAAACTAAATGTCAAGATCCATTTATGTTTTTGTTAAAAAAAAAAATTTCAAAAAGCAAAACGGGTATAACATATATAAGTTTGGATATTTAATATTAAAAAAATTTAAATGAGTTGAATGAAATTTGAAATAGTCTAAATTCATTACGATACTTAGTCAAATATGATATTTAAATGTTAATCACTCTCTAGTCTGTAGGCAAGAAAATAATAAAAATTGATTATTGGGCCATCTTGAATCCACTACTATTAATGTTTTGATCTAATGAAACGTTGCACTTAAAGATTTATGAGATTGAAGAGTTTAGTAATTAGCAGAACAATTGAGGTATCCCATCCCAATTAAGTTATAGTATATAAACGATTAAGTTTAATGATGTAGCTGTAGCCAAAGCCAATACGGTATTCATCGAAGAAATTAATATGTTGCGAAATTAAAGTAGTAATTAATATCTAGCCATTTTCTAATTTAAATATGCTGAAATCAATGCAACAACATTTAATTGATGTCCATAATGGCATTTTATATGAAAGCATCACTTACCTAGTTTGGATCATTACCGCTTGTCGAAGCCCCACGGGAAAGCGGACATCTTCTACGGTTATGCCCATGTTGATGACACAGTCCACAGCTCTGCTTTTGTTGAATCTCCCTCAAGTCAGAATCTGGCCTCCGGGTTCCCGGTTCTCGCCGAACCCCATCCATCTCATTCTGTATCCTAGATGCCACAAGTCGACCTTTGCCCCGCAACAGGTTTGGGTCAGGCACCCACTTTGGACCGTCCACATCCCTCCACAATGTATCTGACATTGACACCACAAATGGATGTGAGTAGGTGCGAATGGCGTTCTCCAAACTATAACATGGGTCAATATATGTAGTCGCATCTTGCCCCAAGTGCTGAAGAGCTCTAATTGCATGAGAACAAGGGATCTTTCGATTTTGCCACTTTCCACAACGACATGTTCTGGCTATTAGGTTTACTTCATGACTATGGTGTCCCCCTCCAGAGCTATTGATGTTGTATGCAGTCATTACTTGATATATACCATTCTGATTATTATACGCTGCTATTTGGTGTGAAATAGATTTTTGCAGGTTTTTTCCATAGATTTCTAAAGCATATTTACTCCATACCTGGGCATTTGAGAGATCATGAGTAATTCCTTTGTGTCGATCATGGAAATACGCAACAAGTTTGCTATGTGTGAATTCAACCATTGCAGCAATGGGTAGGCCACGGGCACCTTTGAGTACTCCATTGAAGCACTCCGAGACATTCGTTGTCATAGCCCCATAACGGTATCCACCATCATATAGCTGGGTCCACATTTGTAAATCCTCTTTCATTAGATATGTGTATGGCATGATGGATGAGTCGAGCTCACTTTCCTGCCGCTCGGTTCTCCGTTTCTTCCTAAGGGCCTCGATCTCGGCGTCCTTGATAGGTTGCATGTACAACTCAAATTTAGCTTCCTGAGTAGCATACCCCGCTTGCAAGGCCAATGACTTTAAAGTGGCATCCTGAAAATGCGTGTTGAAGTTGCTAGCAACATGTCAAAGGCAATATCTGTGAACTACTCGTACTCGTCCATCATTGTCTCTAGGCCAGTTTGCAATTGCATTTTGAATACCCTTATGTCGGTCAGAAATTATGCATATGTCCTTATCTACTATCACATCCCCCAGTGCATTCCTGAGGCAGTCTAAAAACCACCTCCAACTAGGCCCTGACTCTTTGTCCACAACAGCAAAGGCGAGAGGCAAAACCTTGTTGTTGGCATCGGTGGCCATTGCAATCAACAACACCCCTCGATATTTACCATACAAATGGGTCCCATCAATACTGATCACTGGCTTACAATGTCTAAATCCTTCAATGCATGGAGCGAAAGCCCAAAATACATAGCGCAATATTGTATCACCGAACTCGTCCCTAGGTATAGTGTGATACCAGAACCGGGTGCCAGGTTCTTGATCCAAGTATGCCAACAATAACTTTCTCAACCTTTGGTAAGACTCTTCCCAATCCCCAAATATCTTTGCAATAGCTCGTTGTTTCGCATCCCATATCTTATAGTAAGAAAGCTTATGCCCATAATACTTCCCTTTAATGAAATCTCTGAGGTGAGTAATTGTTGCCGTGTGTTTTTCTTGCAACAATGGAACAAATTCTGCTGCAAGAAAATTACAGTTCATCATTCTACCATCAAGGGCCATGGCAAGGGGTGTACAACTGTGAGGACCCCTATAAGATGTGACCATCCATAGACCATGTTCAGGCTTCTCGACTGCCCCAACGTACCATATGCATGACTCATGGATGCATTTCACAGACAGTCTAAATTTGGTCGACCTACTAGTGATAATGTTTCTGTTATGCTTTGCGGCGTAAATTGTTAATGCATGTTTCACCGCCTCTTTATTCGCAAAAATCAACCCTTTCGCAAAATTCATGTCCGCATTCCAAGAAGAACCAAATGCATGCTAAACAACTTCAGGATCAACCATATTTTCCCAAGTATTTTCATAAAATGATGAGGCAGGAGGTTCATAAACAGGGGTCGTATTTGTAACATGCTGAACTCTGACATTAGCGTCCGCATCATCTTCATCACATTCAGCCATATCATCAACATCAGGAATTGGAGAAATTTCATGATCATCAACACCCCTGTCAAAGTCACCATTATCAATCCTCTCTTCGTACTCATCTCTATCGTCAGGATCTTCCCCAAAACAGTCTTCATCTTCATCTTCAACTACTGGAACTGTAGAGGATTCACCTCGATGTGTATAAAATTGATCTTCATATCTATTTCCAAGTTCGCTCTCAATTGTTGCTAGTGTCCCTTGAAAAGGGGGTGTATAGCCTCCCAATGTGGTGCATTGATCATCTAGGACTGTAACTTGTAGAGATGTAGTTGTTTGTATAATTTCTTCCTCTACGCCAACTTCCGCACGCGGCTTCAAAGTGACGTACAACTCAAAATCTGCTGTTTTTCCCAATTTCTGCATCTTACTAAACATGAATTTCACATGTTTGTCCTCTGTTACCTCCATATTTCTGTAATTAATGCATTGATTGAGGACTTCATATGGAGAACGGAAAGTAATATGTATGTCATGCAAAGCAGGGTTCACTTGCAACTCTTCCATAATTTTTACTTTCAGCTCATTCAGGGTCTTTAGTTTACAGCGTATCATCATATAGTAGCACTGCATACCCGGACCTTGAAATGAGGATCCGTCATAAGGGTTGGTATTGGTAAGGGGTCCACCGTAGTATATATTTATAAGGATCATTGTCAACCTATAGATCATCAAGTGCAATTGTGTTAGTTACAAATTCATAACGCTCAATCAACATTAATCACAAAACTTTGCGTATGAAATGCCAACAATACTAACCTCAACCAAATTTGCATATACTCACCTTTAGTAATCTTACAAAAATAGTCATTACCAAATTCATATTCTTTAAAAATTTCAAATCATTCTAGGGGCATGACTTTCAAAACCCATTCAAATAAGTTATGATGAACAAAAATATTATATACCAACTAGTTATCTATTGAAATCTTTGTTACAAATACTATCTTAGGTATCAACTCATAATCCATTTCATATCCATGATAAAGACCTAAAAGTACTAAATATACCTAACAATTGATCACAATATTTAGTACTAAATATTCCCAATACATCACAATAGTAATTTTTAAAAAAAACTTAGCATATTATCACAATATTTATACTAACAACCAAAACAAATATTCCCATATGTTGTAATAACATAATAAATCACAATATTTTGTACTAAATATTCCCAATAATCACAATATTAATTTTTTTTTTTAAAAACTTAGCAAATAATTTAATCACAATATTTACACTAATAAAAACAAATTCCCAATATGTTGTAATATCACAATATTTAGTTCTAAATATTCCCCATAATCATCATAATATAATGTGTGTATATAATGTATTCATGATCTTAAAGTATATAATGTGTTTTTGTTAGTGTAAATGTGTGTATATATAATGTATTCATGATCTTAAAGTATATAATGTGTTTTTGTTAGTGTGTAAATGTGTGTATATAATGTGTGTATATAATGTATTCATGATCTTAAAAGTGTATAATGTGTTTTTGTCAATGTATGTGTGTATATAATGTATTCATGATCTTTTAGTATTCATGATCTTATAAATGTGTGTATATAATGTGTCAAAAAAAAAACTAGCAAGTAACAAAAAAAAATTACAATATATTAACAATTTAATCACAATATGTTTTAAAAATTTTCTTCAAAAAAAAAAAAAAACTAGCAAAATAATCACATTACCTGAGATGATGAGTGTTGTGTGAGTGCAAGTGAGAGAGAGCAGAAGAAGAGCTGATGAAGAGGAGTGTTGTTTGTTTATATGAAGAGGAGTTTTATGAAGATATGTTCAAAAAGGAGCTGAAGGTGTGACTGGGTAAGAAGGAAAAGGCTCCCCAGTTGGGACCCATGATGGCAACACGTGGAAGGGATGGGACAATACTTAGAAATCGAGTCCAAAGGAGACGATTTCCAGCCATGCACGTGACTCCCTGCCCCCCTCTGCCATGGAAGAGACTGGGATGAGACATCTGAAAGGGGCACGGAAATCGACTTCTCTGGAGTCGATTTGTGTACATACAAATCGTCTCCAGAGAAGACGATTTCTACACACAGAAATCGTCTCCTCTGGAGTCGATTTCTGTGCGTACTGTAGACTACTCCCTCCGCCTCAGGTCTTGGCGAAACAGAAAATGCACAGGAAAATCGACTTCAGAGGACTCGAATTGTTAAAAATAAAATTAGTTTGAAAGTTTGTCTAACTAATAATATTGTTTGGGATTAGTGGTTATTTTCTTAAAAATCCCTTTTTTTCAACCTCCTACTTTTATCCTATTCCAACCAACAACAAAAAAAATTGTATTGGGGGTATCAGGAACAGGCTCTGCAAAATAACTTTTCAACAACAATTTGACTGAACTTACCCAAAACTACCTTGCATCATGTTGTTCATCATTTTAGGGTTTGTTTGGTACTGTTATTTAAACAATGGATTTTTGTAATTTAAACACTACAACACGTATTTTCACAACTCTTTTTCACTCACACGGCTTTTCCATAACACTTAAATAACGTTAATAGAAATCTCTTACCAAATGAGTTTTTAGTTTTCACAAATTACTAATGAATAGTACCTTAATAACTTTAAGTACAAAGTTTAATTATAAAATTGGTTGCAGCCCAAGGTTACAACTTCCTTTAAAAATATTAATATTATTACGTATTTTGAAAATTTAACCGTTAAATTGCATATTCTTTATGCTCTTAGTGGACATATCAAGTTTTGTGTAGATCGGATATTATTTACTTTATGATCTATAAACTTATAATTTATGAATAATTTTAAACTACAAAAAACTTGTAATTTAAACAATTTATTGATAACATAACTATTGATCTTTAATTTTTTAGAAATTTTGCAAGCATGGAGGATATAGGAAAAAAATATAATCCAATGATAGACTTGTCAAAATTCAGCTCCAATAAAAAGATATTAATTAAAGTTGTAGTTTTAAATTACAACCAATTTTGTAGCTAAATTTTATCCTAACTTTAATGAGATGTTCATCAACAGATCCTTAAGAAACAACTTTAGTTGTGAATTTTTCTGGGTTGCTAAGTTGTTCCTCGTTGCTACCATGAACCATTCTTACTCAGGTGTGTTTCTGTCACTTGCCCCAGTTCCCAATGATAGGCGAGACCTCATCACAACCTCGCCCGTGACCATATATGTGACCTTACCACAACTAGAGACCCATTTTTTGAGTAGATGCAGATTTAATCTGGGTTGGTTATGGGTTTTTTTTTTTTTTTTTTTCCTTGGGTTAGTGTGATGCAGGTTCAATTTGAGTTGGTTCTGGATTTTTCTAGATTTTTATGAGTTTAATAGGTTTTTTTTTTTTTTTTTTTTTTTTTTTTTTTTTTATGTTGGCTCAATATGTGTTGGATGTGGATTTTTCTTGGTTGTCATGAATTGTGAACATTTTGTTTTTTTAGTTTATGTAGATTCAATCTAGGTTGTCCATTTTGGTGCTTGATGTGGTTGTGTTTGATTTGGAAATGTTGAATTTAGGGTTGTCCACCACCCATCCAGATTGACCAAATCTACTCAATCCGAGCAGTGTGTCAATCGACGACAAGTCACTGGTGATGAAAACTGACAAGATCTATTCGGTTTTTGGTTTGGCAGTCTAAGAAACCGAAGAACCTGACTCACCCGATGATCCCAGCTTCCTTTCTTCCGATCTCCTCTCCACCATCAATGATGACCCTAATTTTCTCAGATCCATGTGTTACTTGGAATCAAACTC
Organism: Quercus ilex subsp. ballota; assembly: GCA_032727855.1. Taxonomy (NCBI): domain Eukaryota; kingdom Viridiplantae; phylum Streptophyta; class Magnoliopsida; order Fagales; family Fagaceae; genus Quercus; species Quercus ilex. The sequence continues at coordinate 20,725,509 of CM064914.1, forward strand.
GAATATCTGGGGTGATATCAATCGACCCGATAAGAACTCCTGTTGATTTGAGGAGATCTCAGCCGATCTAGTGAGATCTCCTCTAGATCTCAGGAGATCTCTACTGACTTGACCGGTGGCCAACTCGACTCAATCTAACCTGTTCATCCTCTCGGTCGACAATGGGTCCTCCAATTTGCCACCTAACTTGGTTAGGTTGAGCCCAAAACCAACCCAGATCAATCCATGGACAACCCTAATTGAATTACGAAAGGAGGGTGAAAAATAATTATATTTAGGGAGATAAAAAGTAATATTTAAATTAAATAAAAATAAAGTAATAAGGCTTATGTAGTTATTTGTGAATAGTAAATTAGTTAAAATAACAAAAGTGGGGTATTTAAATCAAATTTGACCCAAAAAAAAAACCTTGAGAGTAATGTGAATGTTCTTAAGATAACAAGCATTTCAATACAATACCCTTATATATACTTACACACACACACACACACACACATATATAGAAGTTAGATTTTATGCAAAAATTTAAACCTCACCAATATAAGGATGCATATAATGACGATACGTCATTTTGGTCAAAGCATAGGATAATGATGTGTCAAAAATTTTCTATTCCTTCTCATAGTACAAATCCTGTAAAATACTTTTTGTGCTTCATTTTACACTTTACCAATCACAACTTGCTATGTGTGCTTATTACTTTCCTTAACAAATGACATATCACAATTGGTAGAGCATAAAGTTTCACAACAAGTGGTATTGGAGATTTGTACACTTCCTTCTCATTGTCATTACTCATTAGAACTACTAGTATATAACATGTACTTACGCATGAAAATGGTCAATTATAGTAATGCTATTGATGTTAAGCTTGGGTTATTAAACAATTTTCATGATATTTTTTTTGTCAAGTTTCTTCTTGTTATAAACATATTTCCTTACATACTGAAATATTTAATAGTAGATTTTGTATAAAAGTTATAATACATCTTCACATTAATGGCCAGGGAACTTCCATTATCTTTTTGGTTACGTGGTAAAGAAAGTATGGAAAAGAGTGTTGGGATGTACAGTGTATGGAAAAACTACTAACCAATACAATAAGTATTACATATATTTAAAAAACATATGTATGCATGTTAGACTTTGACACCAAGGTTGCTAGGGGTCTTGCTTCTAGCGACACCTTTCTATGTACAACATATAAATATTTGAATTCCTTGAGCCAACAAGCTTCGAATGTCTTCCATTACAATTGTTATTTGTCAAGGCATAATCCTCTTTCTTATAAATATATCCTCCACCAGTCTATTGCCAAATGAGAAAATAATTTAATGGAAGCCTTGCTTTCTTGCTTTCTGCATAACCTCCCCCAAATCAGTGCAATGATATTCCTATATAGATCCATAAATTTCCATTTAGTTTTTTTTTTTTTTTTTTTTTTAAGCCATGGTCTCATATAAGGGGTGGGCAAAACCAGCAAGCAGAATCCTAAATTGTTGATTTACATAACATTAACCACTAATAATGGAGAGTCCTTTGAGAGATTATATAAAATATATAGAGCAAGTAGAATGACTAATTTGTCAGGTTTTTGGACTATGAAACGCAAGCATAGGCCTCGTATATATAAAAAAATTGTGAAACATAGAATGTGTATTACCTGAGCATGGAACCAATCAATAGTCCTTCACAATTGGTTAACCTGTCAAATTTTAGAAAGCAAGAATACCATGAAGGCAAATTTTGAGTTACCAAATTTGACGTAGCGGATTAACTAAGGACATCTACATTCGCACTGAAATCTTTATCTAAATAAGGCCATATCAACTTATATGTGACCAAAAATTTAGGGTGAGGTATATATGTCTTGATCTACACTAAAGATAAATTTATTGAAGATGAGGCAACATCCATTAGCTACAATGTTGACTACTCAATATCATTCCTCTTATTGTTACAATCCCAGCATGATTCATGAATCCAAAATTTTGTGATAAAAATAAAGAAAATATCAATAGACTTCTTGTAATCATTGTGGTTAATGGCAATCACTTAGTGAATATTGCTTTATACAAAAATATATATATATATATATATATATATATATATAAAAATTAAGAACCTAAATCAGACTTATTGTAAGATAGCACCTAACATGAATGAGGTCCCCTACTGCAAGAATAGAGAGAAAGAGGGGGTGGCTATCTAGAGCTTTTTGAGGAAAAAAAAATTATGATAAAAAGATAATAAATGAAAAAATAAACATTTTATTGAAAAATTATGAGTAAGCTTGCCCTATGCTTAGGCGCAGTTTGCTACCTTATCAAATTGGAAGCCTCAAGAAAGATAGGATTTCTTGCACATAAGATATAAAAGAGAGGTATGAAAACTTTACTTACAATTTTTTTTTTTTTATAATAAAAAAAATGGGGTCTTTATGGTCATATTACACCCCCGGGCAGGGAACCAGTGGCCTCGGTCGAGATAGCCCAATCTCGGGGGTCCTTCCATACCACTGTGTGGGAGCCACCTCACATTTGTGAGTACACCTCACCACTAAGTTTATCCACCAACGGAAACCTACGAGCAGCGGGACTCGAACTTAGGTGTGTTGCACGAAGCGTCTGAGCCTTACCCACTCAGCCAAGCCCCGTTGGCTACAAAAAAGTATTAAAAAATGAAGAAGAAGAGAGGTATTGAACCTTTCTTTACATGTTGAGAAATTCAATAGCAATATCCAGTTTGGCGTATTGTAATTTTCACCATTTAGTGTTCACTAATAGATCACAACTGTGATGAATAGAGAAGTGGCATTTCCAATTCAAGATTTTAAAAATCACCCAATAGCAAAGAGCTTCAATAGTACATCAAATTAATGGCAAACATATTAATAATTCAGAACAGAAAAAATTACCACGTCTTGCATCTAGTATTCTCAAAAGAAAATCAGCAAATATCTTGCAAAAAGGGATTCTGCACACAAAGAAGAAACAATTAATAAAAAATTCAGCATCATAAGCCAGTAATAAATTACTTGAATATAGAATACATATCTTATTAAAAATGAACTTTACAAATGTCAGTTGCTAACAATAGTTAACTTGCATCATCTTAGCAGAAATGGCAGTTTAACAACTTTTCAGCATAACTTTTAACTAAGGAAATATCAATTTATAACCGAGAAGATTTCTTGGTCCAAAAATCGGTCATTGTATTTAATTAGGCCATTAAAAATATATATATATATATATATGTGTGTGTGTGTGTGTGTGTGTGTGTGAGAGAGAGAGAGAGAGAGACAGAGAGAGAGAGAAATTTCTTTATGTTTCTTAATTTTGAGGAATTTTGTAATGATGTAATTTTTGGTTAGGGCCATAGTTGTGGCCATGGATTTTATTTTATTAGTAGGTGACTTTAACTTTATTAATGGCACTCCCATCCAAGGATGATTTCTATCAATCAAATTTTGGGAAAATGATACTTTATGAACTTTGGTGAATATGTGGCCAAAGAACATGCATACACGAATATTGCAAAATTGCTTGGGTTTCTAATTGCTTTTATCATATATTAAAGTAGGTTAAAATAATAATTGCATCAATAAAAATATTAAAAGGGAGCAATAATCCAGTATTTTTATCCCCCTGCTTTGCTATTCGAGTGTAGAATTGTAGTACCTTCCTCGGAAGGCAATTGTAGGTTCCCTGTAATACCAAGTGTATTGCTAGGGCTTGTTGGGTTTTCTTACTGGAATTGGGAAACAGTGTTCTATTTTCTATTTCTACCATCGTAAGTCGCAATGGATGATATCACACAAGGATGGAGTAATCTTTCACTCATAGAAAGAGAGGAAGATGACATGAAACTAACCAAAAAGCGGCAACCAGAGGAGTATGCCCTTGTGGCTAGATTCCTTACCACTAGATCCCTAAGTATGGATGCGGTGGCTAGGACCTTCACACCAATCTGGAGAACTCGTAACGGTTTTCAGACAAGGAACTTGGGTGATCATAAACTCCTGTTCATTTTTGATAATCAGTCAGAGATGGAGAGGGTGCTGCAAAATGAACCATAGAGTTATGATAAGCATCTTATAGTATTGCAACGACACAATAGAGATAGGTCCTCGAAGACTATAAACTGAACGAAACGGCGTTGTGGGTTCAAGTCCATAATATTCCGTTGGGCTACATGGATAGAGAGACAGCAGAGGAAATATGCACAACAGTGGGGAAGGTGGTGAAAACAGAGGGCTTAAGAGAGTCAGGGGGTGATGGCTTCATTAGGGTTAGGGTTATGATGGATATCACACAACCTCTTTGCCAGGGGCAAGTTGTGACTCTTAAGACTGGTAAGAAATCTTGGGTCTCATTTAGGTATGAGAGACTTCCTAACCTATGTTACTGGTGTGGTTGTCTGGACCATGACGACAAAGATTGTGAGGTTTGGTTGGAGAATGATGGTAACTCGGACTTAAGGAAGAAGAAATATGACTCAAGTATCTGTGCGAAGCCAGTTTTCTCATCCAGTAAGAATGTGATTTATGTGCCAGGTTTCGCTGAAAGTAGAAGGAGTAGACCAGTCAAGCCTTCTCCGGTGAACAGAGGTCAGTCTCAGGCGTCGGCGAAGGAAACAATCCCTAAGGCACCTTCTTCTTCGACTACTGAAACGACAAGCGAGAATCCCGAGCCTAGCATTAATGCAGATGATTCAGTTCACCCTAGGTCAACTGCAAGTAATTCCGTGACTGAATCAGACCTGTTACAACCCAATAATGGCAAGGAGGATTTTTTGGAGAGAATAGAGGAGTTAGATAAGGATATGGAGAGATTTGAATTAACTGAGATTAACGGTCTGGGACCAAACTTGACTAAAAGGACCACGGGTGGGCCATCTTTAGATTCTAAAGTTCTGTAGCTAAGCCCACAAGATGGACCCGTATTGTTAGGCCCAGTACATCAAATGAAGATAGTTATCCTTTGGAGCACTTAGGTAAACGTAGTAGTCTCTCTTCAACAGATAAGCACCCAGTATAGAAGCGCGAGACTCAAGATGCTACACTGGACGGCGAATCTATTTCTACAACAGCGGCGGCTGATGTTCAGTCCCGCCAAGTGCAATGAGTTGGTTATGTTGGAACGTGCGAGGGCTTGGGAACCAACACACAGTTCAGAAGCTTGCAAATTTTGTGCGAGCACAAGATCCTTCTATCCTATTCTTAGCCGAAACGTGGGCGGATGAAGCTAGGCTGAAAAAACTCCGTGATGATTTACAATATGATGAGCTTTGGGTGGTGGACCGTGTTACTAGATGTAGACACCTCATTTTACAACTTGCATTTAACCAACCGGTAGATCTTCATATTTGTGATACAAAACAAATCTTGATACTCTAACGATCATAATGGTATGTCATAGGTTTTGATCGAACCACCTGATCAAAGGTTATCATACAAACAATTTTCAACGATCAGGGTTCACCTACACAATGAGCCTGATCACATCCCATTTTAAACACTTAATTGGTTCTCACCAGAATTAATTTAAAATTAATTAAGTGTAATTTTTTATTGGATTTCATTTTATTTAATTTTTTAAAAAAGAAATAATAATAAAAAAATGTTTTTTTACAGCATCTTATCTGCTCTTTTAAAAAAAAAAAAAATTCGGAGATAGGATCCATGAAAAATTCAAAAAAAAGAAAAAGAAAAAAGCTCAAAAAACGTCATTATCCTCAGCAGCAACTTGAAACGCATTTTTGGTCTGGAAAACGTTCGAATTTGATTTTCTCTATTTCTGAAAAAGTTGTAGATAATTGAATTTCCTTTCAAAAAACACCCATCTTGAATCAATTGGAATTTTGAACGGAAAGTTAGAGCCAAAATATGAAGCAGGTGCAGCATTATCTTCAACTTCCTTTCAAAATTCAAAAGGGGGATCAACACCTAATCCGTTTCAGCTCATTTGAACAGGTTATCTCCTCCCTTAGCTTCAGAAGAAAGCTAATAACTTAGCTTTAAACCTAAGCCATCCCTTCCCCTATAAATAGAGAAGACCTTTTCCATCTTCTGCACCCCGAATTCCCTCTAGAGAGTTAAGGAGAAAGCAGAAAAGAAAAGTTGTTGGGCAGCCATTGTTCCTACTTTGGTTGTAGTTTAGTAATTCCTTACTTTCTCCCTAGCCCTTTAAGTGATCACTTCCCCTTTTTTTAATTTATGTTCTATGCTGGTAAGTAATTAATTATATTCTTAACTTTCCACAGATGCTTGAATAAATGTTTAACAAGTCATTATTTGTTTCTTTATGATATGCTTGGATGAACATGCCTATATGTCTCATTGTTATTCCTTTTACATGCTTAGATGAACACTTCTAGGCTAATACACAATTTTTCTCTTGAATGCTTAGATGAGCACTTCTAGGCTAAAACCCAACTTTCTCTTCAATACTTAGATGAACATGTCTAGGTAATTGTTTTACTTTTTTTTAAAATGCTTGAACAAACATGTCTAAGTATTTTGATTTTCTCTAGATAAACACGTCTAGGGATTTTCCTTTACTTCTTTTCATAATTGCTTGGATGATCAAATATGCTTAAATGTTTTATTTTTATTTTGTTCTCTCTACAATTATGTTGATAACAAATAACATGACAACATTGTTTTTTTTTTTTTTTTCACATGCTTAGATAAACATGTCTAGGCTAGGAATTCTTTGCTTACATTGATTTCTTGGATGAACATGCCATTTCTTTAATGTCTTTTTTACATTAAAATTATTATCTAACAAGTCTCACTTTTGTGTCTTTTTTATGTCTAATTCTCTTAGCACATATTTGTTTATAATTCCTACAAATTAAAATGTTTATATGACATATTGTTTATATTTGTTTGACATGACATGACATTGGCCACCTTAACCTAGGAGACCGGTTTTACAGGGCGAGATGGGTGCTTAATCCCTTCCCATCTCGTAAATTAGCCTATGAACCAAGATCAAGGGTTATAGACTATGCTCTTGTAATTTTACATTTTTTAGAATGTAACTAGGAAATAAAGCAATGTAATTTACTTTTCTTAGATTGTACCTAGGACAAAAAAGCATTGTAAATTTTTGTTACAAATTTGATGTAAATTGTAATATACATTAATACAAAAAGAAGTATTTTTATTGAAGGTTTTCTTATTTTTCCTTTTAAATTGAATAAGTGGCGACTTCGTGTAAAACCCTCGATCTAGGGGGGAGTACATTTTACACTAGAGTGGGTGGTCTCGCCCTTCTGTGGAAAAACTCGATGGACATTGTTGTAGACTCAGCTTCTTTTAACCATATAGATGTCATTATCAATAAGGGGAAGGACGATGCTTGGAGGTTTATTGGGATATATGGCCATCCGGAGTCGAGTAGGAAATATGAGACATGGGAGATGATAAGGGGGCTGAACCGCAAATTTAGCTTACGATGAGTTTGCATCAGAGATTTTAACGAAATCCTTAAGAGTCATGAAAAACTGGGAGTGCGCCCAAGAGGGAATCTGAGATGAAGGCTTTTAGAAATGTGGTGGACGAATGTGAATTGGTGGACCTGGGGTATACCAGACTTAAGTTCACGTGGAGAGGTACCAGATCGAGTGGGGTGGTGCTTGAAAGGCTTGATTGTGCCTTAGCAAACACCTCATGGCTGGAACTGAACCTAGCAACCCGTGTGCAGCACTTTAGAGCTCACTCTTCGGACCATAACACTATTTTGATCAAACCAGAAGGCATTGCACCATATCGGAATAAGCCGTTTCACTTCGAACAGATGTGGTTGAGGGAGGAAGGGTGCGGGAAAACCATTAAGGCAGTTTGGGGCAACTCCATGGATATTAGTTCAATGCCAATAGTTTCAGATAAGATCAAGAAATGTGGAGAAAGGCTGGCTGAATGGAGTAAACATTCGTTTGGTAATATTATGAGGCAGTTGGAGGAAAAAACAAAGGAGTTGATTAAAGCTGAATTAGCAATAGCCAGTGGGCCCGATTGCAACATGGTGCGAGTGATTTAGGTGGAGGTTAATAAGCTGCTTAAGAAGGAAAGTTTGATGTGGCAACAGAGAGCTAGGAGTTTATTCCTTAAGTCTGGGGATCGTAACACATGTTACTTTCATCAAAAAGCTTCTCATAGGTACAAGAGAAATAGGATTCTTGGGCTCAAGAATAACAATGATGTATGGTGTACTTCTGACCAACAGATTGCGGAGATTACGGTTAATTTTTATGAAAGATTGTTTACTTCTTCCCAGCCTTCTGCCATGGATGTTGTTTTGAAGCTATTGAACCGAAGGTGACAGAGAGTATGAACCAGGAGCTTCTCAGGGATTTTACTCAAGAGGAAATTGATTTAGCTCTCAAACACATAGAACCACTAAAAGCCCCTGGTCCGGATGGTATGCCTCCTATTTTCTTTCAATCCTTTTGGTCTGTGATTGGTAATGAGGTTTCCTATGCTATTCTTGATTGCCTTAATAATTGTCATATTCCACATGATTTAAATCTCACTTTTGTCACGCTCATCCCCAAAGTTAAATGCCCTGAACTCATTTCAGAATTTAGACCCATTAGTTTGTGTAATGTTATTTACAAATTAATGTCTAAAGTTCTAGCTAACCATTTGAAGAAGCTACTACCTTTTTTAGTGTTAGAGAACCAAGGTGCTTTTCAGGAAGGAAAGGTGATCACTGATAATATTTTGATGGCTTTTGAAACTCTCCATTACATGAAGCATCATCAGTTGGGGAAGACAGGTTTTATGGCCTTAAAACTTGATATGAGTAAGGCGTATGACCCGATGGAATGGAGTTTCATGGAAGGTTTACTCCAGAAGATGGGGTTTCATGAGAGATGGGTTGCTTTGATGATGGAGTGCATTACCACTGTTTCTTATTCTTTATTGATCAATGGGGAGCTTACAGGTGTCATTCATCCAAGTAGAGGTATTAGACAATGGGATCCACTCTCTCCTTATCTTTTTCTCCTTTGCACTGAAGGTCTCTATGGGTTGATAAATCAGGCTGCTAGTACAAGAATCATTAAAGGAATATCTATCTGCAGAAATAGGCCCCGACTTACCCACTTGTTTTTTGCAGATGACAGTCTCTTATTTTGCAGGACTACTAGCTAAGAGTGTCAGGCTATTCAAAGGATCCTTGGGGCTTATGAAGAAGCTTCTGGACAGCAGCTAAACAGAACTAAAACTACTCTATTTTTAGCAAAATTGTCCCCCAGGTGATACAGGAGGATATTATTAGGATGTTTGGTGTGCCTGAGGTCAAATAATATGAGAAGTATTTGGGTCTCCCCTTTTTTGTGGGGCGGGGAAAAAAAGCTACTCTCATTTACATCAAAGAGCGGGTGTGGTCCAAAATTAAGGGGTGAAAGGAGAAATTACTTTCTCAAGCAAGTAGGAAGGTTCTCTTAAAAGCAGTGGTCCAAGTTATTCCGGCCTATTCAATGAGTTGCTTCAAATTACCTACGACTCTTTGCAATGAGATTGAGGTCATGATATGTAAATTTTGGTGGGGGCAGCGAAGTGATAAAAGGAAGGTTCATTGGGTCAAATGGCATAAGCTCTATAAGCCAAAAAATAAAGGTGGTATGGGTTTCCGTGAGTTGGAAAAGTTCAATGATACTTTGTTGGCCAAACAAGTTTGGAGGTTGGCTTCCAATCATGACTCACTATTTTCTAGATTTTTCAAGGCCAAATTTTATCCAAACGGGTCAATCTTTAAAGCTAAGGATAATGTGGGATCGTATGCATGGAAAAGCATCCTTAAGGGTCGTGATATCATTAGAAGGGGTATGAGGTGGAGGATTGGCGATGGCTCATCAGTCCGGATTTACCAAGACAGATGGTTACCAGGCTTTGATCATGATAGCATCACCTCTCCCATTGTGGACATTACCTCGGATGCCATGGTCTCCATTCTTATAAACCATGATCTCTGCCAATGGAGAGAGGACGAGGTGGACAGGTTATTTATACCGAAGGAAGCTTCTATTATCAAAGCCGTCCCTCTTAGTTTTCCAAATAAGAGGGACATGCTTTTCTGGCCTAGAAGTCAAGATGGTGTGTATTTGGTGAAGTCAGGGTATAAGATGCTCATGGAATTGGAAGAAGGGACTGAGATAGCAACTAATGTGTCCTCTGTTGATAAATTGAAGAGTACGTGGAATGCAATCTGGAGCTTAAAGGTTCCAAATAGGATTAAAATCCTCATGTGGCGAGCTGCGACCGACTCCTTGCCTACAAAGGTTAACTTGGCTAGAAGGAAGCTTTTAACAGAGCCTACATGTACCATGTGCAATCAGGGTCCTGAGGACACGTTACATGCATTGTGGACGTGCCCACTGTTGTCCACGGTCTGGCAAGTGTTATTCCCTGACTTGGTAACGGCTTCTAGTTCGAGTTCAAGCTTCCTTAGTGTAATCCAGCTGGCACAGAATAACAATATGAGACTTGATTTATTTGCTTGGATAGTCTCTCTGATCTGGCTTCGAAGGAATAAGGTCTGTTTTGGTGAAAATGCAGTCTCGCTATCGAGAATTCCATCCATGGCTAGTGATGCACTTTAGGAATTTCACCAGCTCCGACCCATCCATGCTAAACTTCCTCGGACATCCAGAGCTGTGAAATGGCGTCCTCCACTGGCAGGCCTAGTGAAGGTGAACTTCAATAGGGCACTCTTTGCTGGGGAAAGTAAGGCTGGTCTTGGTGCGATAATCCGCAATGATAGCTGATTGATTATGGCTGCTCTATCACAGAATATTCCACTACCTACATCGGTAGAGATGGTGGAAGTGTTAGCAACGCGTCGAGCTCTCTGGTTGGCCAAAGAGTTGGGTTTTCAAAGGCTAATTATTGAAGGAGATTCAGAATCTATTATCAATGCCATCAACGATGAGAATATGGCCTGGTCTGAGTATGGGCATATCTTGTAAGACATTAGATTACTAATTTCATCTTTTTGTTATGTTTCCTTTTGTCATGTTAGAAGACAAGGTAATTGTATGGCGCAATATTGTTTAGCTAGAAGAGCTATTTCTAGTTCCTTGGATGTTTGGATGGAGTTTGTTCCTTTAGACACGCTTGATGTCTACAATGTTGATCTTCCTTTGATTGATTAATAAACTCCCTTGAGAGGGGCTTCTCCAAAAAAAAAAAAGTGTCCATATCCAAAATTTGAAATAGTAGACCCTTAATCCTAATCATAGATATACAAAGTTATGAAACTTAAATGAATTAATTAATATCAAATAAGGTGTGTTTTTTTGGAGAAGCCTCAAATAAGGTGTGTTGGAAACCCATCTTGGCTTGCAACCACATACATAACATATTTTATTAGTAGAAGCTCCATAATCCTTCTTTAGTGGATTGAAATAAGGGCCTAACTTGAAGTTAATTTAAAAGATTTTCTTACAAACAGAAAAATAAAGTTAGAAAAACTTTAAAGGTGGCTTCGACTCTTGTTTGTTTGAAATTTGTATGTGTCTAAATTTGTATTTGTTTGAAATTTCATGTTTAATGTTCATAGAGTTTCAAACCCTAGCTTTTTGATCTGTTTTATGTTATGTTTTCAAATTAAAATGTGTTTTTTTAACGTCAAATAATGAAGTGGGTTACGGAAGCCTAACGGAGTAGAGCTCAGGTGGGTAAAGCGTTAAATTTTAAACCACAACTAGGCAATTTAAATTTCAGCCAAACCACAAGTGGGTAAGTTATAGTTAGCCCAAATGCATATAAGTGGATTATGAGTCACCACTAGTGACGGATCTATTTAGGGTGGGGGACTCCCCAAATTTCTAAAAAATCTCTTATATAATTGTATATGAGATCTTTAATGGTGAAATATATAAAGGATTAATAAATAATAGATAATTATTGTTCTTTGCTGAAAAAAATAAAAATAAAGTATAGATAATTTATTAAATATGTTATTTGATTAGGACAAAAACTCAAATATAATACCTTAGGCGTAGTTCTTTAAGTTTTCCAATTAATTTATAGGTCCGGTTAATGTATGCCCTTAGGGAATACATTAACAATCCATTTTAAGGAAACTTTTATCAAAAATTGAAAAAACTATCAAACTTTTTAGACTGCTTTTTTAATTCCCGATAAAAATTTTCCTAAAATGAATTACTAACATATGCCCTAAGGACATATATTAGTAAATTCTTTATGGTCCGATTGGATTAAAGGAGAGTAAAGTAGAATAGTGTAGATTTGGCCCAAAATTAGCCTATTTTCAGTTAACTTTACTCTATTCCCTTCCACTCTCTTCCATCCAAACATGCTTTTAAATTATTACACATGACTAATCTATCCACATAAGCACAAAATGGTGTCAAACCATTTTAACATGGTCAAATTACAAGAGGAAAAAAAAAAAAAAAAACTACCTCAACCCAAAGGCATTGGCAGAAGGTAAAACTAGGGGTGTTCGCGGTGCGGTTTTAGGCTTTTTTAGCACCGCACTTTGCAGTGTGGTTTAACTAAAACCATAACTGCACTGCATCTTATTTTTGCGACCACATGTGCGGTGTGGTGTGGTTTAGAGTTTAGCCAAAACCATAACCGCACCGCACCTCATTTTTACAGTTACATGTGCGATACTATGTATAAAATGCGGTTTGAAGTTGGTATATTTTTCAAATTTTGGGCTTTTCCTACTCAGCCCAAAACTAATTTTTCCCTTTTTTTGGGCCAAGTTTTAAATTATTGAGCTAGTTTTTCTTTATTTTAGGTTGGCTTTTCTAGTCAACACTTGCTAGGGTTATTAAACTATTAATAATATATTTAATATTAAAAATAAATAAATATATTAATATATAGAGAGGGTGTGGTGTGGCGCGGTTTGTGCGGTTTTCTTATTATAAAACTACAAACCACACTGCACCATGCGGTGCGGTGCACTATTACTTGCGGTGCGATGCACTATTACTTGCAGTGCGGTGTGGTTATGCCATTTTGCAAGCAGTTTTGGTGCGATTTTTGTGGTTTGTGCAGTTTATGTGGTTTGGTGAACACTTCTAGGCAGAACCATGATGAGAGAGAGAGAGAGAGAGAGCTAATGTAATTTTTTTTAAGAAATAGTTTCAATCTATAACATCCGCTCTTGATAATAAATCTATCATCAGATCAAGGTACCAAAAATTTTACCAATTAAGCTAATTAGAACCCTAACATGGATTAAATGTTAATATGAAATTATTAAACCGGAGCACTTGAGAAACTTTACTTAAGTTAGGGTATATAATAAGTTTTTTCCTAAAAAGTGTAAATTTGAAAGTGAACACTGCTAGCTCATAGAGTCATAGACTCATAGTCAAAAATGAGTGACTCTCTTCCTCGTTCTCTCTCACGGGAAGAACAACAGGAAGTGGCTCGGAGCAAAAAAAAGGTGAAAGATGTGAGTCATGTGGGATTCCAAGGTGGGCGAGAAGCAGGCTTAGACGTACCAAACAATGGGCAAGGGGCTTGGAGTGGCCAAGCCTCTTTTAAGGCCAAGGTGGTTGGTGAAATACCAGGAGCATATACGCAGGCTTTTTGTTTTGGCAACAGTATGGATGAAGATGCAGACTCAAATGTGGAGGTAAAGACTATCCGTAAAAGGCTAGCTGCTGTCAAGTTCTCTAAAGAGCTTAAACAGCATATCAGAACTCCATGGTCTAAAGCTCTCATTGTTACGGTCTATGGGAGAACGGTAGGGTTCAACTTCATTCACAACAGGCTGTTAGCGTTATGGAAGCCTGCAAGGAGATTGGATTGCGTTGGTTTGGGGTAGGGATTCTTTCTTGCTCGTTTTTCCTTGAGAGAGGACTATGAAAATATTCTGAGAAGAGGGCCATGGTTTATAGGAGAGCATTTTCTTTCCATTAGACCTTGGGAGCCAAATTTTCAACCAGATATGGCAAAAGTTACCTCTTTAGCAGTTTGGGTAAGGCTCAATAGGCTTCCTATAGAGTACTACAACTCTGAAGCTCTCTTCCACATTGGGAAATCCATTGGCAATGTTCTTCGGGTTGATGCGCACACTGCTACAGAAACTAGAGGGCGTTTTGCGAGATTGTGTGTCCAAATAGATGTTGAGGAACCATTAATAACGACGGTGTTAATCGGAAAATTTGAGCAACCGGTTTGCTATGAAGGTATTCAAAAATTATGCTTCTCTTGTGGTAGAATCGGCCATAGGAAGGATTTTTGTCCGTACACCGTTCAGCCTAGCTCAGCTCCAAGGGAGGAGGGGACGGAGGTCGCTGGTGGTGAGGGCAACCACTCATGCAAAGAGCATGCTTCTGAGCAGACAGGAGATAGGGAGGAACCCAGTAGCAACGTACATGAGAGGGTGCATGACAAGGACCAGGAAGGTATATACGGCCCGTGGATCATGGTTGAGCGTAAGAGAATAGGGACAAAACAACAGAGGAGTGGAGGGACCCATTTTATGGAAGACAATGGCCATATGAGACAAGATAATGGAATGAAAACTGCAGAGAATAGGTCGTGGACAGATTCAGGGAATATTAAGGCTTTAGATGGGCCCGCGAGAGAGGTTAAAAGAAAGCATTCCCCTCCAAGAATTCTAACCGAAGGCCAAGTGAAGAGTGCCATCACAACTTTAGGGAAGGCCTTCAATAAGTAGGCCCACACCCCAAGCCGTAGCCCAGACTTTGTAAAAGGGCCAAATGCTAACATTGGGGTGGAATTAGGAGGCCCACTCAAAACAAAGACACTAAGCTACTCAGGTAAGGGAAAACGTGTGGCTGGACGAGCTAGGGTATCTAAGGAAATTACTTCTAACTCTCCTCAAACGCCATTATCTTAAGCTCAAAAAGGTAATCGATTTTTGCCAAGGACAAATTTTCAGCCAACTCGGGATGGTAAGCCATACAAGGGAGGTGACGGAGACTCAAAGCCGAGAGTAGCTACGGATTTTCAGCTCTCTAGCTTGCCATGGCCAGAGGTGGGCTTTAATTTTGGAGGGAGTAGCAGTGGGAACTCCAGAGGTGGGTTTAACAGAGAGGCGAGCAAACCCAACACGAGGGATGAGGTGGTACAACGAGAAATTTCAGAGAGCATGGAAAACTGTGTTTCCTATGACAAAGGTGAGTGTGAAGGAGGGCGAGGGCGAACCAACCGTGTCGGATCTGACATGGTTGGAGGCACGGAATCATCGCTGGTTTTTTCAGATGGAGATATCTTTGCGGTTGAAGGATCAGGAACGGGCTTGGGAATGGCTGCCTCAGGTATCGCCGATGCCAACACTGTGCGCAGTGAACCCGTGGGAGCTTGTCCAAGTTTTCCAGCCGAGGATGTTCAAATTAAAAGTACTGATGATGACACAGATCAGATGGTATATGAGGGAGGAAGCGAAGTTGCAACCATCCTCTGATGAGTGTCCCACCCCACAACACATTTTCCTTATGAATATAATAATATGGAATTGCAAGGGTGCTTTAAAGCCCTCTGTCCAAAATCATGTAAGAGAGCTGGTTAACAATCATAATCCGGCTATTTTAGTTCTTATGGAGACAAAAGTTGGGGGTGAAAGAGTAAGGGAGATTTCGGACAGACTACCTTTTGACAATGCTATCCACACGGACACTGTTGGGTATGCAGGCAGTCTCTGGATGCTATGGAATTCTAACAGAGTGGAAGTCACTTCACTTGCCAGCACCGAGCAAGAAATTCACACCATTGTTAAGGTACTGAATTCTAATTCTTGCTGGTTATTTACGACTGTTTATGCTAGTCCTAGGAGTGCTGAAAGGCACATTTTGTGGGAAAATTTAAATAGAGTAGCAAAATTGCATAATATGCCTTGGGTTTTGGCGGGTGATTTCAATGAACCGTTGTTAGATGATGATAAGTTTGGGGGTAGGGCTGTTAGTGTTAATAGATCCCTCTTTTTCAAAGATTGTTTAGATAATTGTAATCTGATGGATATTGGCTTCTCTGGACCTCGTTTTACTTGGACTAACAAAAGGGAAGTTCAAGCCCTTATTCAAGAAAGGATAGACAGGTTCTTTGTCAATCCGAGCTGATGCCTTTTATTCCATGAAGCTAAAGTTGCCCACCTCACAAGATGTCACTCCGACCATTGCCCGGTTTTACTTGATGTAACCCCCACAACCCGGGTAGTGAGGAATAGGCCTTTCAAGTTCCAAACTTACTGGTTGACAGATCTCACCTTTCCAAAGGTTGTTTCACAGGCTTGGGAGCAAACTCATAGTCTTGCTGGAGCTGTGGAGAAGTTCACCAAAGATGTTGGCCTTTGGAATAAATCACACTTTGGAAATATTTTTGTTAAAAAGAAGAATATAATGGCTAGATTGAATGGTATTCAGCGAGCAGTGTCAGTAAAGCCATCTTCTTTCCTCCTCAATCTTGAAAAAGACTTGTTAAGAGAGTTTGATATGATTCTGAGGCAAGAGGAGGAGCTTTGGGCAATGAAATCTCGGGTCAATTGGATGATTCAAGGGGAGCGGAATACAGCCTTTTATCATGCCTCAACGCTGATCCGTAGGAAGCGAAATCAAATTTTGGCCATAAAAGATACAATGGGGGATTGGATTAATGAGGAGACGAAAGTTAAAGCATTTATTAGGAACGGATTCAATGATATCTACACAATTTCCTTCACTAGTGTCTCTCGATTAGAGCCATACACCACCCAATGGCAAGCTAGTCTTACGGAGGAGGAAAAGATCAGCATTAGTGAAGGGGTATCGGATGAAGAGATTAAAGCAGCATTGTGGTCTTTAAAGGCTTTTACAGCCCCAGGGCCGAATGGGCTTCATGCGGGCTTCTATCAGAGGTTTTGGTTGACAGTGGGGAGGTCGGTGATGGATGAGGTTAAAAAATTTTTTGCAGTAATAAGTATGCCAGATTACTTGAATAGAACCCTTATTGCTCTTATTCCCAAGATCCAAGGGCTAGAAACGTTGGGTAGTTATAGACCCATAAGCCTTTGCAATTCGGTGTACAAGCTAGTGACAAAAATCATTGTGACTAGATTGAGACCTTATTTAGCAAAGCTGATTTTCCCTCTCCAAACAGCCTTTGTGCCGGGGAGGAAAGGTATAGACAATGCAATTAGAGCACAGGAAGTCATCCACACCATTAGTAGGAAGAGAGGAAGAGTGGGGTACATGGCTTTGAAAATTGACTTAGAGAAGACTTATGACAAGCTTGAGTGGAATTT
Source organism: Quercus ilex subsp. ballota (assembly GCA_032727855.1). Taxonomy (NCBI): domain Eukaryota; kingdom Viridiplantae; phylum Streptophyta; class Magnoliopsida; order Fagales; family Fagaceae; genus Quercus; species Quercus ilex. The sequence continues at coordinate 20,742,755 of CM064914.1, forward strand.
TATAAGGGATATGTTAATTAGAGTTAATCTTCTGGAGGATCTCATCGACATCATAATGAGCTGTGTTTCTACGGTGTCAACATCCATTATGGTTAATGGAGAAGCCTTAGATCCTATTTATCCTTTGAGAGGGATTAGGCAAGGGGACCCCTTATCCCCGTACCTTTTTATCCTGTGTATGGATTATCTTGGTCAACTAATTGAAGAGAAATGTAATATGAAGGAGTGGCAGCCAGTTAAAGCCTCGCAAAGTGGCCCAGCATTCTCCCATTTACTCTTTGCCAATGATTTGGTTTTATTTGCTAAAGCGAACCATGCAAATTGTACTGCCATTAGAGAGGTTCTTGATATTTTCTGTGGTGTGTCGGGGCAAACTATTAGTGAAGCTAAATCAAGAGTGTATTCCTCACCTAATGTGGATGATGCTAATAAGGAGACCCTTAGTGATGTTTTGAGGTTTGTCTCAACTCCGAATCTTGGCAAATACTTGGGAATTCATATTAAGCATCTAGGATCATCTTCACAAGACTATAATTTTGTCTTGGATAGAGTTAAGCAAAAGCTAGCTGGCTGGAAGGCGAACTTGCTCTCCATGGCTGGTCGGAATGTTCTCATTCAAGCCTCCTTAGCAACAATCCCAGCCTATGTCATGCAGTGTGCACACCTTCCGAGGAAGATTCTTGATGGGCTGGATAGGGTTAACAGAAACTTCTTGTGGGGCACAACGGAGACAGCTAGGAAGATCCACTGGGTTGGGTGGCATAAAGTGACCAAACCGAAGGATAGAGGTGGTCTTGGCCTGCAAACAGCTAGAGGGAGGAACACTGCCCTCCTTGCTAAACTTAATTGGAGACTGCGCAATGAGAAAGATGCCTTATGGGCAAAAGTGCTCGATGCTAAGTACTGTACTAGCAGAAGGAGCAACTCTAGCAATGTTGATAGGCTTCCTTGTTCAAGGATTTGGGCAGCCATCAAAAAAGGAAGGGAGGTTTTTATGAAGGGCAGTAGATGGACGGTTGGTAAGGATAGCAAGATCAGTTTTTGGTATGGAAATTGGACTAAACAAGGCCCTATTCGACAGCTGATCCAAAGTCCTCTAACTCAAGAAGCATCCTTGCTAGAAATTAAGGATGTGATTCAAGATACGGGGTGGAATTGGAGTAAGCTGCCTTTTGAAGTTCCTTTGGATTGCAAGTTAATGCTTCAAGCTATCCCAATTTCTTTTCGAGGAAGGGGCAGTGACAGATTAGCATGGGTGGGGAATTCTAGGGGCATTTTTTATTTGAAGAGTGCTTATGGGATTGCAATGGGAGATGATACAAATCTGCCTTTCACTGCAAATTGGATTTGGAAACTAGCGACGTTACCTCGTATCAAGTTTTTTCTATGGAAGTGCGCCCATAATAGTAATGGATTGAAGGATTGCCTTGTAGGGCGAGGGGTGGGCAGTGATAACCAGTGCGCCCATAAGTTTTTTCCCTTTTTTTTTTTTTAATTTTTTTTTTGAGAGTAAGTTTTTTCCCATTTGATTATACTTTAATAGGTTTATTTTATCGATAACTGCGAGGGAGGAATTTTTTCCAAAAAAAAGAAAAGAATAAGAAAAATACAAAAAGATTAAAGTATTAAAAAAAAAAAAAAAGGAAAAAGAAGAAGATATTATTTTATTTAGAGAAAAAAAGTAGATATTGAACTAAAGTCTTACTCATTCAACAAGGCCTCTAGTTCGTTTTCTTCATCCATTTGAATTCCCAAATCCAAATGCATAACTGAAACTAAAAGTAAAAAACAATAGGCTCTCCTTCAATTTTTTGTTTGATTGTTGTTTTAATAAATGGGAACTCTGACTACGAGCTGTAGTTTTAGTTTTTCGGCCCCCGTATGGAACAGGACGAGGAGGAATTCATGTTTGTTGTGCACAGTCAGACAAACATCGTGTTCATTTAGCGTCAAGTCCAGGAGGAAGAGGACTACGACAGTGAATTATTTCAATTTTTATAGGTTTAAGTGTTTTAGCAGCGTTCACAATGACAGTAATGACGATGAAAAAGAGAGTAGTGCTGAACCTTCGACTTCCACGAAAACCGCCGCCGCACCGCCTGAAGAACCAACGGCCGCCGACAAAAAGACCCCGCCTTCTTCAAGGGTATTATTTATTGAAATCCTATTAGAATTCTTTTTTTTTTTTTTTATCAAAATTAAAAAATCTAAAAAAAAAAAAGAACTTTTTTGAATTTCTTTCTTTAAATTTTAGTTGGACTAGTAGTATATGAAGTTGTTGGAACATTATTAGTAATACAGTTTTACTTAGATAGAACAAGTTTTTTTTTTTTTAATAGTAAAGAGTGAATTTAATCATTTAACTATTATTTTGAAAGTATATCTTAAGCTTTGAAAAACTCATTTAGATTAGTGAGTCGAGTGGTGGCATGGCTTTCACTTGGGATTGATTGTCTTTCAATACCTCAATTCTAATGTTGATCATTACCTCTGTCAACTTCAATGCTTTTTCGAAAACTACTTATTTTAAGTCCTTTTAGAGGCCATTAGTTTCAGTTGAGCCCCCACTGCTCGAACTCGAAGCTTGTTGGTATCAATGTCTTACAAGTTACAAGGTATTGTATTGACCAGTGATTCATATGGTGTGGGTGCTCACTTGTTCTGTGTGAATCTGTATGTATATATATCATATAATGTGATGGGTAGTGATAAATAAAAATTTGAAAGGCACTAAATCACACCTATGCATGTATGTCTAATATATAAGATAAGGCTGTGCTGATTCAATTATGTCCATGTTTCAGCCTCCAACTATATCACCGGTTGGACCGGCATACAACAGTTTCCAAGTTGATTCTTTTAAACTGATGGAACTCCTTGGGCCCGAGAAGGTCGATCCTGCTGATGTAAAGTTGATTAAGGATAAGCTTTTTGGCTATTCTACCTTCTGGGTTACTAAAGAAGAGCCATTTGGAGACCTTGGTGAGGGCATTCTTTTCCTTGGGAATTTAAGGGGAAAGAGAGAAGAGGTGTTTGCCAAACTTCAGAGTCAGTTGGTTGAGGTCACTGGAAATAAGTACAACCTTTTTATGGTTGAGGAACCCAATTCAGAAGGACCAGACCCACGTGGTGGTCCACGTGTTAGCTTTGGTTTGCTGCGAAAGGAGGTTTCAGAACCAGGGCCAACAACACTTTGGCAGTATGTGATTGCTCTCTTGTTATTCCTTCTAACCATTGGTTCCTCTGTGGAGTTAGGAATTGCATCTCAGGTATAAATGAAAACACAAGTTCACATCATAGTATTTATCTGTATATGTTAGTACACAATCCTTTTCTTATATGTTTTAGGACATCATAATGGTTCATCAACTATTGATTTGTTTGTCATTTTGGGAATTTACCATTCATTATTACATGTTTTTTGTTTTGTTTTGTTTTTTTAAATGAAGCAGATCAATCGACTTCCACCAGAGGTAGTGAAATACTTCACAGATCCAAATGCCATTGAACCACCAGATATGGAACTGCTATTTCCTTTTGTGGAGTCTGCTTTGCCCCTGGCATATGGTGTCTTGGGAGTTCTACTATTTCACGTAAACAATCATCTCTTGCTGCCTGTCTACTTTGGTTGTATAAATGCATTTCAATGGGAAAAGTTTCTATTGGTGTTATAATACATTGTGCTACATTTACATGCAGATCATAATCTACTTTTTTGTTTCTATTTCTATTTTTTGAATATAGAATTCTGGAGCTTAAAAATTATCTACCACAAACTATCCTATATATAGCCACTGCCATTTTGTGAGTTAATTTGTATTAAATGCACTCTAAAATCTATTACTTAGCTGCTCTTTTGCATTTGAAGATATTAACCATTTGATCATTTTTGCCCAGGGTAGGTCCAATTCTTAGGTTAAAACCTTACCAATTTTGAAAAATAAAAAGAATACCACTTGATAATATTTGTTGTTTGGCTCAACCCAACTATGCAGGTTGATAATCCTAATCTTATTAAGGTATCTTGCAAAGTCAATCCATTCCTCCTACTGGAATAATATGATTTTAGATTTTGTTAAAGCTATCCAAGTACAGCTTATGTACATTGTCTTGAAGTACTAAAATTTCCTGTCTTGCAAAGACAATCCCTTCCTCCTATTGGAACAATATGATTTTTGATTTGGTTAAAGCTATCCAAGTATGAGTTGTGTACATTGTCTTGGAGTACTAAAATTCCCTAGATCCCAAGCCAAAACCACAACCTTCGCAAACAACAGACACTGGGAAATTATTCACCCATTCAATGTGAAAGATCCATCTAAAAGCCATTTTACTTGAGTTGATTAATTGTTAAAGAGATGACATAATACATCTTTGCTACCTCTTAACCTTGTGTTTATTGGTTCCTTAACTTCTTTTGACCTATTTCTTGATTTATATTTTTCCTCAACTGATGTTGATATTACTAAATGTCATTAAACGGTCTTCTAAATAAATGTTATCTTTTGATATATTTCTAGTGATAGGGCTAATTACATGCAGGAAGTTGGGCACTTTCTGGCTGCTTTCCCAAAGAAAGTAAAGCTAAGCATACCTTATTTTATTCCCAACATTACCCTTGGCAGCTTTGGTGCAATTACTCAGGTGAGTATATTTAATCATTTCTGTATGTTATAATTCCTTTCCTGAAATCATTAAGTGGCAGAAACTTCTTTGTGGGGGTTATAAAATTTCATCTTATAAGACTGGTGCAATATAATTTTTATGGTTGGGTGCTAAGCTGTGTTACTCAAATGAATGTAAGCTGGGGTTCAACTGATAGTCCAGTGGTAATGGCATCCTTTGTGGTGCCCTATGTTTGTGGTTCAAATCCCACCTCCCCTCCCCTCCCCCACTATCTCATAAAAAAAAATAATAATAAAAAGAAAAGCAAGCTTGTTCAGTTTCTTCCTTTTCTTCAGATTTGAGTAATGCCAGTATCATATTTGAATGGATGGCTCTTTGTGTCCCAGCAAAGTGACTGGGCATTGATTGGTTATTCCTCTGGTCAATATGAATTCCTATATCTCCTTAGACATACCCAGCATTGGAAGGTTGTTTAACATAGAGACCAATTCCCACATCCCCACAAACACATTTAGAAGGAAGCATTGAGTAACATGGTCGAGACAAATGCTCCAGAACATTATTTCAGTCTTATTACAAGTTGATCTGTTCCTGGTTTAGAAGTTAAATGTTGTTTTCCCCATACCTTATTCAAATGTATTTATTGTAAGATAAAAAAAGAAGGCCTTAACTCCTTGAAAGAGGTTAGTCTAAATGTATTTAGATATTCAGTCCTACAGATCCCTCTTTTGCTTATACTGAGTGCTCTTGCCATTTTTGCATGGAGTTGGACTTATCCAACTGCCTCATTGATGCAGGGAACCAAGATTTTATGTTTTAATTTGCGATTAATTTTTTTTTTGAATTTAAATTTTGAATCTGATTATTAATGTTGTTTTTAGGGATTTAATTAGGTGTTTTCCATATTAGTATAATCCCTAAAACCTATTTAACTGGCACTCATGTAATCGTGAAAGATAGTTGAATCTGAATGAGAATATTATTATGAGTTGAGAATGTCTCCTCCTTTGTTCTATTTGTTTGGTGGTGATGCCAAAACCAAAAAAAAGTCTGTCAATCCTTAGACAAACCTCTGCCACCTTGCTGCCCTCCACACAATTGCCAGGAGGAGTCAGATCTGCACCGCTGAAGCCGTTGTTTTGTCAACCGCTAGAGCTGTCCATCTTGCCCGGCACCACTGTCACACATCTGCTATTGATTTACTGGGATTGAAGCTTTCTTGTGTATTGTGGATAATATTCCACACGTGACCTGTATTTGGCTTTCTAGTCATTTTAAAAAAAGGAACGAGACCAGCAACAGGGACGTTCAGCCCATTCTGACCACTTGGGCTATTTTTTTTTGGTAGCCCACATGGTTTTATTGTTGGTCACAACCTGCATCCAGCAAACATCTAATCCCACCAGTCCAGATCAGTCCAGCCCAGACTCGCACATTGGATAACAACCCCCATGTCATCAGTACAGGTTCTTTTTATCATTCTTTGTTGAGACTTATTATTAATCATGGTTATATTAGGAGCACCTAGTTTTGATGGTCGTCAAGACCCATGGATTTTCACTGGGTGGTTATATGAGATAGATGAGTTTTTGAACAAATAGGTTTGTCATATGTGACAAGGGCTAGGTTTGCCAAGATGAAATTGATAAGTAGAGCTAGAGATTATTGGCAAGATGTTGAAGACCTTCGCGTTAGAAAGGGTAAGCCTCCCATAACTAATTGGAAAGAAATGAAGGAAATACTCATTGAGAGATAGATTCCCCCATCCTATGAATAGAGGAGAGAGAGATATGTTTCCTCCATCCTATAAGAAAATAAGAGAGAAATACGTTCCCCACCTTATCAACAAAAGAGACAAATACAAGATAACAATCTCAATCAATGGGATAGACCTGCACCTGGCCATGTATCTCAATTTGAAGATGAGATGTGTACGGTCCACGAATCAAAGCCCGCCCAAGATCATGGCCCATTTAAGTCAGACCCACTCGAATTATACCAAACACTGCTGAAAGGCCTGAACCAACCATCAGCTATACCGAACAATGATGAAAGGCCTGAACAGGGCATAGTCTGAACCGATCACCACAAGATATTGTCAAAGGCATGATATAATGCCTTGGGGAAATCCGCCTGCCGAACATGAATTTGGAGGCTAGTGCAAGTTCCAATGGAGTCAGTTCAAGAATATTGAGTGGGCCCCACCCATCCAGGTATATACAGCAAAGAGGGGCCCACCTGCCTGGGGGAAGGGACCCTTCATGATGGCTAACCCACTCAAGGCTGGGTGTATAAGGGGAAGGAGACTTAGGAGGGGTTTGTAAAAATTTGGGGAGAGAGATATGAGCGTGGTGAGGAAAAAGCCTTTCCGGGAAGAAAGAGATCTAGTTCGGATTTTCTTGGGAAAGAGGGGATCATTCATATAGCAAGGATAAAAGAGTGCAACTCCAATCTATCCACCACAGTAGCAGCATTGCCAACTTTTGGGCCTGCCATTGTTGGATACTCTTGATTCACGGTACAAATAAATTAGGGGATAAAGCCTGGAAGCCTCTGTCTCTTGGGCTGAACCACCACAAGATGAATGTTGAACAATTTCTAGTCCTAAGCCTAATGTGACTTTTTGTTCAAATTCTAGTCCCAAGCCCAAGGTGAATTTTTGTTCAAAATCTGGTCTTAAGCCCAAGGTGAACTTTGGTTCAAATTCTAGTCCTAAGTTCACTCCAGTGCTATCTTCCATTGAAGTAGAACACAAATTTACAGAAGTAGACCACAAATACATAGCAGTAGAACACAAACTTGAGAATCTCATGAAATTAGTTCAAGATTACTTTGCAATGCTCAATAAACCTGAAATTGGGTTTGATACTTTAGATGCTCACCACAAGCCCTTAGTGTCAACGGAGGTTGCTTTACCTGTGTGACAAAAAGTACCTTCCGAGGAGCCTAAACAACAAGGTGAAATATCTGAACTATGTGTAGCAGACTTAATTCAACCTATTGAAGTGTCAGATACATTGCCCATTGTTGAAAAGGATGATTCCATTATCCTTGATGAAGAGAAGGTTCCACAAGGAAGTGTAACATTAGAGGGTGCACATGATGCGATGGTGATGCCTAGGGTTTGCAAGCAAATTCTGGATGGTGAAGCCTAGGATATGTTCTGTTATTACTTTTGTTTCCTTTTGATTTCCTATTTTCTACTGTGTTCTGTATCACTTGTCCCTCTAACAGTGTGCCGAAAAAATCATCGTTGCAACTAGGTGCTTTAATTCAAATCCAATTTTAACCTTTTCTGCAAGTACTCTCTTCTATGCTCTGCCTTCTTCACTTTCTCTGCTCTCAAATCAATCTAAGATTTATGAGAAAAAATACATGAGAAATTCGACTTAATTCTTCCAAAAGTAAAGCCAATCTTTTTCCATGTGAAAGTAATAAAATGGACTGTTCTAAATTCATTTTTGGATGGTAAAGGTCATCGTTTCCCATTTTGAGCTTCAATTTGATTAATGCAATGCCACTTGAGGACCCTTATCTTGAGTAAACAAATTAATATTCCTTTGTAGAAATAATATGAAAATCCATATATAATCTAGCAGTTATAGCTTCGTTCCTTATATGAGGATTTTGGAGACTTCATTGACTAGCAAAGTCTTTGCTAGGACAACATCATTTCTTTAGAGATAAACATTACATACTTCTCATCTATTAATGAAGGCGTGTAATATTTCAGAAATATCTGGACTGGTCATACTTTATGATGTATGAATCCTTATGTGGGCAATTGAAATATTTGATTTTTCTGCTTGTTGACCTGATGTATGGTTTGATATACTAGATACGACGTTGTGGTATCGGAAAAGCTTTTTTTTTTTTTCTTTTAATTGGATTCTGGTTTTCTTAGTCAAATTTATTTTCTATTTCAAGTTTTGCATTAGGCTTTAATGGACCAGGATTTTGTATTTTTTTTTTTTTTTTTTTGGTTTGGGGATCTTTAGTTTATATATTATGTCTTCTTTGCCAATTACTGTGCTATATATTGGTAGTGTCAATCCCTTTAGGCGTAATGGCCTCAACCCTAATGAGAAATGTTCATTAAGACGATGGGTGGAACTTTCTACAAGTTCTATCTACACTATATCTATGTGGATATTTTCCGCTTATCAATTATTATTTTGTGCAGTTCAAATCTATTCTTCCTGATCGGAGTACGGAGGTTGACATATCAATTGCTGGTCCAGTTGCTGGTGCTGCCCTGTCTTTTTCAATGTTTGCTGTTGGACTATTGCTCTCATCAAATCCAGGTGCTGCAGGAGATTTGGTGCAGGTTCCGAGCATGTTGTTTCAAGGTTCTTTGCTTCTTGGACTCATCACTAGAGCTACACTTGGTTATGCGTATGTCCTCTGCTTCCATCGCCTTATTGAACTGAAAATATTGTTGATATGCAACATAAGAAAAAATTAAGCTTTTCCAATGGTTATGATGCTCCTTTGGTTCCTTTGGAATGATCTAATAAATGCCAAGTAATGTTTCACTTGTTATTGATGTGGTAATTCGATCATTTCATTTCCCTTGTATCTCATCTTTGTCATGAAGCTTTTCAGTGACATGTTGATATTATCAATGTGCAGAGCAATGCATGCTGCAACAGTTTCGATTCATCCTCTTGTGATTGCAGGATGGTAACATACCATTCTTGGAATATCTTATTCTGTTTATCATAACATATGATAGTTTACCATGCAAGTAACTGTTGTAGGTGTGGTTTAACAACATCAGCTTTTAATATGCTTCCAGTGGGGTGCCTTGATGGTGGAAGAGCTGTGCAGGTGGCCTTCTACTTACTTTCTTCGGCTTTAATTCATTAATTGGGAAATCTACATTTTTAAGCTTGCTATTATTCTAAGAGTCAGTATAGAGCTTGCACACATGTAGGATCATATGTTGCACATTTGTGCAGTGGTGATTGGGAGAATTTTCTCAATGTACTGATGAGTTCACAACAGAATATATTATTTGTTTGTTTTTAATTGGTGCAAGAAAATACGGTTTCATCCATACATTATATATATTGACAGACAGCTGTAAACATATTATGGGAAACAATTGCTTTTAAGATATGAGAATGAAAAAATATTTGCTAAATGTGGTCATGAAAATTTATTGGATGTGTTAGAATTGTGAGTTTTAATGATTAAATTTACTGTATCCCAATAGTTTAAGCTTTTAGAACAATTGGTAATTTAACATGGTATTAGAGCAAGAGGTTCTAAGTTTGATCCTTGTCTCCTCCACTCTACCTCCTATTTAAAATCCCACATATTGGGTCTCACCTATTAAGAGGAGTTTGGGCCAAAACGTGAGGGGGAGTGTTAGAATTGTGCGGATAAATGATTAAATTTATCATATCCTAATAGCTTAGGCTTTTGGGACAATCGGTAATTGAACAGTATGCTTAGGGATTTGCATTCTTGAAACTTCCTTCTATCAAATCTTACATTTATCCGATCAAATAGATGAGTTAATTTGATAAAGTCCTTTGAGAATTGCACTGCTATAGAGATATCCTTTATATGCTTTGCAGGGTTTCCCTTCATTTGGATCAAATCTGTGTGTGTTTGTGCACGTGTCTTTTTTTTCCCTAATTTTTTCTCTATATGCGAGATTGAATTAAACCTAGAATGTACTTACATGAGCAGAGGGGCTCACCCCAGTGGTTGTTTCTATTGCCAAAGCTGTGTTGGACTTTGATGATTTTTTTTTTCCTGATACAATATAAGTGGGGGAGGGGGATTTTGAAGCTTGGATGTCTCCATTGAAAACATCAAGAGGTGCTAGTTGACCTAAAGGTCATTGCTACGATGTTGTGAATAGATCCTGCTAGTTTTGCCAAATTTATTCTTAAATTCCTAAATCAACATTTACCCGTTGATGGAATCCTGCCTCAATCTATACATACATGTGTCTATGGAGTTTTTTAACTAATTATCTTCAACTTAAATGGTGCAAAAGAAGTTACCTCTGGCTTCTATACTTGCTTCTAATAACTACTTTATATTACAACTGAGAAGCTGTCTGATATTCCCACCTCTATCCCATGTATAAAAAAGTACCTTATCCTTTTATTTTGGGGGGGTGGGAGTTGGATTTTATTGTGCTTCATATGTTGAAGAAGATAAAAGTTTTTCTGTTGTCAAATTTTCATGTAGAAGGATTGATATTATTTTCCCTTGCTTGAGTGATTTGGTTGATAATTATTATTATTTTCATCCGAAATTAGCACATAATGATAATTTGATTATGTGTTTTTTACAGGGGGCTTTTGGAAAAAATGCGCTAATTGGATTTGGTTTGACAACTTACACATTGCTTGGATTGGGAGTGGTAAGGCTCATCTTTGCTTGGCAACTTCGTTGTCATTATCACCAAGAGCCTTATAGCTCAACTAGCACCTAGGTTCAAATACCCCGTCCCTCATTGTAACTATGGAATTTTTTTTTTTTTTAATTTACTTTCATTATTAATCCACTACTACTTTATTACAATGTGCTTACACCATATCATAGTTCATGCATCATTACCCATTCCTTGGGACTTCTTGCGCGAGTACGGAATATCTTCATCTCCATTAATGTTTTCATGATTAAATGGATTCTTTAAAATATCTATTTATTTCATATGGTAATTATTAGGTTCTCTGAGAATACGGTGATATGGTGCTCTTGTCTCACATTCATGGTAGATCTTATTAATTAAATTCATAGTAGAGTCTAACATGAATATGAGAGAAGGGAGCACTACATTACCGTACTCTGGAATTACCTAGTAATTTTCCTATTTCATATTGACATCCTGTTTTTCTCAATATTTCAGCTTGGTGGACCTTTGTCACTTCCTTGGGGACTATATGTGTTAATATGTCAGGTATTTGAAAAATAAAAGAAAACAATAGAAAAGTATGTTTTTCAAATTCTTAATCCCCCCCCCCCCCCCCCCCCCCCATAAGTGTAATTTACTGTTGATGTTATATTTTCAGAGAACTCCAGAGAAGCCATGCTTGAATGACGTGACAGAGGTTGGATCATGGAGGAAAATACTTGTTTCAGCGTGTATTTTCCTTGTTGGTTTGACACTTCTTCCTGTATGGGATGAGCTTGCAGAGGAGCTAGGTATAGGTCTTGTAACTACATTTTGATGTGTATTACGCATTGAGTAAGGCCAATTTTTAAAACTAAAATCAAATTAATTATCAAGCCATAGCTATAGTGAGTCATGTACAATGTCAATATGTTTACAGCTTTATTATAATTATTCTTTTCCCTTTAAATAAAATTTTTGTTACCTTTTTCTATTTTTCTTTTGCCTGCTACCGAGGACGTTTGTCTCGTGTACAATGTCAATATGTCGTCTTGTCAGGAAGACCGTATTATTGCAACTAGAATCGTCGTCGTCGTCGTTGTTTTTCTTTTTTTTTTTTTTTTTTTTTTTTTGCTAAGCGGAAGAATCGTTGTTTGTTTTGGGGGACTTTGTTGTTTTTATAAAGGATCGGTGCAACTCTAATCATACATCTAGATGTTGACAACAAATTCAAAAGGAAATTTTTAAATATTTGTGTCCTACTGTTAATATTAACTAGTACGTAACCTGTACTTACACACAGGAATGATGAATTATAGTGGTGCTATTGATGTTAATTTAGGTTATTAAATATATAGGACATTAGTTCGACCAAGACATTCGGAGGAACTAAAATGATTTTTCCTTGTAATTTTAATGATATTAGTTACGCCAAATTTCTCATTATACTACTATTATACATATAATTTTGAAAATCACTATTGAATACTACATATACAATATCAATTTACTATCATTGTCTCTGAAATTCTCTTAAATATAATACAAAATAAAAGAATAAATTGGTTCAATAGTATCTACTAAATTAAATGAAGACAGATGCATGGAATCGTTTAACTCAACTATAATTTGTTACATTCAAGATCTTCACATAAAAAATATTTAAATAGAAACAGTATAAAAATATACTTATTAGTTCCAAAAAAAAAAAAAATTCTAAACAATTTAATTTGTATGAAAAGCTAATAAAGGCAAAATTTAATTTTGATTCTAATTAAATTTTCTCTAAGCTTTGGTTTTAAAAATATATATTACTTAGGTTTATTTATATTGGACACCTTGTTTTCTACAATGAATTAATTCATTTTGCACAAAATTTATAATTTTTAAATTAGGTGGGACATGTGGTTCAAAATCAAACTCTAATTGAAATCTAATTTTTACACTAAATTAACTCATTTGGCACAAAAAATTAAAAATTTAGATTAGATGAGATACATAGCGCAAAATTATACTATAATTGAATTTCAATTTGAAATCTAACTGAATTTTCACTCAGTTTTGTCTATTAATTTATATATATATATATATATATATATATATTAATAGGTAAAACTGAGAGAAAATCCAATTAAGTTTTAAATTGGATTCCAATTGTCAACTAATTTTGCGCCACGTGTCCTATTTAAATTTTTAAAATTTTTGTTCTAGGTCAGTTATGAGGTGCAAAAGATAAATGGTCTAATATAAGTAAATCATCAAAAACTCAATAATAATAATAATAAAAAAAGAGTAACCTCATGTATATATCGAAAAGAAATTAAACTAAATAAAATAAAATAAAAGAGAGAGAGAGAGAGAGAGAATAATTTGAATCCATATATATGTGTAACTGTAATTTTTTTTTTTTTTCCATTGTACCGTGCATATGCATGTGTTATACACTAGTGTGTGTATATATATATATAGTAAAACTTAGAGAAAATCCAATTTGATTCTATAATTGAAGTCCAATTATGGGCCATGTGACCTAAATTATTTATTTTTAAAGAGAGTTTTATTTATTAATTTTGGAGTTAAATGTGGGACCACATTATAAATATCTATTCAAGTGAGTTATTACGTACAAAAACCAAAAAGTCTAGAATTAATTAATATAATTTTTTTTAAATGGACAATTTACATTTTCTATCTAATAATATTCTTATAGGACTTTTTAAAGAGTTAAAAAAAATATAATAATGACTATCAATAACATTTAAATTTTATATGTAAGAATTAAAATATGTATATCTTTTTAGTATATCCATGCATATGCATGAGATTATAAGCTAGTATATATAAATAGGCTAAGCTTAGAGAAAATCCTATTAGATTTTAATTGAATTTTCAATTTTGTGTCACATGTCCCATTTGATTTTTAATTTTATGCCAAGTGAATTATTGAGTGTAAAAATCAAAGAGTCCAATTCCAATTAGATTCTAAATTGGATTTCAATTGGAGTCCAATTTTCTGCCACGTCCATTGATTTTTTTAATTCTTGTGGCATGTGAATTATTGGGTAAAAAATTGAATAGTCTAAATCTAATTAAATTCTAAAATATATATATAAATAATGAGAAACCATTACATATATTTTTTTTTAAATGTATGGTTTTAAAAAAAGAGCAAGCTAATACTATGTATAATTTGAATCTCTTCTAAAAAAAAAAATTGTTATTGTTTTTAATTGTACCTGTGCATATGCACGGGACTACACACTAATTTATATTTATAGATTGGGTCTACTGCCTATGCATTGGACCCAAGCCGATTCCAATTTAAAATTAACATCATTAATTTATTACAATCACATAATCCCTTGTGCAATTGAACACCCTTGTCCTAAGTCTAAATCATTTTTATTATGACACCTCATTAATTATAATTAATCCTTTAGAAGACCAGAATAATAATCATTTTATCATAATCACATGTTTCCAATTCTAATCATAGTGAGTTTCAATTAACTCAACTGGTAAAATCTTTTATCGTTAAATAAGAAATCTAGGATTCGATCTTTGCCTACACCAAAAACTAATTGGTGTCTTGATGTGATGATAAATAGCAATCATCAGGACCTGAATCTATAGGTTAAAAACTATTTCTAAAAAAAAAAAAAAAAAAAAAAAAAAAAAACCTAATCATATCAAAGGTTAAAACTTGATTTAGCCTCAAATTTTGATCTAGTGGTCCAATTGGAACACTTGACACATCGCTTTCATCTTTAAGACTTCAATATATGTTTTACATGGAAATTTTAAAAATCTAATGGTCAAAATTATGATTCACCCTTGAGATATGAAGATATAATTTTGCCATAAATTGAGGATGATTGTGGATTGTAAAATGAGGTGTCTATAGAGTGTTGTATTGGATCATGATAAATACTTATCGTACTACTCAATATGGTACAAGATTCCCAACTTTAGTTTGTACTTTCTACAAAGTTTTCATAAATATAATGGATGATCTCATTATAACAAAGAAGATAAGGAAATCTTATTTTTCTTAATGTTTTATTTTTTAACAAATAAGGGTATTCAGATCTCTTTGAATATCTAACTGTTTCTTTAGGTGTATATACTATATAGTCCCTCGTCCTACACACACCATTATAGTGAGGGACCCCTTAGAGGTAACCCTAAGATGCTGGCAAGAAGTTTTGAAGGTTCCTAATAGTTGTTAGAATAGCAAGAAAGATGCCAAACTTTATCTTGTAAGAGCATTGGCATAAAGTGTGCCAAATGCTATATTTTTAGCATTTGGCACACCAAATACCAAAAACTAACTCTCATGAGATGTGTCAAATGTCAAATCAGTTTGGCATTTGCTACAGTACCGTTCCAATAATATAACGGTACAGATAGATGTGTTATAGCTTTTTTATTCAACTTTATTTCTCTTACCTCCACGTGTTGTCTCTCTCTATCTCCCTCACTCTTCTTCAAATCACATTTGCAGCCCATCCCTCACCCTTAACATCAAATGGTTCCCTCTCTCTGCACCTTAGATCAAACTCAAATAAATTTCTTTCTTCACTCTTTTTGAGCGGCAGCGTTGTGGTCGGCATCAAGCGTGTTTTTTAGGTTGTGGGTTGAGGTTAATTATAGCGGTGTTGTGGGTCGAGGTTTTGGGTTGGCGGCATTGTGGGTTATGGGTAGAGGTTGGTTGCGGCGATGTTATGGGTTTTGAGCTGGTGGTTGGTTGAGTTTGGTAGTCAATGGGTTGGGGTTTTGGGTCGGTTAGTTGAGGAAGTCAATGGGTCGGTTGGGTTAGGGTTTTGAGCCGGTTGTTGGTTGAGTTTTAGGCTAGTGATTGTTGAGAAGGCAACCCACAATGACGACCAGCGACCCACGACACTCCTCTCTCCCTTTTAATCCTTCTTTTGTTGGAGGATGTGGGTTTTCCTTTTATTTGTAGTTTTTTGGCTTTTTAATTTGTTGGAGGATGTGGTGATTGTTTTGTTGGTTGTGGTGGTGGTTTGTTTGTTGGATGGTGGCCTTGCATTAAGCTGAGTTTTTTTTTAAATATTGTGAGAGTGCTTTTTTTTCTTAGCACACAGGCCCAAGTAGAAAACAAGGATCTCGGGCCCAAATACTTGTTGTTTTGGTGGATTGGACTTAGTTCACCGCAGCTAAAAGGCTGTTTAAGAACCAAGTTGTGCGCAAGTCACATAAAGCTCCTCAAGACGAAAAATGCAATTCCTCCTAAGCAATAAAATACCATTATAAGTGTTTTAGTCTCGTAAAATGACTATTTACTCTTACGAAATAAGTAAAATAAGTGTTCATAATATTCACAATGAGAAAGAGATTGAAATAGAGTATTTATGGCTTATCTTTTATTGTATAAACATTTAAAAAAGTTCCTTCACTTGGGACCCCGGGCGTACTGTCGTGGGATCCCGGGGTATACTAAGCCTGTAAGAACCCAGAATCTTTGGTTCTCTGAACTATATGATCTTTCTTCATGTTTATTATGCAATAGAGTTTTGTCCTTCCCCTTTACCTCTATAGGTGCTACATAAAACACACTATACAATACACATATCTTCAAATAATTGTTAGTTTCTTAGATTATGATATACATTTTAATACATATACATATATGTAAATGAATTTCATGAGAATGATTCAGCCACGAGGATCCTGGCCCCAATTCTCACAGACTTAGTGCTTTTGCACAAGACTTGTGGAATTTGGAACTCAAGTCCGAGTGGCTTTGCTTGGGCTTTGCCTTCCAAGATAGTTAGGTGAGAAGGATTTTAGTAAGAAATAGTAAAGGAAGACAATGTAATAAAGAAATACACCAAATAATTGTTAGAGATCCTCAAATCAATATGAGGTATTTTATTATTTTTCTTAAATTGTGGATTACAATATGCTCACTAAGACGTGATACAAGGTTCAACTAAGTTCAAAAATTACAGACTTTGATAGCTATTCAAGTTTCCAAGACTTGCAAAGTTTGAATCATTTTGAATCCAAGTATGTGCTATAGTGGTTGTTTATGGGATACCGGGAGCTGTTTTCCCTACTGTCTTTGAATCTTGACAAAGTTTTCTGCATAATTCTGTTGTGATTTTCTCTTCTGCATAATTCCGCTTAATGTTGGCTGCTTCCCCCTTTTTTATAGTGTCATTTTAGGGTTTGGATACTATTGATTCTCTCCCCTTGGCTCCCTGGGTACCGAGCCCCTATTATGCCAGCTATTCTGACCGTTGATTCTTTCTTTGTTTCTCATAATTTTCATCTTTTAGTCCTGTTTTCCTAAAAGCTACTTACTGACTTTCCATTTTGGATAGCTGACATTTATCCTCTTTTCTTTCAAGGCCTTTTACTTCTTAGACTGAGTTTTTTGGCTGTCCATCTTGTTGTCATTTTTCCTAAGTGAGTAGAATCCATTCCTGCTGGGTTGAAGGTTTTCCCAACCACTTCCTTTTATAGTTCTTCATTTTGGGTTTCCCAGGGTACCAGCCTTTTGTTCATGAATTGTTACTCTCCAAGCTTTCTGATTCTTTGCTGCACCACTGGGTGCTTGAGAGGGACATATCTATTCTTCATTTCTTGTATTTCGTGGTACTCATTTTGAGCTATCTCAATCCCACTTTAGCTGCGCACGTCCCGAGAATCCCGAGCCTCTGGGGATCCCGGCCCAGTTTTTTCACTGGATTTTGCTAGATTTTTAATGGCCTTTTTTGCTGGAAATCTGAACATACATAGGGCCTCAATGTCGATTCTTCTTGTTGCATGAATTGGGCCTTCTTTTGTTAAAGCCCATGGTCTTTCTTTACTTTTCATAGAATGGGCTTTCTTGTGAAATTTTGGCCTTCATCAAATATTATTTTAATGTGTTATTATTGTTATATATATTATTTTAATGTACCAAATTGAATAATAGAGGACCTGATGCAGGGTAAATTGTAAAATGGTATTCTAAAATAATAAAATAGTTTTTTGGTATGCTAAAATGACACATTTTTACAATTCTTGATGCTTATGCTCTAATCTCTTAAATTTTTGCCTGGTAAAATAAAAAAAAGAAAAGAAGAGGCTGAGCCCAATTTATGGTGAAAAAAAAAGAAAGAATAGAAAAACCCTAGAATGGTCTTATCAGTTGACCTTGCATTAAGCCGGGTTTGGATTAAAAAGAGTAATCTCTATATAAGTTATGACTTTAGAAAATGTCAAAAATATCCCTAATCTAATTAGACGATCTTTATTCATAAAAAAATAAAAAATAAAATGGGGTTAAAACTGTAATTCAACAAAAAAAAATACCAAAGAAACTTTTTTCCTAAAAATTAGCATACTCTCTATTTAAATATGAGAAATGATATGTCTACAATATTTTCACAACAAATTCTAAGTGGCAGGTTGTTACTGGTTGTTATTGTTAGGACAAAAAAGTAATCTTAGTGTCAGGTTCAAATTTGAACTAATAACAACTAACCACTTGTGATTTATTGTGAAAATATTGTAAAAATGTTGTGAATGTATCACCTTTCATTTAAATATATCTCATGCACGTTTGATATATTTTTTCCTAAAAACTAGGACACACTAAACCTAGCAGTTTACTCAATTTCAAATCCTAAATTTTAGTTTTTTAAAAATTTCTTCATGTATAACTTCACTAATAATAGATAAATTCGAATTGAAAAATTACATTAAATTCAAAATTAAAAAATGTCTCATCACATGTGCGAAGCGCGTGTAATCTCGCACATGTGATAATCCTATTTTATGAATACGGTGAGCCTTGGCTGAAGGGTAAATTAGTAAATCAAACATAGGCCCGAGGGTTTTCCAGTTTCCACACAGTTCTGTTCTGTCTCAAAAATAAATTATTTTAAAAAAAATATATTAAAAAAGCACTGTTTCAGTTTTCTGTCTGGTTTGGTTTGGACTTTGGCCTGGTCAGCTCTTTCTGCTTCTTCCAACGGTAAGGACAGACCAAACCTAAACGAAACAAAATCCTGAACAAGTTTTTGATACTTTGTATGATGCTTTTCTAGGATTTCTCTTGCAATCTTTCTATATTTCGATCTCTGGTTTTGTTTCTTTTTTGGCTTATGAGCATTTTTTCAATCTAAAAGTGGGTTTCTGATCGAATAACTGATTAAGTGAACAGGGTTAGACTTATATATTAATAAAATTTCATATGCTTCTATTTTTTTTTTTACTACGTTTTGTCAGCAACTAGATGCTTGCGTGTTATATAATTGATTGGTTTTTGCATTGTTCTGGTTCTGGTTCTGGTTAGAGTAATTTCGTTGGATAATTGCATGATTTTGGGTTTGCTATATAATGGTGATGTAAAGCTTGTGGCTTTTCTAGCAATTCTGAGATTTTGGGTTTTCTATATCATGAGTAGGTTGTAGTTGATTGGGTCCTTAATGGCTTTTATGCTCATTTCTGGTTTTAGATACATGTCAAGGTGTAAATTTTGGTTTAATGTTTATGATGTTCTTTTGCTGTTTTTTATTCCTGTCATTTTTGCTCCATGGTCTATTTGTTTCTTCTAGTGAATGCTTGGATTCTGACAAGTTAGAATTAGGCTTCTATGTCCATTTGAGCCTTGAGAGACTTATGTCACTGCTGTTTTCTGTTTTATAGTTTGGATCGATAGAGATGGGTTGGTTTAGAGCTGGGTCTGGGGTAGCAAAGCTTGCTATTAGGAGAACTCTATCTCAAGGGGGGTCAAAGGCATCACGAACACGGATACTTCCCTCACAGAATCGGTATTTTCACACCACTGTATTCAGATCAAAGGCGCAAGCAGCACCTGTACCTCGTCCTGTGCCCTTGTCTAGGCTAACTGACAGCTTCCTAGATGGGACAAGCAGTGTCTACTTAGAGGAGCTTCAAAGGGCTTGGGAAGCTGACCCAAATAGTGTGGATGAGTCATGGGACAATTTCTTTAGGAATTTCGTGGGTCAGGCTGCCACGTCCCCTGGAATTTCAGGCCAAACAATTCAAGAGAGTATGCGGTTGCTATTGCTTGTGAGGGCTTACCAGGTTAATGGTCACATGAAAGCCAAGTTGGATCCCTTGGGTTTGGAAGAACGAGAAATCCCAGAAGAATTGGACCCTTCACTTTATGGTTTCACAGAAGCTGATCTTGATAGAGAATTCTTTTTGGGTGTGTGGAGGATGGCTGGGTTTTTGTCTGAGAACCGACCTGTGCAGACCCTTAGATCCATATTGACCCGGCTTGAGCAGGCTTACTGTGGGAGCATTGGGTATGAGTACATGCACATCCCAGATCGTAATAAATGTAATTGGTTAAGAGACAAGATTGAAACCCCCACATCGATGCAATACAACCGGCAGCGCCGTGAGGTAATTCTTGATAGGCTTATATGGAGTACACAGTTTGAGAACTTCTTGGCTACTAAGTGGACAACGGCAAAGAGGTTTGGGCTTGAAGGTGGGGAGACTCTGATTCCAGGCATGAAGGAGATGTTTGATAGGGCAGCCGATCTTGGTGTTGAGAGTATAGTTATTGGAATGCCTCATAGGGGAAGATTGAATGTATTGGGTAATGTGGTTAGGAAGCCACTGCGTCAGATATTTAGTGAGTTTAGTGGTGGTACAAAGCCTGTGGATGAAGTTGGGCTTTATACAGGAACTGGCGATGTCAAGTATCACCTAGGAACTTCTTATGATCGACCAACTAGAGGTGGAAAGAGAATTCATTTGTCTCTGGTTGCAAATCCAAGCCACTTGGAAGCTGTGGACCCTGTTGTTGTCGGAAAAACTAGAGCAAAGCAGTATTACTCAAATGATATGGACAGGACCAAGAATATGGGTATTCTTATTCATGGAGATGGTAGCTTTGCTGGACAAGGAGTAGTATATGAGACTCTACATCTTAGTGCTCTTCCAAACTATGCTACTGGTGGCACCATACACATAGTGGTGAACAACCAAGTTGCGTTCACTACTGATCCAAGGGCAGGGAGATCTTCACAGTATTGCACTGATGTTGCCAAAGCGTTGAGTGCCCCAATTTTCCATGTAAATGGTGATGATATGGAGGCAGTAGTTCATGTTTGTGAGCTTGCAGCTGAGTGGCGCCAGACATTCCATTCAGATGTTGTGGTTGATTTAGTGTGTTATCGTCGTTTTGGGCACAATGAGATTGATGAACCGTCCTTCACACAGCCCAAAATGTACAAGGTTAGCCCTTTCTCTACAGTTCCTTGAAGTTTTTTGTTCCTGTTTGATTTGACTTACATTCTCACTGAATTTGTTATCTTTTTTTTTTTCCCTCCAAGATGATCCTCACTTGTTCTTACTGCTGATGTTTCGCATAGATTGCTGATTGCTGCTTATGACTTTAGTCAGCCAAACTGCTTAGATGTCTAACTTGATTGGGGCTAACAGGTTATCCGGAATCATCCATCAACTCTTGAGATCTATCAAAATAAACTTCTAGAATCCGGGCAGGTGACAAAGGAAGACATTGATAAGATGCTCAAAAAGGTCAATACAATACTCAATGAAGAATTCTTGGCTAGCAAAGATTATGTTCCAAAAAGAAGGGACTGGCTTGCATCTCATTGGTCTGGGTTCAAATCGCCTGAACAGCTTTCACGTATCCGGAACACTGGGTATGTTTGTGTTTCTATTTTTTGTCAAGTTGTAGAGGGTGCCCTAAAATAACATGGCATTTTTTTTTTAAAGTGCCTAAATAACATAGGTAGCAGTGAAGAAGGATATGCTACTTAGAGAGGTGGCGTATGGTATGGGTTATATATAGGATAGAATCTAGAAAAAGAATATATGTGGCCGATTCCAATTAGTTGATGAGGATTGGTAGTGAACGTCAATATAATTGGGATCAAGGCTTAGTTTAAGGTGGAGTTGAGTTGTCAATTTTCACTTCTATTTTGATGTTTCTGACTATAAATATATTTATGTGTTTGTGTGTGTATAAATACAAATGCATATATATAATAAAATTTCTTCGCTGATATACAGGGTAAAGCCAGACATTTTGAAGAATGTTGGCAAGGCAATCACAACTTTTCCAGATAATTTTAAGCCTCACAGAGCCGTAAAGAAGGTCTATGACCAACGTGCACAAATGATTGAAACAGGTGAAGGCATAGACTGGGCAGTTGGGGAAGCACTTGCTTTTGCCACATTGCTTGTAGAGGGTAACCATGTTCGATTGAGTGGTCAGGATGTTGAAAGGGGTACATTTAGTCATCGCCATGCAGTAGTTCATGATCAGGAAACGGGGGAGAAGTATTGCCCTCTAGACCATGTTATCATGAACCAAAATGAGGAGATGTTTACTGTTAGCAACAGGTAATCTGTGGTAACTTTCTTCTTGTGCAAGTAATTCAAAACAATATTGTCACGACCCAAAACCCAGATTTAGATACACTTGTCTTATATATACTAAAGTTCAAATAATGGAACAGAGCGTATATAAATATCCACAAATAAGAAATCAAACCATCAAGTCTTTCTTATAAAATCCATTAGACTAAAACTTTAATAATAAAGTCCCCAAATACAATCTCAAATAGTTTCACAAATACTAAGCTCACTATCCTAAGGAAACATAATAACATAGTCAATTAACTAACATAGCTCCCAACGAAGTGTTCAATCTATGGCTCCAATGATCATCCACCAAAAGGGATTCCACTGTTCTAATCTGAAAGGGTGGAGAAAGCGGGTGAGCTAAAAGACAAGTAAGAGACTATTTAACATAAGGATGTCTCTCAAAACAAAATAATAGTATCATTGACAAGATATAATCTTTACAAAACATTTACATATAGTTTTAACAGTAATATAATATATTCTGTAAAACTGTCAAAAAGTAAACATTTGACTATAACTTTGAAATCATGAAATAAGTTAAATAAAATAGTAGCCACTTAGTTGGTAAAATTCAAAATACCCTAAATAGGTAGAAACAATATTATATAGTTATAAACAATTTTTCCACTTATAAAGCCAACAACAATAAAACAGTAGTTCAATATGGAAAACATTAGCCAGATAAGACATATACTATTAAACACTCGGTAGGTAATTCCCATGGGAAACAATACCAATAACCTTAGAGGCAACACTAGCTCCAAAGAGCAAATAATAACATTGACTCCAAAGAGCAAACGATAACACTGCACCACATCACAATAACACTATTTTGGCCGAAGACCAACACTTAACTCTGTGTTGGCAAAGGTTGCAAACTGTCTAGCTGACCATTTAAAAACATTCTTACTTTATTACAATATTGTCAATACAAATCATATATCATATAATGAACCATTTCTCAAAATTTCTCAAAATATAGTTTTTGAATCATTCTTAACATATACAGCTTCAAACAAACATACAAACAAGAAATAATAAAATACAGGTATGTATAAAGCAATGACAATAATTTTAGATTTTGAAACTTCACTTTTGCAAATATGTATATATATATATATAAATTTACATGTCTTGAGAAACGACATATTCTGAAGTCCACTTACCTTTAGTCACTAAACCAAGCTTCACTTCACCTGCCTGGGATGATGTCAACTAGAATCTAATTAAGGATCAAATAACTCAATAAGGGCATATAGGTTTTCAAATAACCTCAAAAATTGTCTTATAAAACTTTTCCTTAGTCACTGTGAAGATTTCACAATATTAAATCTGACTCTGAAGATTTCGCAATATTAATTCTGATATAGCCTTCTAATAGACATCATGTCTATTCTATGAATTGTAGTGTTATCTCTAATACTACAATTAGCTATACATATATATAGACCATTCGAACACCAACCGTGGATGTCTATATAGGCTTTAACTTATATAGAATGGTGATTCTACTTCGCATATATATTAAGATCTCTTAACTGACTTTCAAAATAAATAAAATAATGTATGTCTACATACATACTTCCATGATAACCTCTTTTCCTATGAAACTATCAGTATATGTCTAAGACTTCCATGCGACTATGAGACGAAGGCTCCAAAGTCAAAGATGTGTTTAACAATTTTTAATAAAGCATGTGTAGATAGACATTTACCTCAGTACTTACAACTTTGCTGGCTGCCCCTAGTAGTGCCACGGTCTTCTATTCTTTTCAATGTAGAGAAGCCCTAATTCTCTACTCTTAAGCTTAAATGTTAAGCACTGACTTTTTTTCTTTTCTTTTTGGCTTGGGCTAAGCATATAGCCCCCTAAATCTTATTTACGTGGTCCCCAAGAAGCCCACCATACTTATAAACATTACGTTTAACTCCAAATAAATAATAATGATATCTCCGTAATCAATTTATAATTGGACCATGTCTTTCAAATTAACTATCCCGTGCATCAATATATCTCTTTTATTTATTTTCTCAGTAGTGATCATAAAATAAAATAATAACACCTTCAAGACAAATGAAATAATTCACCAATTCCACTCTAGAAACATTTAAATTAAATTTAAGTGAGGCGGGTGTTACAAATATTACCCTTTGTTTCTAACAAAATTGTTGTTTTTGTTTCACAATTTTGTTTACTATAAGTTCTGTTGTGCATGAGCTTTATGTGTTATGGTTCTAACTCCTTTTGCTGCTGAGAAGAATGAAAAAACAGAAGAGGAAGAAACTTATTAGCAGTTCATGCATTGATATATTTTGTCTGATAATGTGCCTTGGGTTTACCCAATGTCTGAATGCATGTCCATATTTTGATGGTGATAGGGATGCTGTTAGGTTTTTGCATCACAGGTGTAGATGCAACTGCTTTCCCTTGCCAAAATAAAAAATAACATCAAAATTATGTAAGATCTATGTGTTATTGTCAACTTTAGCATTAAGCCGTTAATTAATTCGTAGCATGAAACATTATATTGCTGTGCTTGCTTTGTTATTATGCCTATTGATTTGGTATTTTCCTAATTGAAAGCGAGGATTTTTTTTTTTTGCCCCCTTTTATTTATGCTTGAAATTTATATAGGACTTTTGAAGCGTTGGCATTTGTGGTCTTAATAAACCTTTAAAGGTCCATGTCATAATTATATAATGTTGTGCTATTTCAGTCCTTACGAAACTGTATGTATTTTTTTGATTGATAATCTGAGGGATGATATTGGTTCATTTCATCTACACACTAATGTCTTATTTGTTAAGAATGTGATAAAATTAGATTATATTATTCCTTAGGACCTTAGATAGGGTGTTTTGAACTAAAAAATCCTCTATATTTTTTCATGTGCACTTGTATGCTAATATAGATTAGGACAAAGTTTTCCACCAAACCAGTTTGGAGGAATCTCATTCAACCCGTTATGTGGAGATAAGATAATCATTGGCATGTGTTTTAATCGTATATCTTATTAAGTAACTTATCAAAAAATGTCTTATTAAGTGATTTAAACAAGTTACATGACTACTAATAGGTCATATGATTATAAGTAAATGTGGAGGATTATTTGAATTGCCACATAGTTGGTCGGATGAAGGGAAAATCTGTCCCGTAAATTACATAAATAGATATAATTCATGAGACAGTATCTACTTCTTGTTGCCCAAACTCCTTACTACTGGACAGTTATCTGTCAGTCCAAATATTAAAAGACTGTTATACTTTTCCATATAACTCTTGGTACACCGAGTAATCTTGCTTTGTGGTTTTTAACTTCTTCTAGATGAGCAATATATGTTCTTGTGTGCAGTTCTCTTTCGGAGTTTGGTGTTCTTGGGTTTGAGTTAGGTTACTCTATGGAAAATCCAAATTCATTGGTAATCTGGGAAGCTCAGTTTGGTGATTTTGCTAATGGGGCCCAAGTTATATTTGATCAGTTTTTGAGTAGTGGCGAGTCTAAGTGGCTTCGTCAAACTGGGCTTGTTGTGCTGCTTCCTCATGGTTATGATGGCCAGGGCCCTGAACATTCTAGTGCACGGTTGGAGCGTTTTCTTCAGGTACTCTGCCCAAAGTGTTGTTATTTATGCATATCAATTGACTGTGTTCCTGTTTTTTTCTCTTTATTAAGGATTTTCCTTCATAAAATTATTGTCAATATTCTCTAGGATGTTCCTGTGCTTATATTTATTCTTAAATTTTATGGCAGATGAGTGATGACAATCCTTATGATATTCCTGAGATGGACCCAACTCTTCGAACACAAATTCAGGAGTGCAATTGGCAGGTTGTGAATGTCACAACTCCTGCCAATTACTTCCATGTCTTGCGGCGTCAAGTGAGTGCAACTAATTGGAATATGACTAACTTTTGATTTTGTGTTTGTTTGTTTGTTTTTTTGTCTTTTTTTTTAATAATTTCGTATGATTTTTTGTTTCATTACCCAGATACACAGGGATTTCCGTAAGCCTCTCATTGTAATGGCACCTAAAAACTTGCTTCGTCACAAGGACTGCAAATCAAATTTGTCTGAGTTTGATGATGTCCAGGGCCACCCAGGTTTTGACAAACAGGGAACCAGGTTTAAGCGCCTTGTAAAGGACCAGAATGACCACTCCAATCTTGAAGAGGGTATTCGACGACTGGTTCTTTGCTCTGGAAAGGTTGTGCTTCTTACTGCTGTGGTTTTTTTTTTTTTTTTTTATTTTTTAATGACTATAAACAAATATTCAGCTTCTTATGGTTAAATTAGTTAGGATATGTTTGGAGGGAGATGGGAGAGAAGTGGAGGGGAAGGTGGCTGGAACTGAAAACGTCTCAGCCGCCTTCAACTCTCCTCTCCTGTCCTTTTGCCCAATCTCCCTCCATCTGAATATAGGTTTTTTTGGATTTTTGTTTTAATCTTTTTTTTATATTTAAAATAATGCAAACAAATATTTAGCTTCTTATGGTTAATTTACTTTAGGGTATGTTTGGAATGAAGAGAGATGGCAGGAGTGTAGAGGGGAAGGTGGCAAGAATTAATAATTTGTACATTCTAGTCACTTTCCACTCTCCCCCTCTTCCCCTTCTTCCATCTCTCTCCATGTAAACATAGTGTTAGGGCTTCTTATAAATCTTACCTGGGGGATTATGATTTCAGATGGTTTGGTTTTGCCATTGGTACAATTTCCTTTTGTTCCCTGGTTGTTAGATGCTGACCCTTAATGCAAATCTGTTTGTTGCAGGTTTATTATGAGCTTGATGAGGAACGGAAAAAGGTTGATGCTAAGGATGTTGCAATATGTAGGGTGGAGCAGCTTTGCCCCTTCCCATATGACCTTATCCAACGGGAGCTGAAGCGATATCCAAGTATGCATTTTGAATTTGCATCTAGAGAAATAATCAATTAGGTTTAGTTGAATATCCCTTCAAACGCCCCCTTCTTTTCTTTTCTACTTACTGGCCATATTTTTTTTTAAAGTGATTTACTAGTTATATTTCCCCATAATAATGTAAAAATTGGATGTCCTTATGCAAGCAAAACTTAGATCTTACATTGGTTACCTGGCTTCTTTATTCATATCTGTGGCAGGCACTCGGTCCAGTGTCTCCCATGGATAATAGGTTTCTTTTTCATATTGGTGGCAGGCACTCCCCATAGATAAATAGTAGTGAAAATACATTTTAAACCTCACACTCACAGTTTTGGGTTTGTTTCAAATTACCCCATACTTTCAGAAGTTTCAAATTAAACCCTACACTTTCAAAAATGTTTTCAAGCAAACCATACGCTCATTTATGTGACACCGTTAATAAAACAAATGCTTATACAAAACATGCACAGTAATTAATTTAACATGTATCTATTATATATGTACATTATTTCACTCTAAGTCATACAACACTCTATTTAATCATTTTCTATCAACATCACACATAATGGGTTTATGGTTTGAATTGATTTTTTTTTTTTTGAAAGTATAGGGTTTAAAATGTAATTTACCCTAAAATAGTATGATATAGGCATACCTGGTCATACAAGATGATGCTTGATCAATCTATGACCCTTACAAATCTTTTAAACCAGAGAAAAACAATGGAGTATGAACATACCAGAATATAGGTGAATTTCATTATAGGTCACATTCTAGTAGCTAGGTGGTTCTGTTGTTTCTTCATTAATTGAGTGCTGTAAGTTCTGTTGACTTACTGAAGCTTGCTAATTTTTCTTGAATTCTCTTAGATGCCGAGATTGTTTGGTGCCAAGAAGAGCCAATGAACATGGGTGCATACAATTACATTGCACCCCGCCTCTGCACTGCCATGAAAGTACTGGGGAGAGGAACTTTTGATGACATTAAGTATATTGGGCGAGCTCCATCTGCTGCTTCAGCCACTGGTTTCTATTCAGTTCACGTTAAGGAACAGACTGAGCTTGTTCAGAAAGCCATGCAGCGTGAACCAATAAACTATCCTTTTTGAAGTTATTTTCCAAAATTTATTCCTCAAGAAAAATGACATTGAAAGATCCATACATGTTAGTCTTCCCTAGTATTTGACCTACATTTTACTGAGTGTTGGCATTTCAATTCCCTTCAGCCAAGGAAAGAGGGTTTTTCCAGACAAGTTGAAACTGCATGTATACCTGTGCTATATATAAAGAAAATTGTTTAAAAGTTGCAAAATGTTTCAACTAACATTTATTTACTGCTTGATATTTTGTTGAGAATTTGAAAGTGACATTTTAAATTATTTGTTATGAAATTTATTCCAGGTTAGGTGCTGAAGGTTGATTATGGCTGGATAGAATGTAAGCCCTTTTCTCTTAATATCTCTCTCTCAAATCCTTGAAAGCTGCTCTTGAATCCCAGATTGCTCCATGCAATATATTGTTGTGGTAACTTGGTATTGGTATGATTTAGCTACCCAGTATAACTATAAAGAGTGTGCTAAGCAGCTGACACCGTCGAAGTTGACAAATTGAAAGACATCAAATGATCAAACCTGCCTAGGATCAACAAAAGTATCCATTACCCTGCAATGGTATCAAATAGGAAAAATAGCCCTTTACCCAGATTTGGAGAGTGACTGAAAAGGACCAAATATTACGGTAAGAACTTGGAACGGTGAAATTATAACTGAAAGGCTTTATTGTAACTCTTCCCTTTAGCTAAAAAAAAAAAACTCTTCCCTTTAGTGGTGGATCATTCTCTAAATGCTCACGCCTCCGCAACTCTCACTCAACGATAAATCATTCTAGGTAGCAAAATCTGAAGATTTACTACCAATCTCATTGCCATGCCATCCATCCCTTTTGCCTATGAAATTCATATAAAAGCAGGGATACATGTCACACCGGAAAGAAATCTCAAACATCAATGCTAGAATTCTTAAAGCAACTGCTAAAAGCTATTGGTGGATAGATTGTCATAACCCAATATGGTTCCTAGACTTGATATAAGTGGCGATTCTATTTTTCACTCTCTGCCCAATCCACTTCAGACCGAGGCGTACTTCTCACGAGGAAACCACTCGTTTGTGTGCGCTTGCGCCCATAGTGGTGACTCCGTTGGGAATAGAGAAGAAGTTTAACTCCAACATGTTAGGTTATAAATAAATAAAGATTTTATTAATTGAGCTCAATCTTGTTTTATTTTGTTTTTCACACGCATGGATTTCGTACCCATGTAACCTTGGTTGGAGATGAGTGGGAAAGCGGAGGCTGCATTATAGCCAAGACTTTCCGAAGTTCATCTCACCAACTTACAATTTGTGTCATTGCCTATGATAGGTTTTGAGTACGTTAAAAGTTTGTCCACTAATCTATATGGGGTCCATTTAGGCCTAAAGTTGGAATTATGGCCCACCTAGTTGTGAGTGACCTACTGATATGTTCCTTTAGCTTTAAGGGGTTTACTCACGTATAGATAAGCTCAAAACTCAACCATGTAGGGTAAACGCTTGTGTGTGTGCTTTGTTTGAATTATTTGTTGGGCTAATAAGATGGGTCGATCTCTTAAAAAAAAGTCTTTTTATATTTTAAAAGAACCAAAAAAAAAAAGAGTAAAGTTTTCAAGTTCTTTTTTTTGTTAAACAAAAAATTTCAAGAAAAAAAGTGTGAAGTTCTCAAAAAAAAAAAATCAAATAAATTTTTTTAAAAATTGAGTTTTTTTGTAAATAAAATTTTCAAGAAAAAGTTTATTTCAAAGTAAAGTTTTTTTTTCTTAATATAAAAAAAGTGAGTTTTTAGTGAGATTATATATATATATAAATTCCTAAAAATAGTTTTTCTTTTTAAGTGAGTTTTTTGTAAATAATTTTTTTTTTCTTTCTAAAAAAAATAAAAATGAGTTTTTAAGAAAGAGTTTCTTTCAAAATAAAAATTTTGAAAAAAAAATCTTTTGAGTTTTTTATTAATAAATTTTTTTCAAAAGTTAGCCCATTCTGGTAGCCCATTTTTTGTTTGATGTTTTGATTCTTTCTTTTGTTATGTCTTGGGCTTAGGTCCATCGGTGTCTTGTCTTGTTTTGTCTTGGGCTTTAGACCCATATCCTTGTTTTGTCTATGGGCATTATGCCCACCTTTTTTTGTGTCTTGGGCCTTAGGCCATTCTTGTCTTGTCTAGGGGCAATATGCCCATCTTTTGTTGTGTATTGGGCCTTAGGCCCAGCCTTGTTTTGTCTAGGAGAATTAGGCCCACCTTTGTCTTGTCTAGGGGTCGTAGGCCCATCTTTGGTTGTGTCTACGCTTGGATCTTTCGTTGTTATTTGTTTTGTGGCCTTAGGCCCATGTCCTGTTGTCTAAGGTTATTACCTTAATTTGTCCTTTGTTTGGGCCCTAGGTCCATTCTAGCTTGTCTAGGGGCATTAGGCCCATGTCTTGTCAAGTTTTGTCGTCTTTTAGTGTCTTTAAGTTTCTTCCTTCCTTTTGGGTTTTATCTTCTTGGGACTTGTCTAATCTTTGTGTTCTCATTCTAGAGCATGGTTAAGTGGGAATTGAGTGTATAAATTTATTGTTGGTGATCTTCATGAAATGTTTCTCATAAGGATAAATCTATTATAGGTGACCCATGGCTCCTAGAAAGAATCTTGCACAACCCTCTTGGTCTTGAACTTCTGATAATCGACTCATAAAAATTGATCTTACTTCTGTTGACCAAATGGCATCAAGTGACCAATATATTTTGAAGAAGATGGAAGAAATGATGAGAATGATGACTTCTCTTATCATTGAGAGGTTTCACCATCTTGAGAGTGCTAAAGGAAAGAAGTAGTGCAAGAATCTCAAGATGAAAACTCTATCTTTAATGATGATTGTCATGAGGAAAAAGAGGCTAAGATCAACAAGAAACCTAAAAAGAAATAAAAGTCAAAGGAAACCAAAGAGAGGTCACAAAAAATTGAGAAGATGAAAGGTATGCTTAAAAGGTCCCAAGGTATGGAGGACTACATGCTTGATATTGAGGAATTGTTTCAATTTCCCAATATCCAACTCCCCCAAAGTTCAAGATGCCGAAGATGGATTCTTTTGATCGAACTGGAAATCCCAAGAATCATTGGAAGCAATATATTCTTGCCATAAAACTTCTAGATCTTACCAAGGAGAAAATCATTGTGTTTCCCTCGAACTCTTAGTGATGTAGCCCTACAATTGTATCTTTCATTGAAAAATGCTAAGATGAATGATTGAAACAAGATGATTGAAGCCTTTGCACAACAATATTCATACAGTGTTCAATTGGATGTTAGCCTTAGAGACTTGGAAACTACAAAGCAGTTGAACAATGAGTTATTTTCTGATGAGGTAGAGAGGAAAAGCTTCCAAAATGCCTAATCTTCCAAGTGAGAAAGACCAAGTGAGGATGGTCATGAAGAATATATTGCCTACTTATGGGCACCAACTTGCACCAATTCCATTGAAAACTTTTGTTGATTTGTATGATGTTAGTATACAAGTTGAGGATGCTATCAACAGTGGCCTTATTAAGAAGAGTGATGCAAAACCTCAAAAGAAGTTTGGGGTAGGAAATTCAAGTAGTAATGGTAACAATGGAGGTAAAACAAGTGAAGTTCATGCTATTAATATTCAAAGGGAATTCACTACATTGGGATTGACTTTATCTTAAGCACTTGAATCTTTGTCAACCAAAGGATTTATTAAGCCACTAGATCTTGGAAAGTATACTCCAAACACCTCTGTTCCAAACTATAATGCAAGTGAGTATTGCAAGTACCATCAGAGCCATGGTCATTCTACTGATAAGTGCACTTGTCTCCGTCATGACATTGAAGACCTCATTCAATCTGGCAAGATCCCTAAGCCACCCATCAATCTCCCCAACATCAAGACTAATCCTCTCCCTGACTACCATGGTGTGCCTCCTCCTACTTGGGGTTGATTGATCGAGAAGTTTAGTCTTTGTTATTGCATTCCACAAGAGTCTTTCTTTGCAGAGTATGTTTCAATTTAGTGTGTCTTTGTTATTTCAATTCAGTATGTCTTTGTTGTTTCAATTAAGTGAATCTTTCACTTCATGTACTCTTTTAATTCATCAATAAAATGGTTTGCAATGGTTTGAGTTTTATTTAAAAAGTTCTCAAAATTTTCAAGTTGATTTGATTCTCAACATATGATGTTGCATGTTTGCCAAAATGAACAATGAAAATTGGGATGAAGAGAGGTCATTATCCTGCTATCTTAAACACATTTCCCTTTGCTCACCCCTTTTAAGCCTTCAAAGTTGTTTTCTTTCAAAGTAACCATTGTCAAGGATTACCCCCCTACACTAGGGGCAGTGCATTAAATAAAGTGGTGGAAAAAAAAAGTAAAGTGAAGTGAATCAAAAGTAAACAAAAGAAAAAGTGGTAAAGTGAAGTGATAACGCCTTAAAATGTATACGTGTTATATATTTATGTGGGCATTATCTCCTTATTACTATGCTTAATTTGTATAATTAAGCCATGATTTGCATTAGTCCCTATTATTTATCTTTACATAATTTCTTGAATAAGACGTCATTCATTGCGTGTAATTTTCTACTTTAAGGAAATCATGTAAAAAGAGATGAGTTTACAGGGGTTTCTGAGAGAATGGAGACTAAATTAGAATTAAGGAGGAGCTAAAGAACCATGCTTAAATGTTTAAGGAAGTGCAGCTGGAGTGCTTGGGTCGTCTACCATGTTTGGAAGCTTCAAATAAGGAAAGAAATCAAAGAGGTAGAATCTGAAAATGAAAAATCAGATTTGAGAACTGATCAGTATTTTGGGCGTATATCTTTCCTCAAAAATCCAGTTGACACAAGCTGGATGGATTGGAACCATGACTTAAATATCTACAACTTTCCAGTTTTAAGTTTTTCGAAATTCACAATTTTTGAAGGCCGAAATTAACTCACAATTACTGCTGTAAATCTAGACGAAAATTGAAAATAGTAAAAGTTTTATTTTCTTTGGACACTTTTACGTTAGGGTTTTGAAGGGAGGCTGTGTAGAACGAATTTGGCAGAGAAAACCTTGTATTTTCCTTTCACTAATGGTAGCCTAAACTTTTTGGTAGGGCGAGGGGTTATGTTTATTCTATATGTATGAATATTCAATGTGATTTTTTCTAAGATTTTAGACAACAACATATTTGATTATTCAATTAAATTTCTTTTGATGTATTAGTTCTTCCATACTTTCAATAAGTTCAATCATGTTTTTCTTATTGTTTAGATGAATTTCTAATAGTTTCAAATAGAAATTAGGTTTTAAAGTGAATGGGTTTTCCTGAAAACTATTCTAACCGCATTATTAATTTAGCTCATCATGCGTTCTTGAATTGTTCCAGTTCAACCGAATCATAAGTATTTAATTGTATAAGAACAATCAATTATGAAATATATATTTTCTTAGATCACAAAGAGTTTCATATTGATATAGGGAAATACCCCGATGCCCTAATATTTACATTATTGATTTAAATCAGTTATTATCATTATTCTTGTTAACAATCACCAAGCAAACGTACTTTTCTTCTTCATCCAAATTGTTGTTTAATTACATTGTCTTTGAATGCACCCCGCTCCTTGTGGTTCAACCTCGGTACACCGAGAATTATATTGCTACAATCTCCTGCACTTGGGAGTGAGCAAGCATGAAGTGAAATGCATAAAAAAATAAAATAAAAATAAAAATAAGAAAGTGAAGTGAAATAAATAAATAAATAAGGTGAAAGTGAAGAAAGTTCAAGAATAATGAAAAGTAATCCTTGACCAAGTTATAACTATCAAGAAAGTAAGTTTAAGCCTTTGCTATTCATTTCTTTATGAGCCAAGAACCAAAGCCTACATTATAAGCCAAGTAAAGGTCCTCTCTAATCAATTGAAGTTTGTGTGAACTATGTTAAGCTTGATCTCTTTTGGGTATGTAGGCAACCTTGTGAGGTGCAACCATATCACATAATGTTAATTGTGCAACTCATGTATTGAAAGTTTGAATCAACCAGATTTTTTTGAGAATAAGTTATAGCACTTACTTATTGCTTACCATTTGTTTGTTTCTTGTAAAAAGTAAAAGAGCCCGCTAGGCTGAAAACCCGCAAGGGCGGTCTAGGCAAAAGTTAGGGCCTAAATAAAATGCTCACTAGGTTGAAAACCCGTAAAGATGGCCTAGGCAAAAGTTAGGGTACAAAAAAGAAGAAGAAAAAAGAAAAGAAAAGAAAAGGAAGTGAATCAGTCAAGCTAGGGGCAAGGTGGATCCCACAAGAAGGATGCATCCCCATGATTGAATGTTTTGAAAATTATCCATAATGAATCAAGTGTTTGGTTCCCGTCTTTACCATGCTCATTAGGATGGTCATGTTTTGTGTTTTCTTTTCAAAGAGTCTGTTTTACCTTGAGTTTTGTGTTCCTTCATTTCATCTTTGTCATCCTTTATTTTGTATGGTTTTCTGTGTTTGTCGTTTCATTAGAAGTTGTCATGTCTATCCTCATCTTTGGTGTCTTCTTGTTTGTTTGCTTCCTTGTAGTTGATTTTTTTTATGTTTTGTGCGTTTGTTTGCATGTTTGTTGTCTTGGGTGGTTTTCATGTGTTTGTTTGCTTGTTTCCATCCTTATTTCATCTTGGGCCTTAGGCCCATCTCATACTCTGTTTGGGCCTTAGGCCTCTCCTTGTTTTGTATCGGGCATTAGGTCCATCCTCATTTTTTTTCTTGGGCCCTAGGCCTATCTTGTTTAGCACCTTGTGTGTTTGTTTGCATTGTTATGTTTGTGTGACCCATACATTGTTGTGTTCATCCTTGATGTTTTGTGCGAATCTTTTGTGACCATATGCATCTTTGGTGTTTGATTTAAGTCTTGTGAGATCATGTTTTGTGTTATTAAACTTTTGCATGCATCTTCATTGTTCACGTAAGTTGTGTGATTGTTTGTAGTATATTTTGTTATCACATGTTTCTTTGATGTTTATGTGAGTCTTGTGTGTTTATTTGGCTAAATCTTGCGTGATTGTGTGCGCTTACTTATGTGAGTCATATGTGTTCGTGTTTTGCATCCTTGCATGTTTCTTTAATGTTTGCATGAGTCTTGTGTGTTTGTTTTTGCAAACCTTATGTGATTGTGTGAGTCATATGTGTCTGTTTGTGTTTGGACATAAATGCTCGGTCGAGTGGTCCCTTTGGCGTAAATGCTCATTTTTGTGTGGCCTATTTGTGTTTGGACATAAATTTCTCGATCGAGTGGTCCCTTTGGTGTAAATGCTCATTTTTGAGTGGCTTGTTTGTGTTTGGACGTAAATTGCTTAGTCGAGTGGTCCCCTTTGTGGTCGCAATTAAGGGGTGGGGGGGAGGAGTACGCTTCAGCCGAGTGGACTGGGGTGGAGAAGAAATTGAGTTGCCACCTAAATTAGGTCTAAGAACCAAAAATATAGCACTCTTCGTGGAAGGAATGATGTACTACTAGAGCACATGTCCACAATTTAGGTATGAAGATGGAAAAGTGCAATGGCGAAACCAAGGGGGCCATAGCCCCCCTTGAGTTTTGAAAAATCCATAGAATTATAGTACTAAAAAAATAATAATAATAATAGCAAGAACCCCCCTCGGGATTTTTGACAAAAAATACATAGCAATTCAGTCTTAAAACCCAGCGCATTCTTTGGCCCATAAACAATTTTGCTTAAAAAAAAAAAAAAAAAAAAATCATTTGTTAGTCAAATTCCTATTCCTAATCAAATTAGGAATCCAAATTCTAATTAAATCAGGACTATAAAATCCAAATAAATAGATACAAATCACAACATTAAACTTCACAAACACGGTTAAAAAAAAAATATTCACAAACACAACCTAAACTTCCCAACCTAGTAACCTAAAGATCTAAACTTCCCTAGCAACAAGTAGTCAAGCTACCTTCGCCTTTGCCGCTGCTATCTTCGCCTCTGCTGCGGTGCTGTCTCGATCTATCTTCACTGTGAACGTTTGGTAGTTTCTCACTCTCTCTATGCCTCTATCAGAGTCTCTCTATGTCAAGTGTTTGTTGTTCAGCCATTCAAGTGAAGAAGAGTAAAGGAGTAAAGCATATTCTAGTAGCAACTAGAATATGCTTTATGTTTGTGGTGTCCAACAAGTAGTTGAATCAAAAAAAGAAAAAAGATATAAACAAATGTTAAAAGCTTAATAGAATAGCCAAATAGGGTTTAGGTATCTGTACACACTTTAGGGTCTAGGTCTATACTACCATACTAATTACTAATAGGCTTTATGTTGGTCAATTGTCACTTGTCAGAGTTTGTGTTTCTAGGAAAGGCTTATGATAATTTGTAGAAAATAATTTTTCAACTATTTGTTTAATTAATAGTATGAGTAATGACTTGGACAATTAAATTAAATTATTATTATATACATAAGAATTTTTTTATTCATTTTTTTATACATAAGAATTTTATTATGTTTAGCTTGGCCCCCCTAGAATAAATTCCTAGCTCCGCCACTGGGAAAGTGTTAGGCATCCGACCCCACTCGACGCATGGGTCAGCTTCCATTCATTATGTCTTATGAGGCATATTCAATATTGTCATTCTAGACTCACACACATACACTAGCATACATCTAGCAATCAACATGGCATTTTCATCCCAAAACCCTAACATGCATCTAATCATCTATCATGCAACTCATCATATCTTAAACCCTAGCATGCACCTATCATACATCTTATCACATCATATCCAAGGCAGCAAACAAACAAATATGTATCGTCCCCAAAGTAGAAACATAGGCATGGTAAGATCAAACAAACATGTTATCATATCTAAGGCCAAGCATTTGCAAATATCATTCATGTTCATCAAAGTAAGATTAAGATCCTATCTCAAACAATGCATGTTCATATGAATGCATGACTTACCTTACTACACCATAACATCTATGCTTCAATGCATGATCATGGCAAAACAACAAAATTGGAAGATAAAACCCTAATCTAGCATGTGAAGAATCAACAACAAGCAAAACATGGAGGCAAAGACATATACATATGATAACAAACCAGGACGGAGGCATATTAAACAAAAAAACAAAACAAAAAACAAAAGTAAAAAGGTTCGGATTAAGGTTTATGGGCATGAGTATGTGTGTGCATACATAGGGACTTCGTATGCAACCCAGTTGTATGCATATGCATACTTTGGGTATGCGTGTGCATGCAGAAAGCATGCATACTCATGCACGCCTTAAACCCTAACCCAGAAACACAAGAACACAATAGAATAGAATACTTAAATCTAACAACCTAACATGCTTAAAAACAGAAAAATTATGTAAACTTAAACTAAACAAACATATTATAACATAAATAAACAAGAAAAAAGAAAGAAAAAGAAGATCAAAACAAAAAGAGAAAAAGAAAAGGATTAGAACATTATACCTCAAAACACAAAGCTCCTTAGCTTGATTTTTGACCGTTCCCCTTAGTCAATCTATTCACAATCAAACAAAGAAGTAATTAGTAAATTTGAAACTCGAAGATGAAAGCCAGAAGAGGCCTTAATCAGAAAAATATTGACTTGAGAATGTTTTGTGAAAAACTCCCTCTATGATTTACTATTTCTAGTTAATCTTGTGTTTTCCCTTAGAATTTTTTTGTGTTTTTCAAAAGGTACCATGTATGGCTTTTATAGTTGAAAAATAGGGGCTTGAAACGGCTCCTAGATGATGTGAGATTCGTTCCAAAGCCAAGCTTTAATGCAGAAAACTTGTCTTTCATAGTTTCTAGAACCCTAACATGTGTACGCATGCCCGTGTATTCATACGCATGCTCGTGTATTCGTATGCATGCATGAAGCATGCGTATGCAGAGCTAGAACATGCGTGTATGTGTACACATGCCCTAAGATTTTCATGGCCTTTATTTTCTAAAAATAGCTTATTTAGTTCATAAAAGAATTATGTTTCCCCAAAAATACTTTCGTCAAGTCAATTTCAATCAAATCGAGTCCTAAACAAACCTTGGGCTTTAGAATTCCAACATTGTTGGGGAACAGGGACTCGAGTCGTAAGGGGTACAAAATGTGGTGTATACACCCTTGGCATAAATGCTCATTCTTGAGTGGCCTATTTTGTTTGAGCGTAAATTGCTTGGTTGAGTGGTCCCCCCAATTCAAGTAGAGTCCTTAAAACTTGAAAACATCCTAGATTTTCTTTTATGTCTCTTATGGTACATTTCTTGTTCCCATGATTGCTTGCATGTATGTGTGTCATGATCAAGTAGAGTCCTTAATACTCGAAGGTAGAGTCCTTAAAACTTGAAAACATCCCAAATTTTCTTTCATGTCTCATGTGGTTTTTCACACTTCTTGTTGGAAGTGCAGTAATCATTTTTTTAAGAACGCCCCATGTTTGCATTTGCTTGCATGTTTGTGTGTTTGTGTGTAGTGTGTGTGGACTCAAAGTTTATTAACTTACAAAACATTTGTCTCTTCAGGCTTTTAACTATACTTGTAGTGCAAGCAAAGTTAAAAGAGGGGCAACTATAGAAACTTCATTTTGTACCCATTGGTAAATTTTGGTCCCTGACCCTAATGATGAGCTTGACATATGTCAACCATGGGTAGTTAAAGAGTTTACAATAGTTTGGAAGTAATCACAACTCGAAAGAGCTCAAATCGCTTTGAAAACAATGTTGAAAATGACATTTACTCACTATTTTGACTGTAACTTTTTATCTAAAATGAATATTTAAGTGGGATTTGTTTCATTGGAAAG
This sequence comes from Quercus ilex subsp. ballota, assembly GCA_032727855.1. Lineage (NCBI taxonomy): Eukaryota > Viridiplantae > Streptophyta > Magnoliopsida > Fagales > Fagaceae > Quercus > Quercus ilex. The sequence continues at coordinate 20,781,889 of CM064914.1, forward strand.
TAGAGATCCTGAGCTTCAATTTAAAGATAAATTGTACCTAATTTGGATTTATATTAAGTGAGTTATGACCGTTTGAAGTTGAGCCAACACAATAGTCAAAATTAGGGTTTTTGGGAGCATGCGTACGCATGAATCAAGGGTGCGTGCGCACCCTCAAAACCTGTGTATGTAGGCTCATTCCTAGGTCATTAAAACATGATTTTTGGGCCCCCAAACACCATTCTTTGATGGGGGCCGGTCCCTAGACCCTTGAGAATGTCCAAAGGTTTCTAAAAAGTCCCGCAAACCCTAGTTTTAATGTATAAATACTCACTTTATGTCTCTAATCAAAACCCTAGCTAGAAAGAGTGCTTTCATCTTTTCTAAACCCTAGTTCATCTTTTCTAAAGACCCACACATCACCTTTGCACTTTTTCTACAGATTCAAAATCTCCCTTTAGTTAGTTCTAAGGCAATTTTTTTTTCCCAAACTGTTTTCTAAAAATTTTTCAACTAAAGTTTATTCTTGAGTTGTGATTACTAAAAACTATTGTGTTTTTTTTTATTGTTCTTGTTCTCTCAATATAATCTTTGTGTTGTAGGCACTAAAGGGTCGGTTAAACAATCTTAAATCTGTGATTCTAAAGCAAGGCAAGTCTTTTTTCCATGATTTCCCACTTTGTTACATAGGATTCACATGATTCTTTGTTTGGTATTATCTTAAGTGTTCTTGTTATATTTGATTGATGCTTATGGCCATTTGATATGTGTTAAATCTGACTTCGAGTTTATTTAATAAGTTCTTGTTGTTTTTGGGTTGTTATTTTGGTTTTATGTGAAGATTGACATGTTTATTAATTTTAATGTAGCTTAGTATAATTGTTTGATTTGTTTCATGGCTATTTGTTTATGATAATATTTTGTGTTATTTGGTTTATGCTAGTTTACTGTTTAGCATTTCTAATATACTTATTTGATTTCTATGTTTATATATTTGAATGATTAAATTGGATCTGTGCTAAAGGATGCGTGCACTTCATTGAGTATGCGTGCACATGGTTTCGACCATGTGTACACATAGTTGAGTATGCGTACGCACCCTGAATCCAGATTTGACAAAAATCTTGTTTTTATTATTTTAATCATTTTTCACATGTTATTTGATTCTGCTTGACTCTTTTTCTTTTTCTTTTTGGTTTAAAAGGAAATATGTATAAGCTAGGCAGCCAAAATGGCTAAGTTGGCAACATGCCTACAAAATGTTTCCCTATTTTTGTCTGCACTCACTAAGGCAGCAACTACATCAGATGGGGGATAATAAAAAAATACAAGATCTTCCTGCAAATTACAACCTATTCTAGTAAGTGCATCAACCCTTCTATTTGCCTCCCTAAAAACATGCTTCACTGTGCTGTGGGGAATCTTTTCCAGCAATAATCTGCAATCAAAAAGTAAGGAAGAATAAGCAGCATTAGGGGAGTTTCCGGAACTAATTACATCTAAAACAGCTTTAGCATCAAGTTCCACTTCCAAATATTGAACACCAAGCTGAATGGCCAGTTGTAGACCATCTCTTAGTGCCCAAAATTCTGCTATAATGCTTGTAGTTGACCCAATACTCCTTGCAAACTCCCTGATCCACTCACCAGCACTGTCCCTTAAGACTCCACCACCTCCAGCCCTCCCCGGATTGCCACAGGAAGCCCCATCTATGTTCAATTTGAACCATTCAAAAGGAGGCTTTTCCCAGTGCACCGGAATAACAGTCATCATCCTCTGTTTGTTTATTTTCCCCACACAGTAATAAAATTCCATTGCCTAGCTTATACATGGTCTGTACAGATTGATGTTTAGGGCAGTATTTTCAAAAGCAACCTTATTTCTATGCTTCCACAGTTCCTATATAGCAAAAGGAAATACATATCTCCATGGTTCTGAGGATTGGTGCATTGCTTTACTCAAGCAGTTGACCCGAAGCCAGTCATTAACATCATCAGTGGCTTGAAATGAAGGAACAACCATAGGGGGAATATTCACTTTATACTAGAAATCACGGGCATAAATACATTATGGACCAATATTTGTTTAGTATGACTTTGGCCCAAAGAGAGTCCTTTTCCTAATTCATTCTCCAATTTAGCTTGGCAAGAAGCGCAACATTCTCTTCCTTTGGTTGGATGATTTTATTCCACCCAACAAAATGCAGCTTCTTCTTTTCCCTAGTTGAACCCCAAAGGAAGTCCTAGTTAATTTTATCCAGCTTCTCACATAAATGTATTGGTAATGCCTCTCCTTGCATCACATAATTTGGTATTGCGGACATTACTGATTTCACTATGACAAACCTCCCAGCAAAGGACATAAACTTTTCTTTCCAACCAGAAAGTTTGCTCATCACCCTCTCCACGATAAAATTCAATCTATTCCTTGTTGCCCCTCTATGCTTAATAGGAAACCCAAGGTATTTTCCAATGTTTGTCGTAGCTTGGATTCCCAGTTTAGTGCATATCTCCTCTTTGACTCCCTCTTGGACATTTGGAGAAAAATAAATCCTCGATTTCTCAAGGCTTACCTTTTGTCAGGATTCCTTACAAAATCTGCTCAAAACTTCTGAAATAGCCTCACAGGTTTGCCCCTCCACCTTTGCAAACAAAATTAAGTCGTCTACAAAAAACAAATGGTAAATACCTATGTTCTCACGGGAGGCTTTTAAAGGCTTCCATTCTCCAGCCACACACTTTTGTTCAATCAAATGCCCAAGGAACTCCATGCACAAAATAAACAAATATAGGGATATCAGGTCCCCTTGCCTTAAACCCCTTGTTGGAGTAAAGGGGTCTAAGGTACCTCCGTTAAACAAAATTGAGATCCTGGTGGTTGTAACACAACTCATAATCACCTTGATTATATTCTGAGGAAAGTGGAAGGCTTTAGGAACTTTATAAATGAAACTCCACTCTAGCCGATCATAGGCTTTCTCCAAGTCCACTTTGATGGCCATGTAGCTTTCCTTACCTTTCTTTCTATCCAAGGCAAAGAAGAGTTCTTGGGCAATCAAAACGTTGTCAATACCTTTCCTTCCAGGCACAAACACAGTTTGAATAGGGGCAATCAGCTTGCCAATAAAAGGTCTGATCCTGTTAACTATAATCTTGGATATAACTTTATAGACCGAGTTGCACAAGCTTATCGGCTATAATTATTCAAGGTTTCAGGACTTGGACATTTTGGAATCAGGGTGATGAGGGTATCATTGAGATATTCAGGAACAACCCCATTCACAAAAACATCCATCACCACTTCACTAACAGATTTTCCCACCTCATGCCAAAACTACTGATAAAACCCCGCATGCAATCCATCAGCTCCTGGAGCTTTGAAAGGCTTCAGACTCCATAACCCGTTTTTGACATCTTCTTCAACTACTTCTTTACCTACCCAAGCACTTTCTTCTTCTGACAGAAAACAGCAAGAGAACCTTGAGATTGGGGACTGCCAGTGAGATAGACTCAACTCCGTGGTATAAAGTTTTTCAAACCCCATCACAATGTGTTTTTTCACCGCCTCTATATCAACAATCCACTCCCCCACACTATTCTTTAAGCACCTAATCTTATTCCTCTGCCTCCTAACCACAATTGTAATGTGGAAATAGGAAGTATTACGGTCCCCAAAAGCAGCTGCATTTATTCTGGACTTGAGGGCCCAGTATTCCTCTTCTTGGTGGAGGAATATTCATCAATCAAGTATTTTTCTAGTCTAATAAGAGACTCACTAGGGTTATTAGCCAAGGCTTTTTAGGTCCCATTTAATTGAGCTAAAACCCTCATCTTTCGAGTAAAAAGATTCCCAAAGACATCAACATTCCATTTCTTCACCTTCCTAGTGAACTCCTCTGTGGCTAAATGCAACTGTCTTCCTTCAGGCCAAGCTTCTCTCACTACCCTAGAAAAATCTGAGTGTAACAACCACATGCTTTGAGAGCGAAACGGTCTGTTTGCCCTATCAGTATTAGGCTTGCATAACTCAATTAGGACCAAGTGGTGATCCGAATATGTTTTGGGTAAATGGGTGACAACTACTTCTAGATAAAGTACTCTCTACAACGGGTTAGTAAAACATCTATCTATCCTTTCCAAAATCAACTCCGCCAGCTGTCTCTTATTTGTCTAAGTATATTTGGGTCCAGCAAACCCTAAATCCACAAAATTACAAGAGTCCAGAACAACTTTAAACTCCAACGCCCTATTAATATTTATTTGGTTACCCCCAAATTTGTCCTCACCACAAAGGACTTCATTAAAATCACCTATCATTAGCCAAGGCAGTGTGTGCAAGTGCCCAACTTCCTCAATATTAGACCACAAAATACGTCTTTCTACAATACGAGGACTCACATAAATAGCAGAAAATAACCAAGAGAGGTTGGAGGCACATACCTTTACAGTGGCATGGATCTCCTGCTCTGTCGAAGCCAAAAGAGAAATATCAACATCTTCTTTGTTCCACAAAACCCACAATCCACCAACATACCTGATTGTATCAGTAGTGATAAAACCATCAAAGGGCAATCCACTTATGATATCCTCAGCTCTATCTCCTCCTACTCTAGTCTTCGTAATTACCATGATCGAAGGGCGGTGATTTACAACCATTTCAAAAATCCGCCTCTTAAAATCCGATTTCAGAGCACCTCTTCAATTCCACATTAAGATATTCATCTGTATAAACTGACCAATAAGAACTTCAGCTTGACTAGGATTCATTGTGGTTGCTTCCACCATACTCCATCCTATCCTCCTCAATAGGTCCTTGAAATTCTTCCATTCCGATTTCCAGACCATCATATACTTCAGAATTCTCATTACATTTTCCCTGCAGTAGATTAGCATGTCACATTTCTTCATAGGAGCTAGAATCTGCACTAGCTTTAGCATTGGGTGATTCCCCATATTGGCTATTGCCATTCCCCTGAAATCCACCAACTTTCATTCCTAGATTGTCCACTCGGATTCGTTGAAATGGGGCACCACAGATGGCCTTCTCTACTTGCTCAGTTCCTCTGCCTCCTCCCAAGACAGAACCGGCGTGTCTGTGATGAAATTCCACCAGGGGTTGGGGGTCTGACCCCATGCAGGATGGTCCAGTGGTAGAAAACCCGTTCTGATACTGGTAGGAGTGAAAGGAAATATTTGTTTCCATGCCTTTCCCAGTCCCTCGTCACACCAATCCCACGTGTCCGTCAGTGCTGCCCTGATCTGAAGAATGATCTCGTCGGTCACTCTTATTGGTTTTCCTTGATGCCAAATCGCCCACCCAAGCCAAGGTAGAGAACTCCTTTCTTGAAAATGGCTTCCATGCTCACTAGTAAGAGAAAGGTGGTGAGATGGAGTTTTGGGGTTTGATGTGGGGTGCTGCTGTTTAAGAGATTTTGCACCCTTAATGCCCAGATTTTTTTTACTCTTGGTATTGGCACCTGGGGGGAAATTACCCTTCACGCCCTCACTCTGGAAACTCATTATCTCCATGCCACTTCCCAAGGCTTCTTGGTGTGAATTCATGAGGCATTGCTCCTCAACGACAACTCTTTGGTCAGACACATCAAGTCTAACACGTGAGTGTCCATGTGTGCTATAAGGAAAATCTGCTTTTGGAGATTTCACCATCACATCAGCCTCATTTTCTTCTCTATTAACCCCCCGAAAGACTATTTTACCCTTAGAGCTTACATCATTGTCTTGACTTTCTTTAAAACCTGACTTGGCTCGTCCATTTCTAACTAAATTCTTTCTCCTTGTTACTAACATCCAAGGCCCATAGTTTGGGTCTGAAGCCTTCTCCTCAGTTTTTTCTTGCTCCAAGTTTTTTGATGGACTAATGTTGCTCCTTTCTTGCTTATGCCCTGTTTTTTCTTGCTTATGTCCCAACCGTCCACAACAAAAGCATAGTGAGGAAATTCCCTCATACATCACTTGTTGGACCATCCTCCCTATACGAATTGACTTGACTAAAGGCTTATCAATATCTACCTGAATGCAAAGTCTTGCATAGCTTCCCCTTAAGCCAGTGGCTGTGTAAGAGTCTATTCTAAGAATACGCCCTATAGCTCTTCCAATTTCCTTCAGAACTTCCAAATCATAAAATTCTATTTGCAACTTCGAAAATCTCACCCAAACTGCAACTGAAGTTAGGTTGTCTCCAGAAGCTCTAAAATAAGGCTCCCAAGGCTTAATGGCCAGAAAATGCTCTCCAACAAACCACGGGCCTCCTTTAAGAACTTTATCTTAATCATCAGAACTGTGGAACTTAATTAGAAAATAGTCTTTCCCTAGATTAACACAATCCATCTTAGCAGTGGGTCTCCATAAGGCATTGATTTTGAAAGTGAGATAGCTGAATCCCACAGTTCTACCAAACACTTTCACTATCAAAGCCTTAGCCCATGGTTCTCTAATATGAGCCTTTGTTTCTTTAGATAACTTAATCTCAGCCATACCTTCAACCAGTGGTTCAATTTCTGTATTAGACTCCTCTCCATCATCCCCATATACCTGGAATATCACCAATCAAACTATCTTTGTAAATGACCAGGCCACGGGGAGGGGAAAACTGCCTTGCTCCTGAACTTTCCTTGAACTTCTTCACACTACGTCCCAATTCATCTTCTTCCTTGCTTGATCTTGGTGGTTCGTGATAGTACTCAGCTTCCATGACTCTCCAAAACTCTACTACTACTCTTAAAATATGACTTGACTCTTTTTTAGGTTAATTATTTATGTTTATTTGCTTTCCATATATTATTTGGGATTTTTGCCATGTTTGGTTTATTTGTGATTTTTTTTTTCTTTTGTGTTTATTTAATTGTTATCTTTTCATTTTTAGTATAATATTTGTTTAATTTGGTTTTATTGTGTTTCTTTTTATGTTGCGATGCGATATTTAGCATATTGTGTGTTATTTTATTTAAGTACATCATGTATGTTTAGGTTAAAGATTAGGGCTCATTTAATAATTTCTTTATTTAAATATAGTCTAGCAACACATAATAGAGGCTGGCCCACAAGCCGAGTGTTCTTGGGTGCCCAACACCTTCCCAAGCCATACCCAAGCTTCAGACCTATAATCTAGTATGCAGACCTATGCATCTAAATGAGTGGTCTAAAAGGCATAATATGGTTCTTAGACCTAATCTAGGTGGTGACTCCATTTTTCACCCTCCACCAGGTCCACTCCAGGCCGAGGCGTACTTCACATGAGGAAATTACTCGTTCACAGACGCTTGCACCCAAACCATTTGTCAATTATTTGCTTATTTTCTCATGCCTCATATGTTGCTCATGCTATGTGTTGTATATCCTTTTGTCGATTGCTTTTGTCTACCCATATGTGCTTCACATGTTCACTCACTTGTTGTCTATACACTATATATCTATCTCTCAGTTGTGTCCATCTATTTTTGTGTGTTTCACGTGTCTATTTGCTTGCTTTCCTATCTCCAATTTATGTATCTATTGGCTTGCTCATGCTCCATGCATTCACATGTTGTTACCTTGTGTTTCATGCATACTCCCCTTTGTTCCTCTACCCCCATACATGCTACATGTACATATCTCATAATACTTGTTTTAGTTTTCTCTATGTCATTTCCCATATGCCTTGTACATGTCCATGCATTCACATGTTGTTTCATGCATACTTATGTACATTTCTCATTCATGCTTGTTTTAGTTTGCCATGCACCATTTCCTGTACTCCTTGTATATGTCCATGCATGCGTACCTCTGTTTGTCTCTTTGTCACCCATGCATTCATCATATTTAATAGGGAATATTTTTAGCAGCTAGAAAATTTTTCTAACACCCTAGTGTCTTCAGTCACCAAAAGCATCATGAGCTTACCAAAAGATTTTTTGATCACCAAAAGCATCATCAGTCATAAAGGGAGTGTGGCACCATACAACACATTATGCCCTGACGGTCATCACGTATCAATGGGTCGTCACGTACCTAGGAGTCGGCAAGGACCTAGGGGTCTTCAGGTACCTTCCTTGACACCAGGCGACACACTCCGCCTTGACGGTCGTCAAGTATCAATGGGTCGTTAGGTACCCAAAGGTCATCAGGGACCTAGGGGTTGTCAAGTACCTTCCTTGAAACCAGGCGACATACTCCACCCTGACAGTCGTCACGTATTAATGGGTCGTCAGGGACCAATGGGTCATCAGGTACCTAAGGGTCCTCAGGGACCTAGGGGTTGCCAGACACCTTCCTTGACACCAGGTAACACACTCTGCCATGATAGTCGTCACGTATCAATGGGTTGTAAAGTAACTTCCCTGACACCATGCAACACATCCTGCCTTGACAATCATCACGTATCAAGAGGTCGTTAGGGACCTAGGGGTCGTCAGGTACCTTCCCTGACCCCACGAGACACATTCTGCCCTGACAGTTGTCACCTATCAAGGGGTTGTCAGGTACCTTCATTGACACCATGCGACACACTCCGCTCTGACGGTCGTCACGTATCAATGGGTCATCAGAGACCAAGGGGTCGTCAGGGTATGTGCCTCTTCTGGTTGGTCTCGCTAATTATGCACCCGTCGGGATGAACTCCTCATTTGACTCCCTTGAAGTCTTTGGGAATCAGTGTTCCACATATGGTTGCATATGTACTCGATGGATGGTCATTTCTTATCCTCCATATTCATACCGACGGACGGATGGTCATACCGATGGTTTAGTAATTGGGTCCCACAAACCTTTATGTATTCTCCACTCATGCATCCCTATACAGAAAGAACTTGCATGCCACGTCCAAAGACCCTACTCCATGCTTATGTGTTCAGGTACCTTCCTTGACACCAGGCGACACACTCCGCCTTGACAGTCGTCACGTATCAATGGGTCGTTAGGTACCCAAAGGTCATCAGGGACCTAGGGGTTGTCAAGTACCTTCCTTGAAACCAGGCGACATACTCCGCCCTGACAGTCGTCACGTATTAATGGGTCGTCAAGGACCAATGGGTCATCAAGTACCTAAGGGTCCTTAGGGACCTAGGGGTTGCCAGACACCTTCCTTGACACCAGGTAACACACTCTGCCATGATAGTCGTCACGTATCAATGGGTCGTCAAGTACCTTCCTTGACACCATGCAACACATCCCGCCTTGATAGTCATCACGTATCAAGAGGTTGTCAGGGACCTAGGGGTCATCAGGTACCTTCTCTGACACCACGAGACACATTCTGCCCTGACAGTTGTCACATATCAAGGGGTTGTCAGGTACCTTCATTGACACCATGCGACACACTCCGCTCTAACGGTCGTCACGTATCAATGGGTCATTAGAGACCAAAGGGTCGTCAAGGTATGTGCCTCTTTTGGTTGGACCCGCTAACTATGCACCTGTCGGGATGAACTCCTCATTTGACTCCCTTGAAGTCTCTGGGAATCAATGTTCCATGTATGGTTGCATATGTACTCGATGGATGGTTATTTCTTATTCTCCATATTCATACTGACGGACGGATGGTCATACTGACGGTTTAGTAATTGGGTCCCACAAACCTTTATGTATTCTCCACTCATGCATCCCTATACAGAAAGAACTTGCATGCCACGTCCAAAGACCCTACTCCATGCTTATGTCTTCAGGTACCTTCCTTGACACCAGGCGACACACTCCGCTTTGACGGTTGTCACGTATCAATGGGTCGTTAGGTACCCAAAGGTCGTCAGGGACCTAGGGGTTGTCAAGTACTTTCCTTGAAACCAGGCAACATACTCCGCCCTGACAGTCGTAACGTATTAATGGGTCGTCAAGGACCAATGGGTCATCAGGTACCTAAGGGTCCTCAAGGACCTAGGGGTTGCCAGACACCTTCCTTGACACCAAGTAACACACTCTGCCATGACAGTCGTCACGTATCAATGGGTCATCAAGTACCTTCCCTGATACCATGCAACACATCCCGCCTTGACAGTTATCACGTATTAAGAGGTCGTCAGGGACCTAGGGGTCGTCAGGTACCTTCCCTGACACCACGAGACACATTCCACCCTGACAGTTGTCATATATCAAAGGGTTGTCAGGTACCTTCATTGACACCATGTGACACACTCCGCTCTGACGGTCGTCATATCAATGGGTCATCAGAGACCAATGGGTCGTCAGGGTATGTGCCTTTTCTGGTTGGACCCGCCAACTATGCACCCGTCAGGATGAACTCCTCATTTAACTCCCTTGAAGTCTCTGGGAATTAGTGTTCCACGTATGGTTGCATATGTACTCGATGGATGGTCATTTCTTATCCTCCATATTCATACCGACGGACGGATGGTCATACCAACAGTTTAGTAATTGGGTCCCACAAACCTTTATGTATTCTCCACTCATGCATCCCTATACAGAAAGAACTTGCATGCCACGTCCAAAGACCTTACTCCATGCTCATGTCTTCCCTATATGGGAAGAAAAGCCCAAGATCTTGAGGCTTTAACTCCAAATCTTCTCTATAAGAAAAAAACCCTACATTTAAGGGATCTTGGTCAGCTCTACACCACAATATAAGCACTAGGCCTCCTCTTCCTTAAGGTACGTGCAATTTTCTAGCTCTTACACTTTTGAGTTATTGGAGATTCTTCTATCATTAACTTAACATTCAGAGGGTTTTTTGGCCGGCACCCCATCGGTGCTTTCTGTAGATTCTTCATCTTTTTTGTTCTTCAGGTACCTCATTCGACACGAGTGTGGATGATCAACTCACTGACGATTTTATGCATCATCAATATTGTTGATTCGCCTCATGCATATGTGGGTTATTTGATCTCATTGATTGATCAACCCACACCATAGTGCTCTTTGCTAATTTTATTGATGTTGCTCTCTCTATCGCATACTTTCTGTCTTCGCATACATTTGCATCTTTACATACATGCTCATTAACTTCTTTACCATTACACCTATCACACCTGTTCACATGCCTAATGCATCCACAATCGGTCACATGCCTTTCTTTCTTTAGAAAGGCCACTTGCATCATGTGTCCACCATTAGTCCATCTTTGCATAGCATATATATGCCATCTGGCTTAGTTTTCTTGCACGTTTCGTACTTGTGTCTCTTGCATCTTGTTTGCGCATTTGTTTGCTCCATGCATCATACCATAATCCCAGTCAACTCTCGCACACTTCCTGTCATGTGGTCCTACTGATCCATTGACTTTTTAGAAAGATGCTTGTCTCTTCAAGCTTACACCATCACCATTTTTGCCAATTTTGCTATAGAGTAAATCAAACTCAGATACATTGCTTTCTCCCATTCCTAAGGAACCCCTTCACCCCCCCCCCCCCCAGGCAATCATATGAGTACGTTTGGGTTCTTACGCCCCAGGGATCTAAGACATGGTCCGCACACTTTTTCAGAAGAAGACGACTGACCATTGGTCTCGAAGTCTATGACTTTGAGACCACCCTTTCTGGGGAAGCAATCCTCAGATGCTAAGGAGCGATAAGCCCATGTCGTAAGTTAGCTCTTCCCATTGTATGCTTTTGTTGAAGAGGTGTGCATGGGTAGGGCTTGGATATCGATTGCAACACCTAGATCGTCTCTATAGTCTTTTGGCATCACCGTGCAAGGCAACGCCAAAAGAAGGGCAACTATAGACACCTAATTTTGTTCCGACTTATATCCAAGCCCCTTGGTTCCAATGATGAGAAATCAAATCGCTACCAAAATCATCAGCATTGTGTGTGGAGCCTAGTGACTTAATAGTTAATAGAGCCCAAAATGTGATCCAAAAAACCAAATTTGAAGCCCAAAATCCTTATTTTTAAGCCCAATTTCCAAAAGGCTTACAAAAGTGTGTATTGAGTGTGGACACGCCTTTTGTAAGTTGATTTTAAAAAGGCTTACAAAGAGTGTGTACGCATGCATATGGATGTGTATTCTCTTAATTAAATGTATACGCACTCTATTGGTCGGAAGCCTAAAAAATGCTTCTTCTTTTTTTTCTTTTTTCATTTTCCTTTTTGGTGGGATTTTTTATCAATCGATTTGGTCCGTTGATTGATTAAAACATCCCACCATAAACTCTAGCCTCCACCAAGCTTATAAATACCCCCACTTTCCACCCATAACAGAAGCTCCAATTTTTATGAGCTTTTAATTGAGTTTTCTAACACTTTGATTATAGATTTTTGCTTATTTTATAATGTATCGTTTATATAGGTGTACTGTTTTTTTTTCTTAGCTTTATTTTAAATAATTTAAGTTTTATTTTTTATAAATTTTTATATAAGACAGAAATTCTCCTTTAACTTAATCTAGGTGTTTATGTATAAAACTCTTTCCTAGAAACTCGAACCTCGACTTTTATCCTTCATACGTCACAAATACTTATATTTATAGAGTGAACTTGCAAACATTTAAATTTTGAAAATAAAGCATTTTGTTTTTTTTTTGTTTTTTGTGTCTCAAGTCAAATTAGGTAAATAAGTATTAAGAGTTAACGATGATATATATATATATATATATATATATATAGATAAAAGGTGCAGTGCAGAGAGAAAAAAGAATGAAAATTTGAGTTGGAGAAAAAAAAAGAAAATCGGTGAGAAAAAGAAAAGAAAAGAGGATGCGTGGTGGTGGTGAGATGATGATGTCGTCTTCGTCCTCGTCGTCGTCTCGATCAAGGTCGGTGACGGAAACGGTGAACGGGTCACACAACTTCACAATAAGAGGGTACTCGTTGGCGAAGGGGATCGGAGTTGGAAAGCACATAGCGAGCGAGAATTTCACGGTTGGAGGTTACCAGTGGGCCATCTATTTCTACCCTGATGGGAAGAACCCCGAAGACAACTCCACCTATGTCTCTGTCTTCATCGCTCTCGCCAGTGAAGGCACCGACGTCCGTGCTCTCTTTGAACTTACCCTCCTCGACCAGACTGGCTCTGCCAAGCACAAGGTCCATAGCCACTTCGATCGCGCCCTCGAGAGTGGGCCCTACACCCTCAAGTACCGTGGCAGCATGTGGTATCTCTCTCTCTCTCTCTCTTCATCATTTCTTTCTATTATCAAATTCCAACATCACCCTTTTATTTATGTTGTTTTGTGTGGAACTGGAATTGTATTTCTATATGATCTGAAAGGATGATTAGTATGCAAGTACATAAAATAATGGGTTGGATGACACTGCTACACTAATAGGTGCTTAATCAACCATATCGTGTAACCCTCTGGAAAAGCATAATTAATTACAAGTGGTTGGGGGCAAATTTTAATTGTCTAGGTTCATCAGATTCGAGGTTGGTATTCGCTGTTGGCAGTTGTATTTGAATTGCACAATCCGTAGTCTCTTCTTATATGTGGTCTACAAGGATGGAAATATTCACAGGGATAATATGACCATAATTAATTAGAGAGCTGCACATGACTGGAGTTGTAGTGTACTAACATCTTCCCTCCTTTTCATCTACTTTATCAAGTTAAGAGGTGTGGGAGAAGACCACATCTGTTGGATGCTACCAAGAAGTAGTATGCTTGAGGTAGAGTTTCACACCACAGAAATGTTCACACCTTTGGTAGCCTTATATATATATTTGGAGGGTCAGAATGCCTGATAAAAGTGGCATTTTTCACTTGGACAGCTGCAATAGGAAAAATTCTTATGATGTATTACCTACGGATGAGGAATGTAATTATAGTGGAGTGGTGTTGCATGTGCAAGAAAAATGGGGAATTCATAAATCACTTGCTTCTTCATTGTGACATTGCTTGAGATTTGTGGTCAATGGTGTTGTGCTTATTTGGGATCTATTGGGTTATGCCTTAGAGTGTAGTGGATTTATTTTCCTTCTGGAAGGGGAATTTTGGAAGACAACGAAGGAGCAAGGTGAGCACAACTCGAATCATGAATAAGTCAAGTACAAAGAAGGCAATAAGATTGATCTTGTTTCCAACAAAAAAATAAATTAGAAAAGGATTTTGATTCTTGAATTTTTTTTTTGATAAGTGATTTTGATTCTTGAATTGAAAGCTATTCAGGCCATTAATTTTGTGATTCCTACTAAATTTTGACGAGTATCAAAATAAAGACATTCCATTGTCATCCTTGCTGTTTCCTATAACCAAAAAAAAAAAAAAAAATGGTATTAGCTCAAGATATAAACTATTCCAATGGTGAAAGTACAAGATACTCTGACATTACAAAACTTGAGGTCAAATTTTCTCCAATTAAGAGAGAGTGATGTATCTATAGAAAGATTGATTTGTCGTTAGTTCGCAAGTTTGTAGATTCCAAGATTTATATTGTGACTCAAGCAAAATCAGAAAGCCTTCGTCTAACATTTCTAATTTAGTTTCCTTGTGCTTACTATGGTCTCTTTGGAAGGAATGCACTAGGCAGACTTTTGAGGGTTTGGATAGTTTTGGAGATCAGTTGCTTGCTTTCTTTAGTGGATCTCTATTTGACTGGTCTCAGGCTTAGGGACTCCGATCTAATGATTCTCTCCCTTCTTTCCTTTGTTCTCTCCTCTTTTGTAATTAGTTTTCTTCATTGTTTTCTTTTCTATTTTGTTTTTCCTTTGTAATTTTTGGTTTACTTTGTGCTCTTAATGCATAAAGTAGTCTTTTGAATATTGTGTCAAGTGTTATACGCTTTTGAAAGTCAAAGTTATTGGGAGTCTAAGGGTTAGATTCTTTTTAATATGTATTTTTATTTCATAAGTTGTGGTTAGTTTTATAATCAAAGGGGGGGGGGGGGGGGGGGAGATCATTTGTAAGTTTTTGTAATTCATGCACATTAAAGGTATTTTGGTTATTGATTTAAATCTAGAAATTTCTAGAAGTTTCTATGCATCTTAAGTTTGTGTTATTTAAGACATTCCGAGACTTGACAGAAATGACTTGGTAGCTTCTATTAATTTCCTTTTCTGCTAAGCAAATGTGATGAAGCTATGGAAGATTAATTTGCTATTACTTTGCAAATTTGCCTATTCAAGAATTATTTTATTGGGTCCTTGTCTGAAGTCCAATTGAAGTGAAATCATGTCATTTTAATAGACTAAGTATAAGTCTTTTAGGGTTAAAATATTTTTTAATTTGGCTTTTTATTTATTAGTTATGGTCAATTTCATATTCAGGGGTGAATCTGTAATTTCTACAATTCCTGTGAATTATGGGTATTTGGTAATTTAGTTGAGTCTAGGATCTTCTAGGGTATTCTAAGTATCTTAGGTTTATTTTCTTTGGGTCCAAGTTAAATATTTATTAGGTTTGGTTTACTAGTTAAACAAGGAGTTCTAGTACTAGTAGGAATCCTATTACTACTAGCTAGTACAAGTAAGAGTCTTTTATATATATTGTGCCCAATGTATTCAAAAGGAGGTAAAATGAGTTGATTAATAATATTAAGTGTATTGAGCAATAGTCATGTTGGCCTTTGTTGGTTCTTTCTCCTTCTCTCTTCTCTTTCTTTTCTTCATCTTCTTTTTCTAAAGGTACTGTTAGACAAATTCTCTAATTTTTCTTTCATCAAAATGAATTCTTCTTTCAAGGGCCTGCCTTTACTTCATAGCTTCATCTGTTAGATCCGGCATTCTTGAGGAGCAGCAACGAAGTCATATAAAAAGAAAGCTTCTAATGTTTTTCTCTAACTCTTTTTGCAAACTTGCAATATGGTGGTCTTGTGCTTGGGAGAAATTCTTATCACTAGAATATCACATATTTTTGTGTATTATCGTTTCATGTGGACCATCAACCCCCAATAATAATAATGAACTTAATATTTTTAAATCTGAAAATGGGGAATATTTCCAACGTTCATCACCTCATGCATTGTGAAACATGAAATACAGGATAAAGGTTTTAACATATGCCAATCTGCATTTGCCTTTCCTGAATCCTGACCCAACATAAATCTGTTGGAAATGCTTTAATAGTTTGTCCACTGCTCCAAGTGACCAGTAGCTCTATTTTTTTTTTCTTTTCCATGTTGTATTTTGCAATCAATTATTATCGTTTTCTTGCCAAGAGCCTTGTATAGCTCAGCTAGCACCTCCTAGTGTTTCCAATGGAGACATCTAAGGTTCAAATCTCCCCTCTCCCATTATAAATTATCAAAAAAATCACTTTATTATCTTCTTCTTTTATCATAGTGTTTCCGCTATTCTAGTTATTTTACCTCTTCTTTCTTTGGTTTTTAGGGGCTACAAGCGATTTTTCAGACGGAATATGCTTGAATCATCAGTTTTCCTTAAGGACGATTGCTTGAAAATTAATTGTACTGTTGGTGTTGTGGTTTCTGCGGTGGATTGTTCAAGATTACACTCAATTCATGTCCCTGAGTCTGATATTGGAGCACATTTTGGTATGCTATTGGAGAATAAGGAATGTTCTGATGTTACTTTTAATGTGTCTGGGGAAAAGTTTCATGCTCACAAGCTGGTACTGGCTGCTCGCTCTCCTGTATTTGAAACTGAATTTTTCAATGGAAT
Organism: Quercus ilex subsp. ballota; assembly: GCA_032727855.1. Lineage (NCBI taxonomy): Eukaryota > Viridiplantae > Streptophyta > Magnoliopsida > Fagales > Fagaceae > Quercus > Quercus ilex. The sequence continues at coordinate 20,798,366 of CM064914.1, forward strand.
GGATGAAGACGATCAAGAAATAGTCGTTACAGATATGGAACCCAATGTTTTTAAGGTAGCCTTTCCCAAAAAACATTTTCCCCCCTCCTTCCTGTTTGGATATAATGCAGCATGGTTTGAATTATTCTGGCTTTTGTGTCAGTAGAGCCTACTATATATTTGTATGTGTTTGTAATAATTTCTTGCATGTTTGTTGAGCAGGCTTTGCTTCACTACATATATAGGGATACTCTTGTTGAAGATGAGGATTTCTTGGCGTTGAGTTCATCTTGCATACCATCTTTATCTGACACATTTGCTGCGAAATTGTTAGCTGCAGCGGAAAAATATGGTTTGCCTAGACTTAGATTGATGTGCGAGTCTGTACTCTGTAGGGATATATCTGTAGATTCTGTTGCCAATATTTTGGCCCTGGCTGACAGTTATCATGCTTCAGATTTAAAATCAGTTTGCCTAAAATTTGCTGCTGAAAACCTTGTCGGTATGTTCTTTCTGCCTTTTTTTTTTTTTTTTTTCACTTAGGTTTCTAATTTATGTCAAACTATTTCGACTTTGCTTTTATGTGCTAAGCAAAGTACAATGTTATTGTTCATTGTGGGTTTCCTACTCATTTCCCTCATAGTCTGCATTTAGGAAGTGCAGATTTTTCAACATAACAACCATATCATTATCTTAAATGTGTAGGGTACAGATAGACCAAAGAAAGGCTGTAAATAGGAAATTGGTCTTTATCACATAAGTTTGGGGTAAATTTTGAATATTTTAAAGAAAAAATGGGATTTAAATGTGAAATTCAGGGACATCTGTATAACTTTAAAACTTGAGGTACTTAAGAGTTAACATGTACATGTATTACAAAATTAAGAAAATATTAAATTTCCTAACTTCTGTGAATGTCAAACATGGATCATCAATCATGTCGCTTTATTTTTCTTGTTATTTTTATCTTCCAAATTAGTATACTAGTTCTATATATTTTATGCCATTTGGCATTTCATATTTATATCTTTATAAAATATTGATGTAACAAATATTAATAATATTTATTTCTATATTACAAATGCAATTCACATGTTACTGTTATATCATATCTTATATCTTCAAGAATCGACATATTACCTAGGGTTGTCCACGGGTCAGTTTTGGACTCAACCCGAAACCGACCCTCTCACGTCAGGTGGTGGAAGGAGAGACCCGCTGCCTACTGCTAGTAACCATGGGTTTAGTTGGATTGGGCTAGGGTAGACGGTGGTTGGATTTGTCAGGTGTTTTCTGGTCTGAAGGAGAAGAACGAACCCAGACATGGAGAGATTAAACCCTGAGAAATCAAACCCAAAGAACAAACCTAAACAACGCATAACTACAAACAAAACGGCACAAACAAGATCACAAACCCTAGATCTATGAGTTTGAAATGGGGAGAGAGAGAGAGAGAGAGAGAGAGAGGTGAGACTAAGTGTTTGTTCTGCATTGGAGTATAAGCCATCTTTTTGCGATTTAGCTCTTATGTATAGATATTTAGAACCTCACTTGTTTTTTACTTTTTCTCCGTTTTTCAAAGTACAAGTATACTTTAGCACACTTTCAGCAAAGAGCTAAATAAGTTGTTACCAAATAAATACTAGAAATCAAACTTGAGAGAGAGAGAGGAGAGAGAGAGAGAGAGAGAGAGAGATTCCACTCAGTCTGCGATGGATATGAGTTGGCGACCTTGTGACAAAGGCACTAGGCAACCTGTGAAGGTGGTAGAATGACAGATCTGAAGACCCAAGACTCGCAATCCGAGGATCTGAAGACCCAAGATCTGACGAACAGCCAAGAGGAATTGAAGCTTAAAATAGAAAATTCTAACTTGCAACCTGTTTTGGATGGGTCGGGTCCATCGGTTTTCAAACCCCCTAAACCCGCCACTTGAACCGATATCGTCGGTTGCTGTCAACAGCAACCTGCAGCCGACCAAACCACCACTCAGATTGGACGGTTTTTGGGTTGGCTGGTGTCGGATCTGGCAGTTTGGTCAGGTGGTGCTCTAATATTGCTTTGTTTTCATAATATATGTGCTTGTGACCTGTATTCGTATTGGAATTTTAAAGGCTTTCATGTGGTATTAATATGTTTAGTTGCTTTTTCTTGTCGTTTGATCTAGATGGGCATGGCATCTATGTCATTCCAATATTGTTCAATTACTTGGGAACCATGCTTTCTCAAGTTATTCATGCAACACCATAATTGGGAATAATGATAGTTCATTTTTTTTCTTGCTCTGGTTACTTATCCACAGCATAAGCAACCTTGCCCTTTTGTCCTTGAAGTTATATGTTCTTGTTAGTTCTTACAATTGCTTGGGCTTTACTGGAAGTGGTTATGAGTGTCGCAATCATTTAATCTAGTTATTCAAATTCCAAAAACTAGTCAAGCTTGGCACATGAGTGAACATGATGATGTCATAAATTCATGATTAAACAACTGCAGCACGTCCTGTTTATAAAATCTTTTGCTCTTCAGGAGGTGCTGAAGTTATTGAAAACATGGGAATCGAGAATGGAGCCTAAGGTTTTCATTAATTTTATAAGCTTTGTTGTCTATTTTTCCCTGTGTTCTTGCTTGTCCTATCCTTATCCTTTAATTTCCCTGTTTGACACAGCCGTTATGCGCTCCGATGGTTTTGAGTATCTCAAGGAGAACTGCCCACTGCTGCAATCTGAAATCCTTAAGACAGTGGCAGGGTGTGAAGAGGAATTCAGTGGAGGGGGGAAGAGTCGAAGTGTTTGGGCTCAGTTTTCTGATGGCGGTGACACAAATGATAGGAGTGTAAGGCAACAGACCTGGGAAAATGGAGGGGAACGAAGTCGAAGTTTGTGGGTCCAGCTTTCTGATGGTGGTAATGCTAGTGTTAGGAGTCCTAGACAAGAAGGCTAATAAGGTAAACATGTTTGTAGCCGCTGCTGGTATGAATTGGAAAAGGGAGGAGAGATTTAAGAACGTTAAATGAGAAAGGAGCATTGCCTCCGTTGTAACGTGTCTATTGCTTTTGCCTTTTTCTTCTTTCCCTGCTGTATGTGAAATCAATGTTTGATTGTTGGGAATGTACTGAGGGTTATATTATAGGTTGCATTAACAGATGCATTACCATGAACTTGTAATTGTCAGCGCTGGTTGTAGACTTGTAGCTATAAGAATGTAGAATACATTTTGCTGATAAACCAGTATTAACTATTAACACTTTGTTGTAGAAGCTAGCCCTGTATTTAATGTGCTGCACAACCAATTGCTTGCTTTCCAGGCTGTTGAAAAACTAATGACGTTTTCCAAGTTACTAAGGTATGATATTTTGCTAAGCGTGTGTTGTATGATATTCCAAATGTAACAAAACAATGTAGTCTCAGTGTTTAATTGGATCACAATGTCTTAATTGATTTATCCCAAGGATTAGGAGATGATGCCTGGGTTTTGGTAATGAAGGTAAGAGTACTACCTATGTGGGTAGCATTTTATGTATTTTTATGGGAATTTTACTCGCATATACGTATACACTTATCGATCAAAATCTAGGGAAGGATTAAGGGGAACAGGTATTTGTATCATGAATCTAACTATAGAGTAGCAAAACTTGAAAGATTTTAGGTAAGCCTGTTAGAAAACAAATTAATAGATTTATCTAGATTTTGATAAACTATTTATTTTGGTTAGTCTTTTATATATAGTTATTAAACCTGGATTGACCTAGCCAGTTGGACCGGTAACTCGGTGACTTGGCATCTAGACCGGTCTAGGTGTTTAAATGGACCGTTTATGCATACGATCCAGTCAAACATAGCGAGTTTGTGGTGACCTGGTAACTCGAAAGAGTTTATATAACACAGTTGAGTTTCTAAAATTTGTAAAATTACATCTATAGGTCAATTTTATTGACTTTTTGTTGTTTAATGCTTTATAATATGGTAATTTAAAGGGGAGAAAACTTAAAGAATTAAAAAAAAAATGCACTTCTTTGTCTGTCTACTACTTCCAAGACTCACATCTTATCAAAAGACTACGATGTTATTGTGAAACCTTGATTTTGAATTATAATTTCAAATTTAATTTAAGCACATGCCTATTTTTTGAAGTTACATATTTATGTTATGATTTCTCTAACTTATTTTCATATATATATATATATATATATTTTTTTTTTTTTGACCTTGCAATACGACTAGTGACCCACTGGTTGAACCGGTGACCCAGTGACCGAACTCATAGACTGGTTCAATGTCTGAGCCGGGTTTAATAACTATGCTTTTATATCTCCTGATAGGTATAGTTGTATAGGTTCTAAGTTCTATTATACATATGTGGTTATTTAAAAAAAAAAATTATAATAACATGCAATTAGGGAGACAGGTGGAGAGAGTCGAAATTTGTTGGGACAAGGGGTCCGGTGTTATATGGGCGAATTTGGTTCATCAAAAGCGGTCTTTTCAGTCTTATCTCAAATGGTTAACGGCATCTGTAGGTCCTATACCTGCCATTCCAAAAAATTGGTGTTTATAATTCTCAACAAAAAAAAAAAAAAGCTTTTCTCTTTTCTCTTTTTATATACTTATTTATTTTTTTATAATTTAATAATTAGGGTAGTGTAATTTGAAAACTAAACGTTTATATTGGAAAAACTAGTTATGTTATAAGTCTCTTGATTAATTAGTTTTGCTTTTCACTGACTTATAATCTGTGTATTGAATGGTACTTACTACTTATGATTTGTATTCAAATAAATAGCACAAAAGAGGGAATTAAATGATTGTGTCCTACGAGAAATTTTAAATTTTTTGACATCCAATGATGGGCAAATATTTCTTTGAAATGATAAAGTTTGATGACTGCTGATGTTTAATGGTTTATCACATTTTTCAATAAGTCATTAAAATTAATTAATTATGAAAAAAAAAAAAACCCCTTTTTAGTATATGGTATTGTTAATAAAATGTTCAAAATTTAAGAAAGAAGAGTGATGTGGGGATTTTATATAGTGGTACTGATGGATTTTTTAGTAAAATTTTAATCCAAACACACGTCATTCTTATTGCAAATGTTAATTGTAAAGTATTGTGGGGTCATGGGCCCAGATCATACAACTGGATTTTGAGATTAAGGCCTAAGCCGAGGATAAGGGGCCGTTCGAGGATGGGTAAGTATAGCCAAGGAAACCCATGCTAGTGGATAAGGAAGACAATATTGAACATAATGACCTAGGAGTTTTTGCCGAGGATGAATTTGTCCTCGGCTAGCCAAGGGCGAGATCTGTAAAGGATGCTTGCCATCTAGAGGTGCGATCCATGAAGTTTTGGAAATATGGATAAGTACTGCAGGAACAAAAGATAGAAGAATCCCAAAATATCTTAGGAAAAGCTGCTGTCACCGCATTGAATGCACCCCAGCTAACTCCTTGGCCGCATTAATGAGGAAGTGATATCTGCACAGTATTATTGCAGCCTTACAACCACCCCAGAAGACTTCTAGAGGGGGCTGATGGGACAAGTATCAGGATAAACCATCAACTGTCCACGTGTTGGGTAAAGGTGAAGGAATAGATGTAGTATTAATAAGGGTAGAAACTTAGAGAAAGGGGGGCCGACAATTGAGAGAGAAAGCACTGTAGAAATCTCAAGAACTCTTGTAATAATTCTCATCCAATATTTACTAAAACAAAGCCCCTCTGATTGTGCTGAGGACAAACTCTCCTTGATAAACTCAGTTCATCTTTGTTTGATTGTCATGAACACCATATTAACTGTTATTCATACACTAAAGCCTAGCTCTTTGACCCACTCTCTACAAATTCATTGTACTGGGCTCACTAGGCTAAGCTCCCATACATTTTGGGGCCTGGTCTGAAAATCGTGTCCCTACATATATATATATATATATATATATTCAAAAATCACAATGATGTGATTAAATCTAGAATTAGGCTATACATGAAAAAAGTATATCATATTATCTTAATAAGGTTAAAGAAATTAAAGTCGTACCTTGTGAAAGAGAAAAAAATTGTGATAGTTTAATCATTATAAAGTATAAACTTTGATAACCTTGTTGTGTGCAAATAATATTTTCTTGGGTGTGTTCAATACTTATTTCGAGATTAAATATAGAGACAAAGAGAGATTAATATTTGAAAACAAATCCATTTAATGGTTTTTGTTTACCGGATAAGTTTGAGGCTTTTTTCGAGTGTGAGTATTGCTACAAAATTGCTGATGTTATGCTTGTAAGGGAAGCCTGTCTTCTTCCTCAATTGCATTCGATGATTTTGAGATTGAATTCTAAGTAAATAAATTAGCAATTTCTCAAAAAAAAAAAAAAAAGTAAATAAATTAGCAGATAAAACAAAACAATTACTTAAAAATAATATTAAAAAAATCCTGTAGTCTACACATGAGGTTTAGGGAGGAAGAAAAAGGAGAAGGATGAAGATAACTGATGAAATACTAATGATAAATTGATAATATGGAGTAGGACTTTCAACAGACAACATATATAGAATTCTCAAGGTATGGAGAAACAATTGAACCATAAAAATGTCTTTAGGGCTGGATCTTTCGGTTTCGTAGTTTTTTTTTTTTTTAAATGCTTTGTAGTTGAATTGCTCAATATGTTTTTAGAAAATCTAAACTACAATTTAAAATCTTCCAAATTAAAGTAGAGTATAGGATTGGAATATTGGATATTTGTTATCCAATTAGTGGAGAAGAAGTATAATTCCTTTTTATAGGGAATCAAGTAGTTTCTCTTTTTTGGACTCCAAACTTAATCTATCCTCTTTCTTTCTCCTCGGAAGATTAAGATTGTGTGAAAAAAAGAAGAAGATTAACATCATCTAGAATTTATACACTTGGAAAATTAAGATCATCCGGGGATCTATGGTGAAAAAACATAAAAATAAAAAATAAAAAATAAAAAAGAAAGAGAGAAGAAGTTATAAGATAGAATAAAAAAGTGAAGAAAACAAAAGGTTAATATCAATTTTTATTTACATTATTTAACATTTTTGTTCATTCTAATATCCATTCTGTATATTGACCTAACAAATAAAAAATAATGTTAATCTAATTATATTTAATGATAAGAATAAATTAGAGTCCTGGTAGTATACTATTCTTTTTTAATTCTTTAAAAATCTAAAAATTTAATAAAATTTCTGCAATTTGGTGAAGTCACGTGGCGCAACCACGACGTCTAAGCCCAACTTTTATTATATATAATATGATATTTTTTTTTAATCTCAAAAATAGAAATGATCTCCCGAACAATTATTTTTTATTTATAGTATTTTCAAAATTGTTCTTAAAAGTGGAAACCAAACGTGTATAATATAAAAATTATTATCTAAAAAATATTTTTAATTTCAATTTTTTGAAATTTTTTTTATATTTAAAAAAAAAAAAAAAAAAAAAAAAAAAAAAAAAAAAAAAACAAACAACCATCCTCCTACCAATCGGCCTAAGGATTCGTAAGACAACTAAATCCAAAGATTTAAAATTTTTAACTTTGGTCCAAACAACAAATAGCTGAAGTGTTAAACACACGGACATTTGGAAAAAGAAAATCCAAACATTAATTTGAATATATTAAAAAAAAAACTTCAAATAAGTTAACAAACAAATTGGTACCAGTAGCATCACGCACAAATTTTAGAGTTTTTTGTTCTGGGAGGGACATCACGACAAGATTAAGCTAGATGATCATTTTATTTTTTTAATTTACAGGAAAATATTCAATTTCGAGGAACAAGAATCATTTTTATTTGGCCTAAATTTAAAATCTTATACATATAAATATACTATGTAAAAAGGGTAAATTACTTTTTAATCATACTACTATTAAATCCCAAAATTCCAACAAGTAAAATTCAAAGTTTGGCAGGGAGGGATTATTTGGATAAAAATCCTTTATATTGCACATCCCACAAAACCACATCTTGCTGCAAGATGATTTTTTTAATAATTGAATTTTATAAAATAATCAGAGTTTAAAAAATAAAAAATAAAGATAAAAATAAAGTCCTATGCCATATTATAATTGATAGAATATAAAATGAGATAAAAGATATTTATTTAGATTCTCTTATTTGTAGATAAAAATTAGCTGAAATAGTACAATGAGACTCATTAATAATATCAAGAAGTGTAATAAAACTCATGAATAGTGTCAAAAAATAAGCTGAATAATAAAATAAATTGGCAAAAATAATATTGCCAAACAATCGCTAATAATAAGAATAAATCCCATTTTTGGAGAAGGAAATTGTGTTGAAGTTGAATAGATATTACTGCCATTTTATTTTATATATATATATATATATATATATTAAAAAAAAAAGAAAAAAAAAGAAGCAGAAGAGAGGAGATAGCAGCTAGAAAAAACAACCTTTGAATAAAACATGTTTGAAGTTACATTGATGAACACCCTTGCCAAATAACAGCCATATTTTAAAAATTTCGTTAGTTGCCCGGTTTAAGAAGAAATAGTAAAAATAACATCTCGAGTTTTTAAAACTTGAGATTTATTTTAGAACTCGAGTTTTAAAAAGTCGAGTTCAGTGTTTTTTGCCCACCTTACGTGGACAAAATTGCCACGTGTGCCACGTAGAAATCGAGTTTATAAGACTCGAAATCCACTGCTTAAAACTTCCACAGCACCCTTTCAAACAGCTCATTTCAAAATCAGAAAATTTGAAACACACACTCACTTGAACACCATTTCGCTCCGCCCTCTCAAACTCACTCACTCGTTCACTCTCAAGCAATCGTACCCCAGTACACCAGCAAATTCGTAGCCCAGTGCTGAAGCAATCGTTCATTGTCAACGCCGTTGCCGTTCGTAGCCCACCGTGCCGAAGGTACTCTCTATTTCTTCTCAATACTTTGTCGTTTTTGCTTCTTAGATTCCTCTGTCTGTCTCTCTCTTTCTCCAATTTTAGATTATGGAATTTCATGATGTGACCTAGGTTTTTCGTTTTTCAATTTCGGAGCTGTTTGGGTTTTTTTTTTTTTTTTTGTGTTTTTTTTGTTGGTGTTCTGAGAAGATGGTTATGTTTTGGCAATGACATTAGTTTTTATGTGATTGTTAGAGTTGAAAAAAAAAAAATTTTAATGTGGCATTTCAAGGAAACCCAAGTACCCATTTTTGGATTTGATTCAAAGATGGCATTTTGGAACTTTGATTCACTTTTTGAGGCAAATAGTTTGCTGAAATATTGTTTACTAAGCTTATTGGGTGTGGATTACTTTGCTGAAATACGTTGCTAGTTTTTTCCTATTTATGGTTTTGTATGGGTTTTGCTAGTTTGGGTTTGTAATGCTTTTGTTTGGTTTGGTTTGGTTGCTTTAGAGACTTGGGAAAACAATAGACATTGAACAGTTTCCTTATTAGAGCTTCGGGTTCAGTGTGGTTTGATGGGAAAACAATAGACATTGCACTAAATGTGATTCACGAATTTCAAATCACATCGACTTCCCCACAATGGGTCATTGAAAATAGTACTATTACTACTAGAAGTCTAGAACTATAATTGTTTTAGATTCTTTTGTTGAATGGTCGTGTTAATCACATGCTATTTAGAAAAAGCTGGTTTTGTTGCCCATTGTATTGTGTAACTTTGGAGGAAAAATCCTCATATATTCCATCCCTGAATTTTCCCTAAGGATTCATGATTGGGATGATTTTGTTCCCTACTTTTGTACTTTCTCTTGTAGGTTCCTTTTCTTTGAATGATAAGTCTTATTCACCGAAAATAAAAGGATATATATATATATATATATTAAAGGATTGATGTACTATAATGTTTGGTGTTTTACTAGAGTTAGGTCAGTTTTTGTTACTATTTTCAATTGTAGAAAACTAGCCTTAAAATTTATAATTTGTTATTATTATTCAATTAAAAAGTATTAGTTTGTTTATTAGTTGAGACTACCCGAATTTAATATTAGTCATAAATTTTATGGAAAATGTCAATTAGGTGATATTCCACCTTCTCATATACATGGCAGATTTTGTTATGAATTTAATTAGTAAATTTTACTATAATATGAGAGAAGATAATACAATTTCCTTATACTGCTAAATACCAAATAATTACTACACTTTTGATAACTTTCTATGTTGATTCATTGAATGTAATCTGTTTATCTGATTTGAACTTTTTTGAATAGTTGATTTTAACTATCGTGGTCTTCTGACTGTGCACTAGTACCATATCCCTTACCTTATAAGTCATCAATGTTAAAATTTGGCAGTTTGGTGACAAATTTGTATCACAGTACTAGTTTTGTTTTGTTTTTTTTTTTTAATCAAATATTACTAGTCTTGTTGTTTAAATGAACTCAAAAAAAAAAAAAAAAAAAGTGTTGTTGTTTAACGGTGGGCTGCTTGAAAAGTATTAAATATAGCTTGAAATATGGGTTATAAGGAATAGGACAAACTTAAGTATAGTATTTTATGTGCTGTTCTTTGAGTTTATCCCTGTTGTTCTTTTATTCTTTCAATTGAAAGCGTTAGGAATTTGCATCTAGAGTGTCATCTTGATTTGTATCCTTTGTTCATATTTGGTAGTGCTATCCTCTCTTACTTTATTTATTTAATTAAAAAATTAAAATTTTTATTTATTTACTTAATTAATTAAATATGTAGCACTCTTTGCAGTATGGAGCCTCAAATTCATGACGAGCCACATATCTTGGAGCCTGGTCCTAGTATTGGGTCATTGTTGACGCGACAACGACATCATCGATCAGAGGACATATGGAATGGCGAGGTGAAATATCTAGTTCTAACAAATGCTTTAATTTTTACGTTATCTTTGACTTTTAGTTAGTAAGTTCCTTCAAAGTTGTATTTATAGTTCTAACAACTGCTATAATTTTTATTGATTTTGCAGGACCCGGGCCACCTTACGTGCCGTGGTCGCACTAAGGAGATGGCAAACGTTCAAATGCGCGATAATCGGGTGATCGACATTATCAAGTTGCTACGGCTTGAAGGATTGTTTAGGGCCCCTTCTAGAGAGATAGATTATTGCCTTATAACGGCCCTAGTTGAGCGATGGCGGCCGGAGACTCATACATTCCATCTTCCACACGGTGAGATGTCAATCACCCTACAAGATGTGGAGGTCATTTTCGGACTTCCTATAGACGGTGAGGTCTTGGTTGGGCCGACTGTTGTGTTAGATGGAAGTTGGAGCACTGTTTGCATGGAGTTTCTTGGTTTTACTCCGGCGAATGACAACAAAACCTTGGTGGGGCAAAGAATTCTTATCAGCCGCCTTCTTGAGGCCATTGCAGCGCCATTGCCTGATGACGCAACGGAAATTCAGATACACAAGTATGCCCGGTGCTATATTTTAGCGCTACTAGGGGATAAGCTTTTTATGGACAAGTCGGGAGATAGGGTGCATCTGATGTTTTTGGAGCAATTGCAGAACCTCCATGATCCACCACAGTATAGCTGGGGTAGTGGTTGCCTGGCCTGGTTGTATAGAGAGTTGTGTCGGGCAAGCGAGAAAGGGGCATCGCAGATTGGTGGAGCGTGCACCTTGGTCCAGTATTGGGCATGGGCAAGGTTGCCATTCTTGTGCCCGAGGATAGAGCCCCCACCTGGATGTGATTACGGCCCGTGGCCGTATGCTCCACTTGCCTTTAAGTAAGTAATTTTTTCGATATTTAGTGTGTTATACAATGTACTCTTCTTAGTAACTAAGTAGCTACTTATTTTATGTTATTCGCTCGTAACTGTAGGTGGGTGCGGGTGCCAGGCTCGAAGAGTAGGCCATCCGGGATGGCCTTGGTCCAGTATCGTGAGCAATTAGTTACAATGAAGCCGAACCAGGTAATAATATTCAAATATTCTGTTCGATTATGTTAATTTTCCTTAAGAATATGATTGCTTCATACTTTAACATATCTGCCGTTTTAATTTTTGTTTTTCCTTGTATTCTCCCTTGTTTCACATTTTAAGATGCTATGATAATTGTTTTTTTGTTTCTATTGTAGATTGTGTGGCAGCCATACGAGGCACACTTTGTCCACCTTCCTGACTTCTGCGTTGCAGGGAGGGGTACGTGGACAGCAAGGGTGCCGCTTGTGTGTTTTTGCATAGTGGAGACACACCACCCAGACCGTGTCCTTCGACAGTTTGGGTTGGCGCAAGAGCGGCCTGACCATGTTGTGTACGATGAAAGGCTACATAGAATAGACTTGCGTGGGAAGGTGGAAAAGAATTGGAGGCAGGAGCATGAACCATATATCATTTCATGGAATAGCAGAGAACAACGAGTTTGCCGTGCACCTCCTCAGACTGGTGAGATGGCCCACGATCATGACTATTACAAATGGTACGGTCCGGTCACTCGAAAGTATATCGACCACAACAGTGCTAGATTACATCAGTTGGTAATGTGTTCTAATTATATTTTATTGCTTGCTTTGTTTTTTCTTTAGTACATGTACGAACGTAGAATCAATTGATTTCTTCTTTCAACAAATTTGGTTTGATCTTACTGACATCCAATTAAAAAGAGTTTTTGTTGCATATAGTATCATAATAAAACTTTCACTTCTTAGTTTAGATGAGTATTTAAGTAGATTAATAAGTATTATATTATGCATTCTATAATTGTTACATAAATGTGGAAAATTCTGATTGTACTGGTTCTTTCTGTGTTTCAGATTGAAAGTCATTTAGCGTTGTTGAATTGGCTTCCTGTAGGCAGCCGAGAACATAATCATGTCCGGCGCATCCTATATAATGTGGCTGGGCTTGGCGGTGATCCTACAGCCACTGGGCAGGCAAACAACCGTACTGAGACTGAATTAGCAACTACTGCAGCCCCAAGCACAAGTGCAGCACCCGTAACTACACCGACCCGTGGCCGGCGTGATACTGGAAGCCCAAGCACAAGCGCAGCTAGGGGTCGTGGTCGGCTTGCTACAACAAGCCCAAGCACAAGCACAGCTAGGGGCCGTGGTCGGCCTGTTACAGCAAGCCCAAGCCCAACTGCAGCTAGGGGCCGTGGTCGGCCTGCTACAACAAGCCCAAGCACAAGTGCAGCTAGGGGCCGTGGTCGGCCTGCTACAGCAAGCCCAAGCACAAGTGTAGCTAGGGGCCGTGGTCGGTGTGCAACAACCCCTCGGGTTGTAAGTAGTCCTGAGATACCTGCTCCCATCCCGCATGCATCTCCCCAGCCTGAGGTCCCTCCACCCATCCCAGTTGCATCTCCTCAGTCCGAGGTCCCTCCACCCATGGTAGATGTATCTCCTCAGGCTGAGGTCCCTTCACCCACCCCACCTTCGCAGCCCAGTCCCTTCACCCCTCCTATGCACCCTGAGACACCCTTATACCCACCCACCAGCTCCAGTGCACTCACTTTACCCATGGGCCCACCCAGTACTGAACCCATGACAATGATCCCTACTCCTGGCCTGTACGTAGAGCATCATTACCCACCTACCTCATCCTCATCCGACCCTCTAGGACCTCCGGTAGGGATTGACCCGCTACAGCCAGATATTGATGTACCGGACGAGCATCCCCCTCATCAGCCGTCACCCCCACGAGGTAGACCGCAACGTGCTAGAAGAGCACCCACTTGTGGGACAGGTGGACACAAAATAGGACACAAAGGCAGCTCTATGGTACGATAACATTAATTACGATGTTTATGCCTATTTTGCAATATGCAATTTATTCTTACCATTACACCGAATATTGATTGTATGCACCTAATGTCTTTGCAGCACGATGATGAGCCTAAGGCTGATGCCCCGCAGCCTCCTCCCCCGCCCAAACATTACACGAGGGTTAAAAAACGCAAAATTGGTGAACATTGAAAAAGAGGTTTGTTAAAGATGCATGCAGCAAATTAATTTGTGTTATGGATGGTGCATGTGAGATATATGTCATAGTAAATTCTCAAATGTCATAGTTTTTGTATGTTGAATTCAATTGGTTTTTGAGAAATATTGCAAGTTTTTGAGTTTTGAAAATTTATCTTTTTTGTAGTTTTATTAACTATCTTCTTTTCACTAATAATACATAAAAAATGATTCTATACTTTGTCTTTATCCCACTATGATGCATTAAAGATGAGATGGTGTATGTTTGTTCCCGAAGTTATGTTTTTGTCTAACTTTGGAGTTAACTTTTTATTTTTTATTTTTTATTGACAGGTTGTTAACCGGTACATTGATGAAGGTGTTGTAGAACTTGTCCCTGGACGAGAGTTTTTGTGAGGTTCTTTTCAGTTTCTATCTAGACGAGAGATTTTGTGATGGATTTGAAGAAGTATTGGCACGATATAGAGAATTGGTCCCTGTTCTACGACTTGCGGGTTTGAATCTGACTATTCTTTTCACCTTCGTTTTTTTATTGGTCTTTACTTATGGTATTTTTGTCTCCCCTTCCTGCAATAGGGCCAACATCATTTGCTCCTGTCATTGAAATGGCCATCACTATTGTTGAGCAAAGTGGTGGCCAGTATCATGTGTTATTGATAATTGCCGATGGACAGGTACCTTGTCTCCGCTCTTTTCTTTGTAACAATTTATAGTAGACTCCTGATCAAGATGAACATACTTTAAAAATTGATATTATTCTGTAATTTCTAGTACCAAATATCAGAGGAAAAAGAAATAATTTAGTGTTAAATGATGAAAGTGCTAGATTTCAAGAAATTATGAAGTTTTCGGAAGTTGGGCAGGCTATTCAACTATTGATCAATTACTTTGGTAGAGCTAATTTGTCCAAATGTAATTCCATTTACAGGATGGTTGGTGGTATAGCCCATTTCAGTTATTTTTGGGTTGTATGAACCAGTAGTCCCATTTTGATTATCTTAAGGAATTGTTTTCATGTAATTTGAATTTGTTTGATGTATTGTTGCATAAAGTACTGCCATGATTTTACAAAATTCATGGTCTTCTTGGGGGCTATTTTGATGCATTCTCGTTTAACTTTTAAATTAAAAATCAAGTTATATATAGCAGAAATCATAGATCTTAATGATTGCAATTTTGATGATCATGAGATCAAGAGAAGCCTGAATAGTCCCCCTCCCCCACTTAATGCAGGGTCTTTGGCTTCTCGCCTTTGTGCGTGCATGTTTGCATGTGCATGGGTACTGCATGTAGCCCATTCTATGCCAGCGGCTGTTGTTCGGTTTCCTGACTTACAATGTCACATTTAAAAAGCCATTTTTGATAAATTATATCTTTTTAAATTAAAAGAAACAATAAAAATTAAAGGTGTATTCATAAAATTGAATGGAGACGTTGTGTAATTTTGTTTTAAGTTGCTTCAATTTTGTGCTAAACTACAGGGCGGACCACAATGTGCAAGATTTAAGGGCTAAACTCTTCCCTTTAAAAATAAACAAGGCCGTGGCACCTGAAGCTGTGCCCTTAGTTCCATTGCTAGGCAAAAGGAAAGAGAGATCTCTGTCTTCATTGGGGATTAGTACACCAAGCGTATCAGCCCAGTCTGGTCTGACTGGGAGAAGAATGAAAAGTGCTGCAAGAAAGCGTCATTCTCTACAGGAATCCACTCATTCTAATGATCAGTGAAGGTGCAAGGTGTTAGACAAAGAAGAGCTGTCTCTAAGGGATTGAAGTTGCCAGCACAAGCCATGGTTAAAGCAAATAGTAAACGTGACAGAAGATTTAGTCCAATTTGGTTCTCATTAGTCACTTCTAATGATCAGTGAGCTTTTTATTCTTTGGTGTAATAAGATAATTCATCATCAAAGAGTTATTCTATCCTATCTCCATTACTGAGTTTTGGTCTTGTGCTTAATGGTTTCAGGGGACAAGATGCACCGTTGCCACAGATATCCTCTTGCTACTTGAGGGTTAAGTGAGTTTCATTAACCCCACTTCCTGCTGTCCACTTGTATTATTGGTTTGTTTATTCTTGTCCATATTAGTTATGACAAATAAAAAAATTTGTGGCTGAAGTCATTCTCTACACCATGTTTGTCCGTTTTGGTATAAGTTCAGCGGTATTTAGGTATTTATGAAATATTAGAATGTTATTGTTATGTTACTCTTAATATGTTCTAGTCCAAGTTGATGACGCCTTATTTGGAGCATGGGGTGTGTCTTATCATTTTTCTTAATTTTTTTTTCGGTTGATTGATAGGTGCAAGGTTTTGACTGAATACTTTTTTGTCACATTCTTTTAAAAACTTAATACAGTGCAAGTGAAGATTTATTTAGGGAAAAATGACAGATTAGAAAATCAGCATTTCTATAGAATTTTTGTAGTAATTTCTCAGATACATATTTAGTAGTCTGGAATTTTGTTTCCCTCTTTGGACAAGGAATATCAAGTAATTCTACATAAACATAATTTGTCAATTCCAATAGAGAAAATTTAATATCATGGATTTTTATAATCTTGCAACACCTTATCAACCAATTGCTGAACCTAAGACATAACAACTCTGAACATATTCAGGTGGAACTTTCTGATCAAGAAAAGGAAAAGTAAACAATCAATAAGAAACATATTATTTAGTATAAAACCTAAAGACATAAGCAGAAAAACCATAAAAATGTGCTTGACTAAAATTTACTCATCCAGGTGGGGAGGGGTGGGGGAGGGGTGGTGTCTTGCAGAACACCTATCAATATCAATATTCATTGAGTGGCATCTTTTCCTGGGTTAGTTTGGGTGCTTATTTTCTTCGCCATTGTCCTATTCTGACTTCCCTTAAGTTTGTTCTGCTGTTTGAAATACCACATGCAGTCATGGATTAGGCTTATCCTGCATTAACTAAGATGATTTACGGTCAGTAAAAGTCTGTTCATTGCTCTTAGTTATTGAGATAACAAATTACAAGATACCAAGCCAAATCCAATGTGTTGCTTTCGTGTATGGTCTGGCTTGAATATTTTACATAGGCTTTTGTTGTATGGTCCAGAAGTTGACCTTTCATTACTATCTGGAATTGAAACTGAAATGATTTCGACCAAGTGCATCTTCTTTTACAAGATTTGAGAACTCAGTCCTTAGAGTTCTAATGCATCTTATGATTATTCCCACCTAATCCCCCTACCTTTCCATACAAAGACCTAGGCCCTATTAAAAATGATAGGAAAGAGTGAAATAGTTTTACTTGACAACCTAGCTATTGCGGAGAAAAATATGGTGAGAGTATTGTACAATAAATCTGTAACCCAGAAACCGAGGTACTAAAATTTTTGTTGATGGAATGCAGCTGTTCATTTCTTGTTAATTGTCTTTATTTTTTTAATATATATTTTTATTATGATTGGAAACTGTAATAACATATCAATGGAAATGCCAAAGGGTAGCACTATTCGCTAGGGATCACGCCTCATGAAGTGGTACATATGCTGGATATGGAATGCTTTTCATACTTGAATCGTGCTTTAGAGAGCTCACTATCTCCAATAGTAATCTTTGCCACAAACAGAGGGTTTTGCAATGTGAGGTATGAAATTCTTGTGCACCTTAAAAATGTTGGAGTGCGTCTTCCTTGACCATCTTTTTTACCTTAATAAGCAACTTGTTACATATGAAAGTCACTGTTGCCAGTTGACAAGTCATAAATCTTAAAGCAGAAATTGAATGCTCACATGAATTGAGGCTAATGTGATTCTATTTGGCTCATATGAATTGGGATTTCCAAGTTTTATTTTACAGGAAACAGAAGCAAAATCAAATTTCACATTCATAATCATTGTTTATATGGAGGGTTGGGTGATAATTCATGCCCACAAAATAAAGTTATGAGTTTGCTTTTTAGTTTTGAATGGAGCGTATATCTCCCAAGTGAGATCCATGTCAATCTATTGTGGATCCACGTGTATTTGTGCAATTTTAACAATATATTCTAGAACATATAGTCATTGTTGATGGAATTAATTTTTAAAACACTTGATTACTGTATATTGGAGGAGGTAAATGGTAGGTCTTGTCCATTTCTGTTGAATTGCAGGCATTAAATAAGCCTGAAGATTTTCCTTACTACAGGGCATATAGAAATAGTTTTAGGCCTGGTCTATGATGTTTATTGCAAAAATTAACATCAGAAGCCCACTTTGTCTATCTGCTTCAGATTTAATTTAATAGCCTTTGTTAAAACAAGGCCTACAAGATTATGCATATATTGTTGTTTATGCATTGTAAAAGAATTTGTTTATTTGTTGAAGCCTGATATGCTATAGATTTTTTATTTGTTTATTTAAATTTTTATATGCTATGATATGCTATAGAATTTGTTTCCTTCAAATCTTGGTCTTTTTTGGCTTATCGTATCATTATTCTTGCAGGGGAGAATTCAACTTGAGCAATTTTGAAGATGGTGTTATTTCTTTTGCATTTATGGTAGGACTTCTTGTGGCATCTCCAATAATTGCATCCTTGTCAAAATGGTGAACACCTTGTGCAGTATATAAGTTGCTCACTAAAATAATATCAGTGTCTTATCGTTTACCTTATTGGGATCCAAGTTCTTATACATAACGCAACATTGCACTTGCAGCCACAATCCCTTTAGGCTTATTGGAGTTGGGTTATCTGTTTGGACATTGGCTGTAATTGGGTGTGGTTGTTCCTTTGATTTTTGGTCCATCGCAATATGTCGCATGTAAGTTTAACAAAACTGTTGCTTTCAAGAACTGCACTTTTTTTAGTGCCTTTTATCACTTTCATGTACTAGATTGTGAATTTTAACGTGCAAGTTGTCTGTCTAGGCTGGTTGGTGTTGGAGAGGCTTCTTTCATAAGTCTTGCAGCTCCATTTATAGATGATCATGCTCCTGCTGCTCAGGCTTGTTTGATTTTGCTTCATCTTTTAGTTTCTATTTGTAAGTTTTTATTGAACTTTTAGAATTTTTCTGAATTTTCTAATTATTTATCTGCTGATTTTGCATTTATTTTATATAATTCTTTGTCATGGCGCCAGAAAACAGCATGGCTTGCAAAAATTTACATGTGCATACCAGCTGGAGTTGCTCTAGCCTATGTTTATGGTGGATTGGTAAGTTTCATATTTGGGTAGCTAAACCTCCAGATTTTGTAAAGGAGGTGCCTGCTCGCCGCCAGACCCTCATGTACACAGCAACATGGCCAAAGGAGGTTCGAAAAATTGCTGCAGATCTACTGGACAATCCTGTTCAGGTTAACATTGGCAATGTGGATGAGCTTGTCGCAAACAAGTCCATCACGCAGGTGTGAAACATATTTTAGTATCATTGCTTGTCATAATTTAGTGTGAAGCATATGTGGAAATATCTCTTTATTTGTTTACTCCTTTATTATGTATGTGTTTTGGTAAAGTTTATGGTCATTTGTGCTATAGTTACTTGATATTTCTATATTGGCATCTTGCAGCATATTGAAGTGTTGTCATCCACGGAGAAACACAGACGACTGGAGCAGATATTACAATCTCAAGAACCAGGATCAAAGATAATTATCTTTTGTTCAACCAAGAAGATGTGTGATCAACTTGCCCGCAACCTTACTCGCCATTTTGGTGTTGCTGCCATTCATGGAGACAAATCGCAGGGTGAGAGGGATCATGTGTTGAGTCAGTTCCGAACTGGGAGATCTCCAGTTCTTGTAGCCACTGACGTTGCAGCTCGAGGGCTGGATATCAAAGACATCATGTTGGGGACTCTATTTTATAGTCACATTATCTACGTTTTGGTACTGCATTCTATGGTACATTATTTTCCAAGGATCAAAATTTGGGGCAATGATATATCCTGAAACAATATCTACTGCATATTTTGGATATTGGTTTAAGTCTTTTATGAACCCTCATCCCCTGAGAATTTTTAAAACACATTACGTGGTTGAAGTTTTAATTGTAGCTGAATGAAATTTCGGTTAATTGTAGCTGGTTTTGGTTCTGGTTTTGGTTTTGGTGGTCGTGATGGGGGTCGGGGTGGACGTAACGATTTGGGTTATGGTGGAAGAGGTCGCGGATATGATAATGAGTCACGTGAGAGGTAATGGAGCTTTTTTTTTTGTTCTTTTTTTAACCGCAAATCGGTGCATTTAAATTTATATATTGGGTTTGGTGCCTCTAGAGAATGAAGTCCTCCCATTGTACCATGGTAGAATTATTATTTCAGCCTAACAATTTCTTTGCAGGTTTTGTATTTGTTAATATTTACTTGTATAATATGCATAAATTGGAATTTTGCCTGAATTTTTTTTTATCTGCATTTTTGGATTTCATTTTGCACAGTGGAAGTGTTTTCCTCTTTTCTTTGTCATTGTGGCCACAGCTTTTTGGAGGGGAGTAAAACCAATTCAATTAGGTCTTTTAATTTCAAAAGCTTGTTTCTCTCTCTCTCTCTATATATATGTGTGTGTGTGTGTGTGGTGTGTGTGTGTGCGTGTGTGTATAGTGGGTTGGGGAAGCTTTTAGTCAGGACTTTGTTTCAAACACTTGTTTATTTGTATATATTATTTTTGTGTGTGTTGGACTTCAAATAATAGGAATTAATGTCTGAGTTATCAAAGAAAAAAACAAGAGCCATGATAAATGTGTAGTTTGCACTTAAGAAGAGTATTTTGAGAAGTAATGTGTGATTTTTTACTGTTTGAGACAGGTTTGACTGTGGTAATAACTATGGACAGGATAGAGGTCGAAGCCGGAGCCCCAAGGGGCCTGCTTGGGGTGACCGCAATAAAGTTTGAACCGTGAGCGCAGCCGCAGTTGTGAGCGCAGCCCGCCACGCAGTTTTCACCAAGCAATGATGGAAAGGAGTCGGCCAGCCTCACCACCTCAACACCAGCGTGGGCCGCCTTATAATAGTGAGAATGCAAGGGAACGCAAGGATTCACCAGCGTGTGCATACATGTGCTACCGGTATGTTCATACTTGACTGCCCTTTATCTAAGTCAATTTCCTTCATTAGTGTATTTTCCATACTTTGTTGCTAGGAGTCTCATGTGAGACTGAATATGTAAATCAGCTTATTGGAGAAGAAAGCAGCAGCTGTGCCCTGGACCCTGCTCTTATGCGTTATGGTCGATTGGATCGTAAAATTGAGTTTCCACATCCTAGTGAAGAAGCAAGAGCTCGCATCTTACAGGTGAGTCATTTGGGGGAGTACTTTCGTTGATGACTGCTTTTATCTTTGTTATGTGCCAGACTCTTATTGAAACATTTTCCTTCATATGTTAGATCCACTCAAGGAAGATGAATGTTCACCCAGATATAAATCAAGCTTGAATTATTATGCCTAGATTCTGTTCAATTTCACGGTTTAGATCATGCAAAGGCAGGACTTCTGAAATGGTATTATGTGCCCTAAATTTCAATGAAGTCAAGCTGAGTTTACGACGTGATCACAGAAGTAAAACCTCTGTATTGTGTAATCTTGCGGACTAAACCATAAATCATTAATTTAATCTTGCGTATTAACGATGATGGGAACTGCAGATGAGATCATTAAAGCTCCAGAGAAGGGCCCTGTTTTTATGGAAGATCTTCTAGAGGAAGAGCAAGTGGTTGCTTTGGTACAGTTCATGACTCTACAGTGAGATTATTGTGTTTATATTGCAGTGAGATTATTGTGTTTTCTAGGTTTTCTTTTCCTACCACTCTGATTCTTTTTTGAATTGTAATGGCTTGGGATTGAGATAATATTAAAGGACGTTATTTTAGTTGGGTAACATATGGCTTTTCAACCACAAGTTGCAAATCAAATTTGATGCCAACCATTGGTAAGGTTTAAACCTAACCTGCGACTAAAGATCGGGCTACTGGGGGTTTTCTTTATTTCAAAAGCTTGACATTGAGCTTAAACGTAAGCTCGACTTGAAAAAGCTCATATCTCAACTTCAGTTATAACAATATGATTTTGATTTGGAAAAAATGATGGTTTATAAACTCGAGTTTGGAGCCACGTTAAAAAAAAAAAAAAATTTCCCAGTGGAACTCGAGTTTTATAAACTCGAGTTCCACCGGGAAAAACAGGGGAAACAGGGCAACCCCTTCTGCCTGAACAGGGGAGTTGCCCAAACTAAAAAAAAAAAATTTTCCCCAGTAGAACTCGAGTTTATAAAACTCAAGTTCCACTGGGAAAAACAGGTGAAACAGGGCAACCCCCTTCTGCCTGAACAGGGGAGTTGCCCAAACTAAAAAAAAAAAATTTTCCCCAGTGGAACTCGAGTTTATAAAACTCGAGTTCCACTGGAAATTTTTTAGTTTGGGCAACTCCCCTGTTCAGGCAGAAGGGGGTTGCCCTGTTTCCCCTGTTTTTCCCAGTGGAACTCGAGTTTTATAAACTCGAGTTCCACTGGGGAAAATTTTTTTTTTTTAGTTTGGGCAACTCCCCTGTTCAGGCAGAAGGGGGTTGCCCTGTTTCCCCTGTTTTTCCCAGTGGAACTCGAGTTTTATAAACTCTAGTTCTACTGGGGAAATTTTTTTTTTTTTAGTTTGGGCAACTCCCCTGTTCAGGCAGAAGGGGTTGCCCTGTTTTCCCTGTTTTTCCCAGTGGAACTCGAGTTTTATAAACTCGAGTTCCACTGGGGAAAATTTTTTTTTTTAGTTTGGGCAACTCCCCTGTTCAGGCAGAAGGGGTTGCCCTGTTTCCCCTGTTTTTCCCAGTGGCAAATCCCCTATTCAGGCAGATTGGTTGCCCTTTTTTTTTCCTGCACATGCAGGCAAATCAGGAACTGAAATGTGTACATGCATCTGTTGAGAAACATAGATAAAGAAGCTTAGAATGTAATCTAACACCATTGAGAGGCAGAGAAGTTGAGAATGTAAATGCACAACCATTACATCAAAAGGCATTCTCGCACCAAGCTATAGAAACTGTTACGCTCTATTCATAAAGATAATTTTACAATGCAAATACATTTGCATCACAACAAAAAGGCATTCTCAATATATCAACATTCTAAACATGCGCAACCATCCTTAATTTGAAATTCTAACCGTACTACTCAAATCACAATCTTCATAGAGGTACATTGGGTAGAGTATTATAAGTACATTCAACAAAAACCAAAAAGTTAAATGTGCCAATACAACGTAGTCACTTTTCCTAAGATCAGCAGTTCGCACAACAAAAACGACGTCCATGGAAGCATGCCTGCAAAACGTAGACTAATCACGTTAGGAGAGAAGTAGTAAAAACAGTAGTTACTGGTAGAATGAACAACAATTATATTTAACCAATGCATAATATTTTTCCATCTACCTACCTACTGTGGAACATTACTGCTTGTGGAAGCGCCACGAGACTGCGGACATTTTCTACGGTTATGCCCAGAAGCATGACACAATCCACATGTTTGCTTGGGTTGACTCTCTATCAAATCTGCATCATCCCTCCGCCATCTTGAGCCTCGATCCTTATTCCTCACTCCATCCATCTCATTCCTTATTCTTGACTTCACTGGTCGACCTTTGGCCCGCAACAATGCTGGATTGGGCAACCACTTTGGCCCCATGGGATCCCTCCACAATGATTGTGACTTGGGAATCACAAATGCATGCTGATAAGTGTTAAGGGCATTGTTCAAACCATAACATGGGTGAATATATGTAGTCGAATCAATATTCAAATAGTCACATACTCTAATTGCATGTGAACACGGGATCCCTATGTTTTGCCATTTCCCACAACTGCATGTTCTTTCCCGTATCCGAACTTCATAACTGTGGTTTCCCCCTCCTGCGCTACACGTGAATGAAGTAACTATCTGATATATCATCTGTTCACTGTTAAATGGCTTGAGATAGTGTTTCTCAGATTTAAACTTATTTCCTTCCCACTTGTCAAAGGCATATTGACTCCATTTCTTACCCTCTGACAGGCGATTGAGGTATTCTTTGTTCCAGTCGTGGAAATATTCAACAAGTTTGGACCAAGTGAACTCAACCAACGCGGCAATAGGAAGGCGCCGTGCACCTTTAAGTACACCATTGAAGCACTCTGATATATTGGTTGTCATTGCCCCAAAACGTCTTCCACCATCATGTGATTGGGTCCACATATCCACACACTCGCTCATTAGGTATGTGTATGGAAGATAATCTTGATTCTTTTCCTTCCCATCCTTTCCCGTCACCTTCTTCTTATTCCGAATGGCCTCCGTTTCCACTTGCTTAATAGACTCCATTATGGTATCAAATTTAACTACCTGAGTAGCATATCCTGCTTTCAAGCAAGCTGACTTTAGGGTCGAGTTCTGAAAATGTGTGTTGAAGTTGCTAGCAACATGTCGAAGGCAATATCTATGAAATACCCGTGTTTTTCCATCATCCCCTCTAGGCCAGTTTGCAATGGCATTTTTGATACCGAGATGTCGGTCAGAAATTATGCAAATGCCGTCATCGGGTATCACGTGGCCAATCGTATCTCTGAGGCATTGTAAAAACCACCTCCAACTAGGCCCTGACTCACAATCCACAACAACAAAGGCAAGAGGGAATACCTTGTTGTTAGCGTCGGTTGCCATTGCAACCAACAACTTTCCCTGATATTTACCATACAGATGGGTCCCATCAATACTGATAACTGGCTTGCAATATTTGAATCCATCAATGCTTGGACCGAAAGACCAAAACACATAATTCAATAATACGGTGTCATCTTCATCGGTGGATGTCGTACGATAGAACACTTGGGTAGTCGGATCCATATCAATATATGCCATAAGCAACTTTTGCAACCTCTGGTAAGACTCTTCCCAATTCCCAAACAGCTTCCCAATCGCCTTTTGTTTCGCATCCCATACCTTGTAGTAAGAAGGCTTATGGCCCTCATATTTCGACTCTATCATAGATCTGAGATGCTTAATTGGTGTAGTGTGATCCTCACTTAACTTCTTAAGGATGTCTGATGCAATAAAGTTACATTCATCATTCTACCATCATTTCGCACCCCAGTCCGTATACATGTGTGAGGACCCTTGTACACGGTGACCATCCATAGTCTCTGGAGATTGGGCTTCATGACTGCGCAGACATACCACTTGCATGACTCATCCACACATTTTGCACAAAGTTTTGTCGTCGTCGACCTACTGATCACATACTGTTTGTTTTCCTTGAGGGCACAAATTGTTAATACACGCTGCACCTCCACTTTATTGGCAAAAATCAAGCCTTTGTACAAATTCATCCCCTCTCTCCAAGTAGACACAAATGGTACCTCCATATGTGAAGGATCAACCATATTTTCCCAAGTATTTGCAGAAAATGACAAAGCAGGAGGTGCGTAGCCAGGGATTGTGTCCGTATTGTTTTGGACACTAAGAACATTGTCTGCATAAGGTTCACTATCATCCAATGTCTCATTATCATCAATGTCCCTCTCAAAGTCCCTAAAGTCCCCCCTCTCAATCATGTCTTCAATCTCATCACCGTGAATGTCAGTACTCTCATCAACATAGTCGTCATCGTCATCGTCATCCGCATCATCATTCTCATCCTCATCCTCATCCTCATCATCATCATCATCAGCATGCACATCATCATGCTCTACATGTGTAAAATACTCATATTCAACATTTGGAACTGTAGCCTGTAAACTTGTTTGTGTTTGTTGGATTTCCTCGATACCAACTTCTGCACGCGGCTCCAACTGTATGTACAACTCGATAGTAGTTACTTCAGATATTCTCTCCAACTTGTCAAACATGATCTTCACATGTTTGTCTGTTTTTATCGCCATATACTTGTAATTAATCTGGTGCTTCAGGATTTCATTTGGCATACGATAAGTAATTTGTATGTTGTGCATAGCAAGATTCTCACACAACTCTTCCATAACCATCATCTTCAATTTGTCAAGAGTCTTCAACCTACGATCAATTTGGGTATAATAGCTCTTTATACCCGGCTCTTCAAATGGCAATCCCTTGTTCGCATTGACATTCTTCAGCGGACCACCGTGGTATAGGATTATATCAATTTCAGGCATTGTGAACCTGTTAAAGTCAAGTTACTATGTTAGTTAAAAAACATTTTGAAGTCACAGAAACAGTAAATACATATTTATCTTTTTTTTATCCAGTAAAAGAGATCCTTTGAACTTTAACTATTGCAATTTCCTTTACCAAAAATCTTTCAATATTTTTTCCTTTTCAATTGATGATTATGTTTATTATGTATGTTAAAGAGCATTAAAACAAAAAAAAAACAACTTGAAGTTTAGCTAAGATGAACAGGGTGACATGTACAAGAAATGATAGTACAAAACATGACTGCATCCATTATAAGTTTGAGATAACAATTAGCAGCAAGATGAAAGCTCAAAGACAATTGGTTTAGAGGGGAAAAAAAGGGAATGAATACTAACGAGAAATTATATATCCAAGTTCAAGGGACTACAATGACAACTGAAAAGGCTGAAATATAATTTTGTTCTTAAAACAAAAGTAAAATGTTCAAACTTGGTTCAAGCTCAAACCAAGCCTACAAACAATGTTTGAACTCAAGCTTGTCAAAATGTGTAAAAGCTTAAGCTCAGCTTGTTCAACTTAATTCATTATTCAAGCCAATCTCGAGCTCAATATAAAGCTCATGAGCTTAAGATCCTACACAAATACATTATCACACCCATTTTAAGCATATTCTCAGGCCTATTTGATTTGGAAGAGTGTTCTCTCAACTCCCAATGAATGAAAAAACTTACTATGATATGAGTCTATTTTTCAAGCCCATATATAACTTATTAATAAGCCCATAAACGAGCCTAGGCACGACTTGTTTTTTATCAAGCCCTATTGGTCAAGAGCCTATTCATTAACCTTCCTTTTTTTTTTTTTTTTTTTTTTTTTTTTTGCTTGGGCTCTGCTCATTCATAGCCCTATTGCCTAGTTTACAACTTACAAGGAAGACAAAAATGTATGTAAGGTAACAGAAGATAGCCATATCATATGCTTTATAAATTCCTTTTTCAATATGGCTATTAATTTATTAGGTATAAGGTCTGTCTTCTTTTTTTTTTTTTTTTTTTTTTTTTCTTTTAAACTTACTAGTTAAGTTTCAATACAATTTTGAGAATTTTAAAATAAAATTTAAAATTTGTTTCAATTATTTTGATAATTTATCATAATATTTTATTTTAATATAATACAATTTACATTAAATATCATCCTTATATCAAGTAGCTTGTATTTCGATAATTTAATGTAGATGAAACTCTATTTTAAAATGTCAAGTGACTCACTAAAATTTGGAACTATTTTAAAATAAATTTATCTTTTACATAGAATTTTTAATTAATCCATACATCGCATGCATATACTGCATTATATTGAATAAAAGACTATAAAGCCTAAATCATAAAACTTTTACAACTGGTACTGAATTTTCAGGAATTCTAACAGGAATTTGGTCCTAGTGGTATAATACATAATAAAATAGAAAAAAGGTAGTTGAATGCATAATATGAAGTTGATTTCAATCAATGGAGAATGAATAACTCTTCTGCATTATGTTTTTGACAGGCATGTAAAATTGGAGTTATGTTAGTATGCAATTCATGTAAGACACAATTTTAGTTTACCTTGTAGTAAACTAGTAATAGATCACCTTATTTTTTTTTAAATTGATTACTCATAAAGACAAAGTTATGCATGATCCAGTGACTTCTAAACTTTCCAGTTTACTTAAAAGCTGCATTTGAAACAATCTATTTGGTAGCATCAGGACACAAACCATAGATCCATAGAAATAGAAGCATTTCCATTACAAAAACTTAAAGATAGCTATATTCAGTCCATAGGACAAAATATAAAAGGAAACCAGGATTTTTAAGTTTTGACAATCACAAACTTACCCACACCCATAGACAACTAATACCCAAATACAATAACAATCAAATCAAAAAACCCTTACCTGAAATATGAAATTGTTGAGAGGGAAGAGGAATGAGAGAGAGGCAATGTGGTGAGTGAGTGAGAGAGTGAGAGTTATGGGCGAGTAGCTGTGTAAGTGTTAAAATTTTTATGCTCTGTTTTTCGGACTGAGGGAGGAATTATATTCAACTAAACTCGAGTCTTTAAGACTCGAGTTCCAAAACTCAAGTTTTAAAAACTCGAGATCTATGTTGTGTATTTCAGTAATTTAATTTCAAAAGATCTCGAGTTTTGAATACTCGAGTTCCGAAACTCGAGTCTTAAAGACTCGAGATCCAAGTGGACAACTTGTCCAATCAGCAATTGTCCGTGAAGTGGTGGAGTGAGATTAAAAACAGTATTTCGAGTTTCTAAAACTCGAGATGTCTAGTTTCCAGTATACTTTCAAGCGTTGTCTAACTAACCAAATACTCCCTTTACCTATGATTATTCTGCACATTCCCTCTTACATTGATAGTTACTGTTACAGCATTTTCTCTAATGATTAATAGGACATTCTAGCCTTTTGCCCCTAATTGCTTTTTTATTTAGCAATTTGCCCCTATTTCGAAACTATATAGGGATATGCCCCTGTTTCAATACTCGATTACCCTAAAATCGAGTTTCAATGAAATACTCGATTTGTAGAAAATCGAGTTATGCCCGATCAAACTTAAAAAAAAAAAAAAAAAAAATTTGCATGTAACTCGAGCTTAGGGAAATCGAGTTCCATGCAAAAAAAATTTTACAAGTGTGATCGGCCAATATTCAGGGAGACCTATAGCGGCGTTTTTAAGCCCTATAGTGACGTTTTTAAGCCCTATAGCGGCGTTTTTCTGGAAAAAATTTTTATACCAGGTTTCAGTGACCCTATAGCGACGTTTTTTAATCCCTATAGTGGCGTTTTTCTGGAAAATTTTTTTATACCAAGTTTCAGTGGCCCTATAGCGGCGTTTTTTATCCCTATAGTGACGTTTTTAAGCCCTATAGTGACGTTTTGGAACTCGATTTCCATTTACTCGAGTTTCATGAATTTTTTTTTTTTTTTTAAAGTTTGATCGAGCATAACTCGATTTTAAACCAATCGAGTACTTTAAGTAACTCGATTTTAGGGTCATCGAGTATCGAAACAGGGGCACGCACCTATATAGTTTCGAAATAAGGGCATTTTGCCAATTAAAAAAATAAAAGGGGGTAAAATGCTAGAATGCCCATGATTAATATAGGTCCTTAAATGCTTAGCGGGCAGGAAACGCAGTTTTCTTGCACAGTTGCATCCAACAACTTAACTGCTTTTCCTCTCCTCAATCTTCATTCTGTCTGGTATTTTTCTTCTCACAGAAAAAGAAGCTGAGTTTGGTTGATGGGTATGGTTGCTGATAGGAAAACTAGTAGTAGGAATGGTGAAGGAAGGTATTCATGGGGTTTTGGAAGTTTGATTAGGAGAAAGCAGGTTGATTCAGTTCATTTGAGGAGAGAAGGTCATACTCAATTGGCCAGGAAATTGTCTGCTGTGGACCTCGTTGCCCTTGGTAAGTCTTGTTACAATCTTTGTCTTCCTCAATTCAGAATTGGATTTTGAACATGAATACTTGAAGTTTGTGATATTTGGCTATGTGGGTTTGTTCTCTTTATGTAAATTATGTTCTTATCTTGCTATTACTTTTGTTAATTGGATTAGTTTTTTTGTTCATGTGGTTATTTGTTTAATTGAAGTAGGTTTTTTTGTTCACGTCTTTATTTGTTTAGTGTGTAATGGGTTTGTCACCATTTGTTTTTTGGATCGTATTTTGAGGCAATTGATGTGACATTTCAACCTTTTGCACTCCCCACCTTCACATGATGTTAGTCATTTTTTTCATAATGTCAAAAATGCATTGTTTGCTATGTTTATGAATAGTTTTTGAGGCTTTCTTATTCCCTTGAATCATTGTTATTCAGGGTAAAACTAATCTGACCCAGATCATCATATTTTTTCATAGAATCTGAAACTTTAATACTCTTTATCATGGTGGGGAGGCACTTTGTTGTTCACAAATTCCAGAATGTCCAAATGCTCCCAATTTATGCTTAGATTTTTAATTTTTCTTCTCATTCAGATAGTTGGTTGTAGATTTACATTCATAATGATAATATTTTGACTTTCTTTTGATCAGGAGTTGGAGCAACCATAGGAGCTGGAGTATATATTCTTGTTGGAACGGTTGCTAGAGAACACTCAGGACCTGCGCTTACTATTTCATTCCTAATTGCTGGAATAGCTGCT
The DNA here is from genome assembly GCA_032727855.1 of Quercus ilex subsp. ballota. Taxonomy (NCBI): domain Eukaryota; kingdom Viridiplantae; phylum Streptophyta; class Magnoliopsida; order Fagales; family Fagaceae; genus Quercus; species Quercus ilex. The sequence goes on from CM064914.1 coordinate 20,828,513, forward strand.
GCACTCTCAGCATTTTGTTATGCAGAGCTTGCATGTCGTTGCCCATCTGCTGGGAGTGCCTATCATTATACGTACATATGTGTTGGAGAAGGGTAATTTTTGTTCTTGGTTTGTTTTTACACACTCTATATTTGCTTGCTTAATGAACTATCATTGACTTCCAGATTTCATTCTGATAAATTCTTGAACTCTTTAGTAGTATCTACTTTTTGATATGTGAAAATCACCAATTTGAGTGTTTCTATTTTTAACTTTCAGGCAGAGTGGTTGAAAATTTTCAAACAGACTAAAAATTTAAAATTCTTCACTTCATGTTTAAGGCTGGGAAAAGTCCTTAACAGATTTTGAGGGGTGGGTGTGGGGCTTGGGCATGATCTACTTGTGTTAAAGAGAGAAAAAATCAAGCACATGACCCATCTTTTCCCTATAACATGTGTGATGCCTTCAGTCAGCAATTCAAACACTTGTTGCTTTCAGGTTTGCTTGGTTGGTTGGTTGGGCTCTGATTCTGGAATATACAATTGGTAGTTCAGCTGTTGCTCGTGGCATAACCCCAAATCTGGTCTGGTAGTCCTTCTCTAACTGAGGTTTTTTTTAACTAGTTTTCACTTGTAATTTGTATATCCTGAGAGTTATATGTAAGAATTGATACTATTCTTTTCTATCTCTGGTAAGCATTATTTTTTCTGTTTTTTTCTTAAGATATTTTCCTACTTTTGACACTAAGCATATGCGAATTCCAATATCTTATAACATGCAGGTAAGAAATTTGTTTGGCATATTGATTTATATCTATATATGGATTTACTGGATCAATATCGATTTCAATATTACAAGTTGTCTTTGTTCTCTTTTTGTTCTATGCTTGTTTGGGGTGAATTGGGTTATGCTGAGTGGGAGTTGGCAGCCAGCTCATATTCGCCGTATTCTTCTCTGGCATGGATCCTCAGAACTTTGGGGTTGGTTATGAATCTTCAATAGAATAATCCGGGTCCACCACTTGTATTCTTCTTTGCCATTATATTCTGTCCAAAATCATGCTTGCCATCAGCTCCTTAATTAACATGTCATTTCTTATTACATTTACCAATGTTATTTTAGGCTTTCCTCTACCTTTTTTGTCCCTTTAACTTGAATCAAATCATTATTTTTCACTGGTGTATCAATTGCTCTCATTTGTACATGACCAATGTTATTTTATGGCTTCCTCTCTCCTCTCATGACTTAGATTATTCCTCCTTTGTATTCTTCTAGCGGACATCAGATATGTATGTTGAACCCAATTGATGTTGATAGTTTCTCTTGGACCTCATTGATTGTGTTCGATGTTGAGTGATTCCTTTGGATCATATTGTTGCCGATTGTGGCACTTGGTTTGATTTTAGTCATAAGTTGATTTTTCTTATTTGATGTAATTAATGAGTCTTATGTAAAGGCTTTTGGATAGATAATTGATCATGTACAAAATTTCCTTCCAATGCTTGGTACTGACTCCAAGATACCTTCTTGCTGAAACAAGGTTTCTATCTCTATTTCTCTACTGAAAAATAATTCCAAGCAATCCTAGGCTGACTCCTAGGTTTTCTACTCCTCCCACCCTCTTGGCTGCTTTAGTGCAGACTCTAAGTAACCTTCAGTGCTGAAGGTTCTATCTTTTTGTTTCCCTGAAAACTAAGCCCCATTTTTGAGTTTGTTGTCCTGCATCACTACGGATGTTTGCCCTTTCTGGAATTTTTTAATGAGACTTATTCTTATAAAGAAAAAAGAAGTCTCCTTAAAAGTTCCTTTATTTGAAAAGCGGCATTGGGAAAATTTTAACCATTGATAATTTAAGGAGGCAAAAAGTGGTGATGGTGGATTGGTGTTGCATGTGCAAGAGGAACAAGGAGACCATCGATCACTTACTCCTGCACTGCCCAGTAGCCTGAGTTGTGGAATATGGTGTGTTCACTATTTGGGGTTCATTGGGTCATGCCATGTAATGTTGTGGAACTTATAGCATGTTGGTCAGGCAAGTTTTTTAGAATCAAAACTATGGTGCTTTGGAGAATGCTTCTTCATTGTCTTATGTGGTTCATTTGGAGGGAAAAGAATACACGCACCTTTGAAGGGAATGAAAGATCGATTCATGAGTTGAAGCTTCTCTTCCTTCATACTTTGTTTGAATAGGCAAATACTTCGGGTGTTTTTACTTTCAACTCTTTGCCTGATATGCTTTTTTTTTGTACTTTCATTGTTACTTAGTTTTTATTTCTTTGTTGCCTTTAGCACACTGCCTGTGTGCTTTTTTCCTCTTTATTTTCTTATATCTTATTTCAATGAATTTTATTACACACACACACACACACACACACACACACACAAAAACTTTTATTACAGGCTTCACCTGACATCCTTCCTTGATGAGTACAAATAACTGAAAGTCTGTCCACAACAGTGCATCTTTTGTGGGGTCTTATTAATTTTGTTTTGTTTTGTATGTGTTGGGGGAAAGGAGGAAGGATACTTGAGAGGTAGTTTTGTACTATTGAAGTGCAAATGTTGCTATTCATTTTAGAAGTGTTCAAGAAGAATTTTACTCAAGACAAGTATATAGTTTTGTGTGTGCATGCGTGTATGCATGTATGTGCACGCCATTACAAACTATGAATAGACAGTGTTAATTGAACAAATAATAGAAGTTTAATTGTTACTGAAACTACCCATATGGTACCTAACCTAATCAACCCCAATACGCAATTAATTCTATGATTTTAGTCTTATATATACTAATGCTATTCAAAGGTGTTCTCAACATATTAGTATTTAATTTTTGATGACTAGAGCTTCCTGTGCCATATATTTTACTGGAATTTGTTGATATTTTTTTCCCTCCTTGTAATTAACATCTTGCCTGCAGTTAGCATTTCTGGTACTTAGTTCAATGTGTCAAAAAAGGGGAAAATATAAAAGAAAAGACAAGACAAGAAATCATGAAACGCAAAGAGAAAAAAGCAAAATCAAGTGCTCAATCAACAGATGATTCATTGCAACAGGTCACCATGGCAGTGATGATGATGAGCTTCCCTCCATATCAAAAGAAGAGTTAGATCTAACTGTGAATACTGTGATTCATATGATATCAAACTGATTAATCTAGTCCCAGGTCAATGCACACAAAATCAAAGTTGCAGAAATTACTAATAATTACCAGAAAATGTATGACCTTAGACTTGAATTTCTGTGTTGTGTTATTCCTGAGTGACATATTTTCAAAGAAATTACTTAAAAAATGACATACAAATAATACAGATTCAGAGAATTAGGAGCAAATTTTCACTTTTGTAAACATGCATTCAATTGTTTGCAGAGAGGTTTAAAGTTAGGGAAAAAACAATTGAGGGTACACTCAAATGTTGAGTATTCATATGCCTCTCTCAAGTGGTGCATATTTTTACCTTTTTTCTATTTGGTCCTAGATTCCTGGTTCTTTATCGGGCATTAGAGGGTATTGTGATACAGCCATTCAGGTTGGGGTATTTGAAATAAGTGAACTGGATGAAAATATCATTTCAGATTGGAATTTAAAATAAGTTTTTTTTATAGTTAGTATTTTATGGTGTCCACTTATGTATGTAATTACTTGTATATCATGAAAAAGCTACTCATCAGCACCGTGTGGCCAGTCTCCTTTTTCCTTTTTCTTTTTTCTTTTTTTATTGGGAAATTAAGTTGTTAATCATGTCTCTGTTATTAGTTAATTATGTTTATACCTCATATGACCATGTTTCATTTAAATTTTATGTTGGCTGTTTTGATATCTGACAACTTTCACATCTATAAATCTATCTTGAGATGTTAAGCTCTCGCCCTTCCCTCTCCCCCTCCTTTTTTCTTCCTCCTAACAATTTGTATTTCTCAAATATCAAACAAAATGTTGTAATTGTTTGAATAAATAATTTCTGTTTAAACAACCCCAAAACCGCCTCCTAGTTCCCCATTTTTGTATTACATTATTTTATGCAGATGATTGAATTGAGAAAATTTATGCCTTAACCTGTAGAAGACTTTGGCCAGTACATCTATAAATTTATGCTGCTTGTTGAAAACTTCGGCAGGAATTATAATAATCTGATTTGAGTCACATTATTTTACTCATACTAATAATATAGGCAAGCCGGGGGGAGGGGAGAGAGAGAGAGTTGATCTGAAAGAATATTTGGCCTAGCTTGAGAGAATCAATACTCACTGTAAAAAAAAAAGAGGAGGAGAAAGAACAATGATATATCACATATGCTGCTAGAGCTAGTAAAAGAGAATGATTACTTACTCAGGTTTCAATGCATGGTGATTGTAGATTATGATAATTATTATTGAATATTTGCTTCACTTAATTGGATTGATTATGACTATTATGGACTGCAAAACATGTGATATATCCTCATTTCCAATAGATACTATATATAACCCTTTTTTTGTGTTCCTTTAGGCCCTGTTTTTTGGAGGTGAGGAAAAGCTTCCTGCTTTCTTGGCCCGTCATACTATCCCTGGGCTTGGTATTGTGGTTGATCCATGTGCAGCAGTGTTAATTCTTATTGTCACAGTGCTTTTGTGCATTGGAATAAAGGAGGTATGCAGTTCCTATTTAAATACTTGTAATCCTTTTAATCTATGTTTGGATAATTCCTTCTTTGTAATCTTATTTTATTATTATTATTTTTTTACTGCCTTTGAGGAATCACTTAATATTTCAGAGTACATTGGCACAAACCATTGTTACAACAGTAAATGTCAGTGCATTGCTTTTCATCATAATAGCTGGTGGATATTTAGGTTTCAAAACTGGATGGATTGGATATGAAATTCCCAACGGGTAATTGGCATATCATTTTGACTACTTTCTTTATGTGGTATATCCAATTATGGTCTAGCTCACATTTTACCTCTGATGCTTTAGGTACTTTACATTTGGGGTCAATGGGATGCTCACTGGGTCTGCAATAGTCTTCTTTTCATATATTGGTTTCGATTCAGTTTCCAGCACAGCTGAGGAGGTATGAATCTTGTATGGAGGATTGACATTGTGTGTTGTGTTAAGTCTTAGATTTAATTTGTTACATTTTATGCATTACCATTGATGTAAACACTTTTACCCCTGGCAGTGATAATCTAAAGTTTTTCTGATTATTTCAAGTATCTAGCACAATCCAATATCAGAGTGGTAATTAGTTTTACGTGGTGAATTTTATATACTGCAATCATCATATTCCCATTACATACCGCCCCCCCCCTTTTTTCTTGCCTCGTCACCTGATTCCTTATCTCTTAAAAGCTCATTATTTGCTTGAATCCATTCATCTGACCATTATGAAATGTTCCAGCACTTTTGTGTCACTCCCAAAAAATTTCAGAACCTTCATCATTTGTTCCTTTATATATATACATTTTCATGGCAGGTGAAGAATCCTCAAAGTGATTTGCCCCTTGGTATAGCATTGGCATTGTCGATATGTTGCATTTTGTATATGCTTGTATCTGTCATTATTGTTGGTTTAGTACCATTTTATGACTTGGATCCGGACACACCTATCTCCTCAGCATTTGCAAGCTATGGGGTGCAATGGGCAGTGTAAGCATGTTATTTGCTTGTAATTTGTGGTTAAAAACATTCTGGAAGTTTGAGGGCATTACATTCTACACTCTTGGTTTCAAGCTCCATTGTTCATATTGCAGGTACATAATAACAGCTGGAGCAGTTACTGCTCTGTGTTCAAGTTTGTTGGGTTCACTTCTTCCTCAGGTAAGTAAGGAATTCTCAGGTTTTTTTATTTTTATTTTTTTTTGGCATATTCATTGATTACTTGTGGAATTTAGTGAAAGTAGTGCTGAGCTTTTGAATTCCTAATTCGAATTAGTTCTTTGCATTACCTTTCGATTTGTTTTGGATTGTTCTGAAAATTTTGATATTACCTCTTGAGCAAGCATGGTGCAAATATTTTGAGGGTTGACAAGGATGCTGTATAAGATTTCTTACTTGTACACCCATAATTAAACTTGGAATACCAGATGGTGGTATTTTATCAAAGTTATATACAGAGACAGAGACATGGAGACTGGTGGTGGACGACTTGAATTTTGATAATATTGGGGCAGTGGAGAGTGGGCTGCTTAAATGGAGATTTGAGAAGGAAGAAATTCTCCAAGTTGTGCGTGATATGGACGGGGACAAAGCTTCGGGTCCAGATGGATTTACGATGACCTTTTTCAATCATTGTTAGAGGATTGTGGAGAGTGATATTTTAGCCTTATTTGAGGAGTTTTACGAGTGTGGTAAATTTGAGAATTCCTTGAATGCTTCTTTTATTGCTCTTATTCCTAAGAAACATAAAGCTTCTAATATAAGAGATTTTAGACCGATAAGTTTGGTGGGTAGTGTCTATAAGATCTTGGCTAAGGTGTTGGCATATCGGTTGAGAGGGGTGTTGGATGGTCTTGTTTCTAAATCTCAAAATGCTTTTGTGGGGGGTCATCAGATTTTGGATTCAGTTCTGGTTGCGAATGAGTGTGTTGATAGTCATAATAGGAGTAAGATAGCAAGTGTAATATGTAATCTGGACATAGAATAGGCCTATTGATGCAGGACAAAATAAAAGTAACAAGAAAAGTAAAGATAAATCCTAAGAATCAGCACTTAGGGGTTGCTTGGAATCAGCACCAAGCAAGCAAACTTAAGCATCAGCACCTAAGGTGTTAGGAATCAACACCCAACTATTGGAAAATCTCCAATCTGAATATCACTAATCAATCAATCGTCTCTCCTCTAAAATACGAATAAACTAGGCTCTTATATAGAGCTAGAGCTTCAGGAAATAAAAAGATAAAAGATAACAACTAATGAAAACTAATCCTAATTGAACTCAAATACTAATCCCTATCCAATCTTAAATCTAATCCCTATCCAAATAAAAGTCTACAATTATCCAATTTCCTATTAGATAAATACAAAAATCTGAAAATATAAATTCTAAAATAATTTTGGTTTTGCTCCTGCATCACCTATGATCATGTAAATTGGGAGGCTTTGCTTTACTTGTTAGAGAGGATGGATTTTGGAGTTAAATGGCGACAATGGATTTATGCATGTATATCTTCTGTCCAGTTTTAATTATTAGTTAATGGTTCTCCAGCCGATTTTTTCACAATTCAAGAGGCTTAAGACAAGGGGATCTTTTATCTCTTATGTTGTTTCTCTTGATAATGGAAGTGTTTCACTAGAATGCTTAGGCGCATGGAGGGGGCTGGTATTATCAAGGGCTTGAAGATGCATGGAGTGGGAGGTGATGAGTTATGCTTATCTCATCTGTTATTTGCAGATGATACTATACTTTTTTTGTGATAATAGTGTTGAGCAAATTCTTCATATTAGGATGTTGCTAACTTGCTTTAGAGTGATTACGAGGTAAGGATAAATCTTAGTTAAAGTGAGATGGTTCTAGTTGGTGATGTGGATAATCTAGATGCTCTGGCTAATATTTTGGGCTGCAAGGTTGGAATTTCCCCTATGTCTTATCTTGGTATGCCATTGGGAGCTTAAGTCATACTCTATTTGGAATTTGATTTTGGAGAAACTAGAAAGATGATTGGCAGGATGGAAGAAAATGTATCTATCTAGGGGGGTCACCTAACCTTGCTTAAGAGTACGCTTTCAAGCATTGCCACTTATTTTTTGTCTCAGTTTATTGTTCCTAGTAGAGTGGCTAATATGATTGAGAAGTTACAAAGGGACTTTCTTTGGGGAGGATTAGGGGATAAGCATAAAATTCATTTGGTATGGTGGTATAAGGCGTGTTCTCCTACTACTGGTGGTGGGTTGGAGATTTGGAAAATCACTACCTTTAATAAATCCTTCTAGGCAAGTGGTCGTGGCAGTATGGGTCTGAGGAGACACGCTTATGGAGGCAGGTGATAGCTTTAAAATTATGGGAGGAATGGGGGGCTAGTACTTGAAATTGCGAAGGAGTTTGCATGGGTGTGGCTTATGGTGAGGTATACAAATGTTTTTGGGGTGGGGGGGGGGGTGGGAAGTTTTAGTAAGTTCATTTATTTTGAGATTGGATTAGGGTCCGGTTTTGGCATGATTGGTGGTTAGGGGATTAGCTGTAGAAAATAACCTTCCCAATTTTATTTGAGATTGCTACTTATTGGGAGGCATCTATTGTTGATATGTTGGCGAGTCACACGAAGGAGGAAGGCTGGAGTTGGGATGTAAGGTTCCAACATGGATTCAATGATTGGGAAATGGAGTTGGTGGGGGCCTTTTCTCATGCCTTGGAGTCACAAAATCCTCCAAATGAGGATGGGGATAGGATGAGGTGGGGGTTGAGGTCGAAATTGAAGGGGGATTTTGACACATTGTCCTTTTATGATGCTCTAAGGGGATCTAGCTCTACTATTTTTCCTTGGAAAAGCATTTAGGGTGTGAAGGCCCCTCGTCAAGTGTCTTTCTTTGTTTGGATAGCTACATGGGGGAATATTCTAAATGGTGACTATTTGAGGAGAAAGGGCATTCCAATTGTGGATTGGTGCTGCCTATACTGGTATAGTGGAGAGAGTGTTGCCTGTTCATTGTCAGGAAGTTTCTCAGTTATGGAGTTTTGCATTTAGATTGTTCGGTGTTGCTTGGGTTTTACCCAATAATGTTATTGATTTATTGGCAGTATGGAGAAACTGGTTGGGAAAGCACTCTTCAAAAATTTGGATTCGTGTTTGTTTGGCTAGAGCTTATAAGATCAACTTTTAGCTTTTATGTACAGCTTTTTAAAACCCCACTTTTTCTTACTTTTTATCACTTTTTCAAAGTACAAGTATACTTTAGCACACTTTCAGCAAAAAAGTTTCAGCAAAAAGTTAAATAAGTTGTTCTCAAATGGACCTGAAATTTGGTACCACATTGTGTGATGTCAATTAATTGGAGGGAATGTAATAGTCGTATTTTTAAAGATATGGAGCTTACCGAGGATCAACTTCTAGATTTATTTGCAGGGACCTTGTTTGATTGGTCTTATGCATGGGGATTTATTTCTAGGGATTCCATTCCGCTGTTTTTAGATTCCCTTTCTTCTTGTACACACGTGTATGTATATATATATATATATATATATTTTTTTTTTTTTTTTTCTGTTGTTTGTGCATATTTTTCTGACCTAAAATGAAGTAGTCTTCTCTTAATATAAGTTTTCTTACCTATCAAAAAAGAAAAAATTAAACTTGAATACATTTGGATTCAATCTTAGTAAAAACTTGAAATTTTAAATTTTGTGGAACAAGGAAACTACCCAAACAAAAATAAAATCAGGAGGCATTAATTGAACTAGGAATCAGTAATGAATTAATAGTATTAGAATTCAGCTCATTATAGGAAATCTCTAAGAAGGCAGAAAACTGAGAAAGTCTTGGAGAATTATAATTATTTTAAAATTGTATTTATGTATGATGTCTACTATGGTTAGCCTAGACCAGAAGACTATTATATAATACCACATAAGGTCCACATGAAAATGATGCTGAACTCAGGGCATCGTTAATTGATCAAAATAAGTAGTAGCAAAAGAGAAATAACATGATAATTTACTTGGAAAGAAGTGTTTGAGAGGAGAGAATAATAGCCAGCCCTCTTATAGTGAATTTGTGATCCAGAAACTTGAAGAAATGTGCTGTCCATGGGGTTTTTAAAGCGCTAGACTGTAGAGCAATGTTACTGTACCAGTGGCTATTTTAGTGTTGGTGCATATCATTGTAACTTTTTGGGATTATTGCTATATATATTTTAAGTGTTGGATTACACGTGTGAGTGAAGTCCCACATTGAATAAAGATGAGAAGAATGAGTAGTTAATATAACATAATTGAGCACATACCCATTGGATTTAAGCCTTTTGGGTTAAAGTGTGTCTCTATATGTTATATTAATTACTCAAGGAAGCTCCCCAAGGTGTTTATCTCCCCAACAAGTGGTATCAGAGCCCATGGTGGTGTGCGGCAAAAGTGGTGAGGTGTTCATGGTCCCTACCCAATGGAGACAGAAAAAGCCTAAACGGCCCACACACAAAGATCCTGAAAAAAATTAAAAATAAATAAAAATAAAAAAATAAAAAAGCCCAACAAAGGAATATTGCTAATGGTGTGAGGTGAGGTTCCCATGGACATGGACGTGCGGGGTTCCCATGGATGTGCATGCGGAGTTGTTGATACGTGGTTCCCATGGATGGCGTACGAGAGACCAATGGATGACGCGTTGATGAAGTGAAAAGCCCATTAGTCAAGGGGGAGTGAGTAAGACTTATTCATGGCCCACAGAGAGGTCTTGAAGCCCATAGAGAGGTATACTCACACGTTAGTGAAAGATTGTTGGGTTACACGTGTGAGTGAAGTCCCACATTGAATAAAGATGAGAAAATATAACATAATTGAGTATATACCCATTAGGTTTAGGTCTTTGGGGTTAAAGTGTTTCTCTATATGTTATATTAATTACTCAAGGAAGTTCCTCAAGGTGTTTATCTCCCCAACATTAAGAACCTAAAAAATTGATAAGTAGAAAAATGTATAATTCACTCACAAAGTAGTGATCGTTGTTAATTTTTTTTTTTTTAAAAATCATTTTAATTGATCCCTCCTTAACTTGAATATTTACATGAGCAGCAAACAAAATGCTAACAAATGAAATGGAAAAAATCAACCAAATTCCAAAACAAATGACCAATGTCTTGATTTGTTATTTTGTGAATGGTTGCATGCAACATTTCTCTCACATGGAGGACCTCACAAGTGTGGGACCTACCCCATGTGAGAGAGATGCTGCATGCAAATTTTACACAAAATACCACCTCTTATTTCCCACTCCCATCCCATCCCATCCCATCTGCTTACTTCTCACTTAAAAAATGCAAATGAACTCAGCTCCCTTTCTTTCTTCCGTGAATGGTGAGCTCTAGGTCTTCTTCTTGAATGGTCAGCTCTCAAAGCCAACGTTATTTATTGACACTGTCAACTTGACTTGCGACTCACTAGATCCATACTCATAATTAATGGTAGCCATAGATTTCTTTTCGTTGCTCTCTCTTTGTCTGTTTGTTTTTTATAGTTTCTTTTTTATTGCTATGGGAGGATCCACGTTTTTCTTTGTTGAATTCAAAACTTTTGAATTCTCGCTTGAGGAAGGTGGTACTTTTTATTTGTAACATATTATCGGTAGAGCTCTCCAGTCAAGTGTGTGTATCAAGTGACTCAATTCTACTTCCTCTAGTCAACCCAAGGTCTCAAAATCCAGATAAGGTAGCTACAATGACTACCATGGTGTTTGCTTCCTCTACCGGCGATATATCCGTTGTTGGCAAATTTGCACTCAAGGTCCATAACCCGGAGGTCAGTTCACATGTTTTGGAACCCCAAGATCTCTATCGAGTACCTACCCATATTCCCGAACCAGCTTTGATCATCATGGAGCAGATTTCTAAGGAGTTTGTGAAACCTCATGATGCCGAGTCAAGCTTTATTTCACAAGTATCGCTTCCCACATCCACCGACATGGTAGTTTCAGAGCCCAATCCCATTACGGATGTCAATAGTGAGTTGGTGCACCAACAGATCAAGCAATTCTTATTGGATCGTGTTGTGGACAAGAATAAGTCATGGGGCTCTTCGAACAAGTGGGTTTTAGAACTTAGTGATGGGAAGAGAGAGGTGGTGCTGATGGAGATCAAGAGACAGCCTTCAAGTTTTTTTTAGGGGATCTGTTTTGGATGAGCTTAATGCCATGGTTTAATCAGGAAATTCTTTGAGGCTTGTAGAGGTACAATCCAAGTGGGATAAGGTGGTGGTGGAGGATGTAGATTCTAAAGTTTGGTCCGAAGAAGGTGGTGAGATGATTGAATTTGGTTGGTGTGGTTCGGTTTGTTCAAAACCTTTGAATGTGACTCTGTTGGCTACATTGAAGTCTATTGAGACCCAGGAAGTCAATAAACTATCTGCCCTTTTGGAAGGTGGTCAATCTGGAAATCGTTATAGTATGTCATCCTGGTTTTAGAGAAAGTTTCAGGAATTTGGCACTTTTGTGGAGACTCCGGTTGAAGGTTTAGAAGTATTTTCTTCTAATTTTCTCTTGGCTATTAAGGAGAAAAATAGACAAGGGCTGCAGAGAATGTTCTGAGAAAAAAAAAATCAAAGGGAAGAGGTAAGGGTTTAAGGGAGTTGAGGAGCTTGGTGAGCTCTATTAATTATGATTCCGCTTCTAGTAAATCTAGAGGTTCCAATAGGGAAAGGGCTGTGATTGTGTCCCAATGAATTTGAAGATAGTCTCTTGGAATGTGAGGGGGCTAAATGATAAGGATAAAAAACTCCAATTTAGGAACCTTATTAGAATTTGGTGTGATGATGTCATTTGCTTGCAGGAGACAAAGATGGAGCTTATCACTAGGGGATTTATTAAAAGTCTTTGGGTTATCAACATGTTGATTGGTATTATTTGAGTTTAATAGGTGCGTTAGGTGGGATTTTGGTAATGTGGGATAGGAGGGTTGTGGAGAAGTTGGAAGAAGATGTGGGTCAATTTTTGGTGTCTTGTAGATTTAGGAATGTGGGAGACAACTTTGAATGGGCTTTACTTGTGTGTATGGTCCTAATGTGGATAGGGAGAAAAGGCTAATGTGGGAGGAGTTGGCAGGTATGTATAGTTGGTGGAATTGTTATGGTGTGTGGGAGGTGATTTCAATGCTATTTGCTTTCCGTTTGAACGTTTGGGGGCTGAAAACTTCACTCAATGTATGTATAATATCTCAAATTTCATCTCTATAAACGGGTTAATGGATATTACTTTGGAGGGTGGTAGTTACACTCGGTCAAAGTCTTTGTTTGGCTCTAGGATAGATCGTTTTCTCTTTTCTTCAGAGCTGGAGGAACATTATCCAAACTTTCATAAAAAAAAATGGCTAGTTAGAGTTTTATCTGAACATTGCCTGATTTCTTTGGAGGTTGGTGATATTTGTAAGGGACGAAGGCCTTTTTGTTTTGAGAACATGTGGGTTTAGGTGGATGGTTTTGTGGAGAAGGTGAAATTTTGGTGGGACTCTTATTAGTTCTATGGAACTCCAAGTTACAGGTTAGCCATGATGTTGAAAGGTTTAAAGGGAGATTTAAACAAGTGGAATGAAATTGAGTTTGGAAATGTAACCATTAAGAGAATGAAATTGTGGAATGATTTGAATGCCCTGGATTATAAAGAGGAGAGGGTTTCTCATTATGTCGATGAGAAGTGTGAAAAAGAGAGAATTCGTTTGGAAATTGAGAAGACTGCATTGTTGGAGGAGATTAGCTTTAGACAAAAATCAAGGGTGCTATTGTTAAGGGAGGGGGACAGCATTACAAAATTCTTTCACCGGATGCCTAATTCTAATAGAAGAAATAACAGTATTGGCAGTTTAAATATTGATGGAGTGTTGACATTAGATCCAAAAGTTATTGAAGAGGGTATTGCTTGGTTATATAAGAGATAAGAGTCTTTACTCAGAAGATAAGCTCATTCGCCCTCGTTCGGATGTGCCGAGTTTTTCTAGGATTTCTTAGGATAATGCTGGCTGGTTGAAACGACCTTTTGAGGAAGTTGATATTTTTGGCATGGTCAAGGATTTTAATGGAGATAAAGCTCCTAGACCTGATGGTTTCCCTATGGCCCTTTTTTAGACTTGTTGGGCCATTATCAAAACCGATCTTCTAGACATTTTTTAGTATTTTTTTAGATAATGCTCAGTTTGAGAAAAGTTTGAATGCCACTTTCATCTCCATAATTCCTAAAAATTAATCTCCATATTTCCTAAAAATTTGATGCAGTGGAGGTATTAGTTTTTTTTTTTTTTTTTTTTTGGGCACCCCGAGGGGTAGGGGGGTTGTAAATGGTGCTTGGGGATATTGTTTATGAATCTCAAAGTGCTTTTTTTTAAAGAAATACAGATTTTAGATTTCGTTCTTATTGCCAATGAATGCTTGGGTAGTAGGCTGATATCAGGATTTCCCAGGGTGTTGTGTAACCTAGTTGTAGAGAAGGCATATGATCATGTGAACTGGGGTTTCCTCATTTTTATGTTAGATTGTTGTGGTTTCCCTAAAAAATGGAGGAGGTGGGTTTTTTTTTTTTTTTTGCATCTCTATTGTTAAATTCTTCATTCTTATTAATGGAACTCCTTGTGGTTTCTTTGAAAGCTCTAGTGGTATAATACAAGGTGATCCGTTATCTCCTTTATTGTTTGTCATTGTTATGGATGCTTTTAGTAAAATGTTGGATAAGGCGGTGAGGGATGGTCTCGTGTCTAGTGTTAGGGTGGGTCCCACGGGTAACTCTTTGCAGGTGACCCATCTTCTCTTCATTGATGATACCTTGGTCTATGTGATGCTGATCTTGGTCAGATTCTGTTTCTCCGGCTGGTGCTGTTTTGGTTTGAAGTTGTTTCTGAGCTGAAAATTAATATGGGAAAGTCTGAATTAGTTCCCGTGGGTGTGGTCCCAAATATAGCAGATATGGTGGATGGGCTAGGGTGCAAGCAAGGCTCCTTCCCGATGAAATATTTAGGTCTTCCGTTGGGTGCAAATGTCAAAGATAGTTCTATGGAATCCAATTATTGAGAAGATGGAGAGGAGATTAGTAAAATGGAAATGGTTGTATCTTTCAAAAGGAGGTAAAGTTACTTTAATTAATTAAGAGTACTTTGTCCAATCTTCCAACTTATTTTCTCTCCCTTTTTCCTATCCCGGTGGAGGCTGCAAACTGTATTGAGCAACTTCAATGTAATTTTCTCTAGAGTGATATGAGGGATGATAAAAAAAACTCACCTAGTGAAATGGGCTACGGTCTGTGCTCCTCTTCATTGGGGGGTGGGGGGGGGTGGCTTGGCTATTAGAAGTTTGAGAAGTTTTGATAAAGCGTTGTTTGGAAAATGGTTATGGAGATTTGGGAATGAGCGACAGGCCTTGTGGAGGAGAGTGATAGGGATAAAGTATGGTTGTGAAGGGGGAGGTTGGCACTCTCTTCCCGTTACTGGCCCTCATTTAGTGAGTTTGTGGAAGGCTATTAGCCGTGACTGGCCTTCTTATGTTCGTCACATACAATTTAAGGTTGGAGCCTGTTAGATTCTGGCAGGACATTTGGTGTGGGGACACCCCTTTGAAATTGAGCTATCCGGAACGATTTGCTATAAGTTGAAATAAGGAGGTCTCTATGGCTGTCTTTATGAAGTTCTCAAATGGTGTTCTTTTTTGGGATTTAAAGTATGTAAGAGACAATCAAGACTAGGAATTGGAATCTTGGGAGTTGGGGACAAAAAGATGTGTTGGAAACTTGCTTTGGGAAGAGGTTTTGCAATTCGTTCTTACTACCAGGTTCAAACAAAAAGTATAGATCAGTCTTTCCCTTTGAAGATTGTTTGGAAGCCTAAGGTCCCTTCTAGAGTTGCTTTTTTTGTCTGGACTGTAGCTTTGGAGAATATTTTGACCATTGATAATCTTTGGAAATGGAAGATTTTGATTTTGGATTGGTGTTGTACGTGTTAAAGAAATGGGGAGTCAATAGAGCACCTCCTTATCCATTGCCCTCTTGCTTTTGATTTATGGTGTATGGTGTTTACTTTGTTTGGCATTCACTGGGTTATGCTGAAGACGATGGTGGAGTTGTTGGCTTGTTGGAAAGGAAAGTTTGGGCAGAATAGGAATGGTGTTATTTGGATGATTGTCCCCCATTGTTTGATGTGGTGCATTTGGCTGGAGAGGAATAACCGACATTTTGAGGAATTAGAGAAATCGCTTTCAAATCTTAAACTCCTCTCTTTAAAGACTCTTCTGGACTGGGTTGCACAGTTAGGCTTACGTTCTTTTTTTTCAATCCATGGTTTCATGGACTTTTGTACTTTATGCACCTGGTTTGTATTTTGTCCCTGATATATACTTCCTATATACTCAAGTGGCACCATTCATCTTTTTTAATATATTTTTATTACTTATCAAAAAAGCAGAATTTGTCCAAGATGGCTAAAAATGCCGAAACTGACTAGTATTAATTTTTTCCTTTTTTGGCTTCATCACAAAACAGGAATCTTTTACACCTAAAAAGTTAAATATTCTGTTCTTTTTTTCAGCCACGAGTTCTGATGGCAATGGCTAGAGATGGATTGTTGCCATCGTTCTTTTCAGACATTAATGAATGCACCCTGGTTCCAGTGAAGAGTACCATTACAACTGGTGTCTTTGCAGCAGCTCTGGCATTCTTTATGGATGTTTCACAATTGGCGGGGATGGTAATTGGACTTGTGTATGAATTGGAGATATCTAATGGAAGATTATTGTTATATAAAAATAGAATCATTGACAAGTAGTTTTTTTTTATTTTTTGTGTGGGTGTACAGGTTAGTGTGGGTACACTGCTTGCATTTACCACTGTTGCGATTTCAGTTTTGATACTTAGATATGTTCCACCGGATGAGGTGCCACTTCCAACATCACTTCAAAAGTCCATTGACTCAATGTCATCAAGGTGCAGTGGTAACATTCAGGAAATCAACGACAATAATCTTAAAGATCTTGCTGGTTCTTTTGGGAGCAAAGGGGATGCATTACTTAGAAATCCTCTAATTGAAAAGGGGGTAGTAGCTCAAGGTAATAATACCTTACATGCTCTCTAATGTTGTTATTTCAATTTGTAAGAGCATTAGCATTGGAGTTGTTAAAACTTTCAAAAGATATTTTTAACAACTCAAACACCAAAATGCCACTACACCTAGGTTGCTATTGCAAAAAAAATTTAGTAATTTGCTACAGTAAGTTCCAGTATGGTTTGTTAAACTTAAAATCACTTATTTTATTCACGCTCTCTCTCTTCTCTGAGCTCTCTCTCTCTCTCTCGATTTTGGGTTTCTGTGGTTGTGGTTGTAGATCAGTTTTGGGTGGTTGTGGCTGTGGATTGGCAGTAGGGCTGAGTTTCTGCGGTTGGGCTGTGGATTGGTGGGTTGGGATATGTGTGGCAGTGGGTTTCAGGTTGGTGGGTTGCAATTAGGTTGATATGGGTTTCAGTGGTGATGGCTGAGTTTCGGTGTTGGTGGTTTTTGGGTTTGCTGGCGGTGGTTGGTGAACAACAGTATGGTGGTTGGCAAGTTCCGATTTGGTTTCTGTGGCTGTGGTTGAGTAGGTTTTTGTGGCTGGGTTGAGGTGGTTGAGTTGTGGTGGTGGCTGGCAGTGTGTGTGGGTTTGCTAGGTAAGAAGCAAGAGGTGTGGTTGCTGCTTTCTGGGTTGAGAACAGAGAGTTGTGGCTTCAGAGAAGAGAGAGAGAGATGAGGAGGAACATAGAGAAAGAGACGGAGAGGAAAAGAGAGTGTGAAATTAATAAATAAATGAATAGTTATGAAAATAAGAAATGGGATATAGGGTGAGTTGTAGAATAGTGTTTTAAAATAAATAAAGTAGCTTTTTGAGTTGCTAAATCCTAAAATTTTTAAACACCCAGATGTGAATGCTCCATGCCATTCATGGAGGATAGACTACAATGGCATGTGTTCTTGAAAAACAAAGACAGTTGGCATCGCCACTGATTGGAAAGAAACAACCTTTTGGCTTACCTGTTGCCTTCAATTCCAGTTAAAGGCTATACCACCTATCAATGCCACCCAGTTGTTTACTTCTCAGTGAAAAATAAAATGGTATGCGGCCAAAGTGCTTAAATTTTTTTTGCAAACTTTGTATTGAATACCCGAGGTGGTTTTTTCACACAGCATCAAAGTTGTATTGTGAAATCCAATGAGAATCATGAACAATAATTCTGTCAGGTAATTTGCTTGAGAGATACTTTAACTAATGAAAATTTAAATGAGTTTAAACGTATTTAAGGTCTTATAACTCTTTCGGATGGTACAATAATGCTGTCAGGTAAGTTGCTTGAGAATTGCTTTAAATAAAATGAAAAATGAAACGAGTTTAAATGCGTTTGAAGGTCTGATAACCCTTTCTAATGGTTGGAAAGGCTAGGAGAGGCATCAGACCCTTACCCCATAAAGCCTGATAATACTTATAAGTCTTGCAATGTATATCAACAGATTATCTTTATGACCCATCAACATTTGAGAGAAAAAGATTAGAGATTTGTTAAAACACATTCTTTACATAAACGTGTTCAAATGAAAATGAAAGGTGCATCCTTACATCCTTTTGGTTATCAATCAGTTGAATTAAATTACACGTTGAGCTTCAGTGGTTTCACATCTGTAACTAATCCAGGGAATGGAGGGTGATATTAGTGATACAGCATGTACTGGGTCACAGTCAACTGCCACCTCATTAGATGATCCCTGTCACCTAGTTAAATGATCCCAGGTTCTCCTAATGGTCATGAAGAAATTTTCAAGGTGGATGATCCCTGTCACCTAGTTAAATGATCCCAGGTTCTCCTAATGGTCATGAAGAAATTTTCAAGGTGGAAAAAGATCTGTCCCACGTTCCACATATGAACACTTCTCCACCTTGTGTGAGAAGAGTAATTGCCTGTATGAATAGAATATTATGAGTAGTTATGAAAAGTTGAGTCCAATCGGCACTGCCTAAAGGTTTATATGTGAGCTTGAGATTCTTGGCCAGAGTCCTCTATTATGGTTACTACTTAGCATGTCCTTTCATAGATGTGATAACCTGGTTTAAGTGGTGGGATCTTCTACTTGATGGTGAAAGTACACAAAGAAAGTACTTACCATGTGATGATTCATTTTTTTATGCTTTCTGATTATAAATAACTATTGTTAGGGTCATATTTATTATGTGTTGGCATTTACTTTGACAAAATGCACTTTACTTGTAGATCTAAGATGTGTGTAGAATATCATGAAGTGTGTTGAGAAATCAAAACAAGTGATATCATTGAAGACATGAAAATTGAACCAAGAAACAAGTAAAGAAAAGCTGAAAAATCGAACCTCGACTCAAGCATCTATCGAGATATAATGATGGACCTCAACACTAGCTCGACATATCTCTATCTATCGAGCTATGCAGATCCAGAATTCTCAAATTAGAATTTCGGCCCATGATGACTTGGATTATGAGGGTTTTGTTTACTAAACTCCTAGAGGGTATAAAAGCTTTATTTTAAAAGTCATCAAAGATACAAAGACTCATCTAGAGAACTCATATACTTTTGGAGAAGCTATTGCGTTCTTATGCGTCTTAGGGTTTTGTAACCAAGTGCTTCCAGTTCTTCAATGTGTTTTGAAGTGAAGAACTTTGCATTTAACAATAAACATCAATTGCTGGGAAGTTAGTCACGTATTGGAATTTGTGCAAAGGGAAGAAGTCTTTACAAGATCAAGTCCAATTGAATATTGAAGTGAAAGTTCAACTGTAGATTAGTATTTTGAAACAGGTCAGGGTAGTGGTAAGATTCCTTGTACTTGTAACCACTTGATTATTGATTAGTGGATTCTTGGAAGTGGTAACCTGATGAGGTTTTTGCCTCGCAAGAGGTTTTTTCCATTAGTCAACAAATCACTATGTCAATTTAATTTCCGCTGTACTTAGTTTATTTGGTGATTTGTGTGTGCCTCCACGATTTGCATGTAATTTGACATAATTAATCAACTTGGATAATTAAATTAATTTACCGGGGTCAATCTATAACCCAAAAACTATAATTTAGACTGCCATAATATTTAAGTCTCCACCTCCAACTTTCTACGATCTGCTAATTGATGTCCTCTTTTGTCTTCATATTAATTATACAGATGTTCAGAAGGAACAAATGAGGCGGAAAATTGCTGCTTGGACCATAACCCTTTTATGTATAGGCGTTCTTATCCTTGCTTCTTCAGCTTCAGCTGAATTCCTTCCCAGGCTAGTATACTTTTCTGAACCTTTTCACCCTTGTTTTTAATTATTGGCTCAGGCTGTTCTCATTTTATTTGTTATATGCCCAAATATACTATGATTATGAAATTGCTGCCTAGTTTCAATTTTTGACCGTGTGATCATGGAAAATTCCTGGACTTAAATAATAGACTCACCAAAAAGGGAAATTACACTTCTAATCAAAATACCATGGTTCTATTGATTTTATATGGAGCCTTTCTGCATTAGTTGTGATCTGGCATTCTATTGTTGTAACACACAAACAAACTAGAAAAGCTAGTTTATCAAATCATTCTCCCTTTGTAGCACTCAGCTCTACATTTATCCAGATTACAATTAATGTGGTTCCATCCGGTCTACTCTGAATGTCAGAATTTTGCTGAGTTATTTGAGCTGGTGTTTCTATTGAGATTATTTGATTTTGCCAAGTTTAATGACCTTGTCCAGTTTTATAATGGTGCTATTTGGAGTTAATAAGCTTTAGGTGTACTGGTGTTAGGTTGGCACAATGCTCAACTTTAACCTGATTTGGTTTTTATGCTTCATAATTCCATCCCAACTTGTTGACTACCAGCATTCTTCGCTTCATGTTATGTGGAGTTGGTGGAGTTCTTCTGTTGTGCAGTTTGATTGTGCTTGCCTGTATAGAGCAAGATGATGCGAGGCACGGCTTTGGACATACAGGAGGTATATTTAGCATTATATCATATAGTATTGAAGAGATTGATTAAGGTCAGTCACAAAGTAGATGAGTCCTAGCAAGAAGTTTACTTTACTCTAAAAAAAATTCAGTAGAGGAATGAATGGTTTGAATACATCATTTTGACTGTTGTTGTCAGGACAGCTCCTATATTGTACCCAATGTGTAATGTTTATTTCCTTTGAAATGACCCAAATGTTTGGTTCAGTCATACCTAATTAAATTGTATTAGAAATTTAAAATAAATTCCTATATGCAGGCAATAAGCAATAGAAAAGTCTTAACAATATGATATGATTACTTTTTTTTCCCCTCCCAGGTTTCATTTGCCCATTTGTTCCGTTCCTACCTGCTGCATGCATTCTTGTAAACACATATTTACTAATTGACCTTGGGTGAGTATAAAGATTCTTGTCCTCTCTCTCTGGAGTGACGAACATATAAATCAATTTCAATTTATGTCCACTTCATGACTAACAATGATAATTTTTTTTTTTCTAACTTCAATGCTTAGTGCTGCAACATGGATACGAGTTTCAGTATGGTTGGTAATAGGAGCACTGGTGTATATATTTTACAGCCGGAAACACAGCTCTCTGTTAAATGCAGTCTATGTCCCGTTGGCTTATGCTAATGAGATCTATCGTAGCTCATCAGCTCCAGTGGCATAGTCTGTGCATGTATTAGTCACCTTACTGTGGCCCTCAGCTAAGCCAAACCCCATTCTTACAGAAAGCATTATCAGATTGTGTTTCACAATCACTCTTATTGTTTTTAATAATATAAAACCTTTTATTATGTAACAGAGGCTGTCTGAACCAAAGATCAGTCTCACGTTTGTATGTTAATATTCTTGGGTTAGCATAGGGGCCTTTAAAACTGCTTGTTTACAAACGTGTAAAGTAATAATTATTTCTCTTGATATAATTTGCAATGACATGATCACATGAGGCTTACCAATTCCGTGAAACTACAAATCAAACAATTAACAATATCAATTTATAAAACAAGACACTCTCCTACTCACCCTGCCTACTATCACCAATCTAATCTATATTGTGTCCTAACTCACTGCTCACCAATTGTTGACTTCGTCCCCCACCCCTCCATCACCTCTCACCTATGTTTTGAGTTCACATGGTCTTGGATCAAACAAAATTGAGTTTTGAGTTTTGAATCTTAAGCCAGAAGCCATAGCATGTGGCGGAAGAGCATGAGCCTCGGATCCTGTCCAACTCCTCCAAGCTTCACTGATGAATTACACACGTTCCTTTTGTTTTTGCTAGTCGGTGCATGGGAACTACAGTATGAGTACTTATTATCGCTCTCAGACCAAATCCTATTACTAGTGTTTGATGGAAACCAAAAATAGACATCAGTGGCTTTAGGATTTTTTTTCCTAGATAGTCATTAAGAAACTTAAATTGTTTTTAAAAAAACTTGAATATATTGACATTACCAAAAAAAAAAAATGCAAATATATGAAATTTACAATTTTATTCTGAGTTATTATATTTTGAAATCACTACATAATAGCTTTATTATGAGAGAATATAAAAATTTGTCAATAGTACTAGCAAAAAAATAAAGAATAAACTATAAAAGTTCATAATATATATATTGTAGGGACAAGGGCCCAAAAATTGTATATTGGGTCTTGCGCTTTGTCTGAGGGGATTGATTGGTCCGATGATCGATAAACAGTAGTGAGAATGTCAAGTTCAGAGTTACAAGAGTGAGATGCAAACAAAGAAAATGGGAAAGGTAGTTCGAGGAGGCTCACCTCCTCGGATGAGCAAAGCACGGATCATATATATGTCCTATTGTTCAAGGTGACATTCCCAGATATTCTATTGACATGGACGTGTATTGTGAACGCACAAGAGGGATGAAAGTTCAAAAAATCTAAGGAAAAACTACTGTCATTGCATTAAATGTTCTGCAGCTAATTTTTTGGCTGCATTTATGTGAAGAAGACCTTTGAACAGTGTTGTCTTAACTACCCCAATTTATAGAAAGTTAGAGAGGGTGTTCGATGGGACAAGCACTCAAATAGTGGCTTGGATGATCAACACATGGAGGGCCAAGATCATTAAGTGAGAAGTATATAATGTAAGAGACCCTTGGAGGGCAGATGATCGAAAAATTAAGAAAGAAACACTATAGCAATCTAGAACCAAACTTGTAACAATATCTAAAAGCATTATATAAGAACCAGCCTCTTTGGACTTCGCCGAGGACGTTTTTCTTAAGCTTAAACTTGTTTATTTTTATTCTGTTGTCATCAAACCTACCTAACTTATTGTTTGATTAACTAAAACCCAATTTTTTAACTCATTCTCTATAAATTCATTATTTTGGACTTTTTGAGCCTAAGTTCATTCATACATTGAGCTAGGAATTCAAATCTAGTTCTTACATATATATATATATATATATCTAACATGCAATGTTGACATCTCCTTAATCTTTGTTGAGGTTGTGTAGTGTGAATCAAATCCCTTCAATCCTTAAATTATAAATTATTATAATTGCTTTCTCAACAACACCTAACTATTGTGTAATAAGCACATGTTCAAATGTATATTGCTACTCAACTGCTTTGCATGTGAAAATTATCTTATAAAGGATCATTCCCCAAAACGGATCCCTCTCAAGTATGTCAGTTCCTTTCTCAAAAAAGAAGTACGTCGGTTCCATAGGCGGCTGGCTTTTGGGGATCCTTTCTCCTATGCCTTACTCTTTTCTTTTGCCACATGTCATGCATTGGTTTGTGGTAAATTAAATGCATTATAAATATATTTGAGGATTTAATAACACAACTTTTGTCACAATTTATTGAAATAGTTGACTTTGAGTGATAGAAAAAAAATTAGTAAGTTCATATATAAATGATTATCAATTGCTAGAGATTGATCACTTCAACAAGTTGCGTCCGCAAAACAATTATTTATACTTAATAGATGGCCTAGTGCCTACACAATTCGCTTCGTTACGTCTCTCCCTTCTAGTTTTTTACTTTCATTTTCGTTTCAACATGCATGATGTAAAGTCGCCTTATTTGACTTGAACATTACCAATGAAACACAGATTTAACGTGCTATTTTATGCATCCGAATGGACACGTATTCGTCATGTCACTTTGTTTACGTTAAGCAGCCCTATCTAATTGCGTCTGTAGACTATGTACCATTCATTTGTTATCATGGACTTTTTCGACATTTGTGCCTGCTTTCAGCAACTTTTCAGGCTATAATATAGACAAATTTCCTCCTTTGAAATCTTATAATTTTGTTTCCTTTGATGATGTTTCCATTGAACTGGGGATTGATATGGCACTACTTATTAAAAAAAAGGATTAAAATAAAATGTGAACTAGTTTAGTTGGTCAAATTTCTTTTGCCGATTTGTCTAGTGATTTTTTTTTATAAAAGCTTTTATTTCTAACCTGGAGCTCAGATACCAGTTGTGAAAATAATTTGTTTGTGCAAGATTAAAGAAGTGAGAAAGAAGAAAATAGACACAATGAATTTATGTAGTTCGACAATATGTTTACGTCTATAAGCGACGACAGGAAAAAAGTTTGACTATGAAATAGGATATTACAACAGTAGCTGTAGCAAAGAAGTACTCTAACAAGACCCAAACTTTAAATACACCCTTGGCTCTCTCTTACAAAGAATAGAGAACACTTATTGTATTGGAACTAGAGTTGTGATACTCTCTCACTTTGTGCATTGCACTCTCTCTAGGAACAAATCTATCTATAATCATATCACCATATACTATATAATAAAAGTTGAGTTTCAAAACTGCAGTTGCGCCAAGTGACTGCATCAAATTGCAGAAATTTTAAATCAATTTTTTAGATAGGCACAAATTCTTAATTGTTCATGTCAACTTTTCCTCTATTTATCTTTGGATAGATACAAAGCATCTTAATTGTTCTTATTAACTTTGCCTACAAATTTTTTTATTTTTCTAATCAACTTCTCCTCTATTTATCTTTTTATTTTTCTTATCAACTTCTCCTCTATTTATCTTTGGATAGACAAAAAAACTTAATGTTGATATCAGTTTTTTTTTTTTTTCCCTTCACATTACTTTATGAATAATCAACAAATTTTCATTTTTTTTTAATACACGGTTTTTATCAAAAAAATAATTTAAGGAAATTCAAGTCCAGCAACTAAGAGATATTTTTGGATAGACTGAAGCCCGGAAACTAAGAGATTTTTCTGGATAAATCTAAGAGAACATTTTTTTAGATTAAAAAAAAAAAAAGTTGTACATTAAAGAAAGAAAAAATCCTATTAGCAAAGTTTTAAAAGATATAAAAATCTAAATTTCCCTTCAAGTTTGGAGTAGAGTGTCGTTCCCCAAAATCTCAAAGAATGAGAGTGTAATTGGCTTATAAAATAAATTAGATAAAAATGTAGCCATATCTATAAATAATAAATTGAAAGAAAGAGTAAAGTTTTAGAAACATGTTTATACTATATAAGCTAAGTTACAAATAAAAGTCAATTGGTTTGGAACTCTGGTGCAACCACGTTACAAGGATAAGGAGCTCTTATTATTCTCAACTAGCTTGTAACTCCATACATATGCATAGATACACTTAAAGATATACACTAAGATGCATAAAATAATTTCTATATATATATATAGGACAAAATTGCTAAATGCCCTGTTTGGGCAAAAATAGCGGCTATTTACCCCATTTCCCAAATTATATAGGGAAATGCCCCTGTTTTGTAACTCGACAATATCAAAGTCGAGTTTTGTAAATAACTCACTCATCTAATAGTCGAGTTATCCTCAGCTTTGTCCCATGTTGGCATGCCAGCGTGGCATTTATTTTTTTATAATCCCTAAATAACTCGATTATTGGGAAATCGAGTTATGTTAAATTCAGACTAATTTATTCAAAATGGAGCGATGTTAAAGCTATTTTCAGACTGTCTGGTGTCAGGTGTACGGATTCAGTTGTATTAACGTAACTCGATTACTGGCATGGTGAGTTATAAAGAAAACTCGAACTCCTTAAAATCGAGTTATACTTGTATAATTATAGCTCATCCCCTCCCATTCACAGTGTCTTGCTTTCGTCTGAAGTTCTACTCTGCTCCACAGGTCCACAGCTGCTTCCGGTCGTCAAACTGAAATTTATATTACCTCAGGTAAAAAACTCACACCAGAATTTTAAGGCAATTGTACTTTCAGTTGATATTGTACTGAATTTTTATTGTTTTGGTAGAGTGAGTGTGAAGTAAGTACATTGGTGTAATTTTGGTTGTTTGTTGTAGTAAATGTTGATCACAAGGGAATAAAATATTTACTATAGCAACATTTTGTATTGCACATAATCATCATTGGTCTGACATTAACAACAAAATTTTGTATTGCACACATTGTGTAGACATTAACAACAACATTTACTGTTTATGGTCAAATGTTAGTGTTAGTATTTCGTTTTTAGCATGTAATATAGTACACAAATTTATACAGCATTACATTATTTACCAATAGTTGATGCACGCTGTTAACTTGATCATTTAATATTATTGTATTCAGCGTCAATGTCTGGTTCTGGCAACCCACTACTGTATAGGCCTCACGATGTGTTCACTGCCATGGGTCGTTGCTGGGTATTAGAAGATGAGTTTAGCTATCCAATCAATCCGAATCTGTGAAATAGTGCTTACGTTCACAATACCATGAGACAAGAGTGGGCTTGGTTATTTTGTGAACAGCAAATGTTTTATGATGAGTTGGTTGGTTATAAGTTGCCAGTGGCTCGGCGACTCGCATTGCAAATGCCCAGAGACACGATCGATGAACTTTGTAAAGCATTGAACCACATAAGAGAAGAAAATAATCGAATGAAGATACGTCTCAATCGATATTGGACCCAAGTTGAGATTCGAGAGTCAGTGGAGGAAGGGTGGTATGAGCACACACAATTCATGCAATCACTTCTTGCTGATCCCATTTATCAGTTAGACGTGGAGATGTCAGATGAAGAGTAATCGTGATGTGGTGTAATTATACTCCATTGCAATCAATGCTTAACTATGTTTTATATGTACATGTGTCACTATTGTTGCATTTGTACTATGTAAACCTTATTATTGATTATGAGGAGCATGCACGTTATTCGTAATCTAGATTATTCCCACATAACGCATAAAAATTTAATATTTCCACATATGATGTTTTTCAATAAGCACCTACGACACAGAAAACATAAAATAACTTACACCATGTCTCCAATATGCATTCATTGCATATTTAACACTAACGCTACTATCATTATTAACTTAACCCGTAGACATAAGACACACACCACATAGGCATTCATTCTGACAGGTAGTCCTTGTAGTTGAGGACATTGTTACGTTTCACGGGAGTGAGTTGCCTGTTCGTTGCGGCGGCCAGCTCTTCCGCCAATTGTAGCACGTGATACCTGGACCTACGGAGTATCATCAGATTATTATTATTATTATTATTTTTTGGTCACTGCACGCTTATATTGGTGCATGTTTTGTCGTGGCTGTGTGAGCGAGATACAGTCCACAAGAGGCGCTCCGAGTCACACGAGATCATCGTGCAAGGCGTTGGACTCGTTCATGCGAAAGTCCCACTCCCGCCGTAGTCTAGCATAGTATTCCTGCTCGTCGGAATCTCTCTCCCTCTTATAGTTATCTGGAAAATGAGGAAGCATCCAACTGCGCATTGACATTGGAAAATGTGACTCTAGATCGGTATGTGTAGATGTTTTGCAAGGGTAGATGTAAATGAGACTTCGGTATGTGTAGATGTTTTTCAAAGGTAGATGAAAATGTATAGATGTAAATGGGACTTTATATAGGAGTTTTGCAAGGGCAGTTATTCACGTGAATCAAAATGATATGACTTGACAGTGTATTGTTCAGTGGTGAGGTTATCAGGAGCACATGTAGAATTGAAAATATGACTTGGCTGTACAGTGGCGTTTGTTGGTGCATGTGGTTCGCTGAGGCACTGTTTGATATGACTATAGCTTGTGCTACAGAAGCAGGTTGGTGATGTGTGCTGCAAAAGAGGTTGTGTATTTATTCACGTGAAGACTATTCAGCATTCTTGTGCTTCATTTGGCGTGACTTGACGAGACAGTGCCGAGCTGTGTTAAATGTATCATAAACTTTTCAGGGATGCTCTGCATCCTTGAAAATGGTGCGTTGCAAAATGATGCATATCTATGTATTGACGTGTGTGTAGGTGATATGGACTAGACAGGGTTCAACAGTGCGAAGCTATTGATCAGCAGCACTGCGAATATCAGTGTAGCAATGGTGGACAACTCACCCCAAAAATTGATGCATAAACATGGGGATGGGATGCTCTGTGTATTCACGCGAGTGTGGATGGGTACTTGTGGTTAGGGTTCAACAGTGTTGAGCTGTTGAGCAGCACATACAGAATTGCGAACATCAGTGTAGCAATGGTGGACAGCTCACTCCCAAAATTTTGCTTAAACTTTTGAGGGATCCTCTACATATCTGTGTATTCACGTGAGCGTGGATGATATGACTGGACAGGGTTCTACAGTGGCAAGCTGTTGAGCAGTAGATGCAGAATTGTGAACCTGACTTTGCTGAACAGTGGCGTTTGTTGGTGCATGTGGTTCATTTAGGCAGCTGTTTGACTATGGCTACAGCTTGTGCTACAGCAGCGGGCTCTTCTATTGTGTACTGCAACAGATGTTGCATATTTATTCACTTGAAGACTATTCAGCATTCCTGTGCTTCATCTGACCTGATTTGACGAGACAGTGTGGAAGTGTGTTAAATGTATCATAAACTTTTCAGAGATGCTCTGCATCTTTGAAAATTGTGCATTGCAAAAAGATGCATATCTGTGTATTGACGTGCGTGTAGGTCATATGACTGGACAGGGTTCAACAGTGTTGAGTTGTTGAGCAACACATGCAGCACTGCGAACATTAGTGCAGCAATGATGGACCATTCACCCCCAAAATTTTGCTTAAACTTTTGAGGGATCCTCTACATATCTGTGTATTCACGTGAGCGTGGATGATATGACTGGACAAGATTCTACAGTGGCGAGCTGTTGAGCAGCAGATACAGAACTGTGAACCTAACTTGGCTGAACAGTGGCGTCTGTTGGTGCATGTGGTTCGTTCAGGCAGCTGTTTGACTATGGCTACAGCTTGTGCTACAGCAGCGGGCTCTTCTATTGTGTACTGTAACAGATGTTGCATATTTATTCACGTGAAGACTATTCAGCATTCCTGTGCTTCATCTGACCTGATTTGACGAGACAATGCGGAGGTGTGTTAAATGTATCAAAAACTTTTCAGGGATGCTCTACATCTTTGAAAATGGTGCATTGCAAAAGGATGCATATCTATGTATTGACATGCGTGCAGGTCATATGACTAGACAGGGCTCAACAGTACGAAGCTCTCAAGCAGCACATGCAGCACTGCGAACATCAGTGTAGCAATGGTGGACCGCTCACGAGCAAAATTTTGCTTAAACTTTTGAGGGATCCTCTACATTTTGAAAACAGTGCATTGCAAAAGTTTGCATGTCCGTGTATTCACGTGAGCATGGATGATATGACTGGACACGGTTTAACAGTGCCGAGCTATTGAGCAGCAAATGCAGAACTGCGAACATGACTTGGCTGAACAATTCATATGCTTTGTTAGCCTTCTCCAACCGCACTTGCCAAATACTAGTATTACGAGTAGTGAGTCTTTGCGGGTTAAAAATTTATCCCCATATTCCCTTACAAACTTTTAAGAGTCTTTGCGGGTACAAAATTTAATTACATTTTTGAAACATCAATGTAAAATTACATGAAGAAAACTATGCTTCCAAGGTTTACATCAATGGCTTCCGATCATCACAATTGCAACATTTGGGAGGTTTTGGAGCAATGCTACGACAAACCAATAACCAAAACATGAAACATTTTAGAGGTTGTTCAGGATTTTAGGCTTTTATCCTATTTCTAAGTAAACCAAATCTCATTGTGACAGTGTGTTGTGTGAGCCATATGGATTTTTAGTGAATGAGTGGTTAGTTTGATTTGGATGAGTCTATATGCAATGTATCTATAGATAGTAGTACACTAGCAGAACTAAGATACATGGATACAGGTAAATGATACAGCTACACAAATCATAACAATATAAATGATTCGTATTATTAAATCATATGTGTGGTTGGTCTGTGTGGTTTGGATGAGTCTGTATGTATTGAATCTATTAAATTTTCTTACAAGTAATGTGCAATAAATCTAATTTGGGCGATTAGTGTTATGTGTGTAATGTTTCAGAACTGAACACAGACACAATATTGGAAACATTAACATATCTAACTGGGGGCATTTCACTTCTTAAGGTTTTTCCTACATTACAAAGTAGAGGAAAAACTCTAACCAAAGCTTTTGAATCATATATAGCAACAAAGAACAGCAGGGACAAAATGAGAACATAATCATCATTTCTCAGACATTAACAACAACATTCTGTATTACACAGAATGTGTAGACATTAACAATAGCGTCTAATGTTCGTAGTAGAAATTTTTGGAAATCATCATTGCTTGAATCTGAGAAGTCTGAAATATCTATTTCATCATCTAACACAGTAATTTCATTAATAGACTGGATGGCTCGCTTTTGCGCCTTCCCCTTTAGATGTTTCCTAGCTTTTTGGATTGTGTAAAAACGGTCTAGTTGCCTTTGCATTTGATTGTTCTCTTGTTCAAGAAGAGCAAGTATGTTGGCAGGTTCATCTCTAGGTAACTCGACTGAGCGTGCCTTAG
Organism: Quercus ilex subsp. ballota; assembly: GCA_032727855.1. Taxonomy (NCBI): domain Eukaryota; kingdom Viridiplantae; phylum Streptophyta; class Magnoliopsida; order Fagales; family Fagaceae; genus Quercus; species Quercus ilex. The sequence continues at coordinate 20,858,956 of CM064914.1, forward strand.
GAACTCATAACCCGTGCCATCGACAATACACCTCCAACTCACACCTCTTCTCGTACAGGGTTGACCATGGTGGTTCTGCTACGATGAATTCTATTGCGGTAGTCTCTATACTTAGTTTTGTAGGTTTGCCAACCATGATGTGCCCGACACTTTCAAGACTCTCGTACGTGTATATTGGCATATTAACGAAATCTCTCTTCTTTCCAACCCATTTCCCTCCATTGTGGTCTATGTATGTCTGTAGTTGTTGATCCGTTGGAACTTGTGATGATCCATTTGTTGAAGTAGATCCAAACTTGTTTCGCATTGTACGATTTGATGTTGAGATGTTGCGACTCATACCTTAGTCAATCTATGAAGTTAGTGGGGTAGAAAGAAGATCATTATCACTGGTGCATTTATAACCTCATTCCATGGTCCAAGCATTAGAATTTTAGTTATTAGGGCTTGTCATGTCAACACAAGCTGGAAAAACACTATATTTTTAATTTTTTAAATGTTCCCAATGTCACATGAAAGGTAGGCAGTAGTTGCAACATTAGATGTAAATAGGACACCTGTGCATCCAATTGCACAACTGTGCATTCATTTGAGTGTCGGTGTGAAACAGTGTCGAGCTGTTGATATGCACGTGCAGATATAAAATGATAATTGAAGAGGTCAACTAGATTTTCCCCTTTGTCATGTAAAGCTCAAGGGATCCTGTTTCTGTAGGTTTCAATTAGAGTTTTTGAATTTAGAATTTAAATAAAATGCACAGCCGAGTATATTGGAAACTTGGAAATTACCTTGTGACAACTCTGGTGCTGGATATAGTAAGATGCACATATAGGAATGTTCAACCTACTATTACTGAAATATGAGGAACTGAAACCTTTTAGTTTCTCACATCATAATTTATCCCAATTAACATATTTCTTAACTATGATTGGATATATAACTTTTAAGAGTGCTAAAATTAGCCCATGCTGTAAAAATGAGGGTGACGAATAACCTTCCGAATCTCTCTCTGTTTCACATACTGGCCAATACCATAAAGGTAAACACGAAGTATTTTGTACTTGACAGATTTGGTGTCCACAGAATTGCACTCTCTTTTTCTGCCACATAATAGTTGTAAGCTGCTGGAATACCATGCATTATAAATGTGATGACTACATTATTTTCTTTCTTTTCAAATAAGGAAATCTTATCCTTATTTTTTGATAAGAAAAGTTATGTTCCTATTTGTTGTGATCATCCTTAAATGGCAGGTGGAGATCACAAATTTCCAAGAATATAAAAAGACAACTCACATAGCATACATAACTACATGAAGCCTCTGCGATATCCACCATGAATACGCGCATATGAGTATAATTTACACTACTTTTTTCCTACTGTAATTTACGCTAATGAACCTTTTTTAAAGGGTATTATGTAAACAAGTTTTTCCATGTAATTTACGCTATTTTTGTAAATGTAATTTAGAAATCTTTTTTTTTTAGAGGGTATTATTATATATTTGATGTATCGTGTTAATAGTTACCCAATTGAAACGTCCCATGAAGTGGTTGTTATCTATCATCCTTGTAATCAAATTTATGTTGTATCATAAATTTTATTTATCATTTGTGTAATTTTATGTGAAATTCAATTTACATTTTTTTTTTATAATTATTAATTTACTACTCCATAAAAAATGTTGTGTACATTTTCTCAGTTTTAAGGGTAATTAATATCTTTGAAAATTAAACTCTTTTTAACTTTTGTTATGGATGTGTAGTAAGTGATGGTGAAGGCAATTATTGGTCCTTTCACCGTAAAATAAATATATTTGAAATTTAAACTCTTTTTCATCTTTATTAGGATCTTTTCTGGAGCATTTATTTTAACAAAGAGCACCCTGAATTGACTACTCCATAATTGTGCCAACTTACCTTATAAAATACAATGTAAGTATTGATAAGTCTGTCAATTTTAAAGTCATTGGATACTCACTATTGTGTTTAACGTTAGTAGAAGCATCCAAATCCCAATCCAAAAATGCAAGCCATGTATCAGTATGTCCCACGCAATTATAAAGTGTCAACTATTAATTCGATCACCCCCAAAATATAGAAGAGCCTTTGAGCATGTGCATGCTCTGAGGCTCGTATCTGTTTAACCTACTTTTATGATCTCTTTTTACTTTTTTGGTATAGCCATTGTAGAGGTAATCGATAATGCATTTGATGAAGGTAGGTTCCTTTCTGGCCTCATTTCAATGACTATAGTTTTTCTTGAAATATGCATATGTTATTAGTGAGGTTACCTTATCCACATTCTAGTTGAAGGGAAAAAAAAATAAAGAAAAGGACCATTCAATATAAAAGTCATCACACGTTGTGAATATGGTCATATTTATCATAAAATTAAAACCATGTTTGTGGACCTTGAAGAGTACGTATAATAATATACAAACCTTGTCAATCACTTTAAATAACTTTCATATAATCTACGAAAGCTACAAAAACTACTCTCCCCCTAAGCTACAATCCCTACTTCCCCTGTCTGTTATGTATTGCCAAAGGCAATCATCAAGACTCAGAGGGTGGAGGAGGTGGAAAAGCACTCCTATACTCTGAAAATTCCGCTCTTAAAGCAGCAACCTTAGCAATAAGCCCATCTAAAAGCTGTCCATGAGCTGCTTGAGTCATCATAAAGGTTTCCATCATAGCATGAAGTGAGGGAGGAGGAGGGCCTGTAAGCGCTATAGCAGCAGTGTCAACATCTACCTTATCATCACCATCCTGGCCCACATCAGCTGTGGGATCCCCATGCATGTCCTCATCTGGAACATCTCCGGTAGTAGACTGTACTCGTGGTCTCTTGGATGACCCAACACTAGGGTCGACAAACTTCTTTTGGGCACTTCGCTGTTTCAGAAATCTGGCTCCTATGGGGGCTTGGATGTGGACCAACTCTTGGAAAGGAAAGTTCTCTAATCCTAAGTATTTGAAGATCCTATGGATGAAAACTGGAAAGAACAAACAATGCCTCTTATACTTATTCCTATGCACGTCTACAATGGTTTCAATGAAAAGTGAAGGAAAACAGATGGAACAATCGGCGACGAGGGCGTAAAGAAATAAACCCCTGTCTACAGGGATTGTATGGACATGAGAGATAGGGAAGATGTTGTGACAAGCTATCCTAAAGAAGATATAATTAAGCTCAATTAACTCACTTAAGCTAATACTTGCCTCAGAACCTCGAGCGATTGATCTTCCATAAAGAACATCCATAACATCATCAATACGAGGAGACTGAGAGTATGGATAAGTAGGTCTACAAACATTCGGTACATCAAGAGCATTGGATATTGCATCCCTATTTATTGTAACCATTACACCACGTATCCACGATGTCAAGTAATAACCATTGCGAGCATCCTCAGACACCGCGAGATTCGAATAAAATTCTCTAATCAAGTCAGTTGGAGGGGGTTGTATGTTTGTATACAGAGACAGCCAATGCCTAGACTGTAGATTGTCACGGACAGAAGGATGCAATTCATATAGATTGATTTGCCTTTCTCCCCAAATATGCCTATTACTCAAGGTTTGAAAGGTTTGCTCAGTTACGTGCGTGAGGAATCTTAATCGATCAAACACCACTTCAGGTTCGGATGCAACTTTGGATTTTCCCCTCTTAGCCCTCCTCGGAGCCATAACTAAATGATGCGACATAGTGGATACACGATTAGCTCACAAAAAACAGAACCAAATTACAACATTACGTCTGTCCAAAAAACACAAATCATTTCATAGCCAAACAAATCATTTCATTGCAATCTACATAGACAATGAATTGCACTTGAAGCAAAAAACAATGTATTGCCTAGAGCAGTTTACAAAAATACAATGAAAAAACAATATTGTGATTCACAGGCACCTCCTGAAATAATTGTAATGCATTTTGGTCCGAGTCAATAATTTGAAGATATAGATGATTATAAACTGTAGTTGAGAGTCAAAGAGCGAACGTGCAATTTGTTAACATATTGAATTTTGTCAAAATGATTACATCATGTGACGTGCCGATAGCTTCTCGCATTCTATTAGCATTAATTTTGAAACACATTTTCACAATTCCTAGTTACACGTAGTAAGTTTCACCAACTTGTACAAAAATCATTAAATTGCATAATATACAGTTCAAACATTCAAATAGTAACACACACATATGAAGCCCAGCAAGTTCATTTTGTGAAACGAGACTAGTTGAAGACAACCTATCATAGTAGCAAGTAACCTTACTAACAACAAAGCATTTGACTAGCGAAACATCCATTTTCATAGCAATCTACATACATAGACAATGACATTTGAAGCATATAACAAAAACAGGAGAGTAATGCATCACCAAGTGTAAATTTAATTACGGCTACAATTAAAAGTGTCTTACAACATAAAATCCTTGAAGAGTTTGTGCAGGAAATTCTCGATTCTAGCTGGATGCGTCGAGAGCAATCAAAGAGGTCAATTTCGGATTCCCATTGCTATATCTGCAGAACAGGGAAATTTATAATAGTGGGTACAACAAACTCGATTACTTAGAAATCGAGTTAATAAGAAACTCGATAATCTAAAAATCGAGTTACGTTCAGCATCTACAATACAGTCCAGATATTTTTGGACTGCATTTGAGAAACAAGCCTCGTCGGACAGGTCGTCCACATAACTCGATTTGTTAATAATCGAGTTATGTGTATTGTAACTCAATTTCCTGAAAATCGAGTTATGCACGTCCAAGCCCATCAACAACTTTTTTTGGACTTGTCCAGGTGCAATCCAGGAGGAGTCCTGCTGTCCAGGTTAGGCTTCCACGTAACTCAATTTCCAAATAATCGAGTTATGTGTTATGCACGTCCATAACAAGTTGCAGCTTATTTTGGATTGGTCTAGGTGCAATCCAGGAGGAATCCTGGTGTCCAGGTTGGGCTTCCACGTAACTCGATTTCTAAAAAATCGAGTTATGAGTCCATCCTAGAGAATCAAATCATCAATGTTACTTGATTAGCTAAATATCGAGTTACGTGAAAATGCCACTACGCATCCAGTCCACATTTTTGGACTGATCCAGGTAAGCTCACTGAGGAATGTGTCCAGAAGTGTGCTCTACATAACTCAATATATTAATCATTGAGTTACATGCAATTATTTAATAAAATGGCCAATATAACTCGATCACTCTATCATCGGGTTACTATATCCGTAACTCGATTACTGAAATATCGAGTTATGTGGATATCTTCATTTACATCCCGTCCACAACTCTGGACTGGTCCAGGTGCGATCCACGATGAATCCAAGTGTCCAGAAGTGTGCTTCAAATAACTCGACATATTACTAATCGAGTTACATGCGAATGAAGTTTCACATAACTCGATTAATGGGATGTGGAGTTATGTGCTACCTTGTACCCCATACACACTGAATGTTAAATTAACTCATGCAGTTACTGTTCACCCCCATGCATGATTTCCCTTGGTTATATATTCATCAGTATACTGAACCTGATCACAAACACAACCATCTGCTCATCAATATAGTTCCATAAACTTCCATGATCAAATCATCCATACAATGCCATAAACATATGCCAAATCATCCCTTCATTAAATTTGGACTGAATATCTAAAAACATCCATATAATCTACAAAGGACATAAAGAGCATTTTACATTTAAAACCAGTAGGTTAAGTTGTTCACAACGTAAGTACAACCAGTTGAGAATGAATGATGTTTTCCCATAGTTTACGAACACAAATTTGAGTTTAACTAGCGCCACAATTGAAACGTCTCTATCCAACTGCAAATCCCATATCTGCACAAATACAATGAAAAATACATCAATACCGCATCTTTTACTCATCTTTTAAAACCATCTTTTAGTATCATGGTTCCAATATACACATTACTACAGGAATCTTAATACACAAAGAGGTTGGCAATACATGAGTTGTAAGAATAATTGACAAACTTGATTACAATAAGTTATGACACAGTGACACTTGTTACTATGACTAGTAATTGTTACCTGCTATGTAGCACCACGGCTTGTGGAGTCCACAGTTCGAGTCGGACATCTACGACGGTTATGACCCTCTTGGCGACATAGCCCACACTTTGACTTTGGTCCATTCTCAATCCACAACGAGGTTGACAACTCCCTATCCTCGTCATCCATCTCATTGCGAATTCTTGTCGACTTAGGGCGCCCTTTCTCTCGAATCAACCGCGGGTTCAGCATCACTTTTCTCCTTTCTGCCGGCTCTAGCCATTCTAACCTATCTTTCAACGGTTGGAATATTGGCTCGTAGCTCTGATACCGTTTGGACACGCGGTAGAAACGATCCATAAACTCTGTCGCATCGTGGTTGTACTTGGCACAAACTGGTATCAAGTGTGAACATGGGATCTTGTTTGCTTCCCATTTCCCACACGTGCACGTCTTGTCCATGAGAGAAACCCTATAGGTGTGAGCTCCCCTGCCAGTTCTCAGCAGTGAAGACTGTGTCTCCACTGTATATAAGCGATGTTGCGTGCTCATCCTTCTAACCATATGGAGCTTCGCCTTCTCTTGATTTGCCTCGAACTTGTCGTAGGCATATTTGCACCACTCTTGCCCCTCTTTCAACTGCTCTAGGGTTTTGTTTCGACGGTCGTCAAAGTATGAGTTCACCTTGTAAAATGTGAACTTCACCATTGCAGTAATGGGCAAGCTACATGCGCCCTTAAGCACCCCATTAAAGCACTCTGACAGGTTCGTTGTCATTGCCCCATATCGGTGCCCATGGTCATGTGCAAGTGTCCACTTTTTGAAACCTACATCGTTCAGATAGTCGTATGCATCTGGATTGACATTCTTGATGTAATCCATGGTGTTTTCAAACTTCCTAACTTGATTTGCAGTTGCTGCCTTCCATACCAAGTTCTTCAACACCATGCTATTGAAGCTAGTGTTAACATTGCTTGCTAAATGGCGGATGCAATACCGGTGATGGGCTAACGGCGCTTGCAAATAGCGCCTAGTGGTGTCATCAAAGCATGATTGTATCCCACGGTGCCTATCGGAGATTATACACAAATTGGTCTGATCCGTAACTCTACTCAGCAGGCATGCCAAGAACTATCCCCATGTCTCTGTGCTCTCACTTTCAACAACGGCAAACATAAGTGGAAAAACCTCATTGTTACCATCTGTTGCCGTTGCTATCAACAACTTCCCTTTGTACTTGCCATAGAGGTGCGTTGCATCTATGCTTATCACCGGCCTGCAATGCTTGAACCCTCTAATACACGAACCGAAAGCCCAAAACGCGGAGTTGAATATACAAGTCCCTAGGACACGAGGGTCACACTTTAGCAAAGTTACAGTGTCCGGATCTGCATCATCCAATGCCGCTAGAAACCGTGGCAATTCTATGTACGACTCATCAAAATCCCCGTAAATACACACAACTGCCTTCTATTTGGCTTCCCAAACCTTGTACATAGTTACATCATGCCCGTGCTTCGCATGCAGCATACTATGCAGGTCCTTTATGGACCGGGTTATCTCCTCCCGTACATATTGCTCAAGTGCAATAGAAATGAACCTTGAATCCATCATCCGTCCATCGGTCACTACCTGGAGGGATGTGCAACTGTGGGGACCCGTACATTTACTGATTAGCCACAACCTGTGCTTTTTGCTGAAAATAGCCCGAATTGACCATGGACATGCGTCATGTGTGCACCGCACTAGTAGCCTATTGGTGTCAGACTTGATGACCTTGTATTGCTTATTATGCTCCACAGAGTAAAGGGTCAGCACATACTGAACGGAGGCTTTATTCTTGAATAGCATCCCCTTCACCAGCTGGTCACCTTTGTGCCAACTTGTAAGCTCTTCTGGACCCAATGCAGGTGATGGGTCATTAATATTGTCCCATGTGTTTGATGTGAACCATCCTGGGATAGCTGTAATAGGGCAATCCTCCTCGTTGTCTTTGAGCTGTGTTCCATCTAAAACCTCCGCTTCGTCCACCGGTCCATCAGTATCAATGAACTCTTCGTACACATCTCGGCTGGCATCAATATCAATTCCCCTATCCATATAGGCTTGGACATGTTCATATGCGTGAGTAGACCCTCCCACGTCATGTGTCTGGGTGGTGCCCAACACTTCGGTGTTGTCCAAATGGTCAACTGCACTGCATGGTTGAGTATTGTAGGGCAAAGGCATGGCATCGGCAAAGGAAGGTTGCATGTGAAGATATCCTGAGCGTGGCTCTTCCACCCCACTGGCATGTTGCGAACTTGCACCATCATGGAATCCAATAGCTTCAATAGTTACATACAACTCGGACGCTATGAACTGGGGGGTTCGCTTAATCATTGCCCACATCATGTCCACATCAGCATCGTAACACAACAGATTTGAGTTGTAAACAACCTGAGTATTCACAAGTAGCTGGGGGGCACGGTACATGATGGATATCTTATGTGACTCCCTGTCCAACCCTAGAGCTTCCATTATCTTCCGGTGCATTTTTCTTAAGTGTGTTTCGCATTTCAACTGAATGAACTTCTTCTTCACTGACTCGCCTCCATAGGATAGCCCATGCAAGTCATGGAAATACTGCTTCCCATCATAGTAAACGTAGAAGCAATGACGACCTATGGCAGACCTAGATAAGGACATATAATTGTGGTTATCATGCAGAAGATAGGGGGTTATGTTAACGCAACAGTAATTAATCTGTATGCACGTGAATGTACAATATAACTTTTACAGACGCACTATAATCATATCCTAAGTATTCATAACAAACTTGATTTGTTTGTACACAAACATTGATTCCAACACGATCAGCAAAACTTGTTCACCTCGTAGGCTTTCTTTTTTTAGAACCCACACACTAAAGCCTTTCAGAACTAAAAGAGCCATACAATTTAAACCAATGATTGCACACATTACATCATTGTTGATACCTATGGATGAATGCATATATCATCATCATAGGGTGGCCATACAATGTTTGTTTAAATATATATTCCCAGGTATCTATACATACATTACTCTATATATATGTGTGTGTGTGTGTGTATACAGTGTCACTATCACACACACACACACACACACACACACACATGTTACTGATGGCTTAATGTGTTATTGATTTTGCTAATGTGGGTCTTAAGGCCACACCTTGTATAGCTCATTTTTAGGGAAATTTGCATTATGAATTGATTGAGTATTGACAGTTTTTGCAATTTCAAACAAAATCCAACCAAAAATAAATGGTTTAATATGACACACATTATATACAACAACAATACCTATACATTTATATATAGATATATCTACACATACATATATATATATATAGCAATATGTGTGTGTGTGTGTGTGTATAGATACACACACACACACACATCCACACACACACACACACACATATATATATATATATATGTATATACACACATAGACACAGTGACACAGACATGGTTCTGAAGGTAACCACATTTATACCAACACTAGAATCCAAGTGTAATCACAGTTTTTTCAGAAGTGAAGATATACTTGGCAGGAGAGATGTGCCACAACAATGAAGAAGGGGACCACAACAATAATTTTGTCCCACTTGGTGAGGATCCAATAAGGAGGAACAAGATGGTCAGGAAAACTTGTTCAGCTCATAGGCTTCCTTTTTTCAGAACCCACACTAAAGCTTTTCAGCACAGGTATTGCCAGACACGTGCATGGGTTCTGATAGTGAGGGGGTCAAATGTAACTCGATATCCAGGTAGTCAAGTTACAATAAAACTCGACATATATGTAGTCGAGTTACTGTTATAGAATCTACTGATGTGATGGCAATTCAGTAACTCGATAACTGATGAATTGAGTTAATTGTAACTTGACTACCTAGATATCGAGTTATTTGTTAACTCGTCTTCTTGATAATCGAGTTCTGTGTCCATTGTTTCTATAAGAACCTAGACTTGAACACTAGAATGGTATGCATCCACCATTCTAATGCAATAACTTCCCACAATTGCGTGTTTGTTGAGCAAGATGGGACGTACCTATGTTGTGTTTAATGGTCGTATTCCAGGCATATACGACAGTTGGCTAGCTACGAGTAGACAAGTTCATAAGTTCCCAAACGCTAATCACAAATCATATAAAGATCGAAGGGAAGCAGAAGCTGCATACATGGAGTATTTGCATTGTAATGGTATGGACGTGCAGGGTGGTGCGTTTGCATCGTGGGCAACTCCGAACATGTCAACCTCAACTTCATCGAACACTTCTCCAAGTGAAGGAACCAACTACTGCAGTGGAGACATTAGAAACACATTGTTAAGATATCAGTTGGAAGTTGCCATTGAGGAGCCTGACCACGCAAGGAGGATTGCAACCTTGAGTGCGAACATGTTGAATGAAGTGGTGGCCCATGTTGTGGGGGATGATGAAGTTGATGCACCTACGAGACAAGGTACGGGTAAATGAGCGTGAAAGTATAATTTCTTGTTGTGGTATTCAGTCAGATATGTATATATGCAAAGTAACTAGTTTTGCTTGTTGCAAAAGGTTTAAGTAGAAGTATCATCGTTTTCCAGCTGCTTGACTAGCAAATGTGTATATAAGGGAAATAACCTTATATTTTGGTTTCAGCACTACTTTGGCCTTATTCGGTCTAGTATGTTCTATTCGCTCCATTTTATCCTATTCAGTCAGCTTTGGTCGTATGAGAACTATTCCGCCCATGCGCGGGAATTTTTTATTTTCCCTATTTGTTACGTTATATCTTTAAATGTATTCCTTACAAAACAACTTATATTCTTTAAATGTTTTCCTAAAATAGTAACTTAACCGGAGAGAAGGAAGAAATAATAAGAAAAAAAAAAGAATAATTATTAATTTGATTAATCAAATGTATTATGCAATGTGTAGCCACCAAGATAAAAATAAAAAGACAAAGGATGCAATTCATTTCACATCTCTTGCAAATTTCAACTGCTAATTAATTCTTATAGTATGTCAATGAGCATTTCATCACTAAAGACAACAACAATACTTGATTGATGCAGCCTTAATGCAACAGTAGCTATTCAACAATGCATCAATCTAATATGAATCATTTGTACAGCAGTAGCTGGAACATAGCAGTGGTGCAACTTAAACTCCATGGGGACCGCATGGGGAAATTACACTTTACCACCCTAAACAGGACACCCGAAACTATCTGACTGCACAAATTGCTAAATTGTGTGACTGCACACTTGTCACAAATTGCTAAATTGTGTGATACAATACCATGGCCTTAACAAGTGTAAAAACAACTTGCAAATCATTGCTGGAAAGCAAAATATTTTTTTAATGGGAATTATACTCGGAATTTTAATTAGTCTTTACCTGTAATGTGGCAGTTGAGTAAAGAATTTATGTAAACAAATTCCTTGTCAAAGAGAGTGGCATATGGCAGAACCTCATGTTCTCCCACATGAGGTCTTTACTCATTTATTCTTTCTCTTCCTAAAAAAAGAAAAAGAAAAAGAAACATAAAAAACAACATTCTAAAGTAATTGCATATCTAATAAGTAACCAAAAATCTTTAGTCTTCAGTCACAAGTAATTGAGTTCATGAACATACTAAAGTAACTAAACCAACTCTATCCATCCAACACGTTGTGAATAAGGACGCCAAGAAATATGTATATAGTTGGAACAAATCAAATAAATCCAGAGATGACTACTGCATCACTGACTTTTTTAAATGGAACAAATCAATAACAAAAACAAGGTTTTCTTTGTTATGCAGTTAATAAAGCATCACAAAAATGAAAGCGAGAACACTAGATTATATTATCACTTTAAATCATATGTTCTGAATTAAAAAGAGAAATTTATGTGGAAAAAGGCTACCGGACTTTCATTTCAATTTTCAACTTTATAAAAGTGGCTCACAACTCATAAGGTTAGTTTGCTTAATGATGCAAGAAGTCACAGGGTACCCAGTAAAAATCAGTGTTCACAAATTGAAAATGAAAAAAATAATAATAATAATAAAACAAACAAAAAAAAAAAACCCAAATGTAAGGATTACATGTTGTTAATGCCTAATACAAAGCTTGCACAACCCAACACAAACTAATTATATGGTCTAAAACCCAAGGTTTTTCTTCTACTTAGCCTCCATCCTTTGAATAGCTTTTCCCAACAACAGCCTTTGAACCTCCAGCCCTTGAATGCAGTTACAACAATAGTCTTTAAACCTTTAGCCCTTGAATCTACAGCACTTGCAGCACTAGCCCTTGCACATCCAGCTGCTTGCTTATTGCTTGCTGTATGTGCTTCCAATTTCAGTAAAGCTCAACATCAATGTTTTGCATTTTACAGTGACGCTTGCAATAGGAGTCAATCACAAGTACTGCATATAAACAGATCTAGCTTAACAACCCTTAAAACATAATTCGTGAATTTTCTAATCCATAAGTCTAATCCATAGCTTAACAAGCATCATTCGGGAATATTTTAAAGAAATATCAATTTCAAGTTTTGGCATCTACTCCATTGTACCTACTTTTTCTTGCCAAAAATAAAATAAATAAAATTATAAATGCAAGAAAGAGCTCAAAAATTAAATTTTGCAACAAATACAGAGACTCTAGTCTCTTATGTTTATAGAGAAGAAAACGAAGTTGCTTATTACTTCACAAGTTTAAGACATTTCTTGAAAGAAATGAAATTGGAGAAATGATGTTTCTAAAAGACGTATTCACCAATGACATTCATAGTTGTAAAATTCCAAGGTTGTGTTTCTCATAATTTAAAATTCATTACACTTGTCATAAATAGGCGTTACGCAATCAACTATTGATTTCTCTAGGAGGTTGTACTAAAGGATTGGAGTTCTCAGTTATTGATTCCTTGTTAGTTTTCTATTGAGTTTTCAGTTATTTTCTAACAAATGCTTCAGGCATGGCCAAACTTGAGCTAAATGAGTAACTTCAAAATCTATTTACCAAAATCTACCAAAGAACCAAATGGATACCCTTCTCGTCGGTGGTGCATCCGAGACATCACAGTGCACAAATGAGCAAATCTGGCCTTAAATCACAAAGCAAGTTGCTTCAGAAGTTGACAAACAACATAATGACAAATATTAAGATGGGTAAGCCACTACTATATGCGATCCAAAGATGACACCAGGAAAGGGTAAGAAAGAAACAACTTACAAGGGTGAATAATATCTTAGAACAAAAAAATAGCAAATAGTTACCTGCTCCATCAGATTGCAAACTGCTAAGGCTAGTCGAGGTAAACCATGAGTTGAGGTTGCACTCTGCACTCCACCAGAAATTGGTGTTCGAAATAGACCAGCTCTGGTTCCACCTCCAGCTACACTTCCGCCTGGGGCTATAAAAGGCATGTCCAGTTTTTGTCTCAACTGCATTGTTCTCACTACTTTGATTGTGATTTAAATTATCCTTCACAACACAAAGAAGGCCATTATAGCTAAGCCAATATGATACCATTCATTGTCAACAGTATGGTAAATTAGATGCTTCATATATCAAGAAGGAACATAGCAGAACTATAAGTTATGTGTAGATACATCCTTCAAAATCCTTTACCCTTTCGTTGGAAAAATAGAAAATTGTAAATGTGCCAAGAATGAAACCCCCAAGCTTCCCACATTTCCTAAATCAACATCTTGTTTTACGAAAACATGTTTCTTCTCTAGTCTTTGAAAATTAAAATTCATATTTTCAACATTTTTTTGATAAGTAATTAGAGGGGTGTGTGGGTAGTGTGTAGGCACCATCGTCAGCCAAGAGCTTTATGGGGTCCCTAATGTAAGGAAAACTGCTATCAAGTCTAAGATGCCATTGTTTCTATCAGATCCTCTACCAGTGCAAAGAGCCTTCCGAAGCAGCCACATCTGACCTTGCTCTTAGTTTGTACAATAGCCATAGCAATGGGGTACATGTTGTCATTGGCATCTCCTCCCACAGCACTTACAACATCATCACACACCTTCTCCTTCCCCTTCCTTTCAGTAAAGCTCAACATCAATGTTTTTCCCACCCTTAATTTGCAATTTTGGTCTATGTCAACAGTGAAGCAGCATTAGCAACACACTTCTCCTACAACAGATGCACAGCCACCAAGATTCTCCCCAACCACACACTTTGCATGCTTATTCCAATCACCTATAGACAGGAAGTATAAGCACACACTAACTTCGGGCTCAATGGCCTTTTCGTTTCCGCCCATATGCCCTTATAGGTCTCATCTTACCTATTTCATCAGACACAACAGCTTAATTAAATGAACATATTCAATAAAATGCACAGTACAATTAGCTAAATACGATGGGTAATGTAGAGGAAGAAGATACCGTCACCGGTCCCGCAATCGGGTGCGTGCGCAGGAGGGCGTCGCAATCTCCGCAAACCCTCCACTGGCTGAATGTCCTCACCCGGTATCTGCTCAATCTATATAGCCTCTTCGTGGGGAGTTGGAGGTGAAGGTCCCATGGTGGGCTCCGCATGCACTAGAGGTGGGGTGGGCATGCTTGGTGTGGGGACAAATATGCATCCACCATCATGGGCGGATCCACTGAACACTGGGGGCGACATATGGGGGGACTGTCGAGGGGCCTCGTACTCCTAGCTAGCACTACAGGACATAGTACAGGATGGCCCAGCAGCATTACCGGAGGTGTGAGATGGCCCGACGCCATCTTCAGAGAATACCCAATCACCCTGAAGCCATGATTCTTCTGCACCAGACTCATCCCCTTCCTCGTAGATAGGTTCCGGCTCAGTCGTACATCCGGGACCAGCTCGACCACCTCCATGGCGTCGACCCCCTCGAGACCCACCACTTCGCCAGCCGCGACTCGGGACCTGCGTATGAATGTCGGCTGCTTCCGCGAGTGCTCCGCCAATTTAAGTCGGCCCAGCTCGTCCATAACCTCTAGTGTAAACTTAAGGTCATTGTACATGTCGGACCCTCGGTTGCATCTCTGTAGAGACCGAAGCATCGTCCGAACCTACAAAACAAAGGCGTCATAAAAGGAGGAACGCAAGTATGATGCAAAACTATAATAGAGGGTCATGTGAAATTATCTTTTTATGAACTTATAAGTAATTTTGGTTACAACATAATGAAAGTTGAAGGGTTTTAAACGGTCCAAAATTAAATAACTTTAAACTTAAAATGTCAAAAGTGTACAATTCATATGCTTTCTCAACAGTCAAGTAATTTCAAGTTCTTTCCAATGTCTTCCTCAAATCCCAAGCAAGGATGAATCCTTACAACTTTTTAATATAAGGCAAGGCAAATAAAGGATTTGCAGTAGGCGTTACATCTATGGTAACTTTTTATTCAAACTTATAGTACTTGACAGCTTTTTCCCTAACATGTAAATTCTGGATATTACAGATATCAAGGTGATTTGGAATTTGGATACTACACATTCACTTATTTATGAAGAACTTAAATCATAGCATGTTTCTCACTTTAAAATATAATGAAAGATAAAACTCATTTTCAGTTAACGACAACAATTATTGTGAATTTTTAATTACCAGATAAACATGCTAAAGATATTTAATCAACAATGGTTTCAACAAAGGTTCAGGAATTGTTGCCTCACCATGAGTTCCTAGTACGCAGACTCTACTGTTATGTACCTCCTTGTGCTGCCATTGTACCATGTCATGTACTCAGCAAGGTACGTCGTATCACCGTCCAGGAGAGGGGCAGCGCGAACAAGTTGCCCTCGGTTGCCCCATTGCTGAATATGGGCATCATGTTGCCACCCAATCCTTGTCCCATTTACCCTGGAGGGATATCTTGTGAAGGTCGATCGACGTATCCACGACCATTGGAATCGGTTGCTTCATTCCAAATTGACGGAGGACCTGCTCAGGATGATGCCCCTCCACTATCCAAAAGTATATCAATGGCACCTCGGCCCTCCAAATATGCTGGCCGGCAGTGCAATACGCAGGCAGGGAACCCAGTGCATGCGTGTACGGCTCCCACACAATCTGCATAAATGGATCGTTACTTTAGTGATTATGTGAAGATGGATGGTTGACATTTGTCATGGAACTTAAAGAGTATTTATCAGCAATTTATTTGATTACTAGTACACTGCAGTTTCAGATTTGAAATATCTAAACACAAGCAGGTTTATGACAACATCGACTTATTCCCCATAAAACGCACACTAGAAAAATGCATATAAATTAGAAAAGTTGCATATAAATATAATACTCAATACAGGCTTTTCATAGCAACTAGACATATCAAAGATGAAGGTGTGCAAAACCAATCATTGCGGAGACCTCAAAAGTAGGAAATTGTAAATGTGATATACAAGATACAAAACACTAAAATCTAGTTTATTACCAAAAGGTTGAGATAAAAAGCACAAAAATTTAAAAATAAATAAATAAATACAATAAGGAAATAGGTTAGAGCCAAACACACTAATATTTTAATTGGGTTTCATTGACATTCTAACCATACACTAACACACTATTATTTTCCCGAGTTTCATTGACACCACACATAACTAACTGAAATTTAGGGTGTTTAAGCTCAAAAGTGAAAGGTTAAAATTTATTCTTACCACTCAGTATTTTTTGTCAACTCCAACTATTTTTCAAGTACTTTGAGCACAAAAATATATATAAGGACTCATTCTTGTACTAATGGTAGTAGGACCAATAGTAATGGGAGTCAGTGCATTCACTAGTAAACTAAAAGCCTAATAAGGTAATAACTAATAAAAGACTTACTAGGACTCGTAAGAAAATAAAACCTAAGATACTTAGGATCTCCTAGAAAATCCTTGACTCAACTAAATTACCAAAATATCCCTAATCCACAAGGATTGCAAAAACTACAATTTGTCAGCATCAACAAAATTTACCATAACTTTTAAAATACAAATACAAACCCAAATTAAATTTCTTTTTTGACCCTTAGGCAAATATAACTGGGCCTTTAAACCACTCAATTTTCAGTTCCATTGGACTTCATACTTGAACCCCAATTAAATCTTGAATAGACAAAATAGCAAGGTAGAATTAAATCAATTTTATCTGGACCTCTATTAATTGCACTTGTTCTTTGTTTTTGTGTGCATAATGAATTAAATTTTGGTAAGCTGGATATGGGTTTCAGCTGATGGTACTTGATATCTGAGTCCAAGTCTAGTGGGGGTGGGGCATATTGCATTTGAAAATGAATGTCCAAATGTCCTTTGGAACTTAACTCAGATAGCAACTAGATAGCGGTAAAACAGAACCAATTAATTTTACTAGATGTTCTAGCTTTTTATTTCAAGATTCAGTTCCTAAAGAATTTGGAAGAAATTGAGAGTAATGAATGTCTTAAAACTACAAAAGTCTTAATATACAAGGATATTAGAGTTTTCTGTCATCAAGGTTTATTTATTTATTAAGTAGCATTAGCAAACTCTATTTTATTGCAACATCTATTTAATTGAGATGTGAAAGTTGGGCACAATTCAATCATGCATCACAACCAAAATTTGAGGGTTGACTTGTTAATATGCAGTGTTATGGCAGGTGTGTCTCCTACCCAACTAATTGAGAATGTAGAACATAACTGGACCATGGTCGTAAAATTTGTTCATGCTCGAGTAAGTTTAGATATTTTGGTCTAGCACAACCAACCTAGCAAGGAACCAAAATTCTGAGATCAACTCAATTGAGGGAAACAAAAATAAAAACCTCAAATTGTGGCGAATTGAGGACGTAAATTAACCGAATACAAATACCTGCTCTGCCCGTACTGTAGCCAGTGATGTCCGGTACGCAACAAGGACATGTGTGGCATGCTGTTCGGTGCTCTTTGGCCTGCTCCACCTAGCAAACATGGGGTTTCAACAAATGGTCGTTAGTGAACTTTCATGTGATGAACTGTGACCAATGTCATTACTGAGAACAATGCTTTATATTTTTAATCCATATAAGCATTAGCAAAGTTTCGTTTGTTTGTTAGTTGGGCATATTTTTAATTATATCAAAGAGAAAAATTATATATAATATACTATTACACATAAATAATGAGAACTCGATGAACGTACCTAATGGCAAGGGGCCCTGAGTGCACTGGCGGTAAAGGCAGCCTCGCAATTGGGCATATTCGTGGGAACCTTGAATAGGCCCACAGCTGCACCAACACCAGTGCTCCTCCAATCTGCATCGCATCCTTCTTCGATGCTCTACAAAGGTGCCTGTAGAGCCAGGCCAACGCTGCACTACCCCAGCTATATTGTCTCGCATTGCTGATTGGGTTGAGGAGCTACAAAGGCAGGAGTGAGACCTGGTCCGCCAACTTGTCCATGAACAACAGGGCCCCCATCCAAACAAGTAGGTGGTAGCGGGCATGTTGCTGCACTGCTTCATCACCGACGTCCGCAACTAGGGGAGCAGCAAACCGTGCATCAAGCCACTTGTATTTTATCCTCGCCCCAACAAGGGTAGACGTGTTTGTGTTGGGTATCGAGGGCAGAGGTTGATGGCCCAAAAACTCTCGGCGCAACCGACTCCAGTTCACGTCTGTCCTCCCAGTGATAGGCAACCCATGCACTGGAATCCGCAACATCACCTCTATATCTTGCAAGGTGATGCCCATTTCTCCATGGGGTAAATGGAACGTGTGCGTCTCCGGACTCCACCGCTCGACCAAGGCCGTGATCAAGGCGTGATTGATTTCCATATCGGGAACATTGAACAAGCCAGTGAAACCTGCTGCATCTATGTACTGCGTGATACGTGGGTCTAGCCCACCCTACGGCAGTACACATTTGCGGCGTCAAACCTTTACGATGCCAAGCAACTCCTGCACACGGACAAGCATTGTGTTAGGTAGTGCACACGGGGTAATTATAAAACAGAGATGTATTAATAATACAAATACATACCTCGTCGACGGTGTGCCTCTAGAGCGGAGTTGACCAATGATCCAGCTGCGGGTTCAATTAGGTACAATCGTCGGGTCCAGGCTGCACTCTATCCAGTGCATGCATATCTGACATGGCAGCAAATAGATTGTTAGCAATTATTCATGATTCACTCTATGGCAAGATGTAATTACAATAGCAAATCATGCAGTCCGGCATAACCATATAGTAATCAAATTGTGGGTAAAAACTCAAAATTCACGTATGAAATGGTGTCATCCAATGTTCTTTACAAATTTAAAGAAACATTATATAGCATATAAAAAAGAAAGATGACCATATAACGATCAAGTATTGCCATAATTGGATTACTAGCAAACTAATGATCAACTAAATGAAAGATGACCATATAATGAATCAGCACAAAGAAAGAAAAGTTAATTCCACAAGCACCACAAGCAGGTTTTTTTTTTTTTTTCCTTTTTTTTTTTTCCTTCTTTTGTTGATAATTACAAGCGTAACACGCAGAATAAAGCAAACGCAACATTTTGAATAATGAGTTTTTTTCCCCCTAAAAGTAATGATTACTCTGTTTGTTTGGTTTTACTTCACGCATCAGATTTTCTTTAAATGGTAGAATAATGCTAAGAGGTTTGTAGCTCAATTGGTACCTCCTAGAGTTTAAAGTTTAGATTCCAAAGTTCAAAACCCCTATCCCCCAACTATCAAATAAATGCATATTAATAACTATCATAATTATCCAATTTCATATTTGGACAAAATTTAAAGGAGAGAAAAAGTAGTATTCAGTAAAACTCTCCTTTGGTCAAGGTTACCGACTAGTTAAAATAAAAAAGAAGAATCAAAGAAATTAAAAAAGAATCAAGAAACAAAACATTCAGATAGACAAGGATGACCTTTCATATTTTAGTGTTATAAACTACTTTAAAGACTTCCTTCACTGTCTTTTATTAAACTGCAACTATGGGGATGGTCTTATACGTTCTATCACCAATATAATGAATTTTTAGTTCAAATCACAAAACTCAACCTTAAGCCATTCGCCTCTGTACCAAACTGCTGCCTCTCCCACTTTAAATCAATCAATTGAAAAGAAAAGAAGGGAAGAGATGGGGGGTTTGATTTAAGGCAACTCACACAAGTATCAATATATTGGTCACCGAACACAAACCCTTGATGACATATTCATGATACCAAGGTAAAGTAGATCATCTCAAGATAACAAAAATGGAAATTACAAGCTTTTATATATATGCACATATGCACATCCTTCTTAAAAAAATCTCAACCCAAACTGACTTATAAAAAACCAATTGCATTTGACAATAAAATGAAAAATGGTAATAATTTCAAAGACAACCAATTGTTCACACACAGTGAGTCTTTGTGAATTATCTTTTTCAAACTCTTTCTTTAATATCTCATTTTATTACACTTCATTGTATAAACCATGGGCTAGTACCAAAGACAAGTAGCTTCTTCAGAACGAATATGTCCATCCCTTGTCGCCTGATTAGATAGGCTGGGCATTGGAATCACTTATGCACAAATCAGATTTCACATGACAATATGTAGTTCAATGCAAACAACTACAAAAACAGATGAAAACCAATTCTGAATTATCAGTATCTTTCATGTTGATTGCAAGGTAGATTTGACATGTCACAGGAGAGAGATTTAACAATATGGTTGACCATGAGGTTAACAAATGATTTGATGAAATGGTTAAGTTGGTGATAGCACCAAATTTATTGTCATGAAAACAAGCAATTGCTTTAAATGAAACTGGTGCTCAACATAAAATCACAAATAAAGTAGCATAACCTTTTTTGTTTCGGTTGGAAGTAGCAACTATGCCTTAATGCTCATTTAATTATCACAATTCAAATTGTTTCTCAACAACTCTGTATCATCATTTTTTTTTCTTTGAGAAATCCAACCCAAATGTCATTTATTGAAGGGAAAAGAGGATTACAACATATCACGGGCCACAAGAGGAGCTATAGATTAGTAATGGATTCCATCCAAACTTGAAGCTCCTCACCAAGTTTTACTTGTCTAGCAAGATAATGAGCAACTAAGTTGCCTAATCTTTTCACATAAAGGAAAGAAAAAAAATAAAAAAATAGCAACCTAAGGCCAAAGAAATAGTATCCTCTAAGATATGACCATAAACTGGATGCTTCACATCTCTCTTATTCAAAGCCTTGATAATGAACTTCACATCTCCTTCGAAAATGGTTAGTCAAAATTACTGATCTCCTTAGCAAAAAGAGCTGCCTACAATTAGCTAACTACAGTACAGGTTATAGCAATGCATTAGGATGTGATGGAAACAATTAACAATAAGTATTTATTTGCAGAATTCACTGTTGATTTTGGGTGTTTAAGAAACATTCGGCCAGCAAAATGGAAATTCAATTCAAATTTGTATAATGATTCAATAACATATATAATACCTTTCAAAAAAAAAAAAAAAACACATATAATAAGGTGTTTGACTATAAGAGATGACAATTACATCATTGTTTTAATTGTAGCCTTTTAAGGTTTAACAACCCTCTCAGATGAGCTTTATGTTATTTCTTTGCTGAAAAAACACAAGCACAACTATGGAGGCTTAAAACCAATAATACTAAAAATCATTTGTTATGTTTTTAGTTTCTTTGTACTGTGTACTTTGTTCTTCTTCTTCTATTTTTTTTTTTTTTTTTTTAAATTGGTAAGTTATACACTTATATATGCAACATGCCGTGGGTTCGAGTTCAGAAATCAACCTTCATAAGGTTACCAACCAAATACCTCTTCCAAATTCTATAGAAGTAGGAGCTTATGCATTGGATACAATGTTTTAGGTAAGTAACATATGCACATTCTGGGTCATGAAATTAAGGGAGGAGAAAGTATCGTATGAGCTAGAGCTCATTGGCTTTAAAAATAATAATAAGTGGTATGTTATACACACATTTATTCTTGTAGGAGGAAGTACCATTTGAGCCAGAGCTATATGGCTAGTTCCTTTTGTTCTAATAACCTGATTCTAATAAAGAATTGCAACAAAATGCTAGAGAAATCAAGCTGTTTCCACATAGTATATAATGAAGT
The DNA here is from genome assembly GCA_032727855.1 of Quercus ilex subsp. ballota. Classification (NCBI taxonomy): domain Eukaryota; kingdom Viridiplantae; phylum Streptophyta; class Magnoliopsida; order Fagales; family Fagaceae; genus Quercus; species Quercus ilex. The sequence continues at coordinate 20,881,058 of CM064914.1, forward strand.
CAAATAAAAGGCCAGCACACATATAATAGAAATATAAGGCTTTTCTTTATCTCAGCACTGAGGCTAGTAGGGTTGTTAAGCAACAAAATGAATGAATATTTTCATAGGTAGGTGATTCTTATTAGGTTTAGACTTCTAGATGTTGAACACATGCTTACCCAAAGTTTAAGTTCAAAGCTGAGGCAATAGCTAAGCCATTTTAGGCAGGCAGTTACCTATCCTATTGTGGACTCAGCTGAATTAACCATCGTAACATAATTAAAACATTCTGTTAGCAAGTATCAATATATTGGTCACATAACACAAACTCTTGATGACAAATTTCATCTCAAGCTATATTGACATATCATCTCAATAGTTTATTTATTAACAAATTAGACCAACAGTTATTTAAACCCAAGATGCCAAGATGAAGAAAAAATTGAGGCACTAGGATTCAGTGTATACATTATGCATTCAGCACAAAAGGAGCGGTCAAATTTGTACAGCTTCATCAAAATATGAAATTGTATAATGCATAGAGGTGAATTATATGAAAACTATGACAACTGTTCAGAAAGGCTTAATTAAAAAACAAAAGGACAATAACAAGCAAATATAACTTTTTTCGTAATAGGGATTGAATATACAATTATACAATTCCTCTTCTAACAATAGAGATAGAGGTGATACATGATTTCAGACTGCTGTAACTTCACTCTAACACAAAACAAGAATTGTGACAACTTTAATTTAATGAATCTGATACAGGACAGGAGCCTTAATGGATCTGATACAAATTTCGATGCATGAATTTTAAAACTCAGCATTCAGTTAAGGTTCTTGAATAGGGTTTTGATGTTTAAGGGTTTACGTAGGTTAGGTAATAAAAATTTTGGATCTTGAATGAGTCTGATGATTGTTTGCCTGTTTGGTGTTAAAACAATGATTAGAACAAGATACAAATAAGGATAAAGTATAGGCACTCACACCTAGGTTCCCTAAGCAGTTAGATTTAGGAATGAGAAGGGAATTTTTACAAGTTAATTTTTACACACTATGCAAAGTATTTAAACAAAACAATCACATTACATTTATAATGTCATCATTGCAGCATATAAAACACAACAAAATTCTCATCTTTATTATTAAATTTACTACTTTTGAGTAAGTTTCAAAGAATGCACTTTGCCAACAGACACGAACAAAAATCATCTTTCACCATCGTCATCCAAATATCTCTACTTGAAGCTAAAATTCATAAACCAGAAACACAGAGATCACAGGAAACTGTAAATGAGCACGACCCATATAAACAGGAAACTATAAATGAATCAGGAAGACGTAGGTAGCCATTGATTAGAGTTGTTTATATGGTCTCTACACGTGTGCACACACACAAGATTGATTGAAAGCCCAAAATACCCACACAAAATACCCACACACAACAAAAAATTGCTTCGTATGTGTGAAAAAGAGATTTCCAGATGACTTTTTCTAAACCAACAAGATGCATGCAAGGCTAATTATGGTTAGTTGTGATACACAAAACAAGAGAAAGAGAAGAGCAGCGTATCTGTAATCAACAGCAGTGGTGAGGGTTCGACGGAAGCACCACGGAGAGTGAGAGGGTCAGGGAGAGTGTAGAGGGAGAGTGAGAGGGTGAGGGAAAGTATAGAGGGAGAGGGAGAGTGAGACTAACGGAGAGTGAGACGTTGAGGCAGAGTACAAGAGTGTACAAGAGAGAGTGATGGCAGAGCGAGGGAGAGTATACAGGAGAGAGTAGTTTCTGAGACGTTGGGATTTGAAATGGTTAAGGAAAACAGGTTCAGAAAACTCGATTTCCAAGTTACCGAGTTATGTATGCATACATAATTGGAAAAAGCCACGTCTGTTTTGCCAGCGTGGCACAAAGTTCATACCAAACTCGATTATAGTAACATCGAGTTTTTCAATACATATCGACTTCTCTATTGTTGAGTTACAATACAGTGACAATTTCCTAAATTGTTTGGGAAATGGGGTAAATAGCCGCTATTTTTGCCCAAACAGGTCATTTAGCAATTTTGTCCTATATATATATATATATATATAATTTAAATACTATTGATAGACATATTTATATTTTGTTAACTCTTTAAAAAAAATTGTAAGGATATTATTAGGTATAAAATGTAAATTGTTTATGTTTTAAAAAAAAAATTTATTGTGAAACACTTTTTTTTATTTATGATTCATTTATTCTAGACTCTTTGGTTTTTGTACTTAATAATTCACTTGAATGAATATTTATGATGTAGTCCTACATTTGACTCTAAAATTAAGAAATAAAACTCTTTAAAAATAGATAATTTAGGACACATGGCGCAAAATTGAAACTCTAATTTGAAATTTTAATTTAAGTTTCTTTCAAGTTCACCTATTATTATATACTAGTATGTAACCCCGTGCTACCGCATGAGACTGGTTAATTGTAATGATGCTATTGGCCAATTTTTTTGTTTTTATTTTGTTTTTGTTTTTTTTTTTTTTGGTTTATCACACGGATGATAGAATTAAATCAAACAATGAAAAATATATATTGCATTTTATTATTTAAATAATGCTATTGGTCTTTCTTTTTTTTTTTGGTTTATCATACATAGGATAGCATTAGATAAAACAATGAATAAAAAAAAAAGAATATTGCATTTTATTATTTAAGTGATGTTACAGTAAAGAAAAAAGAGAATATTGCATTTTATTATTTTAAATATATAAAGGGACATTAAAAAATAAAAACTGATCATTGAACTTAGAATCTTCTTGGAGGCGCCAATGAAGCGCTAATATATGAGAGTGTGAAGCAAGAAAGAGTGGGATTGAACATTGTGTTTGAACCCGGCCTTACTCTGAGAAATCCGTAAGGAGGAGGAGAGGGTAGTGTGTGGATCTAGTTGGTAGAGGTTGAGAGAAGAGGAGAAATGGGATAACGATATGGAATTAGGAAGAGATGATGTTTTACTTTTATAGTCTTTCTCGTTAGACTCCTTGGTTCTGGTTGTGAGATTAGAAGAGCTCTAGACTCTATTGAGATCACCCATAAAAGTGTGCAGGTGAGATATTCTTACTTAGGCTAATGAGTATTATCATTGTAGTTTTCTTAGCTTCCGTGTTAAATGTTAATGCATCATTTATTTGGGCACAAAAATTAAAAAATTTAGATAAGAAACGTGACACAAAATTGGAGTCCAATTTATAATCTCCAGGTAAGATGTTCTTGCTTAGGCTAATGAGCATTATCATTGTGGTTTTTTTGGCTTCCGTGTTAAATGTTAATGCATCATTTATTTGGGCACAAAAATTAGAAAATTTAGATAAGATACATGACACAAAATTGGAGTCAAATTTATAATCTAATTAGATTTTTTTTTGAGTTTTGGTTAAGACAAGTGGCGCAAAATTAAGAATTCAATTGAAATCTAATTGGATTTTCTCTCTGCTTCACCTATTATTATATATATAGAATTTCGGGAGAAAATTGCTTTTTGCTCCTTTTTGAAAAAAAATCCAGCATTTTGTTATCTTTCTTAAACTAATTAGGGGAATGCCCCTCTTTTGAAAATCGAGTTTCTGAAAATCGATTTAGACCCTATAGCGGCGTTTTTAAGGACCCTATAATGACGTTTTAAGGACCTATAGTGACGTTTTTTAACTCGATTTTCATAAAGTCGAGTTACATTCAATTTTTTTTCTTTTTTTTTACCTATAACTCGACTTTATGAAAATCGAGTTACAAAACGTCACTATAGGTCCCTAAAACGTCACTATAGGGTCCTTAAAAACGCCGCTATATGGCCTAAATCGATTTTCAGAAACTCGATTTTCAAAAGAGGGGCATTTCCGTAATTAGTTTGAGAAAGATGACAAAATGCTGAATTTTTTTTCAAAAATGGGCAAAAAGCAATTTTGTCCTAGAATTTCGTAAATCCTCTTTAACTGGAAGATTGATGCTTCGTCTATTATCTATAGTCTATACCATAAGACATCTAAGGATTTTTGGTTAAAATAAGATTACAAAATATCAATTAGATTACAAATATATGCGATTATAAAGTTGAGAAATTTCTGTCAATAATTGATCTTCGAGTTAGGAAGAAAAAGAGTTCGTGACAAGGACTCTTTCCATCGATTTGCCAATACATTTGCTGACACACTCAATTTCAGATCACCCATAATGTAGCATATGTTTACAAGTTGGCTAATGACAAATGTGACCCATTCCATCCATGTATTTGATAGATTTCGTATTACAAGTCTTGGACTCACTTAGCCAAATTCAATTCAATTTGTCTCTTTGCCAATAATTGCATCTCCCCTCATTTTCTCTCGCATCAATAATGTTTCAGTTGATTGTAACGTTACCAACATTCATGAATTATTCACAACATTGTCACATTAGTCTGCCATCACATACATGGGTTCATCGGAATCTACCATTTAAAATTATTTTTAATTACTATTTATAAGGTGGTGGATTAATTTGGAAATGTTATGAAATTTGTGTGAATTTTTATTGTTTTTATATCAAGCCTCTTAAATTTTAGGATAAAAATAGTCATTTTAAATGTCATAACTAAAATTGCTCAAAGACTAAAGTTTTTTTTTTTTTTTTTTTACAAGATAGAATTCTACTCTAACCTAATCTAAGTGTATATGTGTGTGAGACTCACTCCTGGAGACTTGAACCCTGTCTCTTACTCCCCACACCCCACAAGCATTTATACTTGTGGAGTAACCATCACACCAAGGGTTTACGGCGGTGCTCAAAGACTAAAGTTGAAGAACCAAAAAGTGTTTTTTTTTTTTTTTACTTTCCTCAAATACTTTAATTCAAAAATAGAGACAAAGGCCTTGTAACTGAATTGACACCTCTTCATGAACAAAGTGCTTGGAGATCTAGGGGGAAAAGGGTTTAAGCTGTAGGGTTAGCAACATGTTGTAATTATTTCTCAAAAAAATATATATAAAAATAGTAAACTAAATATAAAACATTTTACATAGTATTAAACATGATAAATGTTCTATCTTTTATATAAAAAAAAAATGATAAATGTGGATTAACGTGAAAATGTAGTTGTGACTACATATTTTTGTTAAGAAAAAGAATGAAACCTTTGATTAAAGAAAACTCAGCCATAATTAGCTAGAAGTACATCATTGAGGTATAGAGAGATATCTTCAATTTACACTGATAAACCGCTAACATATCTTACATGCTTAGCAAGGTTGTGAGTTGCAAAATTTCTCTTTCAACAAGCAGGGATGGAGCCAAGACTTAGAGTTAGGGGGGCGGCTCTACTACTGACTATGTGAGGTGACTCTAGCCTTCGGCTCTATTGTTGCTTAGCCGTTGAGGGGTTTTTTTTAGTGTCCTTGATGCGAGTGTCTACTACTAAGTAAAGACAAAATTATTTTGGTTAAAAAGCTGTAAAGGGCAGGGTTGGTTTTTTTTTTTTTTTTTTTTGAGTAAAATTTGTTGGTGGGGCTTAATTTTTTTAAGTTTTGCTATTAATAATTTTTGTTGTTAGGCTAATTTTTTTGGGCTTGTATATTTTGTTTTAAATTTTAGTTCTATAAAATTTAAAACAACCTTTAAAAGGAGGAAAATGTTAGAATTACAAACTATTTTTATAAATTGTTGATGTGATAAGTTGTTATCGGTAAATAAAAAAATGATGTAAAAAAAAGTGCTAAAATTAATACCTATAAATATATACTAATTTAAAAAAAAAAAAAATGGTGGGATGGGTGGGGTATTCCCCCTCCCCCCACCCATAGTCCAAGCTTGGCTCCGTCCCTATCTCTAAGTATGAGAAAATAGAACACTATGGAAAGATTTTGCAAAAAACTTAGCATCAGGTATGAGGTGTCTGAAAGAAGCAAAGGAGTCAAAATCACTTCTTGAAGCATTAATGATCTTTGTTGAATCACCCTCGAGGATACAAGTGGAGAGACCAATTTCTTTTGCAAAGAGAACAGCTTGGACAACTACCATTGCGTTAACCACAACAATTGACTAGGGAAGAAAAATATTCTAGGCCAAAAAAGTTGTGACTAAACCCTGATGATCTCGAATAACCACCCCTTAATCCTACCTCACTTGATTCCTAAATCACAGCACCATCAAAGTTCACCTTCAAATTTGAGGCTGAAGGAGGAACCCATCTAGTCTGTGATAAAGAGCTAATAGGGACAGGTGAAGAGAGGACCGATTGTGCTCGAATGAAATAATTCATGGATTGCTTGGAATTCAAAAAAAAAACTTGGTTGATGGGTAAGTTTGCACGTAGTAAACATCTCGAAATCTTTCCCATCTTCAATAATATGTTGCACAATATCGATAAAGTGAGAGAAATGCATACTTTATTGTTGTTTATGTTTGTGGTTTAAACTCCACCATTTCCACTTTCTACCAATAAAAAAATGATAAATGTGATAATGAGGATTTAATTGAAATGATTAATAATTTGAGGGCAAAGTCAAAATATGATAATAGTTTAGGAACCAATTATGTACCCTTGACCAAAAAAAAAAGGAAAGGAAAGGAACACCCACGTGTAAAAAAAAAAAAATAAGGATAGGTAAGAAATAGTAATGAAATTATTGGCTGTCATTTTCCTAAGTTAACTGGATTACTGATGATTCGAATTCCTTTTTGGGGGTTTATTTAATCCCACTACGAATGAAAAACTGATAAGTGGTAGTATTAGATATAAAGATATATCACATATGGGCGGTCACAGAAAGAGCAGCTTCCACCACCACCATCATACATGAATATGATATGGGTAGTGGGTTCCACTTCCCACACACGGAGGACTTTCTATATTAATAAATGGTTATATACTTTCATACGTAATTGGATTTGGAGAGCTCCTCAATTATTGTTTATTATCACCTTGCAAATTACAGGTGAGGCTCGTGACTCGTGACGTTAGCTTTTTTTTTTTTTGTTTTTTTTTAATGTTTCTTCAGATTTGGCAGACAGCATAAGACCCGAGTGGGATCCCGAGTGGATCCAAAAGGGCTCAAAAGGGGGATTACATTTAGAATCTCAAGCACTAAATCCTTTCATCATTCATACTTTTATTTGTGAAATAATGTATAATACTGTTTACAGGGCCATTTAAAAACAATCACAATTATATATATATATATATATGATTTAGAATTTGATTAAATTTGAATTCTTTAATTTTTGCACTCAATAATTCACTTGTCACAAAAATTAAAAAATTAAAGCAAACACACTGTAAAATTAAATTTCAATTGAAATCCAATTTAGAATCTAATTGAATTTAGACTCTTCAATTTTTGCACTTAATAATTCAATTGACAAAAAAAATTTAAAAATTAGATGAAATGCGTGATGCAAAAGTGAACTCCAATTTAGAATTTAATTGGACTTTATCTGAGCTTTCGCTTTAACTATATATATAGATTGCTTCTGTGCACACCAAAAATTAGACTACTATCTGGGCCTCACTCAGGTTCATAACTTATTTGTTTAGTGGGTATGGATTTCCTACTATGGGTCGTTTTCGACACAGAAACTCAATGAGATCACTTTTCTCCTTCTATGTTGCTACCCTTTTTCTTTCACCCTCTCTTTTTCTCTTGAAACTTTTCCAACCCCCCCTCCCTTTTCCCACCTCTCTTATTTATAGCACTCTGATTAGTGGGGTGCTATGATTGCTTTTGCAGTTAGTGTAATGAGAGGTCCAATATCATCAATCATAAGTGGGTGGTTAGGTGGGAGTGGGATAGGGTGAAGGTGGCTTTGGAACTTGGCTCCCACTTCAGTGATCATGCCCGGCAGTGATGCTTCTGGGTATTGTCGGGCACGTTCATGATGGGATGTTCGGACATTATTCTTCCTATATTGTCCAATAATGGTCTTCCGAGCATAGATTGAGTGATGAAGCCTGGGCCTACAATCCGTGTGGGCTTAGGCTGGGATCTCAGAAAAAGGGGGACGGGAACCATGGGCCGCACTGTTTGTGTTAGAACTCGAGGTCCAAATGTGCTTGGGCATCTCGGGGCCATACATTAGCCCCCCTCTTGATTCATGTCCAGCAAACGGGCACAATCAAGGAGCCCGGTGGGTACATTCACTTGAGAAGGTTAACAGGCGCAAGCTAGGGCGGTTTCAGAGACCCATTAATGTGCCATTAAAAGACGTGCCGTTTCAGCCCATTTGATTCAGCCGTCATCATCACCTGACAGTTCACGAACCAAAGAGGCGTATGTGTCAGTTAGCGCCCATGTGAATTCCTCGTTAGTTAAGCCTCATTATTGTAAATGAGGCACCGTTTCCTCTTCCCTAGCCCCTATAAATAGTTCGTCTCAAATCACTCCTCCATTTTTTTACTCTCCTCTCTCTGAATTTTCTCTCTGCCGAGCATTCATCTGCGCACCTACTTGCCTGCCCAGAGCCCCTTTTTCTTCCCTAGAGCCTAAAGTAAGTCTCCTACCTTTTACTTTTACTTCAGCATCTTTCTTGAGTATCTACCTTCAATTTTAGACTCTAGGATGGGGTATGCTTATCTTTTAAACACTGCGGCGTCCTTAGCCACTTTTAGGCAGAAGTTTGATATTCCTAATGATATGGAGATGGCGTATTGCCACGAGAGTGAATTCAACCTCCACAAAGGGCAACAGACTGCCTTTTTTCCTCTGATGGCAATCTTAGAGGGTGGGGTTAGGTTTCCCATGGACCCCCTCTTGCTTGATACACTTAGGTACTATGGATTGTGCCCCGACCAACTCCCCCCCAACTTTTATCGGGTAGTCAGTTGCGTCAGTAGGTTGAACCATACGTTCGGTTTACAATTAAATTGCCATGACATAAACCACATGTATAGCTTATGTGGAAACAAAAACACAAACTATTATTTAAAGGTTAGAGACAAGCGGGTACAGCTGATCTCATGCCTACCAGATTCCAATAGAAACTCTGCCAGATAGTTCGTCTGGGTGCGCAGCAACTGGTTTGCCGGGGATATTGCCCCTCCCTTCACTCGTCACGAAGTGGGTTCGTACTGACTCCTAACCTGACTGTCTTTGTTTTGTGGTTGTTTTATTTACCTGAATTCTGACGAGCCTACATATACATTCATTGTTTCTTTACTCTCTTTACCTCATTTAATTACTTACTATTTTCGCCTTTTCTTGCAGATGGTAGATTGTTTACCCTGGACATCAGGGTAGTTCATGTGAGGGATCTCAACTTCATACTCAGATCCGAGATATTCGTTCATTGGGACAAGCAGCTCCGAGCCTCCCATCTCATTCTCGGAGTTGAACCGGTCTACTCCACCTGGCAACCCTTCAAGCAAGCACCTTTAGTAGACAGTCCCATCTTGTCTTATATCGACATTCGGCACGCGAAATTTTTGCCGCCGAACTTTACAGTAGGAAAAGCTCGGGAGATTGGCCGGCGATACACCTGCTCGGATGAGCTAGCTCCATTACGCGACGAATTGACAGAGCATGTGTCCCGGCGCCTTCAAGAACTTGCACACGCTCCCGTTGAGGAAAAAGCTCCCATTCAAGAGGCTCTTGTCCAAGAAGCTCCCGCCCAGCCTGAAGGCCCAACTAATCCCAAGGGTCTCGTACTTGCTGCCGAGTAAGTGATTGTCAACATTACGGACCTTTCCAATACAGAATCCGACCATAGTATGGATATGGTGACCAGAAAGACCCTGTCCATCGACCGTTTTGTGCCTGGTGCATGACAGGCAACGCAGCCGCAACCATCACCGGGCCAAGGCCAGACGCCTTCCCCTCCGCCCCCTTCGCAAACTAGACGAAACAGAAAAAGGCAACGTGTAAGCGAGTAGACCTCTATTGGGCCGGGAGATGCCTCTACCTGGGTACCCCCATAGCCGTCTAAGGGCATCATTATACAGGAGCCGCAGACTCAAACCGAGGCGGTTGCGGCGTCCTCCTCTAGGGTAGCTCAGCCGTGGTAGCCCAAGTTTTTCTTAGACGGTGAGCCACTCCCCGACACCGCCAGTGTATGAGTTTGGGAGAAAGGTGAAAGGGGTTATGTTACCCAGAGTTTAGCGCATAGACTCCTTCTGCCCGAAGATGTACACACTTATGAACAAGGGACGGAGGAGTCCATGGGGAGAAGGCTGCAGTGGTTTACTGTCGCGGTAATCTCTCACTCACCAATTTCTGTATGCCGTTACTACTTATTATTGCTGTTAGCATGTATATGGTATGCATACTTGTTTTCATCCTTCCTTCGTACTAGGACTCGAAATTTTATTAGGCGGCCCAACTGGCCCACATGGTGGACGATCGTATGAAGGAACTTTCCGAGGATGCCGACCGGGAAAGGGCGGCGAAAGAATAGGCAAAGGCCGTTGATGCTGCCGAGAAGAAGGTTACTTCTGCGGAGAAGGCTAGGGCGCTGGCGAAGAGTAGGTGCGCAGAACTCCTCGTAAAGCAGAACGAGACAGATGTCAAATTAGCTAAGGCAGTAAGTCTGAATACTGCCCAGACCGAGGAGCAAGCCGATATGAGAGTGGCATTGGGGACTACCGAGGAAAAGTGGTACCATGAAGGGTTTGCTAATGCGGAAAACTCTATGGAGCCAGTGGTAAATCAATCTTGGAAGCTGGTTTTCGAAGCTAGCTGGTTGGCAGCCCTGCAGGTTATGGGGGTTCCCGAGGATTCTCCCCTTAGGGACCCCGGCCAAATACCCTTCCCAGTTTTTACTCCAGCTGCGCAAAACCCCCTGGCACCTACTGACACAGAAGACACGACTAGCTTCAGGGAATTGGTGGACCAGATAGACGCCCATGTGGAAACAGATGATGTGGAAGTCACAAGTGTTCCCCGCCCCACCGACCAACGTAGTGAGGACGTAGCCTAGAACCCGCCGACTAGCAGCCAACTGACCGTGTCGACCAGACGAAAGCATATTAACCAGGAAGTTGTACAAGTTTGCTACTGTTTTGTTCCAGTTAAAGTTTCTACTAGGTTTTACTTTCTTTATTTAACTTGCCTATGTCACCGAGCTGTGGTGACTGAACAATCATTACTTCGTTTCGTTTTACCTTTTATATGGTCATCGGGCTTTGGTGACAGGACAACAGTTTCATTTTCATGCGTTTATGTTGCTTATATGTCGTTCGTTTGCCGAGCGCTCGCTTTAAATGTTTTCATAAAGGTTTATTTTTCACGTTATCTTTCTCGTCATGTTTCTCTGTTTTCCTTGCATAAACGATTTCCTGAATGCTCGGTAAATTATAAGGTGCAGGAGACCGAGATGCAAATTATACGGTTATTATTGTTATTATTAGTATTGAGGTTTCACCTGTCCGGTGATAAATATCGAATCGAGGACAGGCTACTGTCCTTAGGGAAATTAGACTAAGGTTTCTTCCTGTACGACAATGAATATTGAACCGGGGACAGGTTTCTGTCCTCAGGAAATTTAGACTAAGGTTTCTTCCTGTCTAGTGATGAGTATCGAGCCGGGGATAGGTTTCTGTCCTTAGGAAATTTAGACTAAGGTTTCTTCTTGTCCGATGATGAGTATCGAACCGGGGACAGGTTTTTGTTCTTAGGGTAATTTTTGAATTTAAGGTGTCCACATGCTCGGTGATATGGATTGAACCGAGAAATAGGCTCCTATCCTTAGAGTAACTTTTAAGGTTTACACCTGCTCGGTGATACGAATCGAACCAAGAAGCATGTTTTTGTCTTTAGAGTAATTTTTAAGGTTTACACCTACTCGGTGATACGGATCGAACCGAGAAGCAGGTTTCTGTCCTTAGAGTAATTTTTGAGTTTAAGGTTTCCACCTGTTCGGTGATATGGATCGAACCGAGAAGCAGGTTTCTGTTCTTAGAGTAATTTTTGAGTCTAAGGTTTCCACCTGCTCGGTGATACGGATCGAACCGAGAAGCAGGTTTCTGTCCTTAAAATAATTTTTGAGTTTAAGGTTTCCACCTGCTCGGTGATACGGATCGAACCGGGAAGCAGATTTCTGTCCTTAGAGTAATTTTTGAGTCTAAGGTTTCCACATGCTAGGTGATACGGATCAAACTGAGATGCAGGTTTCTATCCTTAGAATAATTTTTAAGTTTAAGGTTTCCACCTGCTCGGTAATACGAATCGAACCGAGAAGCAGGTTTCTCTCCTTTGTAAGATTCGTAGCTTAAGGTTCTTTCATGCTCGGCAATGGAAGTCGAACAGAGATGCAACAACAAAATGGAAAGAGTTTGCCCGGATAAACGACATCACCTTCATTAGCGAAACCCGTACAATATTACATTCAACTCACAATTTACAGCACTGCCCATCAGTGATAGAATCTCTTAAGGTTATGGATGTTCTACGGTCGGGGCAATGCCCTCTCGTCTAGGTCTTCCAAATAATACGCCCCCACGCCAACAACGGCAGTGACCCTCTAACGCCCTTCCCACATCCGCGCCAGCTTCCCAGCGTTCGTATCTCGCATATTCCCCACGGCCCTTCTCAGAACCAAATCATCGGCTCTAAACTCCCTCGTTCTTACATCTCAGTTATATCTCTGGGTGAGCTATTGCTGATACTCCGCGAGCCGTATAGTCACCATTTCATGGCATTCTTCCAACTTGTCCAAGCATCCCACCATCATCTCATCGTTTTGGGCGGGATCGAATCTCGCGACTCATGCACTGCACAGACTCACCTCGGTCGGTATCACGACTTCCGCTCCGTACGTGAGAGAGAACAGGGTCTCCCTGGTAGACCTCCTAGGAGTTGTCTGATATGCCCACAAGACTTTAGTCAGCTCCTCGACCCAGTTTTCCTTCACACCTTCCAGCCTCTTTTTCAGCCCATTTACAATTACTTTATTTACAGCCTCGGCCTGGCCATTACCCTGGGGATATGCTAGAGTTGAGAACCTATTTTTGATGCCGAGATTACCACAAAATTCACGGAAGGCCCGGCTATCAAATTGCAGCCCATTGTTTGATATAAGAGAGTTCGGCACCCCAAACCTTGTAATTATATTCTTCCACACGAATTTCTTTACATCCACGTCCCGTATATTGGCCAAAGCTTCCACCTCTGCCCATTTAGTAAAATAGTCAACAGCCACCAGAACGAATCTTCGATTACCCGTCGCTCGGGAGAATGGGTCAATGATATCCAACCCCTACTGAGGGACTGCTGATTGGGTTCAAATGGCTTGCGGGCTGATGGATTATGGGGGCATGCTTCTGGCACTGTTCATACTTAAGTACATACTCGGCGATGTCCTGCATTTGAGGCCACCAAAACCCTTGAGTCATTGCCCAGTGCACCAATGAACGTCCTCCTACATGATTGCCGCACACTCCATCATGAAGCTCGGCCAAGAGCTCGCCCACCTTCTCTGGGCGTAAGCACAAAAGGTATGGCCCTCCGAAGGACCTCCGATACAACGTCCGGTCTTCTGATAGCCAATACCGAGGAGCCATTCTATGGATCCTCTTGCCCCCGTTTTCGTCACACGGGAGTCAGTCCTCTGCTAGAAAGTCAATAATGGGGTACATCCAGCACAGCCCAAGTGTTGTGATTGCTGTGATATCGATCCCTGCAATTCCCGAATCACTTACTACCCCGATGCTCGGCTTTGGAACAAGCTCGACTTTGATTAGCCGGGGCATCTCTTCAGCTACTGATGATGCTAGTGTGGAGAAGGAGTCGGCGTGTCTATTTTGTGTTCGAGCCACTTGGAAAATCTTTACCGTGCTGAAGTTGGTTATAGCTTGCTTCACTTGTTCCAGGTATGCTTTCATCTGGAGATTTCGGGCTTCAAAACTGCCTTGCACCTGATTAACCACCAGCCGCGAATCTGAATACACCTCTAATTCCCAAGCACCTAAACTTGAAACTGTTCTCAATCCGGCTAGCAAGGCTTCATATTCTGCCTCGTTGTTGGAGGCTCTGAAGCCCAACCTAAATGAGTACTCTAACCGTATTCCTTCCGGGGTGATTATGACAATCCCTGCATCGGCCCCCATGGAGCTCGACGCCTCATCCACGAATACCTTCCACGGGCGAGCCTCCACATGGCAAACTATCTCCCCATTCCCTTTCGGTGAGAACTTGGCGACAAAATCTGCAAGGATCTGGCCTTTCACCGAGCTTCGAGGTCTGTACCGTATGTCAAAAGAACCAAGCCGAGTTCCCCATTTTGCTATTCGGCCCGTGAAATCTGACATCTTCAATAATGACTGTAAGGGATACTCAGTTAAGACGTACACCGTATGAGCCTGAAAGTAGTGTGGCAGCTTTCTCGTGGCGTGTATTAGGGCCAACACAAGTTTCTCCAGAGGTAAGTATCTCGTCTCGGCATCAACCAGAGTCTTGCTGATGTAGTACACAGGTTGCTGGATTCCTTGGTCCCTCAGTAGCACAGTGCTCACGGCATGCTCAAACACTGCCAGGTACATGAATAAATCCCCACCTGGTTCTGGTGCCGTTAGCATGGGTGCCCGTGCTAAATAATCATTCAGATCCATAAAAGCTTTGTCACATTCTTCGTTCCACTGAAATCCAGTCCACTTCTTCAGAAGTTGGTAGAATGGTCGGTAGCGATCTGCGAATTTGGAGATGAACCGATTAAGGGCGGCAAGCATCCTGGTCAACACTTGCACTTCTTTCGGATTGCACGGTGGCTTCAGTCTTTTCACAACCTCAATTTGGTCGAGGTTGACCTCTATTCCCCGCTTAATGATCAGATACCCCAGGAATTTTTCGACCCCACACCAAACGCGCACTTCTCGGTATTAAGACGTAACTTGTGCTGTCGGAGAACCTCGAAAACCCCCTGAAGGTCCTCCATGGGCCGTGTTACCTGCTTGCTCTTCACCACCATGTCGTCAATGTACACTTCAACTGTACGCCCTATCTTGTCTCGGAACATTCTCGTCATCATTCGTTGGTATGTGGCCCTAGCATTCTTTAGTCTAAGGGCATCACCATGTAACGATAATTGGCCTTCAGGGAAATTAATGCCATCTTCTCCTAATCCTCGGGCGCCAGGGCAATCTGGTGATACCCTTGAAAAGCATCCAGAAAGCTCATCTTCGGGTGCCCATACGTGGCATCCACCAACTGATCAATCTTTAGCACGGGGAAAAAGTATTTTGGGCATGCTCAGTTCAGGTCCGTGAAGTCCATGCAAACCCTCCACTTGTCGTTCTTCTTCTTCACCACCACGGTATTTGCCAACCAATTCGGGAAGAAAATCTCCCTTATCGCCCCAACATCCTTCAACTTTTGGACTTCTGCTTGCACCGCCTCGGCGTGCTCCCAGGCTAATCTCCTCGGCTTCTGCTTCTTATGAGGAATGAGGGATCAACTCTAAGTCTATGGACAATGAACTCAGGATCCACCCCAGGCACTTCATATGGACTCTATGCAAACACATCCACATTCTGTATTAGGAGTAACAACATTTCTACTTTTTCCTGTTCGTCCATGCTTTTCCCTATATAGAAGCACTTGTCGGCATCTGAAAGTACCTTTACCTTCATCATTTCCTCGGTACAAACACCCCTTTGCTCTCCTCAGTCACCCTGTAATTGCTATAACGAGACCCCCTGTGGCGGGTCCTTCTACTGGGCATGCTCCCCTTGATCGGCTATCTCCTTCCTACAGTTAACTATGGCGACTAAACATTGTCTAGCCATCTGCTGGCTTCCTTTTACCACAGTAATACCATGCTCGGTAGAAAACTTCAATTTCACATGCAGGGTGGACTGGACGGCTCCCATTGCGTGGATCCACGGTCTTCCTAGTATCATCTTGTACGGGGAGAAAAAAGCCACTACTATAAACGTTACTATCACCTCTTTGCCTTCCATATTCATGGGCAGAGAGATTTGCCCCTCAGGTATTACGATCTTGCCATCAAACCCGACCAATGGTGTATTGTACTTAGGGAGGTCCCCATCCTTCAATTCGAGCCCCTAGAATAGATCCAGATACATCACGTCGGCCCCGCTCCCCTGCTCTACCATCACCCTTTTCACCAAGAAGCCACTTATCCGGGCAGTTACCACCAAAGCATCGTCGTGCGGTTGAACCGTCCCCTCTAAATCATTATCGCCGAAAGCGATGGGTTCGCGGGTAAGTTTCATCTTCTTCCCCGCCGGTTGCACGCCCGAGCTTCCCTCCATAGGGACCACATTTAATACCCCTTTCTCCCTACCGGGGCGAGGCTCCTCGGGGGAGCGTGGATGACCTTGCTTATCCCGAGTGGGGGTGGGAGGGGGTTACCTCTCTGCGTAGCACCCTGCCCTATTCCTCGATCCCCCGAGTCCACCACAAATTCCTTTAATTACCCAGCCTTGGCCAACTGTCCGAGATGATCTCTCAACACTCGGCACTGCTTAGTAGTATGGCCCTTATCTTTGTGATAAGTGCAGTACAAGTTCTGATTCCTCCTAGAAGGATCACCACCCATCCTATTCAGCCATCTGAAGTACGGCTCATGTTTAATCTTATCTATGATCCTGTGCGCTGGCTCCTTAAACGTCACGTTTACCTCCCCTGTCGGCGCTTCTGGCTCTTAGATCCTCAGGTCTCCCCGAATCCTCGATTGAGAGCCACCTTGTCGAGGACGATTTGTCATCAGTGCTTTGCCTTTGCTTTGCAGCCAATCATCTTCCAGCCGTTTATATTCTTCAATACACCTCATCAGCTATCTCCTATCCTCAGGAGGCTTCTTAGTCAGTGACTCCCTCAAGTCGGAATCCTCGGGCAATCCTATCCTAAAGGTGCTCGCAGCAGTCTTCTCGTTCCCTCCGCCGATTTCGTTGTAAAACTCCCAGTACCAACTAGTATAACTATGGAGGGTTTCCCCTACCCTCATCTTCATGGACAGCAATGCGTCTACCAATTGCGGCACTCGGCTGCAAGTTACAAATCGGATCCCGAACTCCTGTATCAGCTCGACAAAATTGTGGATCAAGCCTTTCCATAGCCCATTAAACCATCTCAAAGTGATGGGACCAAGGCTCGAGGGAAAAACCTTGCACATCAGTGCGTCATTGTGGGTATGCAGTGACATCATCTGGATATAGTGACTGACGTGCTCTACCAGGTCCGTTTTCCCATCGTAGGAGTTGAATGGAGGGCGCGTGAATCTGTCCGGCATTGGGGTCCTCTTGATGTCAGCCGAGAATGGAGACCAAGTAGCTCTACGTAGCATGCGGCTCATCGCATCCATGGCCGCATTATGGGCCTATTGCTCTTCTGGGGAATTCGAACCTCGGTCTGCATATTCCCGCGACTGCGAACGATCTCGGTGTTGGCAGGATTCCCTCGAATGAGACTGTTCCCTTCGCCGACAAGATTCTCGGGAATGGGAGCGTTCTTGACGGTTATGGAACCTAGATTGATTGGACCCCGTCTGATGACGATCTTTCCCGGTGTTGGATCTTCTTTCTCGATTGTCTATGTCCCTTCTACGATGCCTGTTCTTTGCCTCCAACTCGAGGTCTCTCACCAGCCTACGCAACCGTTCAAGCTCTTCGTCTCTTTCATCGAATTGCTTGTGCCCCTAGGCATTCGAAATCATGTGTTGCGTTTGGTACGACCCCTCCCCAAGGCCGGACTGCTCTTCTCGTTCGCAATCCCTGTCTTCACGTCTCTTTTGCCTTCTTTCTCGCCATAAGGATCCCTGAGAAGATCCTACTAAACCACTTTCAACGTCGCTTCCAAAGCGTCTCCCAAACATCTGCCTCCCCGAGATTGAGTCTCAGTAGAACTAAGGTGTTGTAGGAGATTCCCACAAACAGCACCAATTGTGCACATCAAAAATGAAACTACTATCTGGGCCTCACTCAGGTTCACAACTTATTTGTTTAGTGGGTATGGATTTCCTACTCTGGGTCGTTCTCAGTACAGAGACTCAATGAGATCACTTTTCTCCTTCTATGTTGCTACCCTTTTTCTTTCACCCTCTCTTTTTCTCTCGAAACTTTTCCAACCACCCCTCCCTTCTCCCACCTCTCTTATTTACAGCACTCTGATTAGTGGGGTGCTATGATTGCTTTTGCAGTTAGTGTAATGAGAGGTCCAATATCATCAGTCATAAGTGGGTGGTTAGGTGGGAGTGGGATGGGGTGAAGGTGGCTTTGGAACTTGGCTCCCACTTCAGTGATCATGCCCGACAGCGATGCTTTTGGGTATTGCCGAGCACGTTCATGATGGGATGTTCGGACGTTATTCTTCCTATATTGTCCGGTAATGGTCTTCCGAGCATAGATTGAGTGATGAAGCCTGGGCCTACAATCCGTGTGGGCTTAGGCTGGGATCTCGGAAAAAGGGGACGGGAACCATGGGCCGCACTATTTGTGTTAGAACTCAAGGCCCAAATGTGCCTGGGCATCTCGGGGCCATACAGCTTCATATGTAATAAAAAGTACAAGTAGGTTTTTTTTTTTAAAATTATATTATTTTAGGAGAGATACTAGCTCACAACATTTTCATAATAAATTTTATAGTAAGTTATTATTGGCTATTACTGGTGAGTAAAATAATATTTTTAGTGGTGGGTCTAGATTAGAGTCAATAACAACATAACACTTACAATTTTTGTGAAGATGTTGTGGTTGTAGTATTTCTTTTCTTTTAGTTAATTAGATAGAATGATTTTCATTTATGACCTTATAAAAATTAGGTTTCACTAATCTTGTATTGTTAAAAATTACTCCTATATATTGTAGAAACCTTATTTTGTACTCTTTACAACTCGAGCCTCCATTCCCCAATGACGACATCACTCCAAGGCCCAGAATCAATTTAGGGCCCACTTTTGTGAATCTTTAGCTTGAAGGATGTTTTGGTCGAGAAAAAACTGCAGGAAAACCCTAAGTATGCATACATATGTTTCATCCATGCGCACACATGTTTGGTCCATGCACATGCATACTGAAAGCATGCGTACGCATACTTCATGTATGCGCATGCATGTAGGGTTTCAAAATTCCGTAAGGAAAGTTTTTTGGACAGAAAATGGTGTAGACCGAATCCCACATCGGCTGGGAGCCGCCCTACACCCCTCTATGATCACTATAAAAGACCCCAAAGGCTCTTTTACCAAAAACATGCTAAATTCACTAGAAAATAGTGAATCAAAGAGAGAGTTTTTATTCTAAAACATCCTCAAGTTAAAGTTTGCTTAGTTAAGACCTATTTTGGTCTAGACCTTCGAGTTTCAAGTTTACTAATCTCCTTAGTTTTGTTCTTGATTAGATTTACTAAGGGGAATAGTAAAATCAAAGCTCTAAGGAGTTCTAGTATTTAAGGTAAAAGTTTAAATTGTGTCTTTTTCATTCTTGTTTGTTCATTTGTGTTTCTTTGTGTTTTAATGCTTTAATATATTTGTTGTTAGTTTAGGTTGTTTAGTTTTTATAATATAAGTGTGAGAGTGCTTTTTTTTCTTAGCACACAGGCCCAAGTAAAAACAAGAATCCTGGGCCAAATATTTATTGTTTGGTGGACTGGGCTTGGTTCACCGCAGCTAAATGGGGGCTGATTACGAACCAAGTTGTGCGCAAGTCACATAAATCTCCTCAAGGCAAAAATGCGATTCCTCCTAAACAATAAAATATCATTATAAGTGTTTTAGTGTCATAAAATGACCATTTACGCTTACGAAATAAGTAAAATAAGTATTCATAATATTCACAATGAGAAAGAGATTAAAATAGAATATTTAAGGCTTATCTTTTATTATATAAACATTTAAAAGAGTTCCTTCACTTGGTACCTCGGGCATACTGTCGTGGGATCTCGGGCGTACTGTCGTGAGATCTCAGGGTGTACTAGGCCTATAAGAACTCAAAATGCTAATTCTCTGAACTATATGATCTTTCTCCATGCTTATTATGCAATATAGTTTTGTCCATTCCTTTTACCTCTATAGGTCCTACATAAAAAACACTATACAATACTCAAATCTTCAAATAATTGTTAGTTTCTTAGATTAGGATATACATTTTAATACATATACATATATGTAAATAAATTTCATGAGAATGATTCAGTCATAAGGATCCTGGCCCCAACTCTCATAGACTTAGTGTTTTTGCACAAGACTTGTGGGATTTGGAACTCAAGTCCAAGTAGCTTTGCTTGGGCATTGCCTTCTGTTGAGGTTCAAAATTGGTCACAGACTAAGGCCCAAAGAAATAAAAAGTTGGGCTCATTTCAAAAATAAATAAATAAATAAATAAATAAACTAAGAGAAAATAAGAGAAAAAAAGGAGGGTTGGGCTTACATAATGAAGGAAAGAGAAAAGAAAGAAGAAAAGGGCAAGAGGCCCAAAGGATTGGGATGCAAAGACCCATGAAAGAACAAAGTTTAAAAGACATAAAGCAAGGGAAAAGGGCCAAACCGGCCAGGGCTAATAAGCCAAAGGGAGTCCAATAAGAAGAATTGGGTCGGGATCCCAGAAGTCACCAGAGTCCAGGGATCCCTAGGGCACGTGAAGGAAGATTGAAACAAAACAGGGATCAAAGACAAAAGCATGTGGGTCTCATGCTCCAGACATGTAGTGGGACCAGGAAGTACGAAGCAAAAAATGCATGAGCCGTGATTCCAACCATTTGGAGAAAATGACAAGGAAGAGTACAACTGAAAAAAGCTGAAGAAGTGAGAAATGCTAAATAGCTGAAGATCAAGCTGGAAATAGAAAACCAGCTAAGGGACTTTCGTTTGGTCGAACCAAAAGTAAGAAGCTATGAGAAAAAAGGGAAATAACATAGCCCTGAGCAAAACAGGCACGGCACAAACTCTAAGGGGCAAAAGGGGGAAATCACCGGTACCCCGGAGCCCGATCTGTGCTATAAAAGGAGGAGGGGATCCATGCTAAAAGGGGATTTCGGATTGAGATAGAAATTCATTTTTGATTAGATCATTGAGGCATTCATGATCATTTCTGGAGTCTCATAGAATTATAGAAAGAGCTCTGTAAAATTAAGAGAAAACAGAGGAGTCGCTCCCGGTATCCCAGAGATAGCCACTATAGCACATGCTCGGATTCAACAAGTTCAAACTTTGCAAGTCTTGGAAGCTTAAATATCTATCAAAGTCTGTAATTTTTGAACTTAGTTGAACTTTGTTTCACGTCTTAGTGAGCATTGTAATAATGACTAAAGAAAATTAATAAAATGCACCTCACTAATTCAAGGATCCCTAACTTTTTCTTACATTGTATTTCATTTGTTGTGCATTCCTTTGCTGTTAAAATGTCATTCAATACAGATATTTTTGTTTGTCAGTTATTTGTATTGTAGGGAGCTTGTTTTGTGCACCACTTGGTTCTTAAACAGCCTTTTAGCCGCGATGAACCGAGCCCAGTCCACCAAAAAATATTTATTTGGCCCAAGATCCTGGGGCCACTAAAGTGAGAAGAAAAAGGCACCCTCACATTTTGGCGACTCCGTTGGGGACTGGGAAAAGAAAAGGGAAGAAAACAATCCATTCGCAAAACATGCCTCCAAGACCAAGGAACAGCAAAGGTGCTAATATGCCACCCGCGGCCTCTGAACCCGTGGGAGAAAATGAAATAGCCTCAAGAAAAAGAGGTGAGGTGCCCTTGACAGAACAGGAGGTCGTATCAAAACAAAGAAACGCAAGGCAGGAACCAGACGCCATGGCTCAGATGACTACAATGTTGAAAGGCCTACAAAAAGAAGTTCGCCTTCTCAAAGAAGGCAAGACACAGGAAGTTAGGGACAATGCCCCCCTCGAGGGCAACCAAGACAGGACTCAACCAGAAGGAGGGTCAGCAGTGGGAGGAGGAACCAACCTCCAGTACCTAACACTGGTAGATGTCAATGCCCTCCTTGACCAAGAAAGAGAAAAATTTTCGGGGATCCCCAAGCAATTTTCTTGGGATCCCCCATTCCCACCAGAACTCCTTGGCAAGCCATACCTCAAGGGATATGAACCACCAAAGTTCCATCCTTTTGATGGAAGGAATGGAAGCGTAGTAGAACACGTGAGTAGGTTCGTCCACACTATGGGCCCCTACGCAGGAGACCGAGAGCTGTGTCTAAGAGAGTTTGCTAAGTCCTTAGTGGACAGAGCATACACTCGGTACACCACACTGAAACCTGGGTCCATTAAGACTTGGGACGAGATGATGGAGAGATTTTGCGCAAATATTACCCTGGTGAAGATAAGGTCACTTTCCAAAGCCTTCAGATGGTACGGCAGAGGCCTGGAGAGGATCCCGTCCAATTCATCAAAAGATTTAAAGATGTGTCCCTAGATTGTTATGGGGACCATGAAGAAAAAGAACTTGTAGAGACTTGCATATCTAACATGCTTTTCGATAACAGACTTAACCTCAAAAATTTATGTATTACACAGTTTGCTGACCTGTTACAGAGAACTAGAAGGACAGCACAAACTATAAGGGCAAGGAGGATGCCAGCGTCCCAAGCCATGACAGCATTGGCAGGAGAAAAAAGGAAGAGGCCTGATGGAAAAATGTTCGAAGAACCACCAGTGATCCCATGTACCACAGAAGAATTAAACCATGTTCTGGACAAATGGATCAGGGATGGAGTGATTAGGCCATTCACTGTGTCCAGACCACTAACCGAGGAAGAAAGGAAAAATCCTTTGTTTTGCAGGATTCATAATTATGTCAAACATTCCACCAAAGACTGTTGGACCCTCCGCAGACTCTTTCACAAGAAGCTAAGAGAAGGAACCCTGGAGCTCACCCAGAAGGAGCCAGAAGTACAAAGGAACCCCTTGCCTAACCACAAAGGAAAAAGGGCGGTGGCTGTAGTAATCCATGGGAACTCAGCAGAAGCAGAAGAGCCAGGAGGATCCTTCCACCCAAACACAGTCAGGACCCTCTAGAAAAATCTCAAGTTCAGATCACTATTCAACTAGTTAGGATTTGGGCCAGAAGCAAGAAGGGTGGACACGGAGTCTTTCATGACTATAGCAGCAGATTCAAGAATGGAGTGTTTCACAGTAGAACCACGTGCTAGTCAAGCTTTCCTAGAGACAACCAATGCCATAACTTTCACTGATGAAGACATGGAGGTTTAGCATCCAAACCACCGTAGACCCCTTTATCTAATGGCCACCATAAACGGTGTCCAAATCAGAAGAGCACCGGTGGACACAGGGGCATCACTCAACCTCATAGCCCTAAGCACCTTGGAAGCCGTGGGCCTAGCTGAAAGGAGGATACTAGGGGCTCCCATGGAAATAACCGGATTTGAAGGATCAGCAGAATCAACCGAGGGATATATATAGCTGGCCCTAAGAGTGGGGCCAATAGTAGCCTTGACCAGATTTCATGTAATCAACTCAGAAGTGTCCTACCATGTACTGCTGGGACGGCTATGGCTCTATAAGCACCGCCTTATACCATCCACATACCATCAATGTGTTAAGGGGAGATTGAACGGAAGGCCTGTAAGGATCCCTGCCAACCATAACCCTTTCAGCCAAGGAGAAGTAAACTTTGTAGAAACAATTTTCTATGATGAGTTAGAACCTGACGATGAGAGTCTCATGCTAGGGACCCCAGGAGTACCTATCTTGGAAAACGAAGAAGGAGGAGGTACCCATGACTTAAGAGACCTTCTGAAGAGAAAAAGGCAAAAGAAGAAGCCCAGCACCTCAGGATCCCAGGAATGTGTAGTAGTGCGGGAACCCGGGGGAAGATTAATTTACCGCTTGTGAAGGTGCGCAGGGCCTGAGAGCATCGTGCAGAAGGGTCCCGGACCACCAGAATGTATGGTAGCTCAAGAAGAAGTCCCAGAGGAACCAGTTAAAGAAACACAGATCCAGCCTAAGGAAGAATTAGAAGAAATAAACTTGGGAGCTGAGCTAGGATCCCAGAAGCCTGTTTCCATCAGTAGCTAGTTGACAGCACAAGAAAGGGAGCCACCGATAGCCTTACTCAAAGGATATATGGATGTGTTCACATAGACCTACGATGAGATGCCTGGCCTGGATCCTGGGCTCGTGGCCCATGCTCTCAACGTAGACCTAGGAGTCAAACCAGTAGTCCAACCAACTAGGGTCTTTCATACTAATGTAGAAGCCCAGATAACCCAGGAGGTCAAGAAGCTGTTGGCAGCTGGTTTTATCAAGCCCATTCAACATCCTAAATGGCTTTCCAACATAGTACCTGTGAAGAAAAAGAACGGCCAAATTTGTTGCTGTGTGGACTTCCGCAATCTAAACAAGGCATGTCCAAAAGATGAGTTCCCCCTGCCTAATATTGACCTCCTTGTGGACTCAGCTGCAGGAAGTTCTATGTTCTCATTCATGGATGGGTAAAGTGGGTACAACCAGATTCGCATGGCTGCCAAGGACGATGAGAAAACAACATTCAGGACCCCAATTGGGAATTTTTATTACGCTGTGATGCCCTTCGGCCTCAAAAATGTAGGAGCCACGTACCAGCAAACCATGACAGCCATCTTCCACGACATGAAGCATAAGGAAATGGAAGATTATGTGGATGATATTGTGGTCAAGTCAAAAACTAGGACAGGACACCTCCAGGTACTTGAGCAAGTTTTCAAAAGATGCAAAGAATACAAACTATGCATGAATCCCATGAAATGTGCCTTTGGAGTATCTGCGGGAAAATTCCTCGGGTTCCTGGTACATCATAGAGGCATAAGTGTGGATCTAGCCAAAGCTGCAGCCATCGCCACTATGAAAAGACCAACAATAGTGAGGAAGCTCAAAAGCTTCCTAGGAAGGGTCTCCTACATCAGGAGATTTATGCCAGTGCTGGCTTCAGTCACAAGAGGCTTATCCAAACTATTAAAGGAAGGAACTGAGTTCACTTGGGGAGCAGAACAACAGGAAGCCTTCCAAAGGATCCAACAGATTATGAATCATCTACCCACTCTCCAGGCACCAGTACGTGGGCGACCCCTGTTATTGTACTTGGCATCAAATGCCCAAGCAATAGGAGCCCTGCTGGCGCAAGAAGATGATGATAGGAGTGAGCAACCTGTTTACTATATAAGCAGGACACTCAAGGATGCCGAGACCAGGTATCCCAGGATAGAAAATGCTTGCCTAGTGGTCATTTACGCATCCCAGAGGCTGAAGAGGTATTTCTTAGCTCACCAAATCCTTTTAGTGACTAAGTCACACCCCATAAAAGCATTCCTACATCAGCCCCTCCTAACAGGAAGAATAGCACAGTGGCTGGTCCTGCTTTCTCAATATGACATAGGCCTCAGGACCCCCAAGGCTGTCAAAAGTTAAGCCAGAGCTGACCTCCTGGCACAGTTCCCAGGGAAGGAGGAAACCTCACTAAGTGAAGAGATCCAGGTGAGGTAGCAGCAGCAGAAATCCCAAGAAAGAAATGGACAATGAGATTCTATAGGTCAGCTACAGCAACCTCAAATGAAATGGGAGTTGTACTAAGCTGCGAGGATGGGGACACCATACCTTTGTCTTTCAAGCTTGGGTTCTCCTGTTCCAATAATGCAGTTGAGTATGAGGAATACTTAACCGGGCTAACTATAGCACTCAGTATAGGGGTAAAACACATGAGAGTGCTGGGAGATTCCAATCTTGTAGTCTGTCAGGTGAAAGGTGACTTCACGCTAAGGGAACAAAGTTTAGCAGCCTACAGAACTTGGGCACAGAGGCTAGAGTAGGAATTCCTGACCTTTAGCATAGAGTACACCTAGAGACGTGAAAACAAGTTCGTAGATGCGCTTGTCACCCTGAGATCCCAGGTACCATTCAAGGGAAAAGACACTCTGGTCAGAATAGGAAGACAGGAGCATTCCATCTTTAAAATCCTCTAAAGGATATCCCCCGGAGAGTCCAGGTAGTGGGACTGGAGGAGTGAAGTGAAAGAAAAAATGAAAGAAACAGGATCCAGAGGGAGTGTCAAGGAGCTGAGGGACTACGCTCTAATAGAAGGAGAACTATACCGGAGATTGCCCGGAGGGATCCTATCCAGATGCATCAATAAGAAAGAGGGGAAACTAAGGTTGGAAGAGTTACATACCCAAGTCTACGGGACCTCAGAAAAGATCAGCATAGGAGAATGTAGCGCATGGGATACTACTGGCCAAATATGAACAAAAAGGCAACAACTATACAAGAGAAATGTCAAGAATGTCGATCCTCGGTGGACAAGGAAGAAAGCTACGCGGTATTTATTACAGAAGATTGGAGGACTCCCTTCATGGAATATTTGGCTTAAGGGATCCTACCAACTGACAGGGCACTGGCCCACCAACTCAAAAAACTCGCAGTCAAGTACTTCTTGCAGAGCGGGATCCTATTCAAAAAGGGATACAACGGGGATCCCCTAAGATGCTTGGGGCCAAGGGAAGCCAGAGAAGTAGTCAGAGAAGTTCATTCTGGTGATTGCGGAAGTCACCCAGGAAAAAGGAGGCTCTATAAGCAGTTACTACTGTTGGGGTACTACTAGCCAACAATGAAAAGGGACTCTGAGGAGTTAGTCAAAACCTACCACGCGTGCCAAGTCCTCGGGGATGCAATCCATACTCACCCAAATATGTTGCAGGATATGACAACCCCATGGCCTTTCCACACTTGGGGGCTTGATCTCATAGGGCCTATAAATCCCCCATCTAGTGGTTACATATGGATCTTGGTAGCTACTGAGTACTTTACAAAATAGGTAGAGGCCATCCCCTTGAAAAAACCCACTGGAGCAACTATAGCAAACTTCATTCGAGAACATATCATTACAAGGTTTGGGATCCCCAAGAGGTTGATCAGTGACAATGGAACCCCATTCATAAATAAAGACATGAAGGGGCTGACTGAGGCTTACTACATCAAGCATGGAAGATCTACACCGTACTACCCACAAGGAAATGGCCAGGTAGAGGCCACTAATAGGGTGATATTGAAGATCCTAAAAAAATGAAGCAGGAGTATTGAGGAAAATGGAGTGACCACTTGACAGATGTACTTTGGGCATGCAGGAGCTCTATAAAGACAACCACGGGATTTTCACCATTCTCCTTGGTCTATGGGACAGAAGCCATCAACCCAGTAGAATTAATTGTTCCCACACTAAGAGTAGTACTTGAAGAAAGTCAGGAGGACACCGAAGACACAAACAATGAAAGGAGATTAGCAAACCTTGAAGGGGTAGAGGAAGAAAGAGAGCTAGCCAAGAGAAGAAGCTAGAGGTACCAGTAAAGAATGACTAGAGCATACGCACAAGCAACACGCCCAAGAACTTTCACTAAAGGGCAGCTGGTACTAAGGACAGCAGAGCATGTGAGAAGAAGCCTACCGGGACCCTCCAAATTTGCCCCAAAATGGGAAGGACCCTACATCATCAAGGAGGCCCATGATAGCGGGTATTACTACCTTACAAAGGAAGATGGGACAATCCTGACAGAGCCCATAAATAGGAAATGGCTAAAACAGTACTATGCATAAGAAGGGAGAGGTCTCAATACACTGGAATCTTTTTGCCAACTCTCCAACCTGCTAAGTGTTTCTTTCTTTTATATATTATCGCTTAAGTAATTTTGTTCAGGGACCCATGGTAGAAGGACACTCTATGATCCTTACTATCTTTGTTAGATTTGCTGTGTTCCTAGAATGATGTTTATGTTTTAAATGAAATTTCTCCATATTTCTCAGCTATTAAATCCTAAGTATTACAAAGTCCTAACACAGACGGAATTAGGGGAGGATACCTGGGGAAATCTTTTTGATGCATGACCTAGGATCACCCCACAGATAACTGCAAACAGTTAAGTTTCAAATACATGGTCTAGGATCTCAGGCATATACTGAGGATACCCAGCCCAGTACTTGATATATAAAAAAAAAACCTGCCAAGTTCATAAGCTGGGACAAAAAAAAATATACCGCCCAATGTACCCAGTTCAGTACTTACGCAACCAAGAAGAAAAGGAATGATACCTGGGGAAATCTTTTTGATGCATGACCCAGGATCACCCCACAGATAACTACAAACAGTTAAGTTTCAAATACATGGTCTACGATCTCAGGCATATACTGAGGATACCTAGCCCAGTACTTGATAATAATAAAAAACCTGCCAAGTTCATGAGTTGGGACAAAAAAATATCGCCCAATGTACCCAATTCAGTACTTGCGCAACCAAGAAGAAAGGGATGGGTACCTGTCTGGAACCTGTAGCAAAACTTGTGGGAATCATGGACCAGGACTCAGTGCAAAAAAAAAAAAAAAAAAAAAAAAAAAAAAAAAAAAAAAAAATCCACATGCCATTAGGAAAAATTAGAAGCAATCTTGAAACATAAATACTTAGAAGTAATCCTGAAGCACAAATACATGGAAGCAGTCTCAAAGCACAAATGCAAATCTATGTAAAAAGAAAAAAAAAGAAAGAAAAGCCAGAAGCAATTTCCAAGCAAAGAGATAGAAAACTTATACAACCCCAAATTGTTCATACACATCCAAACCAGCTAAAAAAAAGAAAAGGCTAGGAAATAAGGCCAGCCAACAAAGAGCCATCTGAGGAGAGAGCAGGGACAGCCGAAGAAGAAAGAACCCTCTGCCTTTTAATCTTCAAATCTTGCAAAGTCTTGTGAGCATGAGCTAAAACTTCCTCAACAGCAGCAATCTCAGCATCAATACTCTTAGAAGCTTGCCTCTGGAATAGCGCGTGGGCCAATGATCGCAAGTACTCCAACAAAAAGGACAGGTTGAACTTGGCTTCCAAGAGATCCTAAATCACTCCCCTCCATTCTAGGAGCTTTTCCTCAAATAGAGAGTCTAGCAAAGAATCTCTCAAGGAAATCAACACGGCGCATAGCAGATCCATCAGAATGTTCCCAAAAAATATTCCTCCTCTAAAACCAATGGTAAAATCCCCATGACTTTTAAGTAGCCCTTCTAGCAGTGGCAGGCCTTCCATAGGCACAGAGAACCGCAAAAAGCTGCCATAGGAGGACCCGAAGTGGCAAAAGTGACTGGCAAGGAGGCTGTTGAACTCCAGAATATCAAAGCGAGCCAGAAAGTTAGGGAGCCTTGAAGCAGGATCTAAAACAACCATCTCTGGAGCCTCCCCCATTGTTGCATTACCGCCTGAAGGAGCTGAGGAACCTTCAACCCTCTGAACAGAACAAGGGCCAGCAACCTGAGCAAATCCTACACCCCTCTCAGGAATCACAAGTTCAGGATTTT
Source organism: Quercus ilex subsp. ballota (assembly GCA_032727855.1). Classification (NCBI taxonomy): domain Eukaryota; kingdom Viridiplantae; phylum Streptophyta; class Magnoliopsida; order Fagales; family Fagaceae; genus Quercus; species Quercus ilex. The sequence continues at coordinate 20,910,267 of CM064914.1, forward strand.
TGACACCAGCATTAACTCCTAAAAAAAAAAAAAAAAAAGAGAGGAAGGAGGAGGGACAGACTTAGCTCCTTCTTCTAAAAAAAAAAAAAGATAAAAATTTAAAGAACAAAAGAGGGTAGAGGAGGAACCAGTATCGGCCTCTTGGGGCGGAGCTTCCCCTTCTTACTCCTCTGACTTCTTGAAGGACTCTAAGAAAAAACACATGGCAAGTTGAAGAAAATGTGAGGAAGCCCCAGTAAAATGACTAAAAGAAGGCAGGGGTACAGGGGGCTTCGCCATAACAGAAATACAGGAGAAGGGAAGAAAGAGAGAGAGAACGCAGTAAGGACAATCAACACCCACCTTCAGAATCCTCCGATTCTAAAGAAGAAGCAGCACCAGAGACAGATCTCGCAGTGACTTGGCCTGGAAAGAGAAAGAAAAGAAAGTAAAATTAAAACGGTATTATAAAAAATAAAAAATAAAAAAAGTAAGGCTTACCTGTTTGCCCAGATGGAGATGCGCCTCCCAAAGTCATTGTACTTAACCCCGTTTGAGGTAGCACAGTCCTTATAGGACTGGGAGTCTGCTCAGGTTAGGGACCCTGGGACATGGGAAGCTCAGGAACCTTAGGATCTTGGGTGGCCTGGACACCCTGCACTGGCTGCCCGGCATCCCCAGCAATGCCACCACTGGGGGTCTCCTCTTTTGTGCCCTGAGATGTAGCTGCAACCATTTCCTCTTCCAAAGCCTCACCAACCTCGGGGGGAGAGACCTCCACCTAAAGAAAAGAAGAAGGGGCAACATGAACAACAAAAGCATAAGGACATCACAAGTACGCAGCATTGAAAAAAAAAAAGGATAAAAACCAACAGCAAAAGGCACGGATAAAAAAAAAAAATATAACATCTTCACCAGAGGAATGGCTTCTACCTTTCATAGGATCCAACTTACGCTTGGACTGCAAAAAAGACAACCACTCATCAGTTTTAAAAAAAAAGGAGAACAACAAACTAGAAAAAAAAAAGAAAAAAAAAAGAGTAAAGAAGCCTTGCCCTTCTCTCTCTCTCAACAAGGTCTCCGGGTCTCTGCTGTTTACTACGGGTACATCCAGAGGGTCCCAGAGAACCATGGACCGAAGAACTCACAGGAACCTGGGGAAAAGAAGACTCTACCTTAGTCTTCACCTGGCCCTTTATGACCAAGGGTTGCTCAACTTCTTTTTCCTCAACAAACACCAACTGTTTCTAAGATTTCCCAGTTTTCTTCTTTTTTTACTTAGGGCCAGTACCCCCTACACTCTCTTCAACTGCAGCCTCCTTCAATTTCTCCTGCTTAATTGTTTTTCCTTTACTCATGCCAACGGGAGTACCAGTACTTATGGCCTCTACTGCCCCCTTCTTAATGGGTACCCCAGCAGAAGCACCAACAATAAGGTCATACCACAACCAAGTCTCTGGGAAATCCTGCACATAAGTCACCCAACCTTCCCTGGAAGCATGCCATTCTATGAAACCAGTTTTACTACTTACAGCATTAGAAACAACACCAGCAGTAGGCAGAGACAAACGCCTGTTAGGTGTTAGGGCAAAAGAAATGCTAGGGTTGGGGATTCTCCCAATTGTGTCAGAACCAGCATAGTCAACAAAGGACTTTTGCACCTTTCTCCAATAGTCAGCATAACCACTGGAGGCAAAAACTCCTCTCTGAAAGTTGGGCACTACAAACTGAGGACTCCTTCGCGACCAATAAGAGAAGGCCTAAAGTCTTATAAAAGGATGCAAGGAAGGAAGAGAGGGTACTATGTCATTAAACATTGGAGGGATATCCTAATCAAAGCCAAACTGCCGAAGTACTCAATGCGCCGAGTAATGGGTGTACCGTGGGCCATTCGAGGAAAGCACAGGAAGCTAAGAAGGACTAATACAAGCCAAGTAGGCTAAGCTACCTTCATCACCGCAACGTAAATTGAAAGTATTCCCTGTAGAAGTCAGAAAAGGAGATAACACAGAATCACAAACAAAACTGGGGCCAAACTCCTAGGGAGAGCGCTAATGCAAATGGCCTACTTGATCAAATAATTCAACCACCTTTCAGACTCAGCCAATGGAAAATAATAGGGTGGCTGTCAGTTGAGCTGCCACAAAGCCCTTTAACCACATCAGGGGATCCTTGAAACTTATTTTTTACAAACTTTAAATTCCTACATCTTGCTAAAGTAACCGAAGAACGATCTCACATAAATACCTGGAGAATGGCGCAATGAAGAGAAGAAGTAATAACATAACAAGAATCACCTTCGACTTCATCTCCATGAAGCTAATCCAATTGAGAATAGACATGGCCCAAAAACATGGGGGTTAGAGGATATTGAGTGCCCTTAGCCAAGTTAATCGCCAAGGGAAAAAGAGTGGACTTGATTCCATACCCAGGGAACTCGCTGAACAGAAACTTGCTAAGCCAGAATGCGAGGAACCTAGCTCGCCTAACTTCCTTATCCTTTTCGCGCGAAAGATTCATAACCCACTTACCCATCCTGGCCGATTTCCCACCGGAAGAAGCAGTACGTCCACCAAAGTGAGCAAATAACTTTTCTTCCACCTTGAGATCCTCATCAGAAAGATTAATATCAAAGGGGTTTTCATCCCCAAGCACCGGAAGAAGAAAATTGTTGACCACGTCCTCCAATGTGACAGTCAGTTCACCAACAGAAAAATAGAAAGTGTGCAGAGCAGGACACCAACGGCGCACCAAATGCCTAAGGCCTTTGGCATCTCTGAAACCCTCAAGATTCCTAGAAATAGCCACTGCCTTCAGGACACCGGCACGCTCCAAGTAGCCCACAAAGTCCTCGTCAGAAAGTTCATTATCCACCCAAATGGGCCAGCCTTGGATCTTTCTAGCGACAAAATAAAAAAAGATGAGGACCGCCTCTCGAAGTCCTTGCCTAATCTGGAGATCAAAAATCTCCCTAGGATCTGGAACTTGTGCAGAACCAACAAAACCCGCTTAGCCAGAGAATACCCAGGCATGAGGGGATGGAGGGGTCTCGCCATGGGACACCTGAAGGAAGAATAAGCTAGGAGTGTACCAGGGGTCTCACAAAAGAAAAGCAAGGCACCCAATGACAGACTCATCTTGCGCAGAACTAGAGGAACCCTCACCTTCAAAGGGACTAGGAGTACGCTCCTTTCTTTTTCGAGAAGAGGAAGAAGCCATTGAAGCAATGGGTATCTTGAAAGAAGAAAGCAAGTAGCAGTGAGACTGATCGAAAGAAAAGAAAAAGAGGCTAGGAACAAAAGATTCAGGCAGACAAGAAAAAAGGTAATGTGAAAAGGCTAGAATGAAGAAATAAGAGCAGTTAGAGAAAACAATATGTGGAAAGACGCGCCAGTTGCCAGGAATTAAATTTAAAGAGGGAAAAGTTATCAGTAGTTATTAATGGGAGTTATGGGAAACGTAAAAGTAGGTGGTTGAAGTTCCTTTTTGAAACTCAAACTACCGCGTCCCATGTAAAAAGAAGGAGTTACAAAAAAAAAAAAAAAAAAAAAAAAAAAGCGAAGGGTCTAGGATACCAAAGACCAAAAATTGAAGATCAGGATCCCCGAAGAAAGATCAAAACGGAAAAAGTCCTGCAGAAACTCACGCATGGGCTGCAGGCAACCTATGAGCTCGGGGGGCTAAATGTTGAGGTTCAAAATTGGTCACAAACTAAGGCCCAAAGAAATAAAACGTTGGGCTCATTTCACAAAAAATAATAATAATAATAAACTAAGAGAAAATAAGAGAAAAAAAGAAGGGTTGGGCTTACATAATGAAGGAAAGAGAAAAGAAAGAAGAAAAGGGCAAGGGCCCAAAGGATTGGGATGCAAAGACCCATGAAAGAATAAAGTTTAAAAGACATAAAGCAAGGGAAAAGGGCCAAACAGGCCAGGGCCAATAAGCCAAAGGGAGTCCAGTAAGAAGAACTAGGTCGAGATCCCATAAGTCACCAGAGTCCAGGGATCCCTGGGGCATGCGAAGGAAGATTGAAACAAAACAGGGATCAAAGACAAAAGCATGCGAGTCTTATGCTCCAGACATGTAGTGGGACCAGGAAGTACGAAGCAAAAAACGCATGAGCCGTGATTCCAACCATTTGAAAATGATAAGGAAGAGTACAACTGAAAAAAGCTGAAGAAGTGAAAAATGCCAAATAGCTGAAGATCAGCTAACAGAGAAGCTGGAAATAGAAAACTAGCTAAGGGACTTTCGTTTGGTCGGACCAAAAGTAAGAAGCTATGAGAAAAAAGGGAACCGACATAGCCCTAAGCAAAACTGGCACAACATAAACTCTAAGGGACAAAAGGGGGAAATCACCGGTACCCCGGAGCCCGATCTGTGCTATAAAAGGAGGAAGGGGTCCATGCTGAAAGGGGATTTCAGATTGAGATAGAAATTCATTTTTGATTAGATCATTGAGGCATTCATGATCATATCTGGAGTCTCATAGAATTATAGAAAGAGCTCTGTAAAATTAAGAGAAAACAGAGAAGCCACTCCCGGTATCCTAAAGACAGCCACTATAGCACATGCTCGGATTCAACAAGTTCAAACTTTGCAAGTCTTGGAAGCTTAAATAGCTATCAAAGTCTGTAATTTTTGAACTTAGTTGATCCTTGTATCACATCTTAGTGAGCATTGCAATAATGACTAAAGAAAATTAATAAAATGCACCTTACTAATTCAAGGATCCCTAACTTTTTCTTACATTGTATTTCATTTGTTGTACATTCCTTTGCTGTTAAAATGTCATTCACTACAGATATTTTTGTTTGTCAGTTATTTGTATTGCAGGGAGCTTGTTTTGTGTACCACTTGGTTCTTAAACAGCCTTTGTGAACCAAGCCCAGTCCACCAAAAAATATTTATTTGGCCCAGGATCCTTGGGCCATTAAGGTGAGAAGAAAAAGGCACCCTCACACCTTCCAAGATAGTTAGGTGAGAAGGATTTTTGTAGGAGAGAGTGATATCTGATGTGTGCATGTTTTGACATATATTTCTTTGGAGGCTAAGTGTGTCCAAGGCCCAAGTTGAGGTGAGGACCCCAGTAAAAGGACTTAGCCTTTTGGCTGAGTAAAAGGAAAACTAGCAAGCAAGAATATATGTGTTGAACAGTAAGAAAGCAACAAAGGAAAACAATGAAATAAAGAAACGCATGAAATAATTGTTAAGGATTCTTCAATCAGTATGAAATATTTCATTATTTTTCTTAATTGTGGATTACAATATGCTCACTAAGACGTAATACAAGGTCCAAATAAGCTCAAAAGTTATAGACTTAGATGGCTATCTAAGACTCTAAGACTTGCAAAGTTTGAATCCTTTTGAATCCAAGTATGTACTAGTGGCTGTTTCTGGAATATCGGGAGATATTTCCCTATTTTCTTTGAATTTTGACAGAGTTTTCTCCATGATTCTGTTGTGATTTTCTATTCTGCATCATGCCCCTTAATGTTGGCTACATCCCCCCTTTTATAGTGTCATTTTAGGGTTTGGATACCATTGATTCTCCTTCCTTAGCTCCCTGGGTATCGGAGCCCCTGTCATGTTAACCATTCTGATGGCTGATTCTTTCCTTGTTTCTCATAATTTTCCTCTTTTAGTGCTGTTTCTCTAAAAGCCGCTTACTGACTTTCCATTTTGGAGAGCTGACCTTTACCCTCTCTTCCTTCAAGGCTTTTTTACCTCTTAGACTCAAATTTTTAGCTGTCCTTCTTGTTGTCATTTTTCCCAAGTGAGCAGAATCCAATCCTGCTAGGTTGAAGGTTTTCCCAGCCACTTCCCCTTATAGTTTTTCATTCTGGGTTCTCCAAGGTACCAGCCTTTTGTTTATGACTTGTCACTCTCCAAACTTTCTAATTCTTTGCTACACCATTGGGTGCTTGAGAAGGACATATCTATTCTTCATTTCTTGTATTTTGTGATACTCCTTTTGAGCTATCTCAATCCCACTTTAGCTATGTTGCACGTCCCGAGGATCCTGAGTCTCTGGCAACCTCTATGTATCCCAGCCCAGTTCTTTCACTGGATTTTGCTGGATTTTTTAATGGTATTTTTTTGCTGAAAATCTGAACATACATCTTGCTGCATATCCTCTGGTTTGACTAGGATCGTTCTTCTTGCTACATATCCTTTGGTCTGCCCAAGATCCTTCCTCTGGCCCGTCCGGGATCCTTCCTCTGGCCTGACCGAGATCCTCTTCTTTTTTCTTTATTATCATTATTATTTCTTTCTTTTTTCCTTCTTTTTGGGATTTTGGGCCTTTATGGTCCTTCTTAGCTTCATGAATTGGGCCTTCTTTTGTGAAAACCCTTGGTCTTTCCTTACTTTTCATGGAATGGGTTTTCTTGTGAAATTTTGGCCCTCAACAATAAGCATGATAGGTTGCTAGAAACCTTGTTTTGTTTGCTCATTGCTTATTGTTTCTGGGTCTGTATTTCTAGGCGTGTATGCGTGCGTATGCATATGGGATGCGCACGCATACCCTGTGCATGCACACGCATGCTCATGCCTAGAAACCCAAATTCAAGATCCTTTATATTTTGCTTGTCTTGCATAGTTGTTATCACATATTTAGCATTTTCTTAGATTAGATTTCACATGTTTAGGTATAGGGTTGGTAGAATAACATAGTGTTGAGGGCCAAAATTTCACAAGAAAGCCCATTCCATGAAAATTAAGGAAAGACCATGGGCTTTAACAAAAGAATGCTCAATTCATGAAGCTAAGAAGGACCATGAAGGCCCAAAATCCCAAAAAGAAGAAAAAAAGAATGAAATAATAATGATAATAAAGAAAAAAGAAGAGGATCTCGGTCAAGCTAGAGGAAGGATCCCAGGCGGGCCAGAGAAAGGATTTTGGGCGGGCTAAAGGATATGCAACAAGAAGAAGGATCCCAGTCAGACTAGAGGATATACAGCAAGATGTATGTTCATATTTCCAATAAAAAAGGCCATTAAAAATCCTGCAAAATCCAGTGAAACAACTGGGTCGAGATACCCAAAGGCAGCCAGAAGCTCAGGACCCTCGGGACATGCAGCACAGCTAAAATAGGATTGAAACGGCTTAAAGGAAAGTACCAAAGAGCACAAAGAATGAAGGACAGATGGGTCCCTCTCAAGCGCCCAGTGATACTGTAAGGAATCAGAAGGTATAAAGCAACCATTCATTAACAAAGGAGCAATACCTCAAGGAACCCAAAATGAGAAACTATAACTGGAAGTGGCTGGATGGAAACTTTCAACCCAGCAGTAAAAGATTCCAACTACTTGGGAAAAAATGACAAGAAAAAAGGGTAGCAAAAGCTGAAAATGTGAAAAAGGCCAATAGCTAAGGTCAGCAACCTGAGGGGATCTCGGAATAGAAAGTCAGTAAGAGGCTTTCAGCTTGGTAACACCAAAAGGAGAAAGTTATGAGGAAGAAGGAAAGGACTAGCCCTCTGGGTAACTGACACAGCACGAGCTCTAGTACCCAGGGAGGGGCAAAAGAGAGAAATCATTAGCACCCCAGAGCCCTAGAGTCACACTGTATAAGGAAGAAGCAACCAACATTGAAGACAATCAAGCGGTAAGGAAATCATAACAGAATCATTGAGAGAACTCTATCAAATTCAAGGAAAATAGAGAAACATCTTCCGGTATCCCAGAAACATCTGGTTCTTTGCTGCACTATAGAACGTACTTGGATTCAAAAGGGTTCAAACTTTGCAAGTCTTAGTGGCCTAGATAGCCATCTAAGTCTGTAATTTTTGAGCTTATTTGGATCTTGTAACGCATCTTAGTGAGCACATTGTAATTCACAATTAAGAAAAATAATGAAATATCTCATATTGATTTGAGGATCTCTAACAATTATTTTGCGTATTTCTTTATTACATTGTTTTCATTTACTGTTTCTTGCTGCTCAATACATATATTCTTACTTGCTAGTTTTCCTTTTACTCAGCCAAAAGCTGAGTCCTTTTACCAGGGTCCTTACTTCAACTTGGGCCATGGACACACTTAGCCTCCAAAGAAACATATGTCAAAACATGCACACATCAGGTATCACTCTCTCCCACGAAAATCCTTCTCACCTAACTATCTTAGAAGGCAAAGCCCAAGCAAAGGCACTTAGACTTGAGTTCCAAATCCCACAAGTCTTGTGCAAAAGCACTAAGTCTATGAGAATTAGGGCCAAGATCCTCGTGGCTGAATCATTCTCATGAAATTCATTTACATACATGTATATGTATTAAAATGTATATCATAATCTAAGAAACTAACAATTATTTGAAGATACATGTATTGTATAGTGTGTTTTATGTAGCACCTATAGAGGTAAAGGGAAAGGACAAAACTCTATTGCATAATAAATATGGAGAAAGATTATATAGTTCAGAGAACCAACATTCTGGGTTCTTACAGGCCTTGTACGTCCTGGGATCCCACGACAGTACGCCCGGGGTACCAAGTGAAGGAACTCTTTTAAATGTTTATATAATAAAAAATAAGCATTAAATATTCTATTTCAATCTCTTTCTCATTGTGAATACTATGAACACTTATTTTACTTATTTCGTAAGTGTGAATGGTCATTTTATGACACTAAACACTTATAATGGTATTTTATTGCTTAGAAGGAATCGCATTTTTGCCTTGAGAAGATTTATGTGACTTGCTCACAACTTGGTTCGTAATCAGCCCCCATTTAGCAGCGGTGAACCAAGCCCAGTCCACCAAACAACAAATATTTGGCCTAGGATCCTTGTCTCTACTTGGGCCTGTGTGCTAAGAAAAAAAGTACTCAAACACATGGTTTGCTTTGTTTAATTGTTAGTTGAATTATTAGGGTTTATATATTTGATAATAATATGAATATACATAAGAACATGAGCATGCATTAATGCATGGGTGCAGTGATGCAGTGAGGTAAGTGAGATAAGTCATGCATAAGTCATATGAACATGCATTTGGTTGTTTGAATATGATATGGTTGGTGAACATGATATATATGTTTGACGTCTCTTTATCTTGATATTTAAATGTCTATGCTATGATCTCATATGCTGCTACCTTGTGGATATTTCTGTGAGTTGTTACTTAATGCCCTTGGATATAATGCAGAAATTGATTAGATGAATGGTAGGATCCTATGCCATGTGTAGAATTGGGATAATATGTTATGTCGTATGCTAGATGCATGTTAGAGTGTGTATAAATATAGTATAACATGTTAGAGGACCTTCTGATGGATTAGGATTTGAAACACAATGAATGGAGGCCAACCCATGGGTCAGGTGGGGTTGGGTGCCTTACACCTTCTCATCCCTATACCTAAACTCCAGACACATGCTCTAATAAAGATCAATCATTCCACAAGAGCACTATATATAGTTCCTATACCTAATCTAGGTGGCGAATCCATTTACACCTTCCACCTGGTCCATCCTAGGCTGATGCGTATTTCCCACAAGAAAACCACTCTTTTGCAAGCGCTTACACCCACATATATTACTATAAAATGGACTATATTATTAATAAATTACAAATAATAATTTTATATATTATGAACTTATTACAAATTAGGCGAAAAAACATTTTTTGTCCCTACATTTTAGCCTCATTTCCATTTTGGTCCCTACTTTTCTATTTTACCGCTTTCAGTCCCCAAAATGAAAAATGCATTCTATTTTGGTCTTTACTGTTATCTAACTAACAAAAATTGTCTATGTGACAAACGGAGTGCACTATTAGCACACTAAATACTAATGTGGCTATTAAAATAATAATAAAAAATTATTTGGCATTTACAAAATGCCACATCAGCCTTTTAAATTTAAAATCTTAATTTATCAATTTTAACTAAATAAAAAATAGAATTAAAACCACAAACCCAAAAAGTAATAACACAATTTAAACAAGAACACAAAATTTGAAACCCAGAAAATTTGAGCAAGAAATTAAAACCTAGATTAAACATGAACACATTAAACATTTGAACAAGAATACAAACCCATAAAATTTAAAACCCAAGAAATTAACATCAGATCCACATCAACACAAAATTAAACATGCACAAATCCAAAAAATCAAACTCCCACCCCACTAAAACATCAAAACTGAGTATAGATATCACTTTCAAACCACACAGCCACACACTTTTTCTTTTCTTCTTTTTTCATTATTTTTTGGAAGAAAACTAAATATTTCTTCCATTTTCTTATACTTTTTAAGAAGCCAAACACAAAAACACTAAAATGAAACCCAGATTTTCAGCCCCCAAACACAAAACTCAAAACCTAAATTTTCTTATGCTTTTTAAGAAACCAAACACAAACCTCAGACCCAACCTTAGAGCCGAAAACCAAACCACCTCCAACCTCAGATTTGAAAGTATCAAACCCAAAGAAAATCAACCTCAGATCTGACAACAGAACCACCACCTCTCTTAGCTGCCATTGCCGCCGCTGCTGCTTTCTTCTTCGCTTGTGTTTGCCTAGAGTGTGGGTTTAAGAGGACAATGAGAAATTGAAGAGTCAGACCTAGAAATTGAATGGAAGAAAAGCTTGGAGAAACTAAAAAGTTAGGGTTTGTGATCTATGTGTGGAGGAGAAGAGCACGTAGTAGTTGAATTGTTAGGATTTTTCTGGAACTTAATCAAATCAAATCGAAGCCATGAAGAGAGAGAGAGAGAAAGAGAGTCTAAGAAACAGAAGGAAGAATGAGCAAGAGAAATAAAATCGTACTTTGAAACTTGATTTTAATATTTAAATTGTATTTTAAAGGAAAAAAACTTTCAGTATAATTTCAAGTAAAATATTGTTCATGTTTAATCTGATGTGGATTTGATGTTTGTGAGAGTGCTTTTTTTTTTCTAGCACACAAGTCCAAGTAGAAAACAAGGATCCTGGGCCTTTTACTTGTTATTTGGTGGACTGGGCTCAGTTCACCGCAGCTAAATGGGGGCTGATTACAAACCAAGTTGTGCGCAAGTCACATAAATCTCCTCAAGAAAAAAATGCGATTCCTCCTAAGTAATAAAATGCCATTATAAGTGTTTTAATGTCACAAAATGACCATTTACACTTACGAAATAAGTAAAATAAGTATTCATAATATTCACAATGAGAAAGAGATTGAAATAGAATATTTAAGGCTTATCTTTTATTGTATAGACATTTAAAAGAGTTCCTTCACTTGGTACCCCAGGGCGTCCTGTCGTGGGATCCCGGGCATACTATCGTGAGATCTTGGGGCGTACTAGGCCTGTAAGAACCCAGAATGCTAGTTTTCTGAACTATATGATCTTTCTCCATGTTTATTATACAATAGAGTTTTGTCCTTTCCCTTTACCTCTATGGGTGCAACATAAAAACACATTATACAATACACATATCTTCAAATAATTGTTAGTTTCTTAGATTAGGATATACATTTTAATACATATACATATATGTAAATGAATTTCATGAGAATGATTCAGTTACGAGGATCTTGGCCCCAATTCTCACAGGCTTAGTGCTTTTGCACAAGACTTGTGGGATTTGGAACTCAAGTCCAAGTGGCTTTACTTGGGCATTGCCTTCCAAGATAGTTAGGTGAGAAGGATGTTCGTGGGAGAGAATAATATCTGATGTGTGCATGTTTTGACATATATTTCTTTGGAGGTTAAGTGTGTCCAAGGCCTCAGTTAAAGTGAGGACCCCGGTAAAAGGATTCAGCTTTTGGCTGAGTAAAAGAAAAAACTAGCAAGCAAGAATATATGTATTGAGCAGCAAGAAACAGTAAAGGAAAACAATGTAATAAAGAAATACACGAAATAATAGTTAAAGATCCTCAAATCAATATGAGGTATTTCATTATTTTTCTCAATTATGGATTACAATATGCTCACTAAGACGTGATACAAGATTCAAATAAGCTTAAAAATTGCAGACTTTGATGGCTATTCAAGCCTCTAAGACTTGCAAAGTTTGAATCCTTTTGAATCCAAGTATGTGCTATAGTGGTTGTTTCTTGGATACCCGGAGCTGTTTTTTACTTTCTTTGAGTTTTAGATAATGTTTTCTCAAAGATTCTACTATGATTTTCTGTTTCTGCATAATCCCCTTAATGTTGGCTGCTTCCCCCTTTTTATAGTGTCATTTTAGGATTTGGATACCATTGATTCTCCCCCCATGGCTCCTTGGGTACCAGAGCCCCTGTTATGCCAGCCATTCTGACCATTGATTCTTTCTCTGTTTCTCATAGTTTTCATCTTTTAGTTCTGTTTTCCTAAAAGTCACTTACTAACTTTCCATTTTGGATAGCTGACCTTTACCCTTTCTTCTTTCAAGGCTTTCTACCTCTTAGACTTAGCTTTTTTGGTTGTCTCCTTGCTGTCATTTTTCCCAAGTGAGCAGAATCCATTCCTGCTGGGTTGAAGGTTTTCCTAACCACTTCCTCTTATAGTTCTTCATTCTGGGTTCCTGGGGGTAACAGCCTTTTGTTCATGAATTGTAACTCTCCAAGCTTTCTGATTCCTTGCTGCACCACTGGGTGCTTGAGAGGGACATATATGTTCTTCATTTATTGTATTTCATGGTACTCCTTTTGAGCTGTCTCAATCCCACTTTAGCTGTGCTGCATGTTCCTAGGATTCCGAGCCTCTGGCAGCCTTTGGGGATCTCGACCCAGTTCTTTCACTGGATTTTACTGGACTTTTTAATGGCCTTTTTTGCTGGAAATTTGAACATACATAGGGCCTTAATGTCGATTCTTCTTACTGCACGAATTGGGCCTTCTTTATTTTTTTATGGAATGGGCTTTGTTGTGAAATTTTGGACCTCAACAATGTTTAATCTGGGTTTTAATTTCTTGTTCAAATTTTATGGGTTTTAAATTTTTTATTCATGTTTAATTTCTTGTTCATATTTAATCTGATATGGATCTGATGTTTAATTTTGTGTTCTTATTTTCTGGGTTTGTGATTTTTGGTTTCTATTTCTGTTTTTTATTTAGTTAAAATTGATTGTGTGGGAGCCCGAGGATCGAGGATGAAGTTGAAGGGTCACAACATTGGTGTAGGAATGCTACAAGCTATGGGCCCGAGGAAGAAAGCCGCCTTAGGAAAGGAAGAAATGAATCAAGGTACTCGGTAGTATTCTAAATGGGAGTTGGAGTCTGGAGAGAGTAGAAGTCAATGGACAGTAGGGAAGCTTTTAGTCTGGTGTAGCCTATTTCATCTGCATTAAATGGTAGACAACAGCTTTATCAGCCACATTGATGAGGAAGTGACTTGAGCAGTATAAGCCACAGCTAAGTAGATTTCTTCCACCATCTTTTTCAGATGTTAAAAGCAACAAGTGTCATAAAAGGAGGGAGGTTAGTTGAGAATGGATGGTGGAGATATGATGGAGGTAGAAGTATATAAGGAAAGGAAAGAGCATTGAAAAAGGAGATCGGGACAAAAGAAAAGAAAAAAGAAAGAAGAGCATTGAGAAAAGAGAGTGAACAGTTTTACTTTTTATGTAAATTTAGTCTCTTCGGGTGAACTTGTGGAGAGCTTGATGCTCATCTATTTCTTAATACAAACCTTATTCTTCCCTGCCCTTGTCCTCGGGCAAATCCCTTTGTTGTTGTTCATTCTCTTCTCTTACAAATTTTATTGATTTGGACCAAGGTTGAATTGCATAACCCACTTCTCTAAGTAGGCCTGGGCTACCAAATTTTCTGGTCCTTACAATTAGCACTGTCTGCGGGAACAACAAGTTATGAAGGATCTTTTCTAAGTACTTATGGCTAACGTAGGCCAAGATAGAGAGGAGTCAGTTGACTCCCAGAGGGAAAACCAGTTTGTTAACCTAAAGCGTAGGAGAGATAGACAACATACCCCAAGCGTTGTGGTAAAGTCTTACCACAATAAGCGTACCGAGAGGAGTCACTCAAATACTAGGAGCCACGCCTCACATGATCAAGAAATGAGGAAGTTGCAACAAGAAATAGATCGCTTGCACAGCAAACTGAGGTGCAAGGAGCGTGAAAAGAGAAGCCCCTCTCCCCCACTGAGTGATGATTCTAGAGGAAGCAGGGATCGTTCGTACAGCCGCAGGTCTAAAACCCCGTCCAGTGAGTCCTATCCAGCTTCTACACACAAAGACAGGTAGGAGAGGAGCAGTCATGACCATGAGAAAAGGCCTTCCCACCATGGCATGGGGAATGATGCAATGAGTAAGGCCCCACAGCAGACTTCTAAATCACCTTTCGTCAAACGAATTAACAAGGCTAAACTTCCACAACAATTTTCTCAACTGACATTTTCCATTTACAATAAGAGGACTGGTCCCCTGGAGCATGTCAGCCACTTTAATCAGAAGATGACTGTTCATGCCAACAATGAGGCCTTAATGTGCAAAGTGTTCCCCTTTAGTCTTGGGCCTGTAGCTATGCGTTGGTTTGATGCCTTGGGGGAAGGGTCAGTAGGGTCTTTCGAAGAGTTGACCAGGGCATTTGGGGCTAGATTTATAACATGCATTAGGGTCCCCAAATCACTAAACTCGTTGCTGTCTATGTCAATGAGGGAGGGAAAGACCCTCGAGACTTACTCAGATAGATATTGAGAAACATAAGTGATTGACCAAAATGTATTGACCCCTTGTGATGAATTAATTGATTAATTAGCCAAGTTTAATTAATTAATCAAATTAATATGCAAACGCGTGGTAGCACAAACAAATCACCAATTAAACTAAGTGTAGCGAAAATTAAATTGACACGGTGATTTGTTTAAGAATGGGGAAAACCAACACGGCAAAAACCCCACGGGGTGATTTTAAGGTCACCACTCCCGAGAATTCACTATTATCACAATAAACGGTTACAAGTAAAAGAATCCCAGTACCTTATGCCAACCTACAGTAAAACCCTTACCCCAATACCCAATTGAATTTATTCTGTAGTGACAATCTCTCCTTGTAATGCACGGCTCCTAGTACGTGACTAACCAAATGCGCGGATCCCAGTACATGACTTCAATCACCAACTAGAGAAGGTTGTTGGCTGCAAAGTTCTTCAGTTCATCCAGACGATGAAGATCAAGAAGATGCTTGGTCACAAAACCCCACAGTGTACAAACACAACAACTTCTACATAAGAACGATGAACTAGGGCAAAACTCTGTCTCCGGTCACAATTTGCTTGAACAAACTTTGCTTAACACTTATGCAACTTGTGTCCACTTTGACGGTATTTAAAATAAATCTTTATATGTCTAGAGTTGTGAGAAAAGAAAGTCCAAACACATAATCACGGATTATAGTCAAAACAAAACTGAAAATTTATTTTTCATAAATCTTGATAGATAGCCATCTGTCGAGCAGGTGTCGAGCCACAGGGCTGGAATAACTCTTTAAGCTCGATAAATGCTAGCTGTCGAGCTTTAATGACCTTGCATTTTTTGGCTTGAATCTTGGACAGACTTGCACGATTTCAACACTTGATCTTGAAACACAATTTCTTAAAGCCTTAAACACATCCTAGATCTACCCAAATACAAGTAAAGTATGTTTTGTTACATAAAATAGTGACATATGTTCCTAACAAGTGAATCACATATATCCTAACAATAAGTTGATGGGAACTTTGAGGATGTGGCTGTGAGGATTTTTAAGGTCGGGCTCCCCGCCGAGCACAAGTTAAGGAAGTTGTTCACAACGAAATCCGCTTCGAACATGCGCCAACTCATGGATCGCATAGATAAATATAAGTGGGTGGAAGATGACTAGGTGCAGGAAAAAGGGAAGGCTAAGATGTTCCCGGGGAGGAAAGATCCTCGGGGAGGTGGATATCAGGGTAATCGCCCCTGAAAGGAGTTTTCTAATCAAAATCACCCTTGGGAACTCAGTTGGTCAACTCATTGTTTAAAGAACCAGTATATCACATATTGGAGAAAACTAAGAACGAGCCTTATTTCAAATGGCCTAATAAGATGGGCGGGGACCCATCTAGAAGAAACCAAAGCCTCTATTGCCATTACCACCAAGACCGAAGGCATACTACAGAGGATTGCAGAACCCTGCGAGATCACCTAAACCAATTAGTGAGGACAAGAAAGCTCAATCAGTTTCTACATCAGCCTACAGGGCAGTTCGGCCACACGAGAGTTGAATTTCATAAGAAAGGTCCCCCTCCACCAACACTGGGCACTATCAATGGAATTCTTACCAGGCCAGGGAAAGATGGGACCTCGGGCACTGGGATCATGTCAATAGGTATGGGTTGTGATATGGAGGCTGATGATCAAACTCCCAAAAGAGCAAGGGTGATAGTCACCTCTACCCTGAGTTTTTTCAATAAGCTTAAGTAGGAAACTCTCCAACCACATGATGACACTTTAGTGGTTACTATTAGGATTGAGGGCTACGATGTGAAGAGAGTACTGGTTGACCAGGAAAGTGGAGCAGCAATCATGTACCCAGATTTGTACTGGGGGCTAAACTTGAGGCCCGAGGAACTGGATAGGTATGATTCACCGCTGATGGGTTTTGATTGCAGAATGGTGGTCCCTCGAGGAATGATAAGACTGCCTGTACAAGTTCATGATGTGGAGGTCCAGGTTAATTTCATAGTAGTAGAAGCGTTCTCCCCATACACAGTTATCTTGGCTTCACGTCATGGGCACTGTGCCCTCAACGTTACTTCTAAAGGTCAAGTACCCTACTTAGGGGAGAGTGGGAGAGTTGGTGGGTGATCAAGCCATGGCTAGGCAGTGTTAACTATAACGTAGCAGTCTTCAGGTCCTACTGTAGTGATTGAAGATCCAGTCCCATAGTAACTAAAGGGGCCTGTAAGGGGGCAGCAGATCGAGACATCAGGAGAATCATCTGAGGAGCTAGAAAATGTGATAATAGGGCTGGACCGGAAGCAGTATTTCCAATTGGGCTCACAGTTGCCACCCATAGAAAAAGCAGAGTTGGTGAAGTTCCTAAAGGGAAACATTGATTTTTTGTATGGAATGCTTACGACGTTCTAGGAAAAGTGTTGTATGCATACCTAGCAGTCAGCAACTACGCCGTTAGCTTCATCTAAGTCAGGAACGAGGACGTAATTCAGAGGCCCGCCTACTATGTTAGCAAATCCCTACAAGAGGTTGAGACGTGCTATCTTCCTTTGGAAAAGGCAGTGTTGGCCATAGTGCATGCCACTAGGAAACTTCCTCATTACTTCCAAGCCCATACTGTTATGGTGCTTACCTAGCTCCCTTTGCAAGCCCTACTAAGGAAATCTAATTACACTGCTGGGAGCCTATGATGTAAAGTACATGCCTCGGATCACCATAAAAGGATAGATCTTAACAGACTTTGTAGCAGAGTTCGCCGAGGGTGCCCCCGAGAAGGAGAAGGCAGTTATAGGGGTATTAGTCACGTCGGCCACTGTTATTCCCCCGTGAAAAGTTTATATGGGTGAAGCTTCCAACCGAAAGGGGGCAGGAGTAGGGATTGTGTTGGTCACCCCCGAGAAGCTGATAATGGAGAAATTGTTACAACTGGGATTCTCAGCCACCAACAATGAAGCCGAGTACGAGGCCCTGCTAGTAGGGGTAGCTATGGTCAGGCTACTGGGAGGAGAAATAGTTGAGTTATACTCGAATTCTAGACTAATCGTGGGACAAATCAATAGAGACTTTGAAGCTCAGGACGAAGGATACAAGGGTACCTTGCTAAAGTGTAGAATGCCCGAGCTCAGTTTAAAAGTTTTATATTGAGACAAATCCTTAGGGGATAGAACTCTCATGTAGATTCTTTAGCAACGTTGGCCACTTCGCTAGAGTCAAGTCTTCCTCGGGTTGTTATTATTGAGGAAATGGACAACTCAAGTCTTACAAGGGCACCTTTGATAGGGGTATGCAACCTCCATGTGGGGTCGAGCTAAATGGACCCCATAGTAACCTTTTTGAAGCAGGGATTGTTGCCTGAAGACAAGTGTGAGGTGGAGAAGGTACGCAGAGCTGCCCCTCGCTACTGGCTGTCTGAGGAGCAGAAGTTGTACATACTCAGGGCCATATTTATTATGCGTACATCCAGAAGCAGTGGAGCCCTTATTGGAAGAGTTGCATAAGGGCATCTGTGGGAGTCATACAGGAGGAAGGTCTTTAGCACATAGTGCCTTCACCTAGGGGTACTAGTGGCCTAGCATGAGAAAAATCTCTTAGGATTATGTGAAAAAGTGTGACCAATGTCAGAGGTATGCCTCAAATATCCATCAGTCAGGGGGAATACTGAATCCTTTATCTAGCCCCTAGCCAATTGCTTAGTAGGGCTTAGATATAATAGGACCATTTCCCTGAGCTGTAGGGAACCAAAGATGGCTCATCGTCGGCACAAACTACTTTACCAAATGGGTGGAAGCCAAGCCCCTTGCCAATATCAGGGACGTGGATGCTAAGAAGTTTATTTGGAGGAACATTCTCCCCAAGTTTGGAGTTCCTCACACACTGATCTCAGATAATGGTCTTCAATTTGACAGTAAAGCCTTCCAAAGATATTGCGGGGAGATAGGGATTAGGAATGGGTATTCTATGCCTGCTTATCCTCAAGGGAATGGGCAGGCCGAGGCTACTAATAAAGTTATAGTGTCTAGGTTGAAGAAAATGTTGAACAATGCAAACGGAAAATGGGTGGATGAACTGCCCCATGTGTTATGGACCTATCGTACTACACCCTGAAGATCAACGGGGGAGACCCATTTTTCAATGTCTTATGGGTTAGAGGCAGTAATCCCCCTTAAATCTAGATTCCCAACTCTGAGGACGGATTAATTTAATGTTGAAGAAAACAACCATTTATTCCTAGACAGCCTGGATGTGGCTGAGGAAAGGAAAGAGGTGGCAACAGTAAAGATGGCATATTACCAACAAAAATTTAAGCAGGATAAGGGGGTGAAGTCCAGTCCATTAGCTCCTAGAGACCTAGTCTAAAGGAAATTGGTGGGGACGACCAAGAACCCTGCTTAGGGCAAGCTGGGCCCTAACTGGGAAAAGCCATATAGAATCACTTCCATTGTTGGCATTAGGGCCTACTACTTAGAAGATTTGGATGAGAATGTAATTCCCCGCCCTTGGAATATAAACAATCTACGACGCTATTACTGTTAATAAATTATGTTACCTCTCATGTCTTGCTTGTTTATACCTTATTATGGATGTTTTTGCTGAGACAATCAATCCGTTAAATATTCTAAGTGTTAAACAGAACCTAGGCCTTGTCTGGCTCCTCGGGTTACAAGCCTAGGGTAAATTAACATTGCAGAAAATATTCTAAGTGTTAAATAGAACCTAGGCCTTGTCTGGCTCCTCGGGTCATAAGCCTAGGGTAAATTAACATTACAGAAAATATTCTAAGTATAACAGCATATACGATACTCTAAGTGTTGAATGGAGTTTGGGTCTGACATAGCTCTTAGGGTCACAGGTTGGGAACTAGGTAGACCTTGAGAAAGGTTGCATAAAGGGACAGAAAAGTAGATGCCGTGGAGACTTCCTCAGGTTTCTGGAGTAGTGCAAGCAAGTTTGCTTTGCAAGTCCCAAGTCCAGTTTCAGGTAAGTGTTGGATGATAATTTGCTTGAAACCCATAAGTTAGTATACTCTTTACGTTACGATAGCATTATGAATTGACATGGTATGATTGTCATGAAAGATTGAAGGTAGCGAAGTATGTAAAAATGACAAGTATAAAGTAAACGGTAAAAAAATAAGAAAAGTGTACAAAAAATATATATATATATATATATATATATTTATTTATTTAATAATAAACAACCAAGGTTAACTTCAAAGTTTCTTCATTAAAAATAGGCTAATTGTGATACAAAAAGCGGGGCACTATCTATACAACAACTTGTTACAAAAATGCCTAAGTATCCCCTAGACTAAGGCTAAACTAAGTTGTTGATTCGTTCTCCTTGGCTCCCTTTTTCTCTTGCTCTTTTTCCTTCTTCTTCCTCTTCAATTGTGCCACCTCGGCCACTTCCTCTTCGGCCTCCATGACCTGCACATCAGCTGGAGGTGGCAGCTCTTTTTTCTTTTCCTTGCCCTTAGCGAAGTGGGAGAGGGGTCTTGTTCTAGCTGAGCTAAGGAAGAAGGGGGATCAGAGCTTGGATCTGCTGGAGGCTGAGGAAGAGTGGGCACCAAACGTAGAGCAGAAAGGTAGTACACCTTATTAGGAGCCCGAAGCTCTGGTTTGATGCTCACCCCCACAGCGTTCAAGGCTTGGCCCCACACCTCCAAGCAAAAGGCACGGGCAACATTTCTGAGCTGGGCAGTGAGGCTCTCCGCTGCCTTGGTCATACCTGCATCATATGTTGCTTGCTCGGCCTCAGCTTTCTCCTTCTCCTTAGTCTCTAGCTGCTTCTTTATTTATTTTAGCTCCACAACTGTAAGAGCCATTTTATTCTCAGCCTTCTTCTAGGCCTCCAAGGTGTTAGTCACTTCCTCTCATAGCCCTTGAGAGTAGACTCAGTGTTCCTCTGAGCCTTCTCCACCTTAGATAGTTTGGGCACGGGTTTCTTTCAGCTTCTTGTCCGCCTTAGCTTGGGCTTTTCTTGCAACCTCTTGGCCTTTCTCGGCCTTTCTTGCCAAGTCCAAGGAATGGTCTACCCATTCCTCGGCCATGAAGGCAGTTTAGACGGCTTACAAAAAAAAAATAAAAAATAAAAAATAAACAAACAAACAAACAAACAAAAAAAACGTAAGTATCATATAAGTCATGATCAAGCTAACTATATAGATGGATAGGTTTGGTAATGTACCTTGGCGAGGTCCTGCTTCAGAGTAAGGAAGACCTCTTGTTTCCTAAAGAACTTTAGCTCTACCATGTCTTCAGTTAGGCATAATGCCTTCTCTAGGCATTCTGCCACCAAGTCTGAGCTACCATTTTTGGGGTCCCTCAAGTTGGCATTATTAAGCACCGGATTGCCTGAGCTCAAGGTAAAGATAGGCTTCTAGATAGAGGCCATATTGGGTTGGTCTCCTACAACCTCCTTAAAAGTCTCAATATGCGCGGGCTTCTTCTACTGCCCTTTTCCTGCCCGGGCTTCCTTAGCTAGGGATTCAGCAATCTCCCCCTATTCGGCCTCCTCGAAGTCTTTACCTCCCTGTCCACGTTTTCTCTTCTTGTCCACGATATCAACAGGAGATGTGCGCATCGTGGCAGGAGTAGGAGGGCGGGGTGTCACTGCTACAGCCGGGGAAGAGCCCCCAGCATGGGTTGTTAGCAAGGCGAGAAGGTCTGGGGTCTTCTCCTTAAAACCTATTTTCACCGACGAACGAGCTGTTGATGTGCTAGGAGCGTCCTCGCGGTAAAAAACTTCGAAGTCTTTTTCTGTGACCTCTTGGTGGATGGGTTTAGGTGTGGACTCCCTCTCCTCGTCATTAAAAGGAATGGGAGGCTCTTGGGAATAAAAAAGCCTCATAGCTAAGGGTGTTGGAAGTTAGGCATCTTGAGTCCCCTCTAGAGGAGGTTCTGTCAGTAAGAAGCATGGCACGGCCATGTTAATTAAGGCCAAGCGGGGATCTCTGGCCTTAATAACGTTTTTCGGACTCTAGAAACGCTTGGTGGAGGGCTTGCAGCCGAGGATGACGTGGGCAGCCCTGAGTTCACCAAGTTCTTGGCAGGAGCGGTGTGGTATTCGTCTGCTAGATAAGACAAAAGGGATGTTAGTAACCAAAAAAAAAGAAGAAAAAGAAAAAACATTAACACTATTGAGGTTATGTAAAGTCCTATATGTGAATACGGTCCTCGGGAACACTACCTGGTTCCCCTTCCTAGGTAGGGTAGTACATTCCATCGTACCAGCCTCCCAAGAGAATTAAAAAATCCTCATCCATGCCTTTGCTTGAGTCGGGTAGGCAGGAAATCAGCCTGACGGCGGGAACCCTACACTTTATGTAATATTTGGTTTTTTCCCCTTTCTGACAGTTGTATACCCAGTTTACATCGTGTCAGGTAAGGTTAGTCCCCATTCTACAGTTTATCGAATCTACACACCCGAGGATCCTAAAGATGTTTGGGGAACATTGGGTCGGGGTTAACCTATAGTTTATAAGATAGTCCCTGGCTACCCTCCCCATAGGAAGTTCCATCCCACCTTCGATGAATGCGATCATAGGAATGACCACGGACTCAAGAGGTCTGTTTAAGACTAACCACTCACCCTCCTCACAGTGTTGGATTTCAACACTGTTGGGGATCCTATATTGAGCCCTAAAGACTGCCCTAGCCTCAATAGTGTTCACTAACTTAGAATATCTACCCATGAAGTTTTGTGGTGTGAAACATTAAACTTGTGAAAAAGAATAAATAGGGAAATCAACACACCTATGAGTGAACGTAAAAAGTGCTCCTCAGGAGTTTTCTTCTTCAACTTAGATAGCTAAAATGTTTAAAATGAGCCTCAGCCAGCTCTAAGTTCTCCTTTTATAGGAGTGAAAAATGAAGGGAAATGAGGACTGTAGGATCTTGATCAAGCTGTAGAACGTGGGGAAACAAGCAGCTGCTTGATGCCATAAATGCGAGATCGTGGATTCCAAAGCATCAGGAGTGTGCAGAGGAAAGATGAAAGAACGTTGATATGTGGGAATGCATGCGACACGTGCATAGTTCACCTGTGAGACTAAAACTTAGCTTTTGTTTCATAAACAAATAGTGAATGTTTTAGGGGGCTAATGTGGGAGCCTGAGAATCGAGGATGAAGTTGAAGGGTCGTAACATTGGTGTGGGAATGCTGCAAGCCACGGGCCCGAGGAAGAAAGCAGCCCGAGGAAGGTAAGAAATGAATCAAGGTACTCAGTAGTATTCTAAGTGGGAGCAAGAGTCTGGAGAGAGTGGAAGTCAGTGGACAGTAGGGAAGCTTCTGGTTTGGTGTAGCCTGTTGCATCTGCATTAAATAGTAGACAACAGCTTTATCAGCCACATTAATGAGGAAGTGACCTGAACAGTGTAAACCACAACTAAACAGATTCCTTCCACCATCTTCTTCAGATGTTAAAAGCAACAAGTGTCATAAAAGGAGGGAGGTTAGGTGAGAATAGATGGTGGAGATATGATGGAGGTAGAAGTATATAAGGAAAGGAGAGAGCACTGAAAAAGGAGATCAAGACAAGAGAGAAGAAAAGAGAAGGAAGAGTATTGAGAAAAGAGAGTAAACAGTATTACTTTTTAAGTAAATTTAATCTCCTCGGGCGAACTAGTGGAGAGCTTGATGCTCATCTATTTCTTAATACAAACCTTATTCTTCCTTGCACTTGTCCTCGGGCAAAGCCCCCTGTTGTTGTTCGTTCCCTTCTCTTACAAATTTTATTGATTTGGGCCAAGGTTGAACTGCACAACCCATTACTCTAAGTGGGCCTACGCTACCAAATTTTCTAGTCCTTACAGATAGATTAAAATTTTAAATTTAAGATGCTGACATGGCATTTTTTAAATGCCAAATAGAATTTATTATTATTATTTTGATAGCTACGTCAAAATTTAGTGTGCCAACAATGCACTCCGTCTGCCACGTAGACAATTTCCGTTAGTGAAATGACGGTAGGGACCAAAATAGAATGTGTTTTTCATTTTGGGGATTAAAAGCAATAGAATAGAATAGTAGGGACAAAAAGGAAATGAGGCCAAAATGTAGGGACGAAAAATGTATTTCCTCCTACAAATTAATATGTATATTTTTATACATTGATATATATATATATATATATATATACTAGACTCATCGCATGCACTTTATGTGTGCATCAATACTCTTCTTTTTTTTTTTTTGGGTTATAATATTTAAAAGTGATATTTGTATTTTTTTTTTTTTTTTAAATGTAAAGTAACATAGAATAATGTTTAAAATTGAGATAGAGATAGTGTCCTAAGTTTTAGGTGTGAAAGTCCAATATGGGTATGAAACACCCTTGAACGTTTAGACCCCAAATTACAAAATTACCAATTCAAGCTTTTATATCAAACAATTAATGTGCGGAACAAGATAGTAAGCTTATAACAGAATTGATAAACAATCTAAACCAAATATAAACACATCCACAGCAGTAAATATAAGTCAAAGATAAAGGGAAGAAAGATGCAAACACACGGACAACACACAATGTGTTATCGAAGAGGAAATCGAAGTCCTCGGCTTAAAACCTCTCCGCCGCCCTCCAAGCAGTGATAAAATCCACTAAAGAATATAGTTGGGATACATGAACAGCAGAAGACCCTCCAAGCCTAATCTACCCAAGTACCTAAACCCTTCAAGTTTCTTGCTCCAACAAGGTTACGCCGAACCTATTTCTTCTTTAGTTTTCCGGATTCCGCTACTAGACCATAGCATCAACCAAAGTATATTGGTTCCTTCCAAACTGCTTCCCTTAGCATCAAATGAACCTTCTCACAGGCGTGGGTGTGGTGAGATAAGGATTTGGTAAAAGACCTCTCAAGGGTATGACAATGGAGAGGAAGAGAGTAGAGGAATTTGTAAAGTCTCTTAGATGAAGATTGGGGATGTGGCAATCTTGTTTTTCTCTAGGGTTTTCTCTCACAAAATTCTCTCTGGAAGCTCTCTAAATTTAGTGGGTATAAGGGTCTATATATAGTGAGGTGAGAAAAGAATACGAAGAGACAGTTTTTGCCAAACAGGGTAAATTGGCGGCTTGGTCTCGTGGCTTGTCCAAGTCGCAAAATCAAGTCGCGACGTAACGGCCTGGCCAGCCTGGGACTTTTGTCCTGTAGTGCGACAGCTGGCGCGACCCTTCAGCTTCCCTGTGTGCATCTCACGTGCCTGAAGTTGGCGACTTGTAGCCGCGAGCCACCCGCGAGTCCTAGCCACGAAGCTCTGCTTCTTTGCACATACTTGAGCTTTTCTTCACATCTTCTCACACACTACCCTTACAATAATCCCACTTAAATACAAGGTTACTAAGTGCTTAAATTACAAGCAAATTGGCACAGAATAAAGCCAACAAGATGGTTGATAAATTTCAACCTTACAATCTCCCCCTTTGGCTATTCCGTGACAAAACCCTAAAACAAACTCTAGACTTAACGCATGAGTTGGGAACAGTTGGAAAACTCACTCACACCTAACTCTAGAATCTGTGAAGTTTTAGAACCATAAGAACAAGTAACTCCTGAAACACAACAACACAATCAGTTCATTGTACACAGAAACTTGTAATGCATATGGAGCAAGCACAATGCGATCATGCACAATGGAATAAAGCCATAAACCATGGCAAGACCAAAACAGGTAATCACTATAACCAAGTGATCACAATGCTCATTCACACTTGGAATGAACATCCGGACATTCAAGATGATAAACACAAGGTAAATCGCTTGAATGACCAACACTCAACCAATGCACAGTACATGAAGTATGTGCATCTAGGAAAAATCCTACAATGGCACAAGAGTGATAGTACTTAAAAGAAAATGCAAGACATTTAGTTGAAAGTACTGATTTTAACAAAGCACAAAAGCTGCATAAAGCATGGCACAAACCATAAAGGCCTACAAATGTGCATAAAAACAAACCCTTAAAGCTTACAGAAGTAACATGGGTACAAACCAGAACATAAAGTAATATATGCTGAATAACATCATACTATATATATGCTGAAATAAACAACTACCACCATAGTATTTTGAATTATTAAAGTTTTATATACAGAAAAAGGAATGATGAAGAAATCTCCCCCTCAAAACGAGCACTCCCCCTCAAGAGTTGCCCCAAAAGTTCTCCCCCTTTTTGACACGAATGGCCAAAGGGTCACTGTTGTAACATGGTGAAAATGCTATCAACTTGGGCTGCTACAACATCGATCTGGTCCTGCATAACTGCTATTCTCTCTGACTGCTCTCTCTGGCCTTGTCTGAGATTCTTTTCCACTTCCTCAAGGTGCTTGTGAAGGTTCTCAAATAATATTTCCAACCTATCAGGTTGAGGGGCAGACTGTGCTTGTGTAGGGAGAGGTTGCTGTGATACATGTGTGTCTGGTTCAGGAGTAGACTGAGTAGCAGGAGAGAGATGTGCACTCTTCGAAGATTTAGATGAATGACTTCTACTAGCTTGTAGAGTGGACATAGAGATTGGAAGAAGACGCGTAGTTATTTTCCCAGCTGAGGGAGGAGTAACACCTTCACTTAGAACAAATTTCATAATGAGACTGCAAAATGGAAGACACCCTCGTGCTACTGTTCGAGTTGCTGTCTTTCTTATGATATAATAGATATGGGCACAGATGTCGATGGTGGTGTCTGTGATGAGATCACATAGAAATTGAGCCCTGCCAAGGTTGATATACACCGTGTTGGTCAACGGATAGAGGTTGGTAAACATGATTAGCTTCAATGTTGTCAACTCAGGTGAAAACTTGGTAGTACTTATGGATGTGCCAGAACTGGAGATGTCATGGTCAGGACCAAGAACTTGGAGAATGTTGTGAACCATTGGAGTGCGATCATCATAAGGAGTTAGGTCAGCATTCTCAGGTCTAGTGATTTTGAGAAGTTCAGCCACGGTGTCCAGACTAATGATGAACTCCGTTCCTCTTACCCAACAGTGTAGTTCACTTTCAAGATCAACTGTGTTGGCGAAACACTCCTTCACTAGTTCCATCATTGGATCAACAAAATTTCCAAATAAATCTGTGCAATCTTTTGTCTCGAAGATCCGAGGGACAAAAGTGGTTTCCAAATAGTCAAATCTGACCTCCCGTTCCACTATAGGGGCTCCCCGGTCAAAAATGCTTGAGTAAGCATGTAGGTGCTGAGGAGATCTGAACAGATCAACATTGAGTTCAGTAGATGGCTGTGATGAAGAACGTGTTCGTTTTGCAATAGGCAATATTTCTTCTTCTGTCATAACCTCTTTTCCTTTAGAGGATTGTTGAGACATCTGTAAGAGAGCAAACACACAGCAAAGTACCAAATGCAATACCACAGGGAACCAACATCAACTTGATTAGATTCAGTTAAGAATGTGAAAAAAAAAATTCACTTAATCACAAACACAAGAATCAAATTAACATTAAGAGAACAAATGGTTAAAATGATACACACTCCACACTAAAGCACAGAAACATTCCATGGAGCACAAACTCTATAAAGACCACAGAACCATAGACAAATGACCCAAGGCCACATACAGAGTGCACCACATAAACCCCAAACCCATATGTCTAATGAGTTAAGAGAAACTCTATCAAACGAACAATGCTTAGACTAGAGACAAGCATACTGAAGCACGGACACGATACAAAGTAAACTCAGCAACAAAAGACATTAACCTCAAACAAACATATTCACCATTTTAGGCAAACCCATTTTTGAACACAGTATATCGCAGAACACATGTGCAATGTTCAAATCAAGAAGGTAATGGTCAACATAGTAAGAATGAAATGAGGGAAAGAAAATCCATACCTTATTCTTGGTGTTTGAAGAAAACATGATGCAAAAATGGATTCTTTTTACAGTGATACATGGAGTGTTTGAGTGAGAAATGAGGAAGGCAATGAACAGTCACAAAGCTTCGAGGGAAAAAAAAAAACTGAAAAACAATTTTAAAACTATCTTCAAAATGCAAAACACGCATTTTTCGCGACTGTATCAAGTTGCCAGTAAGTCGCCAGGGTAAGCCGCGAAACACTGTGAGGGAAAGAAATCTGAAAAATTTCTCTAAGTGTTTTTCGCGACTGGAAGGTCTAACCGCAAGATAGTCGCAATATGAGCCGCAAAAATCCCTGAGTACCCCTCGCGACTAGACCTTCCACCCGCGAACAAGTCGCCATACTGAGCCACGAAAAGCATGAAACTCAAATTTTGGAAAAATTTTCTAAGTATTTTTCGCGATTAGAGCATTTACTCGCCAGTGAGCCGCGAAAAATCTCTGAGTGAGCTCGCGACTGGGGCATGCGACTGGGCCAACCCGCGACTTAGTCGCCAAAACAGGGCAACATTGTGTTTGAAATTTTTGACATTTTTGCAAAAACAAAGTACTTTCCAAAAACAAAACAAAACACTCAAAAATCTTTTTGTGTTTGATCAACAAAGATTGAGCTTGTGAAAACACATTTAATCAAGTACAATCACACAAATGAATATGACATTCATTGAACATAGACTTGTGTGTTGTGTGTGGATATCAAAAATGAAATAGTCCTTAGTCCAATGTGAAGCTTCAATGATCAATTCAATCAAGGCATACACAACTAGCACTAGATAATGTGACCTATTTCAATTATAGAAACATGCATATATGACCTCCCACAAGTACTTGATAACAATTTTTTGAAACTTTTCATTTGGCTCCAAATTCAACATTTCATTTGCAATTTTTGAGTAAAGAAAATCTCATTGAGAGATAGATGCCTGAAATTTTTGATATTTCAATTGATGAGTTAGTCTTTGGCTTTTTAAGCATCATACATTTTATTTTGATCGCTTTCCCTTTTTCTTAGTCGAATACTAGTATGTGCGACAAGCTTTTGTAGCTCTATATCTCTTTTCATTTGGAGATTTACATTTAGAGAGCCCTTTAAGCATAAAATAAAAGTGGGAAGATATATAGGCATGAGTCTATGCATGTCTCAAGATCAACAAAACCATTCACTAGTCATTCATGACAAGGTTGAAGATCTATTTACAACAGTCACATAGATTTCAGAATTTCTTCCACAATGATATGAGTGCATAAGAGACAAGCTAAACTCGTTAAATGCACAAAGCCATAAGTACAAAGGTACAAGGCAAAATATGCTTTGAGACAAAACTCAACAAAGTGATCAAACTTTTTGAATTTTCTACTTTTTATGTGTTTTTGGATTTTTGACACAAAAACAGTAAAAGAATGATAAAAAACATAACATAAAGAACAATGTAAAAACATTTGAACCAAAGACAAATACACACAAAAAAATCTAAAAACTAGCAAGAAGCACACAACCAAGCATATACACAAACATGGGAAGTATTGATGCATGGACATGTTGTAATGCTTATGCATGAGTACCCTTTGTCACCTACACGTCACGTGCATTTGGGGCGATATCCTTGACAGATTGGGTACAAGAGTTGGGACTGTCAAACCTTCGTGTGAAGCTTTCCAAGCAATTTGTGAACGCACCGATCATCTTCATCACGTCCATCATTCATGGATCACGGTTTTGGCTTCTTGGTTGCTCACCACCCCAAGTCCTTATATCATTTCTTCTTCCTCGTGACCGAGGTGCACTTGCATTGTTGTCAGCTCTCAGCTTTTGACAATTGGGTCTAGTATGTCCTTGCAATCCGCAATAGTGACAAACATACTCCGTTCTAGGACCTTGCTGCTGTCTTGGGAGTGATCTTCCTCTAGCTCTATATCTGGATTCTAATTGATTACTGGACTTATGTAATACCCGTTGATCAGCCACATTCTTCTTCTTCTCAGCCTTAATTTTCTCAGGACTGGACCTATCCACAGTCGTCTCCTTAATCTTTACAAACTTCACTTCTTTGATGACATTTGCTGATGAGCTACTTCCTCCGATGTATCCCAATCCAGACTTGTTTGAGGCATGTTTTTGAGATGAAATAACGTCATCTAACTTCCTGGAGGAGACCCTATCTATCTTGGCATGAGCTTCCACTACCTCTTGCTCAAGGAATCTCACTTTTGTGTAAGCTTCTGATAGCTCACCATTAAGTGCTTCAATCTCACATTTTGCCTCCTTGTATCTAACCAACAGGCTTTTGTAATCTTCCTCAGCTCTCTTCATTTTCTTCACAGCTACCTTTGCCACCTTTGTATACTCACCTGATTTCTCAAGGAGTAATGCGTAATTCTTTTGAATACTAGATGTGTCTTCTTCTTCTTCAGCTTCAGATTCTTCAACAATCCCAATGGACTCCTCATCAGAATGCTCACCAAGCTCCTTCACAAGAATATCCAAATCATCTGAGGATTCCACATGAGCAATGGTCATGAATGCGGAGTAATTTCCTTCTCCGTCACAGCTCTCTTTCGAGTCAGAGTTTGATGAATCCGAGTCACTCAGAGTAGTGGCATAGACCTTTCCTTTGGACTTCAAATAGTTGGGACATTCCTTTTTGAAGTGTCCGTGTCCATTACACTCAAAGCAAGTGATTCCTTGAGATGATTGGGAATCTCTATCATCCTTCCTTTGGAATTCTTTCTTCTCCCTTCCGGAACTCTGAAATTTTCCTTTGTCACCAAATTTCCCACCATTCTTGAGTTTCAAGAATTTTCGGAAGTTCTTTACAAGATACGCCACATCTTTATCTACTGCATCTTCTTCCGAAGGGTCATGAGATGCCACTCTCTCATCAATTGTTTTAAGAGCAAGTGATTTGCTCTTCTTCTGAGAAGGCAAGGACAACTCATATGTCTGCAGAGACCCAACCAGCTCTTGAACCTTGATGTCGTCAAGATCTTTGCTCTCTTCAATGGCTGTAACTTTGGCACGAAAACTTTCTGGTAGTGACCGAAGGATCTTCCTTACAACTTTAGACTCCTCCGTCTTTTCCCCCAAATTAAATTTGTCAACAACCACCTCGTTTAGCTTACTGTAAAAAGAGTCAAAGGACTCATCCTCATCCATCTTTAGTTGCTCAAAGCGAATGGTCAATATCTGAAGTTTGGTGTCTTTCACCTTCTTAGTTCCTTCATAAGTCGTCTCCAGAATCTCCCATGCTTCCTTAGCAACGTTAATATGTGAAATCCTGTGAAATTCTTCTGGAGAGATACCACAAAAAATAGCATTCAATGCTTTACTGTTTGCATTAGCCGTCGCAAGAGCTGCCTTGTCCCAAGTGGATTTGGCATCCTCCGGCTTTGTCCAACCTATTTCAACTGCATCCTACACAGCCTCATCCATAGAACACAAAAACGCCCTCATTCGGACTTTCCAAAATGCATAATTATTACTATCAAAAAATGGTGGAACAGTGAGAGATTGAGACCTATCCATCTCAACAAGGGGTTAAGGATCACACTCAGGTATTAAAACCACAACAAGTGTACCCGCTCTGATATCAATTGAAAGTTTAATATGGGTATGAAACACCCTTGAACGTTTAGACCCCAAATTACAAAATTACCAATTCAAGCTTTTATATCAAATAATTAATGTGTGGAACAAGATAGTAAGCTTATAACAGAATTGATAAACAATCTAAACCAAATATAAACACATCCACAACAGTAAATATAAGGCAAAGATAAAGGGAAGAAATATGCAAACACACGGACAACACACAATGTGTTATCGAAGAGGAAACCGAAGTTCTCGACGTAAAACCTCTCCGCCGCCCTCTAAGCGGTAATAAAATCCACTAAAGAATATAGTTGGGATACATGAACAGCAGAAGATCCTCCAAGCCTAATCTACCCAAGCACCTAAGCCCTCCAAGCTTCTTGCTCCAACGAGGTTACGCCAAACCTATTTCTTCTTTAGTTTCCCGGATTCCGCTACTAGACCATAGCATCAACCAAAGTATATTGGTTCCTTCCAAACTGCTTCCCTTAGCACCAAATGAACCTTCTCACAGACGTGGGTGTGGTGAGATAAGGATTTGGTAAAAGACCTCTCAAGGGTATGACAATGGAGAGGAAGAGAGTAGAGGAATTTGTAGAGTCTCTTAGATGAAGATTGGGGATGAGGCAATCTTGTTTTTCTCTAGGGTTTTCTCTCACAAAATTCTCTCTGGAAGCTCTCTAAATTTAGTGGGTATAAAGGTCTATATATAGTAAGGTGAGAAAAGAATACGAAGAGATAGTTTTTGCCAAACAGGGTAAATTGGCGGCTTGGTCTCGCGGCTTGTCCAAGTTGCGAAATCAAGTCGCGACATAACGGCCTGGCCAGCCTGGGACTTTTGTCCTGTAGTGCGATAGTTGGCGCGACCCTTCAGCTTCCCTGTGTGCATCTCACGTGACCGAAGTTGGCGACTTGCAGCCGCGAGCCACCCGCGAGTCCTAGCCGCGAAGCTCTGCTTCTTTGCACATACTTGAGCTTTTCTTCACATCTTCTCATACACTACCCTTACAATAATCCCACCTAAATACAGGGTTACTAAGTGCTTAAATTACAAGCAAATTGGCACGGAATAAAGCCAACAAGATGGTTGATAAATTTCAACTTTACAATGTGGAATGAAGAAGATAAAGGAAAAAGCCTAAAACATAATTGAAGTATTCTGATTCAAATAGATAATAAATACAGATAGGAATCAAACATTTGAATACGAGACAAGAATGAGTAGTTTTTACGTGAGGTAATGAGTTTTTTTTTTTTTTTGGAAACAGTAATTTTATATTTTTTTTTTTATAAACATAACTGAAGTATTTGAATTCAAATAGATAACAAATACAGACAGGTACAAACATTTGAATACAAATGAGAATAACTTTTTTTTTTCTTTTGTATGTGAGATAGTATTACTCTTTTAACCTTCTTTTTTTTTTGGTAGGAAAAATAAATTAAACTAAAGGGTATGTTATTTTAGAATTTAAATGAGGATATTTTGGTACGCCAAAAATTGAAGACGAAACAGTGGAATCCTCTTATTAATAATGTGTCTATATATATAAAGGTTTATATATACTTAAATCAAGCATCTTACTTACAGTTTATTTATGAGCATATTATTATATTTGAGTTTATGTTGTTTAATAGTTGAGCCTAAATTTATTTTTGAGCTTAGCTCATTTGCTAAATAAACAAGTATAAAAAAGATTTTTATTGAGTTACGCCCAAACTGTTTTTAAGCAAATTGATTAAAATGAATTGTTATTTTGACTAAAGAGATATGGATGACTTGACCTAATTGAATTATTAAAGAAAAATAATTTTCAATAACTTGTTGGTCCCATGCCTCTTTCCTAGATTTACTTATTTAATAACATGTCACCATATCTTTGAAACAACAAAGGGCGCATATACAATCCAAAACCTAAACAACATGATTAATTTTATGCTCTTTTTGTAAGATGCCAACTTGTGATCAAAGTAATATCATTTTAATATATATATGTGTGTGTATATATATATATTTTTTAACAAATTATCAAGGAAATAAGTTTATTTATTTTTATTGATACAATTGGATTTGAAATATATTGTGCTTTCCTTATGGTGATTGTGATTTACTATTGCGGGGGAGTGAATATTACCACCCCATGGATTATGGGCAGAAGAAAGAATGTCGTGAAGACATTTCCAAAATGAGAAAACGGCCCAAGATCTCAACATTGAAAGCCCAAGCCCATGGAGCAATAGGACAGCCCAGACAATCCACCAAGGTAATCTGAGGAATACCTAACCAAGGAGAGATTCAAATGGGTTGTCAAAGACATTATCTTGGCCCCTTTTTCTCGAGGAACTCGAAAAGGATGACACAAAACCTAAAGTAATCCTAAAGTAATGGTCACCTCCGCATTAATGAGGTGTTCCTAACTAATGTCAGTCATATTAAATGATGAATGACTAGCCTAAATAGTAGAGACACAATAAAAGTCTCTCTTCATGATCAAGAAATGGAAGAGTGTCTAATGGGACAACCATCTCCTGCCATTCAACCATAAAACATACAGCTGGAAAGGAGGAAGGAGGGAGAGATAAAAGAAGCGGTTAGCTCATAGAGGCAGGGATCCAGAAAAATTGAGGAGAAAGAGAAAGAGCAAGAGTCTGTATTCCTTTTTGCTTTATACTTTTTATCTCGAGAGAAAGATTTTCTTAATTTAATTCATTTTGTTCATCCATCTTTGTCCTTCAATTACCTATCCAACCTTCCCATTGTGGATTTTTCATCCTTTCTTAGAAATTAAATTAGTTGTGTTGATCAAGAACTTTTGGTTTGCTCATATTAACCTACCCCCACAACTATCAAACCAAATATTATTAGATTAATTTTGATTTAGGCAAGATCCAAATTGACCAATAAATTTTATATGCTTTAATTATAAAAAGAGGTTACGAAAAATTGTATATTGTTAGACTCAGACTTATTTATACCTTCTAGGCATAAAACACAATTTGGCCCCTTAACTTAGAGGTTCAATTCTTTTAAAAGGATATTTATATGAATTTAGTATTTGTTTGAGTACACCATTCTCTACTATATTTATTTGAAAAAATAAAAGAGTAAGGATTTCCTACAAACATGTATGCAGGAGTTGCTGCAGACAGTGTTATGTGGCAACTTATGAAGGTAACATCTGTCCCAAGTCATGTCCATGTCACATGACCAACCAATGTCACCAAATTTCCTTTACCACAGTTGGCACCTAACCACAGCCCCAACCCAAGTAAAACAAAACAAAACCCCAATCATTTATCTTTGCCGGTCCACCCCTCTCTCACTCTTTCTCACCTCACCACCATTTGTTGACGCCGTCATTCCTTGGCGGTGATACCTTGGTCAAGTTGGCTCAACTCAACAAAAACACTCTTTTCTCTCTCCATTTAGTCTTAAATCTCTTACAAAAATGGGAAAACAAAAAATATTCTTTCTGGGTGTGATTGACCCATGGTTTAATTGGAAAGTATATGTGGAATTCGTGGGTGGATTTAGCTGTAAATAATAGATTTGGATCAAATTTTGTATTTAGAACTAAAAATAAAAGATATATTTTTGAGAAGTTTGGCTTGAAATGGGGACTGAGAGTACATATGGGCAAGTTTGTTTCTTGTTTGAAAGACAAATTTGATTTTGGATGCCTAGAATTTTTTTTTTTTTTTTTGGGAAGCATGGAGATGAAAAATTCGATATTTCTTTTGTTTTATTTGTTGTAAACCTTTAGCTTCAGTTTTATATGTGAAATTCTTTTCCTTGGTTGCTTCTTGCTTCATTCTAAAGCTCTAAACCCCTTGTGGCTTTGCAAATATAGAAAAAATGGTCTTTGTTGTTTTTGGCAATAATTTCTGATGTGGTCCACTTAGTAATCAGATCTGAGTATTGTGCATGCACATTGCACATTGAGTCACGAATTTGCAGATCTGAAAATATTTCCTCTTTTCTTTTCATTTTTTCCATTTTTGTAAGAGAGTAAGAGTAATTGGAGAGAGAATGGCTTAGTTGAGTCGAGCTCGTTGATGGTGTTGCTGCCAAGGGATGGCAGTGGCGACGAACAATGGTGGAGAGAGAGAGAGAGAGAGAGAGACTGGCTGGCAAAGAGAGAAATGGTTGGGGTTTTATTTTACTTGGGTTGGTTAAGAGAGAGAGGACTGGTGGCCTGGTGCTAACTGTGGTTAAGTGGATTTGGTGACTTTGGCTAGTCATGTGATATGCACATGGTCCAGGACAGATGTTAGCTTCATAAGCTGCCACATAACACTTTCTGCAGTAACTGCAAACATATTTGCAGGAAATCCTTGTCCAAAATAAAATTAAAAAGTTTAAAAAGCAAAATAAAATTGAGACAAACATATTTTTTGTTTTTTTATATGCTTGATGTGGATTGTGGAGTAGAAGTTTAAGCCATCATTTGGGAGGGTGGAATGAAATAAAATATAAATGAATGAAAAGAATAATCTTAGAATATTATTCCCTTCTCTTGGTTGAAAGTTTTAATAGAGGGAATGAAAAGTCCTTTTTTTTTTTTTTTGATAACTGAAAGTCTATTCATTTATTCGAGATTTTAAGCGGGAGAGAATAAAATAAGTAAGAGGAAATACTTATTCCTCTCTATTCCCTTAAAATCTAAAATGTTTACTCTCTCCAAAATTGAGAAAAATTAGAGGAAATAAAATTAGATTTAATTTTTTACTAAAACTTTCAAAATACTCCTATATATTCAAATTTTTATTTTAAAATATATTCTCTTAAAATGATTCAATTCTTCTTTCTGTTACCCATAAACAAGGCTACTTTATAAATTTCCAAAAAGTTAGCAGTGCGGTAGAATAAAAGAAATTAAAGTAAAAAGATTCTCATTCGAAGTTGCTAGTCGGGTTAGCTTCAGCCACCTCAAATATTGGGCAGTTCGGTCACTTGCCCGCGGGCAGCTCAACAAGTATCATTAATTTTTAAAGTTAGTAAAAAAGCACGTGTAATCAATAATTATCAGAGAATTCTACAAAAGCAAGCAACCTCTCGTTCCTTGGGATTTTGTCAAAAAACAAAACCAAAGGAAGTTAAGGGGAATACAGAGATTCTTTCTTCCCTTTCTTCCTTAAATATCATAACAGCAGAATCTGCCCGATTCCCTTTGATAACAAAGTACCATTCTTCGGATTTTTATTTTACGTACTGCTGGGGATGCGGGCAGGTTTGGTCTATATATATTAGATTAGATTAGATAGATACCCTTTGTTTTGTATGTAAATAACAAGTAAAAAATCTATGGTCTGATAGAACAATCATTCATATTCATATACATATATATATTGTGTGTGTGTATATATTAAAAAAAAAAAAAAAATCAACAGCAAGTTGTTGTTGTTGTTGTTGTTGTGGTGTTTAGTTTCTGAGATGGGTCTGTTGGGTGATTCAGAAGAGGGTGGAAAAGGAAAAGGAAGTTCATGTGTTATTAGTAGTTTGATTAGAAGGAAGCAGGTGGATTCTGTTCATGCAAGGTCTTCAGGTCACCAATTGGCCAAGGCTTTGTCTGTTCCTCATTTAATTGCAATTGGTAATTCCTTTTCTTTCTAATCTTATTATTATTTCTTTTCTTTCAATTCTGGGGGCCTTTCTGATCGTGGGTTTCATCTTAGGTTTTTGTCCTTGTTTTTTCTTTTTGGGTGAATGAATGATCATTTATTCAATCAAATGGGAAATTCAACACACAAAATCTGCAAATACATGATACCCTATTCAACTACACAGCCCTATCTATAGTTGCTTTTTTTTTTATTCTTGTTACTATGAAAATTCCCCCCCTTTTATTTCATCTTTTATAAATACAGTCTTCAACTCAAATTCCAGCTTCACATGTGGCCTTGGTTTTTTTTTTTTTTTTTTTAAATAAATTTCTCTTTTCTTCTTCTAATTAATTGATAGTGCACTATTTTTTTTATTTTTTATAAGCTTGTGTGCTGATTTTTTGATAAGTAATTAGCTTAATTAGAAAAATAAGGAAATCCTAAAAAAAATTGATAACCATTTCAATCCACTTTTTAGATTGTAATTTATCTACTTTTAACATTTGGTCTTTTGGTTAGCAGTCTATTGAATTTTGAGTTCACAGCTTACTAATGAATTCTTATACATACAATATGATTAGGAGTTGGCTCAACCATTGGAGCTGGAGTGTATATTCTTGTGGGAACGGTTGCTAGAGAGCATTCGGGACCGGCTCTCACCATTTCCTTTCTAATAGCTGGAATAGCAGCTGCTCTTTCAGCTTTTTGCTATGCAGAGCTTGCAAGTCGTTGTCCATCTGCTGGGAGTGCCTATCATTATACGTACATATGTGTTGGCGAAGGGTAATTTGATACAGCTTTTTTAATCATTTGACTGCTGTTTGGTTGTCATTTCGAAGGTTCCTTTTTTTTACTTATCAAAGGATAGTTTACTTGATAGTAAGTAAACCTTTTCAATCAAAAACTATTATTTTTAAATTAATTAATTTCTGGCAATGGACGCCTGGAGTTGTCGACTTCAAGAATTTTGATGATATGATTAATGTAAAATGAGCATTCTTCACCACTTAATCTACTTATCAAAAAAAAAAAAAAGAAAAAAAAAAGAGAGAGACTTTTGACATACCTTCTGTTGGTGATTTGGGACTGTGGACTGTTGTTTTGTGCAGCGTTGCTTGGTTGGTTGGTTGGGCCTTGATACTGGAATATACAATAGGTGGTGCTGCTGTTGCTCGTGGCATATCTCCAAATCTGGTGCAGTAAATTTCTTTGTCTTTAAAATGTTTAATTTTGACATTGGAATGTCTTCATTGAGCTTAAATCAATTGTGAATTTTTCTACTAAGCTAAAATTGGTTCATCTTGCTTGTTTTTTTAAGATTCTCCAACACAACTTCTTGATTTAGATTTATTTACTCTAAGTCATGTTGTTATTTGCCACCAACTTCATTATAGATACAAATA
The DNA here is from genome assembly GCA_032727855.1 of Quercus ilex subsp. ballota. Classification (NCBI taxonomy): domain Eukaryota; kingdom Viridiplantae; phylum Streptophyta; class Magnoliopsida; order Fagales; family Fagaceae; genus Quercus; species Quercus ilex. The sequence continues at coordinate 20,948,331 of CM064914.1, forward strand.
GATATGTAGGAAGTTCTTCTTAGATACTAGGAAATGGCAATATTTACATGAAACTGCTTGAATCATGGTGAAACAAAACGTGGAAAGTGATGCCATTTTTATCTTCATGTTTTTTCTATGTATACATCATTGAAGGGAAGAAAATGTAGATTATTGGGCTTGAAAATAGTGATTTTTTTTTTTTTTTTTTTTGGTATATTGATTCCCATCCATATGACTAAATTAATAATGTAAGTAAGATGGATACTCAATGTACATCCTGGTATTTATTATGGATAAAAAAAAATATTTTGGTAAAGTGATTCTAGCATCATTAGCTTTGTCCTTGAGATTTTTGAAGTCTTGAAAATCCAAACTCTTATCCATTTGCCATCTGCTAGAAATGAAACAATTATGAAATAAATAAGCCTGTGCAAGATTCAATGTGTATAATGTTGCATTGATTCTCCTTTTAAATGCATGGTAGAAGGATGATTGGCAGATTCTCCTTTGATTTTAATGGTCTGGTCTAATCAAAGTCAATATCTCACAAGGAATAAGGTGTCAATCAAGTACACTACCGTTACAACACATAGATAGAATGAAGCTTTGGTCTTTTCTTTTCCTTCATTTCTTTTCTCTCTTTTCTTTCTCTTTTAAATTTCAGAATTTCTCTTCTTTTTTTTTACAACTATTATGGCTATAATTGGAGGATGTACCTTTGTTTCTTTTTTGAATTCTAGTTAAAGATTATAGAAGAATGGTCTGCTTTATTATTACAATATGTATTTTGTTGTTTCCTTTCTTTTTCTAGGCTTTGCTTTTTGGAGGCGGTAATAGTTTGCCTGCTATTATAGCCCGTCAACATATTCCTTGGCTCGATATCGTCGTTGACCCATGTGCAGCAATTCTAGTATTTATTGTTACTGGGCTATTATGTGTTGGAATCAAGGAGGTATATATGTGTATCTTTTTTTCATTTTTCATTTTTTTTTTAATTTCCGTATTTCCTTTTTTTCCAAATAGCTTTCTTCCCATTTTAAGAAATTATTTTCTTCATCTTGAATGCTTAAAATTTTGCAGAGCACACAGGCACAAGTCATTGTCACTACAGCAAATGTATGTGCTATGAGTTTTGTCATAATAGCAGGTGGTTACTTGGGATTCACAACTGGATGGGCTGGTTATGAACTTCCAACAGGGTACTTCCTGTCCCTGCTTGTATATTCACTTGGATGTGATGGGATTTCTTAAATTAAGTTCTCTCCTCCTCATCCCAAAATAAAAAAATTCATTAATTTGATAGGTATTTTCCCTTTGGGGTTGATGGGATGCTTGCTGGTTCTGCAACAGTCTTCTTTGCATACATTGGTTTTGATTCAGTTGCCAGCACTGCTGAGGAGGTATAGATGTGTTTTTGTTTGCACATTTGTTTTGTCATTGGTAAAGGGGTTTAATTACTTCAGGGGATTTCAATGTTTACAATCATGTCTTTGATTGACCCAACAGGTGAAGAATCCTCAACGAGATTTGCCTCTGGGGATTGGAGCTTCTTTGTTTCTTTGTTGTGCATTATATATGATGGTCTCTGTTGTAGTTGTTGGTTTAGTACCTTATTATGCAATGGATCCCGACACCCCCATCTCCTCCGCATTTGCTAGCCATGGGATGCAATGGGCAGCGTGAGTGTATATTTTAGTTTAAATTCCTTGCTATGTTGAATTCTTTATAATTTTTTGGCAAGTAGGATGTTGTAGCTTGAAAAAGCGTTTTTGCTTGTGATTACAGTTACATAATAACTGTTGGAACTATTACTGCTCTCTGCTCAACGTTATTGGGTTCCATTCTTCCTCAGGTATATAAGTGGAATCCTCCCTGTGTCTTCATTTAGTTTACAGAGTGTTAAGTGACCATATTTATGGTTCACATATCTGATTATTTTGATGAATTGAAGCTGACTTGCTAAAATTGTTTGTTAGTTGGTTCTAGCATCTAGAACTTGTTAGGGATGAAAAATGAAGTCTTCGATATAAGTTTTGTTCATGGTTTGGGTTCTTCGTGTTGTTAAAATAAAAGTGTTTTGGGTTTGATAAGTTGACCCTAACACACAAAATATTATTTATATATAAAGAAGTACAGTGATATTATTGTTTTGCCCCTAGTTTATACCCATAACACTCCCCCTCAAGCTGGAGAGTATATATCATACAATCCTAGCTTATTACATAATAAACCCAAATGAGTCTTACATAAATCTTGGGTAAACATATCAGCAACTTGGACTCTTGTAGAAATATATGGAGTAGCAATTATACCATCTTCTACTTTCTCTTGAGCAATATGACAGTGTACTTCTATATGCTTGGTTCGCTCATAGAACACAGGATTGGAGGCAATGTGAATTGTTGCTTGTTATCACAATGCATAGTCATAGGCACCTTCACAACAAATTTTAATTCCTCAAGTATATGCTTAATCCACATAAGCTCACATGATGTGTGTGCCATGGCTCCATACTCAACCTTAACACTAGATCTAGCAACGACAATTTGTTTCTTACTTTTCCAAGTAATCAGGTTTCCTCCCAGAAAAGTGCAATACCCAGTAGTGGATTTTCTATCTGACAGTGATCCTATCCAATCAGCATCAGTATAGGCTGGCTTGTACCTATAGATGACTGTTAGCTTTATACAAAAGTCCATGGCCTAGATGTGCTTTAAGTTACCTCACAATCCAAATAACTGCCTCCGAATGTGGAAGGCGAGGATCTTTCATATACTGGCTCAAAACACTAATTGCAAATGATATATCTAGGCGAGTGATTGTGAGATAATTTAGTTTACCAACCAGATGGCGATATCTCTCAAGATTAGATAACAACTCCCCTTGATGTTCGTACAATTTGACATTATGATCCATAGGGGTCTCCACTGGTTTAGATCCTAACAAGCTAGTTTCTTCCAAAATATCCAACACATACTTTCTTTGTGATAAACTAATGCCTTCTTTAGATCGTGCTACCTCAATACCCATGATATAACGAAGTTTACCTTGATCCTTAGTTCAAAAGGAGTTTTGAAGGTATCTTTTCAAATCATCAATACCCTTTTTGTCATCACCAGTGATTATAATATCAACATGTACTATCAACAAAATCTTTTTTCTTGCAGAGGTATTAGAAAACACAAAGCGATCAGAGTGGCAATGTCAAAATTCAAACTTTTACACTACTTCACTGAATTTACCAAACCAAGCCATAGGATATTGTTTAAGATCATAGATAACCTTATGCAACCTACACACTTTTCCAAACTCCCCCTGAGCAACAAACCCAGGTGGTTACTCCATATACACCTCTTCCTTCGAATCAGCATTCAATAAGGCATTTTTAATGTTTAACTGAAACTATGGCCAACCCAAATTAGCAGCCAAGTAGATCAAAATCCTGCCAGAAGAAATTTAGCAATAGACAAGAATGTCTTTGCATAGTCGACACCATATGTGTAGGTATACCATTTAGCAACCAAGTGACCCTTCAAATGCTCAATAGAACCATCAGGTAAGTACTTCACAGTATACACCTAATGGCACCCAACAGTAGTTTTCCCTGTATCTCAATAAAAGGGCCTTGTTTCCATTTAGTATTTCCAAGGTGCACTGTTGCTTTGATTTAAAAGCCATGCAGATGAGGAATTGATATAGAACAGATCTAGAAACCTGTCTAGATTGCCTTATTCAGAAATGGTTAGTGTTAGGAAAATTATGATGTTAGGATTTGGGATTCTAGAGGAAAGGGTAAAGCTAGTTTAATTTAGAATATGGTGGGGTTTTGGAGGCAAAAATTTGAAGAATAGTTAATGGATTAATTGATGGCTTGAGTAGAGGGAATATTTTCGTTTCAAGTGTTACATTGACTTTTCTCGCATGCTTTTTTTAATTTTATTTTATTATTTTTTAAACTTCTTGTATATTTCTCTTAAGACCCCCACCTAGTATGGGCTGAGTTCCTTTCTGCTTGTTTATCTTCCCAAATGTTTCATTGCTTTTATCACAAATGAGGTTTTTTTTTTCTCCCTCTCCTCCTGCCTGATGAGATATAAATTTCTTCCATCTTTCTGTGTTTCTCAGCCACGGATTCTGATGGCTATGGCTAGAGATGGATTGCTGCCGCCATTTTTCTCAGAGGTTAATATAAAGACTCAAGTTCCTATGAAGGGCACAATAGTGACTGGGATTGGTGCTGCAATCTTAGCATTCATTATGGATGTTTCACAGCTGGCAGGGATGGTGAGTTAACTTCTGTGATCACCTTTCAAAGTAGTGATGGTAGTGTAATTAACTTATGTGCTTCATAGTTATGGGTTACTAGACAGGGCCTCTGCATCAGGGTGGAAAATGGGGCATGGTAATTCTGATCCTTAATATTATTCAAATCCAATGTTGCAGCCAGGATTTCAAGATTGGAAGGGAAAAAGCAATTGTGATGATGCAAAAATATGTGGGTTTTTTTTTTTTTTTTTTTTTGGGAGGGGGGGTGGGGGCGGGTGGGGAACTAAAAATATTGTAACAGTTGTGAGGTGGAGACAATAGCTCTCTTAACCATGTATGTTGCTTCTTCCCTGATTACATTTATTAATGGCTGTTTAGGAAATTTGTTGTTTTAATACTTGGGAGTGGACAGAAATCCAATTGGAGAGGCCCTTGTTTTCATCTATACCAATATGTTTCCATTCCAGAAAGCCTTTGTTTTGTTTGGGGGGGGGGGGGGGGGGGGGAATCCTATAACGTATGTCAATGTTAACAAGGCATAATGTAGATTACTCTGCTGAATGGATTTGTTGGGCTCCTGAATTAGCCTCTGAGATTAGTTGAAGAATGGAAATTTAAAAAAGCTGCCTAAAGCATGATAAGAGTGATTCGTTATTGTATACTGAGTTGTTGGTTTCTGCCTTTTATATGCAGGTCAGTGTGGGTACACTTCTTGCATTTACCATGGTAGCAATATCTGTATTGATACTCAGATATGTCCCACCAGACGAGGTGCCATTGCCTTCATCTCTTCAGGGGTCAATTGATTCAGTATCATTAGAATATGGTAGGAGTGGCCAGGGCAGTAATGGAGAACAATCTAAAGTTAAGGTTGGCACTTCTATGGATGATGATCAACCTTTACTTGTCAAAGAGGATGCATCAGGTGATTATCCTCTTACTGCAAAACATCTATTTCTAGGTAACTGTAAGTTACTCACCTGCACTCACTTTTCTGTCTTATGCATGCTGGGCATCCTTTCTGTAAGTTACACCCTGTCCACTATATCAATCTCTGGCATTTGTATGATGGAGCCAACCTGAGATACATTAGTCCAGCAAATACATTTAAAAAATATCCAAGTATGAATATTCCTGCATCGATTTTGATTCTAAACAATTAGAACGCTAAGTTTTGTTGGCTTAATGAGAGCTTATACACCTTTTTTTGATGAAGTAGTCTCTTTTCAATAAAATTATTCTTGCCTCTAAAAAACAGAAGAAGAAGAAGAAGAAGCCATTTTGTAGAGTCTGTAATCTATGTCCTCCATGGACTTGGTCCAAATTAAATGAACTAGAGATTTTCCAAGATTTCCATATTTGGGGATTTGTTGGGTGGCTACTAGACGCATTTCTGGACTAGAATCCACACAATGTTATGCCTTACTTTCTGTCATCTAGAACCTGCTTTAATGGTTTTCTTTTTCTTTTTCTTTTTCTTTTGCGTTGATTGCCAGACATATTAAATGAGGAAAACAGGCGGAAAATTGCTGGTTGGACCATAATGTTTACATGTGTTGGGGCTTTTCTCCTTACATATGCAGCTTCAAATTTGGCCCTTCCCAGGTGAGTTTAGCTGCAGATTATCTTAGAACATTATTTTCATGGGAGTGAAACTTTGTGATTACACAATCGAATTTCTTGAAGCTTTTGCTTGATATAGAATCCAGAGAAAACAGTTTAGTTTCTCACAAGATGATAATGCCATTCGTTCTAGAAGTGTAAGCTATTAGGCTTAACACTTCTCCTGCACTAGCTTGTATTCCCATGCAATACATAGATTATTTTTATCTGAACTATTTTGTTACTTATCAAAAAAAAAATACACAGGTTGTTATTCATATCAATTTTGTAATTGTTTAGATATAGTTTTAAGAAATCAAGATTCACCCCCCCCCTCCCCCCCGGGGGGGTGCACTATAGCAAATCTATATGGTCATAGATTAAAAGTTCCTGGATTACCCAATAACTAGTTTTGGCCGGTGGGGTTAGTTGCCAGTAGGAGTTTGATTAACTGTGAGGATTGTTGTACAGAATGCTTTGCTTCATGCAATTAATATGAGTAAAGTCTCCTATGTCGTGAAAAGATTTTAAAAAAAATCTAATTTGAAATGAGGAATTGAACAAATTTATGGAGAGAATTTGTTTTTCTTACAAATTTTTAATCTCTGTTAATTTTATTGTCATTAATAAATAATTTGTGTATATAACAATCATATTAGAATTACTTTGTTAATATTTAATTTTAAAAAGTACAAATGGGGGATGATTGATGCAATTTAACTAAGATTATAAAAAATGTATATATGAAAAGAGAGGAATATGATTGGAAGAATGCTTTGATGCATAGCAAAAGGGTAGTTTGAATGTTTGATGGTTTCTTAGGCTCTGTTGCTTCAATGATGGTATGACTTAGGTACCAAAATTGTAAAATAACATTTGGAGATATTCATTGTTAACGACAAATAGCTAGAGCATAATTGATGCAGATGGAGTGTTTTGATTCAGAATTGTAAAATAATAGTCAGAGATATTAATTGTTAATGACAAAAAGCTAGAGCATAATTGATGCCAATGGCGTGTTTTGATTCAAAATTGTTTGCAAGCAGTTCATGCTTTGGAATTAGAGGTATTCCTCCTATTAATTAAGCTTGTGGCTTGGTTGCGTAAAATGATTTCAGCCATTGGTGACAATGAGTGGCATCCCGTGACTATCCTCCTTCCCTTGGTTGATCTTTTTGGTTAGGTTGATCTTTTTGGATTAACCATCTCAACAGGTCTCAGCTTGCATCAATAATAATAAATGATGTTATTCGAACGTGATATTAAACCCTACTAGGGTAGAACGCTAAGTGAAAAGCATTCCAATTCCCTTTCAAAGGAGCATCATACATGGAAGAAACTCAAGCAATCACAGGTTTAGTTTTGGCTATTATATATATGAAAAATCTATGGTACTTCTTTGTTTTCTGAGGGTAATGGTACTCACTATAGTAATAACCATGTAATTTTAGGTGTTTTAATCTTCATAATTCATTCATAAATGTTAAGAAAATGGTTAGATTAAAATGCTTGAGAAATATACAATTCTGATCTAAGTGGGTACCAATACTACAAAGGGACCATAGAAGAATATATAGACCAAAGACATTGTATTTTTTAGTCATAGGGAGGGTTTAGGATTTGAAGACAGGATGTCCTACTTTGATATCATGGGCAGTTTCTGGGTTTCCTAAAAGATTACATTAGAAAATGGTAATTTTTACCAATTATAATGCAGGATTTGTTAAGGATTCTGAGTGTGTGAGAGCATGTGTTAGAGAGAGAGAGGTGAATGAGAAGTTTATGTTACACACCACATGCAAAAGAATTTTTCTGCATTTTTAGCTTTAGTTTTATTGTGTTAAATTTTCTTAATATTTTTTTAATTGAATAGCAGATCTCTTCGTTTCTCATTGTGCGGTGTTGGTGGTACTCTTCTTCTATCTGGTCTGGTTGTGCTGACCTGTATAGATCAGGATGATGCGAGGCATAGCTTTGGGCATACAGGAGGTATGCTTGACATTTTAACCTATGCAGTTGAGAACGTGATAAAGTTAACTTATACTTAAGAACATGTTGGATATCAATGTTTGTACACAAAATAGCAATGGGTATAGGCTATGGATTGAATATGTTCACGATGTTAAAAACAGTATCAATTCCCCCCCCCCCCCCCCCAAGGATATTCTCTTGTTCTATCTATAGTTAACATATGTGGTTTGTGTTAATTATCTGTGTGATGTAATACAGAGACATGAATACACATTGGAATCCATGTCACTATTTGTTTTCCAAAACAAGTGTTTTTAGAAATTTAATTCTTGATTTGGTCTAATATTTGGCTCATTAAGCATACATGGGGGACCTATATGTTACGCTTTATAAAGTTAAATCAGAAATTAGCACCAAATGTAAATTTTAATTTAGTGTTTTATTATTTCAAACTCATAAAAGTTGGCTATATGGTGGAAAATAACTTGATATATTGACTATTTTTTCTCTATTACATATGAGATGATCAATTGATCTCTTTTCAGGTTTCGTTTGCCCATTTGTGCCACTGCTACCTATTGCTTGCATTCTCATCAACGTCTACTTACTGATTAATCTTGAGTGAGTAGCCAACTTGTTTGCTGTTCATAATTAATTTAGACCATCATGTTCTTTTTTTGGTTTGCTCTATCATGGAATTATTTTGACTTTGTCTGGAGAAAGGCGAATTCATCCTGAAATCATTTGTTCTTTTTATATTGGTTGCATTAAAACAAGTGAAAACAGTTTACCATCTGTGTTGACAGGAATTCCTATTATGTAATCATAGATCTCATCCTCTTGCCTTCTTTTGTGAAAAAATAAAGCATTAGATTAAGTTAGTTTTATGACGAAAATGTTGGTTTACAAATGCTGTCTTGCACTTGGATCAACCAAAATAGATATTAAGTAAATAAATAAAGACAAATTATCAGTATAATGAGGGTGAGAATAAGTAACAGGAAGGCTTTTGCGCATGTAGTGGGTAACCTAAGTGAGAGAGCCAGTATATTCATGTTGTTTCTTTTGAAAGGAGTTTACAGAAATTTTATTTTATTTTCTTTCACAAATGTTAGCTGCCAAATCTGTAATTTTCTAATTCCTATTCTTATGTTTATTATGATGTGTGTTGTGTTTTGTCAGAACTGCCACCTGGGCCCGTGTTTCTATATGGCTGATAATAGGAATACTGGTTTATGTATTTTATGGCCGAACGCACAGCTCCTTGCGTCATGCAGTTTACGTGCCTGCAGCTCATGCTGATGAAATCTACAACAGTTCTGTGAGCAGTGTGGCCTAACTTTAACTGTGGAATGCTGTTTCAGCCCTGTATATGAACGGTCCTCAGTGACCTTGTTTTATAGAAGAATCTCTTTGCTGTGTGCTTGAAATCTTAGACAGTTTATTCTTTTACTTCTCATTGTTCGTTACTTTAAATATTATTGTAAAACGGACTGAGATATCAGTCTCTCATTTGTATTATAGCTATCATAGGCGAGTGGATAGGGCCTTGTTCAAATAATGTAAATTGTCTGCAAATGAACTGTATTTATCAAAAAAGGAAAAAAAAAATGCAAATGAATTCCTTTTGTAGGAAGTATCTCGCATTGAGTCTTTATTTGTTCTTTGTTGCATGGAAAGTAGATTTCAAAAAACAACCGTGAAAAATGGAAAGCAGATTGCCTTTACGTTGTTTAATACTCCCACCTCCATAAAATCCGACTCCACAAACCCTAAACATAAGACAACGTAGTAGCCGGGCTTCTCCTTCCCCAGCGACAGTTTAAGCTATTTCATTCTCTCGCTTTCTTTAGCACTCCTAGTTTGCCACAACTGAAAAATCAAGGTTAAACTTTTTCTTTGGCTAAATTTTTTTTATTGATTTCTAGGTTTTAGTTCGATAATCCTCGACAATTTACGTTGTGATAGATCAATACCTAACCCTCAGTGAGAGAGAGAGAGAGAGATAATTAAGGAGTTGTTGAGGGCAAAATTTTCCATTTGACAAATATAGTAATTGGAGAGGCCAAAACCGAGACTCAATGTTTTGCTTAAAACACAGCCTAAAAGCTATCAGTGAGGTTTTGAAAGATCACTTTTTATATTTTACACCTAGGTTTCAACGAGGATCATAAGAAGGTCCAACATGTTTCCTACAGCAAATGGGTTTGCACAAAGGGAAAAGCCCACCACAACAAAGAAATAGTCCAGCAATGAAAACACTCCAGCGGTAAAGTAAAACAGAACTGGATAAGCCTCCAGCTGTCAGTGATTATACATATCAAGGAAAGTATCTATATCACCAAACTCTTATGTATCATTGGAAGGATCTTGTGAAAATTCCTCTTCCATCATTGTGGGCACAACGAGGGTTTTAGGGAGTACGTCTCAGCCGAGTGGACCGGGGCGGATAAAAGAACGGAGTCATCACCTAGATTAGATCTAGGAACCATATACATAGCGCCCTTACGTGAAAGGAATGATCTTACTACCAAAGTATGGGGTCGGAGTTTAGGTACGGTTTGAGAAGGTGTTAGGCACCCAAGACCGCTCGACCTGAGGGTCAACTTTCACTCATTGTATCTTACGTCTTAATTCTATTAAAGGCATGTTCAATATTGTATTCTATACTCACGCACACACTAACATTCATCTAGCAATCAACATGACATTTTCATCCCAAAACCCTAACATACATCTATCATGGCCTCTCATCACATCATAAACCCTAGCATGCTTCTATCAAGGCATTTCATATCAAATCTCATCCAAGGCAGCAAATAAATCATGACAAAAACATAGACATTTTAAGATCAAACAAACATATTTTCATATTCAAGAAAAAACATTGCAAATATACATTCATGTTCATCAAATTAAGAGCATAGTCAAACAAATAATGCATGTTTATATGAATGCATGACTCACCTTATTGCATCACAGCACCTATGTATCAATGCATATTCATATTGTATGCATGTCCATGGCAAAATGAAGAAAGAATTGAAAAGAAACCTTAATCTAGCATGTGAAGAACAAACAAACAGAGAAACAGAGACTTATAAGCATAAAACAGGACAAAACAAAAGCATATGATATAAATAGAATAAAGAAACATAAGCAAAAATATTGAATTAGGATTTCTGGGCACAAGTATGCGTGTGCATACGTAGGGCCTGCAAACGCAGCCCAGTTGTATGAGTACACATACTTCAAAATATGAGTGTGCATATAGAAGGCATGCATACGCATACTCACCCTAAACCCTAACCCAGAAAAGCAAGAACATAAATATAGCATAAATAAATCTAACAACCTAATATGCTTTAAGACATAAAACAGAGAAAACCTAGACTTGAAGAAGCATGCTATATCACAAATAAGCAAGGAAAACCAAGAAAAACAATAATTAAAACAAGGAAAGAAAGGAAAAAAAGACTTAGAACATCTACCTTGAACACAAAGCTCCTTGGCTTGATTTTGACTGTTCCCTTTAATTAAATCTATTCACAATCAAATACAAAAGTGATTATTAATCTTAAAACTTGAAGATCAAGGCCCGAAAAGGCCCCAATCATAAAATATTGACTTGAGGATGTTTTGTGAAAAACTCCTTCTTTAATTCACTATTTCTAGTGAATCTTGTGTTTTCCCTTAGGATTTTTTATGTGTTTTGAAAAGGTACCATGTATGGCTTTTTATATTGAGAAAATGAGGGTTTGGAATGGCACACAAACGATGTGAGAGTTGTTCCAACCCTCAGTTTTAATGCAGAAAAACTTGTTTTTCATATTTTCTGGAACCCTAGGGTTTTCGTGGCCTTTATTTTCCAAAAATAGCTTTATTTAGTCCATAAAATAATTTCCTCAAGTCAATTTTCAATCTGATTGGGCTCTAAACCAACCTTGGACTTTAGAATTTTACCATCATTGGGGAATGGGGGCCTGAGTCATAAGGGGTACAAAATGTGGTGTCTACAATCATACTAACATAAAGGAAAAATTATATAGTAACAAATACATTATAGTCTTCAATTGTAAAGCAATAAACAATGACAATAGGTTCCATTTTAGTAATTATAACAAATAAATAAGGAAAGCTTAATATGGAATTAAGGGAGAGGGAGAGATTCTAACTAGTGTAGAAAGATCACTTTTATGCCATGCCATGGTCATGATGGTAATTGTACATATAGTGAGTAGTAAAAGCTATTCTGGTAATGTGGTAAGTAAAACAGGAAATGGAGAAATTTCTAGCCATTTTTGGTTTGTAGTCATTTATGCTGCAGGGATTCTTCTGCTCGAGGAGAGATAAGTATTTCTGGGAAGGGAGAAATGATAAGTGGGTGTGTGGTGGGTTAGTGGATCTAATCTAATCTCTCTATTCGATCCATGATGGAATTGTCAGTTCTCTCTTTCTCTCTTTCACTGATCTAAAATTGGAGATTTGATTCAAGAGAAGAATGAGATTGAAGAGGTGATTTTGTGTTCAATGTGTTTGTGAATTCATGTATGAGTGTAAAGCAAGGAGAGAGACAGTGGTTGTGGGTTAGGAGAAAATTGCTTTTCTCAATAGGGGTGAGAGAGAAAAAAAAAATTGATATGGGATTCCAAACACAATGGTATTTGAGTTAGGGGAAGATTGGGTAATAGATATGAGTTATGAGTTGTGATGTAACCAAACATGGCCTTAGTTACTGAATTAAGAACTAAAAATTTAGAATATCATTAACAAACTAAGAAGCTGATTTATAAGCTAACAGCAAGAGAGTAAGTAGAGAATTTATGAGAGGTTGGTGTGTGTTGAAGGGGTTGGTAAAGGGTTTTATTTATAGCCTCGTTTAGGGGAGTAATTAGCAAAAAATCTCAAGCAAAATCAGTCACAGTCAACAATTTTTAGAAGATCCATCCTAGGATATGGCCGAAAATGGTGTGTTCAGATTTTTGGGTAATGGCAGTTGGAGGCTGAAATCCAGCTACTCTTGGCATTTAATGTGGGATTTTGGGGGATTATTCTTAGCCAATGGGATTAGAGCATGCATTAGGGCTAGTGATGTTTGTTAGCTGCTACTAGGATCATAGTTCCAAGGGTTGATTATGTCACCCTAAGCCAGTTGTCAATCTAAGAACCTATTGTTAGAAACTTTGTTGGAGATTTCTTTGGTGCACTATAAACCACATTTTCCTAAGTTTCTCCAATGAGGTTCATGTGCTTGGTTCATGAACCAAACAATACATTTTTTTAGTAAGATAATAAGTTGTTCAAGAGGAAGATAGATTAATTGATTAAAACATGAGAAGGTGGAAAGTGTTCATTTAGCTTCTCATGTTAAGGGAAATACTAGGTAGGGTAAGAATGCCTATCAAGTGAAGAAGAAACACATAAAGTAAAATGATTATAAAAATAAAATTAAGTGTTTTTTTCTACAAAAGGGAGGGACATATGAAGAATGACTACCTAAAATACAAGAAGTGGCCTGAAAAGAAAGGTAATCTCATATCTTTAAGGTGTGTTTGGTAGGGTGGATTTTAGGGAGGATGGAAAAAAAAAAGGAGAAAATGAGGAGGGGAAACTTTTTGGAGGGTGTTTGGTTGGGAGGGGGAGAGGAAAAAAATGTGATGGGGCCCGAGTGTTTTTCTCCTCGAGCCCACCAAAATGGGGAAAAACTTGAGGGAGAGAGTGTGATTTGTTAAATGGACAAAAATGCCCTTAGTTGCTTTCCTAGGCAAAGTTGACCTTTTTCTTTTCTTCTTTTGCTTTTCTGGACACTTTGCCTCTTTTTTTCTTTTTCTTTTTTTATTTCCTGGGCGTGGGCAAGGTTGGTTTTAATTTTATTTTTTGGGCAAACATTGGCTCTTTTTCCTGTGACACTTTTTTCCTTGGATAAAATACTATTTTGGTCCCTAAACTTTACTAAAAGCTTGTTTTTTGTCCCTAAACTTTAAAAAGTTCTTTTTTTCATCCCTAAACTTTGTAAATAGTTTTTTGAATAGTATAGAGACAAAAATATGGATGAAAAAAGAACTTTTTCAACAGTTTAAGGATGAAAAACAAACTTTTAGTAAAATTTAAGGATATAAATAAAACATATTCAATAGTTTAGAGACGAAATATGAACATTTCAATAGTTTAGGGATGAAAAATGAACTTCTTAAAGTTTAGGGATGAAAAACAAACTTTTGATAAAATTTAGGGACCAAAATAGTATTTTACCATTTTTTTCTTTTGATTTCTTGGGGCGTGGGGTGATAGTGATTTGTTTTTTTTTTTTTTTTTTTTTTGTTTAACGAGATGTGAATTTTATTTTTTAATAAATTTGGATGATTGATTTTTTTATTTTATTTTTTTTGCTTGTTTGTCACTTTTTGGTTTTAATTGGACATCATTTTTTAACAAGGATATGTGAGTAAATTTATATAAACTCATTTTTTTCATCCCTCCACTTTTCCACTCCTAACCAAACAAAAATGAGGGAAATTAAAATCTTTTATATCCATCCACTTTTCCACCCCTCCAATCAAATAGACTCTTAGTGTGTCATGAATCATTTTTTTGTTGAAGCTCCAAATAATACATGGTAGATTGACTTCGGTTCTACAATTCATATTATCAACTCCATATAGGGTTTTCTAAATCTAAGGAAGTGAATAGAAAATGAATAATGCATCTATTCAGGTAATTAGATGTGTTCTCAAGTTGAAGGAGTGGGGACTTTTCGTTTGATTTTAAAAACTAGATTTGTATTAGAACTTAAGAAATTTTTTATGTACCTTCATTTTCTAGAAACTTAATTTCTATTTCAAAACTTATTATAGTTGGATATGGCTTTTTATTTGTAAACTCAACTTTATGTATTTTAAAAATAAAATTCATATTGGTGGTGGAACATTAATTGATGGTTTATTTAAAATTGTTTTAGACCCCACTTTTGAGTATAATTATTTGAATATGCTAAAATGATTAAAATACCCTCGAAATTGCTAAAATAACCAAAATACCTCAAAACCATTTGAATGACCAAAATATACCGAAACTTTTAAACTAGCCTAAAACACCCTAAACCTTCAAATAACCAAAAATTTAGGGTTATCTTTGGTCAACTTAGAGGTTTTAGGGACATTTTGGTCATTTTAGAGGTTTGATGATTTGTTTTGGCCATTTTAGAGGTAAAGGAGTATTTTGGCAATTTTATAGATTTTTTGATATTTTGGTCATTTTAGAGATTTCAAGGGAATTTGGGTCATTTTAGAGGTATGGGTATATTTTGGTAATTTTATAGGTTTCAAGGTATTTTTGATTATTTTAAATTTTTTAGGGTATTTTTGTCATTTTTAGGATTTGGTGGTTTTTTGGTCATTTTGAGATTTTGGAGGTATTTTTCTCATATTAGAGATTTTGGGGGTATTTGGATCATTTTATAGTTTTTAGTTTTTTTTTTTTTTCTCATTTAGAGGATTTGAGGGCATTTTGATAGTTATAGCAATTTCGGGAGGTATTTTATCATTTTAGAGGTCCTATTTTGGTAATTTTCAAGGTTTAGAGATTTTTTTTTGCTCATTCTAGTGGTTTTAGGGGTATTTTGGTCATTTTAAAAGTTTCAGGAGTATTTTGGTCATTTTACAAGTTTCAGTGTATTTTTTGGCATTTTTAGAGATTTTCAAGGTTATTTTGGTCATTTTAGTGATTTTCAGGGTATTTGTGTCATTCTAGTGATTTCGTGGGTATTTTTGGTCACTTTAAAGGTTTGTGAGACTATTTTGGTCATTTTGAGGTTTTCGGGGGGTATTTTGGTCATTTTTATTGGATTTAGGGTATTTGTTTTTGTAATTTTAGAGGTTTCATATCTATTTTGATCATATTTTAGATTTCAAGTGTTTTTAAAGGTTTTAGGGTGTTGAGGACTCTTTTTTCACGCCACATGACATTATTTTGTTAACAACCCGCGTCACATTAACATTATCATGAATTTTGGGTAAATCTCCTTTAAACCTCAAAAGGGCCATATTTTATTCAACTATATTAATTGGGCTTACATAACCCATAATATCTTCACTTCAAGAGGTGAATTCATGATCCACATTTTCTCTTCATCAATTGGGCTTATAACCCACGACATCATCAACGAATGCCCATATTTACACAAAACAACATCAAAGTCTATGACATGTTATCTCATTGAATCCCATGGTAAGCCCGCGCCACATCAACATTATCATGAATTTTGGATAAATCTCCTTTAAACCTCGAAATGGCCATATTTTATTCAACTATATTGATTGGGCTCACATGGCCCATAATATCTTCACTTCAAGAGGCGGATTCATGATCCATATTTTCTCTTCATTAATTGGGCTTATAACTCACGACATCATCAACGAATGCCCATATTTACACAAAACAACATCAAAGTCTATGACATGTTATCTCATCGAATCCCATGCTAAGCCATCTCATCTTCAGCTCATGATCCAAACTTATGAGTCTCTTTGGAAAAACTTTGGGAGTTGTTGTTTTGAGGGCCAAGAAGTATGTTTAGTAAACCTCAGTAGTTTAAAGTTGATAAACGAAACATGTTACTTGACATGTCTTCTCTAACTCTTTGAACTTTGATGGGTTAGTGTGTAGTGGGTAACATCTGTAAACCTCTCTTACTGCATAACACTTAAAATGATAGAAGTCCCCATTGCTTTTCAACTAAAACTCAATACTCATCATATAACAAATACTTAAAAGCTCTAACCATTTAAATGCTAACTAAATAACTATTCATTCAATCTCCAACTGTTCCTATACGAATTTGGAAACCTAATCATATTATTTCACATAAAATACATTTTCAGCTAAAATCCAACTCAAACACATGGCTAAATCTGATTGGTTATCTTTAATCTTCAAATATAAAATATTCATGATATCTTTAATATCCAGTCGTCATTTGTCATGATCTCAAACCTGATCTAGCATTAAATGCAAGATTAGCCCAAATATTCCCATGCCAGTTGCTTGATTAGAGTATTAAATGCTCTTTTTGCTCACCAAGATCAAGTCACAAGACAATGAGACGTTGACTAGATCTCAAAATCTTCATTAAATATCAATCAATCATTTTATTACTTACTAAAAATGTCTTGTAATAGAATCATGGACCAAAAATTAAATACCCAAAAGAAGAAACATTTCCAATAGAATACCAGTAGTGTATTCAGCTTTTGACACCTGGTTGAAAGTGACATTATCAACCATTTAATGCATAATCCTAGAAGCTAGTTGCTATACCTAAAACAACAAGATACCATTTAAAGAAATATTACCATTGTCAGTTAAATCCATGAAATAAATATTGAATATTCTCCACAGTTAACTCCAGCAGCTGGACATCATCCAGTTGACTTCGTACTTTAGCTCCAAGCAACAACTATCTTATGATAGCCGTGACAACTTTTTCAGATACTGTGACAGCTATTTAGAATAGATGTGACAACTGGTCTAGCGGCCTTGACATTACAGAATTTCCTTATTTGGCTAAAAACCAAAACCAACCAAACAAACTATATTTTTCTTTCTAAAATCCTTTACTTTTTTGTTGGTCTTTCCTCCAGCTGGCCTGATTTAGTTTCAGACTTGGCTCTATATAAAGAGGATTAAGCCACACACAATTCCACACATTAACACACCTCAACTCTTCTATACACTACTACCCATCTCTCCCACATTCTCCCATATTTTGAAATTCATCTATCTTGTTGCCTGTATCTCCAAATACCCAAACACATCTCCCTCTTCACTTCTCTTACAAAATCTCCTCTTAGAAAGCAACATAAGCCATCATCATACCTCATATTATCTACTATAACCTCTTCATCAGCTATAATATAATATTTTTACTACCTTTAACCTTCATATCTCTCATTCTTCCATTTATCTTACAAATTACATATCTAGCAAAATACCTATAGATCTCTCTCATACATCTTACAAATTACATATCTCATAAAATACCCATACATATTTTTCATACATTTTACAAATTACATCTCTCACAAATTATCCACACATATTTCTCACACACACACACACACACACACACACATATATATATTACAAACTCATCTCTCACCAAGTACGCATACTTATTATCTTTAAATATTACAAATACTATAATCCACAAAACATTTATATATTTTACCATCTCCGTACTTCTCAAAACATATCAAACATTCATATTAATAGCCTTTTTCATGGAAGGCTTAAACTTCTAATACTAAAGCCCTTCTCCTAAAAGGCACAAAGACCTCAAACTAAAAACCCTTCTTATGGAGGGCAATATCACACATATTTTGCTAAGATTAAAAGAGTATTATCACGGGAAAGTTCATTTAAGTGCGTGATAAAAAGGATAAACTTAACTAGCCTCTACACATGGTTGGGCATATTCTCTCTCCCTCCAGTTGCATCTATTTTTTCCTTTCAATCATGAAGTCATCATGGTGGGACTCATCATGGCATATTACCTCTCCACCGCTGGAGTTATATTGTTAGAATGTTATCAGCTCACTAATGTTATACAGATAGAGCTACAAACAATACAAAGATAAGTGCTATGTTTCCATATTTCTAAATATACATAACTGAGTATATAATTACTTCACCTTTAAATACAAATTACTTTAATATTACATTACTATCTAATAAAAAGATTTCACTAGTGTTTCACTAATAAACATATGTACTAATAAATTGATTTATCATTGCTGGAAATATATTATTTGAACGTAAACCTCAACTGGACATACATTATTTGAACATATACCACAGTTGGACATAAATTACTTGACATACATTATCAGGACATATTCCACTGCTAGACATACATTATTTAAACATAAACCATAACTGGACATGAACTATTTTGGACCCATCCCAATGTTGGATATACATCATTTTGATCTTTAATTCATCATTTAATCAAAATATTTCACTAAATACATATTACCATTAATCAAGGTTATTATACAAAACATATATTATATACTTTATTTTAACCATGATCATGATTTTTAGACTTTGGGCGTTACCTATTTTGTAGGCCTAAAAATACATTGGAAGTCATTGGACTATGTAGCCCAATGTCGAGTTTAGGACTCAACTCCCCAGATAAATCTGTGTCTAGCAAGGTCACCCTTCCAACAAACAAAACAAACAACACGTGGCTGCATAGCAAAAAAGGGCCCCAAAACATAGGGTAATTTGGTCATTTAGGTATTTCAATAATATTTTGTGGTTTAAAGGTAATTTTGGAATTTTTTTAGGTGTTAAGGCTATTTTTTTAATCAATTTGTTATTATAATAATTATAATTGTTTCTAAGAATGTTTATGAATCAAGTATATGAATGTTACATTCTTGAATTAAGATTGGAAATTTGGAATGTAATTAGTGAATCAAACACCTTAATTTTATATTGCTGTAATGTGATTACATGAATTTAAGGTTACAAGAATATAACATTAAGCCAACCAAATGCCATCTAAGAGCATTCACGCCCGCACTTGCATATTGCATATGTTGAGATATTTTACCATCAAAGCGCAAAAGACATGCTTTATTTGCACTGCCAATTGCAAACAAATTTTGCAATAGTGTTACAGTACTGTCTTACATATAAGACGGTACTGTAGCAACCGGTAAAACTTAAACTCTATATTTTATTAATTTCTCCTCTCTCTCTCTCTCTCTCAATCAATTTTGGGTTATATATTTTATTGGATAAATATATTATTTTAATGTATTGTATAGAAAAATAAAAGTTGAGATTTTAAGTGTGTTATAAAATTGTATGGTATAAATGATAAATAATGAGATGGTAAAATAATTTTTTTTTGTAAAAATTTGATGCAAACAGAGGTTAAAATAGATAAAATAATTTCCTTTTAGCGCGGCAAATGTTTTATTTTTTTAGAAGTACAATGCACGTGTAATAAAAATGTATAGGCAAGCATATTAATTCTCTCTCTCTCTCTCTCTTTTTTTTTTTTTTTTTGGGGTAGAAAGCATATCAATTCTCTGCCACTTGAAAAAACGATAAACCCACTCACTCTCACTCTTCTTCACTTCACTGATTTTCTTTCAATTCCGTAGAGAAAAATGCTTCAAACGGCATTGTCCACTGCTCCAACAACTCTCTTATTCGCTCCATGCGGTAACAAACTAAGTCCCCTTCTCTTCTCTAAACGACGTCGCTCCCTCCCGCTCCTCCCTCGCTGGCATTTCAATCGTACAAGACCTAGACCTAGACCTAAACCTAAACCTTTTTCAGCGGGTACTTTTCTTTGTTTGCTCTCCGAGAAAGTGTTGAAAATGCTATAAATGGAAATAAAATAAAAATGATTTTTGTTGTTGAATTCAGTGCGATAATAGTTCAATTGTAAGTAAATTTCGTCAATAGCGTTGGTTTGTCTAATGTCCTTTCGTGTGTTTATTATGTATACCACCCGCTGTTTGGTTGCAAGGAAAGTGGAGGAAACCGAAAATTTGAAATATCAGAAATGCAAGAATTTCAGTCTTCTTTATTTTATTTATTTTTTTGTTACAATTTCTTGGCAACCAAATGGTGTTGAATTCTATCAGGAAATTTGTTCAAATACTGTTTGGTTGCTGAGAAAATTGCACACAAGTGATGGAAAGTGAAATTTGAAGTCTTACATTGTTGCTAAGAGTAAGACTTGGTTTTTGAAAGTTTTGTATTGAACTTGGAGCCTTATTCATCACTTGTTTTTTACATTCCAGTTGCTGCAACAGAGAATGGTGTGTTTACTTCTCCAGAGATGGCAAAGTCATTTGATTTCACTTCGGAGGAGCGAATATACAATTGGTATTTTATTTTGTGATAGAGCTCCTGCTAATATATGCACTTGAATTGATTTTTTTATTTTATTTTATTCTGTAAGCTATTAACTTCCCAGTGAATAAGTGATTCATTTTGCTTATTCTCTTTATTTCTACTCTGATGTATATATTTTAAATTGTTATATTTGTTTCTTCACTTTGGTTGATGAATAGATATTTTGTTTATGTTAAGTTAAAATCTTACTACAATGGTCAGTATGACATGTTTGATAATGACTACACCTTTGTTTTAATATTATTATTATTATTAGTTATGCTACTGCTGGAAACCAATCGCATTCTATATTACCATAGTTGCATTTGGTTTCATGTTTGGTAATACTGTGTGTGGAGCCTGATATTTTCCATAATGGTGATATAATTTTCATAAGCCCATTATACATAGATGTATGCATTCACAAAACACAACCTATTTTGCTCCTGGAGGAAACTCAAAACTGATCTAGAAGCCTGTGAATCTAACATGGCAGTTACACTCCATAACAGTAGTATACATAAGATGGATACTATAGCTATTAATCTAGTGCTGTCTAATAGCTTTACAGTTGATGGGTATATAGCATTTGCATATTTTTCTCTCTCACCCCTTATAAATGCATGGGTGCTTCTTTTTATGGGAAAGGCCTCCTGTTTATTGCATATCCTTTCGTATATATATTCTCTTTCTGCCTATTTTTTATGTTTAAAATTTTAAATAATTTATTATCTTCTTAATAAAGAATGCAATATCTTTATTCTGTATAGAATGTGATTTTTATAAACCTTGACTTGGTCTCAAAATGAGGTATAACTTTTAAAAGCATCACTTTTTTGAAGATACAACTGTTCTCTTTCACAATAACCAAAACAAGCTCATCCAAGCACACACTACAAG
Source organism: Quercus ilex subsp. ballota (assembly GCA_032727855.1). Classification (NCBI taxonomy): domain Eukaryota; kingdom Viridiplantae; phylum Streptophyta; class Magnoliopsida; order Fagales; family Fagaceae; genus Quercus; species Quercus ilex. The sequence goes on from CM064914.1 coordinate 20,969,970, forward strand.
TTTCAAGAGGCCAACTCATGTATTTAAACATATATTGAACCTAATTGTACTAACTTAAATCTAGTTTTCACCCTTCCTTAACCTCTGTGTGTGTGTGAATTGAGTGCACTCTTGGGGTTTTCAACTTTCCTTTTTTCTCATTGTCTCATGTCTTGGTGTTGGTTATCATACTGCTGCTTGCATAATTTCTCAAGCATGGTGTTGATTGTATTTTCAGCTTTGTAATCTGGTGTTAGTAATTGTTGGAATTAGGTGGGAGTCTCAAGGGTATTTTAGGCCAAACTTCAACAGAGGAAGTGTTCCATTTGTGATATCAATGCCGCCTCCTAATGTTACTGGTTCACTGCACATGGGGCATGCAATGTTTGTGACTCTTGAGGTTGTGAAGTTGCTTTTAAATTCTTGTTCTGTTTATTATGATTTTGTCAAAATACATGCCATTTGGCTTGAAATCCTGAAAATGCTGATTGTATACCCAAGCTATACTTATACTGCTTTTGGAGTTGTTAATTTTGTATGTTAAATGGAATTGTTTTTGTTTACTCTTTGTATACTGCCTATATACTAGGGTGGTGTTCCTTTGTGCTTTTCTAATAAATTTTATAACATAAAAAAAGAAGAAGAAGAAGAAGTGATTATTCAACACCTGATCTCCTGCATTGTCATAGGGATTACTACACTTAAAATGCTCTAGGACTTTGTTTGCATGTACCACTATATCCTACTCCACAAAACCTTGAATTATTATCCTTAAAGCTTAAACTAGCTCTAGCTATTATAATTTTATGAATATGTGGATGCCATAAATGTCACTTTTCCCTCTTTCATTGAAATCTCCTGCTTAGCTATGTTTTATCTTTTTCCTTATTATTGTTTTCTCTAAAAATGCATGGTGGATTTTTACTTTCTTCTATCAGTTGCTATAAATCAACATTCCATTAGTGTATTAGATGTAGTAATCAATCTGTTCATGTCAATATCACACATAATCAATCCTTTGTTTCTCTCCTCTGTTGTTATTATTTGAAAGTTTTCTTGCAAGGGTTCAAGATCAACTGAGTTTATAGTTCATGGTCATTACTTTGTGGACTAAGACAAGTAATGACGAAATTTTTTTCTTTTCTCCTTGCGTGTGTCTATATATATTGACATTGATAAAATATAGGCATTCTGTGCCTCTCCCTCTTTTTTATTTGTGCCTTTGGTAAGGCTTAGTTTTTTTTTTTTTTTGTTTTGTTTTGTTTTGTTTTGTTTTTTTTTTTTTTTTTTTTTTTTTTTTTTTTTTTGTTTTGATAAGTATTTAAGATTTATTAATATAAAAAAAGAGACACCCAAGCATACAGGGAGTATACATGGGTGTACAGATTAAATACAAAAATTACATGCATCAAGTAAATCCAAAATTGAAGAAAAGGGTTGGTTTCTTCACACTGAGAACCAGTCCAATAAGGTTTAAAAAAATAATAACTTGAGATTAGGTCTAGAATGCTCACTGTTTTCAAAGAACCTACTATTTCTTTCCTTCCAAATACACCACCTCAAACAATGAGGAACAACGATCCATATATATCCATTACGATGGTGACCAAATTGACCTTGCCAGCAAGTAAGAAGCTCAACAACAGACTTTGGCATGGTACATCTGCACCTAGAAAGAAGTTAAAAAGTTGTATATAAGAAATAGGATGGCTTATATATAAAAGAAGTTTAATCATTTTTGGTTGTAATGTATACGCATCATGTTATTGATTAACAAAAAGATTATCTGTTCTTAGTTCTTTCCTCTTGATGTCAATTTAATTAGTTTTTATGTTTTGCTCTACTAGGATATTATGGTTAGATACCATCGAATGAAGGGAAGACCAACACTTTGGCTTCCTGGGACTGATCATGCTGGTATTGCAACTCAGGTTTGTGTCTGGATTATGAGCTTTTGTATCTGTATCCATGTTCTAATTGGGTTTGATATCCATGGCAAAACATCATTTTGCTCTCTATATTTTGGAGTTATAGTCAATTTGGTCTTTATAATTTGGTAGTAATCAATTTGGTTTCTGTTATTTTTAACTTGTAGTCAATTTGGTTCTTACCATTAATTGACTTACCGAAAATGTTTATGTGGCACACTTGAGGCTTATGTGGCCAATAAAATAATATTTTAAAATTTTTAATTCACTTTAAAACCGGCCAGATAAGTATTTGATGGATTAGAAAGTCCATGTCAAAAAAAGAAAAATTAACCAAAAAAAAACAATATTACACATACAGTCATTTTTTTTGATAGGTAAGAAAAAATATTATTGAAGATGTAAAAGCATGACAAATATACAAGGTTCATGATAGCGAACAAAGTGAAAAAAGAAGTAAAAACAAACAAACTGACACTAAACTATTCTAAGAGACAAAAGAGAATCCGTAAGTGTAAAACAACTTGAGAGACCCCAACACCAAGAACAATCAAAAAGGGTCCGAGGCATAAATCTAACAACTGAGCCAGAAATTTCCTGGTATCCTCAAAAGAACGTTAATTCCGTTCAGTCCAAATAGTCCACACTAAACAACTCGGAACCAAATTCCAAATGTCAGAATTATGTTTCCCAAGCTAATGATACTCAAAAAAAAAAAAAGTTTGCAACTAAACCTAGCATGACCCAATCAATCCTAAACAACCGAAGCATATACCAGTCATCAAACGCAGAAACACCATTTTGAATCCCTTAAGTTGAAACAAAGCAAATTCTTTTTGAAAATGGTCATATCATCAAATCATTGACCTGGGTTTTATGTTGTAAAATGCAAAAATCATGTCATGTGCAAGATTGGAACCTTAGGCCTTGTTTGGGTACTGACTATCTATCACTCATCACTCATCACTCATCACTCAAATATCATCACTCATCACTTATTACCCTATAACTCATTTCTTAAAACTTAAAATTACCCAAAACAGACCCAACGTTGTTTGGCACCTAAACCTGGTTCAGTTTCCAATCCAAAAACTCAAAAAACTCACCTTTTGTGGGACCCACTCATTGACCATTGTGCAGTGCACACAGAACAGCTACCTGCGGATTCCTTCACTTTTGTTTGCATTGTCCTTACTACTCCTCTTTTATTTTCATTATTTCCTTGGGTTATGTCATGGTTTTTTTTTAACCCCATTTTTTTGTTTTGTATCATGGATGATGTAATTATCTATGTTCACTCAAATATCATTTTTTTTTCCTTGTTCAGTTGTAAAACCCATCCCCACATAACTATGTATGAGATTTGTTTAAACTTGTTGGATCCGGCCAAACTTTCACAACCCACAACTAAGAAAAATGAAAAAAGAAAAGAAAAAGAATAGAAGAAACCTAGCACCCAAACCGATGGAGCCAGGAAGAAAGATTGTGGATCTAATCTGTGGAGGCCGAAATCGGTGAGTTTGTTGCAGCTTCATCCTTGGTCTTTGCCATCACAGGTGGCGGGGAGCACGTCAGATGGAGATCTCCTTCAGCTATGGTATGAATCTCCTTCAGATGGGTGTTGTAGACCAAAACTTTTGCTTTGGGTTTGGGAGCTTCTTCAGAAGAGAGTGAAGTGTGAACAAAAAGAAAATAGTTGGTTGTAAGGAAAAGTGAGTTTTGACTGTTGGGGGGAGTAAAGGCTGACAGATGAGACAAGCCTCTGACCGTGGGGCCCAACTTGTGAGGAAAATTACAATTGTGCCATCTTAACTCAGTTTTGATAACTTGAAAACAATTTTTTTTTTTTTTTGAATTCACTAACCCATAACTCAAAAATGTGAAATATGAGTGATGGAAACAAAACATGAAAATGCAGCCAAACAACTATTCGTATGTGGGACCCACATATTTTGAGTTAAGAGTGATGAAAACAGAGATATGAGTTATAGAAAACTCTAAATCCAAACAACCCCTTAATTATTTAATAGGATTGTAAGTGTATTAAGAACTGGGATTACTCAACAAAGAATTAACGTTGCTTTGCACTTGTGGTTAGAAATTTGTTCATGGGTAGAAATCAATTGAAGCTATGAGATACCAAATCAAATACAGCATCAAAATTAACTCCTTGTATCTTCTCCATTTGCTTTTTTCTTACCACCCATACATAAATTTTATCATAAAACTAAAATCCATCACATCCCAAAGCAAACCTATCAACCCAAATCCATCTCAATCCAGATCCACTCATGGTGCTATTGAGCTGCTCGTGGGTACGATTTGATTGCGGTGGTGCTCGTGCTTTGTTACTACCCAGATCGCAAACCCATGCAACAAACCCCATCACTCCTAATTGTAACCTTCAGAGCAAAATTGAAGCAATCCCGACCCACCTCCATTGCTTAAAGAGAGAGCTCAGATGAGAGAAACCAAAAATAGGAGAAAAGGAGAAAGAAATGAATTGAGAAATTTTGAGGTGTGGGTTTTTGAAGGGTAGAAAATATCAGATCTGTGTTGCTTTGTATGTTTGGTTTTTGGGGATTTGGGTTGGAAAGTGATATTTGATTTACAGACCTATCTAGTTGAGGAAGGGCCAACCAAAATAAGCAAACTGAGAGATGGCCATGGAGTGGTGTTCAGCAGGTCACAAAAGTACAAGAAATTTTTTTGTCTCTAGGAAGCATTGTTTGTTACCAAGAAAGTTGGAAAAAAAAAAATAATTCCTTACATTCATCCAAAAAATTTATTTAAATTTTTGTGACATTGATTTTTTTATAAAATTGTTGATGTGGCTTTTTTTAGTAACAATTAAATATTTTTTTAATTATTTTATTAGCCACATGTGTGCTAACCATACACACTGTTTGCCACGTAAGCATTTTCCGTTATTGAGGTAACGGTAGGGACCAAATTGACTGCAAGTTGAAAATAACAGGGATTAAATTGACTGCTACCAAAATGTAGTGACCAAATTGACTGTGAACCCAAAATGTAAGGACCAAAATAGTATTTTCGTCTATATTCATTTGTTCTCCCAATCTTGTACAAAATATTTTATTCTTTCAAATTTGTTTAAAACTTATGATGATTTATAGACTTAATAAACTTTTTTGGTTACATATTCATGATTAGGATAAGATTTTATTTTATTTTATCTTTTAAATGCCAATTCACATTCTTTGACTAGCCTCTATTTGCACTTACTGTGGATTATATTAATCATTTATTTTTTAATAATTTCTCTTCTTTATCAGAAAATTTCTTTCTGAAGCTATTATATTGGTTTTTGTGATTTTTACTTCATTTCCTCCCAGTTGGTTGTGGAAAGAATGCTTGCATCTGAAGGAATCAAAAGGGCTGAATTGAGTAGAGATGAGTTCACAAAACATGTTTGGGAGTGGAAAGAGAAGTACTAACTCTCTTATAACCTCTGTTAGTTTTTCTGCTGTCTATGTTATTCAATTATGTGTGGCAAGGCTTTTGTGCTTGCATTGATGTACTACTAGTATGCCCAGTTAAGCCAAACATTTTGAGCGCATTCTCACTATGATTAATATCTTCTTTCAAGGAAGAAAATGGAGAGCTTTGAGAGGAGGGGGGGGGGGGGGGGGGGAGAAGAGCCACCTTACTAGCCCTGCATTCAAAAGTATAATTTTTATTTTTAATTAATATTTTGACATAGCTCTATGTGTGTGTGTGCGCTTCTCATGGGACCCTTTTCTATATTTATTTTTATTAAGAATTTACAATTCTTAGGAACTCATAGTTTACAGATTTTGATTAGTTAAATTTTTTTCACAACTAGATGTGTCTTTGTCTAGATAAAAAAGAGAATTACATGTTCTGATGAAATAAGATGTGTTCTTCCCTTCACCTATATATATATATATATATATTTTTTTTTTTTTTGTTGTGATAAATAACGGAATTTTATTAATGAAAAATCCAGGTACATTGGGTGTGTACATGGATAACAGTACATCAAACTCCTAAATTACAATGATCAAGCATTTCTAAAAAATTAGAACAAGGAAAAAGATTAAAGGACGAACGCCACTCCAGCAAGGTCTGGAAAAGGGGAGATTTAAGTTCTGAAATAATCTGTTCCTTCCCCTTGAAACATCTTGAGTTCCGTTCTAGCCAAATACACCATAAGACACAATGTGGTACAGTCCTCCATAAATCAATGCTCTGATGTCCACCTAAGGAACCTTGCCTACTTGAAAGTAAATCAGTAACACTTTGCGGCATGGCCCATAGAAGACCAAATAGAGTCCACACCATAGACCATTACTCTTAAGCAATAGGATAATGAAGAAGAAGATGATTCACCGATTCCCCACTCTTTTCACCATAAGTTCTCAATAGTCAGAATCTTACCTAATGCGGTAGCCCATGAGAAGAAAGCAATCCTAGGAGGGATCTTTGAACGCCACACAGGTTTTCAAAGGAAAAGAGTGTTAGGAGTAGAGGAAAGGGAGAAATAGTACTCACTCACTTCAAAACTCTTATTCCTTGCTGGTTCCCAACTAAGTTTGCCTTGACCTTCATCGTTAAGAAGCATAGAATTGATAAGATCCAGAAAAGTGTAAAAATTTTCCAATTCCCAATCTTGGGCATCCCTAGAAAATTGAAGATCCCAGTGAAGCCTCTGGTTAGGAAAGCGCATAACATCCTCAATAGAAGACCCCTTATTACAACTAATGCTATAAAGTTTTGGAAATGCCTTTTGGAGAGTACAACCCCCGCACCACACATGATGCCAAAATTTAATTCTATTACCAACACCAACCTCGAATTGAATGGATTTCGGAAAGGCTGGCCAGCCTTGTCTTATGGTACTCCAAAGACTAACACCGTAGGGATTAGAGACTCCTTTTGTACCCCAACCAGCCCGATCATTCCCATAGTTAGTCTCAATGACCCGCCTGTAGAGGTGGGTTGTCTCTGTTCCATATCTCCACGACCATTTTACCAACAGAGCTTGATTGAAAATTCTCAAATTTCTAATGCCCAAACTGCCGGACTGCAAGGTTGTACAAACTTGGGCCCACTTAGGCTGCGTTTGTTTCAGTGTAAAATATTTTCTGGGTGTAAAATATTTTCAGGTGAAAATATTTTCAAGAAAAGAAAATATTTTCAAGTGTTTAGTTGCATTCTAAAAATGTTGTTTTCTTACAAGTTTCTCACATTTTCTCAACTATTTTCTCAGCTTCCAAACAAATTTCATAATACAAAATTTCAATATATAAACTTAAAAGAAACAAAAATCAAAACAGAACATTCATTAAACTCAAAAATTCGGTCATAGAGAGAGAGAGAGAGAGAGGGGGGGGGGGAGGAAGACCGGTGCTTCATGGAGAGAGGGAGGAAGACCGGTGCGATCTCGTCGGTGCTTCAGGTGGCGCGATCTCGCAAGTGCTAGGGTGTGATCTCGCCTGTGCTGGGGTGCGACGAGACCGGTGCGATCTGGGGTTGGGTGCAGTGGTGCGATCTGGGGTTGTGGTGCGATTTGGCGTTGGGTGCAGTGGTGCGATCTGGGGTTGTGGTGCGATTTGGGGTTGTGCGTGATCTCGCTGGCTCTATTCTCTCTTCTTGCTCTTGCTTCGGTTCTTTTTTTTCTGGAAATGGTTTGAAGGTAGCTTGGAGATGGGTTTTGGATCGTGGGGCGGCATGATCTGGGCTGGCCGGAGCTTGGCTGAGGTGAGCTTGGATATGGGTTTTGGACCGTGTGAGGAGTGCTAGAGCTCTCTCTCTTCGGTTGTCTTCTTCACTTTCCCTTCTAGCTCTCTCTCTGTCTTCAGGTGTGTGCTCTCACTCTCTCTCTTGGGGTGTGTTTTCTGGAAACGCTTTGAAGGTAAAATCAAAGCATAAATGATTTTACGCTTCAAAGTGGTTATTTTCCGGTCAAAGTGTATTTGATTTTCCGTTGACCGTATTTTCTGTAGCTGCCAAACACACACAAGGCTGTAAAATGATTTCCTGAAATTGTTTTCAGGCGAAACAAACGCAGCCTTAACTAGACGAAATTTAGGGGACTTATCTATCACACTCTATAAAAAATTCCTCCGAGGCCTCTCAATATGGTTAGCAATATCCACAGGAATAGGGAAGAGTGATAGGAAATAAGTTGGCAAACTTGAGAGAGTGCTTTTAATTAAAGTAATCTTACCTCCCTTTAATAAATATAATCACCTCCAACTAGCTAATCTTCACTTCATTTTTTCTAGAATAGAGTTCCAAATCGCCCTATCCTTGAATTTAGCACCCAAAGGATGTCCCAAGTATGTCATTAGACACCTCTATAATTGGAACTAACTCTGACTTAGCCAGGTTAATGTGCAGCCTCGACACCGCTTCAAATGAGGATAAAATCTCTTGAAAATTATCAATCTAACCAGTAGAAGCATCACAAAAAATTAAATTGTCATTTGCAAAGAGAATATGGGACACCATCAAGGGAGTATTAGTCTCGGTACCAACAGTGAAACTAGAGATGCGTGTAGCCAGAACCGCACCATCCAACATGCGGCTTAAAGCCTCCATAACAATAGCAAATAAGAGTGGGGAGAGAGGATCACCTTGGTGTAGCTCCCTAGAGCTCCTAAAGAAATTCTTAGAGGTTCCATTTATCATAACTGAAAATCTCACCATGGATATACAAAACATAATTGACTTTCTCCATTTCTTAGAGAATCCACAATGTTGCAACATATATATAAGAAAGTCCCAACTTACATGATCAAAAGCTTTCTTCGCATCTAACTTACACAAAACACCTTGTATCCTTGCCTTGAGCCTACTATCCAAACGCTCATTAGCAATTAAAACAGAATCTAGGATTTGCCTATCTTGGAGATTTATCGCCTTTACAACCTTGGATGACACCATATACCTCATCTTCCTCAAAAGTCTATCTAACCAAACAACCTCCTCCTTAGAAATCGAGGAGAATTCCACTTCATCTAGCACAAGCATTTGACCCTCATTCTCAGAGTATAATTGTTTGTAGAAATGAGAGATGCATGCTGATATGGAATTTGGATCCCATGACAACTCACCATCCACCAGAAGATTGTTTATGGTATTAAACCTTCTTTAGGAGTTTGCTGTTCTATGAAAGAACTTAGTGTTTCTGTCGCCCTCTTGGATCCAGAGGGCTTTAGATTTTTGTCTCCAATCTCAACCATAAGAGTTACCTTTTTAAGCTCAATGAGAAGTTGTTATTTTTCCAAATTCTCATCATTGGTTAGAGGACGGCTATCTTCCATCAAATCTAGTTCTTCAAGATCCTTCTATACCTTGTTCAGCTTATCCTCCACATTGCCAAATTCTTCCTCATTCCATTTTTTCAAATCTAGCTTCAAAACTTTCAATTTGCTAGCAATCCAAAAGCTAGTGGAACCTTGAAAATGATAGGACTCCCACCAGGTTCTCACTTTCTCCACAAAACCCTTGGCCTTCAACCAAATATTCTTAAAGTGAAAGGGGTGGTTGCCCTAGTGAAAATTTTCCCCTTCTAAAAGAATTGGAAAGTGGTTTGAGAGCAGCCTCTGCAGTCTTTTTTGACGATTGTTAGGAAAGTGCTCTTCCAAATCTGAAGATAGAAGAAACCTGTCAAGCCTAGATTGTGAAGCCACCTCTCTAGAATTACACCAAGTGAAAGTACCCCCTTCCAACGGTAAATCTATAAGAATGTGTATAGAAATGAAATCTGAAAATTCAAGCATGGCAAATGAGAAGGAATCTACACCAAGCCCCTCTGAAGGAAATCGCAGTACATTAAATTCACTGCCAATGCACCAAGACACATTCCACCAACTATGAATACTAGCCAACTTTTCCCAAAGCAATCGTCGGTCACGATCAGAATTTGGTCCATAAACACTAGTGAAAGCCCATACAAATTGATCTACCACATTCTTAAATTTGCATGAAACAGAAAATCTTTCCACTACTTCACTAATGTTTTCCACCATCCTTCTATCCCACATCACAAAAACAACCCCTGAAGCATCAATAGAGCCCAAATATAGGCAATTTAAATGTTGACAACCCCACAAGCTCTATATCTCCCTCCTTGTTATCAATTCCATTTTTCTTTCCTAAATACAAATATTGTCAGCACCCCAACTCCTAATCATATTCCGAATTCGAAGTCTTTTGTCATGATCGTTCAGCCCACTAACATTCCAATAGATAATTTTCAGATTCATTGATGCACCACTAAATCCCGTTACCCACTTGAACTTCTTGACAAAGCATATATCTTCTCAAGATTCCAAGAATTTAGCAGGCTTTTCAATCCCTGATACCCTCTAGAACATGTCTTAGCCTCTTTTTTCTGAGAGCATTCTCCTTGCATTTTAGTTTTCTTACTACCCTTCAAAGCTAAAAAAAATTCCAATAATTTCCGCTTCAAAGCTTTCTAAGGAGATTCCCACAAATTTTCTAAAAGCTTTAATTCGTTTTTCAACCCTTGGTGATAATTGAGTGGAAGTACTCACCATCTCTATAAGTGGAACATCTGGGTTGGCCATGGCCAAAGGTCGCATAACCAGAGGTTCTTTAATCTTTTCACAGTTTACAAGACCCCCATTAGAGTCCAACTACTCACAATTCGACCTTGATACTACAGAAACATTGTCCAAAGCACCATCACATTCATCTACCCAACTAACAATATGCCTTTCTTACTTGAAAGTGTTGTTACCCTGTCCCTCAGCTCCCTCAAGATTAGAAAAATCCGACATGCTTCCAGGTGAGTGGTAGTGATTGAGGGATAGCTATTTGCCTCCCATCACGAAGCTCCAAAACCCATTTTTCGGAATTACCCCAAGTGTGCTCTAGATCCTTAATGAAATTCTTAATTGAGGAGTGAGGCTCAACATGACCATCTTTAGAGGTAACTAGCATCGGAGCCATAGGCAAATTGGTCTACACAAATCCCATCTCTAAAGAATCGGGCTAGGAACTCATGTGTTCCGAGACCATAGCATTGGTCAGTGCATAAGTACTTGACGAAGAAGGGAGAGTGATGTCATTGTTGGTCAACAGTGGAAGGAAGATTGGTGGCCCACTCAGACCCAATCTCCAAAGAATTGAACCGTGGCCTCATGAGATCTAAGGTTGTAGAATCGGTCACTGGATAAGAGCTCAAATGAAATGGAGGAGTGCTCCTGTCATTGGTGGTCAATTGTGGAGGAGTGGGGATGGTCATTGTTGGTGGGGAGATATCGATTTCTGTCATTGGTGGAGAAGTGGTGCCATTAATGATGGTGGATGTTGGAGATGTAGCGGTGCCATTACTGGTTGTGGTCCTCGGTGGATGAGAAGTTCCAGGCTGTTGAGAGATGGTCTGGGCTTTGGGCTTAGGTTTGGGGGTCCAGTTTTGGTCATTCCCATTTTGGCCCTTGAAGAAATAAGGTTTCGTAATATTGTCATCAACTTTTACTTATCAAAAAAAGAAAAGAAATAAGGTTTTGTGTTGGGCCTCATCCCATTGTTATTTTGATTGGAGCCCACATCTTTAATATTAGAAGAAACAGCAGCCCATTGCCCCTCATTGCCATGCTCCACACGTAAAAGATGTCTAGAGTCAGCAACTCTCTTTTGGCAATGACATTAATATTAGACAAGATATCCGCCCCAAACTGTGCCACATCCTTCCCAGAATAATTCTTGCCTTGATCACAGTGGGAATTGAAGATTTCAAATTTGAAAGACCGTAACTTTCTCCTTTCCATTATTTCTTGCACCACCACTGCAGCCTTCGGTGCACTCTGTATTCTATGTTATGGTTCCTGACTGGTAAGAGAAGCTGGTTTTAAGGTTTTCCTCAGATTGAGGCCTAAGCGTTGCCAGCCACTACCCATCCTTCCCTCAGGTACCACTATGTTGCCCTACTGTTGACGATGAAGAAGTTCAAAAACCATTAAAAACGTGCCATGGGCAAAGGTTCAATAATTCTATACCAATGGAGATTTGGTTTTTGGGACTTGGGCTTCCAAATTATTTAGCCTTTCATGGGAGTATGTACATTTTGAGTACACTATGTTTGCTGGCTTGATTACGTGTTACCATTTAGTTTGTGATAATTTGAGTTGTGATTCAATATTTCTTCTACTATTGTTTTTAATTTTAAATTCATTAGATTTATTATATGTCAGGTATGGTGGAACCATCACAAATCAGATTAGGAGACTTGGTGCTTCCTGTGATTGGACTAGAGAACACTTCACCCTTGATGAACAGCTAAGTCGTAAGGCAGTTTTCTATTGAGTAGAACTCTAGCCAATATAGAAAGTGTCTAAGAGAGTTTATGATGATGTTATTGATATGTTGTTATGGAAGATATTTTAAATTTTTGTTATTAAGTGATATTGCATGGTGTTTGATTTTTTCTTAGTGAAGCATAATTTATCGTATTTGTCTAGTGTACATTAGATGCCTCTGAATGTGTCTTTCATTAATGATGGCATTTATTGCTCAGAGATGCAAACTAGCCTAAATATTCTTTGCAGTGTTATATGTACTGAGACGCAGACTTTTTACCTTTTGTAGGAGCTGTAATTGAGGCCTTTGTCAGGCTTCACGAGAAAGGCTTAATCTATCAAGGTATTACACTTGTAGCCCTAGATTTCCATGAACTTTCCTTGGGGGTGTGGGGGGGTTTTTAGTAAGCTAACGGCATTGTGAAATCTGAAAAAAATTAATGGTTTTGGATATTAGTCATCATAAATCATGCTGTATATTTAGTTAGCTAGTACCATGATAAATGTGACTTTTTTTGTAAAGAGAGAAGTTGGTCCAAAATGTTGTGCAGGAATGCCAACTAGGGCCCTGAACCTTTGTTTCGGTAGAATCACTAATACCCTCTCCATATTTGAGTGTCCATGATTTTTTTTCTTCGATTACCTCCTTTATGCTCCTTGAATGAAGTAGTCAACTCACTCCATCCATTTGCCATTACAATTAATATGCCACATTGTCACAAGTTATAAAGTTTCCTTTTTGCACTGTTATATTAAATCATGTAATAAAAGAATAGAATGCAGGGAAAAAAGAAAAGGAAAACTAAGGGTCTGTTTGGTTAGGGGGATAGAAAATGGCGGGGATGGAAAATTGGGAGGATAGAAAATGGTAGGATGGAAAAGTGGGGTGATAGAAAATATGTTAGTTTTCTTTCATATGTGTTTGGCTGGGGGTGGAAAAGTGGAGTGAAAAACTTTTTTGTTTGGTTGAAAAGAAAAATGAAGATATAAAATGGTGTTTGTATGTTAGGAACCTAGTGGTTCCTAATGGGGATGGATGAGAATTGTAGGGGAATGTATGAGAATTGTAGGGAAATTAACTTAATTCAATGTAATCACCCTCCATAGAGATATATTAAGAGAGAGAGGAAATGCACTAAGCAATCAATTGGCTTATTCTTCAATGAATGGAAATGTGATTACAAGTAGGTATTTATAGAAACATAAAACTATTCTATTGGCCCACATTACCTTATCCTAATGGTTCTATTATTCCCCATGTGCATTAATAATTCCAACATGTGTTAAACATACTTGGAATTGTAACTAACCAACTAACTAACTAAATGCAACATTATACCAATTATTATCTATATATCTATAGGGTTCCTAACATTTCCCTCCCCCTCAAAACACCTTGTGGCCACCAGGTGTTGTTCTGGTTGGCATCTTTATCAAAGGAGATCTTCCAATGGACCAATACTTTAGTGACATTTTGATCACTATAATCATGCACTTCTCTTTGACAAGCAGTCCCATGCACATGAAGGTTACTTCTTCATAGATCTTCAAACTTCGCTTAAATTCTTGAGTCTTTAATGGTTCTTCAATCTGTAAGGTCTCATTGGTTCTTTAGACCTTGGAATGTTCTTGGATCCTCAAGACCTCATTTGATTCTAGAACCATTAGAATTGGTGGCGCTTGCATCTTTGATTCTTGGATCACCAACACTTGGATTGCCGATTCTTGAATCATGGACTTTTGAGTGGGAGTCTCCATTGGTGCATCAAGAATTGGTTCTTGGTCCACCGACATGAAATTTGCTGGCTCTTGCATCTTAGATTCTTGGGTGGTAATCTCCATTGATGCATCAAGTATTGGTGCTCGAAATTGATCTTGGTAGGGCGCATATGAAATGCGCCCAATTTGTGCATAAACCCAATGCCTCCACATCTTGGAACCATTCCTGTGCTTCTTCTTCCATGTAATAAGAGGCAATAGAAACCATGCGATGTGGTGGTGTGTTGTCTAGAGCAAAGAATTCATAGAGCTTGACAACCCATCGAAAAGGTTCTCCCATTGAAAAGGTTTTCCACCTTTGAAATACAACTCCATGAAAGCTTGATGAGTTGCAATGGATTTGGTCATCTCAAGATTGACGGCTCTGATACCACTTGTTAGGAACTTAGTGGTTCATAATGGGGATGGATGGGAATTGTAGGGGAATGTATGAGAATTGGAAGGAAATTGACTAAATTCGAGATAGTCACTCTCTATAGAGAAATATTAAGAGAGAGAGGAAATGCACTAAAAAATCAATTGGTTTATTCTTCAATGAATGGAAATGTGATTACAAGTAGGTATTTATAGAACCATGAGACTATTCTATTGGTCCACATGGCCTTATCCTAATGGTTCTATTATTCGGCATGTGCATTAATAATTCCAACATGTGTTAAGCATGCTTGGAATTGTAACTAACCAATTAACTAATTAAATGCCTAACTAACTAAATGCAACATTGCACCAATTATTATCTATATACCTATAGGGGTTCCTAACATTGTATAAATGTTTTACTCTCATGCCCTTATTACATTAAAAAAAGAAAAAACTAGTTTATAAGAAAAAAATGTTTACAAAAAAGGAAAAAAGAAAAAGAAAAAAAGCTAACCGTTTAAAGCTTGAAAGGGAAAAAAGAAAGAAAGAAAAGAGACCAACATGAAGGGAGGAGAGGGCAAATGGATAATTTCTCATCTTAAGCCTACTTTCTCCCAAATTTGGGGAGAAAACTCTCCCTTCACAAAAAGTGGGCCAATTCTCCCCCGCAAAATCACTCCTTCCAACCAAACACATTCTCTCACCATTTTCTCTCTTTTTTTCTCTCCCCCCATTTCCATTCCCCTTGTTTTCACTCTAACTAGACGGACTTTAAGGATTCTTTTCTACCAACTGACACAGCTACCTCAATGATCAAGCTCTCTTCCATAGCTTAAACTCTAGCCCAGATTCTAACTCCATGCCATGATCACCACCCAAAAACTTTGAGGCTTTTTTCTCACCAAACCCACTAGACTAGAAGCACAACAATCCGTAAAAATCCTTACTCTTCATCAACTAAGATTCCATAGCTAAAGCACCCACATCATCAGGGATGGAGCTAGGGTTCCAATTGAGGGACGCTGAAGTATAAAACAATTTTTTTTGGGTAAATCCAAATTAGCATTCATTTAGTATTAACAAAATATCAACAAAATGAATAGAAACAAGATATTCATTTCTTATTACGTTGCAATACAATTATCCATGAAATTGGAATTTCAACATTCTTTTTTATCTTTGTTTGATTCCATACTAAATGTTGCAATAATTACACTTATAATGTATAAGATCATATATCATAGTTAATATGCCCATAAAATTTATGTTTATTATCTCATTATATGTCGAATAGTCTTCTAACAAAAAGACTAATTATTTTTTGCTAAGTAAATAAGAAGATAAGAAAAAAAAAATCCAAAGATTAAAAAAAAAAAACCATTTAAGGAAGGCTATTTAGTAAGCCTATGAATGCCATAGGTAGAAATACAGTTATCACTCCTAAGTTTAGGGACTAAATTAGGTTTGGAAACCAAGTTGATCAGTTTTGAACAATTTTAGATCTAGTTAGCATTAGCCCAAAAACACTCAACCTTATAAATTGTAAGGTGACCCCACTATGTTCTCCAAAAAATAAAATAAAATAAAAGCAAGCGACCACACAGCCACTGGCCCACTAGCCCTTAACTCATTAAACAAACAACTATTACAAGACAAAACACCAAAAGTCTAAAACTATTGAAGCCATATCATTACAGTAAAGTGAGAGAGTGATCAGATAAAGTAATTGAGAGAGAGAGAGAGAGAACAAGGACTTTGAGAGAAAATACCAATGAGCAGCAGATTGGGCCATTGCTAGTGTGATGCAAATTGCAACATTGAAGGTGAATCTCACTTGCATGGAATGGATGTGTGGCAGTGTGGTGTGGGTGTGGCTTGTACTGCTATGCAGTGGAAGTGAAGGAGACAAGAGTCTCTTTATTCGACTGGTATGAGCTATTAGTATGGATTTAGGGATTTTTTTATATAAAAAAAAATTAATAGAAATAGGATCTGTCAATTTGATTTTTTTTTTCCTTGTTTTTGAAGGGCTAAAAATGGGCCAGGGATCTATATTTTTGTTATTGTTTGGGTTTAATTTTGTTGTTGGTTGGACTAATTTTTGTTATTGTTTGGGCTAAGGATCATACTAGTGGGGCCAAAAAGAATTTTCTTGGGCTGGATACTAGAATCTCATGTAAACATATATGGTATGTAAAAAAAAAAAAAAAAAAAAAAAAATTCTAGGGGTCCATGGCCCTTCATGGTCGATGAATAGCTCTGTCCCTGCACATCATCGCCCACCATTGTGGCCCATAGATGAAGCACCCACACCATTGTGGAAATAGTAGCATAGCCCTCCCTCCTCCATGAACACCTTTGCTTCAGCCGTGAAAGGTCACATTTCATCAAATGCCCATAAGAACCAAGTGCTACAAAGAGCATGTGGTCTTGAGTTTGAACCCCTACCTCTACTCTCTTTCTCATTTGAAAAGTTAAACTATCCTACTTGTTCAACCCCAATTTATTAAGATGGAGTCTAAGCCCACATGTTTGGGGGACGGGTGGTGGGTTAGAATATTGGTTGTCTTGGAAAGTGTGTTTAGGTTTTGTTTGATTAATTACCTTAACGCATATAAATATTATTTATATATTTGTGGGTGAGTACAATGATATGTTATTTTGCCTCTGATTTAATGCTAACTCATAACAGAAATCTAAGGCATTATTTATAAAAGAGGGGGATAACAACACATGGTTTTTTCATAGACTTTTTAACTCTCACAGATGGACCAATCATATGGGAGGTGTGGAGGTAGAGGGTAGTTTTTATGAGGGTGACTCAGATATTCAGGATTAGGTGTTGGAATTTTAAAAGAAGTTATATCGAGAGCTTGAATATTGGAGGCCTACTATTGATGGCTTAGAGTTTGCCTGTTTAGATGAAGCCGTGAGGCTATCACTAGAGAGGGAGTTTGAGGAGGAGATTCTTGCGGCACTTAAGGAGGTTGAGGGTGACAAAGCCCTTAGGCTTGATGGTTTTACTATGGCTTTCTTCTAAAAATGTTAGGGTGTACTTGAAGGGTATGTTATGACTTTTTTTTGTTGCAATTTTTCTTAAACATTGAGTCTTTGAATAGTCTCTCATAGCCACTTTTCTATGTTTGATCCCTAAGAAGACTAATGCAATCAATATTAAGGACTTCTGTCCTATTAGTCTTGTGGGTAGTCTATATAAGCTCTTGGCTAAGGTGCTGACACATAGACTCTGTAGTGTTCTGGATAAGCTCATATATGATTCCTATAATTCATTTGTTAGAGGGAGACTGATTCTTGATTTTGTTCTCATTGCAAATGAATATTTGGATGGTAGAGTGAAGCGTGGTATATGATCATGTGACTTGGAATGCTTTGTTTTACCTTATAGAGAGGATGAGTTTTGGGGAGAAGTGGGGGAGGTGGATGAAGGCCAGTATTTCTACAGTTAGGTTCTCAATTCTTGTTAATGGGTCTCCAATCGGGTTTTTTCGGTAGCTCTAGTGGCCTTCGTCAAGGGCCCCCCTGTCTCCACACTTATTCTTGTTGGTGATGGAGGTGTTGAGTAGGTTATTGAGGAGAATGGAGGAGAGCAGTTTTCTATGTGGATTCCAAAAGGGTTCCCATGTGCAAGGAGGTTTAAATATCTCTCATCTTCTTTTTGCCAATGTCACTATCTCTTATTTTGTGATGCTTCTAGGGAACAATTACTATATATTTGTTCATAGGCTTGAAAGTCAATGTTGGCAAGAGTGAGTTGTTCCAGTAGTAGAGGTATGGAATTTGTATGCTTTGGCTAGTGACTTATGTGGCAAAGTTGGGAGCTTGCCTATGTGAATTACTTGGGCATGCCTCTTGGGGCTCATTATAAGATGTCCTCAATATGGAGTCCTATTTTAGAAAAAATGGTGAGGAAGCTTTGGGTTGGAAACGTTTATATTTGTCAAAAGGTGGCTGACTTACTTTGCTAAAGAGCAGTTTATCGAGCCTTCCTACCTATCATTTATCCTTATTCATTATCCCTCAATTAGTAGCTACTAGATTAGAAAGGATTCGGAGGAATTTCCTTTGAGAGCTTTTGAGGAAGTTTTTAAATAGCATGGGATAAGTTTTGTGTACCAGTGGAGGTAGGGGGTTTAGGGATTCGGAGGATTGGGTTGCTTAATGAAGCGTTGCTTGAAAGTGGTTATGGCGGTTTGGGAAGGAAGTTAACTGTTAATGGTGTTAGGTTATAGCAACCAAATATGGTGTGGTTAGAGGGGGTTGGTGTACAAGAGTTGTTAGAGGACTCTAGATTGTGGTTTGTTGAAGAATATTAGGGCGGGCACAAAGAGTTTCTTTGGTCAGGTGGTGTATGCTGCGGGATAGGGTCAATGTATTTGGTTCTTGCATGATTTGTGGAGTGGGAATATTCCTCTTAAGGAGCTTAACCCCGATCTATTTGCTTGCTTTGTATCTAAAGAAGTTTGGATTTTTGAGTTGCTTATGCCTACATTAGAAGGGGGAAGTAGAAGCTGGAATCTTCAATTCTACCAAGCTTTTCATGGCTAGGAGTTTTTTTTTTTTTGGGGGGTGTGTGGGGTACTTTTTTTGAGCTTTTTTATTCTAATATTCCAAGGGGTGAAGGTGATGGTACTTTGACTTGGTAGTTGACTCGGAATGGTGTTTTTGATGTGTGCTCTTACTATAATTTTTAATCTGGTCCATTTATTGATTCTTTCCCTCGGAAGAGCATTTGATGTGTAAAGATACCTAAAATGATGTCTTTCTTTTTATGGACAACAACTTGGGGTGAGATTCTTACCATTGATAATCTTGTTATGAGGGGACTACCTCTAGTTAATTGGTGTTGCTTGTGTCGTGATGGGAAAACTGTGGACCATCTTTTGCTCCATTGTAAGTTTGCTTATGCTTTGTGGAGCGAAGTTCTTCTAATGTTTCCTTTGGGATCTAGTGGGTGATACCAAAAACAGTTGATTCTCTTCTTTTTGCATGGAGGAGTTGGTTGGGGAAACAATTTTCAAGTAATTGGAATATGGTACCAGTATGTATGATGTGGTTAATATGGCAGGAAAGCAATACGCATACTTTTGAAGATACTAAGACACCTTTAGATCTCTTGAAGTGTTTGCTTGTTGGGACTTTGTTTGAGTGGTCTTAAATCTGGGGTTTTATGCAATGTATTTCTATTTCTAATTTCCTACAATTTGTTAGAACTTCTTGATTTTTTTTTTGTGATTGTTTCAAGTATAGTGTGTTCATCATCGTGAACACGATGTAATTTTTTATTCAATAAAATTTCTATTACCTATAAGGGGAAAAAAAAAAAAAACAATAAACAATGGTTAAGTAATTAAATTTTCTATTTCCTTTACAACTTAAACTTTTTGGACAATTGGTATTATATGAATATGTAACTTTAATTATACTATATAAGGTATCATTTGTTCTCTCTGATTCACCTAATTGTCCTATAATGAGAAATAGCAAATGATGGGTTTACCTATGTAAAAAAACCTAAATAAGTAGTAGTTTTCTTATTTGTGGACGTGATAACTTTAGTGGTTCCATCAATACCATCTCTTCATGGCCATAGAGAACAAATATTTACTTTCCTAGTCTTTACATAATGGTCTTCATTTCCTTTTTGGTTATTTTAAAATTAAGGGTCCGGGTAACAGTTGCCTTTGACATTTGTTAATGGACTATTTTAGGAAATTTTTAATACCACTTTTATGGGAAATATAAAAAACTGTTAAAAAAGTTAGTTACTTTTTTCTTTTCCCGTAAAAAGTTTCTATAAATATTTCCTAAACTAATGCACTTAGGGTATTTGTTAACTTTTCCCTTAAAATAATAATCGATTGCCAAAAAAAGTAGTAATAATTCTTTAAACTTCCTATATTAGCCTTTGTCAACTATATTTATTACAAAAAATAATTGTTTTTTCACTTTTCAATGTAAAAGTAAGCGGTAATGTTGGAAGTTAAAAAATTGAGGTGGTTAGAAGCCTTTGAAAAGATCTTTAAAATTTGTGCATTTTCATGAGGAACCAGTGTTATGGAGAGTAATTCAAGATGGGAGAAGTACTCCCTTACTTTTTTTTGGTCTTTAAGGGTTTCGATTTTATTTTTGGAACTATCACTTATCTCACAATTGTAGGATGATAACCAACTGTTGATACTGATACGCAAATTGTTATTAGAAGTCAAGTGGACTCATGTTATGTTTATATTATTCAGGGTCTTATATGGTAAACTGGTCTCCAAGTTTGCAGACTGCAGTTTCAGATTTGGTAAGTTTTTGGTTTCATGTTGTTTACTTATTTTATTTATATCTCACTGTTCAAAATGTGCATTGAACCTTTTCCTTTTGTGTATAGGAAGTAGAATATTCTGAAGAATCTGGTACTCTTTATTATATCAAGTATCGTGTTGCTGAAGGTTCAAGGTAGTTACCAGACAATCTTTTCTAATCTTTTGTCGAAGATGTGTTCCTATTATATATGAAGCATGTACTTGCTGTTAAGTAAGCAATTTTTCATTCATGCATACTGTAGTTTTTTTAATATAATTTTTCTTACCTATCAAATATATTTATATCAATTATTTTTGGAGAGGTTCAACTATCAATTATTTGGGTTAAATTTACTGATATGAGAACTTTGTGTATGTAAAAGTCATGATAAGTAGGATTTCTTATGTATGAAAAGATTACACCTGCTTGAATTGTAAACACCAACATTTTGAAAACCTTTGAACTAGGAAATAGTGTTGGAAAGTTGATGACATGTAGGAAATGGTCTTCCTTTTGTGGACTTATGAATCTGCAGTTTATTAGGTTGATGGCTGATTGGTGTATTTCTTTTGTACATTTCATGTACTAAGTGATAAAGAATCTCAATATTTTATAATTATATTCTCAATAATAATCTCTCTTCTCACAACCCCCTCCCTCTTACCCCCCCCCCCCCCCCCCCACAAAAAAAAAAAGAAAAAAGAAAAAGAAAAAGAAAATAGTAAATAAAAGCAAATTCTTGATGTTGATAATCTTGAGATTTCGAAACTTGTTTATGTTTCCTTTGTCTTTTTGATAATTTAATCAATCCGTTAGAATAGATTATTATTAGAAGGTATAATTAATGTCATTTATATTTAGCACTTGAATCCTTTGGACATCTTTCAATATGCTCAGATAAACATTACCTTATATGGATTATTGTGCAATATTAATTCATGTATGCTATATTTGTTATACATCCTAAACAGTTCTTTGTCTCTGATGTATACTTCTTGTATACTTAGGTGACATTTTTTTCCTCATATTAAATATATCTTTCATTACTTATCAAAAAAAAAAAAATTGTTATACATCCTAAACAAGCTGTGTTTTATATGTTTGCACAGACTGTTTAGTAGAAGCTATGCTATGTATTCATATGTTAACTTTTATTTGTCTTTTAGGAGTGACTATTTGACAATAGCAACAACACGTCCTGAAACTTTATTTGGTGATGTAGCTATTGCAGTGCATCCAAAGGTAGGGTAATTTGCTAACTGTGCAAGCTCGCACTTTTAGTTTAAAGGAATGAGCCCAGTGCTTGGAATTTATGCTTTGTTTATATTATTGCCATCATGGTTTTAAATTGTCTACATTTAGGTGAAGAAAGTAAGATGTCATTAGTCTCGTTCATACTTATTCTGAATGTTATGACAACAAGGTTTAATTCAAATGGCACTTTCTCTACTTGGTGAATGGTGATGTCATGAGTTCAAAACCCATTGGATGTATGTGGTAATTACATTGATAGTTCATTTAGAAGGAAGTAGTTGAAAAGGACTGGGATTTCATTTTTTTGTTTAAAATAAAGTGACAATTCTTCTATTTATGAATTTACGGTTGAATTTAACCTTTATTAATCTGTGGATTTGAAATGATTTTGTGTAGATGTTATTTTAAATCTATAACATCATAAGTGCTTTTGTTAGAGAAAAATCCTCAAAACTCAAAGCCATCACATATATTCATTTAAAGCAATTTATACTATCAATTGTGCTTCAAACTTTGATTTTAAATCCTCAAATCCAAATGCAACAACCTAAAAGATTTTTGCAATTGTTCAGTATGTTGAATTCTGGTTATCTAGAAAGATGGGAATAATTTACAGTGCATTAGAAACAAATAAATTTTTGGAAGTAGCAATGAAATTACCAGAAAAAGTATGACTCTTATGGTCTTATTTCAATGGAATGTTGCAAATATGGTCTTAAAAATGACAATGAAATCACCATTGATTTTTTTTTTTTTATGTCAACCACCTTTTTTAATGTAATTTTTTTTTTCACTAGAAATAATATTTTTCATGCTTTTTCGTCTTTTTTATATGAACAAAAAGTTATATTTGAATGTGTATAATGTGTATACTTAAATTTCTTTGAATATGACATAATAGCAATAATTCGGAAATAAAATGCTAGACCCATTCTTTAGGAGTGTGTTCCACTGCAGTGGGAAAACGAAAATGTCTTTACAAATGACATCAGCAACTATGTTTGGAAAATTGACATTGACTCTAAGTCATGCACTCCCTATATTTCCTGCCCCCCCTTCTTTTTCTGGTACTTTTTCCATCCTATAGATAGTTTCACAAGACTTCTATATATGTTTACTTTTGCAGGATGATCGGTATTCTAAGTATGTAGGTATGATGGCAATTGTGCCTATGACATATGGCCGTCACATCCCTATCATCTCTGACAGGGTAAAAAGCATCTTGATGATATTTATTTAAGTATTCCATTTTTAGCTTGTTTTATTGGTGGTATGATGTTAAGTGCTCTTGGTGCTTAAAATTTCATTTGGTCTATGCACTGTACTGCAATAGTAGTTTTGAGGACAAATTTTGAAGCAGAACAATGGAATTGATAAATAATTAGATGCTTCATGGCATGGTTCTTGGGCCTTTGTTCCTTTTGACAATAAATTTCAACTTTTGTGGGAGTTTTTTTTGTCTACCAACGGTCCCTGACCTAGGTTTAGTCTGCTTTTAAGCTTTTTCTCCTTCTTATTGTTGTCAATACATTTGTCCACAATTGTTTGGTAGTGCTTTTCTTTAATTTAGTGTACAGTTGATGACTGTTTGCTGATGTTCACAATGTGTAAGAGTACTTAAACTTTTAAAGAAACAAATTGATGGTGAATGTTTAATTCTTATCGAGTAAGGCGTGCTCGATGCTCATCCTTTCATGGAGCAAGCTTGATTGACACTGGGCTGACTGGCCTAGGTGTTTGAAAATATTATTTTCCTCAAAAAAATTGTGAAATGTTTATCACACTAGATTTTGAACCTGTCCATGATTGGCTAGTTATTAAAATTTTAATTCATAAAAATAGCTTTTTTACTTGTTATCCAATTTTTAATGCATAAAATAGCTCAAGACCTTGACTATTGATGCCTACCTAGTCTCACAAGTCATAATTGCCTTTTGGGCCATGAGCCTTGTAGCTCAACTGGAACCTCCTGGTGTTTCCAATGGGGACGTCTAAGTTCAAATCCTTTCACCCCTAATTATTGCATTATCAAAAACAAGTCATAATTGCCTTTTGGGATCTTTTTTGGTTCCTAGAAAATGAATATGTTGTAAGTTTATCAAATTTTACAAAACAAATATATTTTTCTGAACTTTTTTTTTTTTATAATTGGCTCCTGATTAATTGATGAGGATCAGTGGCCAACTCCAATTTAGTTAGGATCGGATTAGTTGAGTTGATGTATTTTCTTAATTTTTTGATTTGTCATTTTAAAGCTTATTTCATATAATTCCTGGATTGTAATCCATCTTCTGGATTTATTTCTAAATCTGACAGCATGTTGACAAAGATTTTGGAACTGGTGTGTTGAAGATAAGCCCTGGACATGATCATAATGATTATCTTCTTGCTAGAAAGCTTGGTCTCCCAATACTTAACATAATGAACAAGGACGGGACACTTAACAAGGTTGCGGGATTGTACTGGTAAACTTTGCATTATTTTGTTATTGAACAGTATTTTGGAGAAACCTTTCTATATTGCACCTAATATATGGCATTGACACCTATGATAATAGTGGCCTTGATCGGTTTGAGGCCCGGAAGAAACTGTGGGCAGAACTGGAGGAGACAGGCTTAGCTGTAAAACAGGAAGCGCACACCCTGCGAGTTCCCAGATCTCAACGTGGTGGAGAAGTGAGATAATACTGTATTTCACTTTTTTGTTTTTGAGAATTTGATACAGGTAACAGTTAACTATTTCTTTGGGGATTTGCTCTCTCTCTCTCTCTCCTCCCCCCTTTCTTTTCTCCTAGATTATAGAGCCACTTGTAAGCAAGCAGTGGTTTGTTACAATGGAGCCCCTGGCTGAGAAAGCCCTTCGTGCAGTTGAAAGAGGAGAGTTAACCATCATTCCTGAAAGGTTTGAGAAGGTATATGGTTTTGTGTGTGTGTGTGGCTTCATATTGATTTGATTCACTTGCGATAGAAACTTCTTTTATTAATCTTGATTTTCTTCTTGGTGTCTTTTAGCTTTTGCCTTGCTGTAACTTCCAATTTGTGGAGCTTTTGCCTCGCTGTCTAATGCTTTTCCATTTGATTATGGTCTCTCTTAGTCATTCTTCACCCCCACCTTATGGATGGATTTTTCAACTCATTATATGAAAATATCTATATATTTTTATTATTATTTACCATAAGTATTTTAATGAGTAATGCTACATAGTACATACATAGCAATTTTCACAATGGAGGAGTTGGCAGGTCTTTTTTTGGTTCTCATTTTACTATCACTTTATCATCTGCCATTCACAACTTGCCACCTCGACAGTTATGAATTTTATGAAAATTGTTGTGACTCAAGACTTATGGTTCTTAAGGTTATAATATCATTAATTATCCTCAACCTGATCTACTTTGTATTGCAGATTTACAATCACTGGTTATCAAACATTAAGGACTGGTGTATAAGCAGACAACTCTGGTGGGGACACCGCATACCAGTTTGGTACATTGTGGGAAAAGACTGTGAAGAAGAATATATAGTTGCTAGGAGTGCTGATGAAGCTCTTGAGAAAGCTCGTGCGAAGTATGGAAACGATGTAGAAATCTATCAAGATCCAGATGTTCTTGACACTTGGTTTTCCAGGTCTATTTCTGAAAGATTAATAAGAATTCATGTCTTTTTCTTGTGCACACATTATACACTTTATAGTACAAATGATACCACTTAACTAAATAATCCATAAATTTTTTTCTCAATGTGTGATTAAATGTGCAGTTTTCCGATTTGTTGGAAGTTGGTTAAAGTATAGTTATAACTAGAAAAGATGAGATCTTAAAGAGCTGTACATAAACAAAACAAATAAGCTAAAAAGCTAAAAGAAAAAGTTTCTGGCAAACAAGCTCTCAATTTAATTGTGTTTACATGAATTTGGCATACTTCACGAGTGGCTTATGATTTGGAAATTGGAAAAAGTTGTTACTAACTGTTATGCAGTAAGAGACCATAATTTTTATGGTTTGAGCTATTATGTGTTTGTCTTTTATTTTATTTTATTTTTTTCGAGTTTTGATTCATCTTTTTCCTGTCTTGGCCTCGGATAATTTGACCGGGGGAAATGGTGAATATTAGACAAAATAATAGTTGCAATAAGTTATGTTCCATTGTGTCCTCTAGTTTACCTATGTATATTTTTTGTCTCTTTTTCCCTTGTCTATAGGGTTTGAGTTTTGTTTATTTAGTAAATTGGCATAGAGTACCCACCCCTATCTAGATGGGTGGGTTGGGGATTAAGAAGTTGGTGGTGTTTAATCAGGTGTCATTGGGAAGGTGGTTATGACGTTATGGGGTGGAAAAGGAGTCCTTATTAAAAATAGGGGTAAATTGCAAAGTACACCTCTAAAGTTTGGGGTTGCTTGGATTTTACCTCTTGAAGTTGGAAAAATTGGATTTTACACCTTGAAGTTTCCCTACATTAGCAAAAGCAGCCCCTCCATTAGTGACATGCTTATGTGGCCGTTAAGTGACACGCTAGTGTTTGACGTGTAATTTTTTGCCAAGTCAGGCTGCCACATGTTAATTGGCCCAATTGAATCGTGACACATGTATTTACCCATTACTTGTAATAAAATAACTTAAAAAAAATCTTTAAAAAGGCTTAAAATAAATATCTAAAATCTAAAAAATAATTAAAAAATTAAAATAAATCTTTAAAATCAAGAAAATTAAATCATATTAATTCATTGGGACAAACTTCAAAGCTCTAAGAAATAATAATTACATAAATCTGACTGTGTATCAGATGAATCAGGCACCAAATCATCAAACTTATACAAAAATCCCACAGAACCTTCCCCAATTCTAAAACATCCAATCCCTCTCTCTCTCTCTCAAACTTAAACCTCCATGGCAGAGAGCTTAGAGCTCTGCCTTTCACTGCTGCTCACAACGAACTGCCATTGACATTGTGGTGGTGGCTTTGAAATCAAACCCACTTTCTCTGTCCGTTGGATTGTTGTGCTCTAATGGGTCATGGTGGTTGATGGGTATTTGGTTTTTGTGTTCTGATGGGTCACGACGGTCAGTGGGTATGGGTTCTTTTGTGGTTTGATGGGTTACGATGGCAAGGGAGAGGATGGGTTTGCTGGGATTTTGTTGGTTTGGTTTGGTGGTTGGCTTGGGTTATCCTGCGAATGGGTTTGCTGTTTGGTGAGTGGGAGGTGCTCTTGTTAGGTGAGTGCTCTGGCAGTTGGGTTTGTTTCAATGGATTTGCTTTGATGGGCTGGTGGATTCGAAAGGTTTTTGGGTTTGATGGTGTACTGTGTTTCATGGTTTGGTTGAGTTCGGTTCAAACTGAATTGCTTTGATTGTTCAATTTGCCTGGGTTTGATTATTTTTGGGTTCGAAGTTTATGGTTTTGATTTTTTGGTTTCGAATTTGCTGGGGAAATCAGTTTGTTGCCGATTGAATTTAATGTGTTGATTTTTTTGGGTTTGTTCATCTTGTTCATGGTGTTGGATTTTTCTGGGTTAAACGGTTTTTGTGTTTATTTATTTATTTTTAGTTTATGCAATTTTAAATTTTTAGAGAATTTATTTAGATAGTTTTTTTAAATGATTTTTTCGATTTTAGATATTTATTTTAAGCTTTTTAAAGATTTTAAAGTTATTTTATTACAAGTAATGGGTAAATACATGTGTCACAATTCAATTGGGACAACTAACACGTGGCTGATTGACTTGGCAAAAAATATTACAAGCCAGACACCAGTGTGTCACTTAACGGTCATGTTGGTGAATCACTAATGGAGGGACTGCTTTTGCTAATGGAGGGAAAATTCAGGGAGTAAAATCTAAATTTTAAATTTCAGGGTGTAAAATCCAATCAACCCCACACTTTAGGGGCGTACTTTGCAATTTACCCTAACAACAAATATGGGAATTCTTTGGGAGGTTGATGCTCAAATGTTAGTAGGGGGTTGTATGGGGTGAGTACTTGGAAGCACTACGAGAATTTTATACATTATGAAGTTGGGGATGGCCTTAAAGAGTAAGATTTTGGCATGATCGATGGAGTGAAGACTACAGTTTCTGGTCAAAAATTTCTGGAGCTATCTGTGATGTGCCAAGATTGGGAGCTTGAATCTATGTCATTATTTTTAAATGAGTTGTATTTGGCTCACATCTTCCAGGGGTCTGACGATAAAGTGTTATGTTCTCTATCCAAGAGTTGTGGTTTTTGTATGAAGGATTTTTATATGGCTTTCAGGGAGAGGGGAGACTGATGATTTCCTTTGTGCAGTATTTGAAGCATTAAAGTTCTTCCTCAAGTAGCTCTTTTTGGATGGACAGCAACTTTAAACTGTGGGTCACCTTTTCTTACATTGTGACATTGCGGGTGATTTGTGGTCTTTTATTCTTTGTCTGTTCAGTGTGACATGGGTTATGCCTAGTTCGGTGTAGGATCTATTGGCCTGTTGGATTGGGAAGTTTGGTAAGCATGACTGGGAAAAGGTTTGGAAGTCATTAACATTATGTTTGATGTGGATCATTTGGTGGGAAAGGAATGCACATGTATTTGATGATTGGGCACTCTTGACACGAAAAATGAAGCTCCGTTAGGCCAAAGATTTTACTTCAACACCTAACCTTGCACAGTTTTTAGATCAGCTGAATTTTCATTCTTGACATTCTTTTATTTTTATTTCTTTCCCCGTATTCTATCAATCTGCCATGCTTGTATTTTTTTTCTCATATTTATTTTTCAATAATTTCATCACTTATTTAAAAAGGTTCTATTATGTCCTTCCTGTTTATGGAAACCTTGATTTTATTTGTCTCAAACACTGGTTTCTGCTGCCTCACACTCACTTGTTATCAAATTTATGCTGCAATGAAAATTATTGCATGGTCTGTCTTCTTTGAAGAACTCTAAATGTTATTATGAAAACCAAGCTTATGTATTAAATTTTTTTTAAAAATAAGAAAAGAGAGTGAAATTTGACCAATTTTCTTAGATTAAAAAATGTTAAAGAAAGCATGGATTTGTTTTATATATTATGTCTCAGATTACGGATTTCATCTTCCAACCAAACTTTTGGATAAAAAGTATTGCTGAAAATTAATTTTTGATCAATTTTTTTATTTTAAAAGATTATAAAACAAATGAACATTGGATCTTTATTTATTCATGTACTTATTTACTTTTCAAGTCTTAAAATAGGACTTCCATGACTTCAGCAAAATTTTAATTTTGATCTGCTAGGTAATATTGATTATCAATGTGCTTTCAATGATTGTGTAGCTGCAAATTTCTAATCAATGAGTTAGTTATGATATGCCATTGATAGTTTGTCTGAATACCAGCTGGTTAATATGTCTTGCTATTGAGTTCTAGCTCAAATGACATCTCCTCCTCTTGTAAGAGCATGGTGGAGGGTAAGATGGTGGGTTCGATCCCCATTAAGTGCATGTGTAATTGCTGCCAAATAAATGTCTTATTCAAATTTTATATGGCTTAAAAGTGATCTTTTTGACAAAATATTCAAATTATAAGTTTCATTCAGTGGTTTAACAGGATTTTGCATTAAAAGTTTGCATTTATAGGTCATTTTATGTTTTTTTTTTTTTTTTTGAATGATTGTATTAATTGCTATTTTAAGAAATAATCCAGATTCAGTAGCTGCTTAGATGATTTGATATTTGATTGTATTACTTGATTTCTTAGTTCATGAATTTAGAATTTTGAAAATGAAGCATCCTTTTTATTTGTCTTATAGTTTTATCAAATCTCAGCTCTTGATGTTCTACTTTGTGGTTCCACACATGAACACTTTGTCCCTGGTTGTTCACATATTAGCTCTTTTGTTATCTGTAAATGATATGTACTTACATTCATACACACATATACATACATACATACATACATACATACATACATACATACGTAAACATTCTTTTGAATAAGCTTTTTCTTACTCCTATGTTCAGTGCACTATGGCCTTTTAGTACTCTTGGATGGCCAGATGTTTCAGAAGAGGATTTTAGACGGTTTTATCCAACAACAATGCTTGAAACTGGGTAATGTGTTTCCCTAGCTAGCTTCTCCTGCCCTATTGATCTCTCTCTCTCTCTCTCTCTCTATATATATACATATATATATATATTATCAGATGCAGCAATGCCAGATGTGAAACCTGGGGCTGCTGTCTGAGGAATATTTAGTGATGGTAACTTAATCTGATTAGTAGGCGCCTGTCATCTGCTAGGTGCCATTTATGCTGCTAATGAACTACAAATTTCTTTTTGTTGCTGATGAACTACAAATTGCTAACTTTATTTTGTGTTTTTGAGTCCATGAATAAAGTTTTACTATCTTTTTTGAAAGATTGCAGAAGTTGATACTGCTTTCATATATGGACAGGCATGACATACTGTTTTTTTGGGTGGCAAGGATGGTCATGATGGGAATTGAGTTCACGGGGACCGTTCCATTTTCATATGTTTATCTACATGGACTCATCCGAGACTCACAAGTGAGTTTAGTGCATAGGTGAACCTTTTGCTTTGACATTGGTATTATATTTACCAATTGCAGTGCTCAATGTGTTGTCTTTCTAGACCTCTCTCAAAGTTCAGCATACTATTTCTTTATTTGTTTTAGGTATTTTTGGTATTTGTCTCTATAAATTTCACTTTTTAAGCAGTGAAGTCCTATGCAACTTGAGCAATGAAGTCTTGTCCAATTTGATAATGGTGTCATGTAATTTGATGTTGTGATAGATGTTGAGACAAACCAAGCCATCAATATAGGCATTGTAAGTCTATTGGACAAAACGACTATATTGCTCTAAATTAAACTTCCAAATATAGAACTGAAATTTTTAAATCTAGGGAGCAAAGTTGAGCCAACTTTTCTTATCAAAAAAGGAAAAAGAAAAAAAAGGTTGAGCCAACTTTATTTTGGAGGGTTCTGTCTGATTTGCTGTAGGAAGTTGAGATTTAGCCGTAGAACTTTTGTGATAGAAGAGTTTTAGATTAAAAGTGGTCTAGTGATGAAGTGTTTTTGGATGTGAGAAATGACTAAATGAGACATAATAAAAGTTTTTTGTATTTTCAACTTTGAACCCAATTAGTTTAATTAATGGCCAATGTTTATTTAGTTAATAATAATAATGATAATAATAATTATTATTATTTAGTTGTTGTTATTATTATTATTGTTGTTGTTGTTGTTGTTGTTATTATGATGATGATGATGGAATGGATTGAGGTGAGGGCAAGCTAAAGAAAATAGATCCTTCCTTTTATGATTGCTTCTTTGTGTCACTTTATTTTCATTAACATGGTATAAGAGCAGGAGAGTTGAATTGACCAAATACATTTTTTTAAATTTTATTTATTTATATATTTTATATACCTCCCTTTTTTTTAATTCATTTTTTTTATTTGCTGATTTTTTTTTTTTGAACTACTTTGCCGGGTTGTTTCTAGGTAAACTTTTGTTTTGTTTAATGTTGGGAGGTGCATGAAGATGATAGAAAGGCTTGTCATCTTCATCACCATTGTTGTCGTTGCAATTTGGTAGTGAAATGGCAGAAAAATGTTAGTGGCTATGGTGGTGGTTGTTTCTTGACGTTACAAATTTTCATAGTTGATTGGTGTCCTCTATACTCTGTATTGATTTCTGGTAGATTCGAGGAGGTTCTTAGTGGTTTCGGTCTATTCCAGTCAATTTTGACTTTTCTGGTCGTCTGTACAGTGTCAGTGATTCTTGGTGAGAATGGGTTCATTAGTTTTTCGATTGTTGGTGACCAATTTTTGCACTAGTAGGGTGGTTGTAGGATGTTTGTGAGATTCTTTGGCATTATTGTTTGTCAAAGTTGACCCTTGTTTGGTTCTTACTGTTGGTCAGTCCCTGTCCTGGATATGGATAAACTGTGTCTTGTTTGGTTGTCTTGTGGTGTTTGGCATTGGTTTGAGCACGGGCTCGTTATTTGATCGCCTTTTATCTGAAAAGTGAACATCCTGTGCCTCTGTGAGTGATACCACTGATTTTGATTGCTTCACTACTACTTCCTCAGTTGTCCCTGCAAGTCTGTGAGACCAAGAGGATAGTTTGATCATTACTCTTATGCTATCCGGTTGAGAACCTAACATTGGGATTGCTCTAATGCACCTTCAGTCTGCAATGGCTATCTGATATCTGTTGTAGCCGCACATTTATTCTTGATCAGAAAATGTTGCTTGTATGGTATACATAAGCAATATTTCAATCTTGAGCAAGGTAGCCAAAGTTTGGCAGAATATTACTCTCAATTCACGTGTGTACTCAATGAGAGAAATATGTATTAACCAGTTATGACTGTTACTACGCATATTCAAAGGGAGGCAAACACTTTGGAAACTAGGAACCTTAAAAGTGCACGCATTGCGGCAGCAACAATCATACAGTGGACCATTATTGAGATATAATGGCAAACCCTCTGAGTTGGACAATTGGGCCTTCTCCTAGGATGACTACACCGTAGCATCAGGACATCTGCCACCCAGTAAACAAGGATGAACTCTACACCAAAGGATGGGTATGTTCAATTTCCAGCCCATCATTAGCAAGTAGCTTCCTCCCTTCCTCCTTCATAACCACTCTAGCCCAATTAACTACATCTCCTGAACATATGATTGGTGTGTTCACTCATTTCTCTGATTATTATCCTGTCTCATCACCTCAGAGTGTTACTTTAGCCAACGGTTCATTAGCCACTCTCTAGGGCTTTAGAATCACTCATCTAAGTTCCTGATATTGAGTTTTTCACATTATCGGTTTCCCTTTAATTTGTTGGCAATTAGTAAATTCACCAAATAACTTAGGTGTTGTGTTAGTTTTTATCCTTCTATCTGTAATTTTCAGGATCTTAAGACAAAGTGGATGATTGGTATGGTAAGGGGCATGAAACTGGAGGTCTCTATTAGCTGGATTTTGCACCTTTCTCTCCTCAACAAGCACTTCAATATTCACTATATTCTTTCTAGTGGCATTGTCAACTTGATCATCCATCTATATCCACTTTGAAATGTCAATTTGATGGAAATCTAGATCAAATAATTGAGAACTTGAACTAGAATTGCCTTAGAATTAAGAATCAAAGCTGGAATTACAGAAGAAAACTGGAGAAACAGAGTTTCTGTCCAGGTCTGAAACAAAGTTAAATCTACATATAAAAAAAACTGATTCTACTCTTACATAACAAGCCTATTTATAATCTTTAACTACTAGGAAATAAACTAGGTAATAGTCACATCTAGGCAGGCTATCACAGCATAAGTCAAAGCTGAAATTAATGAGAATATATGGCAGATTTGAGAAGTCAAAATAAGGGGCTGGCTGGCTGCCCTAAACAGTGGTTGTTTAGGGCTGTTTTGGGGCTGTAATAGCAGATACAGGACCTCTTGGTTGCTGTCCAACACCAGAAGTTTCTCCTCTCCCATTTGTACTTGAATTCCCAACCTTATATTGGTTAAAAATCCCGACCATACCTGGAACCCCACTGTCCAGATCTCAAAGCAGGACTAGTTTGTTGTTTCTCCACCAATAAAGCCCGGTTGTAGGCTTCCGGCATGTTCCACAATGATTAAAGGCTAAGGACATCTTGGATGGATGGCTTCAATCCACTAAAGTACCTTGCAACCATTTGTTCTCCACTTTCATTTAAATCTACCCTTACTACAAGATGGTGAAATGCCTCCGTATACTTCTCAACACTACCTTCTTGCCTAAGGTTGTGTAGGTCTTTGTAGAGTGCTTGGGTGTAGTTGGAAGGAAGAAATTGCTCACGGAGCTTTTTCTTCATCTTCTCCCAATTCTTGATCTTGACTTTACCAATTCGTTGGCGATAAATTTGTAATTGTTCCCACCAAGCGGAAGATCTCCCTTAAGGCGAATAGTGACTAGCTTCACTTTCTTTTCATCCATAACCTCATAATAATGAAACATCCTCTCAACGGTGTTAAGCCAATACACAAAATCTTCTAGTTTGAGACTCCCTTGAAATTCTAGAATTTCAACCTTGAAGTTGTAGTCTAGCCTTGGCTCATTTCTTTCCACACAAGGGCTTTCCCTTGGAGGAACTCCAAAAGGATTCTCAAAATGAGAATGAGAGTCATCAGACTCATCAGTAGCCTCATGAGGAGGCTGCAAACGTTGCACCACCTCCGTAAGTGACTCAACTTGTCTCCTTGATTCTGCAATCTCATATCCTTTCTCTATATTTTGATTCCATCCACCATTCCTGTTCACCAGAGGGTTGGCTTTAACTCCTTTCCCAACTTCCATTTGATTTCCCCTTTTTCCACCTCTCTTTCCTCTCCTTTGGGCCATTAGAAGCTTCAAAATTTTTTTAAAATTACAAATGGCAGCAACAACACAAGTGATCAAATCTGTGATATTTTGTAGCTGCAACAGCATCACAATACAGATTTGATTGGTACAAGGAACCTAGATCTGATTCTAGGATCTAGAATGGAGAGAGCAAAATAAAAAAAAATAAAAAAATAACACAAGGAAATCTAGGGTTCAAATGATCAAATCAGTAGGGAAAAAGAGGACCAGATCTGTGCTCTGATACCAAATGATGGAAGTCAAGATCAAATAACTGAGAACTTGCTAGAATTGCCTTAGAATTAAGAATCAAAGTTGGAATTACAAAGAAAAACAGGAGAAACAGAGTTTTTGTCCATGCCTGAAACTAAGTTAAATTTACATTTAAAAAGAAAAAAAAAAAAAAACTGATTCTACTTTTACATACGAAGCCTATTTATAATCTTTAACTACTAGGAAATAAACTAGCTAATAGTTACATCTAGCCAAGCTAACCCCTTTGGATTAGTACTCTTCGATGTTTGTGTCTTATCCATGTTATGTTATGTCAAATTATGTTCATTACTTTGTTACCTTTGTTGATGACTACTGACAAATGACTTGGTTATTCTTAATAAAACTCGCTCTGAAATCAAATTCTGTTTGGCCAGAAATTCATATCTTATGATCTGACAATGTGAAAATCAAAATTCAGTTTGGCCAGAAATTCATATCTTACGATCTGACAATGTGAAAATATGTCTCAAAATCATCCTTTCCCTCTTATATTTTTGACAAACGCATTGTACACCAGACCACTTGTCACTTTGCTAACTTTGTTGATGACTATTGCTGAATGACTTGGTTATTCTTAATAAAAACTCTCTCTGAACTCAAAATTCAGTTTGACTTTAGAGATATAAAGTTTGTGCACCTATAGCCAATGGTGGTTTAGGTATAAGGAAACTTACTACTTTCAATAAGGCCTTATTGGAGAAATGGCTGTGGCGGTTTGGGAAAGAGGAGAATCGGCTATGGAGGAGGGTGGTAGCTTCAAAGTTTGGGGAAGAGTGGGGGGATGGATTTCTAAGCTAGGTAGGGGAGTTCATGAGTGTGGTTTGTGGAGAGGTATTTATATGGGCTGGGAGGATTTTAGCAAAAATGCACAGTTTGTTGTTAGGTTGGGGAATAGAGTGAGATTTTGGCAAGATGGGTGGTATGGGGATCAACCTTTCCAATTGGCTTTCCTGAGGCTATATGGTATTGCTATTGACAATGAGTCCTCTGTAGAAGCTTCTTTGTCAAGGCAGGGGGCAGAGGGTAGAAGAACTTCGGATGTTCGTTTTATTCGAGAATTTAATGATTGAGAGACGTATGAAGGGCTGCATTTTCTTTGTATCTTGGAAGCCAATACTCATTCAATGGATGTTGGAGACTGGTTGAGATGGAAGTTGAAGCCTAATGGGGATTTTGACATCCGGTCGTGTTATTACAAGTTGCGGAATTCTCCCTCAGTTGTCTTTCCTTGGAAAGGTATATGGAGTGTTAAGGCCCCTATGCGTGTTTCTTTCTTCATTTGGCGTGTAGCTTGGAATAAGATTCTAACAGGTGATAACTTGAGATTGAGGGTCTTAGATTTTGTGGACTGGTGCATTATGTGTCGACACTGTGAGGAGACGGTGGACCACTTACTTCTTCATTGCGAGATAGCTTATTGGTTGTGTTTTGTTTTTATAACTTTTGGAATGTCGTGGGTCATACCTAGATCGATTCCAAATTTTCTTTTTGGCTAGTGGAATTGGTTGGGGAAGCATTTGTCTCAGATCTGAAATTTAGTTCTGTTGTACATACTATGGCGTCTTTGGAAGGAACAGAATCGGCAGACTTTTGAGAATTTGGATAGTTCCGGTGATTAAATGCTTGCTTCTTTTAGTGGAACTCTCTTTTATTGGTCTCGGGCTTGGGGACTCACGACTATTGATTCTCTCCTTTCTTTTCTTAGCTCTCTATCTCTTTTGTAATTAATCTGTTGCTTGGTTTTCTTCTATGTATTTTCTCTGTCTTTTTCTTGTAATTTTCTGGTTTGCTCTGTGCTTTTCATGCATAGGGTAGCCTTTTGTATATATTATTCTTACTTATCAAAAAAAAAAAAAAAAAAAATTCAGTTTGGCCTGAAATTCATATCTTACGATTTGACAATGTGAAAATGTCCAAAAGTCATCCTTTCCCTCTTATATGTTTGACAAAGGAATTGTACACCAGACCACTTATATGTTTGACAAAGGAATTGTACACCAGACCACTTGTCCTCACACCACAACAGATTGGTGTTACTGAGCACAAAAAGAAACAGCTTCTTAATGTGGCTCAAGCCCTCTTGTTTAAACGAACATGCCTAAATGGTTCTGGAGTGATGCCGTATTGACTACATGTTACCTTATCAACAAGATGCCATCCACTGTTCTTGATGGAGCATCCCCTCACTCTATCCTATTTCCTTCTTCTTCATACTTCCATTCACCTCCTAGAGTTTTTGTATATGTTTGTTACAATCACAATTTTGTTCAAGGATTTGACAAACTTGGTCTTCTCTCTGTGTATTTCTTGGTTATTCATTGACGACTCTTGATGTCCCTTGTGGCCAATCTTGATTTTCTTCTCTATCAGTTGGATGCCAAGAACGCATTTCTCCATGGTGACCCACCTGAGGAAGTATATATGGGCAACCACATGGATTGGTTGCTTAAGGAGTATTAGGGTAGTGTCTACAAGCTAAAGAAAACATTATATGGTCTCAAATGGTCACCAAGAGCATGTTTTGGAAAATTTTCTAAAGTTGTCATGGAATTAGGTTTCCACGAATAATTGGGTTTTCAATTTACATATTAATATTGAATGCATACTATTTGTTGTCTATATGAATGACAGTAATTATTGGGGATGATTTTGAAGGCATTACCAAATTGAGACAATTCTTACAACAACTCTTTCAAATCTTAACCAATTCTGTTAAGGATAAAGTTTAGCTACAAAATTAGTTGTAACCTTAGGCTACAAACTTACTTAATATCTTTTTATTGCAGGTGAATTTTGACAAATCTACCATTGGATTATATCTTTTTATATCGTCCATATTTGCAAAATTTCAATAAAACTAAAGATCAATAACTATGTCATCAATAAATTTTTTAAATTGCAAGTTTTTTATAAATTAAAATTATGCACAAAATATAATTTTATAAATCATATAGTAAATAATATTAGATTGACACAAAATTTAATATGTGTATTAAGAGCATAAAGAATATGCAATTCAACAGTTAGATTTTCAAAATATGTTGTAATATTTATTTTACTGAGCGAGTTTATAGCTTTAAGCTACAACCAATTTTGTAACTAAATTTTGTCCTTTTGTTAATTAGTTGGGAAGCTTAATTATCTCATACGTAGTTAGTGTGTTGAGTCAATTCTTAGGAGCTCCAAGAATCTCACATTGGGATGCACGGTACCTAAATAGAGCTCTAGGACAAGGCAGATTGTTGAAAAAGCATTCATCTTAAGGTAGATGGCTTTGTTGATGCTGACTAGACAAGATCACTTTCAAATAGAAGGTTCGCCACGGGGTATTACACCTTAGGAGCAAACCTCATAGCATGGAAAAGTAGGAAGCATAATAGAGTTTTCCTGGTCGAGTGCAAAAGCAAAATACAAAGCAATGTCACATATTACTAGTGAGCTACCTTGGATACAACGCTTCATTTGGGAGTTAGGCTTCTCAGTACCTACTTTTATTCCACTATCCTATGATAGATATGCATGTTGCTTCCAACCCCATGTTCCATGAAAGGAACAAGTACATTGAAGTAGACTACCATTTCGTTTCTCATACTGAGTGGAGAAATAGCTACACCATTTGTGAGATTTGAGGACCAACTTGTTGATGTCTTTACAAAGTCTTTATGTAGAGTCGAGAAGAGTATTTGTTCCAAGCTAGGTTTACATGACCTATGTTAGCTTCAAGAGGGAGTGTTAGTGAGAGTTGTATCATTCTAGAAAGATATTGTGATGCCCCAGTTTTGATTGGATATTGATTAAGTCTGTGTTTTGTGGGTGTTTGATTAGTCCCACATCAGGCATATAATGGGTTGATTTTGGATTTATTAACAACTACAAGGAGTCTCAATTGTGATAGACTAGTCTTGGGGGGTATAGTGCATATGTGGCTAGCGCTTTTCCTTTCGTATTGGGTTTAGACTGCCTTCTTTCAATATTTTCTTCCCGACTCCCCACACCCAAAAAAAAAAAAAAAAATACTTAAAATGCCAAAAATGAAAAAGTTCACAATACTTTTGTGTAAGTTTGATAGCTTTTGCAGCAATATGTTTGCAATGAAGTACAAAATACACTGAAATGGAATTGTATGCTCTCTTTTGACAAGATCAATTTTGTTCTCATTAGGTGTTTAGGACACCTTTTTTTTCCTTGGCTTATCCAAAAAAAAAAAAAAATCTTTCTAGTGTGGCTATATAGTTTACCATTGCCCTATATATTAATCTGTCTTTGTACTTCTAATAAATCTTTTCAGGGGCGTAAAATGTCAAAAACACTGGGTAATGTTATAGATCCAATTGATACTATCAAGGATTTTGGCACTGATGCTTTACGTTTCACACTTGCCTTAGGAACTCCTGGCCAGGTTTGTTTGTTAAAATTCCTTTAAATGCTGCATTGTTTCAATATTTTAACAGACTATATGGGCTTATGAAAATTTACCTTATCAACTGACTTATATCCATTTCTTGCAGGACCTTAATTTATCCACTGAGAGGTTGACCGCCAACAAGGCCTTCACCAACAAATTGTGGAATGCCGGCAACTTTTTGTTGCAGAATTTACCTACTCGGAATGATGCATCTGCTTGGAAAAATATATTGGCTTATAAGGTTTGTTCATTTTTATTCTCTTTTGATGAGGTCAATGAAATAATACTATGATGCTAGGAAAAAACCTATATTTTATAGAACATTCTTTGTTTAACCAGAGAGGAAAGATTAATTAAGTACAGAGAAAGAATACAACAACAATTATGATTGGAAATTGTTAGAATTATGGTTAAGTGATTAAATTCACCATTTCCTAACAATTTAAGCTTTTGGGAAAATTGGAATTTATCATGGTATTAGAGTAGGAGGTCTTGAGTTTGATCCTTGTCTCCACTCTACCTCCTATTTAAAATGTTAAAAATCTCATGTGTTAGGCCCCACTTTTTAAGGGGGAGTTCGGGTCCACACGTGAGGGAGAGAGTGTTAGAATTATGGTTAAATGATTAAATTTATCATTTCCTTACAGTTTAAGTTTTTTGGACAATTGGTAATATTAAAAATTACAAAGATCAAGCTACACAAATAATTTTGAAAAAGAATAATATTCTGTTGTTGTCATCCAGTCATATACACATCTTAGGAGTTAGGAATAAGAGTTTCAGGTATACAACTGATCTTTCACACACTTTTAAGATCCAACTTTTTCTTTTTCTCCAAATGCATCACAGGAGACAACAAGGGTGTATTTGAAATGCCTATCCTTTGAGATCTACCAACTGACCTTGCCAACTAGATAACAGATCAATCACGCTATGACATGTGACCCACTGATTTCGGAAAAGACTTAAAACAATAGTCCCCAACTCTCTAGTGATATCACAACAAATAAGATTACAACCAGCCACTCCAAAATCACAATCTCCTACACAGGCTAAAAGGGCTGAAAAACAAGTGAAACTTCAACAAAGAAACAACACTCCATAACATTAATCCAAGGAGGACAAGCCTCTCAAATTCACAAAGAAATTTTTTTTTCACAAATCTACAAATAACCATCAAACTAATCTTCCTTGGTCTGATTTAGCCCTTATGGGACTAGGCCCAACCAACAAAACAAGTAAAAAAGCTCCAAAATCACACATCGAAAAAAATATGCCGATAAACCCAAAAGCCATTGGAAAATATAGATAAGGTGATCCTTTGTCTCCTTTGCTCTTCGTCATTGTCATGGATACAGTGGGTAAAATGTTGGATAAGGCTGTCAATGAAGGCCATATATCAGGCTTCAGGGTGGGCAATCTAGAAGGAAGTTCTTTAGTAAAGTCTCATCTCTTTGCTAACGATACTATGATTTTCTATGACTCTGATGTTGATCAACTTTTGCTACTACGTATGGTGCTCATCTGGTTAAAGGCAGTTTCAGGTTTAAAAATTAATCGGGGCAAGTCTGAGTTGGTTCCTATGGCAGTGGTTCTGAACATTAAGCTTTTGGTGGATGCACTAGGATGCAAGTAGGGTGGGTCTTCCTTTGGGTGCTAATTTCAAAGAAAGGACACATGGAATCCAATTTTAGAGGAGGAAAGGATATTTGCAGGATGGAAATGTTTATATTTATCTAAGGGAGGAAGAGTCACTTATATTAAGAGTGCTCTTTCGAGCTTGCCTACCTACCTTCTCTCTTTATTTCCTATTCCCATAGATGTGGCTTATCGTATTGAAAAACTCTTAACGGAAATTTTTATGGGGTGGTATGGGGGAAGAGACTAAACCTCATCTAGTTAAATGGGCAGATGTTTGTACTCCTCTTTCTTCGGGTGGTTTGGGTATTAGAAGATTATTTACCCCAATATACTTCTTGTATTCTTGGGTGACTCGTTTCTTGATTTACATAATTTCAGTACTTACATAAAAAAAGACCATTCACTCTAAATGGCTCCTAAAAATTTCACAAAAATTACCTTATTTACTTTGAGAGAGAGGCAAGTAAACCATATGATCGCCAGTCCAAGCTGTCTGTACCAGCCCCAATGTCAACATGGTGTCATGCTGAGGTCAGTGGACAGATGCTGATGTCAGCACCCTCTATCATCCCAGGATCAATTTGATGGGTACTAGGGCTGGATCAGGGTGCTCTGATGCCAAGTTGAGTTGTAGAATATGAAAATTAGGGTTAACAGAGAAAAAAGGGAAGAGGAGATTAGGGAGAGACAGAAAAGTAAGGTTTAGGGCATAGTTAGTCAAGCCCACACCTAGCATCTCTATATATTAAGAGAATTCAGAAAATTAGTTATTGCCCTTTTCACTTCCAAAAATACCCATAATTTAATTAATTTATCCTTATTCCTGAAAATAAGAAATGAGGTTAAAACCGTAAATAGACAAAAGTTAAAAGAAAAAAGACTATTGGTTATTAACTTCCCACTAGATAGTCAACATTAACTTCCCACTACCCACATTCAAAAAAAAAAGAAAATAACTACCCCTACCAAAAAAAAAAGGAAAAACTATCCCATGTTTCTTTTTTAAACTTTTAAATTATAATTTTTTTTTTTATTTTGGATGTATTACATTATCAATTTGGATTTGGATAAACACGCAAAAGCTTCTAATTAAAATAGGAATCCTATTCTCTTAAAAAAAAAAAATCCTATCTATTTTTTCAAATTGTGATGAAGGAAAAATTATGATACTAAACCCCAACAAAAAAAGAGAGCCTCATTGCACGCACAAAGTGGTGATGAGGCTAGTATATTTATATTAAAGCAATTTAGCAAGATTGCAAAAATATACTTTAAGCAATATAAATAAAAAAGTGGATAGAGAAAGTAACAACAATAACTCAACAGGGCTGATCAAGATTAGCAATAGAACATTGCATGTGAGCCGCTAAACACTACTTAAAATGCTCAATATGATACAGTTCTGAAAAAGCCTCTAATAGAACCTGATCTCCACACCATAAGTCATGCCAAAATTTGAGAGCTAGTGCCCTTATCCACCTCAAATCTACAAAGGAAGGAGGTGCCTCTTGAGGTAGAGGTCATTGGCATGTTGCCTTAATGTCGAAGACTGTAATTATACCATGTTTAATTTGATTAGGAATTTGATAAGAATACCTCTGATGTGAGGATCCTTTAAGACTGGTTTATTCTATCCAGAAAACCCTTGTACATGATAAACTTGAATTATCTCATATATTCTACTTTAAGACATTCAATAATGTTATGTCAAAAATTAAATAAAATTGGGATAAAAAATAGATAACAATAGTTCACATAAACTCAAATGAAAAAAATTAAATTAAGACAAAGGGTAATAAATTGGGGATTGTATAAGATAAGAAAAACTATATTTTTTTAGTCAAATGGTACTAAATTGAGGGTATGATTGTCACTTATATTATAAATTTTCATAGCCTTTAGAATGTAGACACCCACCTTTTTTTTGAGGGAATCCACTTTACCATAGAATTGAGGTTTGGTAGCATTTTGAGCTACAACCAAACAAGGGAAGGTTTAAAATCTATTAGGTTCACGGGAATCTTGAAAGATGACATGAGGACTAGGAGTTGCAGTGCTTAGATAATTTCTATGAGATGTTATTTTCCATCCAAATTAGTTTGTGTATGAAAGACAAGGTGATTTGAAAATTAAGAAAAATGGGTGTTTCAGTGTTTGCCTTGTATTATTAGGCTCTAAGAGGGAATTCTGTTTCCGAATTCCCTTGGCAGGCAATATGGAGGGTAAGGCTCCTTTGAGTGTGGCTTTCTATGTGTGGACGGCTACTCAGTACTTACCATGGAAAATCTCTAGAAATGAGGTATGGTGGTTGTTAACTGATGTGCAATGTGAAATGGCATGCAGAGCATGTTGATCATTTGCTTTTGCATTCCCCAATAGTGAGGGTCATGGAATTTCACGTGTGGTTTTTGGAGTAAAGTTGGGAATGCTTGAAGCATTGATGGGAGAACTACAAAGCTGGGGTTGAAACCTATTTCACTCATAAAGAGGGTTTCAGATGTGGCAGATTTGGAAGGAGAGAAATCAGAGAACTTTTGAAAGGCTAGAGTTAAATATTGAGAGGTTTAAGTCCCAATATGCAGGCACTCGTTTCTATTGTATGTCTTTGGATGGAGTCAACCTTGGGATATGTAATTCTATGGACTCTTTGTACCCTTAAATGGACGGGACAATAAGGGTGATACAGCCAGTATTCTCCATTTGTTTCCATTCTTCAGTCTTAATACAATTGATTGTACTTATTACTCCCTCCATCCTATTTTTTTTGGCTTATTTAGAAAATCCAACTTGTTATGGAAACATCATGTAATGCATTTGAGGAAACTTATCCAAAAAAAAAAAAAAACATTTGACTATGAAATTTACTTAATTTTGAAAGTTGAGTGACTAAATTGGCACAATTAATAGTTGATGGACTAAATTGACATAATTAATAGTTTGAAGACCAAGTTGAACATTAATACTCTGTTGTTGGACGACCAGATTAGTACTATAACCAAAAAAAACCATAAATGTGAAGATAAATATTTGCAATTACTCATAGCCATCATGTCATCAAGTATATATATATATATATATTATTTATTAACTTAAGATTAGGGTTTTTCATTTCGTTCTAGATGTAGTAAGAGCACCTATAAGGTAGGAAATATATATTTTGTATATTTAAATTTTTTTTTTTTGTCAGTTTGACAGTGAGGAGTCTCTAATTGGGATACCTTTACCAGAACGTTGGGTGGTAAGACAACTGTGAAAATTTGTTTTCTGTATTGCCAATTCAATATATCTCCTTTAGTTACCATTTTTCTTTCTCCTAATTCCAGGTCTCGAAACTTCATTTGCTTATTGACATGACCACCGCAAGTTATGATAAATTTTTCTTTGGAGATGTTGGAAGAGAAACATATGATTTCTTTTGGGGTGATTTTGCTGATTGGTAAGTCAGATAATAATAATAATAATTAAGATTTTATCAGAAAATAAATCTTTATATTTTATCCATATTCAATTATATTTTAGAGAATAGTCACTTAGGGCCTGTTTGGATTGAGCATCATCCATAACTCATAACTCAAACTCAGTTCCCATAACTCATATCACTATCTCTGTTTTTTCACTCACTCAAATTAAAACTTGTTTACTTTCATTCTTGGTCCCTATAACTCAAAATATTAGAAAAAGTGGTGGGACTCATTTACTGTGCTGGGTCAGAACAGTCCCTTTTCTATCTTCCTTCTCTTTCATTTTTTTTCATTTCACGCCTCCTTCCCCACTTTGACATGTTTCACTTCGAGCTATCACTCACCATTGTTTATGGCTTTCAGAGAGAGACAGAGGGGTGGCATGGCATAACTTTTCTTGCATTATGCTAAGAGCCTAAGATAATAATTCAGCAATCAACCACCCACCATCGCTTCTGTGGCCTGGAGCTAGAGATAAAAATTTGAAAAGATAAAAGCTTTTGCGATAGATTTGTACCAAACAACATGCATGGTGATCAAATTAACAATGTA
Source organism: Quercus ilex subsp. ballota (assembly GCA_032727855.1). Lineage (NCBI taxonomy): Eukaryota > Viridiplantae > Streptophyta > Magnoliopsida > Fagales > Fagaceae > Quercus > Quercus ilex. The sequence continues at coordinate 21,014,590 of CM064914.1, forward strand.
TTCCATATTCCCATTGACTCTAGACTTGATGGCTACAAAATTTATTCCTATTAAAGCACAACACAAGCTGAAGATAGCTAGCCACACCATAACAGCATCAATGGTGTGTAAAAGAGAGAGGGACTGTGTCCTTTGGTCAGACCCAAAATTGGCAGAACAGACCACCAGTGACAGATCGTGTCCTTCGATCAGCTCGTGTCTTCAGCTGGACAGGTCCTCTTCGGCTGGACAGCTTCTCAACTTCGGATGCACCAGATTCTTCAGGGGAAGAAAAGTGAGAGGAGGAAGAGAGACGGTGAAAGAGTGACAAAGAAAAATGAACCCAGCCCCAACAGTCTCAATTAATATGACCTGACAACCTAGGAAGCACGGGTGCGTTTTGAGACTCGGGTGCGGGTGCGGGTACGGGTGCGGGACTCGGCAATTTTTAAAAAAGGTGGGTGCGGGTGCGGCGGGACTCGGCGATTAAAAAATTATTAAAATTATTTTTATTTATATTTTTAATATATTACTAAGTGTATTTTTTCACATTATATATACATATACTAAATTTAAGAGCATCAAATATAATATTCATAAATTAAATAAAACCCACAAAATTAATCTTTTTATTTTTATTCTTTCTATTTACCTGCCACCCAACAAGTCAACAGCACATTAAATTTGGTCTCCTCAGAATATCAATTTTACCTTTTTTTTTATTTTTTATTTTATTTCCCAAGGCTTACATTTTCCAAAGCCTAATCTACACCACACGTCCACACCTTTTAAAAAACATCTCTTTATCTTCTTCGTTCTTCTCTTTTCTTCCTGTCTGCATTTTTTTTCTTCTCCTCAGCTTCGTTCTTCCTTTCTGCATTTTTTTTCTTCTCCTCAGCTTCGTTTCTTCCGTCACTCCCCTACCCAGTTCATTCCTTTTTTTCTTTTTTTTTGTTCTTGCTGGGCTCACGAAAAAAAGAGAGGAAGAAGACGATCCGATTCGGCGCGAATCGGCGCTCGTCGAAGCCGAGTCGGCGCGAGTCCGGCGCTCCACGTGGCAGGACGCGGCCAGACGCTGCACGGACGCGCGGTCTGCGGTGTCCCTCCCGCGTCGCCGCGTCCCGCCGAGTCCGACGCGGGTGCGGCTCCTCCGGAGCCGCGTCGGTGCTTTCTAGCTGACAACACATTGTTGTGCGACCCACCAATGCAACAATCTTGCCATTGAAACTTGAGAACAAAACTCAAGAATCTGTCCAAACATGCATTTTCTCAGTGGGTCCCACACTTTTTGAGTTTTGGGTGATGAAAACTGAGTTATATAACTCAGTTTTTGCTTATCCAAACACCCTGTTACTGGTTAGACACAAACCTAAGGTTTCTCCATAGATGTCTGGTACGGTTGGAAAGTGAGTAGCTATCCTAAGATACATAAAAGAATGATGTACATTTCCTTGATGTACTGGCCAAGTTCAATTAGTTGAAACTGAGTAGCTATCCTAAGTTACATAAAAGAATGATGTACATTTCCTTGATGTACTGGCCAAGTCCAATTAGTTGAAAAAACCATATACGAAGTATGAAAGAAATTATCAATTATATGGTTTAAGTTTTTATTAGTATTTTTATGAAAATACTATTTTGGTCCCTACATTTTTTTTTTATTTTTTATAAGTAAGAAAGATCTGTATAAATAAAGCTATTTTATGCAAAGGGGCACAAAATAATCTAGGAGTACAAAGAAAGAAAGGAAAAAGCAAAAAAGAAAACTTAAATACAAGAGAGAAGAGAACTAATAAACAAAGGAAGGGATTCACTAGATGTAATTTCCGAAGCCCATGACCAATCAAACAAAGAACCATTGAAAGAAGCAAGCAACTGACCATCCAAACTATCCATATCCTCAAACATCTGCCTAATACTGTCCTTCCATATACACCACATCAAACACAACGAAACTAAATTCTAAATATGTGAAGAGTGCTTTCCCAACTAATTCTACCAAACAAAAAGAAGATCTGGTACCGATTTGGTAAGACCCATATAATGCCAAAGGATAGAAAAATAAAACACCACAACCGATAAGCCTTTTCACAAAGAAGCAATAAATGTTCTACTATCTCCCCACAACAACGACACATTACATGCCAGTAAACAAAATCAAAACCCCTAAGTCTCAAATTGTAACCCATAAGTATCTTATCCCAAGTTGCAGCCCAAAAAAAAAAAAAAAAAGAAACTCGTTGAGGTTTCTTAACTTTCCAAATACCTTCCTATGAAAGACGATGGGAATAAGACCTTGGAATTCATTATAAAACGAACGGATGTCAAAGTCCCATTCTTCTTCAACTTCCATTTCATGCGATCCTCATTTTTAGTTGAATGGGTGTTGGATTCCAAAATACAACGGAAATCCAACACTAAGTCCAACTCCCAATCATTCAGATCCTAAGTAAAACTTACATCCCAGCTCCTCTCCCCCACCCCCTACCTCTACTAAGGAAAACTCTACATAAACCTCTCTATTAATTGCAATCTCATACAAAATTGGGAAAGTCAATTGAAGAGGTTTCTCCCCACACCAACAATCTTGCCAGAGTTTTACTCTATTTCCCACTCCAATGTCAAACCGAGTATGTTGGCTGAATGCCTCCCAACCCATTCAAATGGCTCTCCATAAACCGCAACCATGAACACCCCTACCCAATCTTGCTAGAGTCCCTAATAAGGCTTTAATAAAGGTTGTGAGTTTCCTTATCCCCAAGGCCCAGTGGCCATAGACACACACTTTGCATCTTCTCGATCTTATTAGCCACATAAGTAGGAATGGTGAAGAGTGACATATAATAGGTAGGATGACTCGATAACATACTCTTGAGCAACATCAATCTACCATCTTTTGACAAATAAAGCTTCTTCCACCTTGTTAATTTCCACTCAGTTTTCTCCAAAATAGGATTCCAAATAGAATGGGACTTATAAGGAGCCCCCAAAGGCATGCCAATGTAAGACATAGGCAAAGACCCAACCCTAGAACCCAAGATATCTGCCAAAGCATGCACATTATCAACCTCCCCTATTGGAACCATTTCACTCACACGCACATTTACCTTCTAGCCCGTCACAATTTGAGAATAGAGTAGCAGCATTTGTATATGAAGAATCTGTTCCACATCTTCATCACAAAAAATAATCTTATCATCTTCGAACAAGAGATGTGAAACATATACCCCATCACCCTGCCTATCCTCAGCCTCAAAACCTCGAATTAAACTTGCCCCCTCCACTCTCTTCAACATCCTACTAAAAACCTCCATCATGATTTTAAAAAAACATAAGAGATAGCAGATTCCCTTGTCTCAATCCCCTTGAACTTCCAAAAAAATCAGTTGGAGACCCATCTACCAAAGTAGAGAATTGAACTGTGAAAATACAAGTACGAATCTATTTACACCGCTTCTCCCCAAAACCCATTCTCTTCAGCAAATTTTGGAGTGCCTCCCAATTCATATGATCAAAAGCTTTCCCAATATCTAGCTTACAAATAAACCTTTGGAATCTTTCTCTTCACTCGACTATCCACATATTCATTCACGATAAGAACTGAGTCAAGTATTTGTCTTCCACCCACAAAGCCATTTTGGGACTAAGAAATTTGCTAAACTAGTACCCATCCTAGACGATTTTCCAAAACCTTATTCAAGATTTTATACACACTCCCCACCAAACTAATAGGCCAAAAATCTCTAATATTTGAGGTATCATTCTTTTTAGGAACAAGGGCAATGAAAATAGCATTGAGAGATTTTTCAAACTTACTATATTGATAGAATTCTTTGAAAACTGTTAATACCTATTTCTCCACAGCTATCCAACGATGGTGGAAAAAAGCCATAGAGAAGCCATCCAAACTTCCATGTCTCTAACAACATGAAGGATCTCCTCCTTCTCAAACTTCCTTTCGAGCCATCCCCCATCCCCTCCCCCCCCCCCCCCCCCCCAAAAAAAAAAAAAAATGATCAAACTCCAAACTATCCTCAAAAGGTCTCTACTCCTCTGTCTCTTGATATAATTTTTTTTTTTTAAATTGTTGAGGGAAATGTGTGTTGGGTTTGTTAACTTAACCCTAACACATAAAATATTATTTATATATAAAAGAATGAGTACAATGATAATACTATTTTGCCCCTAACTTATACCCATAACAAAAGCTATACTACCTAGGCAGCTACCTCAGATTCCTCCTCATATATCACCCCATCCACTCTAAAATACCCAAATGATTATACCTTCTATGAGTTTGCCATCTTGTGAAAAAACTTAGTATTATTATCTCTTACTTTGATACATAACATCCTCGATTTCTATCTCCATGATATTTCTATTTCAAACTTCCTTTCAAGCCATCCCCCCCCCCCCCCAATTTGATCAAACTCCAAACTGTCCTCTAAAGTTCTCTACTCCTCTGTCTCTTGATATAAATTTTTTTTAAACTATTGTGAGGGAAACGTGTGTTGGGTTTGTTAACTTAACCCTAACACATAAAATATTATTTATATATAAAAGAATGAGTACAATGATATTACTATTTTTCTCCTAACTTTATACTTATAACAAAACCTATACTACCTAGGCAGCCACCTCAGATTCCTCCTCATATATCACCCCATCCACTCTAAAATACCCAAATGATTATAACTTCTATGAGTTTTCCATCTTGTGATAAAACTTAGTATTATTATCTCCTTCCTTGATACATAACATCCTCTATTTCTATCTCCACGATATTTCTTCCGAGGTAAGAAAGTGTTCAACCAGGGACCGCACTTCAACCCTTTCACGCTTCTCCACATTTGTGAGTCCAAGCTCTCCTTCCATAGCATCTAATTTCTTCAAATCATCCAATAATTTTTTCTTCTTTCAAAGCCTTCAACTTTTTGGCAAGCACAAAGCTAGGCGTACCAAAAAAGGAATGTCGATTCCACCAAGATTGAATTCTATCCATGAACCCATCCGACTTTAACCAATGTTTTCAAACCGGAAAGTCCTATTTTTCCCTTGCCATTATCCTGCCTCCAAAAGGATTGGATAATGGCCTGAAATAGGATGAGGTAAAGTTTGTTGAATCGCATCCGGATAGTGTAAAGTGTTCATCCCAATCATGAGAAACCAAAGCTCTATCTATACTAAATGTCAAAGGCTGGTCTGTGCCACGAGACCAAGCATACCTCCCTCCTTCCAAAGACAAATCAATCAAATTAAGATCCTCAATAAACTCTGAAAAATTTTCCATAGCCGGAGTCAGTCTTGAACCTCCCATCCCTTCACTTAGAAAACATACAATGTTGAAGTCCCCAATGTAGCACCACGGTACACTTCAATATTGTTGAATACCAACAAACTCATCCCACATGCGACCTTCACATTATCGTCATTTGGGCTGTATACCCCTAAGCAAGCCCACAGAAAACCATCCTCCACCCCTTGCCACCGAACTGACACAAAAAAAGTTCCCACCATGTCCTCCAATTTTTCTAAAACCCTTCTATCCCACATAATTAGGACTCCACCCTCTATTTGATCAGCATCCATAGCAACCAATCCAAATAAGGGCAACTCCACAAACTACAAACCATTTGTCTATCCATGCTAGCAATTTTAGTTTATTGTAAACAAACAACATCACTCCTCCACCCTCGTAACGAATTGTTATGATCTTAGTGTCCCACATTGGTTAAGTGTAAACTTAACCATGTGTTTATAAGCTCTTAGGCACTCTCCTTTTACAAGCCGGTTTTTAATGGTGAGTTCTACCCATGGGTTTGTAACATTTGGTATTAGAGCCAACCGTCACCCTGATTAATCAGGTGTAGCTCATTGAGTATGGGATCAAATGAGTTGCGGCTTTATGGTCAGATCTTGGAAGGGGCGACTTAAAGGTTGGATTAAAATTATTGATAGTTGAATGGAGCCACCAAAAAGAGAAAGGGCTACCAACAGGTCAATGTCGTTAGAGTGAACCGTTGTGAACGTCGGCTGCGGAGCGTAGTGGTATGTTATGATCCTAGTGTCCCACATAGGTTAAGTGTAAATTTAACCATGTGTTTATAAGCTCTTGGGCACCCTCTCTTTGCAAGCCGGTTTTCAAGGGTGAGTTTTACCTATGGGTTTGTAACACAAATTTCTTACTACGATGCGTTTCCAAGGGTCATTCAAACCTATAACATTCAACGAGATCATTTTTAGCTTCATCTAAGCACAAAATCCCTTAGCCTAAGGTCTACACAGCCAACTCCTTCTCTCGTTCTTAGATTTGGCTGTTTTGTTACCTCCAGTAGCTTCCCTATTCGACAAATTGGCAGCCTCCATTTCTTGTTCAACCTTTGTAACAAAGCAATACACATCTTCTCGTATCAATTTAAAGGAAAACCAACCAATTTACTGAATGGACGAATTCTATATTTCACCAGCCTGAAATGTCACTATCATCAAAACACAATACCTGAATGACATTATCCAGTTCCATCGACAAATCCAAGCCCATGGCACAAACAGTAGGGACAATCGTCATTAAAGGATTACAATCAAAAGGGTTGTCACCCACACGAGAACCCAACTCTAGAAAATCAACCTCTCCCTCCACCAAAACACTCTCCCAACAAAACCAGTCATCCTAAGAAGGTATCACCATGATGCAAGGCTGATCCAACTCACAAACATGACTTGGCCCTAGCCATACAACATCCACCACCTCACACAGTCTTGCCCCCCTCGCACATCCAATCAAAGCCATTTTGGAGCAAAAAGACTCCACCTAAACACCACGGTCTCATCCCCACCCTTATCGCCCAAGGCCACAGGCCCAGTACTCAACAAACCCAGAAAAATATCAGATAAGTGTCTAACAGATCACGACAAAGGTTGAAAAGACAACGACCACCAAATTGCCGAGACTAGCCCACATTGGTAGCATCAGTTTGGTCTCTACATTTTGGTAGTAGTCAATTTAGTCCCTATTATTTTTCAACTTGCAGTCAATTTGGTCCAAAATGCCTACATGGCAAACAAATTTCACAATTGGACATTTAATTTAAAAAAATAATTACGATGCTGATGTATGTAAATTTTATTGGGCTTATCAGTGCTTAGGTGAAAAAAAAATTCACATCAGACAAATAAAATAATATAAAAATTAAAAGGTTGAATTTAAGGAATAATTTTAATTAAATAAAATTCCAAGCTTTTCTTGCACTTTCTTGGCATCCAAACACCACCCCAGATAGACAATTTGAGAGGTAAGATACACAATTTTCCATCCAATTCAAAGAATCAAAAGACCTTGCACACAAAAAAAAATTCCAAACCCTCCTAAAATAGCACAAATCCAAACCAGATCTGATTCATCAGTGGATAGCGCGTCAGATCCGGATAAAGTGCAATACAATGGTTTTGCCAGAAGATTGCTGTAGTTCCTTTACAGATCTGTGATATTCCTAATGAGCTTCGTGTTTTCAAGCTTGAGCTTTCACGCATGTGGTTCGCATATGTCAGAGCCAGAGATTGACAATCCTCTTCCTGCTTTCAGATCTGATCCAATTGAGGCTTGAGAGGATCTAACTTCAGTGCTAATACTGTTCTTCTTGTAGTGACAATTTTACACGAACCAGACTTGAATCCCTGATTCTCATAAATCCACCCAAAAAACAATACTTAATTAACAATTTTTTCATACATTTTTGGTAAAATTCAAAATTAAAAACAAGTTTTTTTCCTAAGAAAATCAATAAATATCATTTTTCTTCTGTTTACATTACCGATCCGGAAATGAAAGTTTCAGCAATGAAACTCATTCACTTCAATAAAAACAATATAAAGGTGGTGGAGGTGGGAAGCATGTGAGTGAGAAGTGAAGATTTGTTTTGTGTGTAACTGTGTAAGGTCTTTTGATTCTTTGAATTGGTAGTGTGTATCTGGGTTGCACTTTGGTTCTGAAGGAAGTGAATTAAAAGCTTGAAATTTTATTTAATTAATTTAATTTCTTAAATTCAGCCTTTTATTTTATTTTTCTGATGTGTATTTTTTTGCCACCTAAGCACTGATGTGGCCAAATTAGACGCATCTTATTTAATCTTTTAATATAAGATGTGCCAATTGTGTAATCCGTTTGCCACATAGACATTTTCCGTTAGTGAGTTAATGGTAGGGGCCAAATTGATTGCTACCAAAATGTAGGGGTCAAATTGACTGACCCCTTAGTTTTTTAAACTAAATTTTATGACAAGAAATATAAAAACATTTCTGGTGGTCAGGATGATGGTTGCTAAGGGACCATTATGTTTTTGTAGGTTGATATAAGCCTGGTATCGTGAAGTGATCATAAAATTTCTGATAAAAGCCTGTTGTGTGTTGTATTGCATGACTGGCTTTTTGAACTTTCTTTTTAGCCACAGTTCACTTCTGCACTTTGTCAGGTATATTGAGGCAAGTAAAGCTCGCCTTTATAACTCCAGGGGTCATTCAGATTCATCAGTAGCACAGGCAGTCCTGTTGTATGTCTTTGAGAACATACTAAAATTGCTGCATCCGTTCATGCCTTTCGTAACTGAGGAATTATGGCAGGTAAACGTTTTCTCTAATATTTCAACACTTGTGTTGAATTTAACTTAGCAGGCTATAAGTGTTTTAGTTGCTCTTTAATGTTTTCTTCCATTTAAATGTTATGTTTGGATAGATATCTGTTGAGGTTTGTTTGAACTCAGGTATGGTGTTGGGTATGATTTCAGCATTGGAATGGGTATGTGTAGATGTGTCTGGCCCGTGTGGTGCCTACAATATAGGATGCAGGGACTGCTGAAAACAGGATTGAAAATTTTCATTTGGGTTTGGACAAAAATAAGAAAAAAAAAAAAATACTACAGCCCAGTTATTTTGACTTTTCAAATATCCAAACTGCAACTTTAGCGCCTTTTTTTTTGTCTCTTTCTCGGGTTGTTTTGTAAACCCATATATCCAAATTAATCATTCTAGTGCGTATGACAGGCCCAAATATTGTGATTAGTGACTATAGTCCATATGGAGACCCATGAGGGGAGGAGGAAAAAAAAAAAAAAAACCGAGGGGGGGGGAAGTGTACCAAGGCAAATAGTGCTATGTAGTACCAATTGTATTATCAAGATGGTCTTTAAAGAATTCTAGAAATGAATAAGAAAAAAGAAACAAATAGGTAACATAGACGAAAAGTATGAAGAAGAAGAAATGAACTAAAACTATATAGCAAGAAATATACGATGATAGTTTTGTGGATTTTTTTTATCTCTTCTATAAACAGGCACTCCCTCAAAGGAAAGAAGCTCTTATGGTGTCTCATTGGCCACAGACATCACTTCCAAGACATGCCAACTCAATTAAAAAGTTCGAAAATTTTCAAGCTTTAGTGAGTATATCCATTCTTGTTTCTCCCTCAAAACCTAACAAGCAACCTGTTTTTTTAAAATGTCAATTGCTTTCATTCAATTTTTGTTCATTATGGTGTTTAGACTAGAGCAATCCGGAATGCTCGTGCTGAATATTCTGTTGAGCCAGGGAAGCGTATATCTGCATCCATTGTTGCAAGTGATGAAGTCATCCAATATATATCTGTAAGTGCTGTCCGTTTGTCTAGCCATGGTCTTGCATAATAAAATGTTGCGGTCCTAGATCTACATAATATTTTTTATCATAGATGATTGTTGGGAAGAGATTGGACCTTATATATATATATATATATATATACAGACACACACACACACACACACTTGCACATAAGTTTTGGCTCTATGGGGAAGGGAATGGGATTGAGAGTTGGAGTCTGGATAATTTCTTGGATATGTTTTATTCTAATTTCCCTCGTAGATGAGGAGAAGATCATATAGTGTAGAAACCAGTAAAGGCCATAAAGTTTGAAGTTCACAGTTCACTCTTATTATGAAGCTTTGAGGGGTGCCATAGGGGTCAGCTTTCCTTGGAGAACTGTCTTGGGTGCTAAGGTGCCTAGAAATGTTGCTTTCTTCACATGGACAGATTTAGACTCAATTTTGACAGTGGGTGGTCTTTGGGATGTAATATGTTTATTGTTGATTAGTGTCGTGTGTGCAAGAAAAGTGGGGAATCAATGAAAGTTACTCCATTGTTTGATGGTTATATATATTTGGTGTTTCCCGCGGATGCTATTTGGAGTTTTGTTGAGGATGATGGTTCAAATGCTAAGCTCTTGCAGAGGAAGTTCTTAGCTAGTAAGCACTTGCACGGCTATAGGTGCGGATATAGTATGGTGATGCGGCAATTTTTGAAAAAATAGGATACGGGTATGGTGGGGATATTTATATTAATTAATTATTAAATATATTTTTATTTTTATTTTCTATATATTGCTAAGCATTTTTTTTTCATATAATGGTAAACATATATCAACTTAAGAGTAATAGTGAATAATAAAGTGAGTAACCATTACATGATATTCTAAAATTAGAATACAAGATTAAAAGTTTGAAACTAAAGATAAATAAAAGTTAAGTGTTCAAGACAATCAAACTTCATTATCTTCAACATGAATAGCTTCACTACAAACTTCACTTTCACTAATAGCAACACTACTAGTAGCATTCCCAATAAGATTGGCCTCCAACTCTAGCTCATCAAGTGTAAGGGTAGCAATCTCAAGAATTCTAGCCCCTCCATCTGTCATTCTCATTCCAAGTATCTCTTGCAATATTTCACATCTTTGTTGCTACAAGGGCATACTCCTCATGGCATCTTGACAAAATTCAAAGATTAGACTGCATAAATACCAAATCCTCAGCATGTGCAAGAGCCTTTTTTTTTTTTCTTGTTAAAGAATGAATGAATTTGTATGTGCTCCACTTCCTCTCAGCACATGAGGATGAACAAGGTTGTCCAAGATGTTTAAAGGCAAGGGTTTGAAGCCTTGGTAATGAAGGCCCATGGTATTACCATCAAACCAAGGGATCTAAGAGCCACCTATCCTTCAAGGCATCTGGTGAAGGAAACCTACCAAACTCAACTTTCACCACTGTTAATTCATACTCATCTTCAAAGTATCACTCCAAACACTTGCTCCTTTTTAAAAAAATTTCATGATCTTAATGTGGAGAGAGATTCTTTGGATTCTCTGAAAGCCATTCAACAGAATAATACCCAGTTAAAAATAAAAAAACAAAAATGGAAGATGAAGCAATCCTTTTACTAGAAGAGGGAATTAAGGAAATTTAAAAAATGAAAGAACTTGCTTAGGAATTAAGGAATGAGCTAGGCAATGTAGTGGTGTACAATATCGATCAATGAGTATATCATACGCCACATTAAAAAAATGAGCAATACTAATGTTCTTGCAAGCCTTCATGCTAACACCGTTTCTATCATTGAATCTCACATTTCATACACAGGATGAAGACAGGGTTTATTTGTGTCAGCTGCTCAAAGCATATCATAAATAGTAAATAGGTGTTGTGAATTCAATGATATAATCAACAACATCCCACCATAATGTAGGGATTCTAAGGGGGCTGCTGTTTAGGCTTAGAATTGATTAACGGAAATGAGAGTTGCTTAGAACAGTGAACAAGGTGTGACAAAACCTTCTTAAGAGAAATCCATATCTTGAAAATAGCACTAGGCTAATCTATGTAATTGCATTCAAAACTAATCACAAAGTAACTACAATGTGGTACTTATACTAGTTGTTTGGTATTGGAGCCTTCTAGATGCTTGACAAGTGTCTAAATCCTAACGGCTAATGCTTAAGCAATCATCTAACTAACTAACTAACTATTTACAAGAGGATTAGGAAGCAACAACTTGAAATGCCCTGCATCAGGACTCTCTCGCTTAAGAAGCACTTGACCTCAAGTGCTCTTGGTTGCCACAAGATTTGTATGAATTTTTAGCCTTCTAGGATGATGCAGTTGCATTGTGTAATGACTTTTCTACTGTTTGCAGCACACCAAGGGCTGCTGCTTCTGCACAGCGAAATCCCGCACAACTGAACCAACCTTCATCTTGACCATTGGCTTGGGGTTTACTTTCCTCTTCTTTGGTTGCAAATAGTAGGGGTGTACCATCTTGTACATAATGTGTGTGCTACACCTTCTACCATGGGTAGTTTTCCTATCATGTTGACATGGCCTTCCACTTGCAAGTAAGAGATGACAAACATTCATGGCCTTCTTATAATAAAGAACACAATCTTGAAAGCTATTGATTGATAAGAACCCTCTTGAAACTCTAACTTCACCTCCTTCCTCTATATTAGCATCTACTTCTTCTTTCACAAATGGATCATACACTAGTTCTTGAATGCACTCCTTCACTTTATTGCTTTCAATCGGCAATATGCAATCCCTTCCTCCATCAAGGATTTTCCTTCCAACTGCATGGCTGACTTCCACTTGTTAGGGGCTTCATAGACTTGTCCTCCACAATTGTAACACTTGAAATTCCATTGCTTGTGCCATGCTTGCATGCAATAGCTGCCTTTGATAGACCAGGTACTGCATTAACAATAAAACACTTTACTGCATTTTCCTTGTCCTTCTTGGTCTGCCAATAATCATTCTTGGTTGGCCAAGATTGCTGCCAAGGACTTGCACTTGCTGGTACTTGGTTTCTTGAGGCTTCCTATGCAAATTTTGGAAGATGGTTTGCATATAGTTGAAAGGCAGGAATTGCTTTTGTAATTGTCTCTTCATTTTGAACCATTCTTGCACCTCTCCTTTTCTCATTCTCACTCTTTGGACCTGCAATTGCCTCCACCAAACAAATGCCCTGCCCTTGAGTTTATTTGCTACCAATTTCACCTTCTTGTAGTAAGGTACCTCATGGAAATCAAAGATTGTTTTCACTTGGTTAATCCAGTCCACAAAATCTTCATGATTAAAGCTGCCATAGAACTCAGATAACTCAATCTTGAAGTTGGATTCCCACTTTTGCTCATGATCCCCTGGTTGCAGAACAGGAATTTGCCTTCCATGTCATATCCTTGGGCTGTGGGCAAAAGGATCCTCATAGCTTTCTTCATTTGATGCCTCGCTTCCATGATATCATGGTTGTTTGGCTGCTGTATTTCGTCTCTTCGAACCTACTCAGTCAAGGCATGGATTTGCCTCCTCAACGCTTCCACTTCATATTCTAAGGCAAAGTGCTGCTCCAAAACTTCTGGATCATTGGCTGCATGAGTCTCCAAGGCTGCCTCTGGAACCACTACTTTCATCCCTTTGTCCTTTCTTTCCTTCTCAAACACCATCGTTCACTACCAATTGGCTCTGATACCAATTTAATGCAGGGATTCTAAGGGGGCTGCTGTTTAGGTTTAGAATTGATTAAGGGAAATGAGAGTTGCTTAGAATAGTGAACAAGGTGTGACAAAACCTTCTTAACAAAAATCCATCTCTTGAAAATAGCACTAGGCTAATCTATGTAATTGCATTCAAACTAATCACAAAGTAACTACAATGTGGTACTTATACTAGTTGTTTGGCATTGGAGCCTTCTAGATGCTTGACAAGTGTCTAAATCCTAACGGCTAATGCTTAAGCAATCGTCTAACTAACTAACTAACTATTTACAAGAGGATTAGAATGCAACAACTTGAAATGCCCTACATCACACCAAGGATCACTTAAAATCAATTCTTTTACTTTTTGAGTTTTTCCAACATCATCCTCCTTATAAGAAAGACCATTGGTCACTAATAATCATGGTTTGAAGGCATCTTTTTATCAACTTCAACCTTTCAAGCACAACAATATCCAAAGCAAATCTAGTCTCAACAACAGAAAGTAGTTTTAAAGGACAAAACTCATTAAACATTGCCAACCTCATTGAATGGTTCATGATAAAAACACATATGAAGAATGCATCATTAGCAATACGTGTAATCCAATTCATTCCTCATATGTAACTTCATTTATTTCAGTGTTTTTTTGCTACACAAATATTCTTCAAAGCTAGAATAAGAGTGTGGACAACACATGGTGTCCAAAATATCTAGGTGAACTCACCTTAAATAAGAGATCCAGCAGCTTTCATCACATTAGCATTATTAGTGATGACTTGGACAACTTTTTCATGTTCAATCTCTTTTATAACATCCTTCAATAACCCAATAGTATAATGCTTGTCTTTGTACTCACTTGACCCATTAATTGCCTTTATAAAAATTAGACCCCCATTTGATGTAGCCATAAAATTAATAAGAGGCCTCCTCTGTGGGTCTATACACCCATCAAAAACTAAACTTAAACCATTCGCAATCCAAGTGTCCCTAATTGGTTTCAAAAGTCTTTTACCTTTAGCTCTTTCTTTTTACTAAAGTGTTGTTCTTAATGCATTGTACCCAAGAGGAACATAACCTGGTATGTTATGGGTAGCTGCATATGCATAGGGATTACGATAATTTGGGTTCCTTGCAAAGTGAAATGGAAGCCCACTGGTATAGAGCATCCTAGCTATTGTCCAATTCAGGTCTAGCAGCATTCTGGAATACTTTCTCCAAAGGAGATTTCGCATTCACCTTCTTCTTCTTACCATCCTACATTGCATCCGAAAACTACTACCACTCCCTTCCCATTCCCGATATGAGGGAGGCCCATGGAGGCAGGGGTAAGGGATTTGACGTTTTTTATCATTCTCTATCCTAATTTTCACAACCTCATCTTGCAATTTTTGCATTAAATTTATTCCCTAGTGTCACTGTTGAACACACTCTAATACCATGACCAATAATTTAAATAAATGAGCCTTGACCCTAGAATAGGATCTTGTGAACACCATACCCCAATAGTTGCACTTAAAAGATGTGTTTCCACTTGTTCCAGAACCATAGCTTTATCCAATTTAGTAACATATTTCCAAAGATGAGCTTCATTTGAACATAATGAGCTAGTAGCCTCCATTAAAAATTAAGTTTAACCTACAAATATTTTGAAAATTTTATAATAACTAAATAAGCGATCAACATAATTTTTTTTCAATTAAGTAATCAACTCAACAATTCAACCTTCAAGCAAGGTAATAACCTAGGAAAGCAACTCATGAACTCAAGCAAGGAAAATAGAGGGAGATTGAGCGAAAGTGAGAGTGAGCCAAAGAGAGAGATTGATCGAGCAATAGAAAGAGAGAAAGAGAAAGCGACAGAAAACATACCTTCAGCCGTTGGGCTTTGCTTTCACCGATGTACTTCACTGCATTCGTCAATGGACTTTGCTACTTTTGCCGTAGGACAGAGACCAAGAGTGAAGTGAGAGAAGGAGAGGGATTGGGAGAGAGATTTGAGATTTAGGTTTAGCATTTTAGGTTTTGGACTTTTGTTTTGAAGTTCTGCCCCGCAAACGCACCGTTTCAGGCTTGTATTTTAAATTAAGTCTTTTTTTTTTTTATTTAATTTGTTGCAAGCCCAAAAAAAAAAAAAAAAAAAAAAACGTCTGGGACACACTTGCAACCGTGTCCCAGTTGCACGCCGTCTTGCGTACACGTCCAACACGGTTACAGCAACCATTTAGCCATATCCATGCTTTCCAAATTCTTAGAGCCATAAAGATTCTAAAGCTTGGAATGCAGCTCCTTTGTGCGTCTTGTGGACAATTGGGCATGAGCGAAATAGTAGAATTCTATTAGAATTGAATGGCCAATCTATAAGATCAAGCAATCTTTTTTATGATATTTTTTTATAATTAGATGATAGTGTTAAAATTCATTCTTGTTTAGTTTTAAAATTCTTATAGACACTCTAAATGTGAAATTGTAATTCCTACAACTATTTTATTTATCATAAAAGAGGTCAGACCTTGATGCAATGGAAAGTGTCCATTCAAGCAATGTGGTGGGTTCAAGTTTTTGGAATGAGCCTCTCCAAAAATGGGGGGTGAGGCACCAACCATTACTCCCAAATTCCATGGAACCCTTGTGCATGGGTATGATGACTATAAATGATTTTTGTGGGATCTTGGAGTCCAAGAGCAGAACATTCAGATATGGTTTTTAGTTACAAATGCTTGTCTGATCCTTGTGTGCTTTCTGTGAATGAGGAAAGGAAACAATTTACTGCATGAAGAAGTTGCTATTTGATTTGTCATATATAAACCTCCAGTCATCCTAATGTTCTCGAGATATGATTGAGTTAGGTTGATAACCTGGTAATCAATCTTTGGACACTGGGGGATTTGGATCGTTGCAAAAGAAGTTCTATTTACCTTCCTCTTTGTAGCCTGACAAATCTTTTTACCATGTTCTTTCTGATTTACGTACTTTTTGAATTTGATCCATCTCTGTATTGTTGTCTTGGATCTGGTGTATGCTGGTCTCTTGTTGAAATAGAAATTGTGGTATTATGCTTCTGTCAGTTAGCCATGTGAGCCATCCAATTGACCCTGTTTGATAACCTGGTAGTCATTAGAGGTTACTTGGATCACAAGGCACTTGGTAGTGTGACTTTTCATTAGTCTTCCACAGATGTTCATTTACGTATGTATTTGTGTTATGCAGGAAGAAAAGGAGGTTTTAGCACTTCTCTCCCGGCTAGATGCACAAAATGTCCGTTTTACAAATTCTCCTCCAGGCATGTTATCTTCCAAATATTGTTTCCCCTTGGCCAAGAGCTGGATATGTACTTATAAGTTTTTTGGCCCTTTTCTAAGACAAAGTGCTAAACCATTTTTCCAAATGGATGGAATGTAATACCTCAGGGGATGCAGAACAATCAGTCCACTTAGTAGCTGGTGAAGGACTAGAGGCGTATCTCCCTCTTGCTGATATGATTGACATCTCTGCTGAAGTTGAACGTCTTTCTAGGCGGCTTTCAAAGATGCAGACTGAGTATGATAGACTTAAAGCACGCCTAAGTTCTCCTAAAGTATGAACTTTTTTACTTATTGTTAATGCCCTTCACTTTTATATGCATCAGCTCAAAGTGCTAAACTAATAAAGGCACTAGAATTAAATTACCAATGCAGTATGCTACTGCATGCACGACACAGACACATCATGCTTTTTCTTTCTTATCATCATTTCAAATTCCTATCTTTATTGAAGAGAAGAAATGGGAAAAGTCAAAAGCTTCCAAATTTAGCAAAGTCTTATAATTTAACATCGTAATCAGACCTAGTGCTGTGTATCTGCCCATCAGTTTACCATGAAGAGAAGAACCATAAGAATTGAACTAACCACACATGGTACGGAATCCAATTAACCTCTCAAGTGACATTGGGTTCTTAGGATATTCTTTGGCTTGCCTTCTCCTGATGTAGGATGAATTAAGGAATTTGTCTGTGTATTCGAGAGAGAAAATAGGGCTGTTTAGGGGCTTTGTGGACAGTTCCCATGAACAGTAACTTAAGAAAGAAAGAAAGAAGAGAGGAGAAAGAACCAACAAAGGCCAATGTGCATATTGCTCAAAACACTCAGTTTTATTAATCAACTCATTCCACCTCCTTGAATACATTGAGCACAATATATATAGAGACTCTTATGCTAGCATTAAAAGGATTTCTATTATTATAGGAATACTAATAAAGCCTAATAAATACTTAACTTGTACCCAAAGAAAATAAACCTAAGAAACTTAGAATGCCCTAGAAAATTCTAGGCTAAAGCAACTTACCAAAATATCCTTAATTCGTAGGTATTACGGAGATTACAGATTTTCCCCTGATTATAAAATTGACCATAACTCATAAAATAAAACCCAAATTAAAAACTGTTTTAACCCTAAAAGACTCATACCTAGACCATCAAAATCCCATGACCTTCACTTTAACTGGACTTCACACATGGACCCCATAAAATAATTTTGGCGGAAATCACATTTTCGTCTCTATATTTTCAGGCGATTCCCACTTTGGTCCCTCCATTTTATTTTTTACCGCTTTTAGTCCCTATCCTGAAAAACGCTTCCTGTTTTAGTCCTCGCCGTTACATCAAAGACGGAAAATGCACACGTGGCAAATGGCAGAATTAAAAAATATTAAAATAATGTCCAAAATATTAAAAAAATAAACCCGCCGTGTTAGCTCTCATTGATGAGCTTGACAAGCTCCGCCAGCCTCTTGCCCAAGCCGTCATCGAAGAGCTCTCTCTCTCTCCACTCAGCGCCTCCACCTCTCCCCCTCCGATTCTGCCACCAATGACACCGAAACCAATAACAACCACAACCACGATAACAACAACAACAATTACAAATCCTCCACCTCCGACAACGACGAGCAGAACCGGAATGACGAATTTGACCTTGGCCTTGTGGAGGATCTTCTGAATCTGCTCTACTTCAGCTCGCTTTTTGATGTGAAGTCTCAGAGAGATTTCACCGCCACGATGCTGACAAGGACTCACATGCGCGGATGCTGCTTGACCTACGATTACGTCACCAACAACGCCACCAATCTGCTCAGCGAGCGGGACCTTGATTCGATTTTGTTGCTCGGCGGCTTGTTGATGTTTTGGCCCGTCGATTCAAGCTTGTCGCATAAGAATGCGTTGTTGCGTTGCATCGAGCACGCGAAGCTCTAGCACGCTAAGTCCGATCAGCCTATTGATTCCAATGCCAACCTTATTTTAATATTTTTTAAATATTTTGGACATTATTTTAATATTTTTTAATTCTGCCATTTGCCACGTGTGCATTTTCCTTCTTTGATGTAACGGCAGGGACCAAAACGGGAAGCATTTTTAAGGATAAGGACTAAAAGCAGTAAAAATAAAATGTAGAGACCAAAGTGGTAATCGCCTGAAAATGTAGGGACGAAAATGTGATTTCTGCTTTTTTTTTAATAGGCAAATTTACAAAGTAATGCAAAATTAATCTTCCATGGCTTCATCCTCTCCCACTACTGTTAACTGCTCAGCTGTTCCTGGGAAGTGACAGACACAAGGGACTTGTCTGTTTCTTCTGTTGACTGCAAAGACATTCAAGGGTTTAAGACAACCACCTCACGATTATGAGCACTACTTTGGCTAACTGACCATTCTTTATAATCTCTTCTGTTTTGGTGACCTTTTAAAGGTGTAGGTCACACCATATGGGGTGGTATGTGCTATACACTCTGAAAACTTGAAACGTGTTGCTGAAGTTTGAAATAGGAATTAGGTTATATAGATAATTTTTGGGAATTACCTTGGATCTAGAAGGACTTGATAAGCCTTCAGGTTATCTACAATGACTCAGAAAATTAAACACAGTGCTAAACTAATACTGTACTACCAAAGGATACATAATGGAGGAGACTAATTCCACTTTGGGCTGCTTTTGAGTTTTGGCTGGGTTTAACTATTTTAAGGTTAATCCATATACACCTAAAACATTGTTGGTTATTTTATTTTTTTGTGAGCAAGCTAAAAAATCCTAGTTTGAAACAATTGGCATAGGGTGATGCACTGCTCAGTTTTCCATCTTGGTTATCTCTTTCACTATAAAAAGGGAGGAAACAAAGTGGCTGCCACCTAGTTAAATCACTTAAATTACTTAATGCATTCTGCATATTTTCTTGGCATCAGCTATTAGCTGGTGGGTCCACTTAGCCAAATTCTTTCTAGATTGAATGTTATATCTCTTATAGTCAATTCATTTATTGATGTTTTTCTGCCTATTCTCCAAATTATAAATGGAGGACCCATTTCCTTTCATTCCCCAGAAGTCTAAACCTCTAATATTTTTTATTTTTCTTTTAATGAGCTAGGAATTGATCATTTTCCACTAGGACGTTATCACCCATCTTCAGTATGTACTATGGAGAATGTTGCTATGCTATAGCAAGGTGGAATATGGGGAATGAACCAATTTATATCACATCGACTCAGTTGTCATGGTGTTTTCCCCGTCATAATTATTGTGGTGTGTCTCTTACAATTTCTATCTTGCTCTCTACAGTTTGTGGAGAAAGCACCGGAGGATGTTGTCCATGGGGTCCAAGAAAAAGCAGCAGAAGCAGAAGAGAAAATAATTCTCACCAAAAACCGGCTAGCTCTTCTCAAATCAAGTGTTCTAGTCACAGAATAGGCTTCATTAGTGACTGAATTATGTCTTTTGAGCCTGAATCCTCTTGGCAGCATTGTCACTGGATATATCTCATTGCTTGTTCAAACTCTAGTTTCTATCTGTTCAAGATTGAAGATTAACACCCTCTTCATCATTTAAGCGTTTGGCAGCTACGGATGTGACAAGCTCCATACAAATATTAGAAAGTCTGCATTAATGAAAGCTTCTATACCTTGCTTCACATACGAGTTAAAACCAGTGGATAATTGGTTGTGATGGATGTCTACACATTCTTCGTTCCTATAGTTCCAAAGTTGTGGCCATGGCCATGTCAATGTACAGTTAATTCACTTCGCAACATTTTAATATACTAGTCGATAAGTTGATATCCTGCGTGGTGCATTTTCAAAAATTTTGTAAGAAATAATCGTATAGGGTTCATCAATACTCTTCTTGTTAGTCATGAATACATTACGAAGTTTGCTTAAATTCAACTAAACCCTTGTTCCAGCCATTTTTTTTATTCCAAAGCTTGGTATCATCTGTCATGTAGTGCTTTATCATGAATTGTAAGAAGGGAAAGGAGAAAAATACATTTTCAATGTTTTAAGAATGCATAGACCTCAGCATCAAAGAAAAAAAGAACCACTGTCCACGTCATTATTTAATATATAATAAAAAATAAAATAAAAAAGAGTACCCCTATATAACTTTCAAATCTTCATAATACACAAAACATTTTATAAATTTACATAATATGCACAAATTCAATAGTTATAAAATTAAAGCCAAAGAGTAAGGGCTACATAAAGAATTAGATTTGAGCACGTAGATTTGCAAGATATCAATTTTCAAATTTAAATTTGCATATGTTTCACAAATATTAGCAATTGTTATAATGAAACATTAAAATTTAGTTATTCCAGTTACACCCATTTGAATGAAAGTTGGAAAGTAAGAAAATGACATTCTAATATTAGTGATGAGATGCTTTAGATTGTAACCTTTGTATAAATGATCGTAGCTATTTTTCCCAAAACAAAAAAATAAAAAGAAACCTGGTATGGTGTTTTGCTATCCTATTTTCTAGTAGGGGATTAAAAGGGAATTCGCTTAACTAAACAAACAATGATTTATAAGTACAGTCTCTACAAATTATGTGATAGGATAATATCTTTTTCGCCCAGTGGTATAGCTTATCAAAACACCATTAAATATTGGTTATTCCAGTTACACCCACATAAATGAAAGTCGGAAAGTATGAAAAATGTTATAGAGTAATGATATGTCCACAACATTTTTACAACAAATCATAAGTGGCAAGTTGTTACTGGTTGTTATTATTGAGTTAAAAAGGTAATCTTAGTGCTAAATTTAAATTTGAATCAATAACAACTAACCACCTGTGATTTGTTGTGAAAATGTTGTAAAAATATTGTAGACGTAGCACTTCTCAAATATCATATTCTAATTGTGTGGGGGCGTAAATGTGACACCCGAGAGCCCAATGAACTAGAATTGGGCTTTGGATATGAGCCCACTACAACTAATTTATTTTTAGAGATGGGAAAGGCAGACCAACGCATGGATTTCTCATCCTATGGTCTAACACTAGGAAACATGAATCGGACAAAAATCAATGAAAGGATTTTGATGGGAAAAATTAGTCTTGTATTGATGTTTCCTCGGTTGACCGAGGAAGATGTTATACAGCTTTACAACACAAGTCCTAGCAATTTTTTCCTTAGCCTCCTTTATCATTCATCAAGATCCCTATTAATGGGGTATTGCTTTCCTTTTATAGCTATCTGTCCTTGATCCTGACCCTCTAGCTGTAGGGTAGCAATTTCCCCTAAACACTTGTCTCATCCCTCCGTTGGGGAAGTGTAGGGTGTACTACAAGCTGTCCAAGCCTTGTCCAGGCATCACCTCCTTCATAAATGCAACTATCCTAGTTGGTGCAATGCATTTAATGCGGAGGTGATGGGTAGCTTCTTCATCAAACCTCCTTCCCCCCTTTCTTCATCTCTCACTTGGGCGATTTACTATGGCCCGAACCTCTTGGTAGTGGCCGAGATCCTCTCCCATTCCTTAGACTAGGGAGGAACTTGGTTTGGTTCCTTTTTCCCAACATTCTCTATCCTTGTTAGTCCCATATTCTCCTCGGTTACGGCCCATTAGGTGCTCCGTCCGCAGATATCTCTGTAATGGGCCCAAATATTCCCCAGTTATGGCCCAACATTGGTGGACCCCCCCCCCTACCCTAACCACACACACACACACACACTAATATTGGTTATTGAGATGCTCTAGATTCTAACCTTTGTAAATATGATTGTAGTTATTTTTCAAAAAAAAACACTAGTATGGCATTTTGCTACACTATTTTCTAGCAAGGGATTAAAAGGGAATATGATCAGCTAAACAAACAATAATTTATAACTTGTAATTATAGTTTCTACAAATTATGTGATAGTAGGCTATGTAATCTATAATTTATTTATTTTTCTTAGAGGGATAGCTTACCAATACTTTATTAAAAATCAATTAGCATTCAAATAAGGCGACAACTAAAGGGAGAATAAGGATTTGGAAAATGAAAAAAACTGTCTCATCAAATAGAACATTGTGGGTTATGTATATATGATTTGTTGAAGGATCAAGACATGTGTATCCTTTGTGATTAAGATCGTAGCCGAGAAAAATGCATCGCTAAGACCAAAAATCAATTTTATGATTATCGTAAGGACGAAGGTAAGGCTAACAAGCACATCCAAAAATTTCACGAAAATTGTAATATGGAGTTTTATTATAAAGAATTTCAAGAAGGGGTTTGATATGTGTGATAGGAGAGGGGAGCCTATTAATCAGGTAAGTGGCAGTGAGAAAAGCTTCATCCCAATATTTTTGAGGAATAGAGGCAGAGGAAAGAAGATGAATACCTGTTTCAACAATGTGACAGTGCTTTCACTCAACAAATCCATATTGTTGATATGTATGTGTGAGAAACCACGCCCTCGGCCTAAACCTAAAACCTGTAGGTTTTGGCTATGTCTCATACGAATGGAGTTAAGTCATATTATTGTCTCTCAAGAGATAGTGGAAAGGAACCTACTGTTGTTATTCTCTCACTTAGGTCAAGGGTTTTACCATGGATCTCTCACTTATTTAATTGGAAAAATAAGAAAACCAAATTAAAAAGTACATCATTTTAGTGATGAATTGAAAAAGATACATGCCTTTGATAATAACGATAAAATTATATGGTTTTTGGTTCTAGTTACAATCTAAAACAAAATTACACCACTTTGATTCCTAATTACAATCTAAAAAAGAGAAAATTACAACGACAAGCCTAATCCATTTTAGGTGTTTTTTTTTTATTTTTTTTTTATTTTTTTTAAACTCAGTTCATCATATTTTTTCTAAATATTACCCTTCATTTTATTCATTTTTCATCCAAATAAAACACCTTCACTTAAAAAAAAAAAAACACCCGTTACCTATTTATTTTTCATTCACAATAATCATTTTTACCCCTAAAATTTAGGCCTTTGTTTTCCCTTTTCCATCTTACTAAAACACCTCTAGTTTTTTTCTTCTTCTTTTTTTAACACCTCCTAGCCACATACAGTTACTACTCATTTAAAAAAGAATTACTTATCCTTATCTCAATATTTTCTCTATATCAATTTTATTTATTATTGTAGAGGCTCCCCTAAACTACTTTCAAATACACATTTAAAAAATAAATTATTGTTACTACATAAATTTATTTCATTCATAAACATATAAATTTCATCACACTTTTAGAAATTTTGACGATTGAATAATATACAACCCTAAATTAGTATATATGAAAAGTTTTACTCTTTAGACCAAAAAAGAAAAAAAGAAAAAAAAAAGATTGATTATTATCACCTTTAATGGTTTTATTATCACAACTTTAATGGTTTTATTATCACCTTTAAAATAAAAATAGGGGTAGCGTTATGTCCATAAAATTTTCACAACATGTTACTGAGTTAAGTTGTAATAGTTTATTGCGTATGATGGTCACTTTGCTTGTAAGGTATAGGAGGCAAGGGCCGGAGTTTAAATTTTCAGAAGAGAGTTTCACAAACATATATACTTAGATTAGATTAGATTAGAAGAGAATATAAATTAAAAAAAAATTATAATAGGTGGAAATTTAAATTACTTAAAAAAAAAAAAAAAAAAACTATATATGGTCGGTACTCGTCAACTCAACACGGATCTTCTCCTCTCTGTGTCTACAATGGCGGAAGAAGCAGCAGAACCTGCTCCACATCCTCCTCCTACTGTAATCCTCTCTCTCTCTCTCTCTCCCTCTCTCTCTCTCATTTTTTTCTGATTTGGGTTTGTATAAAAATTCGGAAACTGATAGAATTTGGATTAAATTTGTTGTAAATTGAATGAAACAACGAACAGTTCATAGAAGTTAAATGCAGAAGTTCGGGGAAGACAAGGCGGTTTGCGGTTGGAACAGACGCTGGATTTGCTTTGTCACTAATTAATCGGACATTAATGGGAGCAGCCACACCCCCACCCCTTGCTCTGCATATAGAAGCCTTTAAAGAAAGAGAGGAACCCATTGCTTTTGGACCCAATTCCCTTCTCGTCCAATACGGTCACGGTTGGCAGTTGCAGACTCGAACCGAGCTCGATTTTGATTTCCCTGGTAATTTCCTTTTCTGGGTTTTTGTCATTTCTTTTTTTTATTTTCTTTTTTGGGTTTTTGACACCCTTTTCAGGTCCAAAAGGGGAGCGGCTCCGGCCATTGACAACCCGGATTTCTACAGTAAAGGTAAGACTGCTTCTTTTGTCTACTGTTATGATGTTCAGATGAATGGATTTGTATTGCCTCTTTTGCATTTGATATTTCCTATTCATTAGTGGGCATTGACTAATTGTCCAAATATTTTTACAAATAACACCCAAAACTTTTTCTCTTGATGGGTTGTATTAGCAAAGTATATGGTTTTGAGATATTTTTCTATGGTACTAATGCAAAAGAGAGAGACGATGAAGAGTGCTTCAAAAACACAAAAAGTTGACTTAACAGAAAAACACAAATATTTGTACCCATAGCACAAATCTCCTAGGGTGTGAGAGAGGTGATTGGTAGGCTTACCTCCAAAATTATTTTGGAGAAGCTGATTCCTGAATCAGAACCTACAATGTGTCGCTTTTTGCGGAATGCTTCCAAAAATAAAAAATAAAAAAAGTCGGAAACTTTTGGTGTGGTTGTTCTTATACCTTTTGGGGCTTTCAGCTTAAGTTTGGGTTTATTCTTTGGCAACAGAAGAAAATAATATGAAGTGCCTTCACATAAGAAGGAGATTATTTTAGTTCGTGAAGATCTTTGACCAAATGTCTTATCAGAGAATCCCTTGAGATTATTTGTCTTATTGGCAAAGTAATTTCATACCTATGCTCATATTTGATTCTTTTTGTTATGCTTTGTTATGGGCGGATGAAGAGTTTTCAAATTCAAAACCACCAAAAAAGTTTTAATATCTTCATTATATTCCTCTCTGCTCACAGACGTGCAACTCATTCTCTTTGCTTTCCTTGAACAAGAAAAATCCCCACCAAAAGGCTTCCAAAACTTTCCTCTTTTTTTATTTTTGATGTTCACTTAATTATCTTGTTACATGAACATCATGAAATGATGTTCTTACTCCAAACTATCTATCGTGTTAATTGGTAAAAGAATGCAGTTATTTACTCCCAGTTATAGCAATAATTCTCATATTAGCAAACTAGTTTGTTGTTGCTCAATTGTATTGCAGAGTTCATGTTATAGTAAAATGGTATATTTGATGGACATATTAGTATAGTAATCTTACATTAAGATAGTAGAATGACCCTCCCCTTAACCTAGAAAGCACAAACACTTCATTTAGGGCCGTACCGGTCGTTTTAGGTTATAATTTTTCAGAAATTTCTCGTGTTACCGTATCATACCCGTGTCCGTGCTTCCTAGCCCTTAACCTTGCTTTCTTGACATCTCTTTGATTTGCACGTTCTCGCATAGAAACCTTTTGGGGGGGGGGGGGGGGGGGATTAAATTTATCTTATAAGCAAAGAAAACCATTACAACTGCATAACGTCATCTCCCAGAAAAACAACTTTTATTGCCTCTGGTTGCATGCTACTTCATCACATCGGTATGATCTTTTCTCCTCCTTTGTTAACATATTTGTTAGAAATGATTTTTTTTTTTGGTTGGTGTTCAATGGGGGTTTGAGATTAGGTATAATAACTAAGGCTTTGCACCATGTGCAATTGCTTTTAGTAGCTGAGATTGAGAGTTTAAAAGCAACTTTCAATATCAACCCTTGAATATAAAAAGTTAGAAAAAGTAAAAAAAAAAAAAAAAAAATTGTGAGAGGAATGGGAGGAATGGTACTTGGGGTATTGCACTGGATCCTAATCTGTTCAATGGGTAGCTCTAAGCCCAACTACAAAAAATCTGAGTCTAGCTGCCCCTGAAGTATCACAAAGCAGAAAAGAAAAAGGTTAAATCTGCTGAAGAGGAAGATAGTTCAAAATTATAAGGTTCATGCTATGATTTGTGTGCTAGTTAACACAAAAATTCCTTCTCTGTCAGTATGCTACATAACAAATTGACCTTCTTCCATAAACTTCTGCAGGATTGGACTAGATTACAATTAGGATGCAGATCACGAACCCCATTTTCACCATATTAATTACTGTTTAAGAGCAGGATTCAGTCAGAAACCTGTGTAATATGAGTTTCAAGACCTGTATAACCCAAAATTTAAAAATATGATTGTGGAAAGTTCCAAATGGAAGGAAAAGCCCCCCAGTTTATTCACTAGAGTCCATGATGCACCCCCCCCCCCCCCCCCTTTCTCCTCTCTTAATTATCTTGCCCCTGCTAACTCCAGATTACTCTTTGAACAACCATCAACATTCAACTTCACCCAACCAGCCTCAAGAAAAAACCAAGTATATACCGCCTAGATTTTTTTCTAATCAAATGGGAGGGCATGGACGCTTCATTTGGAGAGCCATACCCATGCTTCCTAGGTAAGGGCTAGTAGGGGCCAATTTTTCAAAAATTGATTTGTCACCATCGTACCCGTACCTGTGCTTCCTAGCGGTAATCACTAGCACAATAATCAGCTTCCCCTTAATGCATAAGAGGGACGTCAAAAGGAGGGCTGAATACTGATTGGTTACTCCATTTCCAATGCAGTAGTGAGGGCAAATGAAGCAAACCATGCTAAGTCATCATTTGTTTCAAAATATTTTAAGTTCCAATCAACCAAGTCACCGTGGAAGAAACTAATAAGTAAAATATTGGGTACCATACTGAGCCAAACATTCCTTGCTCTAACATCATCTTTAATTGCAGAAAGAGCTGTTTCCTTTTGGGTTTTATTCTGATGAAATCATTTCTTCCCTGCTAATAGTCTACCATTCCGATGAGATCTTTTCTTAAAAGCCACAAGGAAATTTTGATGACTGCTGAGGCCAAAACAAACATTAGTAGAAGTAATAAAAAAATAAAATAAAAAAACATGTCAATTAGGGAAGTAACAGAGAGCATGACTTCAGATAGGATAGAATGGAGGAAAAGAATTCATGTGATCGACCCAATCTGATCCATACCTAATCCCAAATTTTGGGACTAAGGCTTGGTTGTTGTTGTTGAGGAAGAGTTGTCATTTTTCCAAAACTCGATCCAGTTATGATTGTTAGGTTTAATGAGAGATGAATTAGCAGAGCTTTCATTAGCTAATTTGGTAGTATACACGTCTAATGAAGAAGGCTGCCAAATAACTTTGTCACAATTACTTGCTGAGTCAAAAATGTAATGATTAAAATTTCCTTGACCAAATTTTGAGGAAGGCAAGAATATAGTTCTGAGACTAGCCAATTGCCCCTTTGAGAGAAATCTGACACCTTTATTCATTGACCAAATTTCATCTTCTCATTTGACTTTCAATATATTTTGTCTCTCTTTATCCATATATACATTTTCCCATTTGTTCCTTGCAATTCCCAACCAGAAAAACCTGCTTTTTGCCCCATATTAGAGCTAGTACACATGTGACCAAATATTTCTGCATTAAGTCACCTTTTTTTTTGGATACTTTTTAGACGTAATTACTTTTTTTTATCAATAATAAAACTATATATATATCAGAAAAAAGGAGTCACCCAAGTATACAGGAAATATACTAGGTTGAAACAATCAGTTTCAAAAATTGCATAATCAATCAAAAATAGAAAAGAAAGAAAGATTCCTCAAGGTAGTCAAAACTTCTGCTATTTCTTTGCCTCCAAATGCACCACATTAAACAGTGTGGGGTAATCATCCAAATATGACCATTTCAATGATGACCAAATTGACCTTGCCAGCAAGCTAGAAGCTCAACTACAAATTTTGGCATCACCCAGAAAACTCCAAACAAACCAAAACTCATACTTAGAGAATAAAAATCTGCTTCTATTATGATTTACATAAGATTAAGAGCTTTGTCCACACAAAAACACAAATAGAATATTCACATCACACTGATCAATTGATTTATTCTCTGCCCAGCTATTCACCGTCTTCTTTAATTTTTAGTAATCAATATCTTGTGTCAAAAAGCTCCGAGTCTTTGTTATCTGATAACTGAAAACATTGCTTGAAGATTTATAACTCTTATGTAAATACCTATGCTTAGTTAGTCTTCATTTGCTCTTTTTAATCATTTATTATTATGCTGTAAACCCTGATGCCATACCTCTGCCCATGATGAACAATATACTTGAGATATTTAGATCAAGTAGGGAAGAGTTGTGCAATTTTGGTTGGAATACATGACTTCAAGTAGGGAAGAGTAGCAACTCAAAAAGCTACTTTATCTATTTTAATACCTCACTTTACAATACATTCAACATCAAAGGTTTTATTTTTTTACCACTTCATTTAAATGTTCTTTCTTTATTATTTTTTTAATTCTTTCTTTATTTTTCCTTTATGTCTCTCTCTCTTTTCCTCTCCATGTCTCTCTCTTCTTTGAAGCAAGAAAAACCAACAATCCCACTCATTTTCCTTCTAAACCCAGAAAACTCACAGCCACCGCCAGCCACCACCACCACCACTAGCAAACCCAAAAACACCACCACTGCCACCCACAACCCCAACAAATCAGAACCCTCGGCCAAAACCAAATAACAAACCCACAACCCCCACATCACAACCACCAATTCAACTCAACCACAGCTCTGCCGAATCAGCCATAGCCACCAACCATTGCACAACCCAGAAAAACCCATTAAACGGATACCCACCACCAGCCACCACCTCCACAAACTGAAACCCACCCACCATTCACCACCATAAACCGAAACCCACCCGCCCACCAGCCACCACACAGACTGAAACTCACCCACTTGCCACCACTACAAACCCCAGCCCAAAATTAACCCAGCAAAAACAACCTAATCACCACCGTGACCACAACCCAACCACCACCGCCATTGTGCCCACAAGCCAAAATCAAACCAATAACCACCACAAACTCCTAAACCCAAACCCAAATCTCCAAACTCAAACCCAAATTAACCAATAACCAAACGCACAACAGAGAGATTTTAGGCCATAGAAAAAGGTATTAAAAAAAATAAAAATAAAAAGATAGAAGAAAGGGAAGAGGAGCGACAGCCACCGCAAGCCAGCAACCCAGAACACCAATGACATTGCTGATCTCAATAGCCACCACAAGACCGCCAATCTCAGTCATTCCAATCTTGCATTTTGCTGAGAGAGTTTGAGTCTAAGGAGGTAGGTGAGAGAGGAGAAGAGAGAAGAAACAGAGAAACAGAGAAGCTGAAGAGAGAAGAAAGAGAGACAAAAAAAGATTTTAAGGAGAAAGAGAGACATAATAATTTTTTTTTTTTTTTTTTTTTTATAACTTTATAGCTACAGTAAGCTATCATCTTTGGCAGTTTACTGTGCTTGGGTGCTAAAATTTTTAACCTTAGTGCCACCAATGCAGCATGTTTTTTAGTGTTTTGGGTGCTAAAATGTGAATGCTCTTATGGATGTAGGATAGAATGTACACTTCAATTTTTTTTATCTTTTTGTAATTTCGAAATTTTCTAAAATATGAGTTTATTTCCTTTTCTTTTTTAAATAAGCAATAGAACTTCATTGATAGAAAACTAATAAAAAAGGCCAAATCACACAAGAAACCTACTAAGGTTGGCATGAGAACAAGACAGAACTAAGAATTATAAAGGCTACATTTTTCAAGTAAATCGGACAAAGAATTAAAAAGGAAAGCACCCAAAGCGTTTGTCCATCCAAACAAAATCTGGAAGAAAGACATCTTCAATTCTTGAATCAACCTTTCGGTTCCTTCAAAGGTCCAAGCATTCCTCTCCCTTCAAATACCCCACATAGACAATGAGGGACCGTGTTCCAAATCACCTCATTTCTATGTTTACTAAACTTGCCTAGCCAGCTAGCTAGAAGCTCCACTACATCCTTGGGCATGACTCAAGATAACCTAAAAAGTGTAAATGCCATACTCCATAACTCTCTGGCTATCAGGAAATGTAAGAGTTTATTTCCTTATTTATAGAGTTTTAAAGTATTTTAGTCAATATTGAGTCCTTATGGCTTATATGGTAGGGCAGTAACTATTTATTTATTTTGGTACAATTTTCCTCTTTTTTAGCCTAATTTCGCGCCTAACACGAATTATGGTTTTTTAGGGTTTCTTAACCACCCTAGGGGCTAGAACTTGAATTATAAATTTGTGACTCTAGCCCCTGAGCAAGGAAATTATTAATTAATAAAATTTCAGATAGAATTTTTCTTCTTTTTCTGATGGATTCAACAGTTTTTCTTGTGAATTCAAGAAAAGCCCTTTATGGATTTAAGGGTTTATTCTAGACAAACATGTTCTATTTCTTTTGGCAGATATAATGCTAACATCATGCATTTTCTTCTTGATGAATTAAAACAAAAAAATGTTTATTTGTTGATATTAGATGATGAAGTGTGCGTTCAAGATTGGCTATTTTAGTTGATAGGAAGTTTATTTTCACACTCAACAGTCACTTATTTAGTATAAAACAACATTTTTTATTTCATTGTGAAAGACTAGGTCATTTTTGTTCACCATACAAAATTCCTGTTTTCTTATTGTTATTTCGTCATTGGAATTCATGTGTGCACAATCATACAGATATGTAAAAAAAAGGAGGGGAAGAAAGAAGAAGATAACTAACTGGAACACAAATCTCCTGTTTTCTGATTGTCCCTTAGAATTCACGTGTGCACAATCATACAGAAATGTAAAAAGGAGGAAGATAACTGTTTACACATCTGCTTCTGTTCTTTATTTTGGCAGTCCTTTGCATTGTTTGTTAATTACGAGAATATTTCATCCAGATTGCTTCCTACAACTGGCATTGGAATGTTCCACACTCTTAGCTAACGCACTTATTATTTGTTTACTTTTTGTAGGGTACTGATGGCTCACATCCTGTAGAGAGGACTGCAAAACCAGTAATCAGTTTTGTGTACATTGGAAAAATAATTTTAGCTTTCATTTTGATTTTTGTGCTTGGTGCAATACTCACATTGGCTCTTGAAAATCTTCCTAGGCTGATATTGTTTATTAAGTCATCCATGTAATAACTATTGTTATTGAACATGTGGAATAGTATAATGCAAATGTAGATCCTTTTGCAACAGGTAATTGAACTGAAGTTTATGAGCCACAACCAGAAATATAAATTCGATAAGGTACAAAAAATTTGATATTTTGGAACAGAGTTATAATTTCTCATATATTTATAATGTAAATTATTGAGTACTAGTGTTCCTTGAATGCGCATAATTTTAAACATTCTTTGAAAAATTGTGTATGTTGAATCTATAGATTTTTGTACATTCGTTGAAATAGTGTATATTGAATATAAGGAGTGTACACTCTTCTAAAAATATCATTCGTTGAAGGTGCAGAATTGTGTACGCTCATTTAAAAATTGTATACTTTGAAAGTACAAAATTATGTAAATTCTTTGAGTAATGGAGTTCATTGAATGCATATAATTTTGAACATTCTTTGAAAAAATTGTGTACATTAATTGTGTAGAAATTTGGCCATTCTTCGAAAAATGCATACTTCGAACATACAAAATTTTGTAAAATCTTTGGGTGATAGTGTCTCGTTCAATGAGCGGAATAATCAACATTCTTCGAAAAGTTTTGTATGTTGAACATCAAGAATTTTGAGTGTTCATAAAAAAATTGCATACTTCGAAAGTACAACATTATGTAAATTATTTGATTACTAGTGTTCCTTGGATGCGTATAATTTTAAACATTCTTTCAAAAATTGTGTGTTGAATCTATAGTTTTTTGCACATTCGTTGAATTAGTGTGAATGTTGAATATATGGAACAGTTCAGTCTTCTAATAACTGTGTTTGTTGAACATGCAGAATTCTGTATATTCTTTGAAAAATTGTGTACTTTGAATGTAAAAAATTATATAAATTCTTCGAGTAATAGCGTTCGTTGAATGTACATAATTTTCAACCTTCTTTTAAAACTTGAGTACATTGATTTTGCGGAATTTTGAGAGTTTTCGAAAAATAGCATTCTGTACAAAATTATGTAAATTCTTTGAGTAATAGAGTTCATATGCTTAGAATTTTCATCATTTTTTTGAAAATTTGTGTATATTCGTCGTGTAGAATTGTGTATGTTTTTCGTAAATTACATACTTCTAATGTACAAAATTATGTAAAATTTTTAAGGTCATAATGTTAGTTGAGTGTGCAAAATTTTCAAAATTCTTTGAAAATTTGTGTACATTGAATGTTCATAATTTTGTACATTCTTCAAAAAATTCTGTATTTCAAATGCACAAAATTATGTAAATGCTTTGAGTAATAGAGTTCATCGAATACGCATAATTTTCAAAAAAAAAAAATTTTAAATGTGTACACTAAAGTACAGAATTGTGTACGTTCTTCAAGAAATTGTGTATTTTGAATGTATAAAATTACGTAAATTATTTGAGTAATTGTGTTCGTTGAATACGTAAAATTTTAAATACTCTTTGAAAATTTTTGTTTGTTGAACGTGCAAAATTTTGTATTTTTTTTGAAAAATTGCATACTTTGAGTATATAAAATTATGTAAATTATTTGAATAATAGTGTTCGTTGAATACAGTTAATTTTCAACATTCCTTAGAAAATTAAATTTTGTACGTTGAACGAGCGGAATTTTGAGCATTCTTCAAAAAAATTTATATATCAAAAGTACAACATTATGTAAATTATTTGAGTACTAATGTCCCTTGAATGCATAGAATTTTAAACATTCTTTGAAAAATTGTGTATGTTGAATCTATAGATTTTTTACATTCGTTGAAATATTGTGTATGTTAAATATAAGAAACAATATACACTTTTCTAAAAATTGCGTTCATTAAAGGTGCAGAATTGTGTATGCCCATCAAAAAATTGCATACTTTGAACATTCAAAATTATGTAAATTCTTTAAGCAATGGTGTTCATCGAATGTACAAAATTTTCAACATTCTTTGAAAAATTGTATACATTGATTGTGCAGAAATTTGATTGTTCTTCGAAAAATTGTTTACTTCAAATGTACAAAATTATGTAAATTCTTTGAGTAATAGTATTCGTTGAATGTGCGGAATATTCAACATTCTTTGAAAAAAAATTGTATGATGAATGTGTAAAATTTTGAGCATTCTTCAAAAGTTGCATACTTCGAAAGTACAATATTATGTAAATTATTTGAGTGCTAGTGTTACTTGAATGCGTAGAATTTTAAACACTATTTAAAAATTTTTGTATGTTGAATCTATAAATTTTTGTACATTCTTTGAAATATTGTGTACATTGAATATAAGAAACAATGTGCACTCTTCTAAATACTGTTTTCGTTGAACGTGCAAAGTTGCATACATTTATCGAAAAATTGTGTTCTTCAAACATACAAAATTATGTAAATTATTTGAGTAATAATGTTCGTTGAATGTGCATAATTAACAACCTCCTTTTTAAAAATTGTGTACATTGATTGTGCAAAATTTTGAGAGTTTTTTGAAAAATCAAGTTCTTTGAACATACAAAATTATGTAAATTTTTTTAGTAATAGAGTTCGTTATATGCACAGCATTTTCAACAATTTTTTGAAATGTGTTGTACATTCAACATGCAAAATTGTGTATGTTCTTCAAAAAATTATGTATTTCAAATGTACAAAATTATGTAAAATCTTTAAGTCATAGTGTTCGTTGAGTGTGTAGAATTTTCAAAATTGCTTATTTCGAACATATAAAATTATGTAAATCTTGTGTAATAGTGTTTGTTGAATGCGTTGAATTTTCAACAATTAAAAAAATTTGTGTATGTTCTTTGAAAAATTACGTACTTTGAATGTACAAAATTATGTAAATTCTTTGAGTAATAGTGTTCATTTTCTTTAAATGCGTAGAATTTTAAATATTCTTTGAAAAATATTGTACTTTGAACATGCAAAATTTTGAACATTCTTAAAAAAAATTACGTACTTCGAAAATACAACATTATGTAAATTATTTAAGTTGCCTAAATGCGTAGAATTTTAAACATTTTTTTGAAAATTTGTTTATGTTGAATCTATAAATTTTTGTTTATTTATGAGACTAGTCGCTAATTCGTGCAATGCACGGGATTATATAACTCTGTCTGTACATGCTTGGGGAGAATCCAAACTGTCAGAGGAAGATAGTAAATTTCTTAATTTACTCAATAGAGACTCGCCAAAATAAGAAGAGATACACAATTCTTGAATAAGAGCCGTTTACAAATTAGCAACAATTTCATATAAAAATGTGCAATATATATACACACTACCATAAGTGTATATATGCAGGAGTAGTTTTTTGTGTTCAGTTCTAACTAAATAAGATATAAATAAATAAATAAAACATCAAAGTTGCAATGCCTTACCATATGATGCCTTTGAATTCAACTTTCTTGCAACTTCATGTAGATTTGAAACACAAAGAAAAAAGAAATAGCTTTAATTTTCATGGGTCAAATAATTTGGTTAAGAAATAGAACACAATTACTTAAGGACAAAAGATCATATCACTGTGAATAAAGTTTTATTCTTCTAAATTAGCGAATTAATTAATTGGTGGCATGTTATGACATAGGCATATAATTCCCAATTCCCATGATTTAGAATTCCTAAGCAAATCTGAATATCCCCAAAAGGCATATACATTAATCTCCAAAAGACATATAAGCATAGCACTTACCAAGTTAGACAACTATATTAATAGAAAAAAAATTTCCCCAAAGCCAAAGCTTATCTACAAAAAAAACAATGAAACCGAGATGGAATTTTTGAAAATATTTTGGAGGTTCCGTCAAAATGTATATCTCAATACTGCTCTCCTCATCTCATGAAAATTAGAGATACTTCTAGTGGTGGTGATTGTATTAAACCCATTATAAATATTCAAGTAATAACATTAATTACCAAAATACAGTAGAAATTCACAGGAAAAAAATATCGAAAAACATGTCCATGAAGGGCAAGGCCACGACCACCACCACTACCAAGTACTAACAACAACCCATTAACTTAAATTCACACACAAACAAATCCGGGCTTAGGAATTAACAACTGTCAACATTTAAAATTAAAAATGAAAAGAATTGGATGAATTACTTCATTTTCAATCTTAAAATTTTTTGAATTATTTTCTTTTCAAATTTGGAAAAAAAAAATTTGGGGACAAAAAGCAAAAACTTTTTTTTTTATAAATGTTTTCTCTACCTTCAAACTAAGAAAACTAAAAAATTAAAAAAAATTAAAAAAAAAAAAAAAAAAAGAGAAATAGGAAAAGAAGCATACCTCAAGGCTTGGAGATAAAGACTAGAGTGAGAAAGAAGGAAGTAATTGGAACTTTAGGATTTTATGCATGTGGGTGTTTGGGGTTTTCAATTTTTTTCCAGAGGAGATCTGTTTTTGTGTTTAAGAGAAAATCTATAGTCGGTGTAAGGAACTTGAAATCTTATAGCCCAAGCCCACTTAAAACAGTGGGTTTGTATAGTTCAACTTTGGCCCAAATCGATGAATTTATAAGAGAGGGGATCAAACAACAAGAGAGGGCCTCGCCCGAGGATGAGAATAAGGAAGAAAGACTTGATATGATAAAATATGTAGCTAAATGCCTTAATACAAGTACGCCCGAGGAGGCCACTGATACAAAGAATAATGCACTATTCACTGTCTTCTTTCAGTGTCTTGTTCTACCTCTTCCTTTTTCTGATATTTTTTTGCTTGGATCCCTTTCTCTAGAAACTTTCTTTCTCTTATATACTCTCCCCTACTTTCATCTTGACTCCCCCCATCTTTACCTAACAAGGTTCTCAGTCTGACACCTGCCCCTTTAAACATCTGATGAAGGTAGTAGAAGGAGCTGCTTAGCTATGAATTACACTGTTCAGGTCACTTCCTCAACAATGCAGCTGATAAAGATGTAGCCCACCATTTAATGCAGAGGTAACAGACTACTTCTTGCTGGAAACTTCCCCTACATTCATGATTCTCTCTCTTCAGCCAACCCTTCCCACCTAAAGCTCCTAAGAATCTTTTGTCTCTTCTCCCCTTCTCCTCGAGTGAATTCACTCCTCGGGTATGTGATGCCCTTACATTCATGATTCTTAACAATCCCTTCGTCGATCCTCGGGCCCCCATAATAGCCCCCTAAAACTTTGCTGTTAATTCTAAGATAAAAGCAAGGTTTTAGTTACACGAGTGAGCCTCGTTCGTGCCATATGCGTTCCCACGTGGTAACGTCCTTTCACCTATCTCCAGCACACTCCTAACGCCTCAGTATCCACGATTTCACATTTATGGCGCCAGGCGGCTACTTGTCCCCCCACGTTCTATGGTGTGATGAGGATCTTATGGTCCTCGTTTTCTCTCATTTATGGGCGGGAAAATTACCGCTCATTTTTTACCCCTATATAAGTAGAGCTTAGAGCTAGCTCATTTACGCATTTGTCAATTCAAGTTCAAGTAGCTGCCTAAGAAGAGATTCTTCCATCGCTCATAGGTGTGTTCAAATTCACAGTCTTTTGCACAAGTTTGTATTTGTTATACCATAAATTCTATGGATAGATTCGCTAGATTAGTAGACAATCCCGAAGGTATAGCTGCCTTTAGGACTCAGTATAGGATCCCCAACGGTGTTGAACTCCAACATTGTGAACTGGATGAATGACTGGTCATGAACAGACCTTCTGGCTCTATAGTTATTCCGATGATCACCTTCATAGAAGGCGGGATGGAAATCCCTATGAGAAGGGTCACCAAAGACTTCCTAATGACTTATAGGCTAACCCCCGCCCAATACTCCCCAAACGTCTTTAGAGTCCTCGAGTATGTAGACATGATAAATCAAAAAATGGAAACCAACTTCACATGGCACGATGTAAATTGGGTATACAACTGCCAAAAGGGGGAAAAGACTAAATACAACATTAAATGCAAAGTCCCTGCCGTTAGGTTAATCTCTTGCCTACCTGACTCAAGCAAGGGCATGGATGAGGATTTCCTCATTGTCTCGGGAGACTAACATCATGGATTGCACTGTCCCACCCAAGAAGGGGAACTGGGTAGGGTTCCCATAAACCATAGACACACATAGGACATTTCCTAATCTTTATAAGGTTTTTCTTTTATTTATAACTCCTATTGTTTCCTCAATGATAGTTGAGTACCACACCACCCCATCCAAGCTTCTCGTGAACTTTGCTGACCTAAACCGGATCCTTAAGTAGGAGATTTTTCTGCATACAAACAATCAACTTCGAGTGGTGCGCGTCATCCTCGGATTCAAACCCCTTTCAAAATACTTCCAAAGCCCAAAGAAAGTCATCAAAGCTAAGGACGCAC
Source organism: Quercus ilex subsp. ballota (assembly GCA_032727855.1). NCBI lineage: Eukaryota > Viridiplantae > Streptophyta > Magnoliopsida > Fagales > Fagaceae > Quercus > Quercus ilex. Next base: position 21,052,588 of record CM064914.1, read on the forward strand.
TACTAGCTTTAATTGACATTGCTGTCCCTAGCTTCCTACTAGCTGAACCTCCTCCAGCTGGAACCCAAGACGCTTATCCACTCGCAGTAAAACTCCTCTACTCGCTGGAACCTCCCATTCCCTCAGACAAAGAAGCTAAGGAGCCCACACCAAAACTTGTACAGCAGGAAGTAACGGACAAAGACTTCGAGGTCTTTTACCAGGAAGAAGACCCCGAAGACACTCCTAGCACCTCACACTGCCCTCTACGCCTCGCCCAAGTCAACTCCAACCAAGAGGGGACTAACATTCCATAGGGAATGAGTTTCGAAGAGAAGACCCCGGATCTCTTTGCTTTACTAATGGCCCAAGCTGGGGGCTTTTCTCTAACTGTCCCCGTGGTGCCCCGACCACCCACTCCTTCTTCGACGCACGCAACTTTTGTTGATGCCGTTGATAAGAAAATGATGAGTTGCCAAGGAGGTAAAGGCATTAAAGGTGCCAAGGAAGGAGAAGTCACCCACTCCTCCCACCAGCCCCCAGCGAAGGAAGCCCAAACAACAAGGGGCCAACAGAAGAAAAGCACCTCTTATAGGACCTCAAAAGAACTTGAGGGGGACCGGCCACCCAAGCCTTCTATTTGGAGACCCTCCTTCACACTGAGCTCTGGCAATCTTGTGATGGATGATGCCAACCTAAAGGACCATCAGAAAGGCAGTTCAAGTCTCGTGGCAGAATACCTGGAGACAGTTCTATGCTTACCTGAAGACATGCAGGAGCTCAGGTCCTTTAGAAAACGCGAAGTCTTCTTATCGCTGAAACGAGACTTGGCGAAGGTACATGATCATCTTCTCTTTTTTTTTTTTTTTTTTGAAGATAATATATGTACGAACACTAACTAGTATCAATCTTGCAGTCTGTCCAAGCTGCTTTTATGGCTGAGGAATGGGTGGACCGCGCTTTGGACCAAGCTTGGTAGGCTAAGGGCAAGCTGACAGCAACTGAAAAGGCTAGAGCCGAGGTGGACAAGAAGCTTAAGGAAACCTTTGCCCAATTGACCGAGGCTGAAAAGGCTCAGAAAAATGCTAAAGCTACCCTAAACAGCTTTTAAAAACAAGGTACAAAGTCCCTAGAGGCCTAGAGGAAGGCCGAAAATAAGCTAGCACTAAACATGGTGGAGCTAAAACAACTGCACAAACAGTTGGAGGCCAAGGATGCTAAGAAGGCTAAGGCCAAGCAAGCGGCCTATGATACGGGCATGACTAAGACAGCAGAAAGTCTAACCGCCAAACTCAATGACGTTGCTCGGGCCTTCTGCTTGGACGTATGGGGACAAGCGCTGAATGCAACTAGGATCAGCACTGAGTCAGAGCTCAGGGCTCCTAACAAGGTTTACTATCCTCCAGCCCTGCGCTTGGCCCCCAGTCCTTCCCAGCCTTCAACTGACCCAGGCCAAACCCCTACTTCTTTCTCGACCCAGCCTGCCACCGCCCTGTTTGCCACACCAACTAAGGACAAAGAGAAAGAGCAACCAACTCCAACAAACGTGGTGGATGTGGATGATGAGGAGACAACTTAAGTGGCCCAGTTGAAGAGGAAAAAGAAAGAGAAGGAACAAGAAAAGAAGGGAGGGAAAGAAAAAGAAGCCTCTACATAGCGTAGCTTTAGACTTAGAAGCTAATAGCTAACTTTGTAATTGGGCTTAAATCTAGTTGTTGCCCTCTATTTCTTCCTATTGTACTCCAATTCCCAAAATTTAATGACAAAAGTTAACTTTAGTTTATGCTCTTCCGTCTATTTAACTTTTACTTGTTAGCTTGCATTTCATGTTATTTCATTTTCCTTGTGACAGTTGCACCACACTAACTTTTGATTAACTTACTCAACACTTCTTATCCCCATATTTAATCTGGAACGACTTATAAGACAATTACTAGACTAAGTCATAGAACTTACTAAAAATGTGAATCAAAACTTACCTTAAGTTTGACTTGGAATCCCAAAGCACACCCATTTGCATTAATCCTGAAACCCAAGGAAGTACTCAAACTTCTTAACTTCACTCCTTACTTAGGCAGCTTCCTACAAAGACCAATTCATTCGCGATTTGTGACCTGAGGAGCCACATCAAACCTAGATCCTGGCCAACACTTAGAAGTTTTTTCTAGAACTGTTAATTTACCCAAGGCTTGTGACCCGAGGAGTCGAACAAAGCCGAGGTTTTGTTTAACACTTAAAACTTCTACATACAAGGTTAATTTACCTAAGGCTTCTTGATAGGCCGAAAATGTATTGACCCTTTGGGATGAATTAACCAATTAATTAGCCAAGTTAATTTATTAATCTGATTAACATGCAATACGCGTGGTAGCATAAACAAATCACCAACTAAGTTAATATGCATTGGAAAATAAAGTTGACACGGTGATTTGTTTACGAATGGGGAAAACCTCCAAGGCAAAAACCCCACCGGGTGATTTTAAGGTCACCACTCCTAAGAATCCACATTATCACAACAAGCGGTTACAAGTAAAGGAATTTTAGTACCTTATACCAACCTACAGTTGAATCCTTACCCCAATACCCAATTGGACTTGTTCTGTAGTGACAGTCCCTCATTTTAATGCACTGCTCCCAGTACATGACTAACCAATTGATGCACGGATCCAAGTACGTGACTAACCATCAACTTGAGAAGGATGTTAGCTGCAAAATTCTTCAGTTCATCAACACGATGAAGATCACGAAGCTCCTTCGTTATAAAACCCTATGGTGTACAAACGTAGTAGCTTCTTGAAGAGAAAGATGAACTAGGGCATATGTCTCTGGTCACAATATGCTTGTGAAAAACCTTTGCATCAAGCTGCGCTTACTTGCATCAGTTGTGACGGCCCTTAAAATAATCCTTATATATGTTTAGGGTTGTGAGAAAAGAAAGCCTAAACATGTATACACGAATTGGAGTGAAATCAGATTTGAAAAAACTGATTTCTGTAAATCTCGATAGATAGATTATCTATTGAGCAGCTGTCAAGCATCAGGCAAAAGCTGCCTTTTAAACTTCTTCACTTGATTTTTGGACAGATTTGCATGGCTTTAACACTTGGACTTGAAACGTTGCTCCTTGAAATATTAAACACATCCTAGATCTACCCAATTACAAATAAAGTGTATTTTGTCAAAGGATTAGCTAATTCTAGATGACATATGTTCATAAATTGATTCACATATGTCCTAACACTTGTGACCTAAGGAGTCAAACAAGGCCGAGTTTTTGTTTAACACTTAGAACTTCTACATACAAGGTTAATTTACCCAAGGCTTGTGACCCGAGGAGTCGAACAAGGCCGAGGTTCTATTTAACACTTAGAACTTTTCCGTACAAGGTTAATTTACCCAAGGCTTGTGACCCAAGGAGTCGAACAAGGCTGATGTTCTGTTTAACACTTAGAACTTTTCCATACAAGGTTAATTTACCCAAGGCTTATGACTTGAGGAGTGGAATAAGGCCGAGATTCTGTTTAACACTTAGATTTTTTCCGTACAAGGTTAATTTAGCCAACGCTTGTGACCCAAGGAGTCAAACAAGGTCGAGGTTCTGTTTAACACTTAGAACTTTTCCATACATAATGATTACCTCAACAAACGCATCCATAATGAAGCGCAAATAAACCTAACATGAATAACAAAGAAGTTCATAGCATTAATAATAATAACGCCGCAAATTATTTACATTCCAAGGACGAAGAATTACACTTTCATCCAAGTCTTCTAAGTAATAAGCCACAATGCTGAAGTTATCTTGTATGGCCCCTCTCAGTTAGGCCCTAACTTTCCCCAAGGGGGGTTCTTTGCTGTTCCCACCACCTTTCTCAAAACCAAATCTCCTAGACCTAAAGGCATTAACCTCACTCCCTTATCATACCCCTACTTAAGTCTTTGTTGGTAATGTGTCATTTTTACTGCGGCCACTTCTCTCATTTCCTCAGCCACATCTAAGTTGTCTAATAGCAGATGGTTATTTTCCTCAACACTGAACTGATCAATTCTTAGGGTCAGGAACCCTAACTCAAGAGGGATTACTGCTTCTGCCCCATAGGTCATCAAGAAAGGAGTTTCTCTAGTTGATCTTCGGGGTGTAGTATGATAGGTCCACAACACATAGGGCAGTTCGTCCACCCATTTCCCTTTTGCATCATTTAGACTCTTTTTCAACCTAGATACTATGACTTTATTAGTAGCCTCGGCTTGGCCATTTCCTTGAGGGTAAGCAGGTGTAGAATACCTGTTCCTAATCCCCAACTCCCCACAATATCTTCAGAAGGCTTTACTATCAAACTGAAGCCCATTATCTAAGATCAATGTATGTGGGATTCAAAACCTAGTGATGATATTCCTCTAGATAAACCTTTTGGCATCCACGTCCCTGATGTTAGCAAGTGGCTCAGCTTTTACCCACTTGGTAAAATAGTCCGTCACGACGAAGAGCTACCTTCGGTTCCCTATGGCTCAAGGAAATGGTCCCACTATGTCCAAGCCCCACTGAGCAAATGGCCAAGGGCTGGAAAGTGGGTTTAAGACTCCCCCTAGTTGATGAATATTTTGGGCATATTTTTGACATTAGTCACACTTCTGCATGCTCTGACACCAATATCCCTGGGTGAGGGCTCTATGGGCCAAAGATCTTCCTCCTGTGTGACTCCCATATATCCCCTCATGTAATTCTTCCAATAAAGGCTCCACTGCTTCAAGATGCACACACAATAAATACGGCCTTAAGTAAGAGCGCTTATACAAATTTTGTTCTTCAGATAGCCAATAACGTGGAGCCTTCCTATGCACCTTTTTAGCCTCTCCCTTGTCTTTGGGCAACAAACCCTGTTTCAAAAAGGTTACCAAAGAGTTTATCTAGCTCGGCCCAACTTGGATGCTATGCATTCCGGCCAAAGGCGTCTTCATAAGACTAGAATTAGCCATATCTTTAATTATAACAATCCGAGGAAGACTTGACCCCAGAGAAGTTGCCAGCATTGCTAAAGAGTCGGCATGGGAGTTCTATCCCCTAGGGATTTGCTTTAAAACAAAGCTCCTAAACTGGGCCCGAGCTTGCTTTACTTTAGCAAGGAATCCCTACATCCTCTCATCACGGGCCTCAAACTCCCTATTGACCTGGCCTACCACCAACTGAGAATCAGAATATAACTTTACCACTTCTCCTCTTAGTTGACTAACCATAGCCATTCCAGCTAACAGAGCTTCGTACTCAGCCTCATTGTTGGTGGCTAAGAAACCCAAGATTTCTCCATTACCAGCTTCTTAGGAGTGATCAACACAATCCCTATTCCTACTCCTTTTCGGTCAGCTGCACCATCAATGTAAACTTCCTAAGGGGGAATAACCAAGGCCAAGGTGGTCATAACACCTAATGCTTTTTCTTCCTCATTTACTGTACCCTTGGTGAATTTCGCCATAAAGTCAGCTAGGACTTGCCCTTTTATGGCAGTCCGAGGCATGTACTTGATATCATATGCACCCAGCATGGTTCCCCACGTTGCAATTTTGCCTGTATAGTCTAATTTTCATAAAAGAGTTTGTAAAGGGAGCTAGGTTAGCTCCACCACGATGTGAGCCTGAAAGTAATGAGGAAGCTTCCTAGTGGCATGCACAATGGCCTAAACTGCATTCTCCAAGGGCAAATAACGTGTGTCAGCCTCCTACAAGGACTTATTGACGTAGTAGACAAGCCTTTGGACCCCATCCTTATTCCTGACCAAGACCAGACTGACGGCATAATCTGTAACTGCCAAATACGCATATAGCACCTCCTCCTTCTCGGGGCTAGAAAGGATCGGGGGGCTTGACAAATATTGCTTGAGCTCCTCAAAGGCCACTACACACTCTTCGGTCCAATGAAAGTCCTTCCACTTATGAAGAAGCTGGAAAAAGGACGACACCTATCTGCCGACCAAGAAATGAACCTTTTCAAAGCCGCTGTCATCCCAGTCAATTTCTGCACTTCCTTAGGGTTCCAAGGAGGATGCAAGCTATTAATAGCCTTAATTTGATCAGAATTGACTTCAATTCCTCAGTGTGTTATCATGTAGCCTAGAAATTTTCCCAAGTTAACCCTAAAAGAACATTTAGATGTGTTCAAGAGTAACTTATGCCCCTTTAACACCGAGAATACTTCCCCTAGGTTTGCCAAATGCTCTTCAACCTGCCTGCTCTTCACCACCATATCATCTATGTACGCCTCCACATTCCTCCCAATTTGGGACTCAAACATCCATGTCACCATTCTCTGATAAGTAGACCCTGCATTCTTAAGGCCAAAGGGCATCACATGATAATGGTAGTTCCCATCAGGGGCACGAAAAGCAGTCTTCTCTTGATCAGACAACGATAAAGGTATTTGATGATACCCCTAGAAGGCATCCAAAAAACTCATCTGAGAATGCCCCACTATTGCATCCACCAATTGATTAATCCGAGGAATGGGGTAATGGTCCTTCGAGCAAACCTTATTCAAATCTGTAAAGTCCACACACACACGCCACTTTCCATTATTCTTCTTCACTATTACAATGTTAGCCAACCACTCGAGGTAAAAAATCTCCTTAATTGCCCCAACTTGTTTCAACTTGTTTACTTCTACCTTTACTGCCTCAGCATGCTCTTTTGATGAACGCCGAGGATGTTGCTTATGTGGTGTAGCATTAGGATTCACATTCAATTGATGACATACAAACTCAGGATCAATCCCTGGTACATTGTAAGTGCTCCAAGCAAACACATCAATGTTGACTTTTAAAAACTTCACCAATTCAGCCTTTTCCAGTAGTGGCAATTGGGACCCCACTTGAAAATATCTCTCTTCCTCTGGCCTTATTACCACCCTTTCCAGCTCCTCGGATTACTCTCCACACGTCTCAACCTTTAATCTTCCTAGAGGACCCTTTAGTTGCTATGAGATTTGCTCTTTTTCCACCACAATAGGATCCACAGGATGCTGTGTGATTGTTGACACCAAACATTGCCTAGCCATTACCTAGCTACTGACCAGCTCCCCCACTCTTCATTGCATGGGATACTTGACTTTCAGATGCAGGGTTGAAGACACTGCACCCATAGCATGAAGCCAGGGTTTGGCCAAGATAGTCGTGTATGAGGAATAAGCTTTTACAACAATGAAGTTAACCTGCACCTCCTCGTCCCCAACTTGCACGGGTAACCTTATCATTCCTCGAGGGATCACCATCCTCCCATCAAAACCCACCAATGGTGAATCATACCTTTCTAGATCTTTGGGTTTTAAATTTAACCCCTTATACAAATCAGGATACATGATCTCCACCTGCTCCCTTGGTCAACTAGCACCATCTTTACGTCATAGCCACTAATCCTTATGGTGACTACTAAAGCATCATCATGTGGTTGGAATGTTCCCTCCTTATCTTCTTCAGAAAAACCTAAGGTAAAGGCGGCCAACACCTTAGCTCTTTTATGAGCTTAACCTCTGTCCTCTAAATGAGGGCCCCCAACCACAGATATAACCCTGGTACTCACCCCAACATCACCCCTTGGCTTGGCAAAGATCATGTTAATAGTGACCAATGCTAGCTGAGGAGAGCCATCCCTGTGAAATCCAGCTCCTGAGTGCCCCATCTGCCCTGTAGGCTGATGCAAGAACTAATTGAGCTTCCCTACCTTCACCAATTGATTTGGATGATCACGCAGAGTCCTACAGTCCTTAATCATGTACCCTCTGTCCTGATTATAATGGCAATAAAGGCTCTGGTTCCTCCTCGATGAATCCCCACCCATCTTATTGGGTCACTTGAAGTATAGTTCGTTTTTTATTTTCTCTAGTATCTAATAGAGTGACTCTTTAAATAGCAAATTAACCACTTGAGCCCCTATGGATGGCGCCTGGTTGGGAAAATCCCTCCTGGGACTATTATTGTTATATCCTCCTCCTCGAGGATCCCTCTTCTCCGGGAACATCTTAGCCTTACCCTTTCCCTGTACCTAATCTTCCTCTACTCGCTTGTATTTATCTATGCGATCCATAAGCTGGCGTATATTCAAAGCAGACTTCATCGTTAAGGACTTCCTCAACTCATGCTTCGTAGGGAACCCAACCTTAAAGGTTCTCACTACCACATCCTCAGAGTCTCCATCTATTTCATTATCTGTTTCCCAATATCTGTCTGAGTAAGTTTTGAGGGTCTCTCATTCCCTCATCGTCATGGATAAAAGAGAATATACGGGCTTGGGAACCCTACTACACATTATAAATCTAGCACCAAATGCCTTTGTGAGCTCTTCAAAAGACTTTATTGTCCCCTCCAAGGCATCAAACCAACGCATGGCTACAGGTCCGAGACTGGAAGGGAAAACTTTGAACATGAGGGCATCGTTGCTAGCATGAACTGCCATCTTTTGATTGAAGTGGCTAACGTGCTCCACAAAGTCAGTCATTCCATTGTAAATGGTGAAGGTTGGCTAAGAAAACCGATGAGGGAGTTTGGCCTTATTAATTCTCCTAACAAAGGGTGATTTGGAAATTTGCTGTAAGGCTTTACTCATCGCATCATTCCCCATGCCATGGTGAGAAGACCCTTTCTCACGCTTGTTCCTACCCTTTTCCAACTTCTCCTAGAGTGAAGACGCTGAATATGACTCGCTAGATGGAGTTCTGGACCTATGGCGATATGAGCGATCCTTGCTTCCCCCTGATCCATCACTTGGTGATGGTGATGGACTCCTTCTATCACGCTCCCTACATCTCAACTTCCTGTGCAGGTGATCTATCTCTTGTTGCAACTTCCATGTCTCCTGATCATGTGAAACATGACTTCTTGTCCTTGAGTGGCTTCGCTCAGTACGATCTGTGTGCTAAGACTCTACCATAACACTTGGCGTACGTTATCTGTCTCTCTTTCGCTCCAAGTTAACAAATTGGTTCTCCCTTTGTGAGCTAATCGATTCTTCCCTATCCTAGCCTATGTTAGCCATGACTACTTAGGACAAAACCACAGCACCTTGATGTCCCTACAGATGGCGCCAATTATAAGGACCTTGAAATCTTACAGCCCAAGCCCACTTAAAACAGTGGGTTTGTATAGTTCAACTTTGGCCTAAATCGATGAATTTATAAGAGAGGGGATCAAACAACAAGAAAGGGCCTCGCTCGAGGATGAGAATAAGGAAGAAAGACTTGATATGATGAAATATGTAGGTAAATGCCTTAATACAAGTACGCCTGAGAAGGCCGCTGATACAAAGAATAATGTAGTGTCCTCTCTTCTTTCAGTGTTCTTATTCTACCTCTTCCTTTTTCTGATATTTTTTTGCTTGGATCCCTTTCTCTGGAAAATTTCTCTCTTATATACTCTCCCTTACTTTCATCTTGACCCCCCATCTTTACCTAACAAGGTTCTCAGTCTGACACCTGCCCCTTTAAACATCTGATGAAGGTACTAGAAGGAGTTGCTTAGCTGTGAATTACATTGTTCAGGTCACTTCCTCATCAATGCAGCTGATAAAGCTGTTGCCCACCATTTAATGTGGAGGTAACATGCTACTTCTTGCTGGAAACTTCCCCTACATTCATGATTCTCTCTCTTTAGCCAGCCCTTCCCACCCGAAGCTCCTAAGGAGCTTTTGTCTCTTCTCCCCTTCTCCTCGGGTGAATTCACTCCTCGGGTATGTGATGCCCCAACACCAGCGCTAGTAGTTCAATAATCCCTTCATCGGTTCTCGGGCCCCCACAGTCAGGTTTATCAAAGATTTCATGTACTATTTACCATTTATTTTTAAAAATTAAAAAATTCATTGAAATATTGTATATGTTGAATATAAAGAACAGTCTACACTCTTCTAAAAATTGCGTTCATTGAAGGTGTAGAATTGTGTATGTTCATCGAAACTTACTTTAAACTTACAAAATTATGTAAATTCTTAAAGTAATGGTGTTTGTTGAATGCGTAGAATTTTCAACATTCTTTGAAAAATTGTATAAGATGATCATGTAGAAATTTGATTGTTTTTCAAAAAATTGTGTACTTCGAATGTACAAAATTGTGTAAATTAATTGAGTAATTATGCTAGTGTAGAATATTCAACATTATTTGAAAATTTTTGTATGTTGAACGTGCAGAATTTCAAGCATTCTTCAAAAAATTTCATATTTAAAAAGTACAACACTATGTAAATTATTTGAGTACTTGTGTTACTTGAATGCGTAGAATTTTAAATATTGTTTGAAAATTTGTGTATGTTAAATTTATAGATTCTTGTATATTAGAAATATTGTGTATGTTGAATATAAGGAACAACGTGCAATCTTCTAAAAACTGTGTTCGTTGAACATGCAGAATTGTGTACATTCATCAAAAAATTGTGTACTTCAAATATACAAAATTATATAATTTCTTTTAGTAATAGTGTTTGTTGAATGTGCATAATTTTCAACTTTCTTTTTAAAATTGTGTACATTGATTATGCATAATTTTGTACATTATTCGAAAAATTACATACTTTTAAACTACAAAATTATGGGCTAGAATGACCAAATACCATCTTTGGCTGAAATATTTAGCAATCTATCACTGTTTGCAAAATATTTAGCATTGTACCACCCTTTTAAAACTCGAGTTCGTGAAACTCGAGTTTGACATGTAACTCGATTTCCAAAAAAAATGCCACGGTGGCACCCGTTGATCTGGATTATTTTAATTAAAAAAGGCCACGTGGAACTCGAGTTCATGAAACTCGAGTCCCTTGTAATGAGTTACTTGAGTTTATAAAACTCGAGTATCATAAAACTGAGGTTTATATCTCTAAAACTACAGCAGATTTATGGCATGTCCCTCCTTCAACTTTTCTTCTTTCGCTTCGGTGTGTCCTATATGCATAAGCATAAGGCTAAGAGATGTCTGACATGATTAACTTTCACACCTCTTTCCAACTACCCTATACCAGAGGCCTTGTCTTTCTCAACAACAAAGAAAGTGATCACTGTGGCTAGCATGATCTTTCCATTGAAAGCATACATTGCGTTGGCCTTCATAAGAGACAGAAAAGAGCTAGAGTGATAGTTCTAGAGAGAATGGGAGAGAAAGTGTGTGTGTCAGTGAGTGTTTGATGAAAGTGTATGAGTTGAACTTAATTTTAAAAAAAGCGAGTTCCACCTTACATAGATCTTGAGCTTGTACCACTCTAGTGGCATTAAAAAAAAAAAAATATATTCTAGGTCAGCTTGTGCCACTGTGTCATTGTTTTTGGAACTCGATTTTCATAAACTCAAGTCCCATATAAAACTCGACCTTCTTGAACTCGAGTTCCAAAAGAGTGGTAGATCCCCATATATTTCAAAAACAACGGTTGATTGTTATATAGTTTGCCAAATAGTGGTATATGGCCATTTTGGCCCAAAATTATATAAATTCTTTGAGCAATAATATTTGTTAAATACACAGAATTTTCAACATTTTTGGAAAAATTGTGTACATTCATTGTGCAGAGTTGTGTACATTTTTTGTGAAATTGCGTACTTCCAACGTACAAAATTATGTAAATTCTTTGAGTAATATTATTCATTAAATGCCCATAATTTTTAATATTTTTTTGAAAAATTGTGTACATTCATCATGTAGAGTTGTGTATGTTCTTTGGAAAATTGTATATTTTGAACGTAAAAAATTATATAAATTCTTTGAGTAACAGTATTCATTGAAAGCAAAAATTTTCATTTTTCTTTGAAAAATTATGTAGATTGATTTTGCGGTAATTTGTGCATTGTTTGAAAATTTGCATACTTCGAATGTAAAAAATTATGTAAATTCTTTGAGTAATAGAGTTCATTAAATGTGTAGAATTTTCAACATTTTTTGAAAAATTATGTACAATCTTCGTATAAAGTTGTGTGTATTCTTCAAAAAAGTGCTTACTTTGGACGTACAAAATAATATATTTTTTTAGAAACATACAAATCCAATATGTTTCGGATATTTATCCAATTAATCTAATTATTCTTTGTGATAAATATTCTAGGGGATGTCTCTTCATTTATCATTTTGTTTAGTTTTAATTTTAGTTTATGAAATTTTAATGAAATAAGGAGTCTTGGTGTCGCGTTATAGAGGGCCTCGTTTCAAAAAAATACAACAACTTGGGGCTTTACTAGAATTAACTAGTAAAAGGCATAAGCCGAGAGCAATCTTAGAAAGCAATCACATTCCAGTAAAAAAATCTCAATATTGTATTCATTTAGAAGAAAAATAGAAACTGTGTTTTCATTATGGTTTTACGGAACGACAATTACTTAAATACGTTTGTATTTTTGGAAAGGGCAAATGTACGTATTTGGAACAAACAAAATTGTGTAAATTTTGAGTAATAGTATTTGTTGATTGTGCAGAATTTTCAAAAAATTTTTAAAAAAAATTGCACATTGAAAGCGTAGAATTAGGTACCTTCTTCGAAAAATGCACAAAATTTTCAACATTAACCCAACGACATACAAAACATATAATAGCCATTTCTTTTAGAGATTTTCAACTTATAGCGTCCACTTCTAATGATAACTCTTTATTATCAAATCAAGATACCAATTGATTTTTGGTGTAGGTAGAGATTAGATTTCAGATGCCTTATTCAACCATTAAAAACTTTACCAAGCTAACTATGGGTATGTTTGGTTGGGCTGAAAATAGGGAGGATGGAAAATAGGGAGACGAAAATAGGGTGGAAAATGGCATTTTCTACTATTTGATTCAAGAGAGAAAATAAGAGAGACAAAAAATAGGGAGGAAAATAATCCCTCCGAGCCCACATTTTTTTATCCTCCCAATTTGGGAGGAAAATGGGGAGGAAAAAGTGCTGAATAATATAATTTACACAAATTGATGTAGGACAAAATATTCTAATTAATTTCTGTAATCTTTTATATTTGGTATTTTTATGTAATTTTCGTTATTTTAGGTTTAGGGCATTTATTTCTTTGTTTTTAGGTGTTTTTAATGTTCTTTAGTCAAATTAGGGTTTTTATATGCTATGGCCTTAGGGTTTCTAGTTGCCCTAGGTTTTGTTTTTACTATTTAAACGCATTGTAGCCTCCAAAGGCAATTCAGTTTATGGACTATTATCAATAAAACACAGACGTTTTGTCAAATTTTCTTCTGATGGATTCCAGTTTTATCTCCTTGTGGATTCAAGGAAACCCCTCATGGATTCGAGGTTTACTACCGGAAACTAACAGTTTAGTTTCTGTTTCATCAAGAGAGTATCATGTGTGCTTTTCTTTAGGCTTCCGCGACATTAGTTGGTATCAGAGCCTTCACTTACTTTGGTCTGATGGCTAACCGGCGAGACGGTGACCACCACAACAATGACAGCGGTGACGACGTCAACAACCCAGTCCTCACTAGGGCTGAGTTCCTTAATTTTCGTGATGAGAATCACCAATTTTGTGAAAAGAGTCAGAAAATTATAGGCGAAATCCAGCAAAAGATTGCTACTCTTCTTGCTAGGAAATCATCTTGCAACAACAATGTTTGATATATTCAAAGACGCACTCCTAGCTACAAGAAAATTCCATTCTTTGATGGAGATATGTGTAAGATGGATTTTATTGACTGGCTTCTTGATTTAGAAGAGTATTTTAATTTTTGGAAGATTTGTGATGAAGAAAAAGTGCAGCTTGCATCTAATAAATTAGACAATGAAGCAGAGGAATGGTGGGAAGACATTCAAATCAATAGAAAGCGGCAAGGTAAGCATCCAATCTATTCTTGGCAAAGAATGAAAAAGGTATTAATTGATTTATGATTTCCTAATGACTATTATGATATACTAGATTATACAAGTGTTAATTATAAATCTGTATGTTCATATGAAAAGCAATATATTCAAAACCAAAATTATGACAGCCAAATCCATGTGTCAAGTAAAGGAAAGGGCTTGAAGGATGAGAAGAAGCAGCCTATTTCTAAAGAAAATTTTGAAGTGGTTAAAAAAGATCAAGATTTGCTACAAGTTATTGAATTGAAGATTGAAAATACCACTTGTCAAAAATTTGAAGAAGAGGTCAAAGAAACGAAGGTTGAGTTGATTGTGAATAATGACAGGAATGAAGAGATGATAATTATTGAGAACATTGTGGAAGATTCAATTGAGGTCAAATATGAGGATGAGTCCACAACTCACAATCCTCAGGTCTCAGTTGATTTGTTGAAGATGACTACACAATATGTTGATTTTCTTGGAGTAGAAAATTTTAATTTTACTATCAACCCTTTGTTGATTGATGTTGCAAATAAATTGAAGATAGATGAAAAGAAATTTTTTGCTACACTTTATGACAGATTCAAGTTTCAGAACTGGATCAAGTTATTAAAACATTCAAAGTATTTGTTTATTTGGAATGGAAGATTTCAGATTTCAAGAATGAACTGGAGGACGAGTTTATTTCAAGGGGAGGGGTCTGATGTAGGACAAAATATTCTAATTAATTTCTGTAATCTTTTATATTTGGTATTTTTATGTAATTTTCATTATTTTAGGTTTAGGGCATTTATTTCCTTATTTTTAGGTGTTTTTAATGTTGTTTAGTCAAATTAGGGTTTTTATATGCTTTCATAGCCGCCTTAGGGTTTCTAGTTGCCCTAGGTTTTGTTTTTACTATTTAAACGCATTGTAGCCTCCAAAGGCAATTCAGTTTATAGACTATTATCAATAAAACACAGACATTTTGTCAAATTTTCTTTTGGTAGATTCCAGTTTTATCTCATTGTGGATTCAAGGAAACCCCTCATGGATTCGAGGTTTACTACCGGAAACTAACAGTTTAGTTTCTGTTTCATCAAGAGAGCATCGTGTGTGCTTTTCTTCAGGCTTCCGCGACATCAAATACCCTAACTTATTCATCTCACCTACCCCTCTCACTTTCCCATTACACCTGTGACTTAATTATTTTTGCCTCTTCATCCTTATCACTTTCTTAGCACCTTTACAGTACAGCAACGTGAACTACTCCAGGTTCTCTTCTCTCTTTTCTTTTCTTTTTTTTTTTTTTTTTTTTTTTTGCCTTGTTTAATCAGCACAGCAACGTGACCTGATTATATTCCTTGTCCTTGTTATATTCCTCATTAACCTATTGTTTCTTGTTGATTTTTTTGTTTCATATGACATTCAATTTTTTTTTTTTCATTTGTTTATCTACCTTTTCCTCATTAGTTTCCGTTTGTTTTTTTCTCCAACCAAGGGGTCTTTTGATTTCCTCTCTAGCCGAGACAAGTATTTCCACTCCAGCCAAGACAGGTACGACCTTCTCCACTTTTTTTGCTGTTTGATTTTTTTTTTTTTTTTTCCGTTCTTCCCAGAATCTTTCTCCTATATTTTTTTTTTTTTTTTAAAATTCCTTTAATACACACACACCATTGTGCTATTTTTATTATCTATTTCTTATTTTTTGCAAATTTATTTGGGATTATTGAATCTAAGCATATAAAGAATCCGTGTATTGTGTGTGAAAGAGAGAGGTTCATGTGCTTTGATGAGGCAGGATTTTATTGTTTGGTATTAGTTGTGATTGTTAGAATCTGTTGGTGTAAGGTTTTGATTTATTAATGGTTATGTTTTGTGTGTGAAAGAGACTGCGGATTGTTTAATGCGGATGCAGTTGGTTTTTATTATCTAATTTCAGTTTTGCTTTTTTGGAATATGTTGGTGCAAACTTTGGTTTTATTAGTGCAAGTGTTAGTGGCAAGAGCAGCACTTGTTGATGAAGATTCATGTCTTTGGTTATGTTTCATATTATATATAGACTTATTTCAATAAGCTTTCTACAAATAGATGTAAAGAATGATTTTTATTTGTATTATTATTCATAAGTAGTCTATTTTACATGATTGGTTATGTGTATTAGTTTTTTTTTTTTTTTTTTAATAGTGTTTCTTTGCTAGTTATGTTTGGGATGATAAGAACAAAAAAAAACAAAGGTAAGGTGCTTTAATTAGTAATTATTATGACCAATATATTGATTATTTCTTACTTGTGATGGATATTTGGTAGATGGATAATCCAACTAATTGGGATACTAGTCCACCGGAAGATTTGAGTAAGGGAGGAAAATTGTCAAGATCAATTAAGGAATAGTCATGAATTGAACCAATTTAGTTTGCAACTTTTGACTGATTGGTAGAGAAGACGAGATGTAGCAATTTTGCAACTTCTTGTACTTGTGGTGCATGGAATATGGATGATGGGCATATATTGTAGTCCATGTTATGTGGATAGAGTACTTACCAAAAGTAGTGGGGAAAGAGAAAATGTTTGGCAAGAACTACTAAGCGAACTTAGATGCAGTAAGAAATGTCGAGACATAATTCGAATGGGGCCTTATGCCTTTGCTAAGTTGTGTGAAATTCTTTGAGGAACTGGCCGTCTTAAAGACACTAGGAATGCTTCTGTTGAAGAGCGAGTAGCCAGGTTTCTTTACATTTTAGCACATAATGAGAGAATTCGTATGGTTTCCTTTTTCTTCCGTCGTTCTAATAAGACCATAAGCCGTCATTTTCACAATGTGTTGAGAGCAGTCATCTACTTAGAAGATCAGTTCCTTCTACAACCTAATGGGGCAGAGGTTCCCCAACATATACGAAATAGTCATAGATTTTACCCATACTTTAAGGTAAACATATTTTCAAGCAACTATATGGATTGCTTTAATATGAATAAAAAATTATTGATTTAATAGATTGCTTTAATTTCAGGATTGTGTAGGGGCTATTGATGGGACACATATTCGTGTAAAAGTGTCACCAACAGATGCGCCTAGATATCGAGGGAGGAAAGAGTACACAACTCAAAATGTATTGGCAGCATGTGATTTTGACATGAGGCTGACATACATTTTACCTGGATGGGAAGAGACTGCCTCTGACTTGAGGATAATTAAAAACGCTTTAAGTAGGGAAGACAAACTTATAATCCCTAGAGGTAATGTTAAGTTATAAATACAAACTATACTTATAAAAAATATAGAGAATTGCTTATATATATATATATATATAGTGAATTGGACTTTATGTTGAGAAGTGGACTTATGGCGCCATATAGGGGTGTACGTTATCATTTAAAAGAGTATTCAGCATGTGGCCCAGAAAATGTTGAGGAAATATTTAATTATCAGCATTCCTCTTTTCGCAATGTCATTGAAATGACATTTGGTGTGTTGAATAAATTATTTTCTATTATATTTAGAATGACAGAACCTTTTTTTCCAGTTGATACAGTTATTAAGATTATCTTTGCTTGTTGTATATTGCACAACTATCTTAGAGCATTAGTATTGGAGAATGCTAATGCCATATGTATGGTATTTTTAGCATTTTCAGCCTCAAAATCTACTGCATCAGGAAATGTTATACGTAAGAATTGCAAATTTTTTTAGAATAGTGCTACAATGCAATTCTACCTTTAGAATTGCACTGTAGCACTATTGTATAAAAAATAATAATATTTTATGATCTTTTTCCCCCAAAATTTCTCTCTCATCTCTCCATTTTAGCTATTCTCTTCTCTCTCTGCCTTCTTGTTTCTCCATCTGCTCTCTCCTCTCTTCAACCCCAAACACCATCACACACCATCCTCCATTGCTGAAGTTTCACCAAGCCTCTCACCCACCTCCATCGCACTGTAGCTCCATTGCTGAAGCTTCACATGGCCTCACCCATCTCCATCGCTAAAGCTTCAAACGGCTTCTCTCTCATCTCTCAAAAACCCAAACCCAAAAAGCCATCTCCATCGCCGAAGCTTCACCTCAACCGATTCACCCATCTCCATCGTTGAAGCCTCCCTCTCATCTCTCACTGTAGCTCAACCAATTCACCCTCACCCATCTCCAAATCCCTTTACCGATTTACCCATCTCATAAACCCAAGACTCTAGATAGCTCTACCCATCTTCAAACCGAGATTCTCAAGGGCTTTTGGGTTTGGGTTAAGATTTTGCAAAAACAAAGCTCTGTTGGTGTTGGGGGATTTAGCTCCGTTGGTGTTGGTGCTGACTGTAAGGTGGGTTTTGATCAATGTATTAGAGTTTTTGTGTTTGTGTTTCTTTTCTCTCTCTGCAAGAAAAAGAGGGATTCAGTTTGTGTTTGTGTTTGGGTTTTGATCAAAGAATTGTTATTGATGTTTGCAGAGGTGAAATTCAGCTTCATCACGAGGGGTTTTCGCTTTCTGGCACGAGATTAGCATCTTCAGAAAGTTTGCTCAGGTTCATCTTCAATCACCAGTAAGTTTTTCTCTCTATCTATGTCCCATTGATTCTTGATCTTCTGGGATTTTACAATGAAGATGTGGTGGTTTTCTATAATTGTTATATTTTGCATTTTGTTGGTTGATGACTTGTATTTTCTTGTGGTTTTCTTTTAATTATCTTTTGAGTAGTTGAATGCATGCTTCGTTGCTTAATTAAACACTATGGTGTTTTACACAAGAATATAAGATAAGTTATGCTTTAGTTCAGATATACAAGTTTGGAAATCTGAAATCTGATAATTGCTTAATTGACTTGTACTATTCAAGTAAGGCCTTGCGTTTCTATTATTTAAGATTGAAATTACTAAATGTTCATGTCTTCAACTTTTATTGACATATTCTGACCTTATCCACTATAAGGACTTAGGAGCCATCCTTCAAGTGATCCACTAATCCTTAAAGTGACCAAAAAGCTACAGAAGTGAACAAGTTAGGTTCACTTTATTGTAATCAAATAAAAGATCATAATCCCTCATTGAGTACAAACAAACTTGCTAGACTCCAATAATTTATTTTACCTTTTACGATTGGAATCTAAAGTTTTTCCCAAATTTAATGGTTCTTGAAGTAACTTCAAGCCTCACATTATGAGCTTGTTATGGCAGTTGAATTCTGTCTTGTCCATAGCAATTAGAATATGCTTAGCATTGATAAAAAGAATTCCAATTTCCATTAGACTGATTATGACTCTCTGAGTCATTTTGGGTTTTCTTGATATATCATCAGCTCATTGTTGGCAGTTTTAAGCAAAAACTCAATAAGAAATTCAAAAGGAGGTGCTCCACCGAGTCCTCCTCTTCTGCCATTATTCCTTCTCCTTCTGATTTGGTAAGAGTTCCCATACATATGGCTAAGTTGACTGATGGTGATGATAGTTGCACTACACTGACATCTTCACTCATGGATCCAATTCAAGGAGGAGCAGTTGGCGTTCTTGTTGTGAGGCAAAACATGAACCCTGCTTCTCTACATAGTGTTAGTCCAGACACCTTTCAGACAATGTCAGACCAAATAACATCCCCTGATGTCAATGCCAGTACCCCTTAGATATAAATCTCTCTCTCTCTCTCTCTCTCTCTCTCTCTCTCTCTCTCTCTCTCGCACACATGACAATGACTGGTTTTTTTTTTTTCTCTGTTTAGGTGTTATTGCAGTGGACTGTAGATGCTGACTGGAGAAGTAGAAAGAAGTTTGCTTTCTTTGCATTGGCGGCAGATTAAGAAGTTTACTAGTAACCAGATATCTAGGATTTCTTGCTTTTGTAGTTTTTAGCATAAGTGTCATGTTTACTTCCTAGCGTAAATCTGACCAAGGTTATCATACACAGCAATAGGTTTTTGTGGAAATTGTTTCCTGAAGTTGCAACTTGCAAGATGTTTGTAGTTTGAGAGTAGACAGTGGTGGAGACATTTGTCATCAATGGGGCTACATTCCTTACTCAAATTCAAAAAATTTGGATTTTTGTGGCCATACTAAAAGATTTTGTAGCTTTTGTTTTGGCAAATAACGCCTAGAAAAGTTGGGATGTTAATTATGAAACTTTTTGACATAATCTATATGGGTGTCACCTATTTTACATAGTTTGATAAAGGTTTTGCTCATGATGGGTTGTAAGAAGTGTGGAGGAAAATTGTGTCTTTTGAAAAATTCTAATTTCTAAAGCACAAATAATGCTCCATCACTTAATTTCCCACCTCACTTAGTTGTTTGGAATAATTGGTAGGTTCAATATGTTTGACAGGTTCAATATGTATGTATGTGGAATAATTGTTTGGAATAATTGGCAGGTTCAATATGTTTGACAGGTTCAATATGTATGTATGTGGAATAGTTTGGAATAATTGGCAGGTTCAATATGTTTGACAGGTTCTTTATAAAAAAAAAAAAAAAAAAATTGGCAGGTTGTTTGGAATAGTTGTTGAATTTGAAAGAAAAAAAAAGTTGGCTGGAAAGAAATGATAAAGGCCAAGAAAGAAATGTGATAGCTGGGAAAAAAATTACTGTTCAAAACCCAGGAAAATGTGACCGTTGGAATATGCTTAAGTTTGAAAAAAAGTGACAGTTGAAAGAAATAATAAAGAAAGTTTTAAAAAATAATATTTTAATAAAAATAGAGTTTTGGGATGTGGAGGTATTGTAAAATGAGATGGTATAATAGAATTGTGGGTTTTTAGAATTGTAAAATAGAATAGCATTAGCATTTCCCAATGCTAATGCTCTTATAGGAGTTGATCTGAATGAAAGGTTGATTGCAAAAGTTGATCAAGAGATTTCGAATTGTGACATACATAATGAAGCTAGAAATAGTACAAATGATAGTGATGCAGATGCTAGAAGAGGAGCAATATTACGAACTAGTATAGCAATGGAATGACTATGTATCGCATGATCAATAATTTTAGTCATTATGTTATGAGATTTGACTTGCTTATGTGTATCTTTTTCTATGGAATAGTTATTTTGGAATGACTGTTGTTGAACGTTTAACAGTAGTTGCTTTTGTACAACTACTATGTGTACCTTATTAATGTTTTAGAAGAATATTCAATTACTAGTTTATTTATAGTAACATTATGCTATGTCGTATTTTTTTTGTTGGTTTGTTTGTAGTATTTGTATGTAAATCTTATTGGTTTCTTTGTAGTAGTTGTATGTAATCTTGTAAAGAATAATATGTTTAACATGCAGTCTTTAAAGATGTCTAAGACATTGAAGAAGACAATTGATAGCGAGTCTAAAGCAATTAACATAAGATAGACTGATGACATGGATGATTTTTTACTTAACGTCATGTTGGAGGAACAAAACAACGGAAATAGGCTCAATGGAAACATGGACTTGGTACTTTGTTGTAATAATAATAATAATACTAATAAGTGTGTATTGTATTCTTATAGGCAAACCCAAATGCTAAAAAATGGAAAAGAACTCCAATTCAACATTATGAGAAGCTGTTTGATTTGTTTTCCAAGGATAAGGCAAATGGTGAATGTTGTATAAGTGCAAAGGAGAAAATCCGTTGATGGGAAAAGGAAAGAAATGATAGCGAAAATTTGGAAGAAAATATTGGTTGCTTTGATGAGTTTAGCATGCCAAATGTAGAATCATATTCTCCAATGGTCTCTCATTCCTACTCATGTGAGACATCGTCCATGAAGGCAAAGAAAACACCTCAAATGGTTGAAATGCTTGAAAAGCAAATAGAAGTTTTTCAATCCGGAATTGATAATGTGGCAGCAAGTATAAGACAAGGAAATGAGATTGATAAGGAGGGACTTGCTATCATGGAGAGAGGACGTCCACATTGTTATTCTAAGGATGAAGTATATTCTAAATTGGTGAATATAGGAATACTGACGGACGTGCAACTTGATGCTATGCTCTTCCTAATTAAGGATCCAACCAAAATGAGAGAATTTTTTAGTATTCCGACTAGTGAGTTACGCCGACAAATATTATTGAAGATGATGTATGCTAAGAAACCTTAGTAGTTGGATAATTGTCAATTGACTTTTGGTAGTAGCTAAGTTGCATAATACTAAACAATGCAACTTAACATTTTGCTGACTTTTGATTTGCTAACTTTTGTGGGTTGAATGTAGTATATTACATAATTAGCAATATTTGATGACTTTTTGTTTCGGTTAAGACACTAGAAGATAATGTAATAGTTGAACTTGCACTGTGCTATGGATGAATGAAATTAATATCGTTTCATGTTCAACATGATTGCTTTGACCCCGAAGTGGAAGAATGTATATATATAGTGTGTTGATAAATTTAGTTTGAAACAAGTAAAGAATTTATAAATATTTATTAAATAGTGAATTTTGTTGCCCAGGTTAAGAAAATTTAAATATTGGTTGGATGGTGTGTTGCCTAGATGAAGAAAGTTTGCCCAGTTGCCTATGTGAATAAAGTTTTTTTTTTTTTTTTTAAAATATCTTTCCACATAACAATGGTTAGATAATTTTTTTTTTGTTGAAAATATCTTCAAAGTCTATGTATGGTCATGTGGATAAAGTCTATGTAATCAATTTTTGTTGCCCATAAATTTTAAACTGTATATAATAATAAAGAAAAGTAATATAAATATAAATCATATTATATATAATAAAAGTTAGGCTTAGACGCCGTAGTTGCGCCACGTGACTTCACCAAATTGCAGAAATTTTAATAAATTTTTAGATTTTAAGAATAGATATATACATTTTTTTTGGGATAAATATGACAAATCAATAACAGTTGTGTCTATCTAAAATGTTATCAATAAACCCTAAAATCAATATAATAGAATTACCTAAGGATAGAATTTAAATAAAAAAGAGAGATAAAAAAAAGTAAAAAACGTTTCTTTAAAAAACGTAAAAGGAAAAAAAATTAGATCTAGCTAGGGATTTGTTAAACTAATAATAATATAATAACATGATAATAGAAGGAAAAGCAAATAGAAAAGTTGTGCACTGTTAAGAAATTAAAAATTGAAATTAGAAAGAGACAAAACTATGAACAAAACGAAACAAAAAATAAAAGAAAATCAATTAACCTATTCTTTGGAGTGAAGGTATTGAGGGCGGAACGAATATCTGGTATAGTAAGAGGGAGAGAAGAGCTATGTGAGGGAAAAAAGAGCCGATTAGGGTTTTTACTTTTTTTTTATATATATAAAAAAATAGGTTGGGTTAAAGGTTTTTTTTATAATCTATATATCTATATCAAATTATAAAATAAAAAGTATTTGAGTTTCACCTAAACTACTTCTTTTTGTTCATATCATCTTCTTCACAACCTAAAATTTCCACTATATATACACTGTTTTTTGGTGTTTCATTATTTCTACTACGTACTTTACAATTATTTGTTATATTCTTCATTTCTCCTCTCTGCCCTACGTACAACCTTGCAGGTAATTTTTTTTTCTTTCATCAAATTGAATAGATTTTGCGTATTTGTTCCCTTTTTATTATATATAATATGATTTTTATCAACAACTTTTATAGATAGGTTGAAATTCTATGTTTTATCATACATTTTAGTTTTTTTTTTTAGAAGTCAAAATAGCAAGCAATATATTTGTATTTTTTAATTTCTTATTACATGATTATTTGTTGTTGACATCAATATTTTATTATGGATTTAATTTGTTTTGGCTTTTGTTTGGTGCTTTATTTCATGTAATGTAATCTATATCTATATTATATACATAATAAAAGTTGGGCTTAGACGCTGTAATTGTGCCATGTGGTTTCACCAAATTGCAGAAATTTTATTAAATTTTTAGATTTTTAAAGAACTAAAAAAGAATAGTATACTATCAGGACTCTAATTTATTATTATCATTAAATAAAATTAGATTAACATTATTTTTTATTTGTTAGGATATATTTCTTAAATTAAGGGATAATATTTAACATGCAAAAATTTAATTTAGATAATATTTATCATCTAAATTTTCAAAATTTTAATATTATTAAATTAATATTATTTTATCATAATATCAAGCTACAAAACTTGATTATTAAGGGATAAGGACAATCCAAATTCTCCCAAAAAATAGTATATATCTCTAATAATTTGATAATTTCTATCTATCCCAAAAAATAGTATATATTTTCATTAATTTGATAATTTTTACGTTGATGACATTTAATATATATATATATATATATATCAAAATTCTTTATAACTATCAACCACGTTCTCTTTCTCTTCTTTTTTTTAATTTTAATTTTTTATATGTTATGTTATGTTGAATCAACTCTTTTTTTTTTTTTTTTTCATTCTATTTGTATTACATTTTTTTAATTCCAATTTTTATGGGATAAAAACAAACACATTGATTAGATATCTTTAATTTCAATAAGATTTAAATAAATTATATTTCAAATGGAACTCTACCAATATATATAACCCTATATATCCTTTTTGGAGTGAAACTTATTTCAATATGTGAATGCCTACATCCCATGACAATGCAGGTATGCATTTTTTTTTTCTTTAGTGTTGTTATTGGTTTTTTGTCTTCATGTGATTTTAATTAATGAATTCAAAACATTTGAAAACATTGTCAAGTTTCTAAAGGCTCCTTCTTTGTTTTTGTATTTTGTTTTTATTAAATTGATTAGGTTTTATGTATTGGTTGCCTTTAGTTTAAACTAATTTTCTTAGCTTTGATCTAATTTATATGCTTAGGGTTAGGGTCTTAGAATTAACGATTAAATATGGTTAGAATTAATAGATTAATTTTGACAATTTTCTTATTTGATTTTTATGTTACATCAAATTATCAAGATGTTCTACACGTGTATTTTTGAATTATCAACTTTAATTTTAATTTATAATATTATCAAGATTATATTAATTTTAGAATTATCAATTGTTTCATACGTTTTTTTTTAAATAATTATCAATTTAAAATTCAATTTGGAATTATCAATTTAATTTAGTTTTACGAAGAAATCTTACCCCTTATTTTAGTGAGATAATTATTACACTTGATAATTTTTTTTTCTTTTATCTTTATTGAATCTATTAAAATATATAATTATTTATACATTTATTTTATAAGCTTTTTTATAAAACCGTGCAAAGTATGGGCCTATAACGGGATTTTTAAAAAAATAACTACAAAACCCAAACAATATTATTAGTTAGCCAACGTTTGAAACATATTGCATTTCTAACAATTCGACTTCAAAGGAGTCGATTTTACTGTTTATACTGCCTGTTTTTTGAGATATTTTTTACACAGAAACCGACTTCATTGGAGTCGTGTTCTGTACAAAGAAATCGACTTCAGTGAAGTCGATTTCTTTGTATAGATAACGACTTCACTGAAGTCGATTTCTTCGATTTCTTTGTATAGAACACTCAAGCTTTTTCGTGTTCTTCCTTTCCTCCGCGCCTGGGTTTCTCCACTTCCTGGGTTTCATTCATTCGCCTGGGTTCGTCGGTGTTGCTGGGTTCGTCGGTCAGAATCGGCGCCTGGGAATTGTTCTTCGTTCTTCATTCGCCTGGGTTCGTTCGCAGGTTCGTTCTTGTTCGTTCTTCGTTCTTCGTTCAGACTTCGTAAGACATCACATAAAAGCTTGAGTGTTGGGGAAAAGAAATCGACTCGTACAGAAATCGACTCCTCCGGAGACGATTTCTATGTACATAGAAATCGTCTGCTCTGGGGTCGATTTATGCTTCAGCTACTCGCGATTCTGGGAACAAGCACAGTGAAATCGACTCCAGTTCACTCGAATTGTTATAAATGAAATTAGTTTGAAAGTTTGCCTAACTAATGATATTGTTTGGGATTGATGGTTATTTTCTTAAAAATCCCGCCTATAACTAGTTATATAATAAAGACATAATAGTCAATTTATATATTATAAACTACATTTTTCATTATCTCATTTTTCTCTCCAACTAAACAAAAAAGTTTTTCACCCTTTCATTTTTCCACCCTTCAACCAAGCACACATAAAAAAAAAAAAAAAACTAAATATTTTCTATCACCTCACCTTTCCATCATCCCACTAATTTTTCATCCCCCACTTTTTCACTCCTTCACCAATCGGACCCTAAACCCACGTAATGCCATTTCACCTGTACAAGGAGGGCTCTAATCCACGTGTAAATACACAGTCAAGTGGGAAGCAGGTCCAAGTCTGTCTCTAACCTAGCCTCTTACTCTTATGTTTCCCGCCAATCTAATTCTCAGCAATTCCCTCTCTCTCTCTCTCTCTCTCTCTCTCAAAACTCAGAAGCTACAAAAACAAAAACAAATACAGAAAGAGAGTGTTGAAGAAGCTTGAATTGCCGAAGAAGATACAAAGATGTTGTGGGTAGACAAGTACAGACCCAAAACCCTAGACAACATCACCGCCCATCAACACATAGCCCAAAACCTCAAGAAACTCGTATTCACACTCTCTTTCTTTCTTTCTTTCTTTATTTCTTTTTTTTTCAATTGCGTACTGGGTTTTTTGAAATTTTAGTTTTTTGCTTTAGGTGACGGAGCAGGATTGCCCACATTTGCTCTTCTATGGCCCACCGGGTTCCGGCAAGAAAACCCTAATCATGGCCCTTCTTCGACAGATGTTTGGCCCCACCGCTGAAAAGGTCTTCTTCTTCTTCTCGATTTTCTTTCATGGGTTTTCTCATTATATGGATATGATCTCATCTTAGGGCTATATCATTTTTATTTGTTTTGTTTTGTTTTTCTTTTCATTGCAGGTGAAAGTCGAAAATAAGACATGGAAAGTCGATGTAAGCTTTTCCTGCTTCTCGTGTTTTACATTGATGATCTTGTTTGCAATTTCTTAGTTATTGTTCCATAGGTGTTTGTGCTTTAGTCTTAAAATTAAAACAAACACTGTTTGTGCTTCATTAGTCAATATAGCTATGTGTTTGAATTTAATTAGGAACCGCAGGTACAATACCTAAGGAACTGTTCCTAAGTTTTGTCAATCTATTTTAACACTAGTAAAGTCATACTTAAGTAACATGCTGAAACATGAAATTGGTACTTTGTGCTCTGTTTGGTGGTGACAATTATTGGAAAAGATGGAAGTTAATTTAAGTAGATGTTCCAATGATTTTGTTTCAGGCTGGAAGTCGAACTCTTGATATAGAGCTTACCACATTGTCAAGCACCAACCATGTGGAATTGAATCCCAGTGATGCAGGGTTTCAGGACAGATATATTGTTCAAGAAATAATTAAAGAAATGGCTAAAAATAGACCCATTGACACCAAAGGAAAAAAAGGATTTAAAGGTAATTCTGAACGCCCTTTTCCCCCCACTCTCTGATTCATGTCACCTGATACTTAAAAGTATATCTGTCTTTCAGTTCCAGAGTTAGTTATTGACATCTCGAGGAATTTAAACTACATTTTGATTCCCTAATCTGTTTTTTTATTTTTACCAGTATTCACTAATCTGATTTTTCAAAGCCAAAACATGTGGCCTTCAAGGAAAATATGTCTATTGGATCAATTCATGACTTTTATTAATTAATTTTACCCCATAAGCAGGACCACTGTCCCATATATGTTTCTGCGAGAAGCACAATCCCACATTTCTTCAATAGAGTCTCCTAATTGTTCCAAGGCAACTCTAAAGGGATCCTTTAACCACAAAGCATTCAGTTGAGACGTAGGATATGCATGCAATGTGTTTATTTTGTGAAAGAACTGCCTTTTTCCATAACAGGCTGTTTCTGCTGTGAATTTTCTTTCACATTTAGATCCTTTGTAAAACATAGTTCTGCTATTCAGTATTTGTAACATGAAAGAGGAGGACATTGTGATTGCTGATAAATTTGTGCTCAGGGCTCCATTGTTTCTTAGAAAAAGTTAGAAAAGATTTAAAGTTTTGAAAATTGTTTTCCTATCCAGCACTGCTGAGGTTTTTTTCTTGATAAGTCAGGGCGTAATTGAATAAAATGTATAATATTCTTTATTTTTGGATGAAGTAAGAAAATACAACGGGAATGCTAAAGGGGGCATAACTCAAGTACACAGGAAATATGCAAATGTGATTACCTCATATAATGTAAAATATATATATATATATATTGTACTATCTATCAGTCCTATAAATTGCTCGTTCATCTCATGGTTCTTCATATTTACTAGTCAGTTTTTTATTTTTTATTTTTAAAAAGATTATGCATAGCTGACAAGAGTGTCTTCTATTTTCCCATCTTTTCACTTTCTTTTCCCCTTAATTTTGGTTGAATAGGTCCATGAGGATCCCACTGAACTGGATTAACAGAGTAATTAATATAACAGTGATAAGATGCTAGAATTATCAACAAAAAAAGGGACAGTGATAAGATGCTAGATTCTTTTCAGTTTAACAACTCTGCTTGTGTCCATATGCTGATTATATTTCTTCTTTTGCATTGTCAGTATTAGTGCTCAATGAGGTGGACAAACTTTCAAGAGAAGCCCAGCATTCTCTCCGAAGAACTATGGAGAAATATAGTGCTTATTGCCGTCTAATACTGTGCTGCAACAGTTCGTCAAAGGTTACTGAAGCAATCCGGTCTCGCTGCTTGAATGTGCGAATAAATGCACCAACAGAAGAAGAGGTTGGATAAGATTGTATTCCTTAATATTGCTGAAAGCAAGAATTATTCTCATTCAAATGCATCTTAAATGATTGTATATTGCACTAGCATTAAAATTGTACATTTCACATTGCTAACACACATATACAAACACATTCCTCTTACAATATGATAGAATTGGGTAGCAGAAAAGTTTTCATGATTTTTTTTCCCTTGGCTTGGAGGGTAGTTTGATAAATGGCTTTGCCTACGATAATGGCCTTCAAAGAATGTTGAGTTGCTATTCTTTGCATTTTTAATAATTTTGTTCTCAGCCGCAGTGATCTATGCAATACACAAGAATGGTGTTGTGTTAGAGGAATTCTGGCAAGTTGGGTTCTAGGGTTTGAGTCTCACCATTTATCCAGAAAAGGAACTTCTTATAGCGGGCAATGTTACAATATACTAAATATAATTTGTTATATTCTTCTTCTTCTTCCTCTTGAATGAATGTTCTGGAAAACAACTGTGTTTGGGATTTTAAGGATGGATGGGCTATTTTGTGGCTATAATAGTTCAGGTGTGTTAATGAGAATTAATGGTGTTATTGTGTGTCTTGTTTGGTTTCAATAGGACTCCTTACGAGTGTTGTTTCTATTTATCATTATTGTCTAAAAATAATCTAGTTATTAATGACTGGAAGAAATCAAGAAATAACCTTTCACGTGCGAAATTATAGAAGATCCCCTTTAAGATCAAACAATTTATCGAATTGAGTATGATATTTTACAATGATACTATTTCTGCCAGATTGTTAAGGTATTGGAACTCATTGGGAAGAAAGAAGGACTACAACTTCCATCTGGATTTGCTGCTCTTATAGCAGAAAAGTCAAATCGGAGTTTAAGGAGAGCTATACTGTCATTTGAGACTTGTCGTGTCCAACAGTTAAGCTCCATAATTCTACTCATTGATCTGTAGCATTGTCATGCTGTTCTTCTTTACCTTTTTGTCAAACGCACAGCTTCAAAAGATAGCACTCGTGGTTCCTGATAACTATGTTCTTTCTGTGTAATGTAATTTTTCATATAGGTATCCCTTTACAAGCAAACAAGTAATATCCTCAATGGATTGGGAGGAATATGTTGCTGAACTAGCATCTGACATAATGAAGGAGCAGAGTCCTAAAAGGTGATTTTCATGCATATTGCTGTATTGTAATGTTATAACAGTATACTGAATACATTTAAGATGGTTTTTATGCATCTTGCTGTATTGTAATGTTATAACAGTATTCTGAACATTCAGATTTTATATCTATCATTTCTGCTGTCATTACCATCACTGTTAAGTTTCTTTGATACCATCTCTAAATAATAAATGATATTTTTATTGAGGGAGAAATGCAAGAAAACCCCTGAACTTTAGATCCAAAATTGAACTGAATTTTTGTTCTTCTAAAAGTCAACCAATCCAAAGCTAAACCACAAATCAGATTCAGTGTCATGCTTGTTTGTAAGTTACTACTCATTTAGCCTTTACATATCGAATTTTGCATCCTTCATTATTTTTGTAGTATCCTGATGCATGCTTTGTCCAATCCCTCCTATTCTATATATGTCAACCGGTATTTCTTAACCATCACTATCAGAGGCTAAACTCATGGATTTGATCTGGTTTTAATCCTCATCAGTGGCCTTGCCCAGTCCGTCCTATACTCTCCCTGAATGTGGTGGCTCAGTCATTGTTAAAGTGGGCCCACCACAATTGAGTGTTTGGCTTGTTGTATTTGGTGGGCCTGAGCAGTCTATCATTCTTACAGTTCTTTTCTTGTACCACTGTTCCAAACTAACACATCTTTGATAGTTGACACTCTTATAGATATTATGTTTATTTAACAATTGTTAAAATGAATAATTTTTTAAGGAACAGACTTCATTGCATGCCATCTAATTAATAATTCTAATACTTCATATTTAATAGTTATTAAAAAATATTTCTTCAGATAATTATATAAGAATCAAAAGATGCACTTATTTTTAAAGTAAATGTATGTTAGGGATTAATAAACTTGATTGGCTTTATTTAGAAATAGGAGTGTGCACAGGTCGGATTGGTCAGGTGGAGGTCAATATTTTTAACCAACCAACCAATGGTGGGTTGGGAAAATTCCAATTTTGCCGCCGAGTCACCAACCCACCAATCTATAAATCCGGCAGATCGGTTGAAAATCTTAACGATTTCAACTTGGCTGGTTGAGCAGGTTGGGTGGGCTGACAAATGCAATTAGCTAAATGAAATTATTTCAATTAAATTAGATAATTATTTTCCTCAAATAAAAAAAATAAAAAATAAAAAGGAAACAAAAAACTGCAATCTTTAGTAAAAATAATTACAAATACTACATTATTTTATATTATAATTTTTTAATAGAATGACTGAAAATTATTATACTGAAATTAAAAACATCTCAGAATCTTAAATTAGACGTGTACATAGAGTGAGAATAATAACAAAATCTTAGAGAGAGTGGCTGGAGTTTATTAGAGAAGAAAAATGTGAAAATGAAAAAAATAAAAAGAAAGAGAAAGAGATGAGAGAAATAAAGTGGGTGCGTATGTGAAGAAGAGTTTTGCAATGTAATAAAGTTTTATATATATATATATATATATATGTATGTATGTATGTATATAAGCAGGCAGGTCGGGTTGTTGTGGGTTAGAAATATCTCAACCTGTAAAAAATAAAATAAAATTATAAGGGACATGTTCCTCGCTTGTCACTGACTTAGGATGAAATGCTCCTATATTTTTTTTGGTCTAACAAATGGCTACCTTTTTAAATGATGAGTTTTGTGGAAAATGAGGTAAGTTCAAGGGATGTTACAGTAATAATATTTGCAAGGATCATTCATTATTGAGATATGGTAGATTAGAGTTGATAAGGCTTAAATTTGTACTTCATTATAGTCTTTCTGTGATATCCCTTATTCCTTTGGAGGGTGACAAAGTGATTGCGCGAGGAGGATAGGACCAGTGGTGTGTTTGTGTTTATAGTTTATGGAAGCTTTTGACAATTTCCATCTGATTCTGCGTTTTGGAGGGCACCAAATGCAATTTATAACTGCTCAAATTCTGATTAATTACCATTTAGATATGCACCCCGCTCTAAACCATTTAATTAAGCATTTCTCTATATTCTGTAGGCTGTTTCAGGTTCGAGGGAAGTTGTATGAGCTACTTGTCAATTGCATTCCTCCAGAGATTATCTTGAAGGTAAAGACAAGCTTCTTTTAGAGCATTCACATCCGGGTTTGCATAAAAATTGCTATTTTACCATCTAATAAGTTACTTTATCTATTATATTATACCACTTTACAGTACATCTAACATTTCAAACTCTATTCTTCTACCACATCATTTAAATATTCTTTCTTTATTCTTTATTACTCTTTCTCTTCCTCCTACCAGCAGCCACCACTCACCCTTACAACCAAAATCCCAACCCAGCAACCACCGCCAAACCCACCACCACACCACCGTTGCACCACACACAGCAACCACCAAAATGACCCACCACCTCTTTCTCTCTCTTCCACTTCCTCTCTTTCTCCCTCTTCCTCTTAAGCAGCCAACAACACACTGCCACCGCCGCTCACATCCCAGCAAACCCACTGGCCACCGCCCAGCAACCGCCACCACAAACCCACATCAGCTACAGCCACAACCCACCAAACCCTTATCACCAGAACACACTGCCACCACCACCCATAAACCTCTCTCTCTCCGTCCAAGACTGCCCCTCTCAGTTTCTCATGCACTGATCTTGGAAACCCACTATTGCAACCACCATAACCCACCACCATACTCATCATAACAACCAGATTCCTTACCATCCGATCTGATCCTCCTTGTCCAATAAAAAAAAACCCAGCACCCAAGCCCCTACAACCCACCAATGGCAACCCAAGCCACTACCCACCAACAGCAACCCAAGCAGCCGAGAGAGACTGAGCCAATATGGGAGAGGAGCAATGAAAGAGGGGAGAGAGACGATAGGGACAGAGAAAAGAGAGAGAAAGAGAGGAGAGGGATTGCTTTTATTAAATGCAGGGAGAGAAATTTGAACAAAATATTAGATTAATTTTTAGCAACTGGCTAGATAGCAAATTACTGTAGCTGGGTTGCAATTTTTTTTTTTTTTTTACAAATAGCAACCCAGGTAATGTATGTATTTTGTGGTTTGATGGTATAAAATAGCAAATTGGGAGTTTTAAAACTCCCAATGCTAATGCTCTTATATTTTTATTGTAATTTTATTTCACTTCAAAATGAATTTTTATTAATTTTATTTTTCTGTGTTGGCTCAGAGGCTGCTTTATGAATTATTAAAGAAATTGGATGCTGAACTAAAACATGAGGTTTGCCATTGGGCTGCATATTATGTAAGTATAATATCTTATCCATCTTAGGTTCTATTATTCCATGGTAGTTACGTTTGAGTAAAATGGTCGAACATGGAACTGTATTTGCCAGTCTGAATTTGTGCCAGCTTGCAACCCTCTTGTGCTGCAGCAATCATTCATTTATTATGTTTGTGTATATCAATCTGATCTGAACTCGATACTTTGCAAAAATAGGGCATCTGTTAATCTATTTGTTCATTTATCTACAGGAGCATAGGATGCGTCTAGGACAGAAAGCTATATTTCACATTGAAGGTACATGACCATTCTTGCTAACTGTTCAATGTAATGACCCAAAAAACAAAACAATATTTTGTTGCTAGTTCTACTTTTATGTTTGCTTTGCATACTCTTTAACAGCTGTGCACAAGATGATTTTATTTTGCTGAGATTTCTGCTTTAAATCCTTACTTGTGGGTTTCATTTTCTTTTCTGAACATTATAGTTCAAAGTCTTGGTAAAAATTCCTACCAAAAATACTAAGATGTTCCATGCTCACCGTATGGGCTGAAGCTCTGTTGAAGCACAAATTTTCGTATTATCTCTGGAAATTCATTTCATAAAGGAATGGCCTTCTTCTTCCCATTTTAGCATTTAATTAGGTGATTTCTGACGAATGTTCAGATGATCTTTCATACTTTTCTTCATCACTTTTTTGAATACCATATTGACCCCGGTATCACTCATCCCTGCTGTTTCACAGCAAGGCGGCTCTGGAGGGTTCAATGATCACTTATGCAATATGGCTTCTTTCCCCTATTTATTTGTTATCTACAAGTTATTCCTGGGTTCCAGAAGTTCGCTCAATTGTGTATTTTTACTTTATTTTATTTTTTTAATTATATAATTTTATTTTATATTTAGTTATCCATCTCAATGTCTCGATTATTGATACCTAAACTATAGATAATTTTATAATCTTCTTTGCCAAGATCCTTGTCGCTCAACTGACACCTCCTGGTGTTTCTAACGGACACATCTAGGGTTCAACTCCCTCCACCCCCAACTATCGGTATATCAAAAAATACTTGAACTTGTTGCACAACATATCTTGGCTATGCAGCATTTTTCTTATTAAAGGATATGTTTTATCCTTTTTGTCTAATAAAAATGTGAAATTGCATGACACTTGGAAAGCACAATCATTTTGATTGATAAATGCGGTAGAAAATGGTTCTATTGAGATAAATGAAATCATCTTTCTTGACATCATGTTGATGTGAATGCTCTTATGATGAGGTAAACAAGTGGCTTTTCTATCAGCCACTAAATTATTTTATTCCTTTTCTGCCCTTTGTTGGCATCCTAGTCAAATGTTATGTACAGAGGAAAGGAAGATTTTGTGCTTTTCTGTAATTCTACTTCCCTTCAGCTGCTATACCTTATTTTTCATCTGATTTTCCCCCACTTGCATGTGTTATTCCATTTTTGTTGTTTGTCTTTCTTATGCAATGTCATGTGATCTCACAATTATTGTTCATCAGTAGAATGCCTTTCTTTTCTTCAGAAAGTGGAACCATTCCTGGAGCATATGCCCTGTCAAAAATTAATTTCTATTTTCAAAATTTATTTTTATGAAAATTATAACTTCTGCATCACAAGAATCCTGATCTGATTATGCTTAAATTTAGTATAAACAGATTTCAGCACTTGTCAGTGCAGATTGTAGAAACCAATGGAAAATGTTGTGTATATTTAATGTAAATCCCTATGTATCATGGAGTGACTACCAAACATTGTGGCCTCTCTCTTTCTTATATATGTATTTTCGGTACTTGATCTCTTAAGAGTGTCCTGTCTGCCAAGCAGAAAAGTAAATTATCTGCAGTATGGGTAAATACAAACTCATTACATGCTTCTTTTCAAGCTAATTAACCAGCTTCCTAATAGTGTTTCTTTTGATTGGTTTTGCAGCATTTGTGGCCAAGTTCATGAGCATTTACAAGTCTTTTCTCATTGCGACTTTTGGCTGAAGACCATCATGCTTGCTTGCACTGCTAAATTAGGCTGAACATAATGGAAATGAATATACGAAAGATCCCATTATTTTTTGTCACTGAATGTTATGGGAAGAGGTCTTTCGTGCCATCCTTCTAAGATAAAGCTTCCATTTCAATCCTAAAATTGGTTATGCTATTGGCGTACTTACTGAGAAAAAATTATTTCTCCTTTATGATGAATGATGATTGCTCCCACGTATTTTATCATTTACATTCTAACGCATTGGTGTTATTTACCAAGGCAATTAGCGAAAAAGTAAATACAAATAAATTAGTATGATCGTGATCCAGTGAGAAAAATAAGGTGAACTTTGTGAATTTTCATGGAATTTTTGGACTTTAGGAATATTTCTTTTCGCCTTTTTTATTTTTTATTTTTGACCGCTGACCTATTGTTTATTTCCTGCTACTATTTAGGATAGAAATGCACAAAACCAAATGAGTAAAAAATAATAATAATAATAATAAAAACCATTGCACCTATCTTAGTCTGTTATGTTGTGTTTGGATGGTGAATTTAAAAGGTTACTAGAATTTTCAAATAAAGGGAATTAAAATTGAAGAAATTTAAATTCTATTAATTTTAACTTTTCATTGCTTAGATGCTCTTCTTTATATATATAAAGATTATTATAATAGTTACAACTTGTAGGTTTTAATTAGCTCAACTGATAAAATCTCTAGCAGACATCATAGGGTGGTGGTAATGCAAGAGCATAGTGGCAACTTATGTGACAGCAGCTACATAGACGACATGTGTTATTTATTTATAAGTCCAGTGGTCTTTATTATTCAGTCAAACTTAGGGTGGTGGTAATGTTGGAGCACACCGGCAACTTATGTAGCAGCCACATGGGCAACGTCTCATTTATTTGTAGGTCCAGTAGTCTTTATTATTCAATCAAAGTTAATCATGAGTATTTTTTTTTTTTTTTTTTTGAGAGAGTTAATCATGAGTCTTGTTGTACCCGCCTAATAAATTTGATTATAGAGTGATGTGAAGTCAATCTAAGGATTGTCATTTGTGTTGGAAGTTGTCAAGCGTATAATTGTAAGCATTTATTTGTCATGTAATGTATTTACCTATAAATATCAATGAGAAATCAGAAGAAGGAAAATATTTTTTATTTAGAAAATTCTTTGCTAGTGTTCTTACTTTGGAGGTGAGTGATTCCTCCTAACAATCAAGTGTGTGACTTGGTCACGTTTAGTGACATTGGCGATTAGTAGCGTTGAGTGGCATCCCAGAATTATTCATCTAATCATTTGGTTAAATCTTTGATTTGGCCTATCCAGCAGGTCTCAGCCTGCATCAAATTGATATCAAAGCTAATAATCATGTTGTTCTACCCAAATTCTCTTTCTGTGTCAGAAAAGTCTATTCATCTTCTTTGGAAATTCTTTATTTGCTCATCAGGATTCTCTTTGTATGCCATATATGGTTGGAAAGATCTATCTTTCTAGTTCTAGAAGAAAAAAAAA
Organism: Quercus ilex subsp. ballota; assembly: GCA_032727855.1. Taxonomy (NCBI): domain Eukaryota; kingdom Viridiplantae; phylum Streptophyta; class Magnoliopsida; order Fagales; family Fagaceae; genus Quercus; species Quercus ilex. The sequence continues at coordinate 21,088,883 of CM064914.1, forward strand.
ATGGATCGTGATTTCAAGCTTTATACAATGAGATATTTGTGATTTACTAAGCAAACACCAATCTGTTAGAAAGTTGTGATATTTCATGTTCTTATTTCAAGTACCTCCAAGATATCGAAGGAACACCAATGGCGTCGATATACAATCTGAACTTATTGAGTTAAGGAAATCTTATGAAGTTCTCCATCAAAAGATGATTAAATTCTTAATTGGATTCAAACCTCTCCAATTCAAAGTCATAGGAGTAAGCAAGCAAAGTTTTGCAAGGAATATGATTCCAATGATTACAATCAACATTTTCAAATTCTGTTTTGAAAACTAATATTATGAGTCCATACTCCATGGATTCTTTTGTTTCAAACATATTTGTAGATGGTAAAGAGTGCTCCAAAGAAGATACTATTATAGATTGGAATTCTCCACCAATCTTGGACAAGTACCATTCTGAAGATTGTGAATTGGGCAGGAGTAGTCAAGTTGTGGGAGATTTTTATGAGACATTCTTTGTTCAAATACAAATAACCGTTGATTTTACAGAGGAGAATTATTTAGAGGTAAGATTAATTCCTCTAGCCATAGAAGAATTGGGTGTAAAGATTGTATCTCTTAAGGAGCGAAATCCACATGTTGATTTTCTTGGATTTGACAAGTATTTATTTCCATATGGTAAACTTGATGTTGATTTTGGTCCATCTATAGAAGTTAAAGCTCCTTATCCGGGAAAGATGCGTGATTTTATTTGGGAAGCTTATGTACAACATAAAGTAATTCAAATGGGTTCAACACTCACAAGGATAAGGCCACAACAATTTTGTAAAGATGGAAATCTTGGATCAAAGGGTGAGTATGTTGATTTGTTTGTAGCATTGGCTTCATGTGCTACACTTTGCGAAAACAAATTACAAATTGAAATTCGTTCAACAATGTTTATCATGAGCAAGAAAAGAATGATTAGTAGCATGTTGGTTTCACCTGTATTGACGAAGATAAATGGATGGAAAAGAAAGATTGGTCATCCAAAAGAGCAAGGGAAGGATATAAAGTTGAACTCAAGGGAAGGATTTGAAGTTGAACTCGAGGTTGAGTTTTTTTACAATATGTGGAGTTTAAGGTGTTTGTTGAATGCGTATAATTTAAAATATTCGTTGAAAAATTGTGTATATTGAATGTGCAAAATTGTGTACTAACGTGCTTTGAATATACAAAATTATGTTAATTCTTTGAGTAATAGCGTTCGTTGAAAGCCCATAATTTTCAACATTTTTTAAAATATTGTATAACTTGAACGTGAAAATTTTTTATCTTTCTTTGAAAAGTTTCGTACTTTGAATATACATAAATATATAAATTCTTTGAGAAATAGTGTTCGTTAAATGTGCATAATTTAAAAGATTCTTTGAAAATTTGTGTATATTGAATCTACAAGTTTTTGGACATTTGTTGAAATATTTGTGTATGTTGAATATATGGTACAATGTGCATTCTTCGAAAAATTTCATAGGTCAAAAGTGCAAAATTGTGTACATTATTTGAAAAATAGCGTGCTTCAAACATAAATAATTATGTAACTTCTTTGAGTAATAGTATTCATTCAATGCTCAAAATTTAATACATTCTTTGAAAAATTGAATATGTTAAACATGTAGAATTCTGTACGTTTTTTGAAAGATTGTGTACTTCAAACGTACAAAATTATAATTTTTTTTAGTAATAGTGTTTGTTGAATGCATAGAATTATCAACATTCTTTAAATAATTGTGTATGGTGAACAAGTAGAATTTTGAGAGTTCTTTGAAATATTGCGTACTTCAAACGTACAAAAAAAAATGAAAATTCTTTGAGTAATAGCGTTCGTTGAATGCGAAGAATTTAAAACATTCTTTGAAAAAATGTGTGTGTTGAATGTGCAGAATTATATACAAAATTATGTAAATTCTTAGAAATATCAAGTTTGTTGAATGCGCAGAATATTTAACATTTTTTGAAAAATTGTGTACCTTGAACGTGTAGAATTGTGTACATTTTATGAAAAATTGCGTACTTCGAACATACAAAATTATGTAAATTCTTTGAGTAACAATGTTCATTGAATGAGCAGGATTTTCAACAATATTTGCAAAATTGTATACATTGAATAGGCGAAAGTTTAAATGTTCTTTAAAAAAATGCATACTTCAAATGTACAAAATATTGTAAATTCTTTGGATAATGATGTTTGTTAAATGCGCAGAATTTCCAACATTTTTAAAAAAATTGTGTGCAATAAACATACATAATTGTGTACATTCTGCAAAAAATGTGTACTTCGAATATAAAAAATTATGTAAATTCAAATTTAAAACATTTTTTGAAAAATTATGTACGTTGAACGTGTAGATTTGTGTATGCTTTTCGAGAAATTGCGTATTTCAAACATACAAAATTATATAAATTATTTGATTACTAATGTTCATTGAATGCGAAGAATTTTACATATATTTAGAAAATTTGTGTACATTGAACGTGCGGAATTTTGAGCGTTCTTCAAAAAATAAGGTTATGTTTAGTAATAGTTTTTGTTTTCTATTTTCAAAAACTTGTTTTTGGGAATATAAAGAAAAATAAATTTTCTTTTATTTTTGAAATCAAAAACATGTTTGGTAAGTTGAAATTTAAAAAATTGTTTTTTGAAAAAAAAAATAGAAAAAACTAAAATATGTTGTAACTAGGATTTGAACTCTAATGCTAACTTATTAAATGAGACAAATTCATCAAATTAAATGTATGTTTTCATTGACTTTTGAAAATTAGAAATTGAAAACAGTCTTTTGCATGTTTTTAGTTTCCTTTGCAAATTGAGTTTTGAGAACAATTTTTGTTTTCTGTCCATTTTGGGTTGCCAAACAAGTTTTTTTGTCTCAAAAATAAAAAATTATTTTTGGAAACAAATAATAAGGAGAAAAAATAGTTACCAGGCATACCTTAAGTATTTCAAACATACAAAATAATGTAAATTCTTTGAGTAACAATGTTCATTGAATGCGCAGAAAATTTAACATTTTTTGAAAAATTGTGCACATTGAAAGTGTAGAGTTTTGATCATTTAAAAAAAAAAAAAAAAATTGTGTACTTTGAACGTACAAAAGTATATAAATTCTATGAGTAATGGTCTTTGAATGTGCAGAATTTTCAACATTTTTTGAAAATTTGGGTATGTAGTATATGTGTGGAATTTTGACCGTTCTTCTAAATTTATGTACTTTGAACATACAAAATTATGTAAATTCTTTGAATAGTAGTTTTCATTGAATGTGTAGAATTCAAAACATTTTTTCAAAAATTATGTTCATTGAATGCACAGAATTCCATTCGTTTTTTGAAAAATTGTGTATTTCAAATGTACAAAATTATGTAAATTCTTTGAATATCATTGATTTTGCAGAATTTTAATTATTTTTTGAAAAATTGTATACATTGAACGTGCTGATTTTTTTTTTTACATTTTCAAAAAATCGTGTACTTTGAATATAGAGAAAACTATGTAAATTCTTTTTGATATAGTGTTCGTTGAATGTGTAGAATTTAAACTTTTTTTGAAAAATTGTTTACGTTGAACATGCAAAATTTTAAGTGTACTTCAAAAAATTGCATCTTTAAAACGTATGAAATTATGTAAATTCTCTTTGAGTAATAATATTCGTTAAATGCATAGAATTTTCAACATTTTTTGAAAAATTCTATACGTTGAACGTGAAAATTTTTGAGTGTTCTTCTAAAAATTGAGTACTTCGAATGTACAAAATAATGTAAATTCTTGTGTGATAGTGTTCATTGAATGCACAGAATTTTTAATGTTATTCGAAAATTGTGTACGTTGAATATGATGAATTTTGATTTCTTCATAAAATTGCATAGTTCAACCGTAAAAAATTATGTAGATTCATGTTCCTTGTATTTGTGGAATTTTCAACATTTTTTGAAAAATTGTGTACATTGGAAGCTCGGAATTTTGAGTGTTCTTTTGAAAATTACGTACTTTGAAAATATAAATAAAAACATGAGGTGCAAGAGAGTTTTTATGGAAAGACCATTGGTGAATATATATAGGTTTTGAAATTTTGATAATAGATTTTTTAATTGGAGTGAAATTTAAATTTCTAAAAGTTAGATACATGTTGCATAGTTGTTAAAATACTATTGTTACTTTTTTATTTATGGGAATACTATTGTTACTTTATCTAAAGAAATTGATAAGAACAAATAAGTTGTTGTCTCTATCATTTGAAATTTAGATGCATGTTGTATGTTTTGTTAGAACACTTGTTGTTATTTTATCTAAAGAAATTAATAAAAACAAATAAGTTGTCGACTCTATCTAAAATTTTGTTTTTATCCAAAATGTTGCTGTAATTTGGTAAAATCACTTGGCGCAACCATAGTTTCTAAACCTAACTTTTATTATATAGCATGATATGATATGATATCACCTCTTTCTCTCTCTTCAACTATAACCATTGAAAACAAATAATAAAGAAATAATGAAGAAAGAGTAAATAAAGAGATCTGTGGTTCAACTCCCGCCTATACCAAAAATCGATTAGTGTCTTAGTTTAATGATAGAGCTATTATCACGAGTGGACGTCATAGGTTGAAACTCTCTAAAAAAAAATTGGATTTATTGTAAAGTGTGTTATTCAGTTAGTAGTTACGCGTAATATACACATAAAATACACGTACGTACGTAATTTTGGAAAAAAAAAATCATGTTTCCCGTTAGCTTTCTAATTGTACAGAAGTATGTGTCTTTTTGCATCTAATAGCACTAGCATTGGGGGTGTAAAAACCTCCCAGTTGCTATTTTAGCAACCAACAAGGCCAAATTGCCCCACATTCGATGGTGGGCTTTTATTTTTTGTTACCAACTATTCACAAGGATGTAAAACAAAAATATGACTTTAATTAGGAAAGAGAAATAAAAAGGCATTGAGATGGAAGAGAAGAGAGAGAAACCAAAATTTTTATATTATTTTGATGAGTTGTATCTAAAAATAGAAACTAGAATATTGGATGAGTTATAAAATGAGATGGTAAAATATTTAAAGTAGGTTTTATTTTTTATTTTTTATGTGAGTAAAATATAAAGTAGGTTTTAAAGATGTAAAATAGACTTTTTTTTTTCTTTTTTGCATCTCCAGATGCTAGTGCTCTAAAAGTTAAATTTGCGCTTCAATCGGCTAATTACATTATGCCAGTTAGATATGAGTTTGTAGGATAAAAAAGAATTGTTGTCTTTCATGGTAATAAAGACTAAACAGTAAACACACTTTAAGTGCCCTATAGCTAAACAACTCTAGAAGATAGGGTACCTTTTGGTATGGGTGTTTCAGGACTGTTGTTTGTTGTTTAAAATAGGGCTATCTAGACCCGACTGTAGCCTGACAACTCAGTAAAACCACCTGACGCCGACCCAATTCTGACCCGAACCAAAGGTCCAGTCGGTCGACGGCGGGTTTTCGTTTTGAAGAACCAACACCGGCGGGTTGAGTGGCGAGTTTTCTTTTCCAAAACCTGAGCAACCCAAACCAAACCAGAGCTATTGAAAAATCTGGCCAAATCCTACAAAAACAAGCCAAATCCGGCTAGATCTAGTGTGATTTAGCCAGATTCGACCAAATCCCAGCAATTTTTAGCAAAAAAATGTAGATTCTGGTGACTTTTTTTTTTCTTTAAATTTCTTCGACCTTTTTTTTTTATTTCGGCGACCTACCGAACTGGCCTACGCTCACCCCTCACCTGAAACCAACTCGACCAATTTTTCTGGCAGTCAGTTTCGGGTTCCTCCACCTCCACCCAATGCTAGCGGGTTGAGTTCGGTTTGGGTCCAAAATCGACCCGACCTGACCCGTGGACAACCTTAGTTTAAATGCCTAAACACGTGGGCCCCACACTAAATTCTGTGTTTGGTAAGGTGTGTTGTTCAAATGGTGTTTGAGTTATGTTGTCGCAAATATGTTGCCGTTTGGTTGAAATACATTAGGCCCACCTAAAGTGACTACGCCTCAATGTTTCTTCTCCCCCATGCCATATGTCCTTTCTGAGTCTCTACCCTCTCATTCTTCCCGAAGCTCACTTCTCCTCTCCCTCTTCCACAACGGCAGTCCCATCACCACTGAGTAGCTAACCCTTCATTAATCCCACCCACCCACCCGTTTCCCTCATTTCTCATCCCCAATGACCACCTAAAAGCTATCATAAATTCGAAATCAAAGTTACCAAACCCTAAATTCACCAAAATTAATCCGAAATCCGTACAGCCTGATTCATCTCCTCAACTGCCGTATTTACTCAGCCAATCCAGCCATGCCTTAATCACTATTATGGGCAAGATTTTTTCAAACAAGTATCAGACATTATCTCAAATCAAATTAAGCTCCCTTGCACAGCGCATCTACCATTGCCACGGTATATTATGGAGTATATAGACACAACGTCTTCCTCCTTAGTCATTCCGCCATATTCATCCTCATCCAATGCAATCCCTTCACCTACAGTAAGAGTTTAATTTTGCTGTTCAATTCAATGTTGAATTTTATTGTTGCATTTGTTCTTAGTTGCTGTTGAGCAATCCTTCACCCACGATGTTCATATTTCTTCACAATTACTATTGATTTTTGCTCTTGATTTTGGACATGATTTCCTCCATGCCCATCTAACTAAAGTTAAGTATGGTTTGGAAAATGGGCTTTTTGAAGCACAATAGGGTTTAGGAAAATGGGCTTTTCGGAAATCATTTATAAAGGCCTAAAGTTTATATTTGATTTCATATAAATCATTTATAATTGTGAATTTTGTTTTGTTTCCGTATGCTGTATGTTACTTGTCTTCACTACAATCTTTTTTATATATACTTGTAATAACTTGTTTGAGTTAATCGGTAAATGTGTTGCTCTAGCTGTCTCTGAACTTAATACATAATGCTACGACATGTTTGGTAGAGTTTTTCTGTGCAAAGGGCCATTTGCCTATTAAGCAGTTACTAGTATTGGTGAGGATTAGGTTTAAGTATGAGAAATCATAAAAGTAATTTAGGAAATCAGAAACCTTGAATTTACTAGGAGATTACGTACACTCTGTATTGCCTACTATCCATGTTAGTGGATATTTCTTGGTTAAGTGTGTATCTTTTATTGGATGACTGCATCAACTGATGCTAAGGATTGGAAGTTATGGCCTCCTCCCATTGAGAAGCACTTCTTAGATGTTTTGGTTGAAGAAGAAGCCAAAGGGAACATGCCTAGTGGCTAATTTAAAAAAAGGGTTTGGATAGTTGTCTAAAACGTGTTAAATCGATGAGATGGAAAAACCTATCACAAAGATCAATTATGCCAGAAATATCAAAGGTTAAAGCAAAGACACTGAGTTTTTTCCCAGCTAATTAGTCGAACCAGAATGGGATGAGATTCTGTCAGTAACACTGTCACATTTAGTGATGCGGCTTGGGCATGGGCAATGGCAGTGAGTGTTATAGGTTTGCTTTATAATTTCCATGTCGTTGATTCGTAGTATTCATATAAATAAATACCACATGTGAATAATCCCATATATATCACATTTGGATAGGGCAACCCTAAGTGCAAAGAGTTTCGTAAAAAGGGGGCTAGATTACTATGACCTGCTAGGACAGCTATTTAATTCAGGCACTGCAATTAGATTTCTACAAATTTCCTCCACCCAACCAGCCCTTAACAGTGATGAAGAGCAAGAATTAGATGCCGCTTTCCTAATGCATGGAGTACATGTTAACGTCAAACCCAATCATGGAGACAATGTGGAGGAGCTGCCCACCCTAGTTGCGGGGCAAGGCAACAAGCGTGCTGGAAAGCAGCCATTTCACTCAGAGACCTCGGCAGTGAAGAAGAGGAAAGAAGGGCCCATTGAATATATGGCTGATACTATCAAGGAGTTCACAAACATGTCAAGGAAAAGGCGTAGTAATAAGGATAGCAATATTCGAAAGGAAACTGTTGAATCTACACCGGTGGGTGATAAGTTCTCAATGGACAAGGCCGTCACAATTCTTAACAAATATTGAAAATGTTGATGATTACACCATGTTCAAGGTCCTTAACGAACTCTACAAGCCTGATAGTAAGGCCGTTTTCATCATGCTAAGGTCGGATAGAAGAAGGGGCTGGATGGATTTAGTCAGTAGTTTAATGAAAGGGACTTGGTTAAGGAAAGGGGGTGAGTTTAGGTTGCTTTTTGTGGGATTGCAGCTATTGCTTCTATTCTTATGTAGTATTATGCTAATTATCACTAGAACCATTTCTCGTTGTATTGGTTGTATGATTTAGTGAGGTGACATTCTCATTCGCTAAGGAACAATGATCTTACTATATGTGAACTTATTTTTAATGATGGTAGTACATTCTGGTTGCATACTTGAGCAATCTACTTCCCACTTTCTCATCTTCATGTTTTACAACAAAATAATCTATTTATACGAATCTTCTTCTTTATTTTCACATCCCACAACCCTAAAATTGGTATCTTTTCAAAGGTTTTCTCCACTAAGGCTCGGTGGTTTCTCCCCATGGAGTGGTTTAAAGCATCTGGGTATCTCACAAAACACCTCTCACTAAATTGACATAGTTTTTCAATTAAAAGTATAAAAAAGGAAAACTGTATCTTGTTACAAAAACCCATTAAGAACTAAGGTCAAAGTGTTCTTCAAACCTGGATTTGCAGTAAGCAAACCCTTGGCTGTTGTTGGGTTGTGGACTGCTGACAAGAATCAACGAGATCCAATGGAAAGTGAAGCCTAGCTGCGGATCGTCATCTGCGTCAATGGAGATGAGGAATGTGAAGTAAAGGAAAAAGTTGCGGATCGTCATTTGCGTTTTCTGCCTTAGTTCCTACTTATGAAGGAATGAGAAGCTTCAGTGGCACAAAAGGAAAAAGAAGGCCTTAGAAGCTTCAGACACTTGTTTTCTCTCCTGATATGATAAATTTAAATTTGTACCTATTGTCAGCTTTTAAAAAAATAAATACACACATACCAAACACACAATTATTTTTCTAACACTAAAATATGTTATTTGAAACATGGTACCAAACACATTTTTTTGCTTTATGAATACTATAAATACGTGTTTTTCACAACACTTTCTAAACCACATTTTTCACATCATTTTAAACAACGTTATTCAAACTCCTCTACCAAACAGGCTCTAGATTAAGCTTACTTCAATATATGAGAAATAAAAAAAGCTATCAAAACATTAATTGTTTTTTTTTCCCCCATAAAAATTTACTTAAAATGAATTGTTAACCATTGCCCTAAATGCATCCGTTAACATTTTTCATTTTATATTATATGTAGGGTAGTGTGTTATGATATTTGAGAGGTAAAAGTAAAACTGTAAAAGTTGATGGATAAAAAAATTAAAAAGGTAAAAAAAATTTTTGAAAAAATTATCTTATTAACTCTTACCTGTCACGTTATGTGACAATTTCATTAAGTGGTAATTTCATGGTGCAATAACTATTACACCGGATTTTAATCCCAAAATCTATTTGTGCATTTATGCTAATTTGATGTCTTCCACTCTTTTATCGTTTGTCCTTGAATCTCATTTATTATCTATTATTATTATTGAAGAGGAAAAGATATAGGTTGACGGAACTCCATAAAGTGGGCCTGACGATTCCTCATTCGTGGGCCGATGAAGGACGGGTCCATTAAGTGCAAGGCCTATTGTGGACAGATCCTTCATGGACGGACGCAACATAGACGGATCAAGTATCCACGTGGTAGCCAGAAACCCTATATGGGAAATACTTGCGACGCACACTTAATCACTATAGAATCCTAAGGTAAATAGAATCCTAGCGCAAAGAGGATTCCAAAAGCTTCTTGCATTAATGAAGATCTTCTCTATAAGGAAAAGACTTGTCCATCACGTTTAGGACTATTTAAGAGGATTCCTATAAGGAAAGGACTTCTACTCCAAGGAAAAGATGTCAATCTTCGACTACTATAAAAACCGTAATACCCTCACAAATCAAGGTACGCATAATTGATCCCTCTTTAGCACTCTGGAGTTGTGAGAAGTTCTAACTTGACTTTCGGAGGGTACTTGGCCGGCACCACACCAATGCTCTCTGTTAGGTCTTCTCTTTTTGCTGTGCAGGTGACATTTCGAGTGTGCGAGTATCGTGTGGCTCACTGGTGATTTTTCGGCATCATCAGTTGGCGCCGTCTGTGGGAAAAGAAATCTTCCTTGCGATTTGTAAGCCATATTATTGCTTCCCGGACAGAAGAGTTGCATGGTGTTCACTCGCTCGATGGCAACCACCAACGACATCCAAGAAGAGGAACCACCCATGGCTGCCCTTGAGAGACAAGTCCAAACTCTCGCCGCAGCTGTGGAACGTCTCACCAAACAAAATCGCGATCTAGAATAACAGCTGCGCTAGAAAAACACAGCACCAAACAATTAGATGGAGGACCAAAAAGGTACCAGTGTCGTGCGACGAGATCGAGAGGGGCTCGAAGGTAGCAACGCCCCAGGCAGACCGGAACGGCAAAATATGAGCCTCCCATCCCTCTTGGATACGGCTCCGTCTCCTATTGTCGCGAAGATGCAGGTGATGAAGGAACAGATGAAAGTAATGATGAACACCCTCAAGGGATGAGTATCCAGCGATCTTGATGACCTAGTCAATCGAACCGACTCACCGTTCACTACCCCCGTCAATTCCTTCCCCCTTCCACATAAGTTTCACATGCCACACATAGATAGTTACGACGGGGTCAAGGACCCTCTAGATCACCTAGAGACCTTCAAGACTTTGATGCACCTTTAAGGGGTAGCAGACGAAATCATGTGTAGGGCCTTCCCTACAATACTGAAGGGCCCTGCTAGGGTATGGTTCAGTTGACTGACGCCGAACTCCATCAGCACTTTTAAGGAGCTAAGCGCTCAGTTTACTACACACTTCATTGGGGGACATAGGTATAAGAAGTCCACGACGTGCTTGATGAGCATCAGGCAGCGAGAGGACGAGACGCTGGGATCTTACATAACCCGCTTCAATAAGGAAGCGCTCTTGATCGATGAAGCCGATGACAAGATACTTGTGGCAACCTTCATAAATGGGTTGCAAAAGGGTAAGTTTTTGTTCTCTTTATACAAGAACAACCCGAAGACCATGTTGGAAGTCCTCTACAGGGCCACCAAGTACATGAATGCTGAAGACGCATTGCTGGCTCGGGTGGAAAAGCCCAGGAAGAGGGAGTGACAGGAAGACATACGGCAGGACCAAGGGCAAAAGAAGCCAAGAACAGAAGACAGAAGAGATGAAAGGCGTTCTAAGCCCCTGGGAGGGAGGTTTACAAGCTTCACCCCGTTGACTGCCCTGATAGACCAAGTCCTTATGCAAATCAAGGACGAGGGGGCTCTAACCTTCCCCGAAAAGTTGAAGGGAGATCCAAACAAACGATCTAGAGACAAGTATTGCCGCTTCCACCGTGACCATGGTCATGACACAGCCAATTGTTACGACTTGAAGCAATAGATAGAGGCCCTTATAAGAGAAGGGAAGTTACAGAAGTTTGTCAGTAAGGAGAGAGCAGATCCACCTCCTCAAGAGCAGCCAAACCGATGAGATAATGAGCGCCCTAGACCCCCAATCGGAGACATAAGGATGATTGTAGGGGGGGCAGCAACAGCTGGGATGTCCAAGAAGTCTCGAAAGACTTACCTTAGGATGGTCCAGAACGTCTAACTGACGGGATCCATGACAAAGATAGCACAGAGAGAAAGCCCCATCATCGGGTTCTCGGAAGAAGAAGTGCGACATCTTCACCACCCGTACGATGATGCGCTTGTTGTCAGCATACGTGTGGGAGACTACAACATGCACCAAGTGTTGGTCGACAATGGCAATTCAGCAAACATCCTATACTACCTAACGTTCCAGCAAATGAGGATTGACAGAGAACAGTTGATGCCAACAAATGCTCCGCTGGTTGGTTTTAGAGAAATAAGGGTATTCCCGTTGGGTGCGGTCTCACTCTCAGTAACGGTGGGCGATTATCCTCAGCAGATCACTAAAGATGTCACATTTCTTGTGGTCGACTGCTCGGTCCGCTTATAATGCTATCCGTGGACGACCCACCCTTAACTCACAGAAAGCGGCAACATCAACATACCACCTAATGATCAAGTTTCCTACGGGTTACGGGGTCGGCAAGTTACGAGGAAATCAGGTGGCCATGCGCGAATGCTACATCGCCATGCTGGAAATGGAAAATCACAAGCAGGCCATGTGTATAGAAGAGCAATGAACTATAGTGGAGCTGGTTGAAGAACTGGAAGAAGTAACCTTTGATGCCTGAACAGACAACTAGGATGGGGACGTTGGTCAGCCAGCCGATACATCAAGCCCTCGCTGCTTTCCTTAGGATGAATCAAGACGTGTTTGCATGAAGCCACGAGGACATTCTCGGGATTGATCCCTCAGTCATAGTTCAAAGGTTGAATGTGAACCCCGCATCCTCACCTGTTCGACAGAAAAAGCGAGTGTTTGCTCAGGAGCGAGACATAGGGATAACAGAAGAGATTAGGAAGCTACTGGAAGCAGACTTTATTCGAGAAGTATACTATCCTGACTGGTTAGCAAATGTAGTCATGGTCAAGAAGGCTAATGGGAAGTGGTGAATGTGTGTCAATTTCACGAACCTCAACAGGGCGTGCCCGAAGGACAGCTACCCCCTCCCTCGGATAGATACCTTGGTAGACTCGATGGCAAGACACCAGCTACTGAGCTTCGTGGATGCCTTTTCGGGCTACAATCAAATCAAGATGAAGGAGGCTGATCAAGAGAAAACTTCCTTTGTCACCAGCCAAGGACTCTTTTGTTACAAGGTAATGCCGTTTGGGCTCAAGAACGTGGGGGCAACATACCAGAGACTAATGATATGTATCTTTCTAAGCCCAAGGGGGTAGGTACTTTTCTACAAATGCCATGATTTTTAATTAATAAGTGGAATATTCAGACATAACTATGTTTACCTTGATTCTTACAAGTCCAAAAAGTGGACAGGTATAAACCCAGTCCACAAAATGGACAGATCATCCCAAGAGGATGAAATTACAAGTCCAAAAAGTGGACGGGTATAAATTAAGTCCACAAAATGGACGGATCATCCCAAGAGGATGAAATTACAAGTCCAAAAAGTGGACGGGTATAAACTAAGTCCATAAAATGGACGGATCATCCTAAAGGGATGAAATTCTAAGTCCAAAAGTGGACGGGTGTAAGTTGAGTCCGCAGACTCGACGGATCATTCCAAGAGGATGAAATTCTAAGTCCAAAAAATGGACGGGTATCAACTAGAAGTCCACAAAGTGGACGGAGTCTATCATTGAATAGGTGAATTTATGGTCCACAAAATGGATAGCATCAAGCATTAAATAGACAAAATTATAAATAGACGGAGTCTATCATTGAATAGAGGAAAATTTTAGTCCTCAAAGAAGACGAAACTATTCATTAAAAGCTGTGAGGTCCACAAACTAGACGAATCATCCCAGGAGGATGAATTCTAAATGTCCAAAAAGTTAAGTGGACGGATCATCCATAGAGCATGAAAATCCTTATCAAGTCCTAAAAAGGGAAACATAAAAATCCAATAGCAGACGGATACAAAATAATGTTCAATACAGTGGATGGATGCATTCCACGAACAAAATATCAAACAAATCGTTATAGTAGACGGATTAAGCCAAAATAGAAAGAAAGTTAATCAGAGAAATAATAAAAGCCCTCGAAGGGAAATGTCTACGTAATCCCAAAAAATATGACGGAGGAATCATAAATTGTTCTCCAAATATTTTTACATAAAGAGAGAAATAATAATAAAATAATAGAGTAATTTTAGTCTGCAGCAGGGGTTTCCTTCTCCTCATTATGATGGGCCTGACCATCTTTGGGATCGCTTTCTACTTCAGTTCGGTCACCAGGGGCATCATTGACGGGGGCATCCTCACCAAAAAGCTCATTCATATCCTCTGACTGAACAGGCTGGACGGACATTTGTTCTGGGACGTTAATGTTGCCAGTTGAGACATCCAGCTCTGGATATAAAGTCTTCACTTAACGGAGGGCGTCGTCAAAACCATCACCATAGGAGACTCCAAGCTCTGACAGAAGAGTGTCGGAGTCACGGTACTCTTGTACCGAAGCTTCCTTCTCCTGATGGATCTCCTTCTCCTTGTCTTCTAAGACCTTCTTCATCTCCTCTATCCGCTTATAGTACTCGTCCCTAGCCTCTTCCGCCATTCTAAGTTTCTTTTCATGAATCACCTTCCAAGCCTTTAGCTGGGTCAAATCATCATCCGTCACCCTTGCCTTCTCACGTAGATGGTCCAAGGTAGTTTCATGATTTAAGCACTGTCCCATTAGCCCCTTCATCATGAGCATGGCCTGAGAAATAAAAAGAAGTTAGCAGTCTAATAAAGAGAAAATGGATGTATAGAGGACGGGCAGATTACCTGGGCAATACTGAATAGACCCATCTCCCTTATTGCTTCTGTGGAGTGGTTGCCTAAGTCCTCATAATCTTCGGAAGTTATGATGGACGAGAGCCTCTCTAATGCATGTTTGGGGTCCTCTCGGAAGAGGACGGGTGGTTTCTCTAGCTGGGTGGATAGACCTTTCATAAAGCCCTTCCCAGCTCCGTGCTTTGCAAGAGTGACGGTTTTTGCACCCTCTGCCATTAGCCCAACGACGGGCTCCAAAGGAACCTTGGGTTTGTTTGGAGGACAGTCCCCCTTAGACGGTTGCTTCCTTTTTATGGACGGATTACTTGAGCCCGTCCCCTTGGGATCTACCTCGTCGGGTTCCTTTTTCCTAGCAGCCTATGCCTTAATCAATGCTCTCCTCTTAGCATCGTCCATTTCTGTAGAGGTGAACGGATGAAGTTAATTAATAAGATAAAGATCAAAACCGTTCAAATAGAATAAGGGCGACAGACTTACGTTTGCGAATTTGAGTGTCGTATTTGATGGCTGCTGGTGTTGGTTCAGGACCGTCACAATACCAATGATTGGTGTTCAGTGTGACTAGCTTGGCCAAAGTCCTTTCCTCCTTCTTGGACTTTGCAAAATTTTTTTCAAGAAAACTGAATTCTTCAAGCTCAATCTATGGACACCGTCGAACTGCAAAGAGGTAGACAGTTAAAAGTATTGAAGTATTCATGATAAACTAAACGGTTATGAAAAAGGGTGCACACATTAGGACGGGTGCGTACTAGACGGAGATAATATGCCCCATGTTGTGTCGACGGGCATATGTTCCATGTCCCCTGGATGACACATCCACCCATCTCCCTCTAGTAAGAAATAACGGCTCTTCTAATCCCTATTGGAGTCTGGGGTTTCATATATGACCTTCAACAACGGACTCCTAGGTACAAAACTATACATCCCCCTTGATTTGTCTATTTCATCTGGACGACAGTAGTGAAGGAATTCCCGCACCGTCAGCCTTCTAGAACCATTTGACATGGCACCATACAGGACCTCTATTACTATGAAGACCCTTTAGGCGTTCGGGGATACTTGGTTGATGGACAAACCTCGATATTTGAGGAGTTCACGGTGGAGGGAGCTTAGTGGAAACCTAAGGCCTGCCTTGAACATCTGTTTGTACACTCCGACACCTTCTACCACTTCATAGTAGCATTTTTCTAACTTATAGAGTAGACGGATGGGGATGTTGTCTAGGATTTGGTAGTTGGCCCTAAGGGTGTTGAAGTGTTTCTCCTTGATGGCAGACGAAAAAGCGTTCACCGTCCACTTCGGTAGCATGATGAACTCTCTTAGTCCATCAATACCGATGATGGACTTTATTTGTTGTTCCTCACCGTCATCAAAACCCTCCTCTGGGTCAGCCATCTCCAGATCCTCATTTGTTGAGGACGGGGAAGATGCAGACGGACTCCTCTCCTCACTTTGTGACCTGACAGGTATACTTCTTCGTAATCTGCCCAGTCACAAACAACTGACTGGTTACTTGACGCACTAGACATTGCCTACACGTGACGACAAAACCTAAGACTCTGACGAGTCTAGAAGAAGTGACAGGTGTATAAAGACTAAAAGAATAAAGAGTATATGTGAAGGTAGAAGAGATTTGTGAAAAGAAAGTACTTACCAAGTTAGTAAGAGAACGGAGGAAAGACGTTGATGATGAATACGGCGATTGAACGGAGTGGTCTCTGACAAGTATGACGGATGCGCTCTGACAATGTGTTTTAGTAGGAAATAGAGAAATGAGAGGAGAAGGGAGTGATATTTATAGAGGAAGTGCATGGAAGACGAAGCGGTGCTTCGATCTGAGACAACACCCAGTAGAAGAGCAACATGTGTCATGCGTCATAAATGACTTCCAGACATCCTGTCAGGGTTTTGAGCACAGTTCACGGAGTTTGTATTGAAACCGTCAACCAACACGGCTCTGAACCGTCATCCCAGCCTTAAACTGTCACCCTACGAGTCCTTTTGCTTAAAGATGATGAACCCATGTGGTGAGGGAGCAACTGAAAAGGAAAAAATATAGGTTGATGGAACTCCATGAAGTGGGCCTAACGATTCCTCATTCGTGGGCCGATGAAGGACGGGTCCATTGAGTGCAAGGCCTATTGTGGACGAATCCTTCGTGGACGGATCCTTCATGGACGGACGCAACATAGACGGATCAAGTATCCACGTGGTAGCCAAAAACCCTAGATAGGAAATACTTGCGACACACATTTAATCACTATAGAATCCTAAGGTAAATAGAATCCTAACGCAAAGAGGATTCCAGAAGTTGCGCGCATTAATAAAGATCTTCTCTATAAGGAAAAGACTTGTCCATCATGTTTAGGACTATTTAAGAGGATTCCTATAAGGAAAGGACTTCTACTCCAAGGAAAAGATGTCAATCTTCGACTACTATAAAAACCCTAATACCCTCACAAATCAAGGTACGCATAATTGACCCCTCTCTAGCACTCTGGAGTTGTGAGAAGTTATAACTTGACCTTCGGAGGGTACTTGGGCGGCACCACACCGGTGCTCTCTGTTAGGTCTTTTCTTTTTGTTGTGCATATGACAATACGAGTGTGCGAGTATCATGTGGCTCACTGGTAATTTTTCGACATCATCAATTATATTTATATCCCTTCTTATTAAATTTATTATTGTACAATGTATTTAATTACTTGTAATTTGTTAGTAAGTTTTATATTGATGGAATGAATAGTAAAAGTTTTATTAAAATCAGAATTAATATATTCAAGAAACAAATAGTTGTGGGTTCCAGTTAGCTCAACTGGTAAAATCTTTGATAGTTGTATAAAAAATCTAGGGTTCAATTCCCGCATACACTAAAAATTGATTGGTGTCTTGATTTGATGATAAAGAGTTATCATTAGGAGCAAACGTCATAAGATGAAACTCTCTAAAAAAAAAAATAAACAAATAGTTAGTGGGTTCAACTAAATAAACCGATAACAAATATTTAAATAAGATTATTATATATATATATATATATTTTTATAAGAGATTACTCTATAATTTTCATTTAGGTAAAGATCATTTATTTTGAATATTAGTGTTATCATTGATTTATTTATTATTATTGAAATAATTTTCTTTGTCAAATAGATTATTTCAAATTAAAATGTAGAGAATTTTCTATATGATTGTAATAGGTTGAATTAATGTATTTATCTCCAAAATATTACATGACTAATGTAGGGACCAGATTCGAGCACTCCTACATGTAGAGAGTGGACCCAAGCCCAGTTAACCCTGCAATGAATCTGTAGAGTATGGGTTCAAGAGCTAGGCCCTAGTGAGGAATGCAACAGCCATGCATGGTTGTACGTGAATGCTGGTAACTTAAACGTGGGTTAGGGTGCACAATAAGGTTCCTTAGACGGGTTTCACAGAGCTTGAAGTTCTTCTTATTTCTCCGGAGAAAAGTTACAAGGATTGAGAGAATATAAACTGCTACCGTATTTCCTTTCTCTGGTTTTTCCGTCCCCCTCTTCAAGAGGGACTTCTTACATTTTATATCTCTTTCTCAGTTGATCCTAGCCTTACATTTGTTTGATCAGTCAGGCAACCACTTGAGAGCCTGTCCCATCAGCCGCTTTCCCACCATTCCTGTGAGTTGCAGCGCCCAAGACAGCACTGTTCAGGGGTCCTATCCTCATTAATGCGGCCAGGGCGTTAGTTGAGGGTATTTAATGTGGAGGTGACAGTTCATCTGGGGTTTGTTCCTCCACCATGCTTCCATTCCGGTATTTGGTACTTACTGTTTGCTTCCTGGATGCTTGGGGAGGTTCCCCTTGATGGCGTGCTACTTGTTCGTTTTCAGACCTCGGAATTCCGAGGGCATTATCATCCTCGGCACTGATTCCTGGACAGCTGGGCATTACACTTCAGTCCTTGGACCTTGGATGCGTCCTCGGCACGGGCTTTGGGCCTGGTTTGAAGTGGGCCGGGGTTGCTTGACTATTTCTGGCCCCACAATAGCCCCTCAAAATCTTGTTGTCCGCATCCTCGGGCGGAAAGGAGGATTTTAATATCCTCGGACCTGCTCTGTGTCCAATCGAGTCTTGTCCTTCGTCAGCGTTGGAGCTTTTTCATCTGCCCAAGGTGCGTTACTGGTGCTTCGGTGCGCGTAACGTGTCCTGCATTAAATTCGGGCGGCTTTGTGCTCCCTACGTTCAACGGGCAAATGACAATCTAACAGTCGGGATGTGCCTAGCATTTATGAGCGGGAAAACTCGCGCGGCTCTTCTATCCAGGGTATAAATACCCATTCGAACTGCTTTCTCCTTTTTTCATTCACATTCAAGAGCTCTTGCGCCTTCATTCAGAGTCCAGCCAAATTTCCACCAACATCTCCAGCACAAAAAGCCTGTCCGAGGAGCTTCTCCTCATTTCTATAAGTCGCTCTATCCCTCTCTGAGCTTTTCTCCTCCCTGCTCTTCCTTCTCTTTTATCTGCTCGTTCTTTAGCTCTCTTAGGCGTCATTTGGGATGGGTAGGCTTAAGAAGTACGTCTTCACTGAGGAGGCGATGGAGAAATTCATCGCCGATTATAAGATACCGGCCAACGTGGGTTTGAGGTATTGTGAGGAGGGGGAGTGGTACCTCCGGAGGCAGGAGGGCGAGGTGGTGATTCCATCATCGCCTTCCTTGAAGGGGGGATAAGGATTCCCATGGGGCCGGTGACGAGGGGTTACTTTACATATTTCCGGTTAACCCCCACCCAGTGCGCCTCCAACATGTTCAGAATTCTGGGTAGCGTGGATGCTCTGAACGAGAAGATGGGGCTAAGGTTGACCCATCATGACGTGAACTACTGCTACAATCTTCAACACCTGAAGAACAAGTCCTACTATATGAGCACGAGGGACGACAGGGTCCGGCTTATCCAGTGCCTCCCTGAGTCCAACAAGGGGATGAACGAGGACTTTCTCATCGTGTCCAGAGCATGGCACGATGGCATTCATTGCCCAACGACAGAGGGGACACCAGGTGGGGTAGTAGGAGTAAGAGGGGGTTTAAAGATTCTGACTTGTTTTATGTGTCATTTCTTTTTGTACCGTTTGGTTACTAATCGCGAATGTGTTTTCTTTTTGCAGATCCGCACTCCTTCGCGCGCCATTTCAACTTGATCAACAGGGAAGATTTGCAGAAGGTGCTCAGGTCGGTGGCTTTTGAAAACGAAGCAGATCACCAAGTCAGAGCCGCTCACAAGATCTTGGGGTACATGCCGCTCCAAAAGTCGTTCGCGGCCCCAAAGCACGTGATCAAAGCAAAGGATCCTCGGCTGCAGAAAATAACAGTGACCGAGGACGGGTTCGAGTTTCCTGAGGAGCCCACTACTTCAAGAGGTGTCACCGTAGCAGTCCCCTCTTCCTCCCACACATTCTTAGAGGCCGCGGAAGAGAACTTAGAGAGGGAAGGGGAAGCTGCAGATCTTGGTCCTGGAGAGGACGATTTTGACATTTTTGAGCAAATTCATCAGTCCGAGGACCTTTCTGGAGACTTGGGTGATCCTCGTCTGATCGAAGCAGACCTCTCAGCGTCAGAGACATCTTCTCGGCTTGCGATGGGCTACAAGAAGAAGAACCAACCCAGTCTATTCGAGCTAATCGAAGGGCAACCAGGGAAGTCCAAGCCGAGGCTTCCTCCCCCTTCTCCAAAGAATCGTCCTGCTCAGACTAGGTCGGCCTCGACTCAATCTAGGCTTCCTCCTCCTCCGCCTCAGACGAATCCGCCTTCCAGGCACGAGCCCGTTGATCCTAAGCAGAAGAAGGACAAGGGCAAGAGGCCCATCGAGGACAAATCTGGGCCCACTCGGGAGGGGGATGACTCTCGGCGGCCCTCAAAGCAGCTGAGGATAGGCTCCAGGTCTCAGGATAAGCAAGTAGATACCCCGCTCAAGGTCCAGGCCTGGCTACCTGCCCCAATGCTCCGTGGGGCACCTCTGAGGGATGACTCCTCCCTCAGGGATTTTAGAGAGGGCGAAGGCGCGCGCGTGGCCGACGCGGTGGAGAGATGTCTGCTACTTCCCGCGGACATGGAGCAGCTGGGGACCATGAGGAGCAAGGAGGTCTTCCTCAGCCTCAAGCGATACTTGGGGATGGTGAGGCCTTCAGAACTTGTGTCTTTTCTCGCTTCAGTTTTTTTTTTTTTTTTTTTTTTTGAGCTCAGCTTATTATTATGTACTCGTTTTGTTTGGCAGGCTGTCCAGGCCACCTTCAGGCTGGAGGAGGCGGCCCATGACAACGGAAAGCCATGGAAGAAGAGCGTGAGAAGCGCTTGGAGGCCACTCGGACTCTCAAGAACTCCGAGGAGGACCTTGCCAAGGCCAGGGAGGAGCTGAGGGCCATGACCCAGGCTCGGAACAGCGCAGTAGCAGGCCTCGAGGGTTTCCAGAGGCAGGCCGAGACCCAGATGAGGCGTCTGGGTGAGGTAGAGGAGCAGTTGAAGATCGCAAAGGAGCTGATTGTCGATTTGACAAAGAAGGAGGCTGCTGCCGAGGAGGCCAGGAAAATGGCTGAATGGGCTAGGGACGAAGCTGTGAGGGCCAAGTTCGAGGCAGAGCAGGGTAGGGAGGAGGCCTGGGCCACCAAGGAAGAAGCTGAGGAGGCTGCCTATGCTGTCGGGGCAACTGAGACAGCAGCTGCCTACAAATCCCAAGTCCCTGGGGTATGTAGGCGCTACTGCTCTGAAACTTGGATGGAAGCCCTTAGGCAAGCTGGTGTGGAGGCCTCTTCTGTCTTGTGGAAGGAGGAGAGCGTGTACTACCCTTCTGCCATCCGCGAGGCTGCCCAGGATGTCCCAGATGGCCCTGAGGCCGAGGAGGCTGCTGTGGAAACTGCTGATACTCCAGGTGGGGGGGTTTCGGACGCTGGAGCCACTGGTGAGCCAGTCCAAGGGAGTAATCCTCCCTTGGTGGTTGAAGTGAGTGACGGCTCTAACGAGGACACTCCTCAGCAGGTTGCAAGGCCATCCCCTGATGCCCAGGTCTCTTCTACCGAGGGGGTTGCTGTTCCTGCCATGCCTCTGCAGGCCATCCCACTCAGTCAGGGCTCAGAGGACCCTGAGGTTGCCTTGGTCCAACCACCCGCAGGAGCAGCCAATTAAGTGGAAGGAGTAGGCTCCTTGGCGCCTCTGCCTGCTTCGCTTTACCTTTTGCATCTTTTTTTTTTCTTTTTTTATTTATTTGTAATGTGATTCCTATCGTGTAATTCTTTTTGGACTTAATGAAATGCGAGTTTTATTTCTTTTTCTGTTTGTTGTGGCTGTTTGCTTACTTGCACGCTATCCACTTTTTCTTTACTTGTATGATTTTAGCTTCGATTGCATCTCGGCCAATCGCGGCATCAATTATTATAACGAGGGCATGTATGCTTGGGTGGACCCTTTGTTTCTTAAGGGCCAGGTGGAATTTTTTCGAGGAGACACTTAGGATCCCTTTGAAGTAGTTGGCTTCCCCATAGGCTTCAGTCCGAGGGCCATACAGAGCCCTGGTTTTGTCTAACACCTAGGCTTTTGAAGTAGTTAGTTTCCCCATAGGCCTGAGTCCGAGGACCATGCAACGCCTTGGTTCTGTCTAACACTTAGGCTTTTTGAAGTAGTTAGTTTCCCCATAGGCCTGAATCCGAGGACCATGCAGTGCCTTGGTTCTGTCTAACACTTAGAATTTTTGAAGTAGTTAGTTTCCCCATAGGCCTGAGTCCGAGGACCATGCAGTGCCTTGGTTCTATCTAACATTTAGAATTTTTGAAGTAGTTAGTTTCCCCATAGGCCTGAGTCTGAGGACCATGCAGTGCCTTGGTTCTGTCTAACACTTAGGCTTTTTGAAGTAGTTAGTTTCCCTATAGGCCTGAGTCCGAGAACCATGCAATGCCTTGGTTCTGTCTAACACTTAGGCTTTTTGAAGTAGTTAGTTTTCCCATAGGCCTGAGTCCGAGGACCATGCAGTGCCTTGGTTCTGTCTAACACTTAGGCTTTTTGAAGTAGTTAGTTTCCCCATAGGCCTGAGTCCGAGGACCATGCAGTGCCTTAGTTCTGTCCAACACTTAGAATTTTTGAAGTAGTTAGTTTCCCCATAGGCCTGAGTCCGAGGACCATGTAGTGCCTTGGTTCTGTCTAACACTTAGAATTTTTGAAGTAGTTAGTTTCCCCATAGGCCTGAGTCTGAGGACCATACAGTGCCTTGGTTCTGTCTAACACTTAGGCTTTTTGAAGTAGTTAGTTTTCCCATAGGCCTGAGTCCGAGGACCATGCAGTGCCTTGGTTCTGTCTAACACTTAGAATTTTTGAAGTAGTTAGTTTCCCCATAGGACTGAGTCCGAGGACCATGTAGTGCCTTGGTTCTGTCTAACACTTAGGCTTTTTGAAGTAGTTAGTTTCCCCATAGGCCTGAGTCCGAGGACCAGGCAGTGCCTTGGTTTTGTCTAACACTTAGGCTTTTTGAAGTAGTTAGTTTCCCCATAGGCCTGAGTCCGAGGACCATGCAGTGCCTTGGTTCTGTCTAACACTTAGGCTTTTTGAAGTAGTTAGTTTCTCCATAGGCCTGAGTCCGAGGACCATGCAGTGCCTTGGTTCTATCTAACACTTAGGCTTTTCGAAGTAGTTAGTTTCCCCATAGGCCTGAGTCCGAGGACCATGCAGTGCCTTGGTTCTATCTAACACTTAGAATTTTTGAAGTAGTTAGTTTCCCCATAGGCCTGAGTCCAAGGACCATGCAGTGCCTTGGTTCTGTCTAACACTTAGGCTGGCCGTCCGAACGTGAGATCCAAAGTTGAAACAGGTTAGGAATCGGAATTCAAAAGGACTGTTTCACTAATAATAATACCTTTTCAGGTTATTTACATTCCATGGGCGAGGTACAGGTTTTTCGTCTAGATCTTCTAAATAATATGCACTTACTCCTGCTACTGAGGTAATTCGGTAGGGGCCTTCCCAGTTGGGTCCCAGCTTTCCCTAGGATGGGTTCTTGGCAGCCCCGACGACTTTTCTCAGCACCAGGTCCCCCGGTGCCAGCGGCCTAAGTTTCACATTAGTGTCATACCCTTGCTTGAGCTTTTGCTGGTAATAAGCCAGCTGGATCATTGCTCGTTCCCTTCGTTCGTCCACCAAGTCCAGGCTCCTCCCCAGTAGTTCATCATTGCTGCCAAGAGTGAAGGAGCTTGTTCGTAGCGTCCGAAAATTCGTTTCCAGGGGGATCACCGCCTCGGCGCCATAAGTCATGGCAAAAGGTGTTTCCCATGTTGACCGCCGAGGTGTAGTCCGGTACGTCCATAGGACGTGGGGCAGCTCCTCTACCCATCTTCCCTTGGCGTCGTCCAGCCTCTTCTTAAGCCCGTTGACGATAACCTTGTTGACGGCTTCTGCCTGTCCGTTTCCCTAAGGGTAGGCAGGCGTCGAATATCTGTTAGTGATCCCAAGTTCACAGCAGTACCTCCTGAAGGCCTTGCTGTCGAATTGGAGCCCATTATCCGAGATGAGGGTATGAGGGACCCCAAATTGCGTAACTATGTTTCTCCAAAGGAATTTCTTGGCGTCCACGTCCCTAATGTTGGCCAGGGGCTCAGCCTCGACCCATTTTGTGAAGTAGTCCGTGGCCACCAGCAGATACCTCTTATTCCCTGGCACTTTCAGGAAGGGACCTACAATGTCCAAGCCCCATTGGGCGAACGGCCAGGGGCTGGACAAGGGATTGAGGACCCCTCCTGGCTGGTGAATGTTTGGCGCGAATCTTTGGCACTGGTCACACCTCTTGACATATTCCAAGGCCTCCTGTTGCATTCCCGGCCACCAATATCCTTGCGTGACGGCTCGGTGTGACAGGGATCTCCCTCCGGTGTGACTCCCACAGATTCCTTCGTGCAGCTCTTCGAGCAGTAACTCTGCTGCCTCAGGGTGGATGCACAGCAGGTATGGCCCAGAGTAGGAGCGTCTGCATAGTCGGTGATCCTCGGATAGCCAGAACCGAGGGGCTTTTCTCCGTACTTTCTCAGCGTCTGTCTTATCTTCGGGCAGGATATCGTCTTTGAGGAATTTCACTATGGGATCCATCCAGCTGGGACCCGCTTCAATCTGATGGATGGTGATCGACCCCCTTGCCGTTTCGTTCGCTCTTTCTAGGTGCTCCACAAGTATGATCCGGGGCAGACCCTCTGCCGAGGATGTTGCGAGCGTGGCTAATGAGTCGGTATGGCTGTTCTCACTCCGGGGAATATGAGACAGGCTAAAGAGGTCAAATTTCAACTGCGAGCGCTGGACCTGGCTCAGGTATTCTTACATTCTCGGATCTCTGGCTTCCATTTCCCCGTTTACCTGCCCTACTACCAACCTCGAGTCTGAGAATACCTCTATTGACCTTCCTCCCATCTTCCGTACTGTGACCATCCCTTGCAGCAACACCTCATACTCAACCTCATTGTTTTTGGCCGAGAATCTGAGCCTCAGGAACTTCTCTATGACATGATCCTTGGGGGATATTAATACTAGCCCCACTCCGGACCCCCCTCTGGTTTGCCGCACCGTCAACATATACCTTCCAGTATGGTGACGCCGTGATGGAGACTGCCCCCACTGATTTTTCCTCCGAGGTCGTCTCCTCGGCTACTACTTCCACAGTAGGTTCGGCGAACTCAGCCGTCAAATCAGCCAGAACCTGGCCTTTTATGGAAGTCCGAGGCATATACCTGACGTCAAAAGCCCCAAGGATGGTGTTCCACTTTGCGATCCTCCCGGTATAATCGGCGGTCCGAAGTACGGACTTCAGGGGCAGTTTGGTCAGGACGACCACCGTGTGAGCTTGGAAGTAGTGGGGGAGCTTTCGCGTGGCGTGGACCACAGCCAGTATGGCCTTCTCCAAGGGCAGGTACTTAACCTCCGCTTCGTGCAGCGACTTACTGACATAATAAACCGGCTTTTGAACGCTGTTGTCATCCCGTATTAGTACTAGGCTCACTGCGTGGGGTGCCACAGCTAGGTATGCGTACAAGACCTCATCGGCGTCAGGATTGGACATGATAGGCGGCCGGGATAGGTACTCCTTGAGTTGCTGGAAAGCTACGGCGCAGTCCTCGGACCACTCAAACACTTTTCATTTGTTGATCAAGAGATAGAAGGGCCTGCACCTGTCAGCTGACCTGGAAATGAATCAGTTCAAGGCCGTGATCATCCCGGTAAGCTTTTGGACCTCTTTGGGGTTCTGCGGAGGCTTCAGATTGTGAATAGTCTTGATTTGGTCAGGGTCAACTTCGATTCCCCTGTGGGTGATCATGTATCCCAGAAACTTGCCTGAGCCTACTCCGAACGAGCATTTGGAGGCGTTTAGGCGCAGCTGGTGCTTTCTCAGGACATCAAATGTGCGGCCAAGGTCCCCTAGATGTTTGGATACCGCTTTGCTTTTTACCACCATATCGTCAACATAGACCTCGATGTTCTTGCCCAGCATCGGCTCAAACATCCTCGTCATCATCCTTTGGTAGGTGGACCTTGCGTTCTTCAGTTCGAACGGCATTACTTTGTAATGGTAGTTTCCGACGGGCGTTACAAAGGTTGTCTTCTCCTGGTCTTCTAGGGCCAGCGGTATCTGATGATAGCCTTGAAAGGCGTCCAGGAAGCTCATCCGGGGGTGGCCCGTGGTTGCATCTACCAGCTGGTCGATCTGAGGCATGGGGAATGGGTCTTTTGGACACGCCTTATTTAGGTCGGTGAAGTCCACACAAACCCTCCACTTTCCACTCTTCTTCTTTACTACCACTGTGTTGGCTAACCACTTGGGATAAAAAACCTCTTTGATAGCCCCAGCACGCTTAAGCTTATTTACCTCTTCCCTGATGGCGTCAGCGTGCTCCCTCGATGGGCGTCGTGGCGGCTGTTTCTTGGGCACTATGGATGGGCTAACGTTGAGATGGTGACAGATGAAGGATGGGTCAATCCCTGGGGCGTCGCAGGGGTCCCATGCAAATACGTCGATATTGCTCCTGAGGAACTCGACCAGCTCCTCCTGTTCGGGGGGAGGCAGCCTAGCCCCGACCCGAAAGAACTTCTCTGGATCATCACCAATTACCACTTTCTCCAGGTCCTCACATTTGGCATCCTCGGCAGCTGTATCGGAAGGCGCCACCAGGGCCTTTGATTGCTATAAACCTTCCTCGGCGGGGGCCGAGGGCTGTGCATCAAGCCGATAGGATATGGCAGCCACCGTGCACTGCCTCGCTGTGGGTTGGCAACCTTGGATCTCTAGAATCTGGTCCCCTGATGGGAACTTCACCTTCTGGTGCAAGGTGGAGGCTACGCCCCCCAAAGCGTGTAGCCAGGGCCTTCCAGCGATGGCCGTGTAGGGTGAGTACGTGTCCACTACTACGAAGTTAACCTCCACCACCACTGGGCTTGTCTGTATGGGAAGCCTGATCATGCCCTTCGGGATGACGAGCTTTCCGTCGAAGCTCATTAGGGGGGAGCTATAGGGGGTGAGGTCCTCCGGTTTTAGCCCCAGCCCCTTGTAAAGGTCCGGATACATGACCTCGGCCGAGCTGCCACCATCCACCATCACCTTTTTCACGTCGTAGCCCGCAATTCTGAGGGTGACAATTAAGGCGTCATCATGTGGTTGGATGGTCCCAATCTTGTCCTCCTCCGGGAAACTCAATGCTGGGGGAAGATTCCTTCTAGACCTCTTCGGCCCTGTCCGAAGGTCCTCGGCGGGCGGTTGGGCTACGGACAACACTCGCAAAGGGGGGGTGCCTGTCCTCTTAGGCGCGGCCAAGATTATGTTGATCGTCCCAGCGGGCTGCCCCATGGCGGCGTCCCTTCGAAGCTCTTGGTAGGCCTGGCCTTGCTGGCCGCTGGAATGGTGCAGAAGGTGCTTCAGCTTCCCCTCCCGGACTAGCTGGTCCAAGTAGTTCCGGAGGTTCCTGTAGTCTTCCGTGGTATGTCCGTGGTCCTGGTGGTATTGGCAGTAGCGATTCTGATTGCGCCTCTCAGGTTCCCCAGCCATCTTGTTCAGCCACCTGAAGTACGGTTCGTCTTTTATTCTTTCCAGCACCCTATGTACGGGTTCTCGGAACACGGCACTGACAGGTTGGGCGTTATTCGCTCCGGATTCTCCACCGAAATCCCTTTTCGGGCGTGCGCTGTTATACCGGTCCGACCTGAAATCCCTCCTCTCCTGAGGGATAACCTTATCCTTCCCTTTGCCTTGCAACATATCTTCCTCCACCGCTTGTACTTGTCAATCCGATCTATCAGTTGCCGCACGCTGGTGGCGGGCTTTCCGGTTAAGGACTTCCTCAGGCCGTGCCCCATTGGTAGCCCATTCTGGAATGTACTGATGGCGACGGCATCATACTTGCCGTCCAGCTCATTGTAGATCTCCCAGTACTTGTCCGAGTAGGCCTTGAGGGTCTCCCTGTCACGCATGGATAGGGACAGCAGTGCGCTCATGGGCCGAGAAGGCCTGCTGTTCGTGACAAAGCGGGAATCGAAAGCCTGGGTCAGCTGTCTGTACGAGTTTACGGAATTCGTCCTCAGACCATTGAACCACCTCATCGCCACAAGTCCCAAGCTGGATGGGAAAACTTTGCACATCAGCGCCTCGTTCTTGGAGTGGACAGCCATCCTCTGGTTGAACTGGCTCACATGCTCCACGGGATCCGTTTTGCCGTTGTAAGCAATGAAGGTTGGCTGCTGGAACGGCCGAGGAAGCTCCGCCTCCTCTATGCGACGCGTGAAGGGCGACCTGGAGAGCTGATCCAGCGCCTTGCTCATGGCGTCACCTCCTACGCCCCTAGGGGTTGGGTCGGCGCGCCTACGCCTCTGGTAGCGCTCCTCCTCGTGGGAGAAAGTCTTGCTGGGGGGCGTTCTCGACCTTTGCCTGTATTCGTTATCACTCTCGTTGTCAGAGGGCAGGTCAGGGCTGGGTTCGGACCGTCTTCGCTACGCACGGCGCAGCTTCCTCTTCAAATCATCTATCTCGTGCTGCATTGCCACCTTATCATCCTTTCCCTGGGGAGCGTGGCTATGGGCCTCTTCCAATTGCGTGGCCTGGTCATCGTCACGCTTCTGGGCTCGATTTTCGCTCGCTGTTGAAGTATGCACGCTTCCTTCTCGAAATTGTCCATTGTCATTCTGACCACCCCCGGGGTCGCCATAGTTACCCTGATGCCGTGACTTCGCCGGTTCAGGTCGATTGGGAGTTCTTTAGTGAGGGCCCGATCCTACCATGCTTGACTGTTGTCCTTACTAACGCACAAGTTCTTCCCACAGATGGCGCAAATTGTAGGGACCAGATTCGAGCACTCCTACATGTAGAGAGTGGACCCAAGCCCAGTTAACCCTACAATGAATTTCTAGAGTATGGGTTCAAGAGCTAGGCCCTAGTGAGGAATGCAACGGCCATGCATAGTTGTACGTGAATGCTGGTAACTTAAACGTGGGTTAGGGTGCACAATAAGGTTCCTTAGACGGGTTTCACAGAGCTTGAAGTTCTTCTTATTTCTCCGGAGAAAAGTTACAAGGATTGAGAGAATATAAATTGCTACCGTATTTCCTTTCTCTGGTTTTTCCGTCCCCCTCTTCAAGAGGGACTTCTTACATTTTATATCTCTTTCTCAGTTGATCCTAGCCTTACATTTGTTTGATCAGCCAGGCAACCACTTGAGAGCCTGTCCCATCAGCCGCATTCCCACCATTTCTGTGAGTTGTAGCGCCCAAGATAGCACTGTTCAGGGGTCCTATCCTCATTAATGCGGCCAGGGCGTTAGTTGAGGGCATTTAATATGGAGGTGACAGTTCATCTGGGGCTTGTTCCTCCACCATGCTTCCATGTCCGGTATTTGGTACTTGCTGTTTGCTCCCTGGATGCTTGGGGAGGTTCCCCTTGATGGCGTGCTGCTTGTTCGTTTTCAGACCTCGGAATTCCGAGGGCATTATCATCCTCGGCACTGATTCCTGGGCAGCTGGGCATTACACTTCAGTCTTCGGACCTTGGACGCGTCCTCGGCACGGGCTTTGGGCCTGGTTTGAAGTAGACCGGGGTTGCCTGACTATTTTTGGCCCCACAACTAATATTTCTAAATTTTTATAACGAATTGTTAAAATATAAACATATTATAGTTCTTTCTCTGTTTCTGTATTTTTTAGCCAAAATTTTGAAATGTACTTTTCTTAAAGATGTTGTGAATTTAGCATTTTTTATTCATATACTTAACATATTATAAGTATAATAAATAAAGTAACATTTTAGATGGTAAAATAACAATTGGTATGCAAATTCAGATGTAAATGTTAAACTTTAAAACTTTTAGATAAACCGGGAAATTTAATTTAGGAAGCCGGGGGCATTTAAAATTAAATCGAAGTCACCATTCACTAAACATTAAGCAGTAAGTTTTTCGCAAAAAAAGAAGGAAAAAAAGAAGAGTAGTACAAAAGGAGTACTCTTTATCTCCCTCTGGTCCAAGTTGTCAAAACTCACCTCCAGCCTGTTCCACCTGTCTCCCTTTGGCAGAGTAGCAGCAGCAACCAGCAACAACAACAACAACAACAACAACAACAGAGCTTCTTCACACACACACTGTGATCGCCAATGCAGGTCGGTTATGCTCGTAATTTCAATTTTTATTTATTTAAAATATATATTTATTTTAATTCTCTTGTTTATAAAAAAATCAGACGAGAACGGTTCAAGTGAAGCATCTTTCAGATCTAGCTGGTGAGAGAGAGATTCACGAATTCTTTTCATTTTCCGGAGAAATCGAACACATTGAGATCCAACGGTATTTCGTTTTTATTATTTATTTATTTTTAGAATAAGAAGAAGAAGGAACAACTAAACTATTCCAAATTTATACATCTGCTACTATTTTTGGTTGTTTAGAAAAAAAAAAGAAGAAATGTGTGCAATATAAAGTGGAGGAGGGTAAGGGTTAATAATTTGGGTTTTTTTGGTTTTTGGGTGCAGTGAGTCCTCCGGGAAGCAATCAAAGACAGCATTTGTGACATTCAAAGACCCTAAAGCCCTTGAAATCGCATTATTGTTATCGGTATGCACTGTCTAATTACACAACTCATTGCTTTTATTGTGTTTTTTTTTCTTCTTCTTAATTTTCCTCAATGTCTTACGTGTTTTGTTTTGAAAAATTTAGTTCTAATTGAATTTAGAGTTTAGATTGGGTGTACCTGCTTTGTTCATTGCTAAGACTTTGGATTTGTTGCGATCAATGCTTTTTTTTTTTTTTTTTTTTTTTTTTTTTTTTTTTTTTTAACTTTCAGATTTTGTGTGTATATACTTTAAGACAAATTTTGCAAACCAAATGATTCCTATAATTAGTTTAAATGTAATCATTAAATGTGCACGATTTTTTTTTTTTTTTTGAATAAATTAGTTTTGTGTCATTATTGGATGTTATGTACCATGTATAGTTTAAAATTACATATAATGACTATGGATTCCATCCAAAAATTTTCATGTATTTCTGTCTGGTACGTATTCATATCTTTGTTTGGAGTCGGTATTAATAATTTAGGCCTAAGTTTTGTTTGGGGTAATATTGTTACAATGTGTGGACAGTTTCTCTAATACGCTTCATGCTTTTCATTATTTTAAGTTTTTAATTGTTAGTAGTGAGTGTCAGTGTGTCACTATCCGATGGGTTTGGTGCAGAATTTGCACAACTTTTAATTTTAATTTTTTTTTTGTTTTTTTTGTTTTTTGTTTTTTTCCTGTTACGATGAGCTTGTGAAAAATATTATTTGTGCAATGAAATGAGCACGAAGGGTATTTGCCATGCTTGGTTGTTGTATTCCCCCTAAGATTCATAGTTAGAACTCAGCACTTGCTATCTTTTGTTGGATGGTATTAAGAAGCTTTAACAGAGATAGAATCTGCTCCAGGAACGCCTTTTTCTTTTCTAAGAAACACTGCCCTCAGATACTATTTTTGGATTTTGGACCTTTAAAGGTAATTATCCACACCTGAGTTGTTTTCCCCTAGGGTTATGCCACCTCCTATTTTACTCTCTCTTTAGTATTTGTTGGGAGGAAAATTTGATTTTTGGAAGGCAGGACCTTTATTATCTGTTCCCAGATGCACTTCTTTCCTGATAAACATCCCAATGTTTTCTTCTGCTGTGTATGTTGGTAGTATATATTCTTCTCAATAAGCTCATATATTTTCAGGATAATTCATATTTTCACAAACCAGTTGTATTTACTATTTAAGAGAATCATTTTAATTGTTGAAATGA
Source organism: Quercus ilex subsp. ballota (assembly GCA_032727855.1). Taxonomy (NCBI): domain Eukaryota; kingdom Viridiplantae; phylum Streptophyta; class Magnoliopsida; order Fagales; family Fagaceae; genus Quercus; species Quercus ilex. Next base: position 21,120,713 of record CM064914.1, read on the forward strand.
TTTTGCTTCTAGATTAGGGTATTTAGCCAAGCTGCTAACCAAGTTATTTGTCATAAATTTCCTTTTATTGTAATTGTTGATGGCAATTCTTTTAAAAGCAGTGATACATAAGAGGTAGTTTCGATGGACATGAGCTATGATTCTGGGAGAAGCTTGTAACTCATTATGCCAGATTACATGCAGAGAATTGAAATAAGCTTTTGGTGTAGGACGTGTTTCTTGGTAACAAGAATAAGAAACAGAACAGAAAATCCCTATGCTTCAACACCTAAAGGGTGCTTGTCATCGCCACCAAGCATAACTCAAATCAAGAAAATATCCTTATACACTGCCTCCATAATGTCTGCCTTCTACATAGGCCCCAGATTACAATCAACAATAAATGCAACTTAACCTCCTCAATTATAATAAAAATAGATCTTCAAATGGAAGTCAACTGGTAAAAGAAAAAGAAACAATCTGAAAATGAAATATGAAATTAAGGGTAGTACATCCCCCCATATGGAAAAATCCCTGCCAATTCTGCACTGGCTTTGAGTTTTCCATTCATCCTCCTCATTGTCATCTTAGTTCTCTGTTTGTTGTTGTCATTTGTCTGTGTTCCTGCATCATCCTCTAATTTTGTGGTTTGTCGTGTGTGTATGTGAACCAAAGCTAAGATAGTTGGTCCTGAGAAACTTAGCTTTTTGTCAAATAAGCAGTAGTTAAAATTTGATTTTAATCAATTTTAAAGAAAGATTGTTGTTATTTATTATACATCACACTGTCCAATTGTGTGAATAGCATTTCCCAAAATTTCTCTCTTTATGGATGTTTGTTTCAAGGTAGTGAAATAGGCATTTTTGTTCTCTAGGAAACGAATTCCACTCTTTGTACTTCCTATTGCTATTTTCCTAAATTTTCATCTAGAATATTATTTTCCCCCCTGTTGTGAGGGAAATGTGTGTTGGGTTTGTTAACTTAACCCTAACACATAAAATATTATTTATATATAAAAGAATAAGTACAATGATATTACTACTTTGCCCCTAACTTATACCCATAACACTCCCCCTTAAGCTAGAGAGTATATATCATACAATCTTAGCTTGTTACATAATAAACCCAAACCCTTACATAAAGCTTTGATAAAAATATTAGCAATTTGGACTCTCTTAGAAACATATGGAGTAGCAATTACACTATCTTCTACTTTCTCCTGATTAATATGACAATCTACTTCTATATGCTTGATTCGCTCATGGAACACAGGATTGGAGGCAATGTGAATAGATTATCACAATGCAAAGTCATAGGCACCTTCACAACAAATTTTAATTCCTCAAGTAAATGCTTAACCCACATAAGCTCACATGATGTGTGTGCCATGGCTCTATTCTCCGCCTTTGCACTAGATCTGGCAACAAAAGCTTGTTTCTTACTTTTCCAAGTAATTAAGTTTCCTCCCAAAAAGGTGCAATACCCAGTAGTGGATTTTCTATATGAAGGTGATCCTGCCCAATCAGCATCAGTATAGGCTTCTACCCGTATGTGACTGTTAGCTTTATACAAAAGACCACAGCCTAGATGTGCTTTAAGATACCTTACAATTTGAATAACTGCCTCCCAATGTGGAAGACGAGGATTTTTCATATACTGGCTCAAAACACTGACTACAAATGATATTTCTGGGCAAGTAATTGTGAGATAATTTAGTTTACCAATCAGACGACGATATTTCTCAAGATTAGATAATAGCTCCCCCCTGATATTACTACTTTGCCCCTAACTTATACCCATAACACTCCCCTATTCTTATCTCATTCTGAAAATTAAATTAAATAAAGTGATTTAAAATTATGGCATCAAATGTTAAGTTCTATTGCTATTCATCATAATTTCAAATTTGGAGCTATTGTTACTCTTTGTTTTGCGATCCAATTCCTAAATAAGTATTGCTTTAAGGCTTTATTAATTGTTTAGGACAACCTGTATGCACAAATTTGGCATATATCTGGCTGAGTGAAAATTTTGTATTTTGTGTTTCAGGGAGCAACAATAGTGGACCAGATTGTGAGTATAACTCAAGCTGACAACTATGTAGCAAAACATGAGACGCAGGTAAATTCATTGACAAGTTTTTCCAATTACTTTTCTGTCCTAAATTTTATATTCATTTAGCGCAATTCGTGCAGGAAGGAAGGCTGGTGGACAATGCCTTGTGTGTTACTCCTGCTGAAAACACCTCAACTGTTGAGGTACGGAATAATGTCGCTATAGATCTCACTTGCAGTAGTAATAGTGCTAGTCAATCTCCAATGTCAAGAGTTCACCTACAATTTTACCTCCACTGCAATGTTAAGAGTTCACTCACGGTTTTTAATCCACTGTAGATTTGCTGCACATGCACCTATTTCAAGGGGGTGCAACACTTCTCAGTTGGATAGTGTCAATCAACAGAATGCTGAGGCTAAATTGGCCACCTTGGCTTTTACTAAGTCCATTGCTTGGAAGAAAGATCCCCTTAAACTGTCTTTTTTTCTTTTAATTGCAAATTCAAGACCATGCGGCCCAAAATTAATACCAGACCCCCTCTCTCTCTTACTATTTCTTCTCATTTCTATTTATTTTTTTATTAACCCAAATTTCAAATTTGAGTGATGCCAATTTTTTTTTAAAATGTGATGTGACCATATTTGTGCCTTAGTAACTCTTCCCTTCAATACTTTCTCTCTCTTTTTCTTTTTTGAAGAATTTCTAACTTTTTTTGTTAGAAATATATAATAAATATAATTTATTAGCATGGATATTGATGGACCCTGTGCACTGTGTCAGGTTTTTGGAAGTATTAGATATGACTGCCATAGTGGCTCCTGTAATGATTTAGGATTGAATGCTTTTGAAGCCTTAAACTATTCTCTAGTCAATAGTCGTTTACTTAAAAAAAAAAAAAAAAAACCATTCTCTAGTCATTTGCTACCTATAATTATTCTCTTGGGATTGAAGGGCTTAGGGCGATCTTTGTCTGTTAGCAGGACAAATCTAACCTGCCAAACAATGGAAGAATATATGTGAATAGAGCACAGGATGTAGTTGCAAGTATGCTAGCAAAAGGATCAGCTATTGGGCAAGATGCCATGAGCAAGGCTAAAGCATTTGATGAGAAGCATCGGTTGACAGCTAGTGCATCAGAGAAGGTTGTTTCCTTTGACAGGAGAGTTAGGCTTACAGAGAAATTAACAGTTGGGATCTCTGTGGTCAATGAAAAAGTCAAGTCCGTCGATCAAAAGCTTCATGTGTCAGATAAAACGATGGCTGCAATATTTGCAGCAGAGAGGAGATTGAATGACACGGGATCAGCTGTTAAAACAAGCAGGTATAAATCTAATTCTTCAAATAAATATCATTTATGTTCTGGGTTGCAATTTGCTGCAGTTCTAGCAATTTAAGCTATTAGCTTGCTGATAAAGAGGGGGGGGCAAGCATATTATCGCATCACACGCTATGGCTGCCATTTACATAATTTCCATTAAGAATGCTAGTGAAAGAACAAGTCCATACATCTCAGTCAATTATGTTAGTGTAACTCATGGCATAGATCCAGCATTCCCTATATAGCTTGGAAGAAAGATGCTGTAATATTCTTTAAAGAAGTTTCCTTCTAAACACCTAAAGCATCTTCTTTGATTGCATGAGCTTACAAATTTTTTCCTTTTTCTTCAAAAGAAAGTCTTTTCCCTGAAGTTGTGTAGCAAACAATGCTTTTTATTTGTTTGAGCTCATTAAGTTGCATTCTCTAATTCATTCAAGTTCTGGCTTCCAAGTATCATGGACTATTTACTAGAACAGAAATGATAGGTCATGAATATATATTAACTTTGTGCAGTTTCTTCTCTTTCAGTGATTTGGACCAGCTGTATAAGTAGTTAGTTTTGTTCCAGTATTGATTTTTGTGGTTGGGCCTCACTTGAAAAAAAAGAAAAACAGAAAGAAAATAGATATTTATAGTTGGGTTTGAAACATCAGAGCAAATCATAGTTTTATCTCTCAGTCTTTCTGACTTGCTAGTTGCCCCTATGGAACCAAAGGTCAAAAAGATTGAGAAAATCTATTCACAACCACTAATAAAGAATTCCTCAAAAAGTTAAGGATTAGTAATCCTTCGTAGAAATTGAATGGATTCAACCTTCTACCTTTATGAGGAAGGTAATAAAAAAAGAAAGAGGTTGATTTATTCTTTCTTTTATAACTTAGAAACCATGTAAAGTCTCATGCATGCTTTTGAATGAGAGAAAAAAAGTATTTATGATAGTATGAAAAAGTCTCAGGCACGACTTTTTGAGTGTTTCCATTTTCTTGCAAACTCATTTCTAATTATGATAATAGAATGAAAATAACTTTAGTCATGAACTATTTTTTGGTGCTGGATAGGTATGTTACCGCCGGAGCAGCCTGGTTCAATGGTGCTTTTAGTAAGGTGGCAAAGGTAGGGCATGTTGCAGGTACAAAAACGAGAGAAAAGTTCCATTTGGCGGTGTCAAACTTGACCACAAAGGTAGATTCTTATGCCTTACTATATTTGCTTAATTATGATAATTGATTAATGGAATAGTAAGTGAAAATGAAATTATGTTACAGGCATGGATTTAACCTTACCTCATATGGCCATGAAATCATGGTGTCCTATATGTTTGACTTGAAAGATATCACCGTCACCTTTTTGTATCCAGTGTTAAAGAAATTTCAGAAAAATGGTGCCTATAAATTTAATTGTAAATCAATTGCAATCTTTGGAAACTTTTTGATTATCATGTTAGGCATATTATGTATCTTTTAAACAAGACATATGTTCCTATGTCCTATAAAATAGTATATAGTCCTAGTGCTTGTTTTCTCCTCTCCTTTTAGGGGTGGGGGGAGAGGTTGGAAAGGAATGTAATGGAAAGAATCTTTTTATTATATTCCTTCCATTTCCTTGTTTTGGAGGTTAAGTAGGAGGGAAATAGAAAAATTGTTTCTTTCTTTGGAAGTTAAAGTAGGAGTGAATAGAATGATAGGACAGAAAATTCTCCCTCCTTTTCGCTTCAAAGCCCAATTTTTCATTCCCCAAAATTGGGAGGAATTGAATGGAGTTTAATAAAAACTCTGATCGAAATGTCCATAATGGCTGTTTATAGTTACAAATTTCCTATACTACCCAATTATTATTGTTTTCCTCAATTTTCCTAGTCATACTTCATTATTTTTTGTATTCCTCAGTTTTTGTAACTGAGTCTTGTTGGCTAGCACTAAATGAGCACTATACTTTTAATAGTAATATAACAAATAACTTCTTGTTATCAAACAATTATTTTCCGTTCCTTCTCATGGTATTCCTAAACATGAGTACTAACTTCTTCTTCTTCTTTTTATTTTTTATAAACATCCAAAGAAGATAGTTGAGTTCTATTCCATTTCATTCTTTTTTTTATATATACTTATTCCATTCATGAATCATAAAAGTCCAAACATTTAGACTTTGTTACCTGCTAGTTCATCTAGACCCTTCCCTCCCTTAAATGCAGGAACCTCCAATTGCAGCTTAAACCAGAGACTTGGTGTTGAAGACAGTAGTTGGATTTTGATAATGAATGCATTGCCATGTTGCTTTATCACCGATTAAGGTATTGGGATAGTGTTTTTTTTTTTTTTTTTGGGGGGGGGCGCCGCATTGGAATTTAAGTTGGGTCGCCGGCTTGGTGTAGAAAATGTGTGATGTGTGAGTGTAGTTATGTATTTCAATATTTTTGTATTTGTTATATTCTTTTACGATGACAACATCATTCTCGCCGGGAATGATTATTCTCTTTAATTCGATTTCATCAAGAAGCTTTAACTATGGCTGTAAATTTTGCAATTGTTACATTACTTTAAAGTTAAAAAGAATTAAAACTGTGGCAGAATGTTTCTTTTTCTTCTTTTTTTTTTTTTTGCCGCTGGACCTCATTTCTCCCTTCTTCTTTTTTGTTTTTTAGGAGTTTATTTTTTTTTTTGGTTTAACCTTTAGAGTTTCGAACGATCTAGTATTCTTAAATCTTTAGGACAAGATACAGGTGAAACTTAAAAATCCAAAGGGAGTATGATTGGCACTTTTAATCATCCCCTTTCGCTTCTGATTTCCTTTTCTTCGTTTTCTTTACATTGAAAGTTTTTGTAAGGGAAGTGGAACAAGAAAGAGGATTGAGCCCTACGGAAATTACCTTAATATGGAGCATGGGAAACAAGCTATCTCTGATAGTAGGAAAGTTTTGGAAATGTCAATGGAAGCAAAGGAGCTATGAGAAACGAATTGAAGGTGAGAGTAATCGGGTTGGTTTGACCCAACCCATGGACCATTCCTAATGGTATTTCAGATAGATGAAAGTTTGAGATTGAATTTAAATAGGAGATTATCTAATAAGGATAATTCTTTATAAAAGAGACCCCTTTCATATTTATCTATAAATCTCCCTGTAGTTGTTAGGATGTAATTGATTGGGAATTAGAGATAGAACAATATGCATAGGAATTATTATTGTTTTTTTTTGTGTGTGGGTACAGTGCTCCTCTATTTTGTGCCATCTCTTTAAAGATCATTAACGTACCCTAGGATTTGGAGTTTGGAAATTTCGTAGAGACTAGTAGCCTCTGCCTCTCCAGTCTCCATAGATACAAAGGCATTCCATACCTTAGAGTTGCGCGGAGAGAGTTTGAAGATATCCGGTTTGTGGGCAATTGGGTTAGCCACGCAAGACCCATGAAACATCCGCATGGTTATTAGAGGCCAAAATGACCAAATATTACTATTTTTGAAAATATTTTGCAATTTACCGCTATTTTTGAAACTCGATTTTGTGGAAACATCCGCATGGTTATTAGAGGCCAAAATGACCAAATATTACTATTTTTGAAAATATTTTGCAATTTACCGCTATTTTTGAAACTCGATTTCCACAAAATCGAGTTTCAAAAAGGTGGTAGATTGCTAACTATTTCGCAAACAGTGGTAGATCCATACATATTTTTCCAAATAGTGGTATATGACCATTTTGGCCGTTATTAGATCTCGACTAGAGATTATCTTGATATGGGTTATCAGTGTCAACTCCTTATCGAGTAAGACTCCTCCAATCTATTTATATATCTTCTTGTAGTAAATATATAATCGAACGAGAAATAACGTTAGAGAAAAACATACATAGGATTTTATTTGTAAAGTGCTCATATATAAAAATCGCATTTAGGGTGCTACTGTTAAAGTTGGCTAGTTTTTATCACCGTCCCATTTGGCCAGTTTTTCATCAAGTTTCTTCCAAAAATTTCAACACACAACCATACTTTTTCCATCCAAAGGATTTTTAAAAAGTTTTTATGCAAACTTTCCAATAAACATAGTTATTACTTATTACCATCAAAATAAGGTGAAGTCACAAGTGATTATCCACGATTCATGACAAATAGGGGTCAAGGATCACACAACAAAGATTAAAAACCTAATTAGAGTATCTGCTTTGATACCACTTGTTGGGTTATAATTTGACTCCAATTAACGAACCAATTACCCAAGTTGATTAATTAGTTTAATTACATGCAAAATTCAATTAAAGGCACACCCAAATTGCCAATTTAGAGTTAAAGGTGGCGGAAAATAATTTGACATGGCGATATGGTTACAATGTGGAAATCTTTTACAGGAAAAACCCCACGGTGATTATTTAGGTCATCACTCCTAAAGAATCAACTAACAAGAGCCATGGTTAGTACAAGGAATCTTGTCCTATCCAAAAATACTATCTCGAAATTAGGGGTGTCCACGGGTTGGTTCGGGTCGGGTCTATGCCCAACCCGCAACAGACCCGATGACATCGGGTTTCCAGCAAGAAAACTTGCCACCGACCACAAAAACCAACGGGTTAGGTCGGATCGGATTGGAAAGATCGGTGGTCGGGTCGGTCGAAGCCGACTAAGTGCTACCAGAGGTTCCTTTTGGGCGGCGATCTGTATTTTTCGTCGGATCTTTGCTGGATTTGTGCGAAACTAATTAGATCTGAGCAAAAAAAATCAAATCATCGCTGGATTTGTGCCAAACTCACGAGATCTGAGCAAAAAAAATCAAATAGTCACCGGATTTGCTCCAAACTCACGAGATCTGAGCAAAAAAGGGGCACCGATATGAGCAAAACCCAACATATTTTCACCGGATCTAAGCCTTAGTTGAGCAAAACTCACTATATTGTAGTTGGATCTGAGTGTAAACGACAAGATATCACCAAATCCAATGGAGATTTCATGGATTTAGTTGAGATCTTGCTAGATCTAAAAATTCTTGCCGGTAAATGTTATGTATCTCGGTCGGTTCGGGTTTTTTTCAAGTTTTGGGGAGAAGATCCGAGACTGAACTGACCAAATCGGATTCTGGAAAAAAAGACCCGCCATCGACTAGCGGAGTAGTCTGGTCGGCTGGCGGTCGGTCCGGTTCAGGTCAGATTTACCAGGTGGATCGGGTTTGCAGTTGAGTTGGACACCCTTACTTGAAATACTTATCCATAATAGAGCTTACTAATCTATAAGGAAGCTTAACTCCAATTCAATTGGACATTTTGTAGCAAACTTCTCATTTGCACGAATTTTCTATCTGTGATAGCAATTAGTGATTGTTGTCGCTTAGGTGCAAAGTTCTTCACAACAACATGCTTTGATGAACTGGTAGTTACTCAGTACATAACCCTAGGAGCATAAACGTCGCAATAGCTTCATAGGATGCGTGTCTCTCTCTTTGTGTATGATAATGGCCTAAAATATAGATTTTATATATTTTGGAACCTTGGTGCACGAATCCCAAGACGTGCCAAGTCATCATGGGCTGGAACATAATTATTGTTCAGAATTCCCGTAAATTGATAGATAGATAGATGTTAAGCCTAGTATTAAGCTTCATTTAAGTCTTAATAAATCGACAGGTATCGATGGGTATCAAGTCACGTTTCAAAAAATTTTCTTGAGTAGTTTCTTGTGTCTTCAAAGTATAACTTTTGAAAAAAATAAACATGTAGGGGGCCAAAAGTTTGGCCCACATTGAGCCCAAGCCAAGCATTGTTAAGCTTAGGATTTGGCCTAATCTTGGCAAACACCAAGCTACAACACAGAACTACGTGTCCTTGGCTAGAGTATCCAAACAAACCCCACTATCCTCGAGGAGGGAAGATAGTGCCTTAGGGGAATCTGCCTGCCGAATACAAGATTCGATGTTAGGCACAAGTTATTAGAAAATCATTTCAATATCAGGGTTATGGGTCCCACCCCTAACGTATGATTAGACACTCTAGAACAATGACTAAGGCTCAAGAAGCCACCCAAATTCCATAAGTGGAGGGACCCACGTACATGCAGGATATTCCCTCATCATGATAGACTCACTAAAGCAATGGTATAAAAGCAAAGGCAGGGGGAAGGAAAAAGGGGGGTTTGTGAACATTTTGGGGGAGAGAAAAACACGAGCAAGAGAGAGAACAAAGCTAGTTAGTATTCGAAAATCATTATCCCACTCTAGAAACCAAAAAGGGCACATTGCCTACATGGGATTCTCCTCAGGCAGTCATATTTGTGTAAGAAACCATCTTGTAATTGATAAAAACCTCTACCATCAAGTCCAAAACCATCTTGGGACCTCCCATTGTGGGCTATTCCTAAAAAAAGTACAAATAAACTGTGGACTTTATAGCCACATGACACACTTAAACTAAGACTTAATTACATAAAAAAAAAATGTGCTTTGACTCAGATTTTGCTAAATACATAATGTTGGGTGTACATGTGTGTAACACCCCAAACCTATACTAAGGATTTAGATGCACCACTTGTCTTATAAATAATCAATAATAATATAATGAAACAGAGCGTAATTAAATATCCATAAATAAACTTTAAACCATCAAGCTCTTTCTTATAAAATCCATAAAAACAAAAACTTTAACAGTAAAGTCTCCAAATAAAACCTTAAAGAGTTTCGCAAATACCAAACTCACTCTTCTAAGAAAATATAATAAAACAGTTCATCAACTAATATAGCTCCAAAAGAAGTATTTAATCTATGGCTTCAATGATCTACCACCAAAAGATATTTCACTGCCTTAATTTGAAAGGGTGGAGAAAGGGGGGGGGGGGGGTGAGATAGAAGCTCAATAAGAGACTACATAACATGAGAATGTCTTTCAAAACAAAACAATAGTATCATTGATAAAATATAATCATTACAAAACATTTACAAATAGTTTTAACAGTAATATAATATATTTTATAAAACTATCAGAAAGAAAACATTTAACTATAACATTGTAATTAGTAGATAAAATAGTAACCACTTTAATTAGCCAAAATACACTAAATAAGTAGAAACAATATATTATAATAATATACAAATTTTCCACTTATATACAGTAGTTCGATATGGAAAACATTAAACATTAGCCAAACAAAAACGTAAACTGCTAAACATTCGGTGGGTGATTCTCATAGAAAACAATAATACTAACCTTAGAAAGGCAATACTGACTATAAAGAGCAAACAATAACACTGGCTTCAAAGAGCAAATAATAACATTGCACCACACCACAATAACATTACATCGGCCGAAGGCCAACACTTAACCCTATGCTGGCAAAGGTTGCAAATTGTCTAGCTGACCACTTGAAAACATTCTTACTTTATTACAATATTGTCAATATCAATCATATATCATATAATAAGTACTTTCTCAAAAATGTAGTTTTGAGTCATTCTTAACATGTACAATTTCAAAATAACATTCAAGAAATAATAAAATCCAGGTATGTGTATAAAGCATTGACAATGGTATAAGTTTTTTAAACTTCACTTTTGTAAATATGTGTGTGTATATATATATATATATAATTATACACATCTTGAGAGACGTTATGTTCTAAAATCCACTTACCTCTAGTTGCTAAACCAAGCTTCACTTCAATTGTCTAGAAAAATGTCAACTAGAACCTAATTAAGGATCAAATAACTCCGTAAGGGTAGGTTTCGAATAACCAAAAAGTACTCTTATAAAACTTTTCCTTAGCCACTGTGAAGATTTCGCAATATTAAATATTCTAACATAGCTTTCTAATATACATCATGTCTATACTATATTTTATATAATTGTAGTGTAATCCCTAGTACTACAATCTGCTGTACCTATATATATATACCATTGAACATCACCTACGGATGTCTATATAGGCTTAACTTATAAAGAATGGTGATGTTACTCCACATATATATTAGGATCTCTTTCAAAATCAATAAACTAATGTACGTTTATATAGATACTTCCATAATAGCCTATTTTCCCTTGAATATATCAATATAATTTCTAAGACTTCCATGTGACTATGAGATAATAAATCCTAAGTCAAAGATGCATTTAATGATTCCAATAAAGCATGTATAGTTAGATGTTTATCTTAGTACAATGTGCACTTGTTAGCTGCTCTAGTAGTACCATGATATTCTATTCTTTTCAGTGTAGAGAATCCCTAATTATCTACTCCTAAACCTTTACATGCTAAGCATTGACTCCCCCCCCCCCCCCCCCAGAATCTTGCAGTCTTTCTCTGCCTTTCACGTGGCTGACTTAAAAAGACCCAGTATATATATGTGTGTGTATATATATACATATATATTTATATACATATATATAATAACACTCCAATTCAGTCTAGGAAGACCAATCCCACTCCAATTAGTACTCGTAAATAAATTCAGCTTTACACATTAAATACATTTCCAACTTGGGCTGGAATTTAAAACCCACTAAAACTTATCTCTTTAGCCTCCAAGAAGCCCATAAAATCTAAATAATCTTTCAAGACTTTAATTCCCAATTAAACTCAAATTAAGTTTGTTTAGATAGGCTAGAACTCTAAAGGATTCCAATAACACTTAAACTCCTAATCCAAATAGGTTTTAATCTCTTATCTTTTTCCTTAACTGATAAGAAGACTAAAAGTTTGATATGAAAAATCCACAAAGTAACTCTCCATAGTCCACGTTACATCTTCTTTTATTTATTTTCTTTGTAGATATCATAATATAAAATAATATCACATTCAAAATAAATTAAATAATTCATCAATTTCATTCTAGAAGCTATTAAATTAAATTTAAGTGAGACGGATGTTACAATGTGTGAGTGAAGTCTCATATTGAATAATGATGAGAAAGACGAGTGGTTAATATAACATAATTAAGCCCATACCCATTAAGCTTAGGCCTTTTGAGTTAAGTGATGTCTCTATATGTTATATTAACTACTCAAGAAGTCACCCCAAAGTATTTATCTCCCCAACAAGTGGTATTAGAGCCTATGGGTGGTAGTGTGGGGAAAATGTGACAAGGTTATTTAGGTCCCTTTTGCAGTTGGAGTAGAGATGGAGGTGCATGTACTTAGATCTCTCTCACAGATGGAGTAGGGATAGATCATTTTCGCAGTTGGAGCGAGGACGGTATATTGCACCAGGCAATCCTAAAAAGCCCACACAAATGATTTAGGAAGGATTATTATTACCAATAGTGCTAGACAACGGTGAGGTGCGATGTTCCCATGGATAAAATATGTGTGGGGTTGACTTGTGGAGGCTTATGGATGATGCACTAGTGAAGGAAAAATCTCATTAGGCAATGGGAAGCAAGTAAGACTTGTTCATGACCCACATAGAGGTCTTAAGAGAGGTAAAGACTAACACGTGAGGGAAATATTGTTAGGTGTACACGTATGAGTGAAATCTCACATTTAATAATGATGAGAAGGATGTATAGTTAATATAACATAATTGAGCTCGTATCCATTAGGCTTAAATCTTTTGGGTTAGGTGATGTCTCTATGTGTCCAGGCTTTAGCTACAAAAGCATACTATATGTTCCAGCATTAAGCTGTACAAGTGCATATTGGTGATGATGTGCTTATAAAAATCAGTGTTTTTGATGATTGTCGGAGTTCTTTTACAGGTTGATGAGGACTGCACACCTTATCGATTGAATTTCTTATGTAGTTGTATTAGTTTAGGATTTCATTGTTTATTTTGAAATTAGATAGGTATTAATATTTGAGTTAAGTTAGAATTAGTTTTGGTATGTTATCTTTTTATCTCTTTATTTTTAGGAAGCTCAAGATAAAGGTTTGAGGTAGTTTATGTTTGAATAGACGATTGATTGATTAATGACATTTAGATTGGAGATTTTCCAATAGTTGAGTGCTGATTCCTAACACCTTAGGTGCTAATGCCTAAGTTTTGATTGGTGTTGATTCAAAACAAACCTAAGTGCTGATTCTTAGGTTTATCTTTAATTTTCTTGTTACTTTTATTTTTGTCCTACATCACAGGTGGTTGGATTTTTGACAACATCAAATACCCTATTGCTTTCTACTAATATCAATTAAGTACATTCTTTTTCTTTCTTGCCTTTTCTAAGTTAGCCCAAATGATTTCTCAGATGCTCACATTACTGCAAAATTGTATACATTTCTTTTTGTAAAAACAAAATCTGCAAAGAAATTTCAATGAGAAATGCTCATATATTATTGATGGATTTTTTTATGGTTATTCTGCTCTATGATGGATTATAAATTTAATAATGATACCTTAAATGTGTTTTTTTTTTTTTTTTTTAATGTCCCTAGTGGGTTTGCAATAATAGGAGTCAATGCGTTTTACTTTAACCATTTACAAACATGAAACTGGAATGGGAAGATGAATAAAGCTTGTGAATGGCAATGTAGGCTGGCCATCTACTACCTTAATTAAACTCCGATAAAAGAAAATTCAGGTTGTAAATCTCATTGCATAGGATTGCTGGAATCCAAGGAAATGGTAAATAATGTTGAAAGTGAAAGAATAATGGATTTGGAAACAAGCTTTGTCAACAAATGATACACTCAAATATTAACACCGACATCTCCCCCAAAGAAGCCCAAAGAAGAAGTAGTAGTTTACCATGACACAAAAGAATTACATTATAACTAAAAATGCACCTTCTTATTAAAGGAAATGGATTACAACATAGACTCTCAATCCTTCTACAAAACAACAAATATGATAGAGGGTGAAAAAGTGGGGGATATAAAATCAAAGACTATAGATACAGTAATTGCCTCACTAAATCCCCTGTAAATCTTTCTCAGCAGCTGCTATTGTTTTCTATCTGAGCCCAAACATGCAACAAAATCGCCTCTGTTGTGTTTTTTTTCTTTTTGTCAGCCCAAACCCATTAATAAAAATTATTATAAAAAAAAAAGGAAAAGAAAGGCTAGATAGAACACTAAAGAAAGAAATCGATCCAAGATGAGTGTTGTGGTGTGGTGCTGCCTGCGACTGAAAGAGTCTACAGCTATCATGCACATGCAACACTGTCCCTTCCTAAACGACGTTGTACCGACGCATCGAGAGAGAGAGAGAGAGGAACGGCGTCGTGCTGGTGATGAAGATGTACGTTAGTATAGCTAATTAAATCCAATGATAAAGATTATGTAAATGATTGAGCTTAAAGAATATGGGGCATGTCGTGGAAGTAGTAGGTAGTAGTTATACACTTGTTGAGCTTAGGTGGATTTATTTGGGCAATAATTCTAATATATTTTTGTTCTGTCAAGTGTTGAACGCTCTAAACATCTAAAATGGAGGTAATTATGATCAGGCGAAGAATGAGTTCGTAATGCATATCCTAAACTGAACCTACTCTTACCCTTTGGACACTTGACGGAGGGGGTAGGAATTTTATATTCTAACAAGAAGAAAAGTTTTTGGCTATTTCGAAATTGGAATAGTAGAATTATTATATGATTATTAATTAATGCTCATCAAAACCAGGAGAGTGTCGACTGAATTTATGAGGTGAATGCATGTATGAGGTAAATTTAAGGCCATGTTTACAAAGTTATTTTAAAGTTATTGCCGTATTTTTTTCTGATCTAGATTTGCGTACTAGAACACCAATTTAAGTCCTAAAAAAATAGAAATATAAAATTGCATTTTTAATATGAAAAAAAAAGGGAATTATATTGAATAACTAGAACACGGCTTAGTAAAAAATAATGTGTAAACTGAAGAAATTTTTTATTAATTTAATTAAAATTAAATAATAAAAATAAAGTAATCTTTTATACGCTTGGTTATATAATGAATGCATATTGTATAAAACTAAGGTTTTTATATAATAATAAAAAAATCAAATATAAGTCTAGTAATGGAAGATGATAAATAACTATATAACTCTTTTTCTTTTCTTTTCTTTTTCCCAAGAAAAAAAAGTATTCAGGGAGTTTGCATAATATATATTAAGCTTTAAAGTTTAAGTACTCACCATTGCATATATAAATGCAAAAACCTTGAATTCAATAATTATAAACAATCCAAAAATAATAATTGAAAGCATATTTAGGTGGTAACCTTAATTCAATAGTCAAGAACAATCCGAATTACTAAACTTCAAAAAAGAAAGTGGAGAAACTCACATGATAATTTAATTTTTGTCTTTGAAAGATGGGGAGGAGACACCAAAACTTGGGCGAGTTTCACCCTACAAAAGAAAAAAGAGGGTTTATATATACACAAAAACTTCAATATTTTTTTTAATAAAAAAAACTAAAAGTTAAAACCTTGGCAATAAGTTTGCATTGATAATTGAAAATAACTTTTAAGATATGATGAGAATTGAGAAGTAAATAACTTCATTAGCATTGAGATATGATGAGAATTAAGAAGTAAAACATGTTATAATAATTAAACAAAAACCTATTCAATTTGATTATAAAAAAAAAAAAATCATAGTATACAAATACATACCTTTGTAGGTGCTGTAGATAGAAGAATGGAAGACTAAACCAAAAAACCATACAATAGGTTGGAGAATGAAAAAAAAACACCTAATAACCGTGTGTATATATATATACACTCCACCTAAAAGGAAACCAAGTAAAAATCATATATCCTAAACTTCTTGAAGTCTATGTTAATATAGAGTTTTTAAAAAACCAAATTGCAAAATATTTTAGATAACAACAAAAAATTAAATATTACACTTGATATATATCACCATATGCTACATACCATTATGCACGCTGTAGGGATCGGGTTTGAGCCCTATGGGTAATGAATAAGTGAACTCAAGCCCAATAAGTCTAATACAATAAATTTGTAGAGAGTGGGTAAAAGAATTGGGCTTTGATGAGTATAACAACAGCTGAAGATGATTTAAAGAAAGAATAAGTAAAGCGAATATGGACTTAGGCAAGTGATTCAATCCTCGGCATTAGTCCGAGGAGCTTCAATTTATTATTTCTTGAGTGACAATGACAATGTTTACAAAGTTAGCTCAGAATGCTATAGTGTTTTCTCTGATAAAATCACAATCCCCTTTTCTCAAAGCTTCCTCTTCCTTATATACTACTTTCCTCCTTCTTCTCCACCATACACGTGCAGGTCAGATCTGCTATTGCTGGTCCTTGTCACGTCAACCTCCTTCCAAAGCTCTTAGATAGTAGCTGTGAGTCTGAAAAGCTACTGCTCAGGTATTATTTCCACATTAATACAGCCAGATGGTTAGTTGTGGAGCATTTAATGTGGAGGCAGTAGCTTTTCCTAGAATTGCTCTACCGCCATGCTCCAGTGTGCTTACTTGTTGTACTTACCATTTTCCTTGGAGTGCTTTGGAAGGTTGTCTTTGCCAGTAAATCACTTTTCCTCCATCTTGGCTTTGGCTAGCTGAGGACAGAGTTGTCCTCGGCAAGGTTTCCAGGGTTGTCATGATCGCCGCTGCCTTCTTCATTTGCAATTGTGGGCCTCGGCCTGGGCCTCAGGCCCAATACAAGGGGTAGATGTATATTGTTGGGCTTTATGACCCCACACATGCTATTCAAACTCATTAATTTACGTGGTTTCAAAAAAAAAAAAACTCATTAATTTATGTGGGACTCTAATTCTTTTGGTTTAAACTTTTTTTTATGGGACTTTTAAAATTTTTATAAGAAAAAAAAAACCTAATTTTATATCATATGTATCAAACTTTTCTTCTACATGTCAAATTTGTATCTTCACCAACAATTTTTTTTTTTTGGGATGTATACGGTGTTTTTGGAGGAAAAAAAAGTTTGGTACCGATTAAGATAATTTCCAATGATTAGGTCTCCCTTAAGTATAGTGGTTGTGTGACACCAACCAACTAAATTCATTTTTTTTAAAAGAAATTTAATGAATTTTTTGCAATTTGGATATCAATTAAAGCATATCATATCATAATGGTGTTTCGATAAAATTTTTTACATAAAAAAAACAGAGAATGTATAAAATTTTCTATCTAGGAATTTTAAGAGAATGATAATTAATGGTGGAGAGAAAGAGTTGATATGAAGATGCAAATGTAGAGTTTAAAGTTTATATATATTAAAAGAAAGCTGAAGTAGTCGTGTGTCTATCAAATTTTTTTTTTTTTCCTTAAGAGAAGTCTATTTCTATCCAAAGAAGAGATTCATATATGATTAAATTATTAAGTTTTTGTGTTCATCAAAATCTTTCCTTCTTTTTAGCAAGTGTCCAATAAGCGTTATGCCCATGTGATGCATGGTTTAATCAAAATTCATATGTAAATAATTTTTTTATTAATTTACTTAAAAGTAGATAATAAAAATAAATGAATATTTTACTTTTAAGTTATATAATGAATGTATATTGTGTGAGACTTAAGGTATCATAATATATATATATATATATATATAATTGAAAAGAAGATGGTAGAGATACTTAAAAAAAATATAAAATAACTTTCAATAATACATTGAACTTTAAGGCTCAATTAATCACATGTATTTAAATGGATAAACCTTGAAATTAATAATTAAAAACTATCGAAAGCAACAATTGAAATCATATTTAAGTGGAAACCTCAATTCAATCATTAAGAACAATCTAAATTACTAAATATTTAAATTTGTGAAGTAAAGAGACTCACATGAGAATTTAATTTTTGTCTTTGAAAGCATAAGAGAAGACACTGAAACTTGAAGTTTAAATCCTGTGAGTATAAACTCATAAAACGTATAATTTTATAAAAAAATAATAGCTAAATGAAAAAAGAACTGAATTCAGCATTTTTTTTTTGTTCTAATACACGTTGCTACTTTTAAAAAAAGTTTTATATCATGATTAAATGGATTAGATGAAGAATTTGAGAAAGATTAGATTACACTATGTTGCTGCATTTTTTTTTATAATACACGTTGCTGGTTTTTTTTTTTTTTTTTTTAATACATGTTGCTACCTTTTTTTTTTTTTTTAGGCATAAATACACTTTTAGTTCCTAAATCAATTAACGCGTTCCATTTTAGTCTTTACCGTTACTCACTTAATAGAAATTACTGATGTGGCAAACGGAGTGCACTATTGGCACATTAAATGCTGACGTGGCCAATAAAATAATATTAAAAAATGCCACGTCAGCATAAAGTAATGATTAAAAAAGACACATAAGCATCCACATCAACTTTTGATTTTGAAAATTAATTTATCTATTTTAACAAAATAAAAAATGAAAAAAACAAAATTAGAACCTAAAATACACATGAATTCAGATCTGGTCCCATCTTAAACATGAACAAGAAAGAACACAAAACCAAAATATTCAATCACATGAACACAAACCTAGAAAAAATAAATTGCTGACAAAAACATAAATTTCTGTTTTATTTTTACTTAATTTCTTTTTCTTCTTTATTTTCTTCTTCTTCCCCATATATTTCTCAGTTTCTCCACCTCCCATTCTTTTCATCATTATTTTTTCTTTTTATTATTTTGTCGGAAGATCATGTCTTTGTTATGTTCTTTGTATTCTTCCCATAACTGTTCATGTTCTTCCTCACTTCCCCAGAATTGTTCATGTTCTTCCCCACTTTCCTGGAATTGTTCACGTTCTTCCTCAAATAACTTGTTGCCTAGAAAATTATAAAAATCAATATTTTTGTTTCTCTTCTTGCATTTTCTTAGCAACTAAACATGCAAAACACAAAGCAATCTTCAAATGAGACCAAAACCCAGCAATCACAAAAATACCAAAACACAACATCTCAACCAAAACACTAAAACATCTCTACTGAACCTAACCAACCAAACACCAAACATCAAAACTCAACCAAACACAACAATTGACCAAAAAAATCCTCCACCGATCCACCACCTTCAAACCCCAATGGCTAAAAAATCCAGATCTACCCACCACTTGTGAGCCCAGCTGACCACCGCCACCCAGACCCATAAAACCCAACCAACACCATTGATTTCCACCTCCACCGAGCTGAGTTTGTCTTTCTCAACCTCCGTTGCTAGTCTCCACCGCCAATCTGAGCCCCTCCACTACCTTACTACCGATCTGCAACCACCACCTCCACTACTGATTTGTAACCACCACTTCCACCACCACCAATCTAACCCCTCATTCTCTCTCTTTAACCCAAATCAAACTCATATAGGAAAAAGAGAGAAAGATAGAAAACTGAGAGAGAGATTGAGAGCTGAGAGAGAGGGGAAAATGAAAATGGAAAGGAAATTATTTGAAAAGAAGAGAAAGACTGTAAAGACACAAACACACACACAAGAGAGAGAGAGAGAGAGAGAGAGAGAGAGAGAGAGAGAGAGAGAGAGAGAGAGAGAGAGAGAGAGAGATTTTTCTTAAAAGGAATAAAAAAACAAATGGAAAATGAATTTTATTATTTAATTATTATTTAAATAATTAAATAATAACTAAAATTTTATTTTATTTTAAAAGAATTAGATAAAAGAAAAAATAATGACATGGCTTTTCATTTAGGCGTGAAGGTGACACGTAAGAGAGAGAAATTAATATTTTAATCCATCGTTTGCCACTTAGGATTTTGCTGTTAGGGCACTGACAGAAAGGACTAAACTGGATGACGTTTTTCTAAATATGGATTAAAAATGGTAAAATAAAAATGTAGAGACCAAAATAGAAGTGACACCAAAATGTAGGGACCAAAAGTGTATTTACACTTTTTTTTTAATATATATAAATGTTTTCTCTAACATGTAGTAAAGTAATTAAATAAGGATTAGATGAAGAATTTGAATTATAATTAAATTAATATATTTATCTACTTAGAACTTATAGGAGAAAAAAATTATATATATATATATATATTTTAAAATTATAAATGTTTTCTTTTATGTGTAGTATAGTAATTAAATAAGGATTAGATGGATCAGATAAAGAATTTGGATTATAATTAAATTAAGATATTTATCAACTTAGAAATTATAGGAGAAGAAAAACTATATTTTTTTTTCTAATACACATTACTACTTTTTTTATTATTATATATAAATGTTTTCTTTTATGTATAGTAATAAAATAAGGATTAGATAGGTCAAATGAAGAATTGAAATTGTAATTAAATTAAGATATTTATCAACTTATAAATTATAGGAAAGAAAAATTATATATTTTTTTAAAAATTTAAAAAAAATTCTGCAATATAGTGCAACCACTTAGCGCAAGTATGGCTTCTAAAACTTTTATTATATGGTATATGATTTGATTTATCATGATCAGATGTTAGATAAATTACTTTGATGGTCCAAGAGTTTAAAATCTCAAAATTGTCATTTTTGGTTAAGTTTGACCAATTTTGACTAACCCTAAACTGTGTTAGTCAGAGTTTGACCAAAAATCCAATGGTCCCATCATGAATTTTCGCCCATTTTAAAGATCATGAATTTTCCTTTAAGATGACCGTTCACATATGGGGGTTAAAACATATTAGATAATTGTGAAAACATCAAATCTTGGATTAGATTCTCAAAAATAAAAAAAATCTTGGATTAAAAGCCTTAGTCTTTTTTGCAACATGTTATTATAATTTAATTTCAATTAAATTATAATCAAATGACCATCAATTGGTTCGAGTGAGGAGTTGTAAGAAAGGTCACATGATAAACTTCGATTTGATATGTTTGGATGGCCAAAGAATCCCACTTAAATAAAAGAGAATTCGCAGAAATATTAAAGTGAGAATTTTATATTAAAATGTGATTTTCCACCATTTTTTAAGGTCTCTAGGATGCAAAATTGAAAGATTTGGACAATAAAGCAAGCATCTTTAGAAAATAGACATTATAACCTTTCCAATGACATCTTACTCAGCCGAAATGGAGGTCGGCAATACCATAAAGTAAGTTCACAAAATTAGAAAGAAATACTCAATAAATTATTTTTCAAGTCAAAAGCAAATTTATAGGGGCATCTTTGCGCAATAAATTGTACAAATTCAGCCACAATTGGTTCAAAAGCAAGAAAGTCAATACCGTTTCGTATTGGCCAGTACAACTGGTATTTTTTGTACCGGTGAACAATCTTGTATAGGTACACCCTTATTTCATTTCATTTTAAATACCTGAGCATTCCAGTTTGTACTGGCATTTTCGGTGAATTTCGATCATTCCGGCGGAAAAATGCGTTTCGCCCGGAATGTAATTCCTCTTCTACTTGAAAAAAAAAAGAAAAGAAAAAAAAAGAGGGAGAAAGAAAAAAAGACAGGAGGAGGAATGGTAGTGGCAGTGTAGCACAAGCGCCGAATGGCCGGTGCAACATTTGAGCGAGGAGAAGCAACTTGCAAGAAAGAAACTGATCTGTGAGGAAAAGAGAGAAATAGATCTCAGCATGATTATGGGGGCAGTTTTGAATATTTTGATGAGAAAAGTTAGCATGAGAGACTATAATCTAAGTAATTCTCCCACAACCGTATCGCTGGCTCTAGGAATGTCCCATCATTGACATCAAACAACAATAATAAATCTTGGGTTGAACCAAAAACTTTCCCAAACAACAACAATAATAAATCAGCCCAAAAAAATCAACAAAAAATAAAATAAAATAATATCCCTCCCCAAATTCACACCAATTTGAAGCAAATATCACGTTTTTGATAACCCACATTTCATAGGGGTCAATTCCTCAAAATACCCTTACTAAAATTCTTGGTACCCATTGTTGCAACAAAAAGTCTATGTAAACCACCAAATCCAGATCGCTCCTAAACCGATAGACCTTCGCACTTGTTTGCTTGTCGTTCTCCAACATCTCCGCTTGATCTTCCGCTACCACTCGCCTACCGATCTAGAATCTCAGTAATCAATAGTCAATTCTCTCTCTCTCTCTCTCTCTCTCACATTGACTGAAACTAAAGTTAAAAGTGTTTAGTAAATAATACTTAGAGCACTCACATTTAGTGGGTGTATAATAGAAAAATGTATAAAATTTACACAATTTTGTTTAAAAATGATCCATATTAGTCAGTGTATAATTATGTAAATTTACAAGTTTATTACAATAATGGTATAAATTTGTACTGATACTATTAATTTTGCATTTAGTTTTTTTTTATTATTTCTTTACATATTTCGAGGATGACGTAAGAGAACGAATGTTGGTTGTTATGCGTAAAAAAAGAGAAACAATTAAAAAATTAAAAAATTTGATATTTTAATAAAATTTAATATAAAACAAATAATTTGATGTGGTGTGTTTTGAAAAATGAATATATAAAATAGAAAATGTAAGTTTTTATGCTAAAGTAGATAAGATTTTTTGCACAAGCATTGTAATACGAATACTCTTACACGCTCTATACATCACAAGTGGTTATTCATCAAATAAATAAACACTTAGGCTGGGTTTGGATAGTGTCCCATGGCGCTCTGCGTTTTTTTGTGTGGGTTCTATGCATTGTTCACGGGACTCGCAAGTACGAATTTCAACAAAATTAATTTTAAAACTGGGTCTCACAATACTATTCACATATTTAAAAATTATTTTATTACAGTATTTTCAGTTTTTAGTTTTCATTAATAAACGGTATTCAAACACTCTTTCTACATTTGAGTAATGAATTTGTTATATGTTGAGTGGATAATTGGTGTGTGCGTGGGGCCATGGGCCAATCATCAGTGGGTAGTAATTTACTATGTTTTGAATTGTTTAGCGTGTGGGCTAGTGGGCGAGTCTTTTACTATATGAACTAGTTATTGGCCCATGCTTCGCATGATTTTTTTCTTCAAGTTATTATAATTTATAAATAGTATAAGTAGACTTGTTGTTAAAAAAACACTATTTATTTTAGAGAAGGTGTTATTATTATTATAATATACGGAAGTTTTTTATTTTATTTTATATTGACCTCTTTTAATTTGTGCCTGAATTTGATTAGAATGTTTATGACATTATATTAGCTATATAACAAAAAAATGAAAAAAGCAATTGTAAGCATATTTATGGAGAACAACAACAACAATAGAACTCCAGCAGCATTAAGATAATGATGTGGGAAGTTTTGTATCTCTCCTTTTATCTCCATTAGAAAGGAAGTTTTCAAATAGAACTCCATCATCATCAAAAGAAGGGAAACTTGTGGATTCATCTCTCTCTCTCTCTCTCGGCTTCAAAATTTGTTGAATTTCTCGGTGACTTTCTATTTATGAAGAACATCAACAACAACATTAAAATAAAATATTTTATATCTAAGAAAATAGAAAATAACTTCAAAAAAAGGAAAAGAAATTTGATATAGTGGGGAAAGGAAAAGATTAAATAACTTGAAAAAGAATGAGAAGTTAACAAAGCCATACCTTTGTTAAGATTCTTTTGTTGCAATCGGAATTAATAGTGTTATATGTTAATATATAGTACAATTATTGTTTATTAATAAAATTTACGGTTTTTATTTTTTGGTTTTTAGAGGAGATTTTTAGGAATGAGTTACACTGAATGAGAAATTATGAGTTACAAAGGATATGATATAACAATTCATTGATTTTATTTTATTTTTGTTTGTTTGTTGAGAAAATACAATCCATTAAATTGCAGTTCCTTTTATGTTTCAATGTGATGATGCCGAAAATATCACCAGTGAGTTGCACAATGCTTGTAGGCTTGAAACAACACCTGCACGACAAGAAAGGAGAAGACCTAACAGAGAGCACCGGTGTGGATGATGCCGAAAATATCACCAGTGAGTTGCACAATGCTTGTAGGCTCGAAATGACACCTGCACGACAAGAAAGGAGAAGACCTAACAGAGAGCACCGGTGTGGTGCCGGCCAAATACCCTCCGAAGGTCAAGTTAGAACAACTTTTTTAACTCTAGAGTGCTAGAGAGAGGTTAATTATGCGTACCTCGATTTGTGAGGGTATTGGGGCTTTTATAGTAGTCGAAAGTTGACCTTTTTTACTTGGAGTCGAAGTCTTTCCTTGTAGAAATCCTCTTGAGGAGTCCCAAACGTGATGGACAAGTCATATTCCTTATAAAGAAGATCTCCATCGATGCATGCAGCTTCTAGAACCCTAATTGCGCTAGAACTCTAATTACCCCTAGAATCTAGGAGGTGTGCCGCAAGTATTCCCATATAGGGATTCTGTCTGACACGTGGCCAACAAATCCATCCTCACCGAGTCATGCACCTAATGGGCCCATCCATCAACATTGCTCGGATCCGTCAGCTTATTTTCTCCTCTTCACAATGTATAACACAAAAGGTCATTAAAAAAAATTGTGTAACATAAAAGGAAGTGTGTCCATGTTTAATTCGCATATTGGCAGTTTTTTGTTTTCACATGTAAGACTAAAAGATATAAATCACTTTGATAGACTGTAATAGACACGGTAATGTAATAGATATTCTTATGACATAACTATTCAGTTGTTTGGTTATGTTTTTATTATAATAAATAATAGCTATTCTTCAAAATGAGGAATAACTATTCCTTATCAAAAGTACTGAATATCTTTTTTTTTTTTTTTTTGGTAAACTAAAATGGGGGCCTTTATGGTTATATTATACTCCCGGGCAGGGAGCCGGGCAGCGGTGAGGAACTCTACCCTCGTGCCACCCGTGTGAGAGTCACCCCACTTTTCGAGTACACCCCTCACCAAGTTTACCCACCAACGGACTCCTGCGAGCAGCAGGACTCGAACCTAGTTGTGGTGCACGAAGCACCCGAGCCTTCACCTTATGTAATACTCCCTCCGTCCCATTTTTTTTGTCCTGTTTGAAAAGTCAAACTTTTTAAGGGAACATCATTTATTGTTTTGTCTATCTTTTAAAAATGTATAAATTTTCAAAACTACCCTTCAAAAAATTTATCAAAAAATTGAATTAGTAAATTAATAGGGGTATAATAGGAACATTAGTAAATTAATGACTTTTATTTTTAAAAACAGGACAATATTTTGGGACATCTCAAAGTGGAATAGAGGACAAAAAAAATGGGACGGAGGTAGTAACTTTTTAAAAAAATTTCCTAAAAAGCCATTAGTTGCCACATCTTCAAAATGAAAGAAAATAAATTTTCCTTGTTGTTAATTATTAGCTTTATTTTCAACACCCTAAAATACACTTATTTTAAGAAATTTGACTTAAAAAATGATTTAATTACACCTTCTTTTTATATTCTACTAAATCCTGGATGCATATTCAGGATTCTATTCCTAAATAGTCACAAAATTAATGAATAGTAATATTTATTACATTCCAACTTAATGTATTCCTTATAATATTTATTCATATTCCCATGTAATAATCATTACAGTGTACTAAACGTGTTCTTATTGTATTAATTTTATATTCATCTATTCCCTTAAAACTTAATATGGTAATGAATAAGTGTGTAATACTCACTTAATGAGAATGGTAATTATTTAATTTTCTTCCCTAGAGCTCAAATGAGAATGATAATAAATAGGTGTGTTGACACAAGTCATTATTATGTACTTTGACAAAAGGACACGTGTCATCACAACATGCATCCTAGGAATTCAAACTTTTATACGAACAATATAATAGATGAGAGATGTTATATTCACAACATTTTCACAATAAATCACAGGTGGTTAGTTGTTATAAGTTCAAATTTGAACCTAGCATTAAGATTACTTTTTTGTTCTAACAATAACAACTAGTAACAACCTGCCACTTAGGATTTGTTGTAAAAATGTTATGAAAATATTGTGAACATATCATTTCTCATAATAGATAGATGGTTGTACGAGTCATGAGTGCAATGAGCCAATGACTAAACAGAAGGAAAAAAGGAGATGCAAAAGAAAAAAAAGAAAAGGAAAGAGAAAGAAGGATTGGACAACCGTATATAGAAAAACAAAAATAGTGTTTTAAAGCTATGGATAACTTCTATATTTATAGTGACTGATGACTTCCATATTTGGTAAATCAAATTTATAATTTTCAAATGAATAGTAAATAGCAATATATATAGAGAATATTATGTTCACAATATTTTCACAACAAATCATAAGTGACAAGTTGTTACAGTTTGTGGATGTAGTACTTCTCATATATATATATATATATGTATGTATATATGCACCAAAATAGTTTACATTGGAATGCCCTTCTTCTTCTATAGATTTGTTTTGTGTCATTTGGTGAGGGTGATGAGTGATGAAAGATCCAGCACCGAAAGAGAGAGATTGGGGGTTGGGTTTAGTTTATATTTTTTGAGTTGGGCTTTGGATCATCTCAAAATAAGTTCAGTCCATTGGGCCCAATACAAAAGCGTGTTCAACTGAAATCAGTTTGAGGGTGATTGGGAACACAACACAATTAATTAAAAAATAAAAAATGAGAAATGAGAATATGGATCTTGCTTTCTTCTTCTTCTTCTTCTTCTTGTTCTAGGCTTTTATATTTATTTACTATTATATATCTATATATATATATTCACATCGACTTACACTTACACAGACCCCCAAAACCAAAACCAAAACCAAAAAGAATTGAAAGGAAACAAAAAGAATCACATTTGATTTCAGTTTTCAGGTACTCTCCTCTCATATTATTATTGTTATGTTCTTGATCTTTTATTTAATTATTATTAATGTTAGATAGAAGAAATATATATGATATGATATGATATGATATGATAGCTATTTGTTTGTTTGTTTGTTTGTTTGTGGGTGTGGGATTGATAGATGAGGGAGCTCAGAAGAAGAAAAAGAAGTAGAGGAAGAAGAAGAAGAAGTAGAAGATGATAATAAAATCAAAGAAGACGAAATGGGTTACCCTTTCCCTCCTCACTTTATCTGTCGTTTCTCTGTTGGCCCACCTTTCTGTCACAAAGTTTTCCACTGTCAATTTGGTCCAGTACAGTGCTATGCCCGCCTTGCGTGCCGATTTTGCTAATGTCTTAGGAGCACCAACACAGGTAGGTGGCTGTGTTTTCTTTTTCATTCATTCATTCATTGCTTCCTTCCTACTCTGTCTCTCTTACTCATATATGTATATATACAGATTATTAGAAATAAAAAGAAGATATGGGGGCTTGTCCAGTCCTTACAGCCTTTGCAACCTTATGCAAACCCCAGAAGCAGCAGCTATCCTGGTAATTTCATCATATATTTGCTTTATTCTATAAAGAAACAATTGAGTTCATCTTTAACTATCTTTTGTTTCATGACGATGGATAATCTACCAATATCTAATTTAATTATACAATTGAAAATTTAGTTAATATAATAAAGTTGGATACTTCAAAGGCCATGATTTATTTATTTATTTACTTGTATCTAGAATCTAAGCTTCAATTTTACATCTCTAAACTGATTAATTATGTTTTCTTTTCTTTGCAGTTCCAAATGAACAGAGTAATGGTTTCATTTATGCAAAAATTTTTGGTGGGTTTGCCCAGATTAGATCCTCGGTATGATTCATTAATGTATAAAAATTTCTTTTAAAAATTTTCTATGAGGAATTCGTAACATTTCTCTTATTTTCTAGATATGCGATCTGGTCACCATATCTAGGCTTCTAAATGCTACACTAGTCATTCCAGAGATTCAAGAAAGTACCCGCTCAAAAGGCATTAGGTATCCTGCATGCTTACTTGATCAGTTGTTTCAAAATTAATTTTCTATGCAATTCATTGTGTAGGTGCTTGATCTTACACTTTGTTTTCATTCAGTTATAAATTCAAGAGTTTTTCATATCTCTATGATGAGGAAGAGTTTATAGCATCACTCAAAAATGATTTAATCATTGTGAAGAGCCTGCCTGACAATCTAAAAGCAGGAAGGAAAAGGAATGAATTTCCTAATTTTAGGCCCAAAGGTTCAGCTTCTCCAAACTATTATATTGAAGAAATTCTACCAAAGTTAAAGAAAGCCAATGTTATTGGATTGGTGCTTAAGGATGGTGGATGCCTGCAGGTATTTTAGATGTTGTTCAATAATCAATACTATCTTGAGTCAGTTTGCAATACATGTCTTCTTATTTGGGAAAGCACAGGGTTTCTACTAACAAATATAAGATCTCTAGAAATTTTTTATCTAGTTGAGGTTAAGTTGGTTAGTTCCATCAGTGAATTTTTATGGAAAGTCGTTGGTACTTGTATTGCTGTTTTTGCTTCTTCTCACTTTGACTAGCTATTAGCTTACTTTTGTTTCACATTTTGATTAGTCATTTCTTCTTCATTGTGCTTGTCAAGTATGTGAGACATTAGGGCCAATTGTTTTCAGGACACCATCATAAGAAAAAACTAGTTAAGATACTATAAGGCGTCTGCCTGTTCTATCACTGAACTCATTTTGAAACAGGTCCATGGTCCACCTGTTCTATTCTTGAGGGTCATTTTTCTTTTTCTCTTTTTATTTTTTCATTAATATGTGGTCTGATAGCTGTAGTTGAGTAAATTTGAAATCTAGCATATTCAGATGCTGTGTTAATTCTGGGGTTTCAATTATGTCGAGATTGCTTTTGTAAAGTGATTTCATGTTTTTATCTTATGGGTAGATACCAGAGACTCTAAAATGAAGGATTTGAATATCTAGCTGGACTCACCTGTGATTTTGGTCATATCTTGAGCTTTCCCTGAGGTTTAAACACCATCTATTGACCTGAAAATTGATTTTATCTTTACCTTCCTTTCTCCCAAACTTTCTTAAGTGACCTTGATCTGCTAAGATATGTGACAAGCTACATGTTGATATGGATGAATGGCTTATGAAAAATATTGATATTCATGAATGGGTGGAGGATAGGTTGTGAAAAATGCTGATATTCTTGATGTTAGTGTAACTCTTCATTGATATCTAAATAGGGTAAATTTTGGTCTTTCACCATTTCTAGTTTAGTATGATAAAGACTGCAGGGACTTGCTGGGGAAAAGAAATGATCAATAAACTAGAGGGGTGGTTAGAGTGCAGCCTGTGTGTTCTTTTGCCAACTTGATTCAATAATCAGATTTGCCTGGAGTTATCTCCCAGAAATATGGCCATCCCTATCCCCTCACTTCAATCCCACGATACATTCTCATTTGATCACAGTTGGAGAGCAAGTCAAAATAGAAAAACTTACATTGGGTCTTGGGATAACCAGGCTTGAATGGAACAAGTTTAAAAAGAAGCAGTAGAACATGTCAGTTATTTGAAATTATAGTTTTGGTTCGATAGCTTGGGAGTTGTGGTCTTTGGTGTTCTGCTTGTTTGGTATTCAAAGGGTTATGCCTAATACTGTTCTTGAGTTGTTTGAGATTTGGCAAGGAATGTTTGCGCGACATCGTCACATTGATGTTTGGAAATTAGTGCCTCATTGCTTGATTTGGTGCATTTGGCGTGAAAGAAGCTTTGAGGGTTGTGAACGTTCTTTGCTGGAGATTAAGTCTTTTTTCTTACACACTCTCTTTGAATGGAGTGTGGTCTTTTCTCACTTTTCTTGTTCTTCTTTTTCTATTTTTCTTGATCGTTGTTCTTTTGTTTCCTGATTTGTGCCCCCATAGTACATCCCCAATGTACTCGGTTTGACAATCTTTTTATTATTAATAATATTCTTACGTTATTTATCAAAAAAAAAAAAAAACACTCTACTTGTCTAAAAAACTTTAACTTGGATGATTTTTTTAATAAACCCACCATTGGATTATATTGTCTTTTTGTACTCTTAATGATTACAAAATATCAAGATGATAGATTAAGAACTATCTCATCTATAAAATGATTAAATTTTAGTTTTATTTTAAAAACATATACGAAACAAATTTTTTTTGATGTATGGGTTGCATGGTATATGACATCTGAGTAATATGAAATTAGGTATGTTTGTTTTGTACAAAGAGAATGTGTGATCCAACAATAAGATTGTCAAAATATTGTAGCTAGAGAGTTGTGGAGCTTGGTGTTTTCTTTATTTGGGCCATGATTCCTCTTTGCCTCATGTGGAGTATTTGGAGGGAAAGGAATGCTCGTACTTTTGAAGGAGATGAGAGATCAATTCATGACTTGAAGCGGCTCTTTCTCAGTTTCTCCAGACTCTTTTTGAGTGGACGAGTGCTTCGGGTCTTTTTATTATTGATTGTCTAGCTGCTTTGATTGGATGTTGTAATTTTCAAGCACTCTAGGTTTTTTGTTCTGTCCTTAGCACACTGCCTGTGTGCTTTGGTTTTTTGTGTTACTTTCCTTTTTAATTAATAAAGTATTACTTATTTATTAAAAATAATATTGTCAAAATATTAATATAATTGATAGCCATTTAGGAATTAGTTACACCAATTGTATCTTGAACGCTATATATATATAAGAGATGTAGAGAGGAGGCACCTAATGGCACTAATTGAATTTTCCTCATCTAAGATGATGTTTATGCTCCTCATGGTTGTTGATATTATGGAGAAAAAATGATAGAAAGTGAAGTTATGTGATCGTTTATGATAGAATTGATTTTC
The DNA here is from genome assembly GCA_032727855.1 of Quercus ilex subsp. ballota. Lineage (NCBI taxonomy): Eukaryota > Viridiplantae > Streptophyta > Magnoliopsida > Fagales > Fagaceae > Quercus > Quercus ilex. Next base: position 21,151,503 of record CM064914.1, read on the forward strand.
ATGAACTTCAATGTTTTCCTCCCTCTATCTCTCAACACAGGTGATGCATATTCGGGCAATTTCCAATATTTGATTAACCTTTTATTGTTTATAATCTCTCTCTTGGATATTGCTTTAGCTGAACTAAAAAGACATAATGTTAAACCTGTAAAAATAAAAAGAGCATGAAAAGTCTCTCCTTCAGTTGGTTATGAGGATGTTGAATTCATTGCTTTGTCATAGTCATGTTTGATTATTTATCATTTTTACCTCTATTGAGTTTCACGGGTCCCTGGCCTTATGGTAAGTTATTTGTTGTTTGGCACTAGTGGTCCTCCAGTCCATCTATACTAGTTCTCTGAGTTATCATTTCTAGCATTTGTGATGGTTTCAATTTGTAATATGTCATGGCGATTGACCAATTTGGGTTAGGAAGTCAAGAATGCATGCCTCTTTTTTGGGGGGTGGGGTGGGGTTGTCTGAGAGCATGCTTTTAATGTTTTTCATTGCTATGTTGTTGGTTGTTTAACTGTCTTCACTATTGAGCTACAAGAATCTACTTCAAGCAATCTTCATCTTCTTTTCAGTCCATACTTCCGCCTAGCATGGCTGAGTTTCAAAGGCTTAGGTGCAGGGTTGCCTTCCATGCACTTCAATTCCGGTCAGATATTCAGATTCTTGGTCGTCAGATGGTGGAGAGGTATCTTGCCACCTTCAAAACTGCTTTGACTTTTATGCCTTGGAGTTAATATTGACCTATAGAAGACTGCAATTTTTTATACATTAAAACTTGTTCTGGCCTTTGCTTTTATGGGGAAATAACATGATAATGTTATGTGTGCGAAAAATGCATTAGCTTGCTAGCAGAGGGTTTTCAATCAAAAGTTGCTCGGAAATTATTATTGTAATTGTGCATATTCTCCCATAACTACACAGGTCTCAGAAATTATTTGCCTGTAGTTCAGGAATATGATTGTGTACTTCTCCACAGGTTGCGAGGATGGGGCCAACCTTTCCTAGCTTTTCATCCTGGCTTACTAAGAGACACCTTAGCGTATCATGGTTGTGCCGAGCTATTTCAGGTTAGCTGTTTTAGCCTTTTTCTCCTGTACTGGATGTTTCTTTTCTTATGTATCGTTGCTGAGAGTCAAAGTTCCATTTTCTACTCCCAAGTCTATGTATTGTTTAAAATTTTCCTTGTTCATAAATTTGATAAGAAATTCATTATTTGGACTTTTTTTTATGGGAAAAATATTTTTATGTATTTCATATGCTTCTCTACCTCGTTTGTGATTCAGAAAAACTAAACATATTCCCATACTTATCTTGTTAACTTTGTACTCTTGTAGGATGTTCACACTGAATTGATTCAATATCGGAGGGCACAGATGATCAAGCGAGGAATTGTTAATGAGGAACTAAGCGTGGACTCTTACTTGCAAAGAGAAAATGGTTCATGCCCCCTCATGCCTGAAGAGGTACGCTTTGTATTTAAAAATACTCTACCAAATTATGTTGCTTTAAGCACTACATGTAGTCCTGGCTGATGTTTAGTTGTCTGGATTGTGCTGATTATTCCAAGAACTCATTTTAGGTCCTTATTGAAGTTTCATAGCCTCTCAAAATAAGAATTGACTTTGGACTTAATCCAAAGTACAAGCTCACACATTATTTCATTGGTTTAAATTAGTGTTTGCACTTGACTTGTGTCCCAACAACCAATGTCTTTAAGCATCCTAGGCAAAGAAAGTTTCATAGATGATAATCTTTTTTTATTTTTTTATTCCACGCAGATGATAATTTTGAAATATTAGGCATATTGTAAATGTAACATGCAATGGATTAGCTTTTTGACATTCATTTATGGTAGCAATTTTCCTTTATATTTTTTGATAAGTAATAAGAATAGTATTAATCATGAAGAAAAAACGAATAATGCAAATACAAGGTGTTCATGATGGTGAACACAAGAAACAGCAACAAACAACAACAAAGATAGAAAAAGCAACTTATGGGACAATTTTAAGGGAGGAAAGAAACTCAATGATGGAAGAACAATTTGAAGAACCCCAGTACCTAGACCAATCGAAAATAGTACTCTGGCATAGAGCTTGTAATTGAACAAGCGCTATCTCTTTAGCCTCAAAAGAGCGCCAATTTCTTTTCATCCAAACAACCCACATCAAACAGCCAGGAATCATATTTCATATGTTCGAAGTAAATTTCCCCAACCAATAACTCCAACAAAACACCAAACTCTCCACAAAACTTGGTATGGCCCATTGGATCCCGAATACTTGTAACATTTGCACCCACAGAGTGAGCTACAGGGCAGTGTAGGAGAATAAATCCACGGTTTCCTCATTACAGCACCACATTTCACCAAAGAGAGACCCCAGAGCATCAAATTATCCAAGGTAAGTATCCGACCATGAGCTGCTGTCCACTTGAAGAAAGCCACCCTTTTAGGAACCTTAACATTCCAAATACCCTTCCAAGGGAAACTAGGGATAGAAGCACCCCGGATCTTATTGTAATAGGACCGAATATCAAACTTACCATTCCCATTAAGACACCAATGGGAACTATCACACCCAACACCCCTAGGAATCCGAGATTGAATGAAATCAAGGAAAGAGAAGGCAACTTCTAATTCCCTCTCGTGAAAGTCCCTATAAAATCTCAAATTCCAAAATCTATCATTTCCATCCTCCTGATGACACAATACATAAGAAATGCAAGCTTCCTTGTCATTTGAATATGCATATAATTGAGGATAGAGCATTTTAAGTGAGATATCCCCAATCCACCTATCATGCCAAAAAAGAATACGAGAGCCATCACCCACCACTAGGGCCAAATGTTTGGAGAATCTCTCCCAACCATCATTAATAACACGCCTAAGACCACACTTGTGGGCCCTATAGTAGTCGACCCCCCTTGACCCTCTCCATTTTTAATGGCAACAACCCTCCGCCAGAGATGGGTTCCTTCTTGGCCAAACCTCCATGACCATTTTCCTAATAGGGCTTGATTGAAATGCACTAACTTCCTAATCCCTAAACCACCCATCTCTAAAGGTGAACACACCTTCTCCCAAGCCACCAAAGAATGTTTGAAACACTCCTTTGAAGACCCCCATAAAAAATTTCTCTGAATACGTTCCAACCTATCAGCCACAACTACAGAGATGGTAAATAAGGATAGGTAGTATGTAGGAAGACTAGAAAGGGTACTCTTGAAAAGAGTAAGTCTACCACCCTTAGACAAATACAGACACTTCCAACCTGATAGTTTCTTCTCCATCCTCTCTAAAATAGGATTCCAGATGGATGCTGTCTTATCCAGAGTACCCAATGGCATTCCCAAATATTTCATAGGCAGGCCACTCACCCTACAGCGGAGAATGTTAGCCAGAGCACCTATATTACCAACCTTCCCAATTGGGAAAATCTCACTCTTCCCCACATTGACTTTCAAGCCAGTAAAAGCTTGAAAGCAAGACAAAGCCAGCCTAATGGACAACAACTGTTCTCTAGAAGTATCACAAAACGAAATGGCATCATCTGCAAACAACAAACGTGATATGCGTACCCCAATAGAGTTAACTGGTCCCACATCAAAACCATGAAGCAGACCACTATACTAACTTTTCTTCAAAATCCACCTTAATACTTCCATAATCAAAAGGAAAAGAAGAGGGGACAAAGACAGATGGGTTGGATTTTGCTTGTATTGGGGAGGATGAAAGATTGTCCCTTGAGAGGGAGTTCTCGAAAGAAGAAGTTAGACAGGTTTTGACAGAGATGGAGGGGGATAAAGCCCCTGGTCCGGATGGTTTCACCATGACTTTTTTTCACAAATGTTGGAGGGTTGTGGAGGTTGATGTTATGGCTGTATTTAAGTACTTTCACTGGTAGTCTGTGTTTGAACGGTCTCTAAATGCTTCTTTTCTCTCTTTAATTCCCAAGAAAAATAATGCTATAATTATCAAGGCTTTTTTGGCCTATCAACTTGGTGGGCAGTGTTTACAAGTTGCTATCTAAGGTGTTGGTGAATAGGTTGAGGGTGGTGTTACACAGTCTGATCTCGGAGTCTCAAAATTCCTTTGTTGGTGGGAGACAAAATTTGAACTTAGTGCTTATTGCAAATGAGTGCCTAGACAGCAGATTGAAGTGTCATTCACTTGGTGTAGTTTGTAAGTTGGACATAGAAAAAGCCTATGATCATGTAAATTGGGATGCCTTATTCTATTTGTTGAATAGGATGGGTTTTGGGTTGAAGTGGAGGGGGTGGATTAAGGCTTGCATATCTACTGTTCGCTTCTCTGTTCTTGTGAAAGCATCCTTGGCACTTTTTTTGGAAGTTCTCGTGGTTTGAGGCAATTTTCCTTTATATCTAACGTAAAACATTTTACGTCGAAATGTGGAGACTTCAATCATTGAGCTTAAATCTGGAGACTTCAACCATTGAGCTTAAATCTCCATTTTGAGATCTTTATCTGAATGGTCTCATACTCTTTAGATGTAGTGTGCATTTGGTGTTGTATTTCTTAGATTCTCTTTCTTTTAGAGTGTGAACTCCTTTCATTTAAATCCTACAGGAGAGTTTAGTGTATACATCCTGGGTGTACTAAGCCTCTCCTCTGTTTTCAATAAATATTATTTCTTATTAAAAATAATAAAATCATCCAATTGTGCTTCATGTTGCATTTTGGCAGAAAAGAAAAGAAAATAGTGGAGTCAATCCCGTAATCACTAATATTAAAATGGTTAAGCTGGTATGAGTAACTTGTTAAAGTACTTGGTGTCCTCACTTATGTCGACATCAATCAACAAGCTCATTTAAATGTTATATAAAATGAATTTCAACAATTATGTCAATATCTCCCCTTTGGTAATAACAATCCTGAGAATGGTTTGTTACATTACGCTCATGCTTGCATGCATTTAGTGGCTATTAGAAACTTGTGGACAAGGAATTTACCTGAAAGAACCTAAAGAAGAAAGATCAGACACTTAGTACTTTACATAAAAGACCTAAATGAGAAAGACCAGACAATATTACCCTTACACCTTAACACTACTCAAAAAGATTTAGGCAAGAAAAAAAATCTGATGCCAAAATGTGGCAAGATGGTGGTTATACGTGGTGTTATGGATGCCAGTTTTCAAGCTTTCTCCATATTCTAGAAAAAAAGGAAAAATCTCTTTATACTGTTACGAAGTGAATGTTCCTGCAGTAGTCAATTTAGGTGTGATTCGTTTTGCTCTTTCAGTTTAGAGAGTGGAACTATATTAATCAAATGATTTTTTTTTTCTCAATTGAAATCATAGAGAAAGAAGTCCTTTATCTACCCCCATTCTCCCTTCTGATAATTATAAAGCTTCCTTTTTCGCCCGTTTCAATATCCAGTTGTATTCAAATCTTTTAATACTATCTGTTGTTCAAATATGTAGATCGCAGGCACAAATTTTCTTTTGGATTTGTTGGTTAACCAATTGTCTGACAAGCTTTAACTGTCAAGAAGGGCCGTGGCAATGTATATTAAGCACAAACTAACACCCTTAAGTGCAGGCCCAAAACTGCATGTTCACCCAAAAATGAAATTGAAATTGAGACAAATGGAGGACTCCACTCTAATAAAATCTTTTAAAAGGAACAAACAGGTGTATGTATTTATCATAAATTCTTTCTAGATAAACAATGTTATGGTCTACCATTTGGTTTTGATGGAGAGAGAGAGAGAGAGAGAGAGAGAGAGAGAGAGTGGTTGGTTTATCTATTTTATACTGAACATGTAAAAGTACAAGACTCAGAAAAGCCAACGATTGCAACAATTTTTGTAGGCTGATGGGGTGAATAATCTATTAAAAAGTCGTACCCAGCGCACAAAGCTTCCACTTTTGCGGAGAGGCTGATTCCCGGACTTGAACTTGCAACTTATCACTTTGTTGGAAGGTGGCGAGAATAAATATATATTATACATAAATTGTGGCTTTCATGGTTTTCAATTCTTCAAAAGTAACAGAGTAATAGAGTATCATTGCTCCCCATGTTATTGCAAACATACACATTCTCTTTGCTTATCATAATTTAAGTAGGTTTTGTTAAAGTGCTTTAATATGTTGTTGACAAAACCTTTGCAGGTTGGAGTTCTCCTTCGTGCAATGGGCTACCCTCCTAAAACAATAATATACCTGGCAGGTTCTGAAACTTTTGGTGGTCAGCGTGTTCTGATCCCTCTGCATGGCATGTTTGCCAACTTAGTGGATCGTACTTCCCTTTGCAGCAAGAAAGAGTTATCTGACTTGATTGGACCTGAAACACCTCTTCCTCTAAATCTTTTCCAAATGCCTCCAGCCAAAAGTGAGAAAAAACTTAAAGAAGAATGGAAAAAGGCCGGTCCCAGGCCTCGGCCCCTTCCTCCACCTCCTGATAGACCTATCTATCGACATGAAAAAGAAGGCTGGTATGGTTGGATAACAGAGACTGACACAGAGCCAGACCCTTCACCCATGGATCTGAGACTGCAGGCACACAGGTTACTATGGGATGCTCTTGATTATATGGTCTCTGTGGAAGCAGAGGCATTCTTTCCTGGCTTTAACAATGATGGCAGTGGATTGCCAGATTTCTCAAGCTTAGTCATGGGACAGCGATTGTATGAGACTGCTTCTTCTAGAACATACAGACCAGACAGGTAAAATCCACATGAACTAATTTCGTGATTTGGTTAATGGGTTGATAAGATGTTCCATGGAATAGCATCTGCACATGTGACCTAAAACAACATTAAAATTTTTTAAAAGCCCATTTTTATTTCTTACAAGAAGTTTTGGGGGGGGGGGGGGGGGGAAGAATTTGAACCCAGGTTCATATGGGAGATGGATTGTGCCATTAAGCCATAAGGCAAGTTGGCAAAAAGCCTGAGTTAACATCATAAAATTGACTTGTTCAAATATTGAACGTCCATTGGGGCCATTTCCTGGTTTTTAATGTTCTGGGGTCACCCACCTTTTAACAGGAAAATTACCTTTCACTCTAAATGCCATGGACTCCCGTAGGTTTTTGTGTTGTAACTTCAGTATTCAATTGAGATTTGACTAATGTTTATCGGTTTGCCTATATGGTATCTGCTTTGAAAATAATGTTTCCGTAATTGATGATAAGGTTATATGCAAATCTGTGCTCCTATTTGTAGTGTTTTGCATTGCATATAATATAATATATGTGTGCACATAAACATGGACATGTAAATTTTGTTATCAAATTTCATGGGCTATCTGCAACTCTGCATCACTATTTTTTCCAATTATATTTCTTTCACAGGGTGTTTGGGTCTTTTATCTGTTGGACTTCTCTGTTAATAAATCTTCCTCTTCAGATTGGCAAGGAAAATTATATATAGTATTTTCTTTTAGAAAGAAAGTTCATTTTGTCTGGGCAAAAAGTCTTAGCTATTAGCTATCTGTGAGAAAAGGCTTAGCAGTTTTAATCTTAACTCTCTACATATGAGAAATTTGTGTTTCTCTTTGGCCAATTTGTAGTTACTATTCTTTGTGTAAACCAATTGGCTTTCAAGCTATCTAAACTTTATGAAGCTGTTTTTTGCTTTTGGTTTTTGTATCTTTCTTTCAATTATTTGGATTTCTATACAAGAAAAGTGGTTAGCTTTGTCTGTGCTTTTATCGATAATTATTATCTGACACTGTCTGGTTTGTGAAACAGGAAAACTCTTGCAGAACTTTTCAACATTACACGTGACAATATGTACCATCCCAAGCATAATTGGACACGCCTAGTGCAGGAACATCTTAACAAAAGCTTGGGTGAAGAAGGTCTCATAAGGCAGTCCTCCTTGTCTAAACCAGCATTATTCCTCTCACACCCACTCCCGGAATGCTCTTGTAGAATATCTTCTGCTGAGGTTCCAACTCATGTAAAAGGCAATGATGGTCGAATTCTGTATGGAGGGGAAGATGATTGCCCCAAATGGATGCAACATGGTGAAAAAACTGTTTCCCTTGAGTCAGCTGGAGAAGGAGGTAAATTGGATGAAAATGAATCCTTGGAATATGAAGATGATCTAGATAAACAACCAGAATCTTATGAAAGTGGTGGCAAAATTAATGTAACTCTGGCCTGGGATCAGGATGAGGAAATGGATCCAAATGACTAAAAAATTGGACATGCAGATGATTTAATCCTCCTTTTTACCATTTCTGATGCCATTCAGTTTCCGGCGATTTCTTCTGCATATAAGTTTTGGAGGTAGAGGTTAACATGCAAAAGTGATTTTTTTTTCTCTCTTTTTTCTTTTTCATTTCACTATTCCAGATAAAAACTTTTGAGGGAAATTAGCATACAAATTATTCTTTTATGTAGATTCAATGGATCTCCTGCAACATGAAAACAAAAATATATGTATACCTTCATACATTAAAAATCTTTCAAAGTTGATGATTGGGGGAAGGATTGGTGAAGTTAGGGCAAGCTGATAACAATTTGTAGCACAAACAAAATGTGTTACTTCTGAAGATCTTCACAGGGGAAGTTTGGGGGTTGGATAATTCTGTAATAATTTTTGAAGGCACAGAACAGAAAGGAAAACAGCATACTGATTTTCTTATTCCAGTTGTTACACACACACGCACACGCACGCACGCTCTCTCTATCTCTCTCTCTCCCAGTTGTGTTGATATGGGATTATGTCCAGTCAGTTTTATCTGAAAGTAACGTTGTGTATTTGTTGTATTGAAAATTTTATAATATTTTTTATGGCATGACAATTTACAACAGTATAAAGCTCCCATTGTTGCTCAGCAAGTAGTCCAGGTTCAATGTATAACTTGTATTTGTAGCATAACTTTTTCAAGTACAAAATGTACATCCCTAGAAAGTAGATACTGTAAAAACAGAAACAGAATAAAATCCAATCAACAGTAATATAACAGGTTTGGCCAAGCTGTGTTCTGAATTATTTGAGAGAGGAGTACTGCATTTGATGCAATTGGTATGAATGTTTGGGGTTTAAAGTTGCAAAAAGCAACTTTAAACCATAACCATTATATATAAAAAAATTAGTAAAAGTCAAAAAGTAAAAAAAAAAAAAAAATTGTGAGGGGTTTGGGGTGAATTACACGGTACAATTGCATTTAGCAATTGCATTGGATCTTAATCCAGAAGCCACAAGAGTCAAGAGTATTGTTTTCTTTTAAAAGCCAATTGATTTTAATACAAAAATTAAATGGTTGGAAGAAGAATTAGAGGAACAAAGAAGAAGAGTTTCAGATTAATTGGAAGATAATTCTTGACTCTGACCCCACTATAATTTAGCAATTGAAGAAACATAGCAATTGAAAGAAAATAGAGGGAAAAAAAGGGGGGGGGGGGGGGGGTCAGATTATGCCTTGGAGTAATGTTAGGGACATCTAAAATGACACAATTTTTGTCACAACTCACTACGTGGCAATGTGTAAGTGGTAGATGTGTGTTCCCATATGGACTCAGCATAAAATTATCATCTTCCTGGATTAGCTGCTCTCCAATATAACCATAAATTGTTCTTTGATGATTTTTGTAATTCTATTAGAATATCATCAAATCCAAGAAAATTAGACAGTAAATTAGTGTTTTTTTTTTCATGATTTATCCAGAAGGGTAGCTGCAATGTAATAATGTTTCTTTTGTCCAAGTATTCTTAAAATTGGATACTAAGATGAATAAGGAATGAGCCCAACCATCTATTACTTTTATTTAATCTTTAAAAGATATGTTTGTAGGGGCAAGGTAGATTTTCATTAAAAAAAAAAAAAGATCAAGGTAGATTTCATTTTGAAAAAACCATTTTGTCCCGTTTGGAAGTTAAATGTAAGTTATAAAATTGGGTGTCTATAATTTAGTTTATTTCTATTTTATTTAGTTTATACTTTTAAGTGATCAAAAGGTTCTTTTGTTGAAAATTGAAGCCCTATATTTCACAAAAAAGAATGCAAAAAGACAACCATACCTATTACTTTTGCAAATCTAAGTGATAATCCAATATAAGAGAATTTTTTAGGAAAGTATTGCAGCAACGACTAAAAGCCATTCCATGTTATGAAAATTTAGAATTTGCGACATGACAATCTAAATAAATTACAATTAGTCTCATCGCACGCTCTAGGTATATGCTCAAAGGTTTTTCTATTTTTTTTTTAAATGTAAAAATTTCAAACAACAACAAAACTTTAATTCTCAAAATTTAGGGTTGGCTATAGATCCTTGACAGATTAGATTGTGTCAATCACATAAATTTTTTTCCTCCATTCTATCATAATTTGGGATTTATGCATTTGTTAATGAGATATATACATTAGTCAATCAATAAAATAAATAGTAGTGTAATAAGATCTAGTCATCTAGCACACACCAAAAAAAAAAATCCTCACACACAAAATAATGACTTTAATGCTATTTTAGTGTTTAATTTTTAGTGCTAGGTCTCAACACACTCCTATATATTTTAGTAACCGGTAAATATATAAATCTCACTGACAAACACATAAACCATATATTAGGATGAATAGAAAGTTTTGACATTAAATTTTTTTTTTTAAAAAAATGGATGGTGTTAGTTGTAATTAATGTAAAGTGAGATAAGGATTTTCTTTAGCGGCCAATAAATTTAATGTAAAATGGGAGAATTTACTAACCAATAAAATTATTGAAGTTTTCTTTTTTTTTCTAAATTGTTGATGTAGTTTCTCAAAAATCTTGTGGCCTAATTTTCATGATTAGGAATTTGAGAAAGAAAAAAAAGGTGAAAGAATTAAAAATAAATGACTAAATTACAAATTGCACTCTCTAATTTTGATCAAAATTCAAGTCTTTCTATTTGGCTTTAGTTCAATGGAATATTCTTTTCATTTGGTTGCTAAGAATTCCATATTAGCAGCTCATTCTTTAGCTGTTGATGCTCAATCTATAACAGATACGACATTATGAGTTACGGAGTTCCCTTCATATTTTATTACCCTATGCATAAGCTGTATAGTTTTTTTCTATTTGAATGAGCTTCAACTGTTTTTATTCTTTAATTAATATAAGACTTAACCATAATTATTATTGGTTTATGTTTGAAATTTCTTTTTCTTTCTTAGATTACAGCACCCACTTACGCCTAATGGCAGAAAGTTTTATGATTTTGATTGCAGTTAATCAAATGATTTAGTGGCACAATATCATGATTCATGGATACCAATGACTCACTCTAATACGATATTTGATTTTGGCAGTGACATAAAAGATAGTGCAAATGCATTGTTTGATCGGTAAACATCAGTAGATTTTGTTCAATAAAACATATTTTTTGTTCTTATCAATCTTTTTCCTTTACTAGTTGCTCGGTTTTTTATTTTTATTTATAAATTTTGTAAATATTATAAATAGACAGTATTATAAAAATATTAATGATTTAAAATAATAATATTAATTATTATATAGGGAATTATTCGTTATTATTTCTTGTAATCCTATTTTAATACGTGGATGAATTTTTCTATCTCCTTGAAAATATAAGTTGTAAATGTCAAAATGCAAGAAATTATTAAGTGTACTTGAGGAGCAAGTCCGGGATGCTAAGTGGTCTTCTTACTTAATAGTATAATGTAAAGTAACCAATATTGTATTGGGTGTCATTTTAGTCTGGCTACAAAATGAAAAAAAAAAAAAATGGTATTTATGTATGTTGGCATGTCCCTTTTTTTTTTTTTTTTAACGGAATGGTATGTCATTTGTTGCTTTTTTAGATAGATATATATTCGATTTACTATTGTCAATTTTTTCTTCATTTGATCGTTGGATTTATTTATATTTTTAAAATTAGATATATAATAAAAAATTATATTTTTATTTTTTTCTTATGCTATAGATATATAGTTTTCATCATTGCTAGTTCCTACGTAACCATGAAGGATTGGTGATGGCACCACTATCTGAGCTCATTCAGCTACCATCCACGGTCATTGCAGTAGAAGCATTAGCAGCACGAAGGGCCGTTTAACTATCATTGGAGCTGGGGTTTGATAACATTGTCCTTGAGGGAGATTCAGAAATTTTAATCAAGGTTTTGAAGAACAGCAGCTACTCTTTGGCGCCTTTTGGACAGATTGTCAACGACATATTTTGTCTTGCTTCACATTTTTCATGTTTTAATGTTGTTCACGTTAGACAACATTGTAATCAAGTCGCTCATTCTCTTGCAAGAAGAGCACTAGTCTCCTCTCCCATATCCGTCTAGATGGAAGATGTACCATCAGCTTTTATCTATAATTCAAGCTGATTTGAATAGCCTCCCTTAAAATAAATTTTCTTTCTTTCTAAGCCACTTATTTACAACATTGCACCCAAGAATTTAACAAAAGATGCAAATTATAGAGTGAGTGACTGTCTAAATCGAATAAAAACGAGTTTTCCCATTGAGAAGTGAGCTACAAGGAGGATATGTACCATTGCGTAATATAAAAGACCAAGAATTGATAGCTACTCCCCTTGAGCTAGAAAATGTCTGACTAAATAAATAAAAATTGTGGTGTATTTAGCATCATTCTTAAACAATTAACACAAATTCAGTGGCCAAAATGGGCATTTGCCTATTTCGCCCAAAAGATGCAACAAAATGCCCCTGTTATGAAATTATCTAGCAAAATGCCTCCATTTTGAAACTCGATTTAATGAAAATCGAGTAATGTGAGAAATTTTACATAGAACTTGAGTTCCATGTATATTTTTTTTATTTTTTTATTTTTAAGTTTGATTTCACATAACTCGATTTTCTAAAAATCGAGTTTTTCATTGAAACTTGATTTTTAGAAAATTTGAGTTTAAAACATGGGCATTTTGCTAGATAGTTTCAGAACAGTGACATTTTGCTGGAAAGTTTTGGCGAAAGGAGTAAATGCTCATTTCGGCCTAATCAGTTGTAATCTAAATCAAACAATTATACCGTTTACTATTATACTTTTATATTGGATCAAACAATTATATAATTTTATCACGTGGTTTATTAATTATTACGATTGTTAATTTATTCTAAGTTTCCATGATATTAGTAAAATATTTTCTTAATTTACATTAATTATTATTTTTTATTCGATAGTTACATTGGGGAATGTTGATTTGATTTGAACCTTTAAAAAGTTCCAATTGAGCTATAAGATCCTTGACAATTATATTTATAATATAATTTAAATCACTTTGTACATCGAAGAGGCATAAAACTAGTAATCTTGAAGAAAATTGCTACTTATATAAATCCGTCATCAAGGCTCACCTATCAGCGGATTCAAACAAGTCAAGTAGCATTGCAATGCATTGTCAACTAGGTTTGTGGTATGTTGGAGAAGTTACAGGAACTCAGGTCCCATGTAGGGAAGTTCTCCGCCAAACTTGTGATTTAGTTTGGGGATGTTGAAGTGATAGAACATATCCTATTTGTTGATTCAGCTTATTTCATCCAAGTATACCATAATAAAGCAGCGCAACCAATTATTTAATAAGATTTCGGAATGGCAGTATGTATTTACAGTTTTACACACACACAATAAAATAAAAAGGTGACAAGGGCACACCACACGAGAAGGACTTGGTGGTCGTACTCGGTGTACAAAATTTCAACTTTTGCAAAGTTTGAGGGAGGTAATAATGATATACTCCTAATTTATTGGAAAAGTTAAATCCCAAACTCAAACCTACTTCTTGTTTTTGGTGAAAGGCACTTACCATGGTTTTGGTTAAACACACTTACCATCGCTTTTGGTTGTACCCAAATGAAGCACGGGAGTTGTTGAGCTCACCAACTACGCAAAGAATTACAGAGACTTGGTAGTGTTAAAATATATGATACCAATTCTCCATTAAAGATAAATAAACAATTTTCTTTCCATAAATTCAAAGGCAAAAATATCTCCAATTTTTGTTTTTTAAGGTCATAATTCAGCCAGCGCAATTCGTTCTAGTCCCTACTCAGTTCTCTTGCCCTGAAGCCAAGGATCATCCTAGTATTGTCACGTAACTGGCAGGAATTTTATTTCTGTTGTCATGCCAAATTGAAACAACACAATACCTTTCACTGGACAAATAACCTTTTTGACCTTAGGAAAGTCATCTTTTCACAATAAAAATCAACTAATAAAATCAATACTATATATGGATGACAAGCAGGTTTGAAGCATGGACTGCAAATAATTAGATGAAAATGTTGGGTCACTCGGGTGCTCTTCAAAATGTTATCTATGGTATGCAACTCATACATTTATACATTCAAATGATAAAGCACTAAGCACCCTTGCTGCTACTCCACGGCTTGATTACGGCCACAACAATGATTGCAACAATGATAAGAAGGATGATAATTGCAATGCACATCCATTTCCTGGAGTTCTTCTGTAGCTTCTTCGCCTTTTGGAGGGCAGTATTCCCTTGCTGCACATGATCTACTGCACTTGAGACCTGAAAAGGAGAGTGAAGACATACATACATGGTTAATTATGTTATCTACCCAAACAATGTCACTCCATGTTGCTTTAAACTGTAAACTCCTCAAAGAAATTCATGGAAGAATAATTGTTTGAGAGAGTAATTCAATTACCTGTGACTCTATGTTGTCAAGCATTTCCCCTTGTGCATCCACCAAGACTGCCATATCCAGAAATATCTGCACTTCACAGAATTCAATAAACCTATCATCTGAAATTCTGCTACAAATCACAAATGTAAACCATAATCGCTAAGCCCAACATAAACACAAATAGACAGATTTTCTACATTTTATTGCATTTCAAAAGATGGTCCATATCTACTTATATTTAAATACTAGCAATAATCTTTCCTCTCTTTTTTCAAACTAATCATAAAACTTGAGTTACCTTCCATTTAATTTTAAAAAAAAAAATTAAATCTTGAGTTGCCAAAAATGAAAGGAATAAATTAACATAAACTTTGAAGAAGATTGAGCAGTGCTAAAAAGGATCACTACTCTTGGACTTGGACAAAAGCTCATTATCCATTACACAGCAGATCTCATACTACAAAATACCCAAGAAAGCAATGAAAGCCTTTGCCAGACGACTTCAATACAAAAACATAATTTGTGTTTTAGTAAGCTATATGATTCCTTGACGAGACTGAGAATGAATTTGGACTCCAGTCTCCTATTTCATAAGTAGAGATGTGTAACAATACTGCTACGCACATTCCCCATGTGACTATAAGCTTGCACAACTTTATTATTGACTCTTTGACTCAGTCATTACTAACCTAGACAGCTAAAGTACACATGCCTTTTTTTGTTCCTTCCTCTCTCTCTCTCTGGTGGTCTTGTGATGAAGGATCTTTAGGGATTCAGCACTAAATTAGATTTGTTGATGAGATCTTGAGGAGTTTGAATAAGTTTTAATGTTTAAGGGTTTAGGTAAAGAAAATATTGAATCTTGAATATATTTGATGGGTTTTCTGGTGTCAAAACAATAAATGGAATGTGAAATAAAGAAAGATAAAAGTAACACTAGGCAGTCATTACGCAGATGGAGTATTCAACATGTACTATGAACCGGAAATAGGACAGCCCATGCCCTGCCTAGACATGCAAAAAAATTAGATGATATGATAGTGTGGCTCAAGGAAGTCCCGGGTTTTTTCACCCCTTAGTTTCAAGGTGATGTACCCACAAACATTGATAGTTATCAACAAAGACCCAAGTTAACTTTGCTTCCAAAAAAATAATTCTTAATACTAAGATTCAATAATAACTAGCATAGCTTATGAAATGTGCCAAAAAGCATCATATCAAAATTAAACCACAATTCTTAAATATTTTGGTATTTAATCTTGTGTTTTTTCAAACTCTATTGTCTGCACCACCTTGTTTGACTCTTCTCCTACCAGGGGCTGAGCCATCAATGAGAAACCACTCTGGAAGAGCTAGATCCTTAATTGTGTCCATACCTATAGCCCTTGAGTGCATTGTAAAAAAGATTGGTGTATCTCTTTTATGCCTAAGACACCAGACCATCAAATCATGAATGAATAAAGGCATGAGGCAGAGCCTATTAGCTAATGATTCTGAGGCCTTAATTCTAGACTGGAGGGGACACCCACAAGCCTTTGCTGTTGCTCGCTATCACTTAGACAACGGAATTTAAAATGTAGTATGTCTTTAATCAACTCAAGTCTCTTTAATGACTGTACATCCTGATTGATTGTTTTTAGGCAACTAACTTTGCCTAAAGAGCCTCTTTAACACTTTGGCTTCACAATCTATTTTGACTGGCAGGTCAAACAAGGCTATATGACTGTTTTGACCACCAGGTAGGGCTTGATGACAATATGACAAAACACTAAGCTCAAGAGCTACTTTGACTAAACTCAGGTTTGCATGAGCATAAGAAACTCATCATTGACAATATAGAGATGGTAGAGAACCCCATAAAGCAAAATTCAAAAAGTAAAATGTTATTTAGGTCACAAAAATTTTCCCATTTAACCATATCGGCATTGAAATCTGGGCTGCATGGCAGTGGAATAATATAAATTAATACATTGATACAGATCAATGCAAAAAATGAATGATACCTGTTGTAAATCAAGAAGCTTCCTCTCCACTTCTCTAACTGCATCATGGCGCTCATGAATTTCTGCCACTGTGGCCATTATCTGCAAACACAACCAAAGTGTACAAAACAAGGCGTGGCCAATTTAAACAAATTTATCTTCACATAGAAACTTACTGTTAAATTTGAAGTAAAAGAAGTGACTAACCTGGCCTCGCCCTTGTTCCTGAATTGCCTTCTGGAAAATTTGTTCACTGTCTCCAGTCTCAATCAATCTCTCAATTGTCTGATCATTGTTCAAGTAATCAGAAAAAGACCTTAAAAGGTTATAGGTTTACTAGGAATTTTCAAGAATGGAACAAATGTCACCTCTTCATCAGCTCTTGTGCCCGTTACTGACAATCATGACACCAAGAGATTCAAAGAGGTTAACTCCCTTTCATAGAAGATGCAAATCAAACAGCGGATATATAGCCATTGATCAGTAACAAATGAAGGTTCAAACCTGTAAAGACACGCCTCTCAACAACCTCGCAATATTCTTGATGGATAGCTTCCCGTAAAGTCTGCATACATTTTTAAGAACTGTAAATTTGAGATTGCATAAGAACAATGAAAGGGAAACATACCATCCAACGAAAATGTCTGATCACCAACCTGAAATTCAGCCATCTTATCCTTCAACTTCTTTTTCAAGGAACTGTAACAAAATATCACAGACAAGAAGTCATATTTGGTTGTCTTGATCAATAGAATCCATTGAGACAAGAAATTATATCAAAGATGGTGAATAAAAAGATTCCAACCCCATGAAAATAAATCATGCAAAATTCAAACAGAAAGACAACAAATGACTCTTTCATTGACTTATCCAACAGTTGCACATTATTTTATTCATATCATCTATCAGGTGGTCCTATTGGAATCAATTTAGGGATTGACATTTGGAATGTTCTTTTTCAATATTTATGTATCAAATTTACTAGTCAAACTCTAATAATTATCTTGTTACTTTTGTTTTACTGATCACAGTGTGTTTGGATGAGATTAATTTTATTGGTTTTTTATTTTTATTTTTTTAATTTATAGGTAATCAAAGTTTTATTGCATAAAAAGAACAGCATGTTCACGATGGCGAAATTTTTGTGCTTATAACAAATACAGGAGATACAAACGGATGTAGAAAATCAGAAATGGAAATACATTGTGTAAAACCCCAAATTCTAGACTACTGAAACAACATCCCAATTAGAAAAGACTTCAAAACATCTACAGATCTCACAATATCTTCAATAGTACGAGCATTCCATTCCTGCCAAATTAACCACATAAGACAAGCTGGAACCATATTCCAAATTTTAAAAAAGTGCTTCCCCAGCCAATTCCTCCATCCAAAAAGAAGAGAGGCTACTATCTTCGATATCAACCATTGGATCCCAAACAGCAAAAAAACTTCACACCACAAAGCAGAAGCATGCTTACAATGGAACAAAAGATGATCCACAGTTTCCTCATCACAATGACACAAGCAACACCAATTAGCCAGAAATAGACCTCTTAGAACAAGATTACCAATGGTAAGAATTCTACCCCAAGTAGCCGTCCATAAAATAAATAAAAAAACACTCTATTAGGTACCTTTATACTCCAAATGCTCTTCCAAGGGAAAGAAACAGTAGGAGGGCCAGACAAAATAGACAAAAAATTATAAAAAGAACGGACATAAAAAAACACCAGACCAATTCAACTTCCAAGTCAAGGTATCATCTCCGTCATCCCTTGGCATATTGGAGTAAAGATGCTCAAAAAAAGAACACTCCAACTCCCAATTGTGAAAAGCTCGGTAGAATTGTAAATTCTAGCTCCTATTACCCCCTTCTGTAGCAGAAACAACCAAATCAAAAATCCAAACTTCTTTAGACAGAGTAGGCAAAAAGATCTAGATAGAGATCCGTTAGAGCAGGTCCACTCTAGGGGTTGTACCAAAAACAAATATGATGGCCGTTCCCCACTACATACGCCTGCCAAAGAAACTCTTAGCACCTACTCTAATATTCTTCCACATACCACAACCATAGGTTCCTCTAACATCCCTAGTACACTAGCCCCCACAACCCACTCCATATTTGGTTGCTATAACCTGACGCTATAACCTGTTAACTTCCTTCCCAAAATGGGATTTTTTTATAAAATAACTATAAAACCCAAACAATATCATTAGTTAGGCAAGGTTTGAAACATATTTCGTTTCTAACAATTCGAGCGTCTGAGACTCGATTTAGCCCTGGGAAAATGCACTTGGAACTCGAGTGTCTGAAACTCGAGTTTTAATATTGTTTGAAAACTTTGGTTATTTTTTAATAAAATCCCCCAAAATGCCATAACCACTTACAAAGCAAGGCTTGGTTAAACAACCCAACCCTCCGTATCCCAAGCCAACTACCTCCACTGGTAAACAAACCTTGTCCCACGCAACTAAAGAATGTTTAAAAATTTCCTTAGTAGTCCCCCAAAGGAAATTCTTCGAATCCTTTCCAATCTAGCTGCCACTGCTTGAGGAATAGTGAACAAGGATAATAAATAGGTAGGAAGGCTCGAAAGAGTACTCTTTAACAAAGTAAGTCTGCCAACCTTATTATTAAAAAAAATAAGTTGTGTAAAAGTACAGCAGTGCCTAGAACAAGTTAAGCATAAAAAAGTTGTTCATAAGCTGGCAGTATAAATAAGTTGGAATTTTAAGCTAAAACAAATAGAAACAAAAAGGACAGTTTTTCTCCAAATCAGGTTGGAAGTATCTCCTCCAACCCATTACATGGCAGTTCATAAGACCATACACATGTATTTTAATCACATGACTTATTAAATCATTTAAAGAAGTAACATAACTATTAAATAGGTCATGTGATTAACAGCTTATGTGAATGCTCATTTGATTTGACACACAGTGCATTGTAAGAACTTTCCTCCAGACCAGTTCAGACTTCAGAGCAAAATTCTATCGAAACTAAAAACACATTTTTATTTTCAAAAAAAACTGCAGAAAGTAAGAGAGATCCAACCATAGAATAAGAATCTTGGCATGGACATCCAATGTAACTAAAAGGATTTGTTTTTTGGAGAGGAGTTTTTTTGGGGGGGGGGGGTTAAGTTCATACAACAGATTTAACAAAACCAAAAAAACTTCACAAACTTCACAAACAGAACAAGCAAAACCTATGTCCTTGGTGAAATAATTGAAACTTAAGGTATTTTATCTGTTGAGACTTGAGAGATCCCCAATAATAACCTACCAATCAGATGGTTTCAAGTACCTGCAGGTGTCATAAAGTTGCACGACCTGTACCTTGCATAATATAAAAATAATGAAAAAAAAGAAAAAAAAAAGAAAAGCCAATTAAACATAACTGTCTCCACCAAGCATGTTTTGGGGGCAAATCATTGGTGATCTCCTAACAACGCAGTTCAAAATTGATTTTCCCTTTTTGACAAGTCTCATCATAGCATAGCTCACAAAGAAAAAGAGAGAGAGAGAGAGGCTATATTTGAGTGTAACTTACATAGTTGTTGCCATTCTCGTTCGGTCTACAGCTGTTCCTTTTCCACAACCAGGCTTCTGCCTATTTGTTAAATTCTGGACCACAAAGAAAGAGGAGGCGTGAGGAGACATCACATGAGCAACCCATGCACTTAAAACCAATGAAAGCAACAAACAGTGTAACCTCTTTGTCGAGTCCTTCAATTTTTGATTTTATGTAACGGGAAACTTTTCCAACTTCATCAATATCTTTCTCCATTCGCTGCTTGATTGCTACACATAAGGACAGGAACCATATTATTGAGTTAAGAAAAACAAGAATAAAAGATAAGTAGGTTAAGGAAAAAATGGATTCTCAAAAACAATAAATCCCCATTTTATAAGTAAATCAATTATTCCATATTTCCTCAAAACTAAGAATCGCTAACTTCAAATAATTTCTGCCTTAACTTCAAAAAACATAGTAGATACTGCTTGAAAATCATTGATAAAATAGTGAAAAATATGATCTTTCTGATAAGTAAAATCAACGCGCACCACAAACCTGGCTTCACATTACTAGTTTATCAATTAACTTGGGCTTTGTGCTAACCACAATAAAAGTACCCAAACATAGCTTATTTTAAGCAACAAGGGAAAAACACAAAAAGATCCCCTAGGGTTAAGGTAAATATCAAATAGACTCACTATACTCTCACTCTAGTATCATTTTTTTTTTTTTTTTTTTTTTTGTGGGATAAATAACGTAAGAACTTTTTATTAAAGAATAGCACTAGAAATGAACTACAGTGGCAAAAATTAAGTACCCAACTTACAATGATCAACTAGAACAGGGAGGCATAAGGTAGAGCAAGAAGGTAAGAATAAGCTCCATTCAAGGAGAGTATGGAAGAAAAAGGACTTTATGTCAAGGATCCACCGTTCAGAGTCCTCAAAGCATGACTAGTCCATTAGGTATCAAAAAACCTAATCAAGACTAGTCCTTTGGGGGTATAGCATAGATGTGGCAAATAAAAATAAAACAATGCATACCTAATTATGAAACACTCAAACTTTGCATGAATATCAACAGAAATGCAACAAGTAGAGATTACCTTTCATCGCAGGAGCCTTAGTCACAGCCTTGGACTCTTCATGTGCATCCTGCAGACAAGATTTTCAAGAATATAAGAGCATAAGCACATTTTACCTGAAATTTTTTTTGTCAAGAAAGAAACCATTTTCAGAATGTAGCACCATCTAATCATCTACGCATTCTTTTGGATAAGATACGATGCTCATCAGATATTACAACTAATGCTGATTCAAATTTTCTCAATAATGCCCTACCCCTACATAACTTCTATTATCATGTGCTATAAAGTTTTTCTCTTAGAAAAGCATTTGGAAGCAGAAGATCTCTTCTAGAGTGGCTTTCTTTGTATGGACCGTTGCCTTGGGGAAATGTCTAACAATTGACAATTTAAGGAAAAGAAAGGTTTGCATTTTGGATTGGTGTTATACGTGCAAGTGTAATAGTGAAACTGTTGACCATCTATTCCTTCATTGTCCGGTTGCTCTGGAGTTGTGGAACATGGTTTTTGGTTTATTTGGAGTTTGTTGGGTTATGCCAGTGTCTGTTGTTGAGCTTTTTGCTTGCTGGCAAGGTCGATTTGGTCGCCATTGCAATGGAGATATATGGATGGTTGTTCCTCATTGTTTGATGTGGTGTATTTAGAAGGAAAGAAATAGTAGGTGTTTTGAAGACAATGAGCGTTCTATGCCTGATCTCAAGCTTATATTTTTCAGAACCTTATTGGACTGGTTCTCAGTGTGGAGAAACCAACATTTTTCTTCTATTTTGGATTTACTTGATTTATGTAATTTTTGTATTTGATATGTACACCCTTGTAGTCTTCCTGTGTACTTGGGTGTCTCTCTCTTTTTGATTTCAATAAATCCTTATTACGTATCAAAAAAAAAAAAAAAAAAAAAATCATGTGCTATAAAATGATAATTTACTATTTTAAACATTAGGCTCAGTTAAACCGCATACAATTTTCTATTATGTGAAGAGGAAATTACAATGCAATACAAGATTTTGTTTACTTTTGAAATACCTGGATTTGTCTTTTATAAAAGAATACATACATACATAGAAAGAACCATCATATCAAACTTTTCTTCCACATGGCCCATAGAGGATTGGTTAGTAGCATATGCATCAAACTCAATTTTCACATCATGTGTATCCTTTAATTGTTTGCTCTCTTGGATAAATTTCTTTTCATCAAGTAGTGACTCCCCAATAGGCTATGTCCACTACACACTGTTCAAATATCCCATCTTGTTGTTTTAGACTTTGTGGTATACTCTTTATGTTGCTATAGCATTACAGAAACATTTGTCAGCATGTGTACTTCTCCAGCTTATGTTTTGGTGGTAGGCACTTGATGTTCCTTCATCACCAAGTACTCATTACCAGAGTTGTCTCCAGTGTGGGAATCAGTAATTTTATTGTTAACTATCATCCTTTGGGAGTATCTTTGCAGACAAGTCTTGGACAGCTTTAGTATATTCCCTAGGGTTGGTTCCATGGTAGACTAAGACTTAGAACTAGAAACTATGCAAACACTGATTTTGTCTTATTCAAATTGTGCTACTAATTATTTGTTCCCTTGTCTCTGACTGTTTCTTTTATCTAAAAAATAAGCTTGATGAGATTGGGAGTATATTTCATTTGATAAGACTGGTAGATATTCCACTTCAAGTTTTTCTTTTATTTCTTCCAGATAAGTAAGAGCAGGCTTGTCCAAAAGGCAAAGGTTCTCAATCTCGTTCCGGTAATCCATTGCGTTTTATTTTGGCAAACCTAATCCTCTTGTTATTTGATAAATCTATTTGTTCAAAGAATTGGTCCATCTCATGTAACCAAATGTTGAAAAGCCATAACCACCAAGCAAAGGTGCCTCTCATATCACCATTGTGTACTAGTATAATGAACTCCAACAAAGAATTTGTTATCAATACCTGAACTTGTTGATGTGGGCTATAGACTAGATGTTGCTAGGTGCAGTCCTGAATCATGCCTGCTGGACTAATCATCTTGTGATTGGGCTCCTTGGGCAAACACATGTCAAAATAATGGGTTGTGTATACAGAATGTCATATGGGCATACCAAGATCACTTGTCGTCCAGTTGGGCCTTCCTAGATGGGACTGTCAGCGTGGCTGGGCATCGTTTTTTCATTTTACTTTTTTCTTCTGCTTTTTTATAGTTCTTTTTACGGTCAAGGGATTGGGTTGGATAACACCCCCAACATCTTGGTGTCTAGCAAATAGGAATATCTACTCCATACTCATAATAAAACCAGACAAACATAAAGTGAGTGAATAGTTCGGTACAATGGAAGGATAAAAAGCCCTGGCATGTTAAGCGAGATGACGCCCCCACGTAAGTAAAATATTGCAGTCACACAAATTACAGAACTCTTATGAGCAATACATTGGCAGAGTATTGGAGTCCAACTAAGCTACAGATTATGGTTATTCTAGAACTACAAGCCCTCCGCCATATTGTGGAGCACATGGCAGGGAATTTCTCTGTGTACCTGCCCCTTCGGCTCTAAGGGTGGCTCATCCTAATTTTTCCTCTTACAGTCATATGTGTAATGGGACACACATACCCCCCTACCCTCAAACTATTTTATAACTATGTTTCCATTTTATTCACATTATATTTTGTAAGATTTTTCTAAAGCGTGTATCTAGAAAAATAAGTTCCAAGTGACTAGATAGGTATCTTTGAGATTTTAGTGGCTGTGTAAAATTGACTCAAATAGAAATTCAAATTATCCAATTCTATAGTAGAATAGATCTTAAAAACATGGTTTGCTAAAGAGTTATGGCAGGCTGTTAAATGACATAATAACCTTGGCCAGCTCAGAATGTGGAATATGTAAATCCTTACCTGGAGCTTTTTTAGTAGATTGTCCAGCTTCCCATATTGTTTCTCAATCTCTGTAACCTGGAGACAACAAGATATGGTATAAAAATCATAGACTTAAGATGGTAATACCATGGATATGAGTTTGATAAATACAAAAAGAGAAAGAAGAAAATGACATTGATCTTTTATCTTCCCAGGAAGTTCAGGGTAAACAAAAATCTAGCCAAAGCACCTGCTTAAAGAAACTCTCCAAACCCAGCTCTCCTGAATTCATTGAAGCCTGTGCACCTAGCTCTATATCTCCACCTCTAGAAGCTTGACCCCGGGGGATCTCAAATGAGTCCTGCAACATCAAGTCAACAGAAACTCAACAAGCCTTAATCCTGAAACTTCAGTCAGCTACAAATGCTTCTTTTTTTTTTCTTTTAAACCATTCAGATCCATTGAAAGGAAATACATGAAAATGGTCCAGACTGAAGAAAAAAAATACAAAAATAAATAAATAAAAGACATTGACAAAAATTTGAAGTTTGTAACACGTGCTAGGGGAGCAAATGTGCTCTTTTCAGCCTATATATGCATTTATTAGATACTCAAAAAATTTGTAGTACCTAAATGAAGTACTGGAATCATCTATTATTCTCATATACACTTAGGATTCCAAATTAAAATGGTAATTTGGTCCTTGTGAGGAAACCATGCTGAAAAGATTAAACCTTGTAAACCTAAATAGAAAACATTTATGTGAATGCTTTACCAATTTACTCCTTAGATATAGGTGTACATTAATGAGCATCCAAAATTTATACACGAAAAGCATTCTGGGCCCTATAGAGATCACTACCAGCAGATCCCAAAACGGATGCAACCAATATTCCAAAATCCCACCACTGGAAGTTGAGATGAAATTGAAGACTTCTTGAAAAAAATAAATAAATAATTAAAAAAAAAAAATTGATGCAACCAAAATTCCAAAAGCCCACTACTGGAAGTTGAGATGAAAGTGAAGACTTCTTGGAATATATATATATATATATATATATATATCTCTGGCTAAATCTATGATGATGCCCCATTCCCCCATTATAAGATATTGCTAGTTAGCGACCTATTCAAAATGACAATATGTATCACCTGGCACCAATACACAGGAAACTGACATCAAGGTGAGATAACTAAAATCTAAATATAGGAAGGTAGCTACATCCATTGCTCTAAGAATGAAAAAGGATTTCCAAGCATTTAGCTGATTTATGAACAGATGAGAGTGACGGACAGACTTACCAAAAAAGTATGGTGACAAAAAGTTGAAGTGACTTCACCTCTTCATTTTTTATTTTCTCTTTCTTTATTTATTTTTTTAACTCATAGCACACACTTCATTACATCAAACTTTTTCTTTTTTCTGGTTACTCTCCTGAATGTTGAAAATATTTGCAAATGAATTAATGAAGTAAAATTCACAACCATTAGACTGCTGAGAGAAGCTTAGGGAAATGCGAAACTTAAGAGCTCTAGATCTTCAAATTTAAGGACCCCATGAAACTAAGATCTCCACTTTAACTGAGCCTAATACAAGTAATTAGCTTAGTTAGGTAAATCATCTTCTTTTTCTTTTCTTTTTTTTTTTACCTTACAATAACGTAAAATATATGATTCTTATTCATTTTAAATGCCCTAAAATTTTCAGAAAAAAAAAAAAAAAACATTCATATCTCTTAATCAATATTATTTTATATCTCACCACATTACCAACAAAAACAAGATCCATGAAAATTTTTCACATAATTATTCAAAAAATTAAAAATGTTATAGTAATTCTCAGTATCTGACTCATCTTTTATTGGATTCAATTACCAAACTCAACTTAATTCAAACTAAAAAAAAAAAAGGTCCCCATTTGGTTGCTGAGAAAAATGAAAAAGAAAGTACAAGAATTCTGCAGTCACGCTAAACAAGCTCATTGAAGATTTGAATCCAAGCCAGCAGAAAATATTATATTCCATTAATTAAAACACGATCCAATGAAACAAGAAGCTCCCAAACACGTCCAAACAAACTAGCCAACCAAATCACACAGATTTCATCAAATAATTAAATTAGGAATTAAAATATTAAATATTAATAATAATAAAAAGGTATTACCGTTAAGAGGTCGTTCATTGTCGAAGTGGAGCTGAGAAATTTGAAACTGGAATATAAAAAAAAAAAAAAAGGTAAAATGGAGCTAGGTGAGGTTAAGACCTGGTTTAAGAAAAAGCCAGGTCTGAAGGGTTTGAAAGAGAGAGAAAGAGAGAACGAGATTAATGTTAATGTATAGGTTTGAGAAAGTTGCCAACAGAACAGATCAGTGACAAACCGTGAAGGCAGGCTTTGCTTGCAATTTTTTGTCTTTTCTTTTTTGTCTTTTATTTATTGCGTAATAACGAAGTTTCAAGTTTTAATAAATTTTGAATGAAATAGAGGGCATTTGCGTCATAAATACATTTTAATTTTTTTTTTTTTTTTTTTGGGTTATGGACTTGAAGCACACAACACAACTTTCAAAGAGGTTTAGAGCATAACCCTAATGTGTTCTATAAAAAATGTAAGTTTAACTGGGTGTCAATGTTCAACCCAATTTGTGAACACGACACGAACCCGACACGAATTTTTTCGGGTTAGGATTGGGCCTTAATGGGTTTGGGTGATAAACGGGTCGACTGCGACACGATAAGAAACGTATCATAAGCGGGTCAACCCACGTAACCCGCAATAGACACGTTTGACACGTCAATTTATTTGTGTCAACTCGAAATGACCTACTTAACACAATCCATTTAACTCGTATAACAAATAAATAATTATTTTATTTTATTTTAGATTTGTCAAATACCTTTTATATCCAACATATATTTTAAATTTAAAAAGAAAAGTGAGTAATTACAAAAATTTACAAGGGATATAATTGGAAATTGAAATTTTACAGACCCTAGATCTATTAATACTCTTTTTTTTTTTGGCATAGAACTTGCACAAATAAAATTGGATGAGCTTGTGGAAGATGTTATGAATTTGGACATCAACAAAGAATCTATGGATGTTAATCGTGGTCATAGTCAGGATTAGCCTATTGTTTGCTCAAATTCTTTCAATATTGATACTTAGCATTTGGCGAGTTCCGAGGATATTATATTTTTGTTGAACTATGTTATTTTATTTTTGTTAAACTTTGTTATTTTGAATTTGGGTTGAAGTGCAGCACTTCTTTTGGAGTGATAAGAACTTATTTCTAGATGAATGTTATATTTTTGTTAAACTATATTATTTTGAATGTGGGTTGAAGACTTGAAGTGTATGCACTGCTTTTTGGGATGTAAAAAAAATTATTTTTAGATGGATGTTATATTTAATATTATGCAGGTTGAAATGGGTTGTGTTACATTTGTGTCAACCCAACACGACTCGTTTATTAAGCGTGTCAAATGAGTTGGGTCAGGTCAACCCGCTATTTTAACAGGTCGGGTTAGGGTTGAAGGATCATGACACGATTATTAAATGGGTCGAGTTAGGGTTGAGCCATTTAGTTGAATACCCCTACCTCGACACGACACGAACCCGACACGCTAACTCAAATTGACACCCCTAGTTTAATATATCAAAAGTCTACTTTATTATTTTAGCACACCATTTTACAATATACCATTTATCAAATGTTCTATTCTTCAATCCCATATCTTAAAATAATATATACATCACATTAAAATATCATTAAAAAAAAACTTTAAACAGTAATATATACTACACAGCCCACCACCACCACTGCCCATAGTAGCCCACCCCTACAACCACCGCAATCCACCACCGCCAACAACCATAATCAAACCCCAAAATCAACCAACCATCCCACTACCACTGACCTCCATAGCTGAAATCCAAAATCAACCAAAACCCAAAATCAAGCCCAAACAATTGGAAAATAACACCAAGCCCAAACAATTTCGTTAGCTAGTAACGTTTCCAAACTATTTAGAAAACTAACATCTCGAGTATAGGAAACTTGATTTTGCTCTTTGAACTCGAGCCACAAAGCCTCGAGTATGAAACACTTGAGTTCTCGCTTTGCACATTTAAAGAAAAAAGATAGAGGAAAACCAAACAAATGAGGAAGAAGAAAAGCTCTGCAACAAATCCTTCACCTGAAGCCCTTGTTGCTGTTGCTTGAAGCCTTTGCCGTTCAATCTGAGCCGGCCGCTATCGCCTGGATTCAATCTGAGCCGAAGGGTGGTTAGGAAGATCTGGGTTTGTGGGCAGAGCCGAGGGCGATCTAGGTTCGGAGGTGGTTAGGTAGATCTGGGTTCATTGTTTCTGTTAGGGGTTTGGGTTTGTTGTTTTTTATCTGCCTTCTTTTTCTTTGTTGGTTTGCATTTGCTTCTTTTTAGTTAATCTCTGCCTTCTTTGTTGTGTTCTTTCTTCTTTGAATTTCTTTGTTCTCAAGCTTCTTCGTTGCCTTGTTCTTCTTTGCCGTTTCAATATGAAACTCGATTGTTTCATACTTGAGTTCCAACATGAAACTCAAGGCTTTGTGGCTTGAGTTCAAAGAGAAAAATCAAGTCTCTAAGTCTCGAGATGTTAGTTTCCTAAATAGTTTGAAAACATTGCTAACTAACAAAATTGTTTGGGGCTTGGTGTTAGTTTCCAATTTTTTCTAGTTTGGAATGTGAGTTCAAATAATAGTTTTCAAAATGATGTGATAATTTAAAAAGTATTCTGAAACACATGTTTAAAATACTCATAATGCAAAAAAAAAAAAAAAAAGTGTTTGGTACAGTGTTTCTAATAACATATTTTCAAAAGTAAAATAATATAATTGTGTTTTGTATGAGTATATATATATACATAATTATGTTTTTTTACTTTTGAAAATATGTAAAGTGATTTCTTATTTGGCATATACAATATATTTACTATTATTTTATTTTAAAAAGAACTATTACTTTATTTTATGAGAGAGAAATTCTCTCTTGTTATTGTTGCACTCTATTTTTTCTCTTCTTTGTGGGTTTCTTCTTGGCCTCTCTTCTTGGCATCTCTCTTTTCTCTTCTTCGAAATCCTTTAAAGACCCATAAATTTTACAAAGAAATCGCAGCAAAATGGTTATTCATATACCCAAATGAACAAAGTTTCTCTCCAAACTAGTTTAGAGGGAAACTCTACAAACTCCTCGTGTATCTTTCTATTGAGTGAAAATTTTGAAAATCTAACTGTTGAATTGCATGTTCTTATTCTATTCTTCATGCTTGTAAAATTTCAAGAAGATCAAAGATCAATTGTTGTCATCAAATAAATGTTAAAATTTCAAGTTTTTTTTAATCTAAACTTGTGTATAAAAAAATTAGTTTATTGGTCGAATAGTAAATAACATCCGATTTGAACAAAATTTGATATGCATATTAAGAATATAAGGAACATGAAATTCAACAGTTAGATTTTCAAAATTCACACAAAAAGAGATATATGAGAAGTTTGAAGAGTTTATTTCCAAATTATTTTGGAAATAAACTTTGTTTTACTCAAATCACACCATCATTATTTCCACCCAACCACTCTAAGCCAAATTCACTATCTACTTAAATGAAACATTCTCTCCATCCATACCATTATTTTTTTCCACCAACCCAATCCCATCCACCTTCATTATCAAGTGACAGATCAATTCACAGGTTTTCTCATTCCATACCCTCAACCTCAATTTTCTAGCCAAACCATTCTTTTTTCTCCTTCAATTTGATATCCATCTGCAAAATCAAATCTACCCTCTCTTGGTTATTAGGATAAGGAAATAGAAATAAGATCAACATAAGAAATTAAATCAAATATATACTACAATATCAAATCTAGCCATGAAATTATCAACCCATGCCAAAAAGATGAAGGAAAAAAAAAATCAAGGGAGATCTTGGCTTTGACATTGTCAACAATATCATTGCTGGCAATCACGAAGAAAGAAGAAGAAAGAGAGAGATGACTAGAACCAGTGATTAAATCCATTGGCGGTGGTGCATCAAGGAACAATGAGAGAGAGAACCAAGTGAGAGAGAGATCTGAATTTGTATCTTTGTTAAAGAGAGAAAGAGAAGCGTGAAAGAAAGAAAGAGAGAGAAACAGTTTATGTGTTGCAGGTTTCATGTTTTTCAAAATATTTACAACAATATTATCTAGTATTGTTACATAAAATCTAAAAACTACTTCAGAGGTATTCTCAAAATACAGTGTTTAAACACTAAAAAGAGAATTGTTACTCAAAAGGCAAAAAAAAAAAAATCCTACCAAATACTTTTTTTTTTTGCCTCACAGTTTTCAATATTTAAATACTAAAAACTATTGTTTGAACTTGCATTCTAGACAAGCATGATGTTTTTGTATTTTTGGGGACTGGGATTTCTACTTTCAAAATTTTAAATTAATCAAAGCTCCCTTTGACTCATGAGATAAAATGAGTGGACACGTTAGGGTTTGCTTGGTAGTAGTGTTTAAGTATTGATGTGAAAAATGTGGTTTAAAAAGTGTTGTAATAACGTATGTTTAAAGTATTCATAATGCAAAAAATATGTTTGGTACCATATTTCAAATAAGATATTTTAATAAGTGAAAAAACATAATTATGTGTTTAGTATGTGTATGTGTTTTTTTTATAAGTACTACTGTATAGTAAAATAATACTATTTTATATAAGAAGAGAGAAAATTATATAAAAAAAACAAAGGAAGAGAGAAGGACAAAGAGGTGAGCCCAAGGGAGAAAAAGAAATAAAAAGATTAAAAAAAAAAAAAAGAGTTCGATCTTGTCAATAGGCCCCAGAATTTTCAAGTTATTGGTCTTGTCAATGGGCTTTACAATTTTTACAAAAATACATGTTTTAAATACCCTAATTTTGATGTAGGACAAAATATTCTAATTAATTTCTGTAATCTTTTATATTTGGTATTTTTATGTAATTTTCGTTATTTTAGGTTTAGGGCATTTATTTCCCTATTTTTAGGTGCATTTAATGCTTTTTAAGTCAAATTTGATTCCTGTTATGGTTATGTATCAATTAGGAGTTAATTTAGATTATATTTTCTTGTCAATCAAGTTTTAAGGAGCCCTTAAATAGGCCCCAAAGTCTGTAAACGTTTTTTCATAGTTTATTATCAATAAAAATTTAGACTTGTGTCTTTTGTGTTCTCTGGTGGATTCCAGACCTATCACCTTGTGGATTCAAGGAACCCCTCGTGGATTCGAGGTTTACTACCCAGGAACTAACAGTTTAGTTTCTGTCCATCAAAGAGAGTATCGTGTGTGCTTCTCTTCAGGGCATCATGTGGTTTAAAAAGTGTTGTAATGACGTATGTTTAAAGTATTCATAATGCAAAAAATATGTTTGGTACCATATTTCAAATAAGATATTTTAATATGTGAAAAAACATAATTATGTGTTTAGTATGTGTATTTGTTTTTTTTAAAGTACTACTGTATAGTAAAATAATACTATTTTATATAAGAAGAGAGAAAATTATATTAAAAAAAACAAAGGAAGAGAGAAGGACAAAGAGGTGAGCCCAAGGGAGAAAAAGAAATAAAAAGATTAAAAAAAAAAAAAAGAGTTCGATCTTGTCAATAGGCCCCACAATTTTCAAGTTATTGGTCTTGTCAATGGGCTTTACGATTTTTACAAAAATACATGTTTTAAATACCCTAATTTAAGAACAGTAACTCAAACACCCATAATAAAACATTGCTACCAAACACTGAAAACTGTTTTTTGAACATCGCTACCAAATAGGTTGATGTCAGATAAGGGCCAAACCGTGATAAATAAAATCTAAAATAAATATTTTAAATTAATAAAAATAGAAAAATTAGCTAAAATAAACAAGCATATAACAAAATCATAGTTGGTTTTCTTGATTATATAAAAAAAAAAAATTAAAAAAACATAGTTGATTTACTAAAACCACTATTGAAGTAAACAAATAGTAAACCACTATAATCAAATTCAAATCTAACATAAAATATAAAAATATTATTAAATTTAAAGGAGAGCTGATAAAAATAAAAGTTTTGAATGCTCTAATACATGAATATCTATCAACACAGGCAAAATTTGCTGAATAGCACATTTTTAGGGAAATATTAGGTGAATAGCATGCGTTTGAAGTTATTTAGTTAGATTGTTTTTGAAACTCAAGTTCCAACCCAAAATCGACTTTACTAAACCAAGGTCCAACTGGTATAACTTTGATGTGGAATTTAAATATAAAAAAAAACACATGGAACTCAAGTTTAGTAAACTTGAGTTCCATGCTGTTAAAAATATTTACCCAGATGGAACTAAACTCAAGTTCCAATATTTTTTTTAAATGGAAACCGAGTGTAGTAAACTCGAGTTTTAGGTTAGTATACATCTTGCGATTTTTTATTTTTCCCAAGTCCCAGCATCCCTCTCTCTCTCTCTCTGGTCTCTCTCAGTCACACAGTTGTAGACACTGCATTTTGTACCCCTTATGACTCGGACTCTCGTTCCCTAATGATGCTTGAACTCTAAGGCCTAAGGCTAGTTTAGAGCCCAATCAGATATCAAATTGACTTGGGGAGTGTTAAATGGAAAATATGACATTTTAAATGAGGAAAAATCTATTTTTGGAAATAAAATAACCAAAGTAGCCCTCGGCCTGCATACGCGAGCCAAAGCATGTGTATGCAAGCACATTCTTGCGCACGCAGCTAGGGTTTCGAAGCATAAGAAAGGCAAGTTTTCTGTAATAATGGCTGAGGTTTGGAATGAATCCCACATCGTCTAGGAGTCGCTCCAAACCCATTTTTTCAACTATAAAAAGCCTTACATGGTACATTTTCAAAACACACAGAAATCCCATGGGAAAAACCTAAAATTCACTAGAAAATAGTGAATCAAAAAGGAGTTTTTCACAAAACACCCTCAAGTCTTTTTTATTTGATTGAGACCTTTTTCTGGCCCCAATCCTTTTAGTTTAATGTTGCTAATCACTTTCTTATTGGTTTGTGAATAGACTTGACTGAAGGGAACGTCAAAATCAAGCTTGGAAAGCTTTTGTTTAAGGTATTGAGTCTAACCTTTTCTTTTTCTTTTCTGCTTTTCTTTCTGTGTTTTTGATCTTATTTCTTGTTTTGTTTATGTTATAACATGTTTGTTTAGGTTAGTTTTATAGTTTTTTTTTTTTTTTTTTTTTCATGTTTTATGCATGTTAGGTTGTTAGATCTTCGTTTTAGGTTTTGCTCTATTCTTGTATTTTTAGGTTTTTTTTGGGCAAGGAACATAATCTTGCTTGTGCACGAAGGCTTGTTTTTCGTACGCAGGCCTGTTCTAGCATGCATGATGCCGTTGCCTAGAAACCCTAATTTTTGTTTGTTTGCTTTGTTTCTGCCTTCACATGTTTGTTTATTTAGTCTTTCTTCCACACTTTTATGCTTTCAATTCCCATGTTTCACATGTTTAATTGCTTGGTTTACTATCACATATTAGAGTTAGGATTTGTTTAGTGTTTTCCTTCTTTTGATGACATGAACATGCATTCACATGCTCACGCATAAATGTCATAGGTGCTGAGTTGTTGCAAGGTAAGACATGCATTGGAAATGTCTATGCATTTGTGATATGATCTTGTTTTGGTATTGGGGATGAATATGAATGTTTGGATGAATCACATATTACTTGAATCTTTCCTTATGCTTATGCTTCTGCCTTGATTTGATTATATATGTTGTTGCCTTGAACATGCTTTGATGCCATGTTAGATGAATGCTAGGGTTTTCTTATGTGTTTTTTGGCTTTCTTTTCGCTTTGTGGATAGATAAGTATGTTGGTTTAGGGACAAAGATGCCATGTTGGTTGTTAGATGCATGATTAGTGTGTGTGTGAGTTTAGAACACAAGTATTGTATTTGTTTTTAATAAGGTAAGGGTTCAAGACACAACGATGGGAGGCCAACCTTAGGGTTGGGTGATCTTGGGTGCCTAACACCTTCCCAAGAGCGTACCTAAACTCCGAACCCATACTTTGGTAGTAAGATCAAAAGGTCCTTCCTCGAAGGGACGATATATATATGGTTCCTAGACTATTGCAAAAACTAGATGGTGACTTGTGTCTACAATAGTAGAGCGTCTTCCTCGATCCCTTGTTTAAATACACTAATTTCGACCTAATTTCACATTCCTAACCTTGGTTGTGCCTGCAAGATTTGTCTCATTCTCACTTCTCTATTTTTCTTATCTGAGATTTTTTTTTCTTTGCTTGTTAGTGTTATTGGCCTATTTTCTATGACTTCAAGATATTCTGGATCGTTTTAAATGGTCAAGAAAACAAAACCCATTACTTCAAATAGAGCAAAATGTGAAAAAGATTGCTACTTTTTTCTTTTTCTTTTTCTTTTGGGGTTAAATTTATTTACTTTTGTTAGGGTTGCTGAGAAAATGTACACAAGTCCTGGAAAGAAAGTTTAGATCTTTTTGTTTTTTACCTTGCTTCCTTTTTGATTTTATAGAAAAGAATGTGAGAAATGGTTGTATTAGGTTCACTGCAGTATATCTTTTGCTATAATCAATTTTTTTGCATAGACATAAAAAATAGAATTTCTCCTATTTTTGGTTTTGAGGTCTTTAGATTGTTTATTCCTTTTCTATTTTTTTGTTATTGTAAATTGCAATTGACCAAGTTCATGATCTTTTGCTTATGTGATATCTAGACTGTGATCAATTTTTTTGTGGTGACCACCCAAACATGAATTAGATTTATATAATAAAAAAAAGGATGCCTACAATTCTAATTGAAAGTGTCATTATCCAGCATCACTTATAGTAGTTATGGAGGACCTATTGCATAAGTATCATTAGAATAACCCAAATACAACACTAGAGAATAAGTTTAGGATTTTAGCATATAGGCTTGTGGGGTTCTTGTACTTCATCTCCCATTTCTTTTTCTTTTGTTGGATCCGCTATGGATCCTTAAAAGATTATGCAATGTCAGCCATATGCATTATTTTTTATTATTACTTTGATTATTGAATGTTGTAAATTTAAAAGATTTTAGTCGATATTTTATATTGTATGG
The DNA here is from genome assembly GCA_032727855.1 of Quercus ilex subsp. ballota. NCBI lineage: Eukaryota > Viridiplantae > Streptophyta > Magnoliopsida > Fagales > Fagaceae > Quercus > Quercus ilex. The sequence continues at coordinate 21,186,648 of CM064914.1, forward strand.
TTTAAATTAAATCCTGTCTTCTCTTTTTCCTTTCATACTTGGCTCATTTATGCATATATCTTGTGTCTTCTCTTTTTCCTCTCTTTTATTTCTATTTGATATGACATAAAAACTTTTTGCAGCATGACGGTAGATCCTGGACCCATTGATTGTAGCGTTTTGACAGTACAAGTGAATCATCGATTTAAGTTACTTTGGAACCATGGAGGCTAAGTAAAAATTTTCGCATAATGTTATTTGGTGAAGTGATAGAAGAAACCTGATATGGATAACCCATAGGAGATTTAATTTTATTTTCTTTACGACTTTGAAATTATATTTTTCATTGTTTTGCTATTTTGTTTGGCGCCCGAGATTTTAACTGAAATTGATTTGAAAATAAACTTATAGATTGTACTATTGCTTTTGGATGCTGAGTTGTTCTTTAATGTCATATTACGTACTTGATCGAAGTATAAAATGCTTATCTATTGTTATAACAATGCAGGATCCTCCTAGCACGCTAAATTGTTGATGTCGCCATGAAGAGTTGACATGTTGAGATCCTATGGTAGATGAGCGTGTGATTGCCATAGTGAGCTTACTTGGTTTAGAGCGTCTGCACATGGTCCCGTCTATAAAGCTTGATCATGCATTGATCACTGCATTTGTAGAGTAATGGCACCCAGAGACTCATTCTTTCCACCTTCCACATGGTGAGATGATGATCACATTGCAAGATGTGGAAGTTATAATGGGGATGCCCATCGAGGGTGAGGCAATGGTTAGGTTCACAAAAAGAACTTAGAAAACTGTGTGTGATGAAATGCTTGGAATTCAAATTCCAGTTGAAAATAAAACCATGCTAGATGGTCAAAGGATTAAAATAAAAGTGCTAGTGGTGAACCTAACCATTGAACCAGCTAGGTTCCATCTCATGTGGTTGGAGTTTATGCAAAACCTTTGTAACCCACCTAAGTATAGTTAGGGTAGTGCAACCCTATCATGATTGTACAGACAATTGTGCAAGGCAACCAAAAAGACAACAAAGCAAATTGGTGGAGCACAGATTTTGGTCTATTTGTGGATATATGCCAGGTTCCCTCATATGTCCCCATAGAAGGTGCCCCCACCAGATGGTGTTTATGGTCCACCACCACCACCACCACCAATTCCTGTTGCTATGAAGTAAGTATATATTGCATAATTACTGTGCTATCATTAGGTATTATGCCACAATCATTTTATTGTTTGAGTTTTACATAAATGACTAATGACCACGCTATGTTGCATGCTTGTAGGTGGGTAATGGCTAAGTGTACAACGAACACTCCAACACACGTGCTTTCTGCATATCGCAATCAAATTGCCACGACACAGCCCAACCAGGTATAATACTTGTTTTTATACAATGTTTATATCAATTTATGTCTTTGAAATTACACCAATCATATCAAAATCATAAAAAAGTATTTCATTGCCCATTATTGTACTGGTTATGCAAATTATGAGAAAATTGCTTAATGTGGTTGCTTTTATTGTTGGCTACTGTAGGTTAAGTGGGAGCCATATGCGGATGAATTGAGCCGCCTTTCTCCTAACATTCACATCAAGGGAAGTAATGTGTAGAGGTTGAAAATTTCACTTATATGTTTTTGGCTTGTAGAGTTCCACCTACCTGATCATGTCCTCCGACAATTTGGGCTAAAGCAGGAACAACCCGAAGATTTTGTGAACGCAAATTGCATAAAATAGATGCGAAGGGCAAGGTAGAAAAAAATTGGAGGGTGGAACTTGCAGTCCATATTTAGAAATGGAATGATTGTTTCGAGTATGTTTGTCATGTAGAGAGGATAGAGGAGGTGATGTCACGTCATCATCCATGTATGGTGTGGTATCGTAGGATCACTCGATTGTATATTGATTATGATAGCCCTAAAATGGAAATTTTGGTAATGTTCACAAATTTATTTTGTTTTGCAAGTTGTGTTTGATTGCATGTTTGTAACCTACTTAATAATGCCGGTGATTTAATGACAAATTGCCAAACAACTGGCTATCCTTAGCTGGTTCAATTAAGACTCTAAAGAATACAAGTTCATCAAGAAAGCCTTTGAGGATATGGATGAAGTTGATTGCATAGATGTGCCAGCCAATGATGAAGCATCAAATCGCACTGAAACACTAGATGTAGGGCCTAGTACGAGATCAGCTACTCTAGTGCATACATGTTGTCCATGTGCCCCCACTCCTCATCTTGCCATTAAGAACCTTGATCCACCCTTGTTCACCCCTCATGACACAACTGGGCCCCCCCATACCACCCATCCCTCCCATTGACACAAGATCTCCCTTGTGGTTTGCCCATGCCGAATTGGAGTCCTCCCCACACACCACCTCCATTGACCACAACTCGCCTATGGCCTCGTCCTATAGCCCTCCCCCCCCCCCCCCCCCCCTAAAGACAGTTATACCCACCCCTAGATTTTAAACACCCCAAGTTGAGCTCTTGTCTACCAGCTTGAGTCATACACAATTGCCTTCTACCTCCTCCTCTCCTTTGATACATGTTGCACAAGTGACACAACCACATAATGGACACGTTGAGCAGGGACAACGTGATCAAGCTGAGCAACCATACGATGCAAACGATCACACTCCACCTAAATAGAAATCAACTCGTAACATCCAACCAAAGAGATGCGGCACAGGTTCTCACCTGGTATTCCAAGTGCTTTATTGTTATTTTAATTTCATCTATTTTTCGTGGTTCTATGTGCATGAATTTGTTTGTTTGTATAAGCTTACAAATAGTTTTATGAGTAGGTTATAGCTCCAAATGAGTCATTAGAGTAGGTTGTAGTTCCAACTAATAGAAATGCACCCTACAACCAAACAGTACACTAGACACGACCAGAAAAGAAGTAAACGCGGGGATGGTGCAGGGTTTTTGCCTTTTCCTTGATTTGGTAAAGTTGAGTTGGTTTTCTGTTTGCTATTTGCATACTGAATGTACTAGCCCACTAAATCTTTTGAATCCTGTTCCTTATTTGCCAACTAAACAAATGTATTGGGTGCAAAATCCATGGCAATTTACCATCCTCGTTGCTTGAGTGGGATCCACATGGAGTTGTGGATAATGGAAATTCTGGGTCTTTGAATTTAGGAAGTTGAGGGACTAAAACTGCCAGTCCTTATTCTCTCATAATTCTATAATATGATAGCAAGGACAATAAATTGATCAATTTATTAGAAATGGTGGCCTTGGTAATTGAAAAATGTTGAGAGGCTGTGTTTGTGTTTGAATGTTCAAAATGTGCACCCTTGAAGGTTTAGACCCCCAATTTACAAATTACAAATTCAAGCTTATTATCAAACAATGTACGTGCGAAAAATGAGAATAAGCTAAAACAGAATTGATAAGACAATCTATACCAAATAAAACCATAATCACAGCAAAAATTAAATGGCAAAGATTAAGGAAAGAGAGATGCAAACACAAAGACAACACAACGATGTGTTATCGAAGAGGAAACCGAAGTCCTCAGCGTAAAACCTCTCCGCCGCCTTCAAGCGGTCAATAATCCACTAGAGAATTAAGTTGGGATACATGAATAGCAAAAGACCCTCCAAGCCTAATCTATCCAGTGTACTTAAACCCTCCAAACTTTTTACTCCAACGAGGTTGCGTCGAACTTTTGTCTTCTCTAGCTTACTGGATTCCGCTATAGCCTATAGCATCAACTAATATCAATTGGTCCCTTCCTAACTGCTTCCCAAGCACCAAAAAGCCTTCTTACAGATATGAGTATGGTGAGAAAATGATTTGGCTAATGTATCTCTCAAGGATGTAATAATAGAGAGGGTGAGAGTAGAGGAATTTGGAGAATCAAAGGATAAAGATTGTGGATGAGCCAATCTTATTTTTCTCTAGGGTTTCTCTCTCAAAATTCTCTTTGGAAGCTCTCTATATTTCGTGGGTATAAGGGGTATTTATATTGATGTGTGTTTGGAATGCGAAAAGTCAGTTTTTCCCAAACAAAGTGGTCTGACGACTTGGCCTTGTGACTGGACTGAGTCACGAGTTTAAGTCGCAAGCTAACGACTTGGCTACCTTTTGACTTTTTTCTTGTAGTGCAACAGCTGACGTGACTCTTTAGCTCCCCTGCATGCTTCACTCATGTCCCAGCTTTGGCGAATTGCAAGCCGTGAGTCAGTCGCGAGATCCAGTCGCAAAGCCCTATTTCTATGCACACTTTTGAGCTTTTCTTCACACTCTCTCACACACTATCCTTACATGATTCCCACCTAAATACAGGGTTTTTAAATGCTGAATTACAAGCAAATTGGCACGGAATAAAGCCAACAAAATGGTTGATAAAATTCAACCTTACAATCTCTCCATTTGGCTATTCTGTGACAAAACCCTAAAACAAACTCTAAACTTAACATGTGAGTTGGGAACAATTGAACATAACTCACTCACACCTAACTCTAGAATCTGTGAAGCTCTTGAGCCATAAGTACAAGTATCTCCTAAAATACAGCAACACAACATGATCATTATATACAGAAAACTTGTATTGCATATGGAGCAAGCACAATGAAATCAAGCAATATATATTAAAGCAATAAAGTATGGCTTGACCAAAAACAAACAATCACTATAAATAGTGACCACAATGCTCATTCACACAAGGAATGAACATCCGGACATACAAGCTAATAAGCTCAATGCAAAGTATCATTTGCATGTCCAACACTCAATCGATACAAAAACTCAAAGTAATTGCATCAAGGATATAAAATCCAACAAGGGCACAAGAGTGATGTACTTAAAGAAAATGCATAACATTTAACAACAAGTACTAGGCTACAAAGCATGGGTACAAAACATGAAGTACTTTAAATAGCTAAGCATAAACATGAACTATGAGTAAAGTAGAAACACAGTTAATATAACATAAAACTCTTTCTCTCTTTCTCCCCCTATCATATCACTCCCCCTATCATGAATCATAAGAACTGTGATGAACTTGGAACATATATACTTGTAATCGAAACACTTACACAAAACCCATTAGACCCTTAAGGTAAGGTAAGTAATAAAATGACAAGTATAATGTAACAAGTAAATTGCGATCAAGTAAACATGATGTGAAACACGTGAGCAACTTGATCATACACCAAAACAGTCATATAGAAATGACTACAATGGTCACATAGCAAAGCAAACAATCATCCATACATTCAATGAAGCACAATAGCATAAGAATGTATGCATGTCCAACATATAAACATGATGCAATGAGAACAGCAAAGCATAGATACTAAACACAACTCAAAGCACCAAAAAGAAAACAAGAAAACAAACATCAAGAAACACAAGCAAAACAAAGTTTTCTTATAAACACAATGTCTTCTTCCCTTGGTATATGCATCTCCCCTATGGAATATCTCTCCCCCTATAAATGTGCACAAGAAATATAATTTCTCTCCCTAAGAATGTGCACAAGAGTCATATAAAAATGACAAAACTCTCCGGTATACTACTCTAGAGTATACTCTCCCCCTTTTTGACATGAATATACAAAGGGGTTAAGGAGAAAAGAGGGCAAGAGATGAAGGTTTGAATAAGGAGAATGATGCAAGAAGGGTGCAAGATGAATGAGAAATGAAGCTCAAACACAAGACAAAACAAAATGCTACAAAGCATAAGGTAAACATGATATGCTAGGATGAGGCAACAAGGTATAGACCAATGCATGACAAGGGTAGCAAAGGTGTGTGTAAGAGGTAGCTATGTGCAATGTATGACCAATGCATGGAAAATGCACATGTGGGGCAAGGTGTGTTAAATACACAACCAATGATCCAAACATGTTCCTAATGAGGAAACATGAGAAACCCCAAAGTTTGGTACTCATCGGAGTCCAAACAAGTGAGAAAATGCCTAAGAGGCATTTTATCAAACACTTAGCGTGCACACTATGAACAACAATGTTAAACAATGCATGAACATCATGAAAGCCACCCTTAATAAATGTTTTTTTTTGCCACAAGGGGCCAACATTCAAAGCAAATCATTAAAAGAAATCAATCCCATACAAAAATTTGACAAAAAAAAAAAAGTTTTCCTAACCCCTATTGATAATCCTGGAAAATCAGTGGGTTGAAAGTCTCCGGGCTTCGATGATCTTGAGGGCTAGGTCCTGAAAAATGGAAATCAATCAGAGAAAGACTGGTGGAGGCCGGTCTAGGGTCCTCCGATGGTAAAGTTAGTAGGCTGGAATGGAGAGAGATATTTCTAAGACTTTCTTTTGCTCTGTAAAAAATAATGTCCAAAAAAAAATCCTTTACCTCTTCGTAGAGAAACGTTTATATAGCGCACATGGAACGGTTACTTGCTCTGATAACCGTTCCTATTGTCAAGGAATTCACCAAAGTCAGAGGTAACTTCCATAACTTCCATGGAAGTTACTTTATCTAGACCGGTGCTTCATCACGAATAATGGAGGCCTTGGTTCATAGATGAGGACTAATTTTGCAAGTTCAAAATATTTGCCTCGTCCGTCCTTAATTAAGGACGGACGAGCCCTGGTTCAAGCTCAGAAAGTTTGCCTCGTCCGTCATTTGGGACGGACGAGGCCTCATCTCGTCCGTCCTTAATTTATGACAGACGAGGTTTGATAGGGACGGACGGCTTTTTTGTTGCGCCCTTCCTCCATTCTTTAATCAAGGACGAACCATATGGATGGCTTTGAAAATTTCATTTTATAACATCATCAGTTGCCCCCTTGTCCATGGGTCGTCCAAAGAGATGTAAGACGTGTGTTGGCTGCAGATTGGTGTGCCACGTGTCATGAATTCATTAGTGAAAAAATCTCGTCAATTGATTTACCCGAGGATTATGCCACGTGTCTTTTGTTGATTTGGTCATGTCGCTTCAGATGCTGGGGTTTGTTCCTTATAAATAGTGGAATACCTCCGTTACCCTCTTCATTTCTGAAATTTCTCTCCTTATCCTTCCTCGTCCTAGATCTTCATCTAGAAGCTTCTCGCGTCTATAGCTTTCCTTCGTCCTAGATCCAGGTATTTCTCTTCTTCTCGTCCTTAGTTTTTCTGTTAAGATGGCTGAGGTTGTACTTTCCTCGTCTAGCGATAGTGTAGATAAGGCCATAGACGAGTATAATGATGAGAGTAGCTACTACAGTTCTAGTAGCAGTAGTGATAGTAGTGGGGGGAATACCACGGACGAGGGGTATGTCTCTGGCGTCCCTGGGCTTCCTTTGGAGGTTGTACAGGAACAGCTTAGGAAGGCCTCAGGGTCTCAAGCTGGTACCTCGTCCACTGTCCCTCCTTCTGGTCCTTTGGACGAGGAAGAGGTCACTGTTTACAGTTGTGCAGTGGATATCCCTTCTAGGACATACGAGCGAAGACTAAAAAATATTAGGGAGTGGTACCAAATCCCAGACGAGTTTAACCCTAAGTTGCCCGTCCGAGGAGAATGGTGTTGCAACCCTCACTTTGTGATAGGCGTCTATGAGGCTTATCTTTTGGGGGGGTTTAAGATTCCCCTTAAACGCCTTTACTAGGGAGTTGTTGATTAAGTTAGGGTTAGGAGTATGCCAATTCAACCCAAATGCATGGAGATTAATCATCTCAATGCAAATTTTGTGGGGCGAAGTATTTGGAAGGGACCGTCCTCTTACTGTGGACGAGTTCCTTTATTGTTACAAACCTTCAGAGATACATCAATCCCTTGGCTTTCATCAATTCACAGCCAGGGGTAGAGATTGTAGATTGATCAAGTCCCTGGCCTCGTCTGATAGAAAATGGAAGACGAAATTTTTCTTCGTCTCCGGCTTCTGGGCTGGAAATCTTGTAGACGTTGTCCGGGACACGTTTGGTCGTTATACCGGGGACCTAGGAAACCTTCGTCCTGAGGGTAAGTTGCTCCCCTTTTTCTTTTAATTTTCCCTTTTCTTCTTTTAATATTAACGATTAATTAATTAATTATTTTTTTTTTTAGCTGTTAAACGACTGTTTTTGAGCAAATTCCACCGTGACCGCGTCCACAGGGCTCGTCTATACATGGATAGGGACTTCCATTCCTTGGTCTCGCTTAGACGACTTGCCAAGTGGAGATTGGGCCCTAACCCATCTGACGAAGCAATTGCACACGAAGTCACAGTAAGAAGAAGTAAGTCTCAAGTTCCAAGCGTCCTTGCACATTGTTTACTCTATTTCAACTCAAAAGTATTTTTACTTTACTCTTTTTTTTTTTTTTAGGAATGGCAACAATGAAAGGGAACAAGGGAAAAGAGGTGGCTGCTGAGGGGAATCGTCCTAAGACTGAAACTCAAGCTCGTCCTGCGACTGGGGAGAAGAGGAAGACGCTGTCGAAGGGCTTGGATTTGGGAAATCTCCCCAGTCGAAGAGGCAAAAAGGCCAAGTCTAACTCGTCCCAGGTAGTTAAGCCTACCCTTCCTTCGTCCCAGCAGCCTGTACATATAGTTGATGTAGACTCGTCCATTCCAACTGAGACCACTCCGTCCCAGACCACTCCGTCCAAGACTGTGTCAACCCCGTCTCAGCCTTCTCAAACGGTCCCTTCAAATATTATTGAAAATGAGGACCTGGCCTGGGAACGTTTCAAGAAGGTTGTGACCGACGAAGATATAAACGTTTGCTATGATATGTCCCTTAAGGATTTTGAACACTCTAGTGTTCACGACCTTTTCAAGGTAACACTCATACCTCGTCTTGACCAAGGATTTTCACTTTCCTTCTTCGTCTCTCTCTCCTCTTTTTTTTTTTTACCTTTTATTTGTTGTTGTGTTTCTTTTTTTGTAGGGCATATCAAAGTTTATAGCGGCGTCTAGGCAGGCCACAGGGTTGGACAAGATGAGGATCTTGTTAGAGACGAGGATCCAGGAGTTGAAGGTCGAGGCGAAACAATGGGCTGAAGTGGCTGTCAAAACTACGGACGAGGTGAAGGAGTTAAAGACTTTGGTTGAGGAGTTGAAAACCAGTGCTGCGGAGAAGGACGCTCGTCTTGAGGTCCTGAAGAAAAAGAATGATGAATATGGCACTCTCCTCTCCAAAGCGAAGGAAGACGCAGTGGCTGAATTTAAGGTGTCCAAACAATATACTGATGTTTTGGACACTAATTACGCAGCAGGGTTTGAAGATTTCAGAATGGAGGCTATGGAAAAGTTCCCTAGCGTAGACTTCAGCCCCATTTTACTTAATCTGAATGCTGCTGCCACTAGTTCTCTCCTTCAGACTGGCTCCGACGACGTCAATGTCGAAGACGATGCTACAACCCTGCCTCCTCAGGACGCCTCCAATGTCGCTCCCTCTACTTAAGATTTTTCAATGTATTTTTATTTGGTCCGTTTTGAGACCTTTCTATGTAATTTCAATACATTTACTTCGTCCAAGGTTTTAAGACAAGGTTTTAAACAATCATTTCAGTTTATTTAGCAAGGGTTTTTGGACGTAGGATATCCACCCTTGGCTTAATGAATGTCATTTTCCTTTTGTATATGTATGGACGAGTTTTATCTTTCTCTTTTTTTTTGCTTGACTTCGTCCATATTTTACATATATTCGTCTACCATTTTCATTGGAATTTCAAATGTAATTCGTCTGTGAAATGGTAATAATCAACATTACTCGTCCAAGGACCTGTTGAGAAATGATAAAAATCAGCATTACTCGTCCATGGACTTGGCTGATCTTTATGCTTAATGAAGTCAAGGCCTTACATTTTACTCGTCCATGGACTGGATTGTTTTAATAAAGGCCTTAACAAGATTGGAATACAGCCATACATTTCTTCGTCCATGGCTTCATACGCACTCGTCTGTGCACTTTCTCGTCCATGAATCAGATGTATTATGCTTTATTTCGTCCATGGTATGGACGAGTATGCTTTGGGCTTTATCACAATTAGCTTTAAGCGCCGGCTTTGCTTCGTCCCCTGATTTGGACGAGCATGCCTTGACGTTTTTCCCTTGGGAAAATTTGACATTATATCTCCACGTTCAGAGAATTGTCTCATCTTATGCTTTTCAACATTTTCAGGGGTAAACTTGAACAAACGTAGTATGAGAATCAGTGAATTACACAACATTATGTACATTCCACAAATATCGTTCATAACATAAGTATTGTTCATAGACGAGACATGCACCTTAGAGGCCAATGCCTTTATTTAAACAACACAAACTATAACGTTGTCCATATATTTAACATAATAATAAAGCCACACAACATATAATAATAAAGTTTTTAATCCCTGAGCTCGTCCAGAGTCATGCTCCTCCAGGCTGGCATTCTACTGATAGTACTTCCTCAAGTGCTCCACATTCCAAGGGTACTCCAACTTCCTCCCATCAAGGGCTTCCAAGTAATAGGATCCTTGTCTTTTGCAGTAGATGACTCTATAGGGGTCTTCCCAATTTGGTCCCAACTTCCCATGGGCTGGGTTCTTTGTTGCTAAGGAAACCCTTTTTAGGACGAGGTCCCCTATGTTGAATCGCCTTGGCTTTACCATTGCGTCATATCGCCTGGCCATAAGGTTTTTATACCTTGCCATCCTTTGCTCAGCATCCGTCCTTACCTTGTCTATTAAATCGAGGTTCAAACGGAGTTGTTCCTCATTAGCTTCGTCCTGGTAGGTTGTCACCCTATGATTGGCCATGTGCACTTCCGCGGGTATAACTGCTTCAGTTCCATATGCTAGCTTGAAAGGAGTTTCTCCTGTAGGAGTTCTCACTGTCATTCTATATGCCCATAGAACACCTGGTAGCTCATCTGGCCATACTCCCTCAGCCCCCTTAAGCCGAGTCTTGATTATTTTTAACAAGGACTGGTTTGCAACTTCTGCCTGGCCATTAGCTTGTGGGTGGGCTGGTGAGGAGTAGTGATTTTGAATTCCAAAGTGTATACAAAAATCTTTGAAAATTGCATTGTCAAATTGTCGTCCATTGTCCGACACTAGCACCCTGGGTACTCCAAATCTGCACACAATGTTCTTCCACACGAAGTTCTTGACATTTTGCTTTGTGATGTTGGCCAAGGGTTCTGCTTCTACCCACTTGGTAAAATAATCAATACCAACCATTAGGAATTTCATTTGCCTTATACCTAGTGGAAATGGACCCGGAATATCTAGTCCCCATTGTGCTAAAGGTCACGGGGCCGTCATTGGAGTCAAGTACTCTGATGGTTGCCTGGGGATGTTGCTAAACCTTTGGCATTGATCGCGGACCTTGACGTAGGCCTTAGCATCAGCTTGCATGTTTGGCCAATAGTATCCTGCACGGACGACTTTGTGGACGAGTGACCTGGCTCCTGAGTGATTGCCACATGCTCCTTCATGAATTTCTCTTAATATGTAGTTCGCTTCGTCTGGGGCCAAACACCTGAGATAAGGCTGGGAAAAACCTCTTTTGTAGAGAATCTCGTCCATAAGAACGTACCTGGCCGCCCTTGCCCTCAGCTTTCTAGCTTCGTCTTTTTCTTCTGGGAGTCATCCGTCTTTTAAGTACGACACAATTGGAGCCATCCAATTTGCTCTATTTTCCACCTGTTGTACTTCTGGGATGTCTATACTTGGCATATATTGAATTTCATCAAATTTGTCTACGGCTTCACTCGATGAGGCTTCTTTCGCCAAGGCATCAGCTTCCATGTTCTCTTCCCTTGGGATTTGAACGAAGCTAACTTCTTCAAACTTCTTTATAAGGCGCATCACTCTGTTTAGATACTTCCTCATTCATTCTTCTTTAGCCTCAAACATTCCATTCACTTGGCCTATGATTAACTGAGAATCCCCCAAGACGAGGAGTGACTTCGCTTCTACAGATTTGGCCAATTCTAGCCCTTTGAGAAGAGCTTCATACTTAACTTCATTATTAGTTGTCTGGTACTGCAAACGAACTTTGTGTTTTAGTTTGTCCCCCTCTGGAGATTGCAAAACCACACCTATTCCTCCTGCGTACAGTGTAGACGAGCCATCCACATGGACGACCCACTTCTTGTTGTTTTCCACTTCACTTTCATCATCACAACTTAAGGTAAACTCAGCAATGAAATCTGCCAGAGCTTGAGCTTTTATGGCACGTCTTGGTTGGTACTTTATGTCAAACTCACTGAGCTCGACGGCCCATTGAATCAAACGTCCTGCAGCCTCTAATTTGTTCATTGCCTTATTGAGTGGGTGATCTGTCATGACGTTAATGACATGAGCCTGAAAATAATGCCTTAATTTTCTGGAGGCTGTTATCAATGCAAAAGCCAATTTCTCCATTAACGGGTATCGTCCCTCTGCTCCCCTCAATGCTTTGCTGGTATAGTATACAGGTCTTTGTACCTTGCCCTCTTCCCTCACTAGAGCTGAACTCACTACGTGTGGGGTGACTGCCAAATATAAGTACAACTCTTCTCCTCGCACAAACGGGCTCAACAACGGGGCTTTGGTGAGATATAACTTCAAATCTTCAAAAGCTTTCTGACACTCGTCAGTCCATTCAAATGCTTTTTTAAGAACCTTAAAAAATGGTAAACATTTGTCAGTAGCTTTAGAAACAAACTTGTTGAGGGCGGCAACTCGTCCGGTGAGGGACTGGACTTCTTTAACATTGCTTGGAGGCTTCATATCCAATATTGCTTGAATTTTATCAGGGTTTGCTTCAATTCCTCTGTAGGAGACCATAAATCCTAGGAATTTCCCTGATGATACTCCAAAAGCACATTTGTTAGGGTTTAACTTCATATGATACTGCCTCAGTGTGTCGAATGTTTCCTGCAAGTAGTCCAAATGCCTCTCTTCGTCTTGAGTTTTCACCAACATATCATCTATGTAGACTTCCATATTCCGCCCGATCTGTGGACGAAACATGTGATTGACCAGTCGTTGGTATGTTGCTCCAGCATTTTTCAAACCGAAAGGCATCACTTCATAACAAAATAGTCCCTGACTGGTGATGAAGGATGTCTTCTCTTGGTCTGCTTCATCCATCCTAATCTGATTATAACCGAAGAAAGCATCCAGGAAACTGAACAACTTGTGGCCTGCAGTAGAATCTACCAACTGATCAATGCGCGGCAACGGGTAACTGTCCTTGGGACAAGCCTTGTTTAAGTCAGTGAAATCAACACACATTCTCCATTTGCCGTTCGCCTTCTTGACCATGACCACATTGGCTAACCAGTCAGGATAGTATACCTCTCGAATGAATTTCGCCACAATTAACTTCTGAACTTCCTCCTTAACAGCATTATCTCTCTCAGGGGCGAACACCCTCTTCTTTTGTCGCACTGGCTTGGAGGAAGGGCATACACTCAGACGGTGGGTAATGACATTAGGATCTATACCCGGCATGTCTTCGTGACTCCAAGCAAACACATCTCTGTTTCTTTTTAAAAAACAAATGAGGTCCTTCTTAATCTTCACTTCCAGATCTGCTCCAACCCTGGTACACCTCTCAGGTTACCTTCATCTAAGGGAATATCTTCCAATGCTTCTATGGGTTCTGCCACAACTTTGTTTTCTTCAATATTCATTGCTTGAACTTGCTCGTCCGTAGCCAGCATGGCTAGATAACACTCCCTTGCTGCTAATTGGTCTCCCTGTACTTGGCCTATCCCATGTTCTGTCGGGAACTTAACTGACAAGTGGTAGGTAGATGTAACTGCCTTCCACCTGTTTAGGGTTGGCCTTCCAATTATTGCATTGTAAGATGACGAGCAATCTACTACTATGAAATTCACGCTGGTAGTCAACTGTCGTGGATATACTCCTACCACCACTGGTAATGTAACAGTACCTACAGGCTGTACCTTCATTCCTCCAAAGCCTACTAGAGGTGAGTGCACTGGACGGAGCTGGTCTCGTCCGATCCTCATCTGCTGAAAGGCTGGGTAATACAGAATGTCCGCTGAACTTTCGTTGTCTATTAGCACTCTTCTAGTTGTATAATCAGCAATGAGTAGGGCGATGACAATAGCGTCATCATGAGGATGATGGATTCTCTCAGCTTACTTGTCCGTGAAAATAATCGGTTGTTCGTCCGTGGACTTCGCCCTTGGTGATCGTCCTGAAAGTTGGACGCTCTGCACTTCCTTCAAGTATGCCTTCTTGGACTTGGATGACCGTCCTGCAATACTTCCTTCAAGTATGCCTTCTTGGACTTGGATGACCGTCCTGCAATACTTCCTCCAATGATAACTTTTATCTCGCCCAGTGGTGGTCGTGATGACTCTTCTATTTTCCCTTTCAACTTCTCGTCCTTGTGATCTCGTCCAAGGAAATTTCTCAACTTCCCTTGCCTTATGAGATTCTCAATCTGCTGTTTCAAATCAAAACACTCATCTGTGTCATGGCCATGGTCTTTATGAAAGCGACAATACTTGTTCCTGTTGCGCTTGTTGGGATCTCCCTTCAATTTCTCTGGCCACTTCAGTGAAGGCTCATCCTTGATTTGCATAAGGACCTATTCAAGTGGCATGTTCAATGGAGTATATTGCTGGTTGCGTGCTGACGAACCTGTCTTCTTGTCCCGGTCTCTTCTGTCGTCCGTTCGTCCCTTCTTTGGACGAGGGGCTTGTTCTGGGTGGCGATTTGTATCCATTTTCTCTGTCCTCGTTCATGAAGTTTTGAGCTGAATGGACGAGCTCCGCCATGGTTTGTGGCTCTTGCTCATAGAGTTTGTGGATGAACAAATTCGAATGGACTCCGTTGTGGAAAGCTGCTAACAACAATTTGTTGTCCATCTCGTCCACTGTCAAGGCTTCCCTATTGAATTGAGTGATAAACGATCGCAAACTCTCATTTTCCCCCTGTTCTATTGTTAACAGACTGGAAGTAGAACGTTTGTGTCGCTGACCCCCTATGAAGTTATTGACAAACAACTTGCTTAATTCTTCAAAAGAACTTACTGAGTTTGGGGATAATTTGCTGAACCATACTCTGGCTAGACCCTTGAGAGTGGTAGGAAAGGCTCTACACATTATTTCGTCTGGAACTCCTTGAAGATGCATAGTGGTCTTGAAGGTGGCAATGTGGTCAAAAGGATCTCGATTCCCATCGTATGAATCTAAAGAAGGCATTTTAAACTTTGGTGGCAGGGGATGGCCATTGATGGAAGCTATAAAGAGAGAATCAGTTCTATGAACCAAATCCTCTACTGGGTTCGCCCTCCTCATATTCTCCTTAATTTCGTCCATGGCCTTCTTCATCTGATCCAACTCTTTTTCCAAGTTGGGTACCCTTCGTGAGGTGGTATCCCTTGATTGACTCCCATGTTGAAAATTCTCTCTGCCCTCTTGACTCCGAGTTTGCCCTTCTTCTTCATGCTCTCTATGTGTCTGCCTTCTTAAATTAGCCTATCTCCGTAGTTCTTGATTTTGGCGAGTTAACTCTGCCATCGCAGCCGCCATAGAGTGTATATGTTGGACAGATGATGCCTGCATAACCGGTGCGGATTGGCGATCGCGATGAGGGTTACTTGATGCGTCTCTACTCTGTTGAGGGCCTGGGCTAGTTGCCCTTGATCTTGTCCGAACCATTTCAACCCTTTATAGGAGAAAGAAAATCGCAGAACTAAACAAGTTCAAGAGCGACAAATATTTCTCCCCACAGACGGCGTCAACTGATAATCCTGGAAAATCAATGGGTTGAAAGTCTCTGGGCTTCGATGATCTTGAGGGCTAGGTCCTAAAAAATGGAATTCAATTAGAGAAAGACTGGTGGAGGCCGGTCTAAGGTCCTCCGATGGTAAAGTCAGTAGGCTGGAATAGAGAGAGATATTTCTAAGACTTTCTTTTGCTCTGTAAAAAATAATGTCCAAAAAAAAATCCTTTACCTCTTTGTAGAGAAACGTTTATATAGCGCACATGGAACGGTTACTTGCTCTGATAACCGTTCCTATTGTCAAGGAATTCACCAAAGTCAGAGGTAACTTCCATAACTTCCATGGAAGTTACTTTATCTGGACCGGTGCTTCATCACGAATAATGGAGGCCTTGGTTCATAGATGAGGACTAATTTTGCAAGTTCAAAATATTTGCCTCGTCCGTCCTTAATTAAGGACGGACGAGCCCTGGTTCAAGCTCAGAAAGTTTACCTCGTCCGTCATTTGGGACGGACGAGGCCTCGTCTCGTCTGTCCTTAATTTATGACAGACGAGGTTTGATGGGGACGGACGGCTTTTTTGTTGCGCCCTTCCTCCATTCTTTAATCAAGGACGAACCATATGGACGACTTTGAAAATTGCATTTTATAACATCATCACCTATGATGAAAATTCCAACCAAGAGTACAAGACTCTCCAAAACATAATTTAAGGATCAAAAACAATGAAATGAGTTTAAAATTACCTTAGAGATGTTAATGGAATGGAAAACCATTCAAATTGGTTGGGTTTTGATGTAAAAATATTGAAAGAGGGGTTTTAGAGAAGATGGGAGAGGTTTAAAACAATTTTCCCACGAAAAAGCTCTTTAAAAAGCTGATTCTGGGTGTTTCGCGACTGGCGAGTCGCGAGTAAGTCGCGAAACCATTTTGTGTGAAATCGTGACTGGGTCTCGCGACTAGGCAAGTCGCCAAAACAAGTAGCCAAAACTCGCTACTCGTGAGAGTAGCCAGAATGAGTAGCCAAAAATTCTGACACCTGTTTTTCAACACGGAACATGTTTAAACAATGAAAAACAAAGTAAGCATTAAACATGAATACAAAGAGTGATAAAAATCACTTCCAAATACATATAAAATGATACAAAAATCTTTTTGATTTGATCCATATATAGATGAGTGCACACACATCACATTTAAACAAGTACAATTGAACGAATGAATAATGTATTCATTGAATATTAGACATGTGTGTTGTGTGTGTGTGTATCAAATGTGGAATAGTCCTTAGTCTAGAGTGAAACTTCAATGATCAATTCAATCAAATCATACACAACTAGTACTAAGTTAAGTAATTTATCTAACTTATAGAAATATGCATATATGACCTCCCACAAGAAAATGATTATATATCTTTGAAGCTTTTCATTTGGCTTCTTTACAAATCATAACATTTGATCATTTTGAATCAATACATCTCATTTTAAGATTGATGCTTGAAATTTTTTATATTTCAATTTGATGAACAAGTCTTTGGCTTTTTGGGCATCATACATTTTTATAAAAGTCGCTTTCCCTTTTTCCTAGTCAAATACTAGTATGTGCGACGGCTTTTTCAGCTCATTATCTCTTTTCATTTTAAGATTTACATTGGTTGACTCTTTAAGCATACACATGTATCAAAACCAACATAACTATTGACTAATCATTCATGACAAGCTTGAAGATCGATTTACAACAATCACACAAAGATGTCAAGATTTTTTCTACAAAAATATAAGTGCATAAAGAACAAGCTAAACTCGTAAATGCATAAAGCCATTTGTACGAAGGTACAAGGCAAAACTCACATGTGATATGTGCTCAAACATATACGATCAAAATTTTTGAATTTTTTACTTTTTATGTGATTTTGGATTTTTACTCACACAAAACTAATATAAAAAATAAGATCAAAACAAAAGTAATGCTTACAAAAACAAAAAAAAAATGCAAAATGCACCAATGCATGAAGAAATGATATTTAATGCATGAAGGGTCTTACAAAGATCGAAAGAATTAGATCAAGGACCAAAAGAGTAAAAGCTCAACCATAGGAACCCTTCCTTATCCAAATGGAACGATTGTTTGGAATGAGTGTCTCAAGAGAAGTGAGACGAGGGTTGGAAGAATGATTACCGGAGATGCACACGGTCAAGGAGTTAAGAGTATTAAACACTTTCTTTAACAATATGCTATTTTCACTCAAATCCAGTTTACCCTTTTAGCACAACTTCCAAGAAACTCAAGTTTTTCTTTTCTTTTGATACTTTTAAGAGCATGAAACTTAGAGCAATGAGGTCTTAGATGACCAAAAGCACCACAATGGTGACAAACAATGTGTTTAGGTTCACTAGGCTTTTTAGGAAGGGATCTAGCAACATGATTTTGTTCTCTTTTCAACTTATGACATCTTATATGGCCAATCATACCATAATGGTGACAAGTTGGAACAAATTTAGATTTATCCAAAACCTTAGGTTGAGACCTAAACGGAGGCTTTGAATTAATAGCCTTTCTCTCCACCTTTTGATTTCTTTTGTGTGGAGGAATGTACACCGATTAGTCCTTTGAGGTAGAACACACAATATGCACAAAATCAGGTACCACAATATGATTGCAACAAATATTTTCATCATTTTTAACAATAGGTTCAACAACCAAACACTTGGCATGCATCTTAAGAGATTCATTTTCATATTTTAACTCATCAACAAGTTTGTTAGACAAAACAAGTTTAGTATCTAAGTCCATATTCAAACATTCAAACTCTTTCAGCTTTTCAAGAGAATTTTCAGTAAGTTTCTTATATTCCTCAACCAATTTATTAGATTCATTGAGCTTAGCAATCAAATTATCATTTTCATAAAATAACTTGTTCAAATCCTTATTAAACTTCTTAGCCTTTTTCTTCAAGAGTTTGATGTTAGGAATATCAACAACATCCAAAGATTCATGTAACATAGCATCACAATCATGAGAATTATCACTCATAGAAGCATTTTCACAAACACGTGGCATGTTACATTGATCAACATCCAAAACATGCATAGAAGCATACAAAACACTATCCATGGCAAATAACACAAGGGGTCAAGGATCACACTTAGGTATTTAAACCACAATAAGGGTACCCGCTCTGATACCAATTGAATGTTCAAAATGTGTGTAAAATACCCTTGAACGTTTAGACCCCCAATTTACAAATTATCAATTCAAGCTTATTATCAAACAATGTACGTGCAGAAAATGAGAATAAGCTAAAACAAAATTGATAAGACAATCTAAACCAAATAAAACCACAACCACAACATAAATTAAATGGCAAAGATTAAGGGAAGAGAGATGCAAACACAAAAATAACACAGCGATGTGTTATCAAAGAGGAAACTGAAGTCCTCAGCGTAAAACCTCTTCGTCACCCTCCAAGCGGTCAATAATCCACTAGAGAATCAAGTTGGGATACATGAACAGCAGAAGACCCTCCAAACCTAATCTACCCAGTGTATCTAAGCCCGCCAAGCTTCTTACTCCAACGAGGTTGTGCCGAACCTTTGTCTTCTCTAACTTACCGGATTTCACTATAGCCCATAGTATTAACCAATATCAATTGGTTCCTTCTTAACTGCTTTCCAATCACCAAAAAGCTTTCTCACAGATATGGGTATGGTGAGAAAAGGATTTGGCTAATGTACCTCTCAATGATGTAACAATGGAGAGGGTGAGAGTAGAGGAATTTGAAGAATCAAAGGATAAAAATTGTAGATGAGTCAATCTTGTTTTTCTCTAGGGTTTCTCTCTCAAAATTCTCTCTGGAAGCTCTCTATATTTCATGGGTATAAGGGGTATTTATACTAGTGTGTGTTTGGAATGCGAAAAGTCAGTTTTTCCCAAACAGAATGGTCTGGCGACTTGGCCTCGCAAGTGGACTGAGTTGCTAGTCCAAGTTTCGAGCTAACGGTCTGGCTAGCTTGGGACTTTTGTCCTGCAGTGCAATAGCTGGCATGACTCTTCAGCTTCCCTGCATGCTTCACTCGTGTGCCAGCTTTGGCGACTTGCAAGTCGCGAGCCAGTCGCGAGATCTTGTCGTAAGGCCCTGTTTCAGTGCACACTTTTGAGCTTTTCTTTACACTTTCTCACACACTACCCTTACATGATTCCCACTTAAATACAAAGTTTTTAAATTCTGAATTACAAACAAATTGGCACGGAATAAAGCCAACAAAATAGTTGATAAAATTCAACCTTACAGTGTTTTTATGAATCAAATAACAATGACTGTCTATATTTATGACTTGTTTCAGGAGGATAAGTTGCCCTATTCTTTCTATATATCAGATAAGGTGCTTGTTGTGCCTCTTGACACTTAAAAGAAAAAAAAAAGGTTAGTCAAATGAGATTGGCAGTAGAAGTGTCATGCTTTAGCTGTTGCAATAGGATTTTAGTCATTGCTCTTGTTTTTTGAATGAGGCATTTAAAGGCTGAATTATGAGGCTTTGCTATTGTTTGTTTATTTTTTAATTTTGACGTAAGGGCCTACAGGTTCTTTGAGGAATTTAGTGAATAACTGTGGCTTTGGATTGGTACAATATTTTCTCTTTTATGATTGCGCCTACTTGGTTATTGATCATTTTGTAGTTGTTGTCTATTTAATGTTTTTTCATGGGAAAATATTATCTTTATCATTGAAAAAGTATGTGTTTTAAAATGTTGACTTGATTGATTTGAAATGATAGTTTCAGTTTTTAAAATTCTCGTTTTTTAAATTTCTCTCTGATATTACAATTTTTAGCCGTCATGTGTTTGCTTTATCTGTCTTGTTCTATGTTTCTCAGGATCATAGTTTTAAAACCTTAGGTTCGGTTAATTTGCAAAGCCAAGCAACTGCATATGCTAGATTGGTTGAATCTGAAGCCATAAGGACTGCTTCTGTGAAGAGTAATGCAGAATCTGGTCTCTTCACTATCCTCCCAATTCAAGCACAATAAAATGAGCAATCTGGACTGGAAATTCCCTTGCCATATTAAAAAAGAAATTAAGACACTTTGGGAAGATTACTTTTATATTTTTATTTATAATTGTGTCTTCGCAAACAAACACATAAAATGGGAGGGGGAAGTTTTATAATTGCTTCTTTTTTGAACTTAAACCAAAAAGTCATAGGAAAATTTATGAGTCATTTCCTATGAACATTTTCACCTTTAGCATTGTTAGTGTCTGCATCTTTAACTATTGCTGTAAACATTTGTTCTGGCATTTGCACCAACTGGTTACATTTTTTTACAAAGATCTTTGGACATGCATTTTTTTTTTCCTGAATAGATTTTGCAAGGAGTTTCTTTATATGCATGTCAAATATTTTATATTTATATCCAAATAATTACCTTGTGGATGTGGTGGTAGAAAGTGTGAAAGGATCAGGTCTAACAAAGAACAAATAACACATTACTCATAAACACTATAAAAAAGTGGTATGTGTATATATATCTACCAAATGAAAACTTAATTAACCAGGTCTAACAAAAAAAATCTTGAAAGAGGTTTAGATATTTACCTACAAATTGAAGAAGAATGAAATTTTTATTTTTGTAGAATGTTCAATGAAAGTTGCAGGGTTTGAAGTAAAAAAAGAGAGTTTGGGCGTGGGAGAGAGCTGGGAAAGCTGTGATCTGTGTGTGTAATCTGATATATATTTGTGAGTTATGAAAGCTAAGACAATTGGGGTGGTTCCTGAAATTAATTGGAACTCGAGTTTAGCAAACTTAAGTTCCATGTGTTTTTTTTTATTTATTTTTATAAATCCACATTAGACGACGAAACCAAGAGGAAATCAAGTTTGTTAAACTCGATTTTGGGTTGGAACTCGAATTTACTAAACTCAAGTTTCAAAAACAGTCTAACTTACTAAATAAATTCAGCTGCATGCTATTCACCTAATATTTCCCTAAAAAGGTGCTATTCAACAAATTTTGCCATAAACACAGCTAAAAAGTAGCAAAAACTAAATATAATAGTCAACAATAAAAAAATCTGGTTATGTATTGTGGTATGTGCTTTCATTTCATAAAGTAAGGAATATAAAGGCAGGTGCAATTTTTAGGGGTTTTTTTTCCCCTCAAAATAACATTAATTTTCAAACAATTTTGTTAGTTAACACGTTTTCAAAACTATTTAGGAAACTAACATCTCGAGTGCAACATACTCGATTTTGGAGTGCTGAACTCGAGTCAATTGAACTCGGTTTCATTTAAATTGAAATCGAGCCTTACAGACTTGATTTCTAAGCCATGCTCTCTCCGTCTCTCACATCCGTTGGCAACATCAAGAGAGAAACATCAAGAATCAAGAAACCCAAGGACCCAGAGAGAATCAAGAACAAGAATCAAGAAACCCACCCAAAGATCCAGAGAGAAACATTGACAAACCCTGTCGCCGGCGCTTGGAACCTTTGCCACCTGGGTTCAATTGCTGCTACCTCCTTTGCTGTCACAGCCTATTTGGTTTGTTTTTTCTGTCTTCATGGTTTGGGTTTTGTTCTTTGTGGGTTTCTGTCTTCATTGATTTCTTCTTTTTCATGATTTCGTGATTTCTTCGTTGATTTCTTTTGTGTGAGAGATGGAGTGTAACGGAAAAGGCATGGATAAGAAATCGAGTCTTCATGGCTCGATTTCAATTTAAATGAAATCGAGTTCAGTGAACTTGATTTAGCACTCCCAAAATCGAGTCTATTACACTTGAGATGTTAGTTTCCTAAATAGTTTTGAAAATGTGCTAACTAACAAAATTGTTTGAAAATTAATGTTATTTTGAAAAAAAAATCCCAATTTTTAAGGCAAGTGCAATTTAATAAACTTTCAAACAAAAACTATAAATTTCCTAAGATACTCCTTATTAGTCATGTAGTCTTTGGTAATTATTGAGTACTCCGAGAGTACCGTAAATGCGTACTTCTTTTTCTCACATAACTGTAAGTTCCATTAATTAAATTTATGGTAGGGCCCATAATTCATGTAAGAGGTGAGTACTCTTGGAGTATTTAATAATTTTCCATAGTCTTTACGATATTTTCTTAAATAAATAAATAAATCCAAGGGCGGAGTCTCGCTCTGCTCTTTTCTCTTTCGTTCTCCCAAGGGCAAGGAAGCAGCTCCATCTTCCCATGATTTATCAGGCAAACACTTGAGCCGGTGGTGAAGAAAATAATTCCCCACTTTCACTTTCACTTTCAGCAAAGTAAGCACTTTATTTTCTAAGAAAATTTGAGTAAAAATCTAATGAAGTGTTTATGATTGATGGTTTGGAAGCAAGAAAATATATGGGTTTTAAAGATCTCTTATGCTTTATTTATTTATTTGTTTCACAATAACATCTATTTTGGGACTTTCCTTGCTTTTCCTTTGAATTCTAAATGCCAATGCATGGTGATTCTTTAATAGTATTGATTAGATTGAATGTTCTCATAATCTTGTTCCTTTCCATATGCACTTAACTTGTTTGATAAAATGTTTCAATAGAAGAACTTAGTGATTCTTTATGAACATGGACACGAGTCCTTGGGACATGTTACTTTTCATGAGAAAAATTTAATTTAATTTATTTATTTTATTATAATTTTGATGGTGTACCAAAAATTGAACCATCTCCAGTTCGTCCATAGTGTCCACCAAGTCCAGAAAGATCGTTCAAGTATAAGATGGTCGTCCAGCATGGAAGGGACATCCAGCATGGAAGCACCTGGACAACCTCCCAACACTTAGAAATTATCAGAATAAATTTATGTTCAAGAACTTATAATTCGGATCACGTTCTACTATTCTGAAGTATGAACAAAATCCTTGTTCATCACTATAACTTCCCACTAAGTTCTTAACTTCCATAGCAGTTGTGGAAGATGAGTCTGACCTTTCTAACTTTCACAGCAGTTGTGGAAGTTAAGTCTGAACATTCTAACTTCCATCCACATTGAGGAAGTTACTAAACAAGTAACCACCCCAAAACTCACTATGAAATGACTCATCTATATCAAATGAAAGTAAGTATCCACCAATCCTAAAGTTGGAATTCTTGAGTTTTAGAGAGAAAACTAACTTAAGCATCGGAGGGTTCTTGGCCGGTTCACCCTAGTCACCTTTGATCTTGCGTTTCTTTCTTTTCAGGCCTTCCAAGTAACCATAAGCCCATTGAAGCCCGGAGCATTCAGCCTACTGATTTCTTGTGCATCATTAGTTGGCGCTGTTTTGTAGGAAAGATTAAATTTGTGTTTTGCAATTTATCTTTCTTTGACAAAAGGCTGTATGGTTCGGACAAAGCCAATGGCCACTAGTCCAAGCCATCAGGAGAGTAGAAACGCTTCCAGCCACCCCAATTGCGCTCACTAGTTAGCTCCTGTTATGCAACCGCCTTCCGTCTAACAAATGTAGTCCATGGCAGTCACCATGAGAGCTAACCTGGCAGAATCAGGAGTTGACTTGGGAGCGAGAATCATTCAAGGGGTACAGCTTCGCATAGGGTGCCACACTTGGAGAAGGAGATGGATCAAATGAGGAGGGCCATGGATGAGATGAGGGAAAATATGAGAAGGACAAATCATGTAGATGATTTAGTTCATCGAACTGATTCCCCTTTCATAACTTCTATCAATAGTCATCCCCTGCCTTCCAAGTTTAAGATGCCTTCATTGGTTTCATATGATGGAATGAGTGTCCCATGTGATCACATTGCGACCTTCAAGACCATAATGCACCTTCAAGGGGTTCCAGATGAAATAATGTGTAAAGTCTTCCTAACCACCCTTAGTAAGATACCTCCAAACATTGTTAGTTCTTTCGAGGAGTTAAGTAAGTTATTCGTCAATAACTTTATTGGAGGTCAAAGGTATAAGCATTCCTCGTCCAGCCTGCTAATTATAGAGCAATGAGATAATGAAAGTTTGCAATCCTTCATCACTCATTTCAATAGCGAAGCCTTGATAGTAGACGAGATGGATGACAAGTTGTCGTTAGTAGCCTTCCATAACGGAGTTAGCTCATATTTATTCATCCACAAGCTCTATGATTAAGAACCGCAGACTATGGTTGAACTCATCCATTCAACCCAAAGCTACATGAATGCAGAAGATGCGACATTGCCAAGAAGAGGAAGAAAGCAGAGTGGATGGAAGCAGAGCTCCCACGTTATCTTGAACAAGGCCCTCGTCCAAAGAAGGCTCGGATGGGGGAGAAGAAGGATAGAGACAACAAGAAGGCAGTTTCGTCTTTAGGATGAAATTTGCATTACACGCTTTTGAATGTTTTGCTTGATCAAGTACTTATGCAGATCAAGGACGATCCGTCCTTGAAGTGGCCAGAGAAGATGAAGGGAGATCCAAACAAGTGCAATAAGAACAAGTATTGTCGTTTCCATAGAGATCATGGGCATGATACAGATGAATGTTATGACTTGAAGTAGCAAATTGAGAATCTCATCAGGCAAGGAAAGTTGAGGAATTTTTTTGGACGAGATCATAAGGATGAGAAGTTAAAGGGAAAGGTAGAAGAGCCATCATGGCCCCTACTAGGGGTGTCCAGGAGACCCGTGGACCCGTTCAACCCGGTCAACCCGGTCAACCTGCCCGAGATTGACCCGCCGCCACCCGACTCGATGACTCCGGCGGTCGGACGCGGGTTCCGAACTGTCAAACCCGACCTTCGGCGGGTCGGTTGGCGGTTTTTCATTTCAAAACCCGTGAAACTCGACCCGAACCGATACTTTTGGCGTTTCCAACGAAATATTACACAACCCAAACCAATCGCCGATATTTTTAAATGTTTCCGGCGAAATATTAAGCAACTCAGACCAAATCTCCAATACCTTTAACGTTTCCGGCGAAATATTCATCATACCAGACCAAATCCGGTGAGATCTCGCCGTTATCCGACGAAATCTAGGCCAGATCTCAACGGATCCAGCCAGATTTCGGCCAGATCTCGTCTGATCCGGCCATATTTTGGCTAGATCTCGCTGGATCCGGCCAAAATTGGCCCCCTAAATGAAACCCGAAACTGACAAGACCTGAATCGAAAAATCCAGCCAGTCGTCCGGGTCGGTTTCGGGTCAAATTTTAATCCACCCGATTAAGTCGGGTCGGGTTCGGGTTGGGCACAAACCCGACCTGTGGACACCCCTAGCCCCTACTTGGAGAAATAAGAGTGATTGTAGGAGGAACTTCAGCAAGATAATCTTCCAAGTCAAGGAAGACCTATTTGAAGGCGGTGCAGAATGTCTAACTCTCTGGATAACCACTAAGGACGAAGGGGGCAGACGAGCAGGCTATTACCTCCAAGGACGAAGATGCTGGAAAGATCCATCATTCACATGACGATGCGATCGTCATAACTTTGCTTATTGCAGACTACATGATTTGAAGGGTGTTGATAGATAATGGAAGTTCAGTAGATATCTTATATTATCCTGCCTTCTAGTAGATGAGGCTTGGACGAGACCAACTTCGTCCAATGAATTTGCCCTTAGTTGGATTTGGAGGAATGAAGGTACAACTAATGGGCACTATTGCTCTACCCATCGTAGTAAGGGCGTATCCACAGCAGATAGCCAAAGAAGTAAATTTCCTTATCATAGATTGTTCATCTTCCTACAATGCCATCATTAGACGACCAACTTGAATAATTGGAAGGCAGTAACATCTACCTACCACCTATTTGTCAAGTTTTCAACAAATTATGGAATAGGGCAAGTGCAAGGAGATCAGTTAGCCGCTAGAGAATGTTACTTAGCCATGTTGGCTATGGACGAGCATATGCAGATGATGAATATAGAGGAGAGAAGGGTTGTTGCAAAGCCCACTGAAGTATTGGAAGATGTTCCTCTGGACAAAGGTAACCCTGAGAGTTTTAGTAGAATTGGAACAAGTATGGAAGAGAAGAGGAAGTAAGACATTGTCCAGGTCTTAAGGAAGAGCAATGATGTTTTTGCATGGAGCCATGAAGACATGCCAGAAATTGACCCAAGTGTCATTACCCATCGTTTGAACGTATATCCTTCCTCCAAACCTGTCTATCAGTGGAAGAGGGTTTTTGCTCCTAAACGAGATAATGATATCAAGGAAGAGGTCCAGAAGTTAACCACAATAGAATTTATTTGGGAAGTTTATTACCCGGATTGGTTAGCTAATGTTGTGATGGTCAAGAAGGCTAATGGCAAGTGGAGAATGTGTGTAGACTTCACTGATTTGAACAAGGCTTGCCCTTAAGGATAACTATTCGTTGCTATGCATTGACCAGTTGGTAGACTCAACAGCGAGTCATCAATTGCTAAATTTCATGTACGCCTTCTTAGGTTATAATCAGATAAAGATGGACGAGGCAGATCAAGAGAAGACATCCTTCATTACCAGTTAAGGCCTATTTTGCTACAAAGTGATGCCTTTTGGTCTGAAGAACGCTGGAGCAACATATCAGAGGTTGGTCAATCAAATGTTTCATCCACAGATAGGATGGAACGTAGAAGTATACGTGGATGGCATGTTGGTGAAAAGCTTGGACGAGAAGAAACATCTAGACGACGTATAAGAGACCTTCGATACGCTTAGACAATATAACATGAAGATGAAACGAAGCAAGTGTGCTTCCGGGGTTTCGTCAGGGAAGTTCCTAGGATTTATGGTTTCATAGAGGAGAATTGAAGCAAATCCTGATAAAATCCAAGCGATGCTGAACATAGAGCCACCAAAAAATGTCAAGGAAGTCTAATCCCTCACTGGACGAGTTGCAGCCCTTAATAAGTTTGTTTTGAAAGCTACTGACAAATGTTTGCCATTTTTCAAGGTTCTCAAGAAGGCGTTTGAATGGACGGATGAGTGTTAGAAGGCCTTCCAAGATCTTAAAGTCTATCTTACCACGGCTCCCCTACTAAGTCCATCTATACCAGGTGAGGAATTGTATTTATACTTAGCAGTGTCCCCACATGTAGTAAGTTCGGCATTAATCAGGGAAGAAGGGAAAGTGCAAAAGGCTGTTTATTATACAAGCTGATCATTAAGGGGGGTAGATGGACGATATCCTATGATGGAGAAGTTGGCCTTTGCATTGATAACAGCTTCCAAGAAGCTAAGACATTACTTTTAGGCTCATGTTATCAATGTCTCGACAAATCATCCATTCGAGAAGGCAATGAATAAGTTGGAAGCTGCAGGACAACTGATCCAATGGGCTATAGAGCTTAGTAAGTTGAATATTAGGTATCAACCTAGAAGTGCAATAAAGGCTCAAGCTTTAGTAGATTTCATTGCAGAATTCACTCCAAATCATGGTGATTTAGACGAGGTGGATGAAGCTAAAACATGGGTCGTTTATATAGATGGTTTGTCCACACTATATGCAGGAGGAATAGGAATTATACTAAAATCCCCAGAAGGGGACAAGTTGAAATATGCAGCTCATCTATAGTACTAAACAACCAACAATGAAGTTGAATATGAAGCCCTCCTTAAAGGGATGAAATTGGCTAAGTCCTTAAGGGCAAAGTTAATAGTTGTCCAAGGAGACTCTCAGTTGATCATAGGTCAAGTAAATGGAACATGTGAAGTTAAGGAAAAACGAATGAAAAAGTATCCCAGCAAGGTGAAGCGTCTTATTAAGAAATTCAAGGAAGCTAGTTTCCTTCAAGTTCCAAGGGAGGAAAACATGGAAGCAGATGCCTTAGTAAAGGTAGCGTTAGCAGATGGATCAATGGACGACCTTGATGAAGTCCAATACATGCCTAGCATAGATCTTCCAGAGGTGTAGCAGATAGAAGATGAGGAAAATTGGATGACCTCGATAGTAGCTTACCTAAGGGATGGAAGGTTTCAGAGGAAATAGATGAAGCCAGAAAACTAAGGATCAAATCAGCTAAGTATGTCCTTATAGACTAGGTGCTATATAAAAGAGGTTTTTCTCAACTTTACCTAAGGTGTTTAGCTCCAGATGAATCAAACAACATACTAAGGGAAGTTTATGAAGGAGCATGCGGAAACCATTCAGGAGCAAGAACACTCATCCATAAGGTCATCTGTGTAGGCTACTACTGGCTGACCATTCAGGAAGATACTAAGGCTTATGTTAAGGTTTGTGATCAGTGTCAACGCTTCAGTAATGTCCCTAGACAACCATTGGAGTACCTCACCCCAATGATGGCCCCATGGCCTTTTGCACAATGGGGATTTGATATTTTGGGTCCCTGTCCAATAGGAACTAGGCAGATGAAGTTTTTAGTAATGGGGATCGATCACTTCACTAAATGGGTGGAAGCTGAACCCTTAGCAAAGATCACACAGCAGAATGTCAAGAACTTCGTCTGGAAGAGCATCGTATGCTGATTTGGGGTTCTTAGGGCACTTGTGTCAGATAATGGAAGGTAGCTTAATAACACACCCTTTAGAGATTTCTGTGAACAACTTGGGATAAAGAATCTTTATTCCTCACCCTCCCACTCTCACACAAATGGACAAGCTGAAGTAGCAAACCGATCCTTGTTGAAGATCATCAAGGTTCGGCTTGAGGGGGCAAAGGGAGTATGACCAGACGAGCTACCAGGTGTTTTATGGGCCTACAGGACGACTGTAAGGGCCCCTACAGGAGAAACTCCATTTAAATTAGCCTATGTAAGCGAAGCAGTCATACCTGCAAAAGTACACATGGCTAACCATAGGATGATAAACTACAAGGACGAGGAAAATGAAGAATAACTTCGCCTTAACCTTTATCTGAAAAATGAGGTAAGGAGGGATGTAGAATAGAGAACAGCGAGGTATAAAAACCTCATGGCTAGATAATATGATGCAATGGTCAAATCCAGGCGATTCAACATTGGGGACCTCGTAAAGGGTCTCCTTAGTAACCAAAAATCTAGCCTATGGAAAACTGAAACCTAATTGGGAAGGACACTATAGGGTTATCAATTGCAAAAGGCAGGGATCCTACTACTTGGAAGCCCTAGATGGACGAAAATTAGAGCACCCCTGGAACGTTGAACATCTAAGAATATATTATCAGTAAAGAATCATCATGGACGAGCATCATCCTGGACGAGTATCTTCATGGACGAAGTTGAAGTTATGTGTTACTTTCCTCATATTTATGTGTTAGTTACTAGTACTACATGTTTTTTAGTATTTTAATTCCCTAAAAGTGCATTAGTTTCCAACTTGTGCACTGTCTATGGACATATTTGTGATGGACGAAGTCATGAACTTAGTCCGTTTGTACATAAGTATGTTCAATTCCCTTAAGGCACTAGCTTCTAAGCATGTGCCATGCTTGTGGACGATATTTATGTTATGGATTTCCAATGTATATAATGTTGTGTGAATTTCTAATTTTCATATTTTTGAAGTTCTCATTTAAACTAATCACAAGAAGGCTAAAGGCCCAAGTGAGCAAAATCCCTAGACACAGGGATGTAACATCTATAAGCTTTCCTTAAATAAGGTAAAAGCAAAGGAAAATATACCTAAGGTATATTCGTCTAACTAATGGACGAGGTAAAATATGCATGCAAAAATATTCAAAATCCATGGATAAATATGACCAGCTAAACAATCCAATCTTTGGACGAGTGAATGCTAGAAACGTCTTGCCCAAAGACGAGTTAAGAACCGTCCAACCTATGGATGAAGAATAATGCAAGCTATAAGTCAAATTTATAGATGAAGAAAGATAGCAAAAGAAATTCCATTCATAGATGAGTTACACTTGTAAAATATAAAGAATGGTAAAGTGTTGAACATGAGGAAGTTAACCCTTATGTTATTTAAAGCCAATGAAGGCCATTGTATCTGTTGCACGTCCATAAACTTGGATGAAGAGATTGTACTTAAAATAAATTTTAAAATAAAGCCCAAAACAATGGGCATTCCCAATAAACTAAAATAAACAATTTTTTCTAAAAAAGAAATAAACATTATTGGGATAAACCACTGGGGGCATTGCCCCTAGACTTGGGGTTGTCTTTGCTTGTCTCAGCAGCGTCCTTGGCAGGTTCTGTTGAAGCATCGTCCACAACATTAACATCCTTGGAGCTCGTCTGAAGCAAGGAACTCTCTGTTGCAGTGAGGATCTTGAAAGAATCAAAATCTATCTCAGGGTAGGCCTCCTAGGCGTTAGAGCGGAAGTCTTCATAGCCAGCAACGTAATGACGGTCTAGATGATTAGTAAAGTCGTCTGACTTCATAAAGGTTGCAATGGCTTCCTTCTAAGAATTCTCTAAAGACGAAGTAAACTCTTGAACTTTCACTTCAAGATGATTGATATGGGTTTCCTTTTCAATGGAGTTTGCCTTGAGCTCTTCCACCTCATTCCTTAGTTTCTTTTCTATCCCCTAAAGACGAGTAAGCTCCTCAGTCAGCCTGATCACTTCCCTCTTTTTCAAAAGGAACTCATCCTTCAGTTCCTTGCTCTTTGCCTTAGTAGCCTTAGCCTCGTCACAGAGTTCCTTAGCTTGGCTAGATGCGGTATAAAAATTTGCCATGGCATGAAATACAAATGGACGAAGTAGAGTTAGAAATTTTTTGTAAATTTCTTAGAAAATAAAATGAGAATAATAAGAAAATTACATACCTTGAAAAGATTGTGGATGGTAGAGTGTTCAAAGTCCTTCACTGACATGTCATAACATGCACTCACTTCTTTGTCAGTGATGATCCCTTTGAACATCTTCCAAGCATAATCCTTGTCCAGCACCAAGTTGTGAGGAAACTTGGTTGAAATTGAAGGATGAATCCTTCACTGACATGTCAATATTGCTTGAAATGCTTTTCCTCTTCCCAACCTGGACGATAGGTTTCTGGACAGCCAATGAAGCTGCCTCGTCTTGAACCTGGACGTTCTCTTCACCTTTAGTACCACTGGCCACGTTTTTCCCTTTATTTTCTTTCATAGTGGCTAACCCTATGATGGAGAAGATACAGAGTTAATAATGTATATATAAAAGAAAAATGAAATGATGAAATGCAATGGACGACACTTACTTCGACGAGTGGTCTTCTCATGTGCAAGATTTTCTATAGTGGGCTTAGGACCAAGTCCCCAAACAGCAAGACAGCGAAGGGTTACCAAGCTGTGGAAGGACCTTTTAGGATAAGCAAGGGCTCTATCAATACGCTCCAAATGAAACTTGTCCAAATGTGGACGAGTAATAACTGCACCAATATAAGAAAGGATTAGACGAGAAAAGAATTAAATAAACTAAACAAAGGGAAAGGAAGAAAGACATACCCTCAGGACGAAGACAACCTAGGGCACTGGTAAAAGAAGGGAAGGGGGCATTATTTACATTAACTGGGTCCCCAGCCCAATTTCCAGAAATAAAGAAAAATTCTTTCTTCCATAACCTATCAGAAGAATTACGACCCCTAATCAAACTAAATTGGAGGCCCCTAGACGAAAACTGGTAAAAACCAGCAGACTGTTTCTTTGAGGGTTTATAATAATAAAGGAACTCGTCCAATGTGATTGGACGGTTCCCCTCAAACACCTCACGCCATAACACTTGCATGGCAACTATTTTCTTTCATCCATTAGAGTTGAGCTGGTTTGGTCCAATACTCAACCTATGGAAGACACCTCTACAAAAAGAATTGAGAGGAAACCTAAGGCCTGCTAACAAGTAAGAAGTATATTTACCAAAACCTAAAAGAGGGGAACAATGTTAGGACATATGTGGATTATGTAAGGAACATATGTCAATATTTTATATAATTGGCTAATTCTTTGACAAAACGCACTTTACTTGTAATTGGGTAGATCTAGGATGTGTTTAATACTTCAAGAAACATGTTGTTCAAGTCTAGTATTAAAGCCATGAATATTGGACCAAGAAACAAGTGAAGAAAAGTTGTTCATTAAAGCTGGACAGATAGCTCGACACTTGCGGACAGATGACTTGATAGATGCTTGACACCTCCCAACAGCTAGGCTATCTATCGAGCTTCTTAAGCTTTTTCTTATCGCAAACTCGACAGCTGGTCGATCGACCGAGAAAGCTTCTGTCCTCTCGACACCTTCTCGACACCTCCTCGATAGCTGTATATGTCGAAGTTTAAATCTTGACACCTGCTAGACACCTGCTCGACATCTGCTATCTGTCGAGGTTACGGGAATTTAGATTTCTAAATCTGATTTTCGGCCCATGATGACATGTTTGTGTAGGGTTTATTTTCTCACAACCCTAAACCTATATAACACTTATTTTAGAGGACGTCACATAAGAGAATACAAGGAGAACATATGCAAAAGGTGATCGATACCTTATTCTCTCTAAAAGAAGTTACTGCGTCTTTGCACCTTAAGGTTTTGTAACCAAGTGCTTCTTGATCTTCATTGTTGATGAAGTGAAGAACTTTGCAGCCAACATTCTTCTTCTTCTAGTTGGTGATTAAGTCGCGTACTGGGATCCGCGCAATTGGTTAGTCACGTACTGGGATTCGTGCATCAAAAGGGTGGCATTCATATATTGAAGAGTTCAGAGGTTCTGAAGCGGTAGAAGGTTTCTGCTGTGAGTTTATCTACGGGGATTGTAGAGTCTAGGGACAAAGGTTTTGTACTAGATCTGAAACTTCTCTTTACTATAGTGGATTACTTTTCGGGAAGGTTTCCCCCCAAGTTTTTTATTGTGAAACTAGTTTGTTTCATTGATTTTCCTGGGTCATCATATCTTGTCTTATTTATTTTTCTGCTGCATGATTTTGACATGATATTGATGTTTGTTTGTTTTAACAAGTTTTATTCATAATAAATCTAATTAACAACTTGTTAATTCTATCAACCGGGGTCTAAATTTGCCAACAAACAACACCATTCAGCTCTTTCAGATGGACGAGGTCTAAACTCATTGGGAATTTGGTATCTACCTACAAGAGTTGTCAACTTACTCGCGTTTAGGGTGGACGCCACCTCTGGGGCACAACTATAAATAACATTTTCATCCTTCTCTTCGTCTTGAAGGGGACTGGGTGACTTACTCCTTTTGGACGAGCTAGCCTCAGCCCCAGAAGTTGTCCTTTGTCTTGGAATTCCTTTAAAGGAATTCCTGAAATTAAGGTTTAGTGTTGATGTTATGGGTGCTATGAATTTGTTTTAAAAATGGATGTTGGGCATGTATCACACATGCTGAGTTTTTATATGCCTCTGTTCTACTATTTAGTACTCAAAATGATGGTTATAAATCATGCTACTATTGTTTCTAAGTTCGTGCTTTTCTACCATGTGATGTGCGCTGCATGAGGAATGCATCCCTTCTTTTTTTTTTTGGGATATACTTTGGTGTCCTTGTATGCATTGGGATAGTTTTCTCAAGATTTTTTGGGAGTCTAATAAGGCTAGAGTAATGAGGGAATTAAGTACATATAGTAGACTAGCAGTGAGTCAGGGTTGATGATTTTATCAAGTTAGAACTTATCATGTTAGTGACAAGTGGTGAATTATGGTTTAGGTGACGATAGTGAGAGACGTCGATTCATTTCCAGCTTGAAGACTCTTTGCTTTCTGACTATAGGTAAGGGATAGTGATGTGAGCATTTTGTAGTTCACGTTTTTAGTTTTAAAGAATTCTCTTGCACCAAATAAATGGGAAAAATCTATTATGTTACTTTTAAAAATAAATAAGGTTATACTAAGTTTATCAAGTGCTTTATCTTATATTATGAACAAATTGTGGATATGCAATGCTATTTATGAAAATTTCTTGAAAAGCAAATGAATTTAATTTACTATGCTTTGGTTTTGAGTATGCCATACTGTATGTTTCATGCTTGTTCGGTAGAGGTAACGGTCCTGCTTTTCCATGGAATTGATGTTCACCTTGTCCTTGTCGGTTAAATGCCCAACTTGGATAGAAGTTGGTTGGTCCCCATGACTGAAGTATCTGTTTATGTCTTAGCTAATGACCTTGGCACAAGAGGGTGCCAGATGATGCTTGGCCCAATGGCCGGAGGGTTGACATTATAGAACAATATGATAGCTAATCTATGGTGTTTAAAAAGGATGTGTATGTGTTGGAATATTCACATGCGTGAGTAGTCTGGTTTGTGAAGTAGTAAAGTCCAACATTGGTGTTTCTATATGTTATATTAACTACTCAAAGAGTCTCTCCAAAGTGTTTTCTCCCCAAACAAGTGGTATCAACACCGATGGTTTGAGGTCAGGTGTCAGTTAATGGGTCCCATCGAGTAGGAGGAAGAATCCCATGCCTCCACCCATGGTTGAGTAATGGTTCTACTAGTGGTGAGTTAAGGTAATTGTGTATTGGTGACTCTTGCAGTTGTGCAAAGAAGACTCACATGTTTGCCCGAAGCTAATTGAGTAAAGGGCACACTATGGTCGTGTATGATACATGGTGATGCAGGACAATTAGAACAAAATTAAACAACAGGAAAATAAAAGGATATGACCTAGGAGTTAGCACCTAAGCTGACTTGGAGTTAGCACCAAGCAGGGAAATCACTAGGAGTCAGCACTTAAGGTTGACCTGGAGTTAGCATCAGACTAAATACCATTTTTTTTCATTTATCAAAATATCAACTATCTCCAAAAGGAGTACAATAGTTTGCTTATAAAGGATTGCTAAACCATAATTCTAAATGGTCCCTAATTGCCTTATTACAAAAATAATCTTGCTTCCAAATATTAAAATACTAATAGCCTATTAAACTACTAGGACCTAAAACATAAAAATACAATTGACTAGAAAACGTAAATAATACTAAATAAAAATCTTCTTGCATCTCCCACATCATTCTCCTTTGGTTGGAGAAAACTCGACCTCGAGTTTTAAAGCGTTGAAGGATTAGGATGCTGACAAATAACACTTGCTTCAAGTTTGGAATAAGCTTAGGGAGCATAGAGAAAACAAAAACTTTGCATTCCACCACATCAAACTCTTCTGGAATCACAAAGTCATTGTGTGGAATCATCACAATCTCATCTTGAACTATTAGAAACACTGCATTATCAACCTTTTCAACTTCGCAAAGTTGTAGATCTTTAGGAATTATGGAGAGTTGATTAGTATTACATTCAACGACTTCAACTTTCACATCATGTGCACCCTTAAGCTTGTTGAGTCGTACTTGAATGGGTGCCATTATCTGCTCTAGCTGGGCATTAATCCTAGTAATTATTTGCTCTCCCAATTTTCACGAAGTAGGTGAAACATTCTGATTTTCCTTTCTTACACTAGCAAAAAGTGAAATGAGAAGATCCAAGGAATGTCTTCATTGTCATCTATGACTAGAGTCATAATTGTTTCCATGGCTAAAAATACAATAGGTAGATGGTTGGACCTAATTCTTTTTAAGAAATTTTGAAACATCTCAACAACCAATGCATCACACTCAAGGTAATTTGACCTTTGCAATAGTATAAAGAATTGAAATTACCTTCGTATAACAGTGAGTAGCCAAATTAGACAAAGTTTCAAAAGCTGCCACAATCAATTGAAATATTTCCTTCATTTGCTCATCCTTATATGGGGTATCTGGTGCTGTTATCCTTGTAATCTCAGTAATGCAAGATACAACTGAAATCTTCACATCCATTTCAGCATGTCTCAAAAGTTTATTAGTGACCAGTGCCTTCACTGAGGGTAAAAGTGATCAGTGCCTTCACTTAGGCTTTCACTTCCACTATACATGGGTTTTTGGTTTTATTACTTTGTAGATGTTATGAACACATTTGTGGTGTATATTTATGCATCTCCTAAACTATAGGATGGTTTTAGATGCTCTGGTATAGTTATTAAACCTAGACTGACCAACTTGATGACTTGTCACCTAGACCAGTTTGGGTGTTTAAATGAATTTTTTCTGCACAAGGCCCTATCAAACCTGGTGGGTTTGTGGTGACCCATGTAACTTGGATGTGTTCTTATCACTTATTTGGGTTTGTGAAATTTTTAAAATTACATCTATAGGGTCCACTTTATTGATTTATTTTCTGTTTAATATGTTATAAAATGGTAATTTAAAGAAGAGATAATCTAAGAATTCAAAAAAAAAAAATGTGCTCTTTGTTTGTCTACCTACCTTTAAGGCTTTCATCCTATCAAAAGACTATTATATTATTATGAAACCTTGATTTTGAATTATGATGGCTAATTTAATTTAGGCATACACCTATTTTTAATTTAAATATTTATGTTATGAGTCTCAAAATTATTTTTAAATATACTTATTTAAAAAAAAAAAATTATTTGTCCCTATGGTTCAATTGGTGATTCACTAGTTGAATCAGAGACCTAGTGACTTGACTTATAGATCGAGTCAATGTTCGGGTTGGATTTAATAATTACTTTATGGATTTGAGACCCTTCCATGATATTAGATAAAATTGTTGTAAAATTTAAAGATTTAAGGTTAAAAAAAAAAAAAAAAAAAAAAAAAAAAAAAGAGAAAATTTTCATTCATGTTAAGTGGTTCGTGTTAATATTAGGCATACGCATGGTAATGGCATGTTGGTCCAATGTTGAATCTTAGTTTGGATTTGGCTCGTGA
The DNA here is from genome assembly GCA_032727855.1 of Quercus ilex subsp. ballota. Classification (NCBI taxonomy): domain Eukaryota; kingdom Viridiplantae; phylum Streptophyta; class Magnoliopsida; order Fagales; family Fagaceae; genus Quercus; species Quercus ilex. The sequence continues at coordinate 21,223,835 of CM064914.1, forward strand.
CTAAATTAACATAAAAATATTAGTGCACATTTCCTGAAAAATTGTTACACTTCAAACATAGTTTTTATGACCTAGTTTTGGAAATTTTTTTTGGCACATTTACCATAAATTTCAGCGACATTTCTAATGCAAATATGCAAATAAGGCACGATTTGCAAGGTAGCATATATCCTTCAATAAAATAAGTTATAATTAGGGTAGTTTTCATATTTTGGTGATATGTCATTTGATTCAAATCAAGCCCAATTCCTACTTTGAAATAGACAAACTAAAGGGATTTATGCTCTTTAATATATGTAACTTGATTATTATGACGAGAAGGTAATAACTTTAGTGAAGCTTGGTCAAATTAAGTCAAAATTGGTAAAAATTAGTTTTTTTTTTGACAGAAGTAAAAGATTAAGGTTTGGATATACATTCGTAAAATTCATAATTCCAACATTCAGAGGGTTAAAAGGCTTAATGTGTTTACAATGAATGGGTTTGGTGAATTCAGGTTTTGAGGGATCACGTGCAAAATTTTAATAAACACATGTTTTTATGGTAATGACAAATATTTGCATACTATAGAGCAATATTTGTTTAAAATATAATCGTGATGACAACTTGATTATGTCCAACATCACGTTGCCTGTTATTATGAATAGAGTAACCAAGCATGATAACAACAAAATTATTCAAAATGGTCAAAACAATATAACTTAGGTTTTTTTTTTTGGTTGAGAAAGAAATCAATGAAATTTTATTAAGAAAAACTAGCTTAGTCAGCTTAGACAACAGAAAGAAACTAGGGTGGAACATCTTCCATCCATCCTAGAAAGTTTGAGATATGCAAGATTTACTTGACAAGATTATGAGCAATTTTATTAGTTATTACTTTAAAACTGATGTCAACTAAAAATTAAGGCTTAGGTAATATTATATCCCTTATAATACTAGTTATACAACTTAAAACACCCACAATTTAAAATAAAGAGACATGAAAATTTCCATTTAGCAAGTCTAACTTCAGCACCCAACTTAAGCTTTCTGAAATTGAATCTGAAATCACATCATACAAAAAATGTCTTGAACACAAATCAGTAAATAAATTGCATATAGAACATAGAGGAATATTCCTCTAATAAAACAAGTGTTATATATATATATATAAATGATGTTTATTGCACAAAAAGAAATTGAGAAAATATAAATCTTTTTATGTTTTTGGAAGTTGGAACCACTATGCATACTTATTGAATGATCATAGTTATAAAGTAGTAATCACTAATCAGGTGTATTAACGATTTTTTCATTGTACTCAATAACAAAAAAAAAAAAAAAGAAAAAAAAGAAAAAAGTCAAAGCCATTTTATGGCCACATATTAAACCTGTGATACCCGGTTAGTAATAAGAGTTTATAACTTTTATTGGGCTACATTGTAATGGTTCTTTAAAAAAAAAAACTTTATGAACAAATAATAATATTAATTAACTAGAGGGACCAATAGGGTATTTAATTCAAATATAATTATAGTAGTACCCCCCCCCCCCCCCACAATAATTTAAAATCTAATTATAAAAATAATATTAATTAACCAATAATAATATTAATTAACTAGAGGGATCAATAGGGTATCCCCCCCCCCCCCCCCCCCTAATTATAAAAATATATATCATTCCGAAACATTTTTCCAATTTAAACAATTTTAGATATAGAATGAGTGAGTTTTGGTACAATTGTGTAGTCCGTAAGTAAAAGGTAAACCACATGCATGCTTCAAGAATCTGCTTAGATGGACCAAATTAAAGGTCGTGTATATATGCCAACTTGGATATTATTTTTATCTCCTAAATCTGTAGACTCTCTCTTTTTGTGGAACTTCTCAACTAGAATCTTTCATAATAGTCTAACAATAAGCATAGCATAGATAGTAATATATAGGTTATACTTTTAATTTGTCTATGAGGTTAAATTTGGTTTTTACAATTCACAAAACGTTTATTCAATAAATCATAAATCACTTTAATATATACTTGAGGGTAAAATGAGTGTGAGTTAAAGAGGTTTAAAACATGTGCTGTATATCTAAGAGTTATGTCATTTTCGATATACATCATTGTAAATTTCTTTAAGATCTTCTCCCTTCTTTTCATGTGAGTGTGTATTAAAAATACTTAGTATTCTAAAAAAGAAAAATAAAAAAGAGGGTAATCTTTGAATGGGTTCAAACTAAATAAATAAATAGCAGCTAGCTTTAACCTAGCTATGAAATGTTATTGGAGAGAGAGAGAAAGAGAGCTGACCGTATCTAATAATGGTAAAACCACCTCTTGGAAATCTCTATATAAATGACGTCTCAGACCTTTCTTGCTATTAGGGGTGACAAAATTGAACACGACCTGCGAACCTGACACAACACGACATGAAATTAGCAGTTTATGGGTTGAGACTTAATGAGTTCGTGTCATATTCGGGTTGACATGACTAACCTGTTTAATAAATGGGTTGAGTTAGTGTTCAACTTATGGAACCTATTTGACTCGTTTAATTAAATGACATTTTACTAATATATCTTTTATACCCTAGGTATATAAACTTTTTAGTTGTTGTGGTTTACTTTCTTTGACATAATGTGATTGGTTATTTGTGATATTGAGATATGCTTTAGTTTTGAATGATTATTGGTGATGCAGTTACTTGTTAGTTTTGAATTTTATATTAAAAATATTTATTTGTTTGTTTTTTCATATATATATATATATATATATATTCATTTTGATAAAATCCGATAAACAGGTCGACACGACTAACCTGTTTAGTAAATATCGTGTTAGGGTTGAGGAATTTAGATCCGTTTAATAAACATGTCAGGTTAGTGTTGACCCATATAGTCAGATTCATGAGTTGATAGAACACGAACCTGACACGCAAACATGAATTGCCACTCCTATTTGCTATAATCCCTTTTGTACCCTCCATAAATACAACCTGCACAAGCTATTGGATTGATATCTGTATGTGTGACTGTAGTAAAGTATTACCTTTTGAATCTCGTGATACAATTTTTTCTCTTCACTTGTTGCAAACAAAATTTTGCAGTACGAAAAACTCGAAGTAACATAATCTATAAAGAGTCTAATGGACTTTGATGAGTAGAAAATTACCCTTGTCTTAAAAAAAAGAAGAAGAAGAGAAGAAGAAAAGCTAGCTTCGTCCATCAAGCTGGCCTCGTTCATCAAGCCAGCCTCGTCCTTCAAGCCAGCTTTGTCATTCAGACGAATGATGACGGCACACATTAAATGAATACTCCATTAATGACAAGCGTGGCATTTAATACACTAGGCAGGCAAAAGCGTAACCGAAGGACCAACAAGTAGAAGACCATTGATGATGATAAACGTCTCTGCATTCAATGATATTAAGACCATCATTGATCAAAGAAGACATTACGCATTTATTACGCTCATTAATGATAAAGAGTAACAGACGAAGCAAACGGTAATGAATGAGTTGTACACACCAGACATGAAGTCTGTAACGTATTAGCCGTTGAGCATAAATGCAGGAATTCATTGCCCATTAGCGCAACAAACAAAATAGGAGAAAGCACCAGAAACCTAAGGTACGCCTAATTACACACAAATACTCTATGAAATCACTTTCTAGTTTATACTCTGTTGAATCCTTCTCCCTTACTGACCTAAGCATCAGAGACGGTTTGGCTAATGCCACATCGACGTGTTGCTCTTCCACCCAGTTCATTTTGCAAGTTTTTCCTCCAACAGAGATGACCCCAACCACAACTTTGTCCATCCGCTACGATGAGTAGATCAACTGTTGATTTTTTGCATCATCAGTTTAGCGCCGTCTGTGGGGACGCTAATCATTCAAGCCATTTTTCCCAGTGGCAAAAGAGTTCCTTGAAGTACGAGATGGAAGCAGAGACTGCACCTCAGCCAGACGCTGTGCAACAACAACAAATCCAAGCCCACTTGGCTAATGTGGAAGAGTTGACTCGCTAGAATGAAGAACTGCGAAAGACAATGGAATCCCAAAACACAGAACGTCGATAAACAGGTGAAAACTAAAATGAAAAAGAATTAAACTCTCAAGCCAACAGGCAAGACAGGACCTCAGGAGAAGATTCCACCAGGATGGAGAATGAGCTTCGCAACATGAGGAAGGAGATGGACGAACTAAAAAGTGTTGTGAAGGACAAAGGCGGAGAGAATCTGGATGAGATGATTCGAAGGATGGACTCACCATTCACTACTGAAGTACTAAACCGTCCCCTTCCACCAAAATTCCGTCTCCCACAGTTGGAGTCGTATGATGGTTCCAAGGATCCCTTGGATCACATTGAATCATTCAAGACATTGATGCTATTGTAGATGACCCTAGACGAGGTAATATGCAGGGCATTTCTAACAACATTGGAGGAAGCAGCCAGAGTATGGTTCAACAAGATACCCCCAAAAACTATTGCAAATTTTGAACAACTTAGCAAGGGTTTTGTTTCTCATTTCATTTCGGGGGGAGGGGGGGGGGGGGCAAAGACACAAGAAGCCAACTAGTCATCTTTTCAACATTCAACAGGTAGAAGGAGAATCACTAAGATAGTACGTGACCCAATTCAATAAGTAGCTACTTCATGTAGACGAAGCTGAAGATCAAGCCATCCTAACGACTTTCCAAGCAGGGTTGTTACCTGGAGATTTCTTCTTCTCAATCACCAAGAGTCCACCAAAAATTGTCGCGGAACTACTCCAAAAAGCTCAAAAGTATATGAATGCAGAAGGTGCAATAGTCGCGATGGAAGAGAGACGAAAGGAACTAATGAAGTTGCACTCACCCATGGGGCATGGAGTATAAAAGAACTTTTCCTTTGAAATCCCATTTTTAGCATTAAGCATGTTTGCATTTTTGTACTCTTGCTAGAATTTATATCATTCACAAATAAGGCAAGATAAGTTTACTCAAAAAAATACATACATATATATATATATATGTATATATACATATATCTTTCATGATGTATTTCCTTCTTCATTTCCTCCCTTCACTATAATCCATGAATGAAGGAGGAAAACCTAAAGATGCACAAGTGTGGGTATAACTCATGCAGCGCAACATCGTCATGACTAATAATGTCATGACGAAAACCTAAAGATGCACAAGTGTGGGAGTAACTCACGCAACGCAACATCGTCATGCCTAATAATGTCATGGTGAAAACCTAAGGTCAAGTTTTACTAACTTTACTCTACTGATCATGTCTATTAAACGAGTGTTAATGTAGATAAAAGATGAACCACCTTCACAATGGCCTCAACCCATGTTGGTTCTAGTAGAAGGCCTAGATATAAGTAGGTACGAAGTAAGCAGTCACTCCAGAGAAGATTCCTACTACCTAAAAGTCTTTAGATGGCCAGGAGTTATCTCGACCATGGAACATAGCACACTTGAAGAAATACTACCAATAAGGAATACTTTACATTTCAAGTTGCCTAGTCTTCATATCAGTAGGTACGACAGTTATTGCTTTCGTCATTTATAGATCAATAATACATGAAAGCATTATCCATGCGTATTTATCAATGATTATCCATGAGTTATTTATTAATAAAAATATGTGCAACATTTAGGAGTTATCTTTGGGAGATGTCCCAAGGATCTCCGTCGTTGAAATTTCAAATCAAAAGCTGTTCACACACAGCCAACGACGTCATAGCCATCAAAGTTGTTAATACACAACTAACGAAGTCGACTAAATCAGAGTTGTTTAAACACAATTAATATGACCATCATTCAAGCATGAATAAATGAAAAAAATGGTTAACCTAAAGACGCTCCAATACCACGACTTTAAGTCACGAGTATAGCGCAACATCGTCATTCAAACATGACTCAATAAAAAGTTGTTCAAAAACAGCTAAAAATAATAAGTTGTTCAAATGCAACTAATATTGTCATTCAAACATGACTCAACAGAAAGCTGTTTGAACACAGCTAAAAATAATAAGTTGTTCAAACACAACTAACATCGTCATTCAAATATAACTCAACAGAAAGCTGTTCAAACACAGCTAAAAATAATAAGTTGTTCAAACACAACTAACATTGTCATTCAAACATGACTCAATAAAAAGTTGATCAAACACGGCTAAAGATAATAAGTTGTGTTTGCTGAAGATAATAAGTTGTTCAAACACAACTAACATTGTCATTCAAACATGACTCAATAAAAAGTTGTTCAAACACAGCTAAAAATAACAAGTTGTTCAAACACAACTAACATCGTCATTCAAACATGACTCAATAAAAAATTGTTCAAACACAGCTAAAAATAAGCTGTTCAAACACAACTAACATCGTCATTCAAACATGACTCAATAAAAAGCTATTCAAACACAACTAAAAATAATAAGTTGTTCAAATACAACTAAAATCGTCATTTAAATATGACTCAATAAAAAACTGTTCAAACACGGCTAAAAATAATAAGTTGTTCAAACACAACTAAAATCGTCATACAAACATGTCTCAATAAAAATAAAAAATAAAAAAAGCTGCATGAGTTTGTACGAAAGAAGAATTCACACAGATGATACCAAGACTCCCATAGGTGAAGTAAGAATTTCTACCATTCACAAATAAGGTGAGAAAAGAAGTTTACTCAAAGCAAGAAAATATATATCTCTTTCTTGTTAAGTGTATTTTTCAGTCTACATCATCTCAACGATGAAGATTCTACTGACGAGCATAAACTCAGGTAGTCAATCTATATCATCCCAATGATAAAGATTTTACTGACGAGCATAAGCTCAGGTGGTCAATCTACATCATCTCAATGATATAGATTCTACTAATGAGCATAAGCTCAGGTAATCAATCTACATCATCTCTATGATATGAATTCTACTGACGAGCATAAGCTTAGGTAATCAATCTACAATCATTTCAATGATACAAATTCAACTGACAAGCATAAGCTTAAGTAGTCAATCTACGCACCATTCCACAATAAATGCGAGCACAAAAAAAATGAGGAAGGCAAAGTTTCAAAATTATTCCCGCCTTGTCACATAGACAAAGACAGGCTAGCATCGTCCATCAAGCTGACCCCGTCCATCAAGCTGGCCTCATCCATCAAGCCAGCATCATCCTTCAAGCCAGCTTCGTCATTCGGACGAATGACGACGGCACACACTAAATGAATCCTCCATTAATGACAAGCGTGACGTTTAATACATTAGACAGGCAAAAGCGTAACCGAAGGACCAATGGGCAGAAGACCATTGATGATGATAAACGTCTCTGCATTCAATGATATTGAGACTGTCATTGATCAAAGAAGATGTTACGCATTTATTATGCTCATTAATGAAAAAGAGTAACGAACGAAGCAAACGATAACGAATGAGCTACACACCAGACATGAATTATGTAACGTATTAGCCGTTGAGCATAAATGCAGGAATTCATTGCCCATTAACGCAGCAAACAACTATAAAAGGAGAAAGCACTAGAAACCCAAGGTATGCCCAATTACACACAAATACTCTACGTAATCACTCTCTAGTCTATACTCTATTGAATCCTTCTTCCTTACTGACTTAAGCATCGGAGGCGATTTGGCTAACGCCACATCAGCGTGTTGCTCTTCCACCCAGAAAATTTTGCAGGTTTTTCCTCCAATAGAGACGACCCCAATAGCAGCTTTGTCCATCCACTATGACGAGGAGCTCAATTGCAGATTTTTTGCATCATCAGACTTTAACTCTCGATTTTCTTCACAAACACCAATGTTTTCTTTAAGGCAATTATAAAATAATTTTTCGGCATTATAACCTCTAGAAGGATGGGAATTTTTGCCACCTGTGGTTTGGCTAAAATTTAAGTTGCCTACTTGCGGTTTGAAATTTGATACTTTACTTACCTGAGATTTGACCAAAATTTAAGTTGCCTACTTGTGGTTTGAAGTCTCATGACACAAGTGTTCCACTCGATTCTTTTTTATTTTGTTTAATCTTGTATTTTTATGTTTTTTTGTATTTTTTGAGGATAGAGACATAAAAGTGGAGTAAAATTATATATTTAGCTATGTTTTTAACATAATTGGGTTACGAAACTCTAACTAAGCTAACTTCAGGTTGGTAAAGTGTCAAATTTCAAATCACAGGTAGGCAACTTAAATTTTGGTTAAACCACAAGTGGGTAAGTTGTAATTTTCCCTTTATTTTTTATGGATTTGGCACCACATATTGGATATCGAATGGATATTGGGCACTTATGTCTAATTAATGTTATTCATAATTTAGACTAAAAAACTGTTAGGATTAATACCCTAAAATCCTATTGTACGGTATTATGTATGACATTGTGTATTAGCTAATAAAAGTTGTTTTATTTTCTAAAACGATGGTAACGTAAATACTTGGATATTATTTTATAGTCTATGAGATGCATAATATGTGATTTAAGTGTTGGGATATGTTTACTCAAAAAAAAAAAAAAAAAGTGTTGGGATATGATTTGCATATAGAAGATCAAAATTACAAGTTCTTTGTAAACTCAAAATTATAGTTTGTAGTTAGTGATGAAATTGAGCTTTTCATTTGCGAAGACTATAACATATCAACTAAGATGATTTATCTTGGTCATGGAGGTGGAGATTTCTAGTTGATGTGTCTTAAGTGTGTAAGATATATTAAACTAGACTACTATTAGAATAATTATTCTATTAATAATTGTTAACTGAAGACTTTCAACTTTCAATATGAGGGAACTGTAAACCTAAATATGAAATGTTGCTTTCTTTGATATATTAGGAGTTAGATCTATTTTAACAACCAAAACCTTAGTATGTTGGGAAATCACAAATAGTGACGAGGGGAACACACATATTCTCAAGATGGAATCCATAGTTTCTTTTTAGAGATATAAAATAAACCATTTGAGATAAGTTTAATGGGATTAGCTATTTAGAGTGTTGGGCCTAACGACTTTAGTAAAAAATTACTAAAGATTATATTTTATGAATTAAGATTTCAAAAAAGTATGAATAACTTAAAAGATAAAACCAGAAACTCAAAGATCAAGAGATGACAATTTTCAAAGTAACAGTTATATATTATAACTCTGTGTTACTATGTCAAGAGTTGACATATAAGCCCACAACTCATTGAAGCTAGAGTTTTATACATCCCTTTGCTCCCATTTTAAGCCATACACTAAATCTTAATTGGGTTGGTCCATACAGTCAATCTAATTAGATAATCTATTAATTATTTAATAAGAGTTATTAAATAAAATAACTGCCTTGGTAGTTAAACATATGTATGATTAAACAAAAGAAAAAAATTGTTCTTTAAAAAAAACACATATTCATCAAGAAAGAAAGTGAACATATGTAAAATTGATTGAGAGATCGCATATCTTGCGTATAAAGTGGAATTTGGGTGAAGATTGAAGGTCTTCTCAAGATCTTTGTTTTTAATTTCACTACATCAAGGTACAATTCTCTAACCCTTGTTCTAGAATTCAAAGTTCCATGTTATCTTACATGAATGGAGAAAATCTTGCGATTCTTCCGTTGCTTGTTTTTTATGTGATACAAAAACCACGTTTTCCAACAAAAACATATATAAGGATCCTAAGCTAAACTAGAATCCTAAATCATTTCTTATACTAGAAGACACAAGTTCGAAAGTTTATGTTTAGGGAAGTGATAAGAACCCCACATGATGAGAATCAACAAGCATTCAAGGATCCATTGCATATTCCAGTTGGGCTTATTACTAAAGCAAAATCCAAGAAGATCAAAGAAGCACTTAATGGGCTGATTCAAGAGATTTGAACTGATTTTAATACAGGACATTTCAAGCTAGGCCCAAAGGAAGATGAAGGTGTAATAAATATAATCCAAGCAATTGAGGGCTGGTCTGGCTTAATTGGGCGTGATTTATGACATGGATTAATGGTTGATTGACTTTCCAGCTCCATATCAGTTAATAGACATTTTTCCTATTCTTGAGCTTCTAATTTCGGACCAGATCTACCTTAATTTTAGGTTTTTATTATTTAGAACGTTTTTTAACTATTTTCCTATTTTGGATCTACTAATTTCAGATCAAATCAACTTTTATTTAGGGTTTTACTATTTAGTACCTTTTTTTTTTTTTTTTTTTCTATTTTCAGTCATGCCTTATAAATAGCATGCACTCATTGTAATAGGGGATTATTTAATAAAAATCAGAAAAAGGTGAGGCTTTGCTCTTCTTTTGGTTCTTCAAGAACTGTGAACTTATTAGGGATTCTTCCTTGTGGCATTCAAACTTTATACCTTTGGTTCGTGATTCAATTATAATCATTGGGTCAAGGTGTTACACTTATACTTTTGGTTCGCATTTCATTTATAAACGTTGGGTCAGGATTCTATCAAAAATCTGAATTTTAACTTTTTTGGGCAATTATTCCATTACTGTTTGTTGTGATTCAAAGCGTGTCGATTGAGGTTCGCATCACCACATCTCTCATCTTTATATGGAACCTCATTTTACTCATTTTGTTAGCCACATCTCTATACCCCAAAAGGACTAGTCTAGTCACAATTGAGACTCCTTGTAGACTTCAAAAGTATCTCATTTTTATTTATTTATTATTTAATTTAATTTTTAAGTCATATATTTGACTTTTATAAATTTGGAGTGTTTTGATTACAACAATGAAGTGATAATAATAGAAGCTGAGTTATTGAATGATAATTGCTTGCATGTTAGAATGAGGATCAGCTTGTTTTCTATGTGTGATTATCCTAGTGTGTGTTTTATAACTGTAAACTGGTTTTGATCTCTCTCTCTCTCTCTCTTTGAGAATCTTGTTTGAATATGATGTGATTTTAATTTTAGTGGAGATCTATTGTTTGGGTTTATTGTCGGATATTGGTGGCTTATTGTAATGGAAATTGATTATTGACATGCTCTCTAATATTTTTATCTGAATGTTTATATATATATATATATATATACACACTTTAAAATTTACTTAGTATTTGTTCTCCAAGTACATGTAGTCTTCTCTTCAAATAAAATTTTATTTACATGTTAGAAAAATGTTACTGAAATTTTCAGATCTTGTAAATTGTGTGATGTGCTTATATCAACTTCTTTGCTGTACTACTAGTATAAGCTTTTTATCAGCACCAAGTTCAAGCTTATTTTCTTATTTTCTCACAGCTCCTTCCCTATGGTATCATATCCAGGGTCATCTCAAACTTCACAACGTTGTAGGGGTGCACGTTTCACAGTTAAAGCAGATTCTGTGAGTGTAAAATTGTTTTGTTTTTCTTCAAAATGATAGTTGAGGCTAAATAGTTTTTTAAACTTTTATTTTAATTTTAAAAATAGGGTATCTATGTTTCCATATTTATTTATTTAAATTTTATTTGAAGGAATGCTCTATTTGAAGTAATATTTATGCCTTATGTGTTGTGTTTGAAGAGAAAGAAATGCTCAATGCTTAAGAGGTTGTGCCTCTTTTTTGATTGACAAAATGTTTCCATTATGTGTTTTTTTCATTGAATTGTTACCAAGTTAAACAAGCATATATTTTTTATTGTTTGCCTTTAATGCTTAATTCTTGGCAGTTTATTTTGCTTTATTTTCCCAGGAATTAGTTTTGTCAGGACACAATATATATATAGTGGCATTCATTTTTTTTTTTTTTTTTTTAATAAATGAAAAGGGCCTATAGTGGCGTTCACAAGTGCCACAATAGGGTTTATATTTTTTTTAACAAATGAAATGGGCATATAGCAGCATTTTAAAAACACGCCACTATAGGTCAATTTTTTTATTTTTCAATTATTTTTATTAGCAATAGTGGCATTTTAAAACGCTGCTATAGCCTACTTAAAAAATAAATTTGGCCTAGAGCAGCGTTTTATAAACGCCACTATAGGTCCATAGTCATGCTACAATAGTGAAGTTCATAAACACCACTATAGCCCAAAGGGACCTATAGTGGCGTTTTTAGGACTTCTAGTGTTGTTTCACGAATGCCACTATAGACCCAATTTTTTGTAGTGTCCCTCTCTTTGATGTGTGTGAATGTGTGTAGTATAAATATAATATAACTTTATATAATTTAGTAATTAAAAAATACAAAGAGATTGTTACATTTATGTGTATTGTTATCCTATTATAATAATTTTTTTGTTATGAAGTTAATAATTTAAGGAAATTAAAGGTAAATTTTGGGATTGTTCAAGTATTTGATTGACTAAGTAGAAATTTGATGTATTATTTATGTATGAATGAATGTGGTGGTATAGTCAATAATTAATACAATGCTAGTGGGTTGATTTTTTGTCATTTAGTTTAAAATATATTTATATAAAACCAATAGCAAATAGATAATGACAATTGCATAAAATTAAAAATTTTATATAAACTTAACAAAGTAAAATGGTCACATCTACCCATATTGACAATAGATAATAACAACCGATAATGAACTAAAAGACTACAATAAAAAAAGTTTATGGCAAATAAATAAAGCTGAAAAATGGATAAGCTTGAACCGTCTTGGTATACCCTAAGGGGGCTTCATGTTGTCAGCATTTCTAGGTTTGGTTTTCTCCCTTCCCCTTACTTCGCGTGCTTGGTTGAATGCTTTTCAAGCTCCAAAGTGAGTGATTTTCAATGGCGTTGGAAAGATCTGAATTCCTATTTTCTAAAACTTCCAGATTCGTGAGAATCAGACCATGTACCAAATAGTTACAAGCCTTGGAAGAAGACCGGTTCACCATTTTTTACACTCGATGATTTTTTTTTTCCCAAATTTCCAGATTGAATTCTGCCAATCCAAAGATGCTTTCAAGATTCCGTTTCTTCTAGAATGTAGAGGAAAGTGCCATCTTCAAGAAAGTACTTGCTTTTTGGCTTAACAACTACGCATTGAAATATTACGGCTTCTGGAAAATAGCTATTTGAACATGTCAAAACACTTGGTAAAAATCTCGACCACTTTAGCTTTAATTTCGACCTATGAGTAGTCATTTTAAAGAGAACTAAATTTTCTTTCATTTGTGCTCGAATTTATCCCAATCTAATTGTTAGATTTGGTTAAATTACGATTTAGTCCAGGTTTTTTTCGATTTAGTCCAGGTTAACAGTAATCAAACTTGATCAAAGTTGATAAAACTTTTTGAAAATATTGGTTTTGATATAAAAAGATGAAAAATTAGCATTTTAGTGAATTTATGTACAAATTTGGCTTTTAGTTAACTTTTGGTTAGCATTTTGGTCATTTTGACTTGGACTAGCGATTCGAGTGATATGACACCCAAACAGGAAAAACTACATCACTCTAAACATTCCCATGGTTCCTAGGTAAAAATATGATTTTTTTTTTTTTTGGAATTTTTGGGGTTTGGCACACAAATCAAGGGTGAACAAAATACAATGTTAATAGTTGGTCATTTTTTTTTTCAATTTTCCTAATTCGATTTCTCTCAATGTGTCCTCATCACGAACTGTTTGTTTGAAGATGCAAAGAAATACGTCTAGCTCAAGAAACAATGTGCTTTTTGGATCCAATTTTCATGAGAAATTAAGAATTATCATGCAAAGTGATTTTTTTTTTTTTGAGTTTCCATGATTTTTCCTATTTTCATATTAAATCTTTTTTTGACATTTTGACCTTCATTTTGCTCAAGTGAGATTCCGTTGGAAAGCTTATGAGGTTTACTTTCTAAAGAGTTTTGTTGTTTGGCATCGATATTTAATTTGGGCAAACTTGATGTTTTGAAACAAAAAGTTTATTTGGAATTTTTTTATATAGATATTTTGATAAATTCATTTTAATTCAAAGGAATTTTAATAACAAGACCTTTCCAACGAGGCATCATTTGAGCCAATCCATGATCGTTTTATTCTAATTCAATCGAGATTAAATTACAATCAAGTTTAATGATCAACTGTCAAGCAATTTTTCATCATTTTAGCCATATTTTGCTTGTTTTAAGTCTAATCTAGACCCATCAATTGTCAAAGTAAAGAGAATTTAATTATCTATAACATGGGCTTAAATTTATCCGAATTAGATGGTCGGATTTTTAGTCAAACTGAGGTCAAAGTCATGATCAAAACGGTAATTTTTTGCAATTTTTTTGCACAAATTGAGATTTTTGACATGCAAACCAAGGCAACCAAAATATGGTATTGATAGTATTTGAGCATTTGATTTGTGGTTGAAAATTTTATTAACTGAGAGATCAAGTGTTTGATTTTTATCAAATTTTTTTTTGTATTGTGTGTCATCACCAAAAAAGTGATGAGAAAAAAATTGCAAACTTAGGCTATTTTCTAATTATTATTATTTTTTAAATTGAGGAATTTTTTTTTTCTATTTTATTTGTATTATTCAGACGATGATGTGATTTTGTTTTAGTCACATAAGCTTTATAAGTGTATTAATTTTTCGTTATTTGATGGGAGAGACGAAATTGAGTGCAAAGTGCTGAGAAAATTAGGAGAACAAATTGAATATACGGTGCCAAGAATTATAGTGCCAAACTGGCAGTCACGCAATTCTGGTCCTCTGTTTAATTCATCCACAGGCACAGTTATATATTTAATATTTATACTAACATTCTCATACCTAGCCAACGCCCAGACTTTTGTGGAGTAATGGGTGGTGCCTCAAGATTCAAGAATATGAAACTGAAGCCGCTTAATCTTTGTAACTTTTGTTATTATTATTTTGGTGAAAGTGGGTTCTCATTAAAATCCCATGAATGGAGAAATAGAAATAGTAACTTATTTAGTAGGATTTGTAGTGAGGCCAAACCCAAGTGGGAAGAGGGGATCATAATGTGGATCCCCAGCATTCATTGGCAGCTGATCAACAGTCCTGAACCAAGTGCGTGGAAGCTTGCCACTGAAACCATAGTCACCAAATAAAACATCGGCAACTCCTTGTCCTTCAGTTCCTGGAAGCCACGCAGCAACAAAGGCATCCATGAATGTTATATATGGTTGGATCATAACAGGACGCCCAGAGATAATGACAACAACACATTTCACAGCTCCACACACACTGGTAAATGTGCTTGGACCTGGGTCAGGGATTGTCAAATTCAAGCTGTCACCTGCTCCCTCTGCATACGGGTGTTCTCCTACTACAACAATGGCGTAGTCGAATTTGTTCGACTTAACATAATGAGCATGCGGGTTCTTCTTGTAGACTACTTTTGTTTTGGGATCAACTGTATTTTTTATGGCAGTGAGGATTGTGGTACCTGCTCATGAGAATTAATGTTCATGCGAATTCTTAATTAATGTATCACTGCTGATAACAGACCATCATAAAAAGGCGGTGAGCTGAATTCATTGTACCTTTAGTGAGGTTGTTGCCGCTAAGTCCTTGCCACTCAATTGTCCAACCTCCACACTGATAACCTAAATTGTCAGCATGGCTGCCAGCAACAAGTATTTTTGATGCCTTCTTCGGAAGGGGCAGCAATGGCGTACCTGCAGATTCGCCATTCTTTAACAGCACTAGTGATTTCCTAACAGCTTCCCTAGCCAATTCTCTATGCTCCTTTAAAAGTGGCGAAAATCCATAGAATGATGTAAGAATGTTTCAGTTGTTTTGTGAGGGGGACAGGAAAAATCAAAGTTGTGAGTTACTAACCTGACTTCCAAGCTGGTTGACCAGGCTGAAATCAGCTAATGGGTTCTCAAATAGACCCATCACAAACTTAACCCTCAAAATTCTCTTCACTGCATCATCAATTCGACTCATTGGAATGATTTTATTCTTAACCTCGGAGGTTAGACCATCAATGAATTCTGTATAGTTGTATGGAACCATGACCTGTATATGTCCATCACAAATATTAGAAGATTAAATTAGTTAGGCATTGATGTAAGTCTGTTTAAGCAGTAAAATTAAGGTCATTGACTAACCATGTCAATGCCAGCCTGAATTCCTGCTTCAAAAGAATATGAGTAGTTAGCATGAGGTGGAGTGGTGATTTGGTCTATACCCTGCCAATCTGTGATGACAAAACCCTGAAACAAATTACAATATTCATATGTTGCTTCCAGTTGTTCTTTTCAATTGTCAGCAATTGAAAAAATCAAGATACATCCATGAATCTCTTTTTACCCTGAAATGGAGAGTGTTCTTGAGGAAGCCAGTCACAAGATCATGGTTAGCATGCATCTTTATTCCATTCCAGCTGGAGTAGGAGATCATAATGCTTGCAACACCCTTGATGATGGAGTTATAATAGCCAGGCATGTGTGTGCTAAGCATTCCATGTCTGGCTATCACTGTGTTGTTTTCATTGATGCCTTTAGTTGTTCCACCATCACCCACATAATGCTTAGCACAAGCCGCAACCTTTTCTCTGCACAAAGGAACACAAAGACTTGAGGAATTAACAGTTTAGTCAGGTAAAATTGCTTATATAAATTATGTAGCCTCCTGAGGTTTCAGATGCAGCTAGGACTGTGATTTCAAGGAACACAAATTCATGAAGTTGCTCCTGCTTTTCCTTTTTTATTTATTTATTTTTTTTTTAAGGGTTTGGAAGGGGTTTGAGGGGATTTGGAGGAATATGTAGTCAATTTTAATATTTAAAATATCACAATAAAAGGGAGGAATATGTAGTCCTCAACCAATACAAAGGTCCAAAGTTGTTATAAGCATTATATACTTCATCACCTAGAAAACAGCTTTTATTAAAATTTCGTTCATTTTAAAAACAAATAAATCAATAAAAAATAAAACCAAGGAATATACCAGTTAGAGTTCTTGACAAAAGTCAAAGGTCTAACTGAAGACAAACAAGAGGTGACTAACAATGCAAGGATAAGAGTGGATGTTAGCTACTGACAAAACATGACAAGGATTCTGGATAGGTCTATGGTGTAATGTAGACCAAAGCATATGATTATGGACTAGCACTTCAAGCTAAAATTTTGAAAGCACATGCCATTCTATTAAATAAAAATAACACATTGTCTAATAACATGAGAATATTACTGCCAAGTTCGAAACCTATATCCTATCAGTTAACTTCTAGTTATGTAAACTTTAGAAATTAGATCCAATTCTCATTATTATATACTGCATTAAATTATCTAAAACAAGTTTACTACTAGTTCATGTTATATGGGCTGAGGGATAAAAACATTTGAGGTAACTTAATTTTTTTGGTAAGATTTTTACCTTCCAGCAACAAATGGGACACCCTTGGCAGAGTTAGTGGGAATGTCACCTTGTAATCCTGGTACAATCTCAGTCATTGCTTGAACAATCTTGGGGTCTTCACTGTAGCTTTCATAGCAACGACCCCATCTAGGATCTCTACAAACCTACACAGGTAGAGTAGTTAAACAACTCACAACTTCAGTTAAAAAATAGTCTGTTATTCCGATAGCAATCATTAGTTTGACCAACTTAGTTACCGCTATACAAGGAGCAAAGACATATGGAATTCCTGTAGCTCTAACTTCAAGTGCAGTGGCAGCTCCAATCCTTTTCACAAGTTTAGGGTCTCTGGTTGATCAGAAACAAGTTTGATCGTAAATGGCAGGCAGAAACAGAATCACATATTTGATTAAGATATATACTACTGCACTGCACCCTTATTCTTTGTTGGATTTTGATATTCAAACCTTTAGACTAATAGCCAGTCGATAAAGAGGCAAAAAAAAAAAAAAAAAAAAAAAAAAAAAACCAAAAAATCAAATTCGAAATGAAAATGAATTTATATTGCTTTCCACAGGATTGAACAATATTCTTACTTTCCCCCCATGCTTTCCCATGTTTAAGCTATTATGAATTTTCCTGCTCCTTGTTATTTATTTATTTTTTATTTTTGATAGAGTTTCGCCTCTTTGGCATCTAGTAAAGCAGCTAGCCTTTTAACTCATAAAATTTCAAATCTCACAGATTTTCTTTAATTTTATTAAATTGTTGGTTTTGCACATGATTGAACAATTTATTCCATCCCTTAATTACTCAACACAGGTAACTTCAAACAATTAAAAATTTCCAATAAAAATTACTATATCTTGGGAGCAATTTGAACATTTACTAAAATAAAATGATTGCTGGATGAAACTTTATAGCATCGGAATGGCATCATTGATTTACATAGAATATTTTTACCAATACCTGTTGCAGGAAGAATATGTTTTCGATCAACACTGGACTAGGAGAAGCAAATATATATATATATATATATATATAAAGATGAAAAATATTAACGTCCAAGCTATTCTACATGCCTGGTAGCTCCAATTCCAATATTGTGGGGGAAAATTGTTGCCTTATAGACATTGTTTTGGCCATGAACAGCATCAATTCCATAAATCATTGGGATTCCAAGTCGAGTTGATAAAGAACCCTTTTGGAATTCATTTACCATGTTAATCCAGGTTTTCGCAGAAGCCTCCTTAGCTGGAACACTCCCTCCCCCACTTAATACACTCCCTGCCCAAAACAGAGAAATAAATAATTCTACACCTTTTAACCTTCTTTCCTCTTAAGTCTTAGCAGAAAAATACTAATAAAGTAAAGATAGGTGAAGTTTACTATACTTACCAATCAAGTACTTCTTCATGACTTCTGCCGATGCAACACTGCGGTCAATCTGCACCATCTGCCCAATCTTTTCCTCCAAAGTCATCCTGCTCATTAAATCCTCTATTCGAACATTCAATGGCTGTTTTGGGTCTTTATATTTCACATACTCTGCTTCTGTGGAGGCTACCAAGAAACACAAGAGAAGAAGGCCCATCAAGTAAATGGGAATTCTCGCCATTTCCTGTTTACAAATTGCCTTCATATTCATATTCATATTGTAACAACAAAATAATGCTCAATAAGGATGCAAGTCAAAATAAGTGCTTTCAGTTTCAGTAACATACTATTATTGAATGCAGTGAAAATATTAAAGCTATGGGAATATATCACTCAACAATGTTAGAATTGAAGCAGTAGTTCGGGATTAAGTTTTGAGAATGTCATCAAGAAAGAAGTATTAACTATCAAAGTTCAAAACTCAAAACAAAATCAATAACAAGATGATATCTTCTTTTATCTTGTATAGTTCATGTGCAACCACTGACTGCCACTTGTATACGCGCACACAAACGCACGTGTGTGATAGTTTGAAACATAAAGAGTTTACTACTTACTCCAAACACTAAAAGGTATATTTTGAAAATTGAGATCTATTTGATAACATTGTTTGAACAACAGTTTTCGTTGTTTAAATAATATAATATGTATTTTTACAACACTTTTTTACCTATATGTATTTCCACAATACTTAAACAACATTACTAAAATAATATTACTATAAGTCCTGAAACAGTGAAAAAATAGTAAAAGAAAATTGAAGAAAGTTAGACACACGTACCATGAATTTAATTCTCATGGATTCAAATGTCGATGTGCTGTTATATTGGGTCAACAAATAAAATGAGGAAAGGCTTAAGAAGTGTAACAATAAGTTGAGAAATTAATAAGAAGACGAAAAGTTTAAAATAAGAGAGGGATAGGAAATCGGTAGATGATATGACACAATAAGAGAGTTTAACATTTTTAAATACTACAATTCAGCTTTTAAATATATAAACTATCAAGATGAGTCTGTACTTTCTTACCATAACTATTGCTAATAAAAAAACAAGCTTGACCATTTAATATTTCTTAAATTTGACAGTAAAAGACGAATGATTTTAGGGACATAAGTTACAAATTTTAGTACATAAGATTTACTTGATCTGTCATGAAAGTTATTATAAAAAAAAAAAAAAAAAAAGTAATTGTAACATCCTAATAAGTAAAGACAGACATTAGGATGGCACCAGAACCCACTGTCCTGATGTTCTCGCTGACTTTTCTTTCATATCCTTCCAGATCCAAAAGCCCATAATGCCTATTTTTGACATTTTCTTTACTTGATTCTAAAAATCAAAATCTTTTAATACAAGACAAAGACTAAGGGAATGGCTGCCACTCTGCCAGCTAACAAGCTTTTGTCATGTATGACCATGTAAAATTGGATAAGGATCTTACAATTGTAAAATACTAATATGTATGACCAGCTAACATACTAATATGCACGTGAATTGTCAATTTTAGTGGTGTTTACCTTGTGTGTGTTTGTTTCTAAAAAAAAAAAGAATGAATAATTTTCCTACATCGCTTAAGAAAGTGTGTTGTGTGTAATATAATTTGTCACACCCTCCTTTAAACTTGGGTTATTAAATAATTTTTATGATATTATTTTTGTCAAGATTCTCATTATCATACATATTTCTTTATGTAGTCATATTCTTTTTCCCATTTTATCACATGGAATGGACCAGCCATGTTACCGGTCACATATGTAGTTGGTCAATATTGTGTTTGTTACAAATTAATAAATTTGATAATATCATTTTAGCAATTCAAAAATTTTTATGAAACATGCATAAACGTTATAAAGTTTTTTTTTCTCAATAATTTATTGGGTTGCGCCTATAATTTATTGTGACTATATGTGTTTTTCTTAATATTTGTGGATAATTTGATTTTTTTTTCTTCAAATAATATAAAAAAAAAAACTCAATTATTAAATACACCTTAAGTTTTTCCTTTTTTTCACGTGCTAACAAAAAACATAGTTTAAAATATGCTAGTGTAGAAATTCAACCTATATAAACTTGCCATAATACCATTGTTAAGACGTTGAACATGGATTTGAACGTCTAAAGAAAGGCGCTCACTGGTTAACATGTGGCTTATTGTAACAAATTAATTATTAAAAAGCTTTTGAGGATTAAATATTTTAAAAGAATCAATGGTAATCATTAAAATATTTAGCAAAATTACTAAACTTCTGAAACTTGATAAGTTGGTTGATTGAGTTTATAATTGATCTATATTTTTCAGAAATAAATGGTACTTTTGTGACAATCGCAATTTTTAAATCTTTCAAATTTCCTGCAGTTGATATAGCAGAACTATGATAAATCTTTCAGTAGATTTATGTGTTATTATATACTAATAAAAAAACTCATTGTAAAATTTGTTGGGCATTTCAAGGATAATAACTTTGAGAAAGTATAAATATAATCCATTTTCATCGAAAAGCAAACTGGAAGCTGATAAATTTGGCTCTCTCCACATAATTATGCATCGATTTGGTTGGTTGATATTATTATGAGATGCAACTACATTTGGAGAAACAAAAAATTCAACATTTGAGGTTAGAGACTATAGTTGTAATTTACCTAATATATTTTCACTTTTGAAAAATTAAAATTAATATAGATAAGATTAATCACCTTTGACTTACAAGGAAACAATGAATTTGATGGAATTCCCACCATGCTAAATTGACCCGATAGGAGATATATTAAGCTGATGGAAGACTACTAATGAGAATTTAATTAGGGACCTTCTTCTCTTTTTTATTGTTGGTGAGGATGAAATTTGAACCCTTGTTCAAAATATCAAGATGTGTCAATTGAAATACAATGCCCTTAGCATTATAGACCTAGTGTAAGTCCTACATAAAGAGAGCTCTACATATCAAACAAAAGGTACACATAAATACTCTCTCTCTCTCTCTCTCTCTCTCTCTCTCTCATGCCACTACAAACTTTTAGGCATCAAAAACTCTCCAACAAGGTGTGAGAGACCGCAAAATCTGGGGTGCTCTCAAAAAAGAGATTCGGGTGCTTTGAAGAGCACCTCTCTTTTTGGATAAGTGATGTGGAGTTGCCACTTATTTTTTATACACAAAAATAAGAAAAAATTAATACAAATTACATGATCAAATTTCTTCATTGTCATTGATTGAATAGAAATAAATACAATCTTAATAAATTGAATCTTACAAGGCTTTGAGTCCTAATTACAATCTACTAAGAGAATACATGGCTTTTTGTCCTAGGTACAATCTACCCAAAAATAAAAAGAAAGACAAGGCATAGATCTACCTATCCAAAAGAACTAAGTTCGGAGGCTAGGTTACGGAATGGAAAGGCGTTAGGCACCTATTCCGCCTAAACAGAGTCTGGTCTTCAAGACTCTAATGACCAATATACCATTTTTTGCATGATGTGAATGATATGTTTCATATACATGACAAACACTTGACTAACACTAACTCAAATATCTCATGAATGTAACCTCTTTTTTTTAGAAAAAATTTCAGTTCTGTTTTATGAATTAGAAAAATTGAGATTTGTAAATAAAAATTAGACCTGTTTTTGTGTAAATAAAAAAATTAGATTTGTAAAAAAATCAGATTTGTTTTTATACAAAGAAAGGAACAAGATTTTTGTAAAAAATCTCAGATCCATTTTTGGGGTAAAGTTAAAAAAGGTGATTTTATTTAGAAAAATCAGATCTGTTTTGAATGGTTAAAAAAATAATTTTTGGTTTATATGTAAAAAAAATCAGATATGCTTTTGAACATAAAATGAAAAACTTTTTGATAGAGAATTCACACGAATTAGATAATTTTATTTTACATGCATCACATATTATGAAAAAGAAAAGACTTCAACCTAAATTTTAATTTCTTCTTTTAAATTCCAAAAATTGAAATTTTGTGTCAAAGAAAACTTTTTCTAAAAAAATTAGATCTGTATTTAATGAAAATATAGGTCAGTTTTGTGTTAAAAAAATCAAATCTGTATTTAATGAAAATACAAATCAGTTTTTTAGAGTTAAAAAAAATTAGATCTGAAAAATTCAGATATATTTTGTGTGTTTCAAAAAAATCTTTGATAGTAGATTTTGAGATTCAAAAGAAAAATCACAACAACAAATCAACTAGAACATATAAAAAAAAAAATTTAAAAAAACATGGCAATTATATATAGAATCAGAAAGGAAAAAACTTAGGTACAGTACCTTAGGTGCTGTTTCTTAGGTTCCCCACTTAAAATTCAGTCATATGACTACTTAATTAAAAAATACACTTCCATCCCATGAGAAAAAATTCACATGGCAGAATCTTAAAAAGAGAACCTAAGGAACAACACCTAAGTACTGTACCTAAGTCTTGCTCAATCAAAAATAATAAAGACATCCTAAACCTATTCATGCATCATAAAAAAAAAATTAATAAAAGGATCAGAAAAAGAATGGGAAAAAAATAGACTACCTCTTGTATGAGTGTGCTCTTCTTTGTGAAAAGATATTTTAGGATTCAAAGAAATTTATTCAATTCTCTTTGAAGCCAAAAATATTTTGCTTGCAGTAAAGAAATCCCTAAGACAAGAGCCTCCAGAATGTCTTTAATGTAAGAGGCAAAAGAAAAGAAGGGAAGAGCTAGAAAGAGAAAGGTCAAAAAGCGTGAAAAAGTCTCTTGAATTTTGAGAGGCCTCCTTTATTTATAAAGGCTGGGATGTTCGAAAAATTAGTTGAATGATCAGATTACGAACTAGGACGCGTCATTATCTCTAAAAAAGTGAAAAGGATGAGTTTTATCTCAATCCAAGTGCCCTCAGACCGTGGCCTGCGTTTGTGCAAATCCGCACTTGAAAAGTGCCGATTGGCACTCCAAAAGTGCTGAATGGACCTTTTGGGTGCCGGTCCCGCATTTGAGTTTTGGTCCACTTTGGACTCCATTTTTGAGATTTTTTTAAGCCAGGACTTGCACTTAAACGCGTTTTTGATCCATATTCTAAAAATTAGACTCCTTTACTGATGATTTAGGTCTCTACAACAATGATTATCTTGTAGATAAACACTCCCAAAAGTCTTGATTATCCACAATTTTGTTGTTATCTGATTATCCTCTTTATTCTAATGCAATCAAGCCTATTTGTGATACTAACTAACAACCAATCACAAAATTATTTAATTAATTTTAATTATTTAGCCAATCAGAATTAATTTAAATTAATCATGTGTGGTTAGTTCACCTAAACAAAATGCATACAATCACAACCGTTAGAATCTCAAGATTATTTTTATGATATGCAATGAATGAATTAATGCATGTAGTGCAATCATGAATTTTGGGTATATGAATTGTCACTCTAGTCATCTTCCTTGATTAAATTATGGGTGCAAAATCGAGTATCTACACAAGGCTTGTCGCTAGTGAGTCCTTCAACTCCCTTTTTTTTTTTTTTTTGGCAAGTATGCAAATCTGAACTGGTTGAGCAGATATATATTTACACTATCAAAACTTATATTTTTTTATATTAGGAAAGTAAAAAATCATATATTAAAGTATGAATCATAGTTTCTTTGTGAGCTTGAGAAATGACTAAATAATGCTACTTCCACGAAATTGAGCAAAACTTTATGACTTTATGTACCTTAGTTAGAATTAGTACTCATTTGTACTTCAAACTAATACTATAAACCCATCTCACTACCTCCTTCAATGTCAATTGCACCATTAAAAGCACAACATTACTTAGTTATGAGTCTTGTGACCCTTCTAAGGTCAGTAGAGGTCTCATCATAAGTGGAAGGCTTGTATAATGCAGTAAGGGCAGTGTAACAATGGTAATCAAGTAAATGTGCAGGAATAAATCTTATCCAAGTTAAGTGATGAGGTAGAATGTCTTGTGCATGATCTCTAAGCAGAGTAGGAGTAGGGGACCTAGGCATAAAGTGGGGTAACTTGTCTTTGACTTATTCGTCTTCCACCTGTTCATTAGATGATGATCCAGGAGAGGCATAAAGAATAACTAGTGGGTGGTCAGTGAAGTCTAGACTATGGAAGGAATATGCGACTTGTTTGGAAAGAGTTTTAAGACAGAGGAGGTAGACATGGAGGAGCGAAAGTGAGAGAGCTCAAAAAAGGAGCGATGTTCCCAAAAGTCAACATTTTGAGAGATACGAAGATGATGAGAGATAGGATCATAACACCGATACCCCTTTTGAGTTTCACCATAGCCAAGGAAGCACAAAGCCTAGATTGAGGCTCAAGTTTGTTATATTCATGAGGTTGAAGAAGAACAAAATAGATAGTGTCAAAGGAGCGAAGGTGGTGATAGTCAGAAGATGACCCAAAAAGACGCTCATATGGAGTTTGATTTTGAATGACAGTGCTGAGAATACGATTAATAGCATGAACAGCATGAAAAGTAGCTTCACTTTAAAAAGGGCCAGAAACTTTGGTAGAGAAAAGGAGAGCACGGATAGTGTCAAGAATATGACGAAAGTTCGTTAGGCCCTACCATTTTTTTGAGAGGTGCCTAGATAAGTTAGGTGATGAATAGTTCCATATAAATGCAAAATAGCTTGGAAAGCATGTTGAGTGTATTCAAGAGCATTGTCAAATTGAAAATTTTTGATGCATTTGGAAAATTGAGTTTCAACCATTTATGCAAAGTTATAATATATTTGTAACAGTTTAGAACAATTTCTCATATGAAAAATCCAACTATATCAAGAATAATCATTAATAAAGACAACAAAATATCGGAATCCTAAACATTATAATGAATGAGGTCAAAGATATCAGTAGACATTATTATGGAAAGGCAAAGATGGTTGCTTTCTTAATTGACACGAAACACAATCAAAATTTTCTTTAGATATTGAACCTAAGAAACCTCTAGAAACTAAGTGTTGTAACCGAGAGGAAGATGCGTGACCCATGGTTTTAAAAACTGAATCGGACCAACCGGTTTGACCGGTTCAACCAGGAACTAGGCACTAGTTTGGTTTGCTAAAAACCATCAAAACCGGTCAAAAACTGAGTTGAACCAAGAACAGGAGGTGAAAACGGTTTTTGCCCTGGTCCGATTTTTAAAACAATGGCGTGACCGAGTTAAGTATGCCAAAATGTGAGAGAAGGTATAGAATAAACCGCAGTAGTAGCAAAATCAACGGAAACAGGAGCAATAGGTTGAAGACGAAGATTGTCCATGGAAAACATATGCCAAACTCTAGGACCAGCCCCAAGCTCCTACGTCGTCCTCAGATCCTACACAGTACAACTAGGATAATAAAAAATAAGGCGATAACCTAATTCAACTAATTATCCCATAGAAAATAAATGGTAAGAAAGGTTAGGAACATGAAAGACCCTAGGAATCGAATGATTGGAGATCGA
Source organism: Quercus ilex subsp. ballota (assembly GCA_032727855.1). Classification (NCBI taxonomy): domain Eukaryota; kingdom Viridiplantae; phylum Streptophyta; class Magnoliopsida; order Fagales; family Fagaceae; genus Quercus; species Quercus ilex. The sequence goes on from CM064914.1 coordinate 21,249,925, forward strand.
GACAAAACCTATATTATGACCATGCATTGTGGAACCATCAGTTGTACAAATATTAAGAGGGTGTGGTGTAGGTTCGAGTTTAGAAGATAAGGATAGATGAGGTGTCATGTGATTGTGTGGAGGGCCTTTTTTGTGTTTTGGGCTTGATTTTTCCTGCTGTACCACGGCCCGTGGTTCTGAGGTAAGAGAGTTGGGACTGGCCTAATTGAAACATACCTTAGGCTAGGTTGTGCGTAAGTTGGGTAATCCCCATATAGACACACCCTGGCAGGAGCCTTAGATGCACCATGTGCTCACAGCAGGAAGCATGGTATGGCAAGATAACTAGAATATTTCCACTAATCAACAATAATACATAAATAACACAGCAAGGGAGAATAGAGCAATACAATCACTAATAACAAGATTACGGCAAACAGTCTAGCAATAAGATAACAAGTTAATCATTTATCAACCAAAATAGGATTCATTTGCCAAAGGAATTGGCTTAGCTGTTCAGTGTACAGAAGCCCAAAAAAGGAGCTGATCTCCAATGTGGATAACCTCAGAGGGAACTCATGCTGTGGAGATTACACACTTTGGAAAAAGGACCTAGATGATTGAAACTTGAATTATTAGCTTATTAGAGAGTGGGTCTATTGAGAGGGAGAGAAATGGGTAGCCTATTGATGCATGCCTCTATTCCTATCACTCAAGTTTCTTCCTTTCTTTGGGATTTCTGTACTTTTCCTTTCCTTTTTTTTCTTTGTTTACTCTGCTTTTTTTTTCTACCTTTCTTTTCTTTGTCGTTTTTCCTCCCCCCCCCCTTCCTTTACTGTTCACATTTATGACTTTTTATACTGCTTGCCATGACAGGATTTACCATTTTTACCACTTAATTGCTTTTGGCTCATTGTGGGCATCCTTCCAAGACTGCCCACTGGTCTACCAGCTACCTAGCCACTACCATTATACTGTGTTGGCTACACCACACCTCATTCCTAGACAAAAATGGTTTTTGTTTTGTCTTTTACCTCCCTTTATTTTCAATACTCTTAGCTAGATAAGGGTTAAACCTCTCCCTCGCCTACCTTTGTGGCATGCATCTAGTGATTCTAGCTCATGCTTACTTCTCTTGGATGAGATGTCATCCCAACAGGACATTTCTCCCTAAAAGAGTTTGAGTGGGAACCCCAAAATAGGCTCCCTCTTCTCCCCACCACCAAACCACATCCTCTCATACCCTCTGTGGCTTACCTCCCTTGCATTGGTTGGGTATAGGTAGGTGGTGCCTAGGTCCTGTGTGCATGCTCCACTTCCGCTATGAATCCATTACTTTTCTGGCCTTCTCGCATTTGCCATTGTCTCCACGTTTGTCCAATTCTGCTATACGTTCTGGCACTTGTTTAGCTCTTGCGAAGTGAAAGATACATCGGTCTTTGGGCTTTCGTTCTCTACATTTCACCTCCTCTTTGGACTGGGCATTACTTGGGTGCGGGGTCTCTCCCTCCTACCTAGCCCATATACCCTTCTTTCCCGTATCCGTGGGATGGCTGATGATCCTACCATGCCATTGCACTGCTCCTGCTACGATAATACTTCTCTTTTACTTTGTTGCTATCTCTGGGCTTACAGGCTGAAGCTTCTACCAGTCCATTTCCCACATTCTTTCCTCTTTTGGGCTTTACTGGCTAGCATTCCTGCTGGGCCAACCCATTCCATCCCTTGGGCTTTCTCGGCCCATTTCATTCCTTGGGCATCCTTGGCCCATTTCATTCCTCAGGCTTTCTCGGCCCATTTCCTTACCTCTTTCACTCCCATTGGTTTTTGCTAAATCTTTTGGGCTTGCCCGACCCAATTACCACATCCTTACCTCTTATTACCTCTCAAGCTTATTGGCCTTTATGCCAACCCTACGAATTTACTAATTCATTTTTTGGGATTCTCCGGCCCATTTACTTCTTCTCTACCTCTTACTATTCCCATGGGTTTACCACCTTCATTCCTCGGGCTTCCTCGGCCCATTTGCTCCTTCTTTGCCACTTATTAATTTTGTGTGGGCATGTTGACCATTATTCCTGCCATTCTGGCCTACTGGTCTTTACTTTACTATTTTCTTCTCATCTTGTTCATATTGTTGAGCTTCTTTTGCCATTGGGCCCTTTTGTCAAAAGTGGACATCAATAGATTGCAACAAGCAAAATCCATAAGCTAGAAAAAGGAAGACATACCAGGTAAAACTGAGAGATAAGAAGAAAAAGATGCATTACCAACCATACAAATGGTATTAGCGATGATGTTTTGCAAGTCAACTATGGTGATGGTGATAATGAATCTGGAAGACTTGGACTTTGCTAAGATGGGAGCCATTGGTAGACAGTTTCAGTGTTAGCAATAGTGGCAATGGGAGCAGCTGATTTGTTGCCATGATAGCAAGTCTCAATAGGGTGGTCAAGACATTTGCAAAAATTGCAAAATCATTTGTTGGATTGTCAACGATGATAATAAGTCTCAATATTGTGGCCCAGATGTTTGCAATAATTGCAATAGCTTTTATTGGACTGGTTATGAAGATTATTGCAATGAGAAGAAGAAATATCCATGTTCTTCATTTAAAAGCAAAATAAGTTAAAATAGATTGCAAAGTGAAATCTACATGAAAAACTAAAAAAAGGGCACCTGAATTGCAAAAATAGGTCAATTGAACAATTTCAAAAATCGGAATCTACATGAAAAACTAAGCAAGGTAGGCCCTTTCAAAAAATTTGATATTAAGTCAAAAAGTCAACACCAAAAGTCCACGGTCAAAGGCCAAAAAGTCAACAATCAATAGGCTAGTAGAAAGTCAACAGTGAACAGGTCAAAAGTCAACCAACAGTGTGCTGACGTGGCAAGGATGATGTGGTGTGGTGATTTGGAAATGATGATGTTAGCTAAGGTTGAGGTAGAACTGACATCAGATAGGGTGATGTCACTGATGACATCAGCAAGCAGAGACAATCGCATGGCAACGTGTGGACAGCAACTAGAAACTTCGGCAACACGTGAGACGTCTGATGACATCGATTCTTCTTCCAACACGTAGATCTGTGGCAGACAATTCCAATGGTATTGGAGGCGACAAGATTGAAGCATTATTGATGGTGGTGACAGAAGGCAAAGACTTTTGGTGTGGTTGACGACGGTGGCAGTGATGACTATGGAGGCAATTGAAGATACCTAGGAAGACAAGACTGCAAAGTGCACACTAAAAAGTCAAAACAGTGGCTCTGATACCATAATAGAAGTACTAAATAAATATATTATATTTCTCAAGTAATAACATAAACAAGACTATCTTTATATAATAGGTAAGTATGTTGTACAAGTATGTGTGCTAAGCAAGATAAGTGAAGTGGGTCTAAAGCCTAAAAACCTATTACACAGTAACAGGTGTTTTCTTGACAAAAAAATTTCCTTACAGAGCTGTGAATCTCATTTCTAAGAGAATTTGGGAAGAGGATGGTCAGTTGGAACTTGGAAGTTATTTCTACAAAGAATGGATAAGTTTGAAAGCCAAGAAGCTCTCTTATCAATATTGGATTGTGGCAAAAAAGATTTTAATTCTTATGAATTGCCACCCCAACCTGTCTTTGTCTAAGGAGGAACTTCAGAAGATACTATTGTGGGCAAAATTGCATACATGGAGGATATGTTTGGAATCCTCTTTTTTTATTGAAACTGAAAACTTTTTACTGAAAGTACTATAAATAAAGGTAAATGTTAGTTGAAATAATACAGTGGGACTCATGAATAATACCAAAAATAAGCTAAATAGTAAAATAAGTTGACAAAAAAATAAGCTAGCCAAATAGACATAGAGTATTGGAATTGAGCTGGGATGAGTCATGTGGCTAGTGCCATTGGCAAGCCACTTCATTGCGATAAGCTATCAACCACTAGAAAGAAGATAAGTTTTGCTCGAGTGTATGGAGATAAATGCATCTAAAGAGTTGATTTTAGATTTTAATTTGCAATGTCAAAAGGGAGATTAGGTCATAATTAAGGTGGAATATGATTAGGCTCCAAAAAATTGCACAAGATGCAACAATTTTGGCCATTCTATAGCCAAATTCTCTAAAAGATGTTATGAAGTCCAAACTAAAGGTGCTCTAGTCTCAAGTTATAGTGAAAGAGATGAAGCGGAGAAGAAGCAAGTTGGTCCAATTGAATGGGGCATAATTAAGAAGGGTAAACCGGAGTAGTGAGTGAGAGTTGATCATCCCTTGAAGATACTAATGAACAGGGAGGCTCTTGGCTCCTATCATGATTATCCAACAAAGGTTAGGAATGGCAACGGGTCAGGTTCGGGGCGGGTTTTTTTATGCCAGACCTGACCCGCGGGCCCGTTACTGTGACTCGGACTCCACCTGTTTAATAAAGGGAGGTTTTTTTTCCACCCCAAACCTGCCCCGTTGGGCCCCATCCCTCAAGCCCAGCCTAGCCCAAAATCATAAACACAAATTTTGATTTATGATTTTCCGGCCCAAAATCACAAACATAAACACAGAAATCACGAACACAAATTTTAGATCTATGATTTTCCCTTTCAAAATCACAAACCAAACACAAATTTCATATTTATGATTTTCCCTTTCAAAGTCACAAACACAAACACAAAAATCATAAACACAAACACAAACTCACATAATTGAGACAAACTGAACCCAAAAAAAAAAAAAAATGGAGAACGAGGTGGAACGAGGTCGTGAGGCCATGAGAGGGTAGCTAAGCGAGCCATGAGGGGGGGTGGCTGAGTGAGGCCATGAAAGGGTGGCTGATTGGTAGGGTGTGAGATGGTGAGTGTTAGGACATATGTGGATATTGTTAGAGACATATGTTATGTAAATTGGATAATCCTTTGACAAAATGCACTTGTATTTGGGTAGATCTAGGATAGTTTAGTACTTCAAGGAACAAGAGTTCAAGTTTAGTATTGAAGTCATGCAAATTTGTCCAAGAAACAAGTGAAAAAGTATTGTTCATTAAAGCTCGACAGATGACATCTATCGAGGTTTAATGCCTGATGCTCGACAGAAGCTCGATAGATGCTGTATTTATCGAGAATTATGAAATTCAGATTTTCAGATATGTTTTCACACATATCCAAGTGCATTTGTGTAGGGTTTCTTTTCTCACAACCCTAGACATATATAAGCATTATTTTAAGGGCCGTCAAAGATGATGTAAGGTTATGCAACTTGATGCAAAGTCATTGTGCATGAAAATTGTGACCGGTGATAATTGCCATAGTTCATCATATTCATTGTAGAAGCTACCGTGTCTTTGTGCCAAGGGTTTTGTAACTAAGGAGTTTCTTGATCTTCATCATTGGATGAACTGAAGAACTTTGCAGCTAACATCTTCCTCAAGTTGGTGTGTTAGTCACATACCTAGATCTGTACATCAATTGGTTAGTCACATACTGGGAGCCGTGCATTGAAAGGAGAGATTGCCACTACATCACAAGTCCAATTGGGTATTGGGGTAAGGGTTCAACTATAGGTTGGTATTAGGTACTAGGATTCCTTTTACTTGTAATCGTTTGTTTTAATAATAGTGGATTCTCAAGAGTGATGACCTTAAATTCACTCAGTGGGGTTTTGCCTCAGTGGTTTTCCCCATTCGTAAACAAATCACCCGTGTCAAATTTATTTTCCGCTGCATTTAATTTAGTTGGTGATTTGTTTGTGCTACCACGCTTATTGTATGTAATTAAATCTAATTAATTTCACTTAGCTAAATTAATTGATTAAGTTACCAAAGGGGTCAATACATTCTTGACCTATCAAGTGGTATCAGAGTGGGCACACTCTGATTAGGGTTAATCTTTGCTATGTGATCCATTTACCCTTGTTGTCATGGCTGCAAATGGCATGAAAAGATCTTTTATTTCAAATACATCTTGTTTTTCTAATCTCTATTTGATTGAGTGTTTCAGAAAATGCAAGTCCAAAAGTTATTTGAAAGCTATCATGATGATTATTGAAAAAGGTCTTAGTATGACAAAGAAGAAACTATGTCTCAGAATGAAAATGTGCAGAGGAGTTCGTCTGAGAAGATTGAAAGTTAAAGGCTTTGTTCATAAATGGTAGATAAGAGAGAACACCATTCCTACTGATTTGTCATGTAAGCATAAGGTGTACTTTATGTTGAAGTCTGCATCTAAGGTGATGGACACATGTTTATGGTACCTTGACAGTGGATGCTCACGACACATGACTAGAGACCGCTCTCTCTTTAAGGTTTTCGAGTCTAAAAAAGGTGGAAATGTCACCTTTGGTGATGAGAGTAAATCACAGATAAAAGGGAAGGGAACCATCTCTCTACCTGAATTGCCAAACATTTCAAATGTGTTGTATGTAGAAGGTTTGGGGGTGAACTTGTTGAGCATAAGTCAGATATGTGATCAACACTTTATGGTGATGTTCTCAAAAGGGAAATGCCTTGTGTTAAATGAGTTTGGAAAGAAACTCATAAGTAGTGTTCGCACTCTGTTTGCCAAATGAAGACCTATGGCACCAAAGGATGGGACATGCTAGCTACAAACATCTGTCAATTGTGTCTAAGCATGAATCAGTTTTTGGGATACCAAAGCTCAGCAGAGTGAACAATGTTGTGTGTGGACCGTGTCAACTTGGGAAACAGACAAAATAAAAACATCCAGGTACTCAGACATCAACTACATCTAGACCTTTAGAGTTACTACATTTAGATCTCATGGGTCCAACCAGAACCGAGTCTCTTGGAGGAAAGAGATACATCATGGTTGTGGTAGATGATATCACCAAGTATACTTGGGTCATTCTTCTAAGATCCAAGTCAGATTCTCCTGAGCACATTGAAGCCTTGTGTACAAGATTGAAAATGAGAAGAACTTAAAGATTGATCAAATTCACAATGATCATGGTAAAGAATTCGAGAACTCATACATGGAATCCTTTTGCACTAGATCAAGCATATCTCAAGAATTCTCTGCTCCTATTACTCCTCAACAAAATGGTGTAGTAGAAAGAAAGAATAGAGTCATTCAGGAGGTGGCTAGAGCCATGTTGCACAACAAGGATGTGGCTAGAAATTTGTGGGGAGAAGCTGTCAACACCGCATGTCATGGAAGGGAAGAAAGCCAAATGTGAAGTATTTCAGAATCTTTAGAAGTACTTGCTTCATCCTTATGGATAGAGAGAATGTGGAAAAATTTGATTCCCAAAGCGATAAAGGAATATTTTTGGGATACTCCTGCACTAGTAAAGCTTATCGAGTATACAACAAATGAACCAAGAAGGTGATGGAAACAATCAATGTTGTTATTGATGAAGTTTCAGATTCTGGTTCTGAGAAAATTGGTGAGGAAATACCAAAGGAAATTATTCCTTCAGAGCCTAAGGCTGTTCAAGAAATAGTTGATCAAGAACCTGTCTCTCCAAGTACTCCAAGTGTTGTAGAAGTCTCAGCCGATTTACCTACCTCGCCTGATTCTGAATCTCATGAAGAGAAAGGACCTCCTTCAAGGATCAAGCTGAATAATCACCCTCTTGAAGTGATTGTGGGAAATATGAAAGAACTTACACTAAGAAAGAGTATAGTTGATAAATGTATTGCTAACTTTGTGTCTTATTCTTGCTATTTGTCACAGGTTGAACCTACCAAGGTTGAGGATGCTCTTCAAGATGAAAGCTAGGTTAAGGCCATGCATGATGAACTACTTCAATTTCAAAGGAATGATGTCTGAAATCTAGTCCCCAAACCAAAAGGAAAGCACATTATTGGCACAAAGTGGATATTCCGTAATAAAACTAATGAGGAGGGAAATATAATCTACAACAAGACTCGTCTTGTGGCTCAAGGATACTCCCAAATGGAAGGAGTAGATTATGATGAGACATTTGCTCTTGTAGCTCGTATGGAATCCATTAGGTTTCTTCTAGCCTTGGCTTGTCACTTGAAGTTCAAGCTTTACCAAATGGATGTAAAGACTGCATTCTTGAACGGGTTCCTTAAAGAAGATGTCTACGTGGCTCAGCCTAAAGGATTCATTGATCCATACTTTTTGGATCATGTGTTGTACCTCAAGAAGGCACTTTATGGAATAAAGCAAGCACCCAAAGCTTGGTATGACTGGCTTACACAATATTTGGTCTCACATAACTTCACAAGAGGACAAGCTGATCAAACACTTTTTATCAAAAAGGAAGATGGCAAGTTGATAGTTGCTCAAGTCTATGTTGGTGATATCATCTTCGGGTCTACAAAGGATGAACTTGCTCATAATTTTTCCAAACTCATGCAAGTCAAGTTCGAGATGAGCATGATTGAAGAGTTGAATCACTTCCTTAGATTGCAGATCCATCAGCAAGAGTCAGGTATATTCATATCTCAATCTAAATATGCTAAAAATCTTGTGAAAAAGTTTGGATTGGAATTTGCTAGTTCTGTTAGAGCCCCTATGAGCCTAAATGTTAAATTCATTGTCGATTTGTCAGATAAAAGTGTTAATTCTTCTCTATATAGAAGCATGATAAGTAGTCTTCTTTACCTTACTGCTAGTAAACCTGATATTAGTTATAGTGTGGGAGTGTGAGCTAGATATCAAGCTAATCCCAAAGAGTCTCGTATGATTGCTTTGAAAAGAATCAAAAAGTATGTTAAATCCATTGCCGATTTCGGTGTGTGGTATAGCAAGGACACCAATAATGTCTTAGCTGGGTATTTTGATGCAAATTTGGCTGGGAATGCTGATGATAGAAAAAGTACTTCGTGGGGGTTGTTTTTATGTGGGTAATAATCTTGTCTCTTGGATGAGTAAAAAGCAGAATTCCATCTCATTATCCACTGCTAAGACTGAATACATCGCTGCTGGTAGCTGCTGCACCCAACTTCTGTGGATGCAAAAACTCCTCATTGATTATGGTACTCGTCAAGAACATCTTACCATCTATTGTGACAATATCGGTGCCATTAACATCTCTAAAAATCCTGTTCAACATTCTCGAACGAAGCATATAAAGATTCGACACCACTTCATTCGGGAGCTTGTCCAAGATGGCACATTTAGTCTTGAGTTCATTCACACTAATGATCAGAAGGCTGATTTGTTCACCAAGCCTCTTGATAGCAAACGGTTTGAATTCCTACACCAAAACATTGGTGTGATCTCTATGGAGTGATCTTTCCTCCTTCTCCTCCTTCCTCATGCATTTGCATTTAGTTTTATGCTTTGTTTTGTTTGTTTTCAGTTTTTGCTTTATTTTGTTTCTCATAAAAAATTAAAAAAAAAAAATCAAAATCTGAAAAATACAAAAACAGTGTGTGTTTTGTGTACTTTGGTACTTGTGTACCTTGGATAGCCTTTGGAATAAAGTCTTCTAAACTTGTATCTTTTGTAGCTTAGATGAGTATCTCAATGCACAACTAAGCAAGTAAGCTTTGTGGCTCGTGTTTGTGATGAGTACGATTAAGTAATCTCTTATACTTAATACTCATATTACTCTTTTTAACGGGAAGGACTAGAAAGTCCTAAGAGAAAGGCATAAATAACCATCTCACCACTAAAACCCCCCAATCATGAATAACATCTGTGTGCTTCGGTATAGCAAAATTGTGATGTTTTAAGCTTACATAATTGGGTATTTCTTCTCTCTCTTATATGCCCATGCATGACATGCATCAAAAGAAAATATGCAAAGAAAATCAAAACCAAAAAGAATCAAAATGCTTTTAAATATGGTTGCAAGCGTGTTTGTAGGAGATGTGGGAGTTATAAGATGTACCTCGAAGGTGATAGTCTCCATCAAGCAGTTATGATTGTGTGTGAGTTAACTTGATTTTCTCATATCTCAAATCGTCTTAATATGAGACACTTATGTACACTTGCTATGTTTTCACACACAACACACAAAAATTCTTTGCTACTTTTGATACATTTACAAGTATAATGTGATTTGGCCATCACAAGGGATACATGTGTTAATGTATACTCACTAAACTGTCTTAACTTGTTTTTAAAATATAAAATTGGTTAGACTTGTTTAGTGTGTGTGTGTGTTTTGGATCTATGAATGCTATGTTTTTCTTGTTAAGAGATGTTTTTGAGAGCTTAACATGTTGATTGGATCTATGTTTGAGTAGCTTGCTTGTTTGCATTCATCTCTATGTGTTTTTCCTCTCTTTGAAAAATTGCTTTTTATCAAGCTCGACAGTTTCTTAACAGATCCTCGACAAATTCCTATCTATCAAGCCCCTTGGACTTGTTTTCTCGATAGATCTTATCACAATTTCGATCCATCGAGCTATCTGGTCTCTATAGTCTTTCGACAGATTCTCAATCCATCGAGAAAGTTTCTGTTTGGCTGATAACTTCTCAACAGCTTTTCAAACCATTGAGGTGATTTTGCCATCAACAGATTCTCGATAGCACCTCGACAGATTCATATCTGTCGAGATTTAGTTCTCGATAGATCCTCGATCCATCGAGCTACGTTTTGTTTAAATACCTTCAACGCGAAATTAGATTTCATTTCTCTCATTCTTTCTCGATAGAAAAGGTTTTCTCACTCTCCAAACACCCTTTTCTCACTCAAAACCTCCAACACACGTGATTTTTAGCCTAATCTAGCCTCAAATCACTTGGTATGATTCTCTAATCCTTCATTTTTCATGCATTTCACACATTAGACCTAGGTTTTTTGGGTTTTGTGAAATTTTTGGGGATTTTGAAAACTTTTGAGTTTTTTGTGAAATTTTTGGGTTGGGTTTTATTTATTTGATGCTATATGATCATACATTACATTCCAATTGCATTTTCAAAATGTTTCATACATTTAGATGTGTGTTTGGTTGTTGAAAATTGTGTGCTGATAGGTTTGGATTGGGTTGAACCCATGATGCAATTTTTTTTTAGATTTGGATTGGTTGTTCATGCATTCTTTTCATGCATACGTACCCTTTCTTTTCTTTCTATCTGTTCTAGGTTGTGAATGTTTTATGTTTCTCTCTCTCTCTCTCATAGACTACGCATGGCACCTAAATGCAAATCTGCTCCATCTCAGAACCCTCTTCGTTCCGTGACATCTTCTTCTGATCCTCCTGTTCCCCCTTTTCACGTTCGGTTCTGTGATGAGAAGGCCCATCAAGACTTCTCGGAGAACTTTTCTAAACATGGCGTTCATCCGGAGTGCCATGTGATTCTGTCTGACTTCGCCGACACTTCTCTACCCAATGTCATTCACACTCGGGGATGGGAATCTCTTTGTGAGATACCCTTAAGATGTCCAACCGTGTTCATTCAAGAGTTTTCCTCCAACATGCACGGTATCGATACCTCTGTACCTAAGTTTGTCACAACATTCTAAGGTACACGTATCGTAGTCACTCCAGATCTTATATCCGAGATACTACACATTCTACGGTTAGCGCATCCTGACTACCTCGGTTGTTAGCATCTGAGGACTGTGTTCAAAGATGCAATTCTATCTCATTTCTGTGAAACACCCTCCATATGGGGTGAGCACCAAAACACTCTATGCTCAAGCTTTGCAATAGGTCCGAGGTTCTTAAACATGATGATGACATTTATTCTTACTCCATTGTCTCACTATAACTCCATCACAGAGCCTCATGCTCAGTTTTTGCTATCCCTCTTAGAGGACCTCTCTATAGACTTTCCCTCTCATTTCATTCTTTGTCCCATAAATGTCTATAGGGATACAACGACCTGTGATAAGCTCATCTTTCCTTCGGCTATCACGCGGATCCTTCACCACTTTTCTATCCCTATTCCTGATTCTCCCTTCTATACTGTCATAGGTGCCATTAGCGCAGCTTCTATTCGGCGAAGTGAGGCCCAGCTTTGACCGAAGCTGCCACGGACCAAGACGATAGATTCTCCAGCTCCTACCATTCCATCCATCTCCGCTCCTTCTTCTTCAGTGGGTGGTGTGACTCTCAAGGCCATCATGGCACAACTATAGTGCATGGATGCTCCCTTTGACACTCTTAATGATGAGTTGTGTCAGGTAAACACTCGTGTCAGTCGTATCACACGACAACAGGCTCGCATGGGTAGCTTCGCCGTTTCTTCATCTCCTTCACCTTCTTCGGAGGCTTCTGAGGATGAGGATACTGTTGATGGTGGTGATGATGATGATGAGGATAAGGATAAGGAGGCTAGCTCTTCCAAAGATGATGAGATGACGACCTCTTAGTGGCTTACCTTTTGTCATTCGTGACAAAAAGGGGAAGTAGTTTTAGGATGATGAGAGTAGTCATGTATTTAAGGGAAGTGTTAGCATAGGACATTTTTGATAGGGGAGTGTTTATATTTTTTAGGGATGTAGTGAGGATTATTTGTAATTTTCTTTTCTTTATCTTTTGTTTCATTATCCTTTTGTACATCGGTCTTGTGATCAGTCTTTTATGACATACATTATACTTATTTATTATTTATATATGATGATGTATGTTGTTATTCACCTATCTCTCCATGTGTTGTTTCTTTTCTATCTTTATACACATGTTTCTTTATGTATGAAATCCTTTACTTCTGTTTCACATTAAGTTACCTTGATGAGTTTTGTTTAAAGTGTTTTATAAAGACAAGTTGTGAAAATCTATCATGTCATGAACTCCCTTCTTGCAAAGTTTTTCAAGAGTTTGTGTTAGGATTAGATTTTATTGTATTTAACAAGTGATTATGAGTTTAGTGTTTAATGACTTCTCTCATACTTCATTTGTTTGTTGTAGTTTTGTCACGGATTGCCAAAGGGGGAGATTGTTAGGACATATGTGGATATTGTTAGAGACATATGTTACAAAACGCACTTTACTTGTATTTGGGTAGATCTAGGATGGCTTAGTACTTCAAGGAACAAGAGTTCAAGTTTAGTATTGAAGAAGTGTTGTTCATTAAAGCTCGACAAATAGCTCGACAAATGACATTTATCGAGGTTTAATGCCTGATGCTTGACAATAGCTCGACAAATGCTGTATCCATCGAGAATTACGAAATTCAGATTTTCAGATCTGTTTTCACACATATCTAAGTGTATTTGTGTAGGGTTTCTTTTCTCACAACCCTAGACATATATAAGCATTATTTTAAGGGCCATCAAAGATGATGTAAGGTTATGCAACTTGATGCAAAGTCATTGTGCATGAAAATTGTGACCGGTGACAATTGCCCTAGTTCATCATATTCATTGTAGAAGTTACTGCATCTTTACGCCAAGGGTTTTGTAACCAATGAGCTTCTTGATCTTCATCGTTGGATGAACTAAAGAACTTTGCAACCAACATCTTCCTCAAGTTGGCGTGTTAGTCACGTACCTGGATCCATGCACCAATTGGTTAGTCACGTACTAGGAGCCGTGCATTGAAATGAGAGATTGTCACTACATCACAAGTCCAACTGGGTATTGGGGTAAGGGTTCAACTGTAGGTTGGTATTAGGTACTGGGATTCCTTTTACTTGTAACCGCTTGTTTTGATAATAGTGGATTCTTAGGAGTGGTGACCTTAAATTCATCCGGTGGGGTTTTGGCTCTGTGGTTTTCCACATTCGTAAACAAATCATCTATGTCAAATTTATTTTTCGCTGCATTTAACTTAGTTGGTGATTTGTTTGTGCTACCACATTTATTGTATGTAATTGAATCTAATTGATTTCACTAGGCTAAATTAATTGATTAAGTTACCAAAGGGGTCAATACATTCTTGGCCTATTAGTGAGGGATATGGCAGATAGGCGAGGGAGATGAGAGGGGTAGAGGGCTGTGCGATAGTGCGAGATCGGTGACGGCGAGGACGAAATAGAGTTGAGAGAGTAAAGAGCTATGCCTGTGCTTGACTGCTATGGGCTTGTGGCCGTGTGAGTGAAGGAGCTGAGAGATGAAGAATGAGTTTAGATTATATTTATACTAAGGGTTAGGGTATTTTAATTTTTTTTAATATTATATATGTAACCGGGTCGGGTTCAAGCCGGGTTTGCATAATACCCGAACCCGACCAGAACCCGTTTTGGGTTTTTTATTAAAACCCAGACCCGCCCCATTTGCTTCACGGGTTGGGTAAAACCTGCCCTATTAGGGTCAGGTCAGACTAGGTACCCGTGGGTCGGGCATATTTTTCCATCCCTAACAAGGGCTGATCAAGAGAAGGAGACGAAATCATAGTTAAATGCCAATGAAGCTTTGGGTGAGTAGGTTCTTCCAAAGAAAACTAAGGAGAGTTGTAGTGATGAACAAACTGAGAAGGTCATCCAAATCACTCTTAATTTAAAGTAACTTAGTTGACAATGATGCACCTTTTAAGGAATTTGATTTGTCCACTGCCTCCTTATAGTAGCAAGGTGATGGGGTATGTGAAGAAGAAGGTTGCTGCCTTAAGAGGCAACAAGCGGAATAATGGCAAGAAGACACCCCAAAGAGAAGGAGGAAATTTGGACTTTGTTCAGTAGGTGAGTTGATGTCGTCCAATTTTGAGAAGGAAATTATAATGTAGTTAAGGTTGTTAATCCAATGAGAAAATGAAATCAAGAACACATCAAAAGCACCAATAATATATAGAAAAATTTGATTGAAACTAGCACAAAGAAAATTTAGTAAATCTCAATAATTAAAATTATTAGGGTGTTGGGGTTTGTCCACCAATATCGATAAACATACACTACTAATCCAATTTTTATACATAATCAGGTAAATAAACACAAATTATCCAATTAGAAGATTTAGAAATAAGATTGATTAGTATAAGTCTCTTTTGGTTCATTTTCTTCATCAAATATTACAATGATTTAGCCTAGAAAAGAATAACTTTGTTAAGAAAACTTAAGAACATTGTATACTCCAAAGGCAATGATATGACAAAACTAATATCTAACAAAATTATTGCATTCTGCTAGAGAAACTATAAATTTCTATTCTAACAATAAGAAGATGTAAGAATATAGACTTATGAAAAAATTAGGAACTAAAATCAATCTAACTAAACAATTATAAAAAGAGAACGATTGATTTCAATAATCAAAGCATTAAAAACATGTATGGATTGATAAGTGGATACCTTACAATATTGAGGATTCACCCATAACCATAGTCTAGGTTCTTAAATTCCCATAGAAAGTAAAAACTCTAAAAAAAATAATGTTTTCTAGCCCCCAAAAATGCTGCTGCCCTACTCTCCCCAAAAACCCTAAAACATATGCGTCATCACTGGGTCAACTTCCAAGTCAGTTTTGTCCTCCAAAATGGTCAATTATGAATTTTTGGTAAACTAAAAAGTTGTAGAGATCCAAGTTTTCCTTCTGTGGTCACAAGAATCTGGTCAATCTAATATTTGAGTATAAATATATGGCCAAAATACCAAGATTGCACAGAATATTTCCATATCATAAATTTTTTTCTCAACTTTGCCTTAAACAAAATTCTCTCTTGCCCTTTATATTTCCACACATATTTGGCTTGTTAAATGCTTCAAAAACCACTTCTCTATTAATCTTGACTCTTGGATTCTCATAGCTATTTAATGTTTGCATGATTAGCTAATTCATTTTAATCTCCTACAAAGGAAAAATACACTTAATGAGTATATTTTGGAAAAAACCTTGCAAACTCTCATATTTATGTGTAAGTGCAGGAATAAACACAAAATAGATGTGATAATGCCTACCAAAACTAAGATAATATTGTAATTTTAAGCAATTATCATGAATATACCTTTTGTGTTTTATTATTATTGTTTTTTTTTTTTTTTTTTGGGTGTATAGAATGCTTAGGGTCTTAGGCCAAAATAGCCTTCTACCACTGTTTATGGAAATATATATGGATATACCACTGTTGCGGAAATATACAGGGATCTTTCACTTTTTTGGTACTCGAGTTTGGAGAAATTGAGTTCTAAATGGTACTCGAGTTCCATGAACTTGAGTTCTTTGAAAAAATAACCTTCAAAATAGTCAAAAAAAATTTGATGGAATTCGAGTTCCATGAACTCGAGTATCAAGAAAATGGTAGATTGCTATTTATTTTTGAAACAGTAGTAGATTTCCATATATTTCGCCTAAAGGTGCTACAATGCTATTTTCGCCTGGGGTCTTATAGACCTTTTAAAACAAAATGAAGTGAGGAAGGTTATTCGAGAGCACCACCTTTCTCTTCTTGGGTTGGTAGAGACAAAAGTGAAAAACATAAAATAAGGATTTTATTCTGAAATTCATTGGTAGTAATGGGTGGCCCTTGTATAATGCCTCTCCGAATAGCAGGAAGATTGTGGGTTTGTTGGAACCCAACTGATTTAAATGTTACACTCATTAGTCAAAACGATCAAGTTATACGTTACGGAGTTAGCAGAATAGACAATATATTGAAGATGGTAATTTCCATTGTGTATGGTGATAATTTCCCTACTAAAAGAGAAGCTTTGTGGACTGATATTGTCTACCATGTCTCTGTGTTCAATGGTAGGCCATTGATGCTTGCTGGAGACTTTAATGCCACAAGGAACCAAAGTGAAAGAGCGGGGTGTCAAATGATTGGGTAGGGTGGATGAATTTTATTGTTGAGAAATGGTTTGGCAAACTGAAGTCTTAGGTAATCCTATGTTCATATTATGTTCCAAGCTTAAATTGCTTAAGAAGGATCATATTATGGAGTTATCAAGTTGGGTTCTTCAGTTAGAGGATCATCTAGAAGCTCTTCAAAGGAGAATTCAGCGAAATTCAATTGATAAAGAATTGCATTAAGATTTATTTCGAGTTTAAGTAAAGTTAAGGAAAATTTCTTTAAACATGAGTCTCGGGTTCAATGGTTGAGCTTGGGTGACCTTAATACTAGCTTTTTCTTTAAAAGCATGAAATCTCATCACAGTAGGAGCAATATTGTTTCAGTTTGCTAGGAAGATGGAACTTAGATTAAAGATCCAACAGAGTCAAAAGGGAAATTGTCAATTATGTTCAGAAGTTACTCGGTAAGTCTCCCAATAGTGTATATATTAATGTTGATGATCTTTCCAAAGCTCTTCCTCGGAGATTATTTATGATTGAAATCAATGATTTATCTCGGGAAGAAGTGAGTGCGAAGGAGATTAAGGGAGCCCTTTTTTCTTTGAAAGACCGCAAAGCCCTTAGCCCTGATGGTTACAACACTTTATTCTTCAAGAAATCTTGGGAGTGTGGTGGGAACAAATGTTCTAAGTGCTATCAAGTCTTTCTATGACTCTGGATGCCTTTTGTACTGTCATTTCATTGATACATAAGGTGCCTAAATCCTTCAATGTTGAAGGATTTTTGCCCTATTTCCTGTTCGTACTACCATCTACAAGTGTATCTCTAAGATCATTGCCCCACCTTGTTGGGAAAAAACAAAACAGCTTTTGTAGAAGGGAGAAGGATTCAAGACAATATCATTCTTTCGTAAAACCAAAATTATCACAAAAATAAGGGAGTTCTTTGTGCTCTCCAAGTTGATTTGATGAAAGCTTATGATACAGTAAGGTGGGACTTATTACTTGCTGTCATTCGGGTCATTGGCTTTCCTGAGCAAGTAGTTCAGCGGATTAGTGAGTGCATTTCTTCCACTAGATTCTCTATCAGCATCAATGGCGAGCTTAATGCTTTCCAAGTGGCAGAGGTTTCAGACAATGTGATCCATTGGCCCCATATCTTTTTGTCCTTATAATGGAGATTTTCTCAGGCTTGATGAATAATATGGTGGCTGAGGTGAAATTCAAATTCCATTGAAAATGCTAAAAGGAGAGAATCTCTCACCTTTGTTTTACAGATGACCTCCTCATTTCCTCTAAAGATGTTGATTTCATGGAGCAAGTCGTTCAATGTTTTAGAAAATTCAAGGATATGTCAGGTTTAAGCCCAAATCTAGAAAAGAGTAACCTATTCATGGGAGCATGTTTGTTTGCCAAAAAATGAAGGGGGCCTAGGTATAAGTAGAATGGAGGAATGGAACCAAGGAGCTATGTTGAAGCAACTTACAGATTCTAATCAATCCATTTGGTCTAAAATGGGTTTGTACGAATTTGATCAGAAATAGAAATTTTTGGACACTTAAGACCCTTGGTGATTATTGTTGGACTTTGAGAAAAAATCTAAAACTTAGAGAAGTAGCTCGTGATAAAATGTGTTTTTTGGTGGGTGATGATTCATCTATTTCTCTTTGGCATGACAATTTGGCATCCTATAGATCCCCTTGTAGATAAATTTGGAGACCGGATCATCTACAACTCAGTTTTGGGTAGGAATGCATTAGTGAAGGATATCATTGAGGGAATAAAGTGGAAATGGCCCATAGCTCAATCAATAGAGTGGCTAAAACTTGAAGAAGCTATTCCTCATGATTTCAAACCTATTACCGAACAGGAAGATCGACTCCAATGGGCAGAAAGCTCTAATGGCCAGTTTTGTTTTAAGAATGCTTGGGAAAGCTTGAGATCTCGTGGTCAAAGAGTTGATTGGTTTAGAGTTTTTTGGCATAGCAAGGCTATCCCTCGCCATGCCATGATCGTTTGGCTGGCCATCCAAGGTAGATTGAACACTCAAGACAAGCTTCTTATTCATGGCCATGTGGTAGCATAAGGGGTCAAAGTGTGCTTTTATGTGGGTTAGATATTGAAAATCTAGATCATCTCTTCTTTAGTTGCACTTTCTCAAAAAAAAAAAAAAAAAGTTCTGGAATAACTCTGACAAAAATGGAATCTTCCATGGGTGAGAAGGACGTGGCAAGAAACAATTCAATGGATGACTCAGTGCTTCAAAGGGAAATCTCTCCTCAGTACGTACCACGTGCAAGCTAATGTTACCAGAAGTTGTCTATGCAATATTGCAAGAAAGGAATTCAAGAATTTTCAAGGCTAAAGCTAGAAATGAATGTATTTTCATTAATGACAATAGTTTTTATGTTAGTGCTAGGCTCCCAATAAAATATATGGCTTCAGAGATCCTAGGACATATATGTCACAGGATATTTGTTAATCTGGTGTAGATTTTTCATCCTTTTTGTTCCTCAAATTGTTGTTCTTTATGTTGTAGTCTTTCATATATAGAACTTGAGTAATTTTGAAGGTGGCCTTCGTTCTCTGGTGTATGCCCCTTTGAATTTATATAGTAATATATACTTATTTATCAGGAAGAACAAAATAAACAATTCAAATATTAACAAGCATACCCATATTAAAATAAACTAACCAAAGCATGTTTTGCATGTTATTAGAACTAAATAATCACAAACAAGCATAAATAAATAAATAAACGAGGTAATCAATGAGCAGATAAGTGATTTAAACCCCTAGCTAGAAGCTTGATTTTGATGGAGTAAATGAAGGAGACTGGTGTTCTAGACTATTTGAAGGCACTCGAAACTTGTAGAATAGAAAAAGCTTGTAACTACACCATGCTCAGCAGCTTTAAGCTTTCAGTTTTGACGTAATAACTTTGCAGACTTAATTAGATGAAGGTCTCTTCCCGTGGTCCAATTTTTATTTTTGTGCTCTTGCTGCCGACGGAAAGGCTCTTGCAACATGCAGTTTTAGCTTTTTGCAGTTTGGTGCAGCGTGCAGAAAATTACAAGTCACTGAAGTGGTCCAAATGGGCACAACTTGATTTTTCTCGTTTTCTCTCACTCAGTTTCTCTCAATCCGGACGTCCTTTTGAGAAGTTGTTTTTTTCCATGATATAAATAATCAACTCTAGTTTGAGAAAGTACCGACTTTTTGAATCCAATTTTCATAAGAAAAAATCAAATTGTGTGCAATGCAAATACCAAAACTGATTTGTCATATTTTTGTGAATGTATACTTTTGCCTTTTTTAACCTCCGTTCAAATGAGATACCATTGGAAAGCTTATGATGATATGTTCGCTTTATAACCCCAATTTTCATAAAAGGTAAACTAGAAGCCTCCCTTGAAAGGTAGTGTCAAACTCAACTTTAGCACAAAAATCTCACTTGGGTATTTCATTAAATTCTTTTATTTCCAAGGGAATTTTTGGTGATCAAGCATGCCAAATTGAAATTTATCACGAGACCTTTCCAATGACTCCTCATTTGAATCAAACCATGGTCATTTGATTACAATTCGATTAAGATTAAATCATAATCAAATTTTATTGGTCTTAGAAAGACTAAATATTGACACTTTTTCATTGTTTTTACAATTCTTGTTCATTTCACATCCAGTTGGACACGTGAGCTGTTATTTTAAACATAATTCAATTTTCAACTAAATATAAGATCAAATTTATTTCGATCAAATGATCAAATCAAGGTCAAACTCAAACTTACCACAGTCAAACTCGGTCAAACATAAGAAAAGTGTTTGAAAATATTGACTTTTTTTTTTTCACTGAATTTTTGAAAATATTGACTTTGATGTAAAATGATAAATTTTGTTAATGTGAATTTTTGACTTTATTTGACCACTGGTTAACTCGACCAAAATTTGATTAACAAATGGCATTTTGTTCATTTTAACTCTTGACACGTAAAATTGTTAAATCTAACATCTAATTGGGACAAATCATGTTAAATTCAACATTCTATTGATCCTGACGTCAAAAATATAAATTTTGGGCTTAAGTTGAGATTTTTGCACCCAAACGGAGGGTGGAGAAAATAATATAATATCATGTCCGATGAGGAAGATGTCAACTTACTGTCACATTTTGAAATACTTGGTATCCTTAAGGTCCCTAGTTGTAGTATGAATGGACTTAGCAAAATGGCTGGGCGGCAGGTCAAGGTCAGGTAAAGGTCAAGGTATTGGCTGAGCTGCAAGCTCAACTTCTCAATTTTCACACATACATTTTATTAGGGTTTAAAAAAAAAAAAAAAACATTTTGTTAGGGTTTTTTTTTTTTTTTAAATTTATTATTATCAAAACGACATAACTAGTCTATAATATAAAATTAGCCACGGCCTACACGATGCATGGGAATATAAATATAATGTAATGAGTAATATATAAAAAATAAAATTTACTTCAAGTATTGTCTTCTTTTAAAAAAGAATTCTACAAATATATATTTTTTTTTATCTCTACAAATATATATTTTATTATTCTAACTTCTGTTGTAGTGAATTATATTTGCTAATATATAACTAAACTTTATAAGTTTCAAATTTATTATTCAAAATTTTCATCTCTTAAGAAATATGGAAATTATCATAATAATAAAAAACTATCACAAAATTAAAATATTATCTTAGTCAAAATTTAAATGAAATTAAAGGAATAAAAATTAGACTTTATAATAATTTATTACTTAAACAATTAGTAGGCATATTCAAATTCCTATTTTTTTATATAATAATAAAAAAAAAACTAAATATTAACCCAAACCAAAATTTAACCAAAGCTATAAAATGAAAAGAGAAGACTTTCTAATGGAAATTTAAAAATTAAAAATTAAAAAAAAAATACCAAAACACATATTAAAAAAGTAAAGAAAAAAAATATCATTAACCTTAATTAGAGTCATAAGAAATAACAAAAATCCACCAAAAGAAAGTAGAGAGATAAAGAGATGGTACTCACGGTTTTGCATGGGAAAAATATGGATTAAATTGAGAAAATCAAATCAAATTTATACAAAATAAAAATGGAAAGAATAAGAGTCAAAACATAAGAAAGAGGAAGGAAGCATAACGGTAAAGTAGAGAGTAGTGGGAAGATAGAAAAACAAAAAGGAAAGAGAAAAATTTGAAGAAGTGTAACTGTAGGTGTGAACTAATAAGGAAAAGAAGAATTTAAAAAAAAAAATCTACAAGTATTTTTTTTATCTTTTTATCTCTACAAATATATCATTTTATTATTCTAACTTCTGTTGTAGTGTATTATATTTGCCTAATATACAACTAAACTTTATAAGTTTCAAATTTATTATTCAAATTTCTCATCTCTTAAGGAATAAGGAAATTAACATAATAATAAAAAAATCGTCACAAAATTACAATATTATCGCCAAAATTAAAATGAAACTAAAGAAATAAAAAGTAAACTTTATAATAATTTATTACTCAAACAATCAAACAATTAGTAGGCATATTCAAATTCTTATTTCCAAAAAAATCTAAGTATTAACCCAAACTAAAATTTAACCAAAGTTATAAAAAGGAAAGAAAAGACTTTCTAATGGGAAATTAAAAAATAAAAAATAAAAATACACACAACACCAAAACACATGTTAAAAAAGAAAATAAAAAGGAACCATCAACCTTAATTAGAGTTATAAAAAATACCAAAAATCCACCAAAAGAAATGAGAGAGAGAGAGAGAGAGAGAGAAAGAGTACTCACAGTTTTTTGTTGGAAAAATATGGATTGAATTGGGAAAATGATATCAAATTTATAGAAAATAAAATAGAGAGAAGAAGAGTCAAAACAAAATAAAGAAGAAGAAAGTGTAACAGTAACATAAAGAGTAGTAGGGAGATAAAGAGACAAAAATGAAGGGAAAATGTAAGAAGAAGTGTAACAGTAAGTGTGACCTAATAGTGAAAAGAAGAGTTTTTTTTTTTTTTTTTTTTTTTTTTAGAATAGGGGGAAGAAAAGTTTAAATAGAGAAGAGAAAATATATAAAATAAGTGGATGATGGAGCTCCTAATATGACTTAACAGAAGTGTAGTAACTATAAATGCTACGATTCAGATTTTAGATATATATAGAATATAGATAACAAGACAGCTCAAACACTAAAATCCACCCTCTAGTCTCTCCACCCTCCATTCAGTCAATTAGCCGGTTTGAATAGCACTTCTTTACTTCTTTATACTGAATGTGGCGTTACGTTTTCAGTTTTTTTTTTTTTTTTTAGCCGGAGTTATTGACTTTTGAGGGAAAAAAGTACTGTGCATGAACAGTGTGTACACTGTTCACGCACTGTTCATGTACTATTTACTCATTAAAAAAATATTAAAAATAGGTCCCACAGTACTATTTATACATTTAAAAATTATTTTGCTACAGTGTTTTCAGCAACAATAAATTGTATCTAAAAGGACCAAATCAGTCCATAGTCTCTCTAAGGCAGACACCCACACCACGCACAACACAGTTGTTTGTACCACAGCGTCATTCCCCCTCCCCTATCGAACATCCCGATTCTCCTCTATTTAATCACAGATCCTCCATATCCTTCGTTGTTCTTCTTCTCCAGGTCTAAATTTTTTTCAAATCATGTAAAATTTCTCTAGGTGTTGATTCTGCTATTGTTGAATTTGAGTTGTAGCAACTAGCAATTGTTCGGCACCAAACTTATTTATTTATTTATAACATTCCATTGTGATGAATGCAAAAATATGATGTGGTTGTTAGAAGTATATTAGCTTTGTTTGTGGAGATTTTGCTTTATTATTATTATTATTATTTTTTTTTTTGGGGGTATTCTGGGTCTAATTCTTATCAACTAAAACTTACAAAAATGTACAAAAATGATGAAATTTCACTGATATATATATAGTGAATCATGCCCAAACCAAATTGACAACCACGAACCAAACCGGTCACCCCAACTCCCATTGGTCAGTTTCAACGGGCTTACAAATTTGGTTAGTTTCGATGCAGCTGTGCACAAAACCGAGGGCCTCGGTTCAGTGAGAAATTCTCCACCGTTCATAAAAAATTCTCCAAAAAACGAAGGTTGCAAAATGGGTTGTCTAAACCATTAGATGATTCACTATTGCTTCCTAGGTTCCCAACCTACCCACCCTCAATTCAATATGGTTCGAACAACATACTGTTAGAAAGCTTGTAACACCAATTTTCTCCTAACAAGCTTGCTACTTGGTGCTATTTTAGAAACTAAAAGATGGCAACTCAGACAAGAAAGTAACAACTATAAACAATTTTTTACACATTCCTCATTTTTCTATATTCATGAGTTGGGATTGATCCCTCAAATCGAAACTTGTGCTATATGCTTTCCAATCATACCTCGTATGTTCTGATTTGGACATTCTTTTAATCTCGATTTCACCATCGTCAATGTCTAATGAGAAAGAGGTATGTTCCAAAAGAATTATCAAGTTTGCATTAGCAAACCTACAAACTAGCACATCTAAAATCTAAGATTTACCACTTTGAGATACGAAAGGAGAGCAACAAAATGGAAAGAAGATTGAGACTACTCTATGAATCAGAAGAGTCGAACGTACAAATCCGCTGTACAGTCAAATTTACAGTGTGAGCATTGAATAAAAAAGAAACCTCAACTGCTAATGAGTAATGGCTAAAGAAAAATATCACCTGGCACTCTTACGACTGGTTTTTGACAATCTTAACACTGCTGTAGAAACGCTTGAGGTCTTTCATAGCCTTTTCCTCTATCTGAATCGATCGAATAGATGAGGGTGTGTCAACCTCTGGTTTGAACCAGCGGTTCAATCCAGCAGAATCTGATGGCGAGCCCTGACCCGTAGCAACTGAAAACCCAGTCATTTTTGTCTTTGGGCTGTGGGAGAGGCTCTGCTGTTGCTTTCCCTGCTTGGAGACAAAGCAGAACAAAATCGAATAGGGTATCAGTTTTCCACAAGGAGAAAATAAAAAATAACAGCAATTTCAGGACAATACATGGGCAGCCCATAGTAGAAGCCAGACAAATAGTAAATAGAAAGGAATGGTTACAACAAGGCCACACACATGGGTTTAGCAATGCTTATTTTACTTCTAGTTTATTTGCTAAAAAAGTGGCTTTAAGCAAATAATAATCAAGTCCAGATAACCTCTCTATTAAACTTCTTCTATGTACAAAAATGGAATCATGTGTGAGTGAGTGGGTTTTTATTCTTTTTCTTTTTCTTTTTTTTTCTTTTTTTTTCTTTTTTTTTCTTTTTTTAAATTTGGGTGGGAGGGGGGGTACAGTTGAAGTCTCAAACCTGCTGCTGCTTCTGAATATCCCTGAGAGATGGCCGGGAAACTTGGGGAGGCGTTCCAGAAGCAGCCCAAGAAGGCGTGCTTGTTTCTCCATCAGATGGCTGTGAGGTGTGCACAGAGACCACAGGTATTGGGGTAGAAGGCAAAAATGAACTCAACAGGATTTTCCCATCACTTTTACCATCGGAAAAATGTTCCACCTGGTCTTTGCTTCTGGCTGGTTGGTTCACCTTGATTTTGCTCTGTTCATCCTGTATGTCACGAAGAGAAGTGCGTTCCTTTGAAATTTTAGCCCCACCCCATGCAGGGCCCTCGCTTTTGGGTGTAGGAGGAGTAGGGGCAACATCTTTGGCAGTGTCATCAAGAGCACCACTCAAGAACATAGAAAGCCCTCCCTTTTTGTTCTTCTTCTTGGATGGTGTTGGTAATAAATTCCTACTTTTCGACATGACTGAACTGTCATGAACACAAAAGGGGGACTCTTTGGTGGCTTGGTTAGCCACAATTCCTTTGCACTTCACATCTTCCTCCTATCAAAAGTTATAGTTCAAAAAGATCAACAATTGCGCATGATATTCAAGTCATATTTATTTTATCTTTCTAACTTTTCAATGATTTGTATAAATATAACCCAAAAAAATTCCCTCCAGCATATGAGGACATAAATATTAATCATGGCTATAAACCAGTACAATTACAACTTTGACACAAATGGCAAACTGCCTCCAAGGGTTGATTTCAAATGTTCGATAAAATCAGATTTAGAGTGAAGTTAACAGAACTATTTCATAATTCATAACAAGAACATGACTAAATTATATGGTAACCATCAACCTACTGCAACCTTTCTTTTTTCGAGCTTGGGACCAATTGTGAACAAAATATACAGCACAAATTATTTCCAACAAAGAAATTGACTTAACAAAAACCCCATAGAATATAATATAAGCCACCATAACAATGTACAAAATAATACTCACTATAGCATTACTAATCAATAAATATTGGGTTGGATTTAAGTAATGTTACACCACTAAATATTTCTTTATTGGATGCACATTTTGACAAATTCACAATTGGATTATATTTTCTTTTTATACCCTCTAGGCTTGCAAACTTTCAAGATTATTAGATAATGGGGGACGTACGTAGCAGCCCACTTTAAATACTTGTAAGAGGAGGGTAAGTTGGTTCTAGTTTGGGATGTTTCAGATGATGGAGGGCTCTCTTAGGACCTTGCTTAGTCATTCTAAATTTTGAATCAATTTTTATTTTATTGTTTGTTTTTTGTTTATTTTCTGCTGGATAAGTTTTAATTAAATTGTACTAGAATAAATTCAAATTGGTAATTTCCAGAAATCTGAAATGGGCTTTCTATGGCTGTACCAAAGTCCCATGAGTCTTATTTAATGTTGAGTCCTTTTCCTATTTGGTTTAGAAGTCCGCCATGTCTTTTTTGGTTTATTATTAGTTATCCTAGTGATTCTAGGAATAGGTTTTTTAGAGTCCTAGTCCTTCTAGGAAGAGGATTTAACAATCACCTATAAGAAGGCTTTACTGTGGTCAATTACACTCATAGTAAGATTGATTCTAATGAAATTCCAGCAGCCTTTTCTAAGCTTTGAGAGTGTGATTGCTTTCTCCTATTAGGTGTGATAGCTTAGGAAAACCTAGTGTAATTACCTAGTGTTTTATCTATCTTATTTCATGTACGAGATGAACATCAGTAGGGGATGCCATAAACTAACACACTTGATGAACAGCAAAGTTGAGATCAGGCCTAGTGAAGGTGAGATAATGCAAGGAGCCAACTAAGCTTCGATAGACATGGGGATTTCACTGTTTTAACACCAAAGAGCCATCAACTTATTCAAGATTCAATCTTTTCTTTACCCAAACCCTTAGACATCAATATTTATTGAAGAACTCTTCAAGTTTTAGTGCTGAATTCTTAAAGATACTACATCAAATTTGTATCAAGGTCCATTCAAGCTTCCATTCTGTATCATCAGATATAAATAGCTATCTCATCTATAAAAGTTTAAATTTTAAGTTTTTTGTATTTTAACATCAAATTGACATGAAATTTGGCACACTTGTTAAAAACACAAAAAACATATAATACTAACAATAGGTTTTTCATAATATTAATTTAATAAAAAATTATTACGTGGTTTAATATTAATGAAAAGTTACACCAGGTGTAACTTGATCATATATATATATATATATATATACACATATATATTTATATGGTTTAGGATTGAATCTATGGGGTCCACTTCATGATGATTGCTCTTTTAATATCAGGCGAAGACACCGATTGGCTTTTGGTACAGGCAGGATTCAACATCCCATATTCAATGACAAGAGACTATACTGCAACCTTGTACATAGGATAACCTTGCATAAGCATGGGCAAGACAATTCTGTGCAGTGTCAAAAGTTGTCGGCCAGTTACTTGGGTCACACAGGTCAAGTATGCATATAAAAAAGACTAGGTAAAATTCCATTTTAAACCATTAGGGACATAATAAATTAAACCTGTAGTTTCAAAATTACAAATTAAACCCTATAGTTTCAAAAGTAATAAATTAAACCCTACGGTTTCATAAAATAATAAATTAAATTCTCAGCCTATATTAAACCCAATACAATTATTTAAATGAGTTAAGGTTATTTGTTTTTGAAAACCTCAAGGTTTAATTTGCTACTTTTGAAACTATAAGGTTTTAATTTGTTACTTAATAAAACCTAAGGCTAAGGATATACTTATTACTTTTGAACATACACTATCTAATTTGTTACACCCCCTAAACTATTGGGTTTAAAATTTAATTTACACAAACTAGTATTTTCTAGAACTATGTTTTGACTTCATTCGGCTTTCTTTGATGTGCATGCACATAAATTACCACAATGAATTTTAATATTTGGCTAGAAACTTGAATTCCTCCCAAATACTCATCAGAAAATTTTTGCGGATCCATAAGCAACCAACCAGTTAAAGACCACATACATACACACACAAATCATTAACATTCACCTGGGCCCAAATTCCTCCCAAGTAATCCTGATCAGAACTTTTGTGCACCTATAATCAACCTAAGTCCCATTTAGTAAAAAATTATATTATTGCATCCAATTACTGTTTAAAACCCAGGGAGTATTATGATGGTCATAAAGCTAACCTTATTCTTGGAAATATGAGAAAGTCCAACATCCAAGAAATCCTTTGTAGGGTTTGAAATGACTTCAGTCCCACAAAAACTAGATGCTGTCTCAACTTGAGACATGCTCTGTTTGCTCTTTCTTCTCTGCTTTCTTGATACCTCAGCCTTTTTGTTGCCTTTTCCATCTGGTGAAACCAAAGATGACGATTTTTCCTGTGTGTCAACCGGAACACCAAGCGCAGCAAGCGAGCTCTCTAGAGAAGATTTTGTTTCAAGCTTTGCAATTTGTTGGTCATCGAGATGATGCCCATCAGACTGCTTTGCTTGAAGCATCTCAATCTGCTGCAACTTTTTCCTCAAAGCTCGAACTTTCTTACAGAGTCCTTCAAGGGGACTATCTTTAGGTTGTAAAAAGGAGTCTACTCTTTGGTCCTTATCACTTTTCGAGGCGGTTTTCTTCTTTGTGTGGTTGTCGCGGGTCCTTATAATCTCGCACTCGCTATCATCCTCTTCACTATTAATAATTGCAGGAAAAGTAGCTGTTGGAGTTGGGAGCCGACGGTGACTCCACGGTTCAGATGATCTCAGGTCCAAAACCTTTTCAAGGTTAGCTAAAATATCTAGCGAGGCACTTGCAATAGCATGGGTTGAGACCGTAAATATATAGTCAAGGTTCCGAATAGCAATATCCTGTGCAGGCAAAACATCTTCAATAAATACGTTACCACCAATAATTTGGTGTAAGTTATATCTTCAAAATAAAGTCTATAGAAATGCTTGATGGGAACACCATATAAAAAGCAGCAAGTGGCAATTTTCCCACGATATTTAAGGTAACAGCAACATTGATCCAATACACAATAATTTATTTGCAATTTATTAAATTATCTTTTGAGAATGAAGTACAGGAGGTGAAGCCCCAAAAATAATTAAATAAGAACTCCAGTGGTCCGCAATCTGGTTAGCAGTTTCCTACAATGAGTTTAGCAAACAGAATCGCAGAATAGGCTGTCCTCCAAAAAAAATCTTTCCCAGGCCTACCACATGATGAACATTACATCTAAAGCGGCTGTATCCAGGTGACCAATTGATTTTATTTTTAATTTGGGTAAGTCCGATGACCAACTTGATACCAACAATTCCTTGTTTGTCCCAAAAAAAGAAAAATGACATGAAATACGGGAAATGATGAACCAAAAAAGATTGATTTATTACAATATTTAGAACAAGAAACAGACTTTCCAAAAATAGTTTGGCCATGAGGTCTAAAGTAGCATATGGAAATGGAATTGAAAAACCTACAAAGCAATGCTTGAGATATGAGAGGAGGGATTATTGATTGTTTATGGTCACTGTAAGAAAAAACCAACAAATTGTGGACTTGGAAGCGACAAAGACAGAAATAAAACAAGTACATTTGAAGCTTATTATAACACCAGTGAGCTATATCTCAACTGGCACTTCTCCCACAATAATGGGATGGACAGTGAGGTTGTTGGTTCAAGAGCCACTGAGCATGTGTGTAACTTACCAATAAATAATAATAAAAAAAATCTAATTATAACATTTATAAAATTCTACCAAATTAGGCAGTACATAAGTGAGTATACCTCACAGTGCTTCCTCAGATCATTTGCTTCCAGGGAATCTGCAATCTCAAGCAGTTGTATAGCATTCCGTGGCTCCACTAGACACTCCGCTGCCACTTTTTCACAAAGGCTTTTTAAGCTTGGTATGGGCCTATGCCCACAGTCATCCTTTTGTACGGTAGATAACAGATTAATGGACTCCAGATCATTAAACATAAAATCTTCATCAAACTCCTCTGGCTCGACCCTGACATTCAGCTTGAGCTTCTGAGGATTTTCAGCCACATTGGGAGGATAGACAGGATGATACAAAGAACCAACAATCAATAAATGTGTTTCACCTACTGAAACTGAAGTAGCCCTCTTTACACCATGCAACCGAGATGCAACGGGCAGCTTATCCTTACCTTTCTTCCCATCCCACATGTAAACATCACCTGTTGCTGTAACTGCAGCAATCCAGTACTTTCCTGCAGAAATACTCACCAAATTTCTTCCACAGAGCGAATATAACTACAAAAAATGGAAAAAACATAGATTACAAGTAAATAACATGTTTCACTTGGGAAGAAAGGACAAACTCATCAGAGGCACTGAGCTATCAAATAAAACCTGCTGACATCTGAGATCAGGATCTGAGGAGACCCAATAAAATATAGCACCATCATCAGTAAGAGCCACACTGTGCACCATCCCTGCAGCAACAGCTACCACATGAAGCCGTTCCATACGATGAAACTTCAAAATGGTAGTTCCACCTTTCTTCAAGTTTCTAGCGATAACTACACGTCTAGGAGTAACAAGTCGATGACCCCAAGTGTATACCTGCCCCAGATATGTAAGGTTTGGAAAAAGTAAGAGCAGAACAGCAGAAAGGTATTTGCATAACCAACCCAAATTAATAAAAAATTACAACAATACAACAAGAAGGACCTGACACTAGTTAAAGCTGAATAGAAAAAGAAAACTGAACTCAAGCTAAAGTAGCTGGGATTAAGAGTTTTTTGAGTTAAGAAGACTTATAACAATATAAATCTGCTAAAAGTTACCTCGCCATCAGCTCCTAAAACAACCGTGTGGTATTTTGCAGCTGCCACCCCAGAAAAAACCTTGCCTTTCAAGTATTCAACCACTCTTGGTGTGTAATTTGATGCTGAGTTAGATGTGCCATAACCAAGCTGACCCTCCCTGTTGCATCCCCATGTGAAAACTTCACCAGTCTCAGAAACTACAGCAGTATGTTTGTTTGCTGCAGCTACAGAAAAAATTTTTGACCTCAAGGAACTCACTCTGCGAGGTGTGGGTTGCGTATCCACTGAAGGGTAGCCAAGCTGACCCTCTGCACAACAATAGATGAAACAAGTCAATACTTCATCAATCAATAATAAAAGGAAACACATAAACAGCTAGAAGTAACATCTTTATCATTCTACTGTATCATTACTTTATTTTTAAAGCATGGAAAGTAACAGGACACGACGCAACAATTCTTGAAAAACCAGGACACAACACAACAGGTGAAAAGAAACTAATTAAAAGAATATATATTTTTAGGTCTATTTTATATATTTTCAAGCATACTTAGCTTTTAGTAATAAGTAACTACCATTGAAATGTTAAGAAAACTTATCTAAAATCAATTTAAAAGCTACCAACAACAGCAACAAAGTGCTCTATCAATAATAGAGAAAAAATAAATAAACAGATATATGTTTGGCTGAGAGACTTTTTAAGCAAACAAAAGTAAAAAATAAATAAACAAAAAAGACAAAACAAAAGAGAGAACAGATTGAGAATGAGAAAGAGGGTTTGAGAGTCTAAGATTGAAGCCGCCGTAACAGGATGAGAGCAGAGAGAGAGAGAGGAACTAGAGCCTAGAGAATCATCATGTTTTCCAGAGAGAGACATTGTTGAGACCCCTAAACGCTCTATTGACAACTCTGATTATCAGGTTGTCAAAAAGCCAAATGTTTTCTCTCTTTTTTTTTTCAGTCTTTTTTTTTTTTTTCACCATGTTGAGACTATGTCTTGTCTGTGTCTTAGTCATGAATACAGTATCCAAAATAATAATAATAATAATAATAAATATTTTTCCTGCCAGACATTCCACTAACATACATGTGGCCATATCTCAAGCATGTCCATGTACAACACTAACAGGCAGGCCTCTTTCGCATTAGCTAACCAATAAGTGAGTAGATATAGATAAGTCTTTGACAATGGCACACAATATCATCTGGTTGACAATTCTATGAAATATACAACATACAACTAAATTCCCTTATCATTTACCTCTGTTGGATCCCCAAGTGAATACTTCCCCACCCTCTGTAGCGACAACAGTGTGATGTTTAGCCGCTGCAATTGCCTTCACCCGACGGGACCCTAAACCAGAAGTCACCTGACGGGGCGTGATAACTGCAGCTTGACCACTGCAAAGAATATATTAATATCATAAGTTGCATCTGATTGACAATTCACAAAAAGCATATTAGCTGAAAGAAGGAATTTTGCAAGTGAGATCATCCATTTTCACAAATAAAAAAATACAGGAATTCAACTTGTACTTTATCCAAAAGCACTTAAATCTGAGCATAAAGGTAAGAATGGGCTTTCACTCTGTTTGTGCCTCGGTAGCTTGTGAGTGAAAACTAAAGTTAATGGATGCAAGCACACAAATTACACCCATGATCATATTCTTTTGCTATTCCTACACAAACATGCATATGAGAATTAGAGATTATATAAATATATACCATTCTGTGCAAGGCTCAGAATTTAGTTTGACAATATATTGAAAAATTTTAAAATTGAAAACTATGTTAATTTAGAATAACATCCAAAACTTAAACTCTCTGTTGCATGCAAAATATTTTTTGATATGTAAAATACTGCGTCAATGACAAAATTTGGTTGCATAAAAAAATTTCAAATTGAAATCATCGGAGAAAAAAATATAATAGCATACCTGTGTATATCAAAGTCAGGGTGCCCAAGGCGGCCCCCCCTTCCAAATCCCCAAGTATAGACCTCTCCTCGGGCACTGACTGCTACACTATGGAACTTTGCAGAAGAAACCAACTTGATATAAGAACCATGAAGTGAATCAACTTTACATGGTAATTTTTGTATGTGTTCATTGCCAGTTCCAAGTTGATAGTTTGCACCACTTCCCCAACTATACACCTCTGTAGCAACTAAAGACATGCATAAAATTTCAGGTTATTCCCAGTTAGGCAGTTACATCTACATTTATTTTTAGAAATAACAACATGATCCTCAGTAAGGATGTCATAATAAAGCAGGGGATACCTGAATTAAGTCCATTGCCAACCACCTGCAAGACTGGCCCAGATAGGAGATCTACAGCGGTTCGACTTTTAGAGTCCTCCAATGTAATAGAGGCACCAAATTGGAGAAGGATACTAGCCACTGCAAGATGTCCGAAATGTAGAGCCCTGTGAAGGCTACTCCATCCTGATTCTCCATCCTGATATGGTAATGTGAGGGTCATGCAAAGTGGGAGTTCAGAATTATAAAAATGAAATACTCTTTTGAGTGCAACTTGGAATCTAAAATCTAGGAGGATCTCAAAATGATTGCGATTCCAATAACAAGTGATTGCCTTTCCAACTTCCATTAGTCACAGAAAGATATTCTGATAAATTCCCTTGGGGTTCCTCATTTATGATTAAATTGCAAATGAAGATGGTAGATAAACTAATAATACCACATATTCTCT
This sequence comes from Quercus ilex subsp. ballota, assembly GCA_032727855.1. NCBI lineage: Eukaryota > Viridiplantae > Streptophyta > Magnoliopsida > Fagales > Fagaceae > Quercus > Quercus ilex. The sequence continues at coordinate 21,283,318 of CM064914.1, forward strand.
CATCAAGCCTGCCTCCAAGATCCTAACCTTCATGCTTTCTAATTCCACGAAAAACAGATGTAAAGGACATCATCACATCAATAACTTATAAGCATGTCTCCATCCAGACAGAATAATAATGAGCAGAATTAGCAGATTGTCTCCATGAAGATATAATTAGGGAAAACATCCCTCTAATGTATCAGATTTTCAATAAAATCAACTCATCAGAAATACGAGCCAGCAATCCAATCACATAGTGAAAACAAATACCAACATTCTCTACATAATAACTTGACGGTATTTATTTAGGGTTAAATTGCATTAACCTCCCCTGAGATTTGGGGAAATGTAAAAAATATCATCAATATTTTTCATAAGCGAGATATTCTACCCCTTGAGATTTTGTTATATATAACAGAGACTCTACAACCATTCACGTACTCTTACTACTTGAGTCAAAATACACATTTTTTCAAATTAATATCTCATCGAAAATAACCACAGATAGTTTTTACTAACCAAACTGTTTACATGATAAGGAGAATCAAGAAAAACAAAATAAAAGTAATAATCTCAAGGGGCTAAGTGACATTTCTGAAAACAGGAGGTTTCTGAAATTTCCTCATACTTCACAGGAGGTTATTGTAATTTACCCTATCATAAAACATTCAAATCAGTTAAAGGAACAGAAGAGTCACACACCCTTGCATCTGGGTCTGCACCAGCTGCAAGAAGCCTCCTAATGATGGGAACGTGGTTTCTCCAAGTTGCAATATGAAGAGGCGTCAGACCAAATATGTTTCTTGAATTAATATTACCCCCATTCTTCTTAAGTATTGCCAAAGCTGAATCTACATCGGTCAATGACCCTTCTCGCAAAATGAGCCACAAATCTTTATGGGAGCCACTAGACAAAAACTTCCGACCAGGAGTCTGAAAATTCTGCTTTTGTCCATGAGGCGAGACTAGCGACTCCATAAATTTAATTCTGAGGGCTAAATGCTCTATCAAGCAACAAATATGTAGTCAACAGATAATCTCATGAGCCAGAGCCTACAAAGTCCTTGTGCGTTTTTAGTTCAGGCCAAATTACCAATACGGCCTTTGAATGAAGTCAATTCTGTTTAGTCCATGACACAATTGATTATCTAATCCAAAAATCAAGAAAATATAGAAGATAAATCCATTTAGCTGAAAAATTGAATTAACAGTTTTCTAAGTCACAATTCACCATCCTTATTATAAACACAAACCAATTAGCAACAGAAATTTACAAACTCCCATCACAGTTCATGGACTGCAGAGAAGTCCCCGATAAGCAGGTAAAGCAACAAACTGCATTTTAAAAACCTTCATCAGCATAATATACCTTTTGCAGATATTCAAACATTAAAACTAAAATGAACTTTGATAACAAGAGATAAGCATTATAGTCCATAATACTCAAGCTGACATTGCTTTCTTTTACTTTTACTAGAAAATAGAAGACCCAAGGAGCATTTGTATCTGGATTGAAATGAAACTGTGAATAATATCAATGCAAATTGTGCAAAGAATTTAAATGTGTAATGACAGCAAACAATAAGAACACTAATAAAATCAAAATGCCAGCTTGAACACACATAACTGGTAGCAATTACCACATAAAACCACCGATCAAGCAATAATAATTATGAAAACCCAGATCGAATATCACATGAATCTGATGAATACCCATCCAAATGAATCACACCCACCATTCAAAATTACAAATTTCGACTAAACTAATTAATTGGCTAAAGCAAACGATGACAGGAAGCACCTAAAAACGCTAGCTTCAAACCAAAGCAACAAATTTTAGAAACAAAACATGATAAATAGAAAGAATGACAATTAGCCAAAGAAAACATCAAAGACACAGAAGTTGAATTGTTTTGTTAGTACATCAACATTTTGACCATTTCCATTTAAAAATTAAAAAAAAAAAAAAAAATACATCACCTGGGCTGAGATAATAGCTTGAAAGAGAAAATTCAAAAGTGGTGGAAGTGTTTGTGAGTAATCTGGAAAGATATAAGATGCTGATTTCCTTCTGTAACGGAGAGTATCGAAGCAGAGAATATACCCCAAACCAAATGGCATAATACTACTAAAACTCGTAAAACAGAGTGAAACGACTTTCTTTGCTCTTTCAACGACAACAAGGTCATTTTCGGGATTTAATCTTCTTCTTTTTTTAATTTATAAATCTGTGTGCCTCCAACCCCTGAGTTGTCCTTCCGCCACGTACCAGAGTGTCTCTGATACTGACACGTGGCGACAACACTTGTCGCCTCGGCTACTTTTACTTCTGTTGGCACTTGCAAACTCTCCTAAAACTCCCAACCTTGAAAGTATCGGACCTCAATCACCAATTTACCCATGTACTTTTTTTTTTTTTTTTTTTTTTTTTAATTACACTAGCACGTCCTCACTAAAATTGCAGGTAAATTAGTTGCGCCGAACTAGTGATAAACACACACAGACTCATCCGCCCGATGTTAGACAAAGCCGTTTATCAATTACACTATATACTTTACCACTGCTAATGACATTTAGGGATTTTTTTTTTTTTTTTTTTTCTTTTTCATGTTTCATTTCATTTTATTCATACCCGCTACTCATACTTAGGGCATCAGCAGTGAGCCTTTCAAATGCCAAATGTAAGGTACATTTGGCATTTAGGCCCAAAAACATGCTAGTAACTGGAAGGCTAAAATTAAGAAATGTCAAATTTTTTTAGCATAGAGCTATAGTATCATCTTACAAGTAAGATGGCACTGTAGCGCTACGCCAAACCAAAATAATATATTTTAATCCTTTTATTTTTTCTCTCTCCTCTGTGTCAAAATTTCTTTCTCAGCGTCTTTTAGTATTTTGTCTCCCTTTCTCTCTTTGACTTCTCTCGTGTCTATCTGTTTGTGCTGGTGCTTGAGGTAGAAGACCTTGGAGTCGCCGGTGGCGGCAAAGGCGATGAGTCTAGTGTTAAGGAGCTTGAGGATTTCGTCACAGATGTTGGAGAGCTTCGAACTCGATCCGGGTCAAAAAGCGCAGCCATAGTGGGTTGCGATCCTGTTCTTCTGGGTTGCAATCTGGGTTTTGTGTGTGTGTGTGTGTGTGTTTCTGGAGAGTCTGGGTTCTATGTGTGTGCGATCTGGGTTGCGATCCGCCGAAGTGGAGAGTCTATATTTTTAGATTTGTTGTGATTTTGCTGGGGTGGCAGGTGGATTTCTGGTGCTTTTTTGATTTGGGTGATTTTTTGTTGTGATTTGCTTGTTGTGATTTTGCTGGGTATGGGTTTGCTAGAGGTTGAGGCCGGTGCTAAAGGTTGTGGGAGAAAGAGAGGAAAAGGAAGAGAAAAAGAGAAATAGTAAAAAAAAAGATTAAAAAAGAATATTTAAATAAAATAGGAAAAAAATAGAATTTTGGGATGTTGGATGTATTGAAAAATGGTATGGTATAAGTGATAAAGTAGCTTTTTAGGATGGTAAAATAGGATGGGATGAGATTTCTGGTTGTGGATGCTCTTATATTATAGGAACAAAATTGGTAAAATAATAGTATCTTTTAATATAATTATATATTTTTTTTTATTCAATATAATTATTAAATTAACATTTTCAAAATTTTATTTGAGGATTTAGTTTTTTTTAAGTGTTTTAAAACACAACTTCATCACTTATTTATAATTTTTTAAATTAATATTGTTTTGAAGATATTTGGGGATTTTTAGTTAAATCTTGTTTTAAAATCTTAAATTTAATTAACTTTGTTTTTTTTTTTTTTTTAGAGAATTTCAAACTATGGCATTCGCTCCTAATGATAGTTCTTTATCATCAAACCAAGACACCAATCAATTTTTGGTGTAGGCGGTAATTGAATCCCAGATCTCTTATACAACCATTAGAAACTTTACCAGTTGAGCTAACTGGAACCCACATTAACTTGATTGAATTTGTAACATGTAAAATAATGTTTCCAAAACATTTTTTTTAATGATAAATTATGTATTTGGTTCCTATATTAATTTAGTCTCTTAATTTTTTAGTATTGTATTAAAATAATTTTTATCATTAAGTGATGGATGAAAAATGCTGATGACATGAGTCTAATGATGATAATAAAAATTTTATTTTTATCATCGATTAAACTTCAATTTGGACACCCACATGTCAAAATAAAAATAAATAAATAAGACCATGACAAAATTATTTATTTTATACATTATATATCAATCCAAGAGCTGATATGTACATTCTACACTAAAAGCAGAACTCACCCACATTATTACACCACCACCCTCCCCCGGTTCAGAACACTAGATTTGATAATCAAGTAGAACACTAAGGAGCTAAAGAGCTGCTGCCCAGTATTCATCACTAGCATCTGTCTGCAGTTCACAATCACTTAGGAATGCATCATCGCCTTTGCAGCTAGAAGGTTTTGTTAAACACCAATGGGTCATGTTAATAAATGTCCTTCAGGCAATTGTTAATAAATCATAATAAAAAAGTTTTGACATCACTTTCATGGGAAATATAAAATATTGTCAACAACAATTATTGCTTTATCATTTTTCCAATAAAATATTTCTAAAAATAGTTCATAAACTAATGTCCTTAGAGCATTGGTTAACATTTCTCATTGCAAAAATAAAAAAATTACTCAAAAACACCACCATCTCAAGTCATGCATATTATCTTATATTTGTTGTCATTGTCACTATCACAAATGCAGGTGAGAATCAAGAAAAATGGAAGAAATTGTGTACCTTTGGGTGATGGCGGAACCGAAAATGATGGTGATTTGAAATTCCAATCGGTGCATAACGTGATCTTGCCGTGATCCAATATTGTGATCTCACAGTATTTAGTGTACATATATGGAGATCTTCTTTTGGGTTTTGGGAAATGGATCTGATTTTAGTTTTGTTAGATTTTCATTTTATGTGCAATCGTAGTTTGAAGTTTTCACGGTGATGGATGCCACACATGCATATGACTTTCTTTGTATTTTGCAATGCCTGAATTAACAACCACAATAATCTTGAAGTTGTCGACTATTTTTTGTAAAACATTATAAAATATCTTGTAGAAGGCCTGGTCAGTCTTATCAACTTACTTTCAGATGATTGCTTTTTCTTTGTTTATTAAACTCCCAAATAAGAGAATGAGTTTTCCATTTCGTCCATTAAAACTCTCAAGTTCCGTTTGGGAGTTCATAAGGAAAGAGAATAGAATGTAATAGAATGATTATAAGGAAATGGAAAGGAATGTAATGGAATGGAATGGAATGTATTTAAGTAAGAGAAATGAATGGAAAAAAATGAAGTTGAATGGAATTAAATAACCTTGATTGAATGTTTTAAAATAAAGGAATGGAAAAGAATGAAAATGAATGGAATGTAAATAATCTTGTTTGGGAGCAACATAGAAGAAATAAAATGAAATCATTTTATAACAATATTACTATTAGATCTCTATTTTAAAATAAAGAGTTGAATATACAGGGGTATTTTGTGAGTTTTAGTAAAAAAAAATCATTAAATCTAATTTCATTCTCTCTTATTCCTTCCAATTTCGGAGGGAATGAAAATTTGAAGTTTTAAAGGAATAGAGAGAAATGAGTGTTCCCTTCTACCCATTTCATTACCTCCCACTTAGACTCTGTTTGGGAGTTCATAAGGGAAGGGAATGGAATGGAATGATTATAAGGGAATGGAAAAGAATGGAATGAAATAAAATGTATTTAAATAAGGAAAATGAATAGAATATAATGTAATTAACCTTAGTTGGATGTTTTAAAATAAAGGAATGGAAATGAATAAAATATAAATAATCTTATTTGGGAGCAATATGAAAGGAATGGAATGAAATCATTTTATGACAATATTACTATTAGACTCTTATTTTAAAATAAAGAGTTGAATATATAGGGGTATTTTGGGAGTTTTAGTAAAAAAATCATTAAATCTAATTACATTCCCTTACATTCCTCCCAATTTCGAGGGGAATAAAAATTTGAGATTTTAAGAGAATAGAGAGAAATGAGTGTTCTGTCCTACTCATCCCATTTCCTCCTACTTAAACTCCCAAACAAGGGAATGAGTTTTCTATTCCCTCCATTAAAACTCTCAAACAAGGAAATGGAAGAATATTCTAAAATGATTCTTTTCATTCCATTCCATTCCCTCTTCCCAAACAAAGCCTTAAACTCCTAAACAAGAGAACAAGTTTTCCATTCCCTCCATTAAAACTCTCAAATAAGGGAAGGAAAGAATATTTTAAAGTGATTCTTTTCATTCATTTCCATTCCATTCCATTCACTCTCCCTAAACGAAGCCTTAAACTCCTAAATAAGGGGAATGAGCTTTCCATTCCCTCCATTAAAACTCTCAAACAAGGGAAGAGAAGAATATTCTAAAACGATTCTTTTAATTTCTTTCCATTCCATTCTATTCTCTCCTCCCAAACGAAGCCTAAAAGAGTGAACTCCTTATTCTAATGGTTTCTTGATGGAGAAGTTGAGCCCTTGAATTTGTCACTAGTTGCCTTTTAGATCATTTCCACATTTATGCGTTCGGGGGCCTTTGATTATTGCCAAGTGTTTCCATATCATATGATTTTACGATATGATTTTATTCATATGATACATATTATTTTTTAACTCTCTAGTAAAAGGATTAATTGCATCAGGGCATTTGATACTTGTTACGTGCCTAGTTTAATTGTTATGAACTCAATTAGTTTATTGGTTGCTTTGAGGGAACCAAGACCTTTTAATTGATAAATGGACTATTTCAAGGGAGTCCAGACCGCCAAAATGAATACTCGCTCAATAATAATATTTTTCAATTTTCTTTATTAATCAACATTAAGCAACATAAATAAATGGTTTTACAAGATAAAGCTAACATTTAAATTCAAAGAAAAAAAAAAAAAAAAAAACCTAATCTTTATCTATTACAAGTAGAATAGATTTATTCAAACACTAAGCTAACAATCTATCCTATCACTATCTAATTACCCAACTCCTAATAACAAAAATAATAACTTAAGTAATAAATTAAATAAAAACTAGACAATGATCAAAACTATTTAACAAAGAAGTGAAATTGAAAATTGTAAGAGCATTACCATCAGGTGTGTCAAATGCCAAATATTTGGCATTTGGCACACCAAACACCAAAAAACCCTTATCATGAGGTGTTCTAAATCCTATAAATTTTGACACACGTGAACAGTGCTGTTCCATCTTTGGAATGGTATGGACAAATGTGCTAAAAAAAATATTTTTTTATTCATTTCCTCTCTCTTCTTTTATTACTTTTCTTTCTTCTCTCTTATTTTTTTTCTTCTTTCTTCCTCCACTTGTTCCTTATCTCTTGTCACTCCCTCTTCCTTTTTCTTCTTCGTTCTTCTCCAACATCTTCACCACATGGCTTCAAGTTCTTTTTTTTTTCTTTTTTTCCGTTCACTTTCTCTGCGCCTCTTTCTCTCTCTTTTATTTTTATTTTTTTCTTGTCACTATCTCTCTCTCTCTTTCTTGTCCACAGGCATTGCCACCAACCTCCACAACCCTCGTCCAATCCCATTTACGATGACTCACTTGGTAATGACCGAGTCTTCATCCACATCAACAATAACCTCGTCTCTATCTTTGCCAACTCTGGCGAATACGAAGAAGAAGGTGATTCTAATTCAATATTCACAGATGCGCTGGAGGGGCTCCAGTGGTGGGGTTGTCGAGGAAACCGTTGCCAGAGAGCGTGAGGAATGAGATTTTGGAGCAAGGTTGTGGGTTTGTTTGATTTGGGATGGGTTTTGAGGTTTGTGAATGTGGTGGGTTGTTGTGGAATTTTTTTTTTTTTTTTTTTTAAGGTGGCATTAGTGGATGTGGGTTTGTGCCGATGGTAGCTGTCTATGTTGTTGCGGCAATGGTTTTTAGTGGCCGTTGTTGCGACAATGGTGGTTGTGCCATTGTTGTTGTTGTTGTTTTTGTTGATGATGGTGGGAAGAGTTAATATATATTTTAATATGTTGTAAATATTATTTTAATGTATAGAATTGAAGGATAAAACATGTGATGAATGAGATATTGTAAAATGATATGGTAAAATAATAAAATAGACTTTTGATGTGTCAAAATTGCATTTTTTATAAGAGAGCTTGAAGAGGAACAATTGAAGGTGACAGATCATGTATGGACGGACGTAGGGTGGATGGATTAAATAGCCACGTGTCATCCGATTTTTCCTTATGTGGTTTCCAAGAAACCCTAAGTGAAAAATACTTGTGGCACACGATTAGCCCTAATTTATGGAGTCCCAACATAGATAGAATTCGAGAAGGAAAAGAATTATGGAATATACGCGCGTTAATGAGGATCTTCCCTATAAGGAAAAGACTTGTTATGCAAGTAGGAGAGTTCGATTCTACACCACTATAAAAACCCATAGACCCTCAGAAACCAAGGTACGCATAATTCATCCCAACTCTGATACTCTAAAGTTGTAGAAAGGTTTTTCTGTCTTAACCTTCGGAGGATCTTTGGCCGGTACTCTCCTAGGGTTTTCTCTTTTTTGATTATGCAAGATTGTTTCGAGTGTGCGAGGACTGTGTAGCTCACTGGTGATTTTCTCGGAATCATCAATTGGCGCCGTCTGTGGGAATCGATAGCAACTTGTAAGCCATATAAACGCTTCCCGGACAAAGAGTTGCATGGTACTGACTCACTCGATGGCAACCACCAACAATGTCCAAGAAGACGAGCCACAATCCATTGCCCTGGAAAGGTAGGTCCAAACCCTTACAGCCGTAGTAGAACGTCTCACCAGACAAAATCGAGACCTAGAATAGCAACTACGTCAGAAGAACGCGGGACACAACACCTAGGAGGAGGACCAAGAAGGTACCAGTGCTGAACGAAGAGACCAGGAGGGGCTGGAAAGGAGTAATGCCCCAAGCAGACCAGAAAGGCAGGACATGAACCGTCCATCAATCACTGATACGGCTCCACCCCACATTATGGCAGAGATGCAGATGATGAGAGAACGGATGGATTTCATGGTGAACGCCCTCAAAGGGTCAGTCTCGAGTGACCTCGATGACTTAGTCCACCGAACGGATTCGCCATTCACAGCACCCGTTACTTCTTTCCCCCTACCACCAAAGTTCTGCATGTCGTAGGTTGAAAACTACAATGGAAACAAGGATCCACTGGATCACTTGGAATCTTTCAAGACCCTGATGCACCTTTAGGGGGTACCGGACAAGATCATGTGCAGAGCCTTTCCAACCATGCTGAAGGGCCCTACGAAGGTCTGGTTTAGCAGACTAACGCCCAACTCAATCAGCACTTTCAAGGAGTTAAGCGCCCAGTTTGCCTCACAATTCATCAGTGGACACAGGTATAAGAAGTCCACTGCATTCCTGATGAACATCAAGCAATGAAAAGATGAGATGCTGAGGTCTTACATCACCCACTTCAACAAGGAGGCCCTTTCGATTGACAAAGCGGACGATAAGATACTTGTGGCTGCCTTCACAAACGGACTGCGAAAGGGTAAGTTCCTGTTTTCCTTATACAAGAATGACCCCAAAATTATGTCAAATGTGCTATACAAGGCAACCAAGTACATGAACGCAGAAGATGCGTTGCTGGCCCGAGAAGAAAGGCCCAAGAAGAGGGAAAGACAGGAAGACACACAGTAGGAGAGAGGGCCAAAGAGGGTGAGGACTAGAGAACAACGGGAAGATAGGCGCTCAAAACCCCTACAAAGGAGCCTTAACCTTTCCCGGTAAGCTAAAGGGAGATCTTAATAAGAGGCCTAGGGATAATATTGTCGGTTCCACCGCGATCACGGCCACGACACATCTGACTGTTACTACCTGAAGCAATAGATCGAAGCCCTTATACGACAAGGAAAGTTGCAGAGATTTGTCGGGAAGGAGAGGATGGACCAGCCGCAAAAGCAGGCCCCTCGGCAGGAGAATGAGTGCCCCAGGCCACCCATAGGGGACATAAGAATGATAGTAGGGGGCATGACGGCCATTGGTTCATCCAAAAAGGCCAGGAAAATGTACTTACGGATGGTTCAGAATGTTTAGCTAACGGGCTCCATACCAAAAATACCACGAATGGATAATCCCGTCATTGGGTTCTCAGAAGAAGACGCCCGATGTCTTCACCACCCACATGACAATGCACTCGTGGTCAATGTACGGGTAGGAAATTACAATATGCATCGAATTTCGGTTGACAATGGCAGCTCAGCTAACATTCTCTACTACCTGGCATTCCAACAAATGAGAGTTAATAGGGAATGATTGATTCCAACGGACGCCCCGCTTGTTGGATTCGGAGGAACACAGGTATTCCCCCTTGGCACAGTCACATTATCTGTGACAGTGGGAGACTACCCCCAACAGATCACTAAGGACGTAACCTTCCTTATGGTCAATTGCTCGTCCGCTTACATAGCAATGATGGAGATGGATGACCACCTCCAAGTCATGAGCATAGAAGAGCATCGGACGATAACAGAACCTGTGGAGGAGCTCGAAGAGATACCCCTCGATGACTCCAGAAACGACCAAACAACGAGGATTGGTACCTTCACCAGCCCGACGGTTCGCCAAGCACTAACAACCTTCCTTAGGGATAACCGAGACATATTTGCTTGGAGCCATGAGGATATGCCAGGGATAAATCCCTCAATTATGGTACACAAGCTAAATGTGTCGCCTGCCTTCACACACGTCCGACAGAAGAAAAGAGTATTCGCCCCTAAGCGGGACCAAGCTATAGCGGAGGAAGTTCGCAAGCTACAAGAGGCTAACTTCATTAGGGCAGTCTACTACCCCGACTGGCTGGTAAATGTGGTAATGGTCAAAAAAGCTACCGGCAAGTGGAGGATGTGCGTAGACTTTACCGACCTAAACAAAGCATGTCCGAAAGATAGCTACAAGAGGCTAACTTCATTAGGGCAGTCTACTACCCCGATTGGCTAGCAAATGTGGTAATGGTAAAAAAAGCTAGCGGCAAGTGGAGGATGTGCGTAGACTTTACCGACCTAAACAAAGCATGTCCGAAAGATAGTTATTCCCTTCCACGGGTTGACATCCTTGTAGACTCCACGGCACAACACGAGTTGCTAAGCTTCATGGATACCTTTTCAGGCTACAACTAGATCAGAATGGACGAAGCTGATCAGGAGAAAACTTTGTTCTTGACCAGCCAGGGCATCTTCTGCTATAGAGTAATGCCCTTTGGCCTCAAAAACGCGGGCGTAACGTATCAGAGACTTATGAACAAGATGTTCACACGACAAATTGGGAGAAATGTTTAAGTCATGTTAACGACATGCTGGTGAAAAGCCGAAGGGAGGAAGATCACTTAGCAGAGCACATGGAAACATTCGGCACCCTTCGGAGTGTGCTTTCGGAGTGATGGCAGGAAAGTTCCTAGGGTTTATGGTGTCTCAAAGGGGTATAGAGGTCAACCCAGACAAGATCCAGGCCATAATCGAGATGGCACCTCCGAAGAATGTCAAAGAAGTCCAAAGCCTTAACGGCAAGATAGCGGCGCTAATTAGATTCGTGTCAAGGGCTACGAACAAGTGTCTGCCATTCTTTCGTATGCTAAAGAAGTCTTTTGAATGGACGACCGAGTGTCAGCAGGCATTCGAGGATCTAAAGGCCTACCTCTCATCCCCTTCGTTGCTTAGTCCTTCCCAGCCCAGGGAAAAGCTATTCCTCTACCTAGCAGTATCCTCAGTGGCAGTCAGTGCAACATTAATCAGGGAAGAAGACAGGATATAGAAGCCCGTGTACTACACAAGTTGTGCACTCCAAGGAGCAAAAGAGAGATACCCACTGATGGAGAAGCTTGCCTTTGCCTTAGTAACCGCAGCTCGCAAACTCAAGCCCTACTTTCAAGCTCACACAGTAATAGTCCTGACGGACAAACCCCTAAGGAGAGTAATGAGTAATCCAGAAGCTGTTGGACGGGTGGCATTATGGGCAATCAAATTGGGTGAATTCGACATACAATATCGCCCTCGCACTGCCATCAAGGGACAGGTGGTCGCCGATTTCATTGCAGAATTCACCAATGTAGAAGGACATGGGGCAGAAGAGATCCCAATATGGAGCGTCCACATAGACGGGTCCTCCAATAAGCAAGCAGGTGGAGTCGGAGTGATACTTCATAGCTTGGAAGAGGATAAGATCGAATGCATGGTTCGTTTGGACTTCCCTACGACAAACAATGAAGCAGAGTATGAAGCCTTAGTCGCAGGACTCAATCTTGTCATGGCCGCAGGAGCTGAAAAATTGGTCTTCTACTGCGATTCTGAAGTAGTGGTGAGTCAAGTTAATGGAGAATACGACTGTAGGAGTGAACGGATGAAAAAGTATCTAGAGCAGGTGAAGGACCGGGTCAACAATCTCCAAGCCAAGTTCATTCAAATCCCAAGGGAGGAGAATGAACATGCTGACCGACTCGCTAAAGCAGCGTAAGCAAAACATATGGTCATCCCCAGTCAGGTACTATCTTTCGTCCAAGTTTCACCACTAATAGACTGTGTCAGTATACAAGAGGTTGGATTGGAGAATTGTTGGACAACACCAATAGTATCCTACCTAAAAGAAGGGACACTGTTAAAAGAGAAGGAGGATGCCAGAAGATGAAAATTCCAAGCTGCCCGCTTCGTCCTAATCAAAGGCGTTCTCTATAAAAGAGGATTCTCTCGACCCTACCTAAGGTGTCTCGGCCCCGAAGAAGTAGATTATGTTATGAGAGAAGTTCACGAAGGAATTTGCGGGAATCACTTGGGATCACGCTTATTAGTACAAAAGCTGATCAGGGCAGGATATTATTGGTCAACCATGCAGAAGGATGCCCATGCATATGTGAAGGCTTGCGATAAATGTCAAAGATTTAGCAACCTCATTAGGCAACCAACAGAGGAACTTACCCCTATGACGGCCCCGTGGCCGTTTGCTCAATGGGGGTTAGATATCATGGGTCCATTTCCAACAGCAGCAAGACAGCTAAAGCTCCTAGTGGTTAGCATTGACTACTTCACCAAATGGGTGAAAGCGGAAGTCTTGGCTACTATTACAGAGAAGAATATACGAGCTTTCATATGGAGGAACATCATATGCAAGTATGGCATACCCAGAGTACTCATCTCAGATAATGGGAAACGGTAAGACAACAACGTGTTTAGGGACTTCTACTCGGAGCTGGGTATTAAGAAACATTACTCATCACCCACCCACCCACAGGCCAACGAGCAAGTTGAGGTGATGAACCGATCCTTACTCAAAATCATCAAGACCCGGCTCAAGGGGGCAAAGGGTATATGGCCCGATGAATTGCCAAGTGTTTTGTGGGCATACAGGACAACGGTGCGGACACCTACAGGAGGGGGCAAAGGGTATATGGCCAGAGGAATTACCAAGTGTTTTGTGGGCATACAGGACAACGGTAAGGACTTCTGCTCGGAGCTGGATATCAAAAACCATTACTCATCACCCGCCCACCCACAGGCCAACGGGTAAGTTGAGGTGTCGAATCGATCCTTGCTCAAAATCATCAAGACCCGCTCGAGGGGGCAAAGGGTATATGGCCCGAGGAATTGCCAAGTGTTTTATGGGCATACAGGACAGCGGTGCGGACACCTACAGGAGAGACCTCATTTCGACTGGTATACAGGAGTGAGACAGTCATCCTGGCAGACGTAGGACTTACGAGCTACAAGGTGGGGAACCACGACGAAAGCAAGCATGATGAAACTATGTGCCTACAGCTTGACCTGGTGGACGAAGTCAGGGAAATAGCCGAGCAAAGATTAGCACGGTATCAAAATCTCATGGCCAAATACTACAACTCCAAGGTCAGACCCAGGGACTTCTAGGTAGGAGATCTTGTCTTAAGAAAGGTAATGGGCGCTACAAGAGATGCCTCCCAGGGAAAGCTCGGATCTAACTGTGAAGGACCATACAGAGTGGCATCATGGCATATGAAAGGAACCTACTACCTGGAGACGCCAGACGGACAGAAGTTGCACCACCCATGGAATACGGAACATTTAAAGAAGTACTACCAGTAGGCCATTGGCAATAGACAAGCAACGGCACTCCTCATTACGAATTTATTTTCTTTCTAGCTTAGTTTTTATTACCTACCTTTTCAGCCCTAGGGCAAGTTTTTTATTCGCTTGTTTTACTTTTCAAGAACAATTTCTACGCATGAGTTACCATTATAATAAGAGGAGTTATTTAGAATTTCCTGGGTATATTTTCTGCAAAATTAGTCCACAAAGTGGACGGGGTCTATCATTAAATAGACAAACATCAAGTCCACAATATGGACGAGGTCTATCATTAAATAGACAGTCATTAAGTCCACAATGTGGACGGGGTCTATCATTAAATAGACAGTCATCAAGTCCACAATGTGGACAGAGTCTATCATTAAATAGAAAGACATCAAGTCCACAATATGGACGGAGTCTATCATTAAATAGACAGACATCAAGTCCACAATGTGGACAGAATCTAACATTAAATAGACAAAATCATCAAGTCTACAAAGTGGACAGGGTCTATTATTAACAGACAAATTCATCAAGACCACAAAGTGGACAGAGGTCTATCATAAAATAGACAAAATCATTAAGTCCATAAAGTGGACGGTTTCCGTCATAAGTTAGATAAATTCATTGTCCATAAAGTGAACGGGGTCTATTGTTAGTAGAAGAATTCACAAAGTTCGCAATGTGGACGAGGTCTATTTACTCATTCAGTCCATAGAGTGGACGGGTCCATTATTAAAAGAACGGTTCCACTATTAGATAAACAGGTTCGACAAATGAACAGATCTCTTTAAAACCATCGTTCCATAATATGGACGGATCTTCTACTATACAAAAATTTAGTCCATTAAGTGAACGGTTATGTTGCTAAATAGTTCATAAATCGATTCACTAAGTGGATGGGTCAATAAGTGGACGGGCCCATCATGAAAAATAATAAATAGTCCACATAGTGGACGGATCCAAAAATAAATTGAATTAACACAATCTCATTAAAAGAATAGTAACCAGATCCACATATAGAACAGAGTCAACATTACAAATCAACAATGTGGACGGAGTCATTCACATTTATAAATTAAACAGATCCATTCACAAAAGATAAAATAGATAACGTGGTTAAAAGTGAAACCCATGGAGGGGAGAAGTTTATAACGACGGTTAAGTTAGACATTTAAATGTTCTCCAAGACCATATAAAAATAAATAAATAAAAACTAAGGATGAGGGGTATGTTCGACATTTTCCTAAACAACATTCTCAGGTTGGTGGGACTCACCATCGATGGTCTGAGCTAGGCCTTGAGGACGAGCTGACTCTCCATCACCAACTACATCGTTAGCAAAAAGGCCCTCTGTGCTGTTAGAGGCGACGGGTTGTGCAGTGGTCTGGGCTTGGTCGTCGATATTTAGCATTGAAAAGTCAAAGGTAGGATAAGCTTTCTTGGCCTGACGGACATCATCATCAAATCCGTCTGCATAAGAACCTGTGAGCTCCTTAATGAGGGCGTCGGAGTCACGATACTCACGGACCGCTGCTTCCTTTGCCTGACGGAGTTGATCCTTAATCTCTCTCTTTTTGTCCTCTAGGACCTTTTTAGGGTCTCCGTATAATCCTCAAGCTCTTTCTTGGGCTGCTCCAACATAGTAAATTTCTTGCCCACGCCAACTTTCCAAGCCTTGAGACCAATCAACTCATCCTCGGTCTTAGTGGCCTTCTTCCTAACGCGGTCTAGCGTAGTCTCATGGTTCAGGCACCATCCCATGAACCCCTTCATCATAACCATGGCCTGAAAATGAAAAGGAATTGTATCAAACTAATAAAAAGGTATGTAAAAATGGACAAGCAAGATTACCTGAGCAATACTAAACAGCCCCGTCCCCCCCATCACCTTCGTCGAATGATTGCTTAAGTCCTCATAGTCTTCAGAGGTTATGATGGACAAAAGCCTCTCCAAGGCGTGTTTGGAGTCCTCTCGGAGAAGGATGGGTGGCTTCTCCTGTTAGGTGGACGGACCTTTTATCAAGCCTTTCCCTGCTCCATGCTTTGTAGGGGTGACGATCTTCACACCCTCAGCTTCTAGCCCTATGATAGGCTCCAAAACTGTCTTTGGCCTTTTTGGTGCACAGTCCTGCTTCGGTGGCACCTTCCTTTTGGTAGACAGATTGTTTTGATCCAACCCCTTAGAGGTTTGACCTACCTCTTCCTTCGTTTTGGCCGCCTGTGACCTAATCATAGCCCTTCTCTTGGCAGCATCCATTTCTACATAAAAGAAGACGAAAGGTTAGGGTGAAATAGTAAAAACATGGAAACTTAAAGGGAAGGTTAACAGTCTTACGTTGGCGCACTTGTTCGTCGTAACGACGGGCTTTAGGGGTAGGCTCCGGTCCGTCACAATACCAATAAATGGTATCTAGTGTGACCAATTTGGCCTAAGTCCTCTCCTCTGGTTTTGTCTTGGCAAAATGTTTTTCCAGAAAGCTCCACTACTTAAGCGAAACTTGTGGACGTTCCCTAACTGCAAAAAAAGGACAGTTAAAAAAAAAAAAAAAACTTTGAAGAATTAAAGAAGCAACGGTTATTTACAAGATTAATGCGCTATAGGACGGATGCATACCAAACGGAAACAATATGCCCCAGCTAGTGTCGACGGGCATATGCTCTGTGTCCCCCTAACGGCACATCCATTTATCCCCTTTAAGGAAGAAATACCAGTTCCTATTTGAGTCTGGAGTCTTGTATATGAGCCTCAGCAATGGGCCACATGGCACAAAACTGTACATGCCCTTTGATTTATCAATTTCATTTGGACAGTAGCAATGGAGGAATTCTCATACCGTCAGCCTCCTTGCACCGTCTGTCATAACCCTGTACAGGACCTCCATGCTAAGGAAAACCCTCCAAGCCTTTGGAGATACCTAGTTGACGGCCAGACCTAGGTGCTTGAGCAGCTCACGATGAAGGGAGCTCAGGGGAAACCTGAGCCCAACCTTTAGCATTTGCTCATACACACTGACGCCCTCCAAACCTTCATAGTAACACTTCTTCGAGATTTATGGTAGACGGATGGGGATGTTATCTGGTATTTGGTATTTGGCCCTAAGCGTCTTGAAATGTTTCTCTTTGATTGTGGAAGTAAATTTGTTCACCGTCCACTGGGGTAGCATGATGAACTCCCGAAGTCCATCAAGACCCACGACAGACTGAATTGGGGGCTCAGCCTCGTCCAGACCGTCACTGGAGTCTTCTGGTCCATCCATCTCTAGATCCTTATCTCTTGAGGACGGAGAGGAGGCAGACGGGATTCTTTCCTCACTTGGACCCTCATGATCTTTGTGACTTGACGGGTACACTTCCTCGTAGCCCGCCCCGTCACGGACAAATGACTGATTACTTGACGCACTAGACATAACCTACATGCGACGGTGAAACCTAAGGCTGACGGGTCTACAGTTTATGACGGAAGTGTAAAATCTAAGAATTATAGAAAAAGAATGTTTTCTTCTAAGTAGGAGTAGAATACTGACCGGAATTGGAAGATGAACGGTGAAAGAGCGTTGACAACGGATGCAGTGACTGGATGGCTTCGTTCGTCTGAAAAAGATGACGAAGGTGCTCTGATCACAGATTTCAGCAGAAAGTGAAGAAATGATAAGGAGAGAGTTTGGTTTATATAGAGAGACTGCACAGAAGACGAAGGGAAGTATCGATCCAAGAGAAATGCCACTCGTCAAATGACATGTGTCCAGGGTCATAAATGATTTCAGACCAGCCTGTCAAAGATGGGCATGGTTCCTCGTGATCCAAATTGAGTCGTCACCCCATCGGCCCTTCCATTCAGAGGTCACGGGCCCATGGGGTGAAGGGGGCAATTTAAGAGGAAGAATTGAAAGTGACGGATCATGTATGGACAGACGTAGGGTGGACGGATTAAATAGCCACGTGTCATCCGATTTTTCCTTATGTGGTTTCCAAGAAACCTTAAGTAGAAAATACTTGCGGCACACGATTAGCCCTAATTTATGGAGTCCCAACATAAATAAAATTCGAGAAGGAAAAGAATTCTAGAATATACGCGCTTTAATGAGGATCTTCCCTATAAGGAAAAGACTTGTTATGCAAGTAGGAGAGTTCGATTCTACACCACTATAAAAACCCATAAACCCTCACAAACCAAGGTACGCATAATCCATCCCAGCTCTGGCATAATTCGTCGAACGACATGTGTTCAAGGTCATAAATGATTTCAGACTAGCCTGTCAAAGACGGGCATGCTTCCTCGTGATCCAAATTAAGTCGTCACCCCATCGGCCCTTCCATTCAGAGGTCACGGGCCCATGGGGTGAATGGGGCAACTGAAAAGGAAGAATTGAAGGTGACAGATCATGTATGGACGGACGTAGGGTGGACGGATTAAATAGCCACGTGTCATCCAATTTTTTCTTATGTGGTTTCCAAGAAACCCTAAGTGGAAAATACTTGCAGCACATGATTAGCCCTAATTTATGGAGTCCCAACATAAATAAAATTCGAGAAGGAAAAGAATTCTGGAATATATGCGTGTTAATGAGGATCTTCCCTATAAGGAAAAGACTTGTTACGCAAGTAGGACAGTTCGATTCTACAACACAATAAAAACGTATAGACCCTCACAAGCCAAGGTACGCATAATTCATCCCAGCTTTGGCACTCTAGAGTTATAGAAAGGTTTTTCTGACTTAACCTTCGAAGGATCTTTGGCCGGTACCACACCGGTACTCTCTTAGGGTTTTCTCTTTTTTGATTGTCCAGGATTGTTTTGAGTGTGCGAGAACTGTGTAGCTCACTGGTGATTTTCTCGGCATCATCAAAGCTTATGGGAATGCTCTAATACAGTAGCACAAGAAAACATCTTCCAAGTTCTAACCAAAGTCTCATATAAAATCCTCTGTCACCTAATATTTTTATCTTCATATCCCTTTTAATACGTTGTAGAGTAATATTCGGATGCTAGATATTTATTGAATACTCATGTACTAGCTATGTATATTATTTAATGTAAGATAGTTTTTCACATGATACTTATAAATATTTTCACATGTTTGTTTGTACATACTCTTTGCAAATAATATCACATGCTATTTATATGTATATACTTCATTTACTGTTATGCACTGGCGGCTCCACGTTAGAGCTAGGATGGTCACAAGACCACCTTGACCCAGAAAAAAAATCATTATTATACATAAAATTTAAAAATTTTATGATTTTTTTACCCTTAAAAAAATATGTGATCATCCTAAAATTTTTTAAGCTCAATATAATTAAACTTTGAACAAAGTTTAGCAACAAATTAACTTAGTTGTAGACTAAGGCTACAACTCCACTCGATATTTTTTTTAATGGATCGAATTTTGACAAATCCACAATTAGATTACTTTTTTTCTTACATCCTCCATGTTTGCAAAACTTCAAGAAAATCAAAGATCAATAGCTTATGTCATCAATCAAATGTTTAAATTTCAAGTTTTTGTAATCTAAAATTATATGTAAAAAATAAGTTTATGGATTAAATAATAAATAATATCCGATTCGCATGAAATTTGACATGTGTTTTAAGAACATACAATTCAATGGTTAGATTTTCAAAATATGTAGTCATGTTAATTTGTTTATTGAAATTTGTTGTCAAATTTTGTCCTCAAACTTTGTTCCTCTTAACAATATATTGAGCCCTTACAAACAAAAAGAAAAATTTTATTTAACTAAAATTTTGAAAAAGATATAGCTTGCAACCTTGATAATGAGATTATCATTCTTTTATTTTTGGTTGTTGTCAATATATGAATTTATCTTTTTATTAGATTTTGTTTAATTTAAGTTTCTTCATGACCACTCTAGAAAAAATTCTTGGAGCCGCCACTACTGTTATGTATATTTATTGTCTGTAAAAAAAACCTCTTTCAAAACCAAATGGTAAGTATGTAAGTTATATTTCAAAATGTGATTATTGTCATTAAATTAAAATAATGCACTATCCTTTGGATACGCAGGGTTGGATGTCTAACACATTTCCCACACGTAAACGAACTTCCAAGTCCATGAATCTTTGGTTCGAGACCTTTGATTACCTTAATTAGCTTAGGAACCCATAATATTGTTTTTTAGTTAATTAGGTAATTAAAATGAATTAGACAATAGATGACCAATCATAGCTAGAATGAATTAATGGTTGGTGGCAACTCCATAAAAGAAAATAAGAAATAGAGATTCACTCACACACACATTACCCTAGTAATACAAATACACACATGGCCAATAAAAAAAAAAAAGTAGTGTCTTTGTTTCTGAATAAAAATAGCAACACCTCCTTCCAATGTGGGGGAGAGTCAATGGGGTGGGTGGGTTCCTCCCTCGCGGCAAACAGCGCACGCCCACAACTATTATTATTTAATTTTTCTTGAAATTTTCTTGACAGGTAGGAAATGGCATTCAGACTGATTCCATCAACTCTTGAAAAGTAATAAGAGTTAAGCCTTATGGAGGCCTTGAATTATCATGATTCAAGTTTTCTAGCCCCTCAGCTTTACCCATACCAACTGCTTCTATGGCACCATAACCATGCTTTTACTCTCGGTCCTTTGACCACTAGCAATAAGTGGCTGCTTGATACCAGGACTCAAAAGAACATAAGCTTTTAGGTGATGATTATGGAGAAGTCTGGCCCTTTGTGGCACCGAGATCTTTTTGCATCTGTGCCCAACTTTTTGTTTCTAAACATTCTTACTATGGCATGATGTGATATGGTGCCCAAATTTTTGACATTTCAAGCATCACCTTCAAAAGCAATGTAAAGCTAATTTATTCACAAAGTATCATTCTCATGGAAAAATCACAATAAACCAAAATGGTTAGTGTAATGATTTAAGAAAAAGCGCTAGTCACACCTGTGTTATACCTTAAAAGGATTAGTCAAAATTAAGGCTCTTTGTAGTTGTTAATAAAGCCCAGTTCAACCTAGTATATGCCCAATGTGGGACTCATCACTAGGGTTGTCCAGCAACTTGCAAAACTTGACCCACCCGTCTTACCTGATCAGACTTGAAGCCCCACGGGCAGATCCGATACCCCTTCGGGTTGAGTGGCAGGTATATTACTTTGAAAAAATCAAGTATTCGGTTCGAGTTGGGCCCCAAAATTCCTGACTTGAAGGACTTGACCTGAACAAAATATCTATCAAATTAGAATAAAACCCATTTAGCTTCAACCCTTCAAATCAAATCTATATGATTCAACCGTCTCAGATTCTTATTTATCAGGTTTTAACGTTCTTCTTCTTTAGTTTTTAAGCCTGATCTATTGACGCTGCAATCGTAGCGTCACCAGCTCACCTCTGATGCTGACTCGCCTTTGTTACTACTCATTATGGCCTATAGTTTGTCTTATGGGTCTTTGGATTGTGGATGTCGGCTGCTATATTTCTTTTACTCATCACACATCCACACAATCAATCAAATTGGAGCATCACAATCTCCCCCACTTAAATCCCTAACGTCCCCATTAGGGCCCACTTTGTAGGTTAGTGTCTCTGATCCCACATGAGGTTACTAGGCTGGCTCTGATACCATATGTAATGACCCAAGGAACAGCGCTAGCCACATCTACGCTATACCTCAAAAGGACTAGTTGAAATTGAGGTTCTATATAGTTGTTAATAAAACCCAATTCAACCTAGTATATGCCCAATGTGGGACTCATGACACACCCACACAGTACACACAATCAATCAAATTCAACCTAGTATATGCCCAATTAGCTTGATTGGATGCTATTAGTTCAATTAAAATAAACTATGATCAAATCACACCCTCTTGAAATTATGTTTTTTAAAAAGAATTTTTGAAAACATTTTATTTGTGTAAAAATACCCTTCATTTGTTAAAGATTATAATATATATATATATATATGTGTGTGTGTGTGTGTGTGTGTGTGTGTGTGCGCGTGCGCGCGCGCGCGCGTATGTGAATGTTCCTTGTATCCCTTAGAAATTGATACACCTTTATGAGTATTTTCTCTTTGAAAATCTCATGACTTTTTGGAAATGGATATTTTGAAAAGGGCTATCTCATGAGTTTTTAAGGAAACGGTTTTGGAAAAAGGTGGTCTCATGACTTCTTATAGAAAGGGATTGATTGGGAAATCCCTAAAGAAAGAACAATTTCTTTTAGGAAAAAGGGATTTATCATGTACTTTGGAAAATTGTTTCCGAGACTAAATTCCAAGCCATTTTAAAAGGGAGTTTATTGAAAGGAAAGGTTTCCATGGTTTTCTATGAAAAAGATTGTTTTGGGGATAAAAATCCATGCATTTTTGTAAGGCTTTTAGAAGAATATTCAAATTTTAAGCCTTATAAAACTTAATCTAGAAAGTGATTTTAAAAAGTACATCTATCAAAGTTTTTTTTTTTTTTTTTTTTTTTTTAAATGTCCCCTTTGAGAGTTTTTATTTAGGGTAAATTTGAAAAGTTCACTTTTTAGCCATTTGAAATATCCATTTTAAAAAGAGAAAACATTGGGTCCGGGCGTGGCGTAAAACCAGTGTTTTACGCCACGCCAATGAGAGCTCGACACGTCAAAAAAAAAAAAAAAAAAAAACACAAAAGCCTCCCAAATAACACAAAAGCCTCCTTCACGCTCACAAAAAGCCAAAGCTCACAAAACAGAAAACAGAGCAAAGCAAACCCACTCCAAAAGCACTGCTTCCTTCATCACGCCGAACCTCCACCACCGCGCAGCCTGATCGCCGGAGCAGAACGAAGAAAGAAGACTAAGTTCACACTTAAAACCCCTCTCCAAACAGACTCCAAACAGAACGAACAAAGAAACCCAGCCCTCAGAAAAAAGCTCCTCACGCCTCACCTCTGCTTCCTTCACGCCGAGCCTCCACCACCGCCACACAGATCGCCGGAGCAGAACGATTTCGAAGAAGATAGAGTTCTCGCCGTCTCCTCTGGGTTGTGCCGTCCTTTGCTTGCCCAAACCTCCACCACACCACACACCGGAGCTCACCGCCACAGAGTTCGCCGGAGCTGTGCGTGGAGCTTGGAAACAAACCGGATCCGCCGTGAGCCACGATCCAAAGGTTTGTTTTTCATGATTTTCCCTTTTCCCCAATTTGGTTTTCGAATTGAGTGTTCAGATTTTTTGTTTGCTTCATCGGAAAGTTTCAAATTTTGAGCATTTCCTTTTTGATGAGAACGGAGGGTGGGTTTTGATATGATCTGGGGTTTGTTTGGTTTTTGAATTAGGGATGTTTGATTAATTTGATTAAGTTAGATTGACTGTTAGATAAATTGGCTTTAGATGTACAATGTGATAGGATTGAGTTTGGAAATGATAGTTGAATACTGAATTGGAACTTGCTGTGAAGAAGTTGACAATTGTGTTGAAAGTTTCAGAATTTGTTTTACTTTTTCACAAGTGGGTTTTTGTTGGATTGCTATAGCTGTATTATGCTTATAAGATTGATATTGTGTTTTTTCTGATTTCTTTTGTTGGGGTTTGAACTGGGTAAATTTTGGTTTTTGAAGTTTATGTTGGGTTGCTAGAGTTTTTTTTTTTTGTATGTATATGCATATGTGTATGCAGGTTTTATGAAGGTGCTAATTCATTTACTGGAATAAATTCATGCTAATTCATTTACATGGAACTCTTATTTTTCACTTTTTCCTCATGGGGCTGAATATCATTGGACTGTAATCAATGCAATTAGCCAATACTCACTTCTTAGATTTTCTATTTTCCATTTTTTGGTCTATCCCGAAATGTTCCCCCACTTGAATAGTCGTATATATTTTATTTTCAGTTTATATTTCAGTCCTCCATCCAACACATGAATGAATTTATATGTCTTTGTCTTTGCTGACATTGTAGAAAACGATCTCCCATAATTGATTTTTTTTTCTTGGATGGTAATCAATGGATGCTCACCTTGTCCGTTTAGATTGTTTTCTGTTTTCATGTGGTCTAACACCTTATTTTCCCGTGTTAACTTTCTATCCAACAATACCAGTATTTTTAACACCAATGAAAATTTTGCAGGTGAAATTTTGACCATAGTTTTTATTATCTGCTAATGAATACCATGTGTTTAAGGTTTTGTTATGTTTTTCAAACCATATTTTTCCCTTGCTGAGATATTTATTTGCTTTACACAGGCTGGTGCATTGGAGAAGATTGTCAAGGCATCTCAGCTTGAGATCATTGAGCTGCAGCATTCTGTGGGTGAACTAAGGTACTTACTGGCATTCTCAATATTATATAGCTGCAAATAGACTGTAAAACTTGCATGTTTACCTATTGTAAAGCTGGGTCTAAGGGTCCCTTCAATGATAGTCAGAATTATAAGCACTTGTTTTTTCCTGAAATGGTATCATTCTGTTTTTCACACTGCTTCACTGTATGAAGGGCAGTGCTTCCTTTGTTGTGGGTGTTGGTTTTTTGGACATGGGTGGCTCCTCTTTGCATTTCTAGAAATTATTTCCAGCAGAAACTTCCATCTTGACTCGCCCCCTTATAAGCAAAAGCTAATTTGGAGTCCTCTATTGTGCACCTTACACGTTTCCATTGCTACATTTAACCAAATTGGAATGATTTTGATTATATTTTAGGAAGTTGTTCCTTCGTCCTTGATTATGTGAAGAGCCCAATTATTTTTATGATTATCCGTGTTTGTATTTGATTTAATTCCTTTGTGATAGCTAGAATCTCTCTATGAAATGAAACTTTAATTTCAGTTTGTAATGTATCTTGCTTTGTTTTCCTTTTCATGTGGAAACCATTTTCAGGAAGAGCAAGGTTCGAGAGATAGAAGAAAAGAATCAACTAGGGGGAAATGAGAAATGGAAGATAAAAAGTCAGCAGTCGCAGAAGCGTACAAAGCAAAGATGGCACTGAAATATCTTCACTATTTTTTATCAAATATTTCGACATTTATAGAGCACATTGGAAAGAGTATATATCAAGATCAACCCAGAGAAATATTTGATAAACTATGATAATTTTACCTAGTGACATGAGAAACAGAATCCACTGAACTGATTTATAATTCATAGCTATATTCACACGTGCTATTTCTCTTTGATGTTAGCTCCTTCCCATAGTTTTCATTATAGAGTTGATCATTATTGTTGTAATGTATAAACGCATGCTTCTGGAAATAATATTTATTGATGGGAATTTTGGTTATTTATTGATCTGAACAAAGATCTTTCAGGTTGATCGCTTCAAGAGTGGAGTAAAGTTCTTTTTATTTCACATTTCCTTTCAGAACAAAGCTGGTTACCCGACGAACTTATAAATTGACTAAGTCGCTGAGCGCATAGTACAAATAGCAACAGGCCAACACAAAAACTTGTAGCCAACTTCACCTAGGAAGCAAAGTAGACCTAAGACTAATCATGCTTATTTGAATTATGGTGTTTTTGGACTCACTCGTTTCAATTATTTCAAATTATTTGAACGTAGACTAAACACATTTTCCACATTTTGTCTAGTATACATCATAATAACATAGAGCTTATTTTTCCAGGGAGAAACAAAATAGAAAATGCATCTATTGCCTTTAAAATTGATCAAACTCCTTCAGCAAAAATGAAAAAAACCTCCATGCTTGCACATGCACATATGCTTGCACATGTTTATTTTTTATTTTTTTGGCCTTTTTTTTATTTTGAAGTTTTATGCAAAAATAAAACTTGAGAATACATTCACCTAAAATAAAACTTGTCATAATTTTTTTTATAAAATTTTCTAAGTGAGAATACATTTACTTGAAATAAAACCTATCACAATTTTTTCTATAATAAACCTGTCACAAATTTTCCTATAAGAATTTCTAATTGAGAATACATTCACCTGAAATAAAACCTGTCACAATTTTTTTTATAAAATTTTTTAATTGAGAATACATTTACTTGAAATAAAACCTGTCACAATTTTTTCTATAATAAACCTGTCACAATTTTTTCTATAAGAGTTTCTAATTGAGAATACATTCACCTGAAATAAAACCTGTCACAATTTTTTCTATAATAACCTGTCACAATTTTTTCTATAAGAGTTTCTAATTGAGAATGCATTCACTTGAAATAAAACCTGTCACAATTCAATTCATAAAAGATCATATGATTGACCATACATCTTGAAATAAAATTTATCACAATTCTTTTGGGAAATTTCTAATTAAGAATACATTCATCTAGAATAAAACCTGTCATATTTCAATATACAAAAAAGAGGGCCATACGTTGGGAATACAAAAAAGAAGATGGTTCTATGTCTATCCACCACAATTTAAACATTATATAACAAAAAAATATTTGCTTCCCAATCCATTCTCTTGGACACAAAACTTGTTTGTACATCAACTTTCTTGGAATTGTTGTAATGGATCCTACATAAAAAATTGTACAAAAAAATACAAAAAATAAAATTAGAATGAACACAGTTAAAAAAAAATTCAATATATTCTAATTAAACGCTAAGTGGTCATACCATAAATGATGACTGGTTGGAATATACATGCATAGTAGATGATGATGTAGAAGGATATGTCACAGTTGGTAAAGAGTCCTAAAGATGATTGACAAATAAAAAAATGAATAAATAACAAAAACATCTATTATAGAACAATTTATACTAAGTAAAAAAATCAAATACATCATATACCTGTACCAAACTTGTGGAGCATAATGTATTTGCCATGACTAATGGGTTCAACCTTGCCATCGACGACTCCTAATTTAAAAAAGTAAAGGTTTATTTTTGAAAATATCATCAAACAATACTATAAATTTACAACATAACACTTACAAAAATGTATTACCATTAATTCACCAATCACAAAAAGTAATTTTAACAAACATTTAATAGGCTGTTATAGTGCACAAATGGTCATAGGTGAACATGAGCTAGGCTGTACTCTGAGTTTTGACATAAAAACAGTGAGCATATAAGTTTTAACTTTTGTGTTTTGCAAGTATGAATGGTTACAATTTAGTTTTAACTTTCTGCTTTTGAAGGCATGCACATTAGGATGAGTACTTTGGGATTGAATGTAAAGGCAGATATAAATAACAAAAAGAGTGCCAACTGGGGCAATTTGTTGACTAACCAGCCAGCCAGCCAGTACCGACCGATTCAATCTTACGAAAAATATTGTTATCTTATTGAATCAGTTTGATTTATTACTCTACTAGTACGACTAATAAACCCAAAAAAATAAAAAATTGTAACAGGGAGACAAAGATGAAAAGGTTAAAAGCCACAGAACCTTTGACTTTGTTGTTGATGAAAAGGTTAAAAGCCACAGAATATATATATATATATATATATATTATAAGAAAAGCCACAGAATATATTGTAATTAAATAACCTCAGTTTGACTTTGTTGTTGATGCACTGACTCCCAATGTGGTGTCAAGCTTGTATTTGCAACGTCCCTACAAAAAGTAATTTTATAAACCAAAAATTTAAATACTAAATTAATACTACAACTCAACAAGGTCATGTAATTACCTGGAATGTTTATGTGTTGGACAATTGGTTCTCACATGGCCCGTTTCTTTGCAAATGCTACATTTTCTCTTCTTCATCAATTGTTTTTCTTTTGGATGCTTTTGTCTCAAAGCTTTAGGCCTTCCTTTTGATGGAACATGTGGAGGGTCTCGCAAAGTAATTGGAAGATTTGATAATACTTGATTGTTTAATGTAGTATTATCAAGACTTTCTAAATCATCAACATCATGAACATCTTGCATGGCTAGAAGCTCCTCATGAACTTTTCGTAAAGTTTGTCCAAGATGCTTGTAGTGCTTCTCTGATTGTGACCCTACCTCTGCAACTTCCAAAAATTGAAGCATCAAACTATTTCTCATCATGGTAGAAGAAACTTGAGGCTCCAACTGTACTACATCACTAGATATGTCATGTACAATGTGCTTCTTGGCATTAATTGTCCATCTATCTAAAATATAATGTGATGGAAGAAAGTGCACAAGAGATTTCTTCACAAAAACAGCTAGGATATGCCTACAAATAATACCAATAAACTCAAACATATGGCATGTACAAATAGCTTTTGTCTCAACAATATCAAGAGATACTTCATAAAATGGACTCTCTCTCCCATGAGCTACCACCTTGTATATCTTCTTTACTCCTTCTTCATGATATTTGGATGCCATGTATTTTTGACTACAAAATAACTCTTCTTGAAATTTCATAAACATCTTTCTTGTATAAACTTTTGCTGCCTCTGCTTCCAGCTTATAACATGTTTTCAAAATTGGCATTGAATTTTTTGTCTTCACATCTTGTTCTTTCTCTTTAAGATAACGTGCATTCAAAGCTAGCTCATATTGATATACAAAATCACTTATCGTTGTACTCGAACGAACATAATCTTTAAAAAATTTATTCATGCTTTCACTCCTTTGAGTTGTAGACATCCCAGCACAAAATGAGGTTCTTAAGTAAGCTGGAACCCATCTTCCACGTCGCATATAAAGATTTCCCAACCAATCATTATCCCCTAATCCATATTTCTCCATAATCTTACTCCATTCTAACTCAAACTCTTCAATAGTGATTGTATCATGGATGCAATGGTAAAATTCTTCCTGAAAATGTGGATATTTATTATATACATGGGACAACTGTTCTGGAACTTTCTGTAAAAGATGCCACAGACACAATCTATGAGTTGCATTTGGCAATATATCTGCAATTGCCTTAGCCATAGCCTTGTCATCGTCTGTTATAATTGTAGAAGGAGGATTTCCAGGCATTGCATTAAGCCAAGTCTTCAACAACCATGTATAAGATTCAGCTGTTTCACTGACAAGCAAAGCACATCCAAACATCACAGATTGATGATGGTGGTTAACTCCTGTAAAAGGAACAAAAGGCATCTTATAACGATTTGTTTGGTACGTAGCGTCAAAGGTAACAACATCTCCAAAATATTGATATGCCATTCTTGACCTAGCATCTGCCCAAAAGCAATTACCCATGCACCCATATTCATCAACTTCAATTGCATAAACAAAACCTGGATTTTTACATTGACTCTCAATAAAATATTTGTACATTCCTTGAGCATCTCCATCTTGAAGCAACTTTCTTCTTTTACTACCCAAATAATTTTGAATATCAACTGGAATACATCCAACATTATAATCACCACCAGATTCTTTACTTAACACAGACATTATCTTGCTTGGGGCTATACCTGACTCATTGAGTGTATTTATAAGATTCTTTTGGGCACTTGTTATCACTCTATGCCCACGAAGCAAACTTGTACTCTTAGGGGTAAGAAGCTCATGATTATGACCATCCACAAACTTACATACAATCCATGTATCATCAACTTTCTTTAAACCTATCATTGCTTTACATCCCACTCTTGTTTCTGCACGTTCTGGACCTGTTCTTTCATTGTCTTCATTACATTGACGACGAAATCCTTCCTTCGAACAAACATATTCAATTCCAACCCTTATTTTATCTTTATTCTTTCGAGTATGATTTACTCGTATACTAAAACCCTTTCGCCTTGCATATGCATTATAATATACACGAGCAGCCTCAGGATTTTCAAATACCATATCAAGATGTGGTTCCGAATGCCTATTGCATGCAAAAGGTTGATTTGAATCATCCAATGACAAGTCTAAATTATATTGATCTTCGTTTATTTCTAACTCATCATGTACCAAGTCATCCACCATATCACAAAGTGAGATTGTTTCAGGTTCTTTGTTGTTTGCACTCATATTTTCAATTCAAGTAATTTTATATTTCAATATGACCTAAAAAAAAAAAAAAATTCATAAGCAACAATTAAGAATAAATTTAAAATTTGTGTTATTACAATACTAAGCTTGCCCAATTTGGCAAACTTGCCCAATTTGTGCTATTACAATACTAAACTTGCCCAATTTGGCAAACTTGTTCTATTACATAAAATAGCTATCAAATAGCTCCAAGTACATTGGTACAAATAGCACCACTTAATAAACTTTATTACATAAAACAGCTCCAAGTACATCTTTATGTGCACTTTGGTACATATAGAGAGAAAATTGACATTACAAGTAGGAGAAAACTGATATTACAAGTAGGAGTAAATTATATTTGAAACTATAAATATATTAATAGCTATCAAATAAATGATACTAGCTGTGTTCCAGAGGCTAAAGTTGTCAGCGGAGAATTCAATAACCACAGTAAGTAAACTTGTCGAAAAGGCACCTGTAAGAAGCAAAATTTTCCTATGTAACAGTAAGCCCCTTAATTTTAGAAAATAACTTTACCCTTACAATATCAAAAAATACCAGGAATTTGAGACAACTATTAGTCTATTATAAACTAAAATTAGATCTAACTAAAGAGTATATAAAATAAAAGAGACCAAACCAATTGCAACACAAAGACCTAGTAAGCACTCAAGTGCAATGATATTTATGGTGCAAGCATACCTCATAGAAGCACCAACAATCATAAGCAAAGCACACAACTGAAAAGCTCTACGTCAACCAACCCCATCAGCAATCCAACCACTGAGTAGCACTCCAACAAGGGCACCACCCAGACATGTACTCACAACTAGACCTTCATTAAAATAAATGACAACCTTTTAGATAAGGGAGCTAGATGCAGAAATCAGACATCACATTAAAGCGATTAAGGAAAAAGATCAACTCAATGTCACCTTCTGCCAAAGTATTCCCACTAAAACCAAGATGCTTTCAAGTGGTTCATTAACTACTCTGAAATGTTTTAGTCTGAAATGCTACCGTTGCTGGTGTATCAGAAACAACCCGAAACTCCTGAAATTAACTGGTATAGTCCGTTATTTTAGGCAGCAAGAAACATAAGGTTTTGTTTTTGGTGTTAAAAATACTAGTAAAACAGCATAATTATCTAAATTAGATATCTTGGCACATGGGTTCTCATGTCTTTAGTGTTAAAGAAAGATATTGCTTGATAGAGGACAGAGTGCTTGTTGGATAGAAAGTTAACATGGGAAAATAAGGTGTTAGACCACATGGAAACAGAAAACAATCTAAACGGACAAAGTGAGCATCCATTGATTACCATCCAAGAAAAAAAATCAATTATGGGAGATTGTTTTCTGCAATGTCAGCAAAGATAGAGGAAAAAAATTTCCATATACTTCTAGGAGAATTGGCATGAATTTATTCCAGAAAATGAATTAGCATGAATTTATTCCAATAAATGAATTAGCACCTTCATACAACCCACATACACATATGCATATACATACAAAAAAAAAAACTCCAACAACCCAACATAAACTTCAAAAACCAAAATTTACCCAGTTACAATCATCAGTCAAATAACTCAAACTATGTCTAATTGTCAAAACATGGTCATTTCAATTACACTAAGCCAGTGTTTTTATTTACATAACCGTAAACTCAGTAGGGAATTGTCGTCCCATATCTGACTATGACTTCTCAGTAATGTATATGGCCAGTGGAAATTTTGTATCTCAGACTAGGGTGGCGATTAAATATACAAGTAGCCAAGGCCAGGACAACTATTTAGAGTCAGTTTGGTTAGGCAATTTGGAAGCCTAAAAATGCATTTAAAAACCCAAAATGCCATTTCACAACAACAAACCCTCAATAGTTTTTTTACAATTGCTCATTTTAAAACCCAAAAGCGAAACAGACTTACAATACAGTGCAAGGAAATTAACTCTTCAAATATACAGAGAATGAAACATAATGCAGGTTCAAAAGGCATTCAGAAACTTAATAAAAAAGTGGTAATGAATAAAAATAAATTAGATGGGAAAGATGGGGTTACCTTGGCTTTTGGGAACAGGGGCAGTAGGAATGGCTTTCTGGGGTAGAGGGGCTATATCTTTTTTGCAAACAAGAAGAGTGGACTCTGCACAATTAATACATACAAAAAAATTAGTGAGAGAAGGAATCTGTAACCCAATACTTACATGTACTAGTCTGAGATGAAGCAAACAAAAAATCCGATGAAGCAAACAAAAAATCCAAACACTCAATTCGAAAACCAAATTGGGGAAAAGGGAAAATCATGAAAAACAAACCTTTGGATCGTGGCTCACGGCGGATCCGGTTTGTTTCCAAGCTCCACGCACAGCTCCGACGAACTCTGTGGCGGTGAGCTCCGGTGTGTGGTGTGGTAGAGGTTTGGGCAAGCAAAGGACGGCACAACCTAGAGGAGACGGCGAGAACTCTATCTTCTTCGAAATCGTTCTGCTCCGGCGATCTGTGTGGCAGTGGTGGAGGCTCGGCGTGAAGGAAGCAGAGGTGAGGCGTGAGGAGCTTTTTTCTGAGGGCTGGGTTTCTTTGTTCGTTCTGTTTGGAGTCTGTTTGGAGAGGGGTTTTAAGTGTGAACTTAGTCTTCTTTCTTCGTTCTGCTCCGGCGATCAGGCTGCGCGGTGGTGGAGGTTCGGCGTGATGAAGGAAGCAGTGCTTTTGGAGTGGGTTTGCTTTGCTCTGTTTTCTGTTTTGTGAGCTTTGGCTTTTTGTGAGCGTGAAGGAGGCTTTTGTGTTATTTGGGAGGCTTTTGTGTTTTTTTTTTTTTTTTTTTTTTTTTGACGTGTCGAGCTCTCATTGGCGTGGCGTAAAACACTGGTTTTACGCCACGCCCGGACCCAATGTTTTCTCTTTTAAAAAATGATAGCTTTGGAAGCCATTTTGAAAAACCATTTATTAAATCCTTTTAAACTCTCTTTTTTTAGAGGGTTTGTTTGAATAAACTTTACACCCATGAATAATCAAAGGATGGTTGTGTATATCAAGGTGTATAAAAATATACCCTCACAAAGCCATAATGATTAGGGATGTAAAGAATCAACTAGAAAGACCCATCTCGAATAAACCCTACGCCCATGGAGCATCAAAGAATGGTTGTGTATTGAGGGTATAAGAGTACACCTCCACTAAACCATATTGATTAGGCTGTAGAGAATAAACAAGATTCAAGGATGGTCCTTTCTTAAATCTATGAAATTTAGTATATAAGTGTGTATATAAAGGTACACACCTTCACACATTGTATATGCCTATAAATATGAGAAAAGCCAAGTCTTTATTACATAAAAGTAAAGAGCAAGGAAATATAAAGAGTAAAAATATAAAAGAAGAATAACTTCATAGATCCATAGAGTATGTATAAAGAAAAAAAAAATTGGTTGCTAGGATAGTAACCTAGTGATGTAAGCTTTAGTGAAGGGGTAAGGGGCATACATAAGGCTTTTTGGGAGGCTAGTGGCATGAAGCAAAAAGGTTGCTCGGATTTTTTGTAACAGAGGGTTTTGGAGCCTAGACTAAGGTGGAATAAAGATGAAGAGAGGTGTAGAGAATTTTTTGTAGAGGTTTTATACATAAAAGGATGGTGAACTTGGAAATTGTTGATAGTTGTTGATGGTGAAAAATGATGGAAGGGGAGGGGATGATATTTAAAGGAAATGGGGATAGCATGTAGGCTCAACCTCACTGTGCCCCAACAGTGCTAGGCGCATAGGGGGTTTAGGCATAGTGTTACCTCACTTTTTCTTGAGTCTTGTAGAAGCTTTCTGATTCCGTTTTCACCCTTTTTCAGGCCTTTCTTCGTGTAGCTTCTTAGAGGTCTTTTGAAACTCAGATTTCTCCGTTCTTTATATCTTTGGAAAGGTATAGATGTCTAATTTTCAGAGGTTTTAGCCTCGTTTGATTTTGTAAAGCAATTAAAGATATATTCCACCCGGAAGGGAAGTGATGCAGTACAAGAAATTGTGAAGCAATTATCTTGGGAGTGCAATATTTCCCAATCCGAAGGTGGTATCATTGAGCCGTATTTTCTAGCTAACTGATTAGTCTTCAAGAAATTTTTGGCCTTTAGAATAAGAGAGTCAATATCATACCGGAGATCGTTTCGATTTAGCAATGGGAACGATATATTTTGGTATAGTTAATACTAGTATACCGTTTTGGGATTACCGCTAATATAAATATAATATAATAAAAATGATTTTTATTGACATTTAAAACAAATAAATTTAATAATCTTTGTAATGTAGGTCAATACCATAAACATCTTCATTAACTCACTCTCAATCCCTTTTTTATAAATAAATAAATAAATAAATAAAAGCCTAATCCCCTTGTGTTCAAAAAATAAAAGCCCAATCCCTTCTTTCAATTCTTTTTCTCTTTATTTTTTTCCCTCTACCGAGAGTAGGGGTGGCAATTCGTGTTCGCGTATCGGGTTCGTGTCGTGTCGACTCATGAGTATTCAACTATATGAGTCGACCCTAATTCGACATGTTTATTAAACAAAACAAGATTCCTCAACCCTAACACAACCCATTTATTAAACGAATTAGTCGTGTCAACTTGTTTATCAGATTTTATCAAAATGTAAAAACAAAAAATAATAAATAAATAAACCTAATTTTAGTATTAACCAAATTGATATGAATGAAAAACCAAACAAATAAATATTTTTAACATAAAATTAAGAAATAACGAGTAACTGCATCACTAATAATCATTCAAAACTAAAGCATATCTCAATATCACAAATAATCAATCATAATATGTCAAAAAAAAATAAACCACAACAACTAATAAGTTTATATAGGATTTTAAGGGTTTGTTGGTAAAATGCCATTTAATTAAACGGGTCAAACGGATTTCATGTGATGAACACTAACCCAACCTGTTTATTAAACGGGTCAGTTGTGTCAACACGAATATGAAATGAACTCATTAAGCCTCAACCCATAACTTACTAATTTCATGTCGTGTCGGGTTCGCGGGTCGTGTCTAATTTTGCCACCCCTAACCAAGAGTCATAGATTAGCAAGAACAATCTTTGAGTTCATAAAAGAACCGTAAATGCGTCATCCAAATACGAAGATTTAGATTAGGAAAAGTTGGAGTTTCTAAAGCTAAAAAGAGCCAAGTCATTTTCTGGAACGTGTGAAGAAGCTGTTACGAAGTTCATTTGTTATCTAACATAGATTGTGGATCCTTTCCTTTTGTTTTAATTAAACATCTTGGTTAGATGACCAAGTTTTATTTGAACAGAAACTGAAAAGTCACTTGAGTTATCATTTGATTTTTTTTTTTTTTTTTTGGTTTCTAGAACACGACAATGACATCATATTATTAACAAATTAATGATTTTGGAAATGTTCATAGCTTAGTGAATTATTCTGATAAAAAAAAAAAAAGTTGTTGATATTGGGTCTTTTTCTGTTAATTAGGTTGCGTTTGGGAGAACTTATATTGGACAGCTTCTTTTACTATTTAGCTTCTTTTTGTAACTATTTATGGGTCTCATTGTATTTTTTGGTACTATTCATGAGTCTTACTGTACTATTTCAGCTAACTATTAGTTTTATCTACAATATTTTCAGCAAAAAGTTTTCAATTTCAATTAAATAAGTTGTTCTTAAACGGACCTTAGTATTAAGTGGATCCATTAAATTGTTAATATACATTCAACACTCTTGTTAATGGAATCAAGAAACTTGATGATGTTGTCCTTGGATGAGGTAATGCTGCCTCATGCAAACTTATTTTTTTGATAAGTACTTATTATAGATGGCAACGAGTTGTGATGTTCAGCGGATCACTGGTTGGGAAATGGAAAGTCAGCTCAACTCTAATTGTTTTCAATCCATCAAATTGTATCGTCTTTCTTTCCTGGTACAATTTCATTATCTTGAATTGAAACTGTGAAAGGTAGTTAAATTAATTAGCCTTTTTTTTTTTTTTTTTTTGGGGTCTTGATTGAAGCCTATTGAATTGTAACACCAACCATTGCCTGCATGATGCACTTTTTGACTATGTATATGTACCTAAATTGTCACTGGATTTTCTTCTACAAGTAAAGCAAACCTGACATTCTAAATTCACGTGTCTTTTTTTGTACTTGTAGCATAGAAATAGAATAAATGTCGAATTGAGATTGAACCCCCCAATATTAATTAATTGGATATTGGCATGCAGGAAGATGTTGAAGGTTTGGTGGTATATTGTTATTATTTGATTGACCATTACTTAACATTTATTAGTTCATTTTCTTTATTTTTTTTGTACCCAGACTTTCCTTATTGTAATTTAAGGAAGTTATTTCTTACTTCTATCAAAAGTTATTTCTGATTTTTAGTTTTTATTGTTTAATTTTTTTTATTTTATTTAAATTGTAGAAACTGCCATACTGGTAAATGGTAATGCCCCTTTCATTAAAAAGACAATGAGATAAGATACATACATACCAAACAGGGCAAGGGCCAAATGAAAGCCAGTATCTTATACTTAACAACTTTATATATAATTGCATAACTTCATAATTTTTCCCAACACTCCAAGCATTCTTCCTAATGTATTTGTCATCTCATTTGATGGCCATAAACTAATATAAAATATGTCATATTTATAAAGCTCCTTTTGTTTTTGTTTTTAATCTCTTAAACATGTGATATTTCATGTACTGTTTCAAGGATTGTTTCATTATTCTTGGCCCCTTAAAGAAAGGAAACAAAAACTTGGAGAAAAGCAATGAGTTGATGAGAAAATAACAAGAAAATGAAATGCTTTGGTTATCTACAAATTATTAGTAATTTCCTTGAAGTCATATATGATACAAATCATGTCTCGAAGATACTGATTGTAGATTTTATTCCTTCCGATAAGCTATTTTAGAGATTCTTTTTGCAGTTAAAATGGGTACTTCAAAGATTATCACGATAATTATGATGTATTTATGTTGAGAAGAGCAATGATAATGATAGTAAACGTTTATAACTGCCCCCTTAATCTTTAAAAATCTAATCCAGGAGGATTAATATGGACAATTATGATGTTGAGGAGAGCAATGATAAAGATGTTAAACTTTCATGACAACCCTTTAAATCTTTAAATTTTTATTCAGGAGGATTCATAGTTTCAAACCTCAATATATGTTTAATTATGGTATTTCACCTATAGGGTTCAGAACTTAAAAGTTTCCAATCTCTGATATAAATCTGTTCTCAATAATTTACTCCTGCAATTACAGTTTATCTTTGAGCGGTAGGGCAGTTTCACAAACCTAGCAAAGAAGTAGAATGCTGTGTGCAGACAACACGAAAGAACATGCTGCAATATGCCATGCCTAAGAGACTAAGAGCATTTTTATCAAGGATTGTAAAAAATTTAGCATTTAGCACCTAAAAAACCAACTTTATAGTATTTAACACATCACTTTTCAATACACCTAACATCAAAACTTCTATTTTTTTTACCACTTCATTAAAATATTATTTATTTATCACTTTTATTCTTTTTTATTCTCATCACCCAACCACCCCAAACCCGCACAAAGCCTCCACAAACCCACGGCACAACTCACGGCACAACCCACTGGCCTCAACCCACAACACCACCCACGGCACACCAACCCACTTTTCCCTCTCATCCTCTCTCTAGCCACAACCAGCACTGCCTCAGCCACATCAACCCCGCCTCAACCACGTTTAGCCACTATCAAACCCCCAACCACCACAATCACAAAAAATTGCAACCCACCACATCCAAAAAAAAGTATATATAATCACCCAAAAGCACCATCATTGCCTCCCACAACCTGCAAATCAGAACCCTACCACCGAATCAATCAACCCACACCTACCTCTTAGCCACCCCGATCAACCCAACCACCAAAATCAAAAACCACCGAAATCCATCAAAAACCACAAATATCAAATCACAAAATCCACTACAGCCTAGCCACCACAGCCTAACCACACCTAGCACCGTAGAGGGAGAAAAGAAGAGCTTGCCGGCGTGGGTTGAGAGAAAACCAAAAAAAAAAAGAAAAGAAAAGAGAGAGGATTTTGTGGTAGTGGGGATTAAAAATTTGATTTTTGGTTTTACAGTTCAGCTATAGTGAGCTGTTATAGATGACAGCTCACTTTAGAGCATTCTCATCAGCTCTCTCATAAAAAATGTCATTTTAACACACCAAAAACCTACTTTATCATTTTAACACACCATTTTACAACATATCATTTATCAGATGTTCTATACTTCAATTCTATATATTAAAATAATATTTATTATACATTAAAATAATATATTAATTACTTTCTAAAATCCTCATCATCGGCGACAACAACAACAGCACAACCATCACTGCCGCAACAACGGTCACCAGCCACTGCCGCAACAACACCGACAGCCACCACCGGCACAAACCCACATCCACCAACGCCACCACACAAAAAAAAAAAAAAAAACACAACAAGAGACGGCGATGGCGATGGCGAGAACCCACAAACCCGAGACGGCACAAACCCACAAACCCGAGATCGGCGATGGCAAGATCGGAGTGGTGATGGCGAGAACCCACAAACCCGAGACAGCACAAACCCACAAACCCGAGACGGCACAAACCCACAAACCCGAGATCGGCGATGGCGAGAACGATGGCGTACGTAGAACGATGAGACGGCTTGATCGGTGAGGCTTGATTGGTGATTGGCGGCTTGATCAGTGAGGCTTGATCGCTGTTGATTTGAGGGTGAGGGAGGGTGATCTAAAGAAGAAAGAAAGAGAGAACATCGGCTGGAGAGAGAGAAAATAATGAGAAGAGAGAGAAAACGTTGAATTAAATATTGAGAGGAAAGAGAAAACGTTGATTAAAAAATTATTATTCAGAAATAGCATTTGGGTCCGTACTGTCTCATATTTGAGACGGTACTGTAGCATGTTCTATAATTATAGAACATTTACAACGTCTGATGAAGCTTAAACAGTAACATTTGGTGTGCCAAATGCCAAATATTTGGCATTTGGCACACCTGATGTGAATGCTCTTAGCTGTGTGTCAAAAGTGGGTATCTTTGTGTGTTGGTAAAATTTGGCTTTTAGCATTTTTAGCATTCTTGATAATAGTTCTTTTGTTTTGTTGTGATTCACGGTTTTCCTGCTGGGAATAGCTTGCAATCTTAAAATTCAAGATCTTGTCAGGCGTGTAGCCAACTGCACCCCTTATTTCCCTTTCACAATCTCCATATAACAAATTAACAATTTATACATTTTCCGGAGTTACTGATATGACATGCTGAACTGCTTTATAGAGAAAATTAATCAGTATTAATAAGTAATTCAAAAGGCAAATGCTATTGTGAAACAAAAAATCACTTGAGAATAATTTACGGTCATCAATTGGGATGGAGAAAAGCATTCAAGGGAAGCCTTACAGAACTCCGTCGAAGCCACAACTCATACATAACCATGTAAAATGCATCATAATCAACAGGGGAAAGGTGCCACTGGAAATGTTTTCGCACCTTCAACGCATTCCTTTGTAACATTAGATATTCTTCAAAGCTAAACCTCTTAAGGATTTTTTTAAGCAATGGGATATCTAAAGTGGCAACATTGATTGAGAAACTTTTCCAGTTTAATATGTCTGCAAATGGGAGATCATAGTAGTTGGCAATGATCACAGGAACACAACCATAATATAGTGAATCTGCAATACGAGCTGTGTTTACTTCAAAGCCTTTAACATGGAGGCAGAATTTGCTCCCAAGCAGCTCATCAGCATAAGGAGTTGTGAGCCGGCCAAAGTGGGCAAATATCTCAGTGTCATTTCTCCATACTTGAAGAAGTTTTTCTCGAACTGGGGAGTTAATTTTTCCAGCAAAGAATGCAAGCTTCTTCCTGTAATTTCATTTGTGATGGAAGCAAGATGAGTTCCAGTTGATTCAGACATCACAGCAACAATAAAACTATGACAACATAATTTTTATTAACATTAATATATCTCAATGCATGCTAAATTGATATATCATGGATACAGCTCCCCCTCCTCCCTCAATAGCGAAATAAGAAAAACAAAAATGAGTAGACAGAAACTAGCCAGAATAGTTTATAGCATAATAATTAACCTACTTTGGTTGTTAGGGTTATCGACTGAAACCTGGTTCAAAAATTAATCAGAGAACAAATAGATGACTATTCTTTCCATTCTGTAATTTCATGGTGTTGGGTCCCACTTATGACATTGACAAGTAAGGAGGTGGAATAGCTCCTATATAAGAGTAGTCGATGTAGGACAACCTAGACTTCCCACCTAGATTAGTCCTACCATAGACCTTAGGCTTTCCATCTAAGGTGTTTGAATTCACCACCAAACAAACACAATGCAATCTCCGCAAATAATCTCAATAATAATAATAATAATAATAATAATAATAATAATAATAATAATAGTTTGTGACTACAAAAGAAATCATCCGGAGCTTTATATGCAGCTTCCAGAAATCACAAAGATAAGGATAAACTCTCCTAAACAAATCCTAAATAATTTCAAATACTAATATGATAATCCTAAACAATTTCAAATACTAATCCGATAATCCTAAACAAAGGATAATAATGAACAACTAATCCTAACCAAACTTAAATTCCAATTCAAACTAAACAAATAACTACGTTACAATCTGAAATTATCTACTAAAAATCTAAAATGAAATATTGAAATAACTTTTGGTTATGCTCCTGCATTAGTAGTAATCCCATATCAGTAAAAAAAACAAAAAAAGTTAAATGGTCTATAGATATGAGTGGTCGTATAACTTTGTACAATGTGAGAATTGGAAGACAATTTTTCTAGTGTGATAGTGTAGGAGCATCATTAGTTGTGTAACTTGGGGTCCCAGATTTGAGAGTGTTAAGTATGTGACCTTTAGAGTTGATAGTTTGTGATCCATATTGTTGATGGTTGATTTACCTGTGACATAGATAATTAATCATGTCATACTTTGTGTCTTGTAGAGCTCGCTATTTTATACTTCTGTGTACTTTTTACACAAACTGATATTAAACCTATTAGTTAAGGATCTTATAGATGGCCAGCACAAAGTTCAAGGTAAAATCCTTTGATAGGAAAATAATGTCTTTGGATAAGCATTGTCAAAGATGGTGCAACAAGGATTGATTAGGGCACTACATAGACTTTTCACTATGTCTGATTATGAATGTGTGTGTGAAAATCACTTACAAATTTGTATTTGAACTTTGATTAAAGTGTTGTATTAGCTACATCTGAAGGAAGGTGATGATATTAGGATCTTTGAAATGCTTTTAAAAGAGTTGATTACTTAATTATCAAATGTGAATAGTAAAATTGAGGAGGAGAATAAAGTCGTACTGCTTTTATCTTCACTTCAATCTTCATGTGACACCTAGGTGACTGTACTATTGGTTGGAAAGGAAATGCTTAAAATAGAAGGGGTAAATAACTGCTTGGAGGCAATGAAGTTTAAAAGTCAACAAAAATTCTAAAAGATGACTTTTTAATGAAGTTTGAATCAAATCAAGTAGGAATATGCTGCATCAAAAGAATTTTAACAAGTTGAAGTTAAGATCAGTCTTGACCAAGGACGGATATGACAATTTGGAGTGCTACTCTTCATGGAAGGATGCAATAACGTAGGAAGTTGGGAGCTGATTTAAACAAGTTCAAGAAACATGTGATATTTAGCAGTCCATGAACGAAATGATTATTACAACAGAAAGTGAGAATGGAAATGATGGTGGTAGTTCTTCTCTTTTTTCTTTTTCGCTAGTTTAAGACTCAAACACCTTAGGGGTTTCGAATCTCAAAACTCACCCCTGGCCACCACCCCATACTTATATGGCAAGGAAGTCCCATTCAGCCCGGTATTCTTATAGTTAGTACAGATTCATGTATTAAAAAAATTCATGTATTTTTACTCTGCCAGGTCCTTTCATATGGTCAGCATGGAAAGTGGTTTGACAAATACAAGATTTGTGATTGAAGTTTTGTTATGTTAGCTAATAATTTGGAATGTAAAGTTTTATAGATAAGTACAGTAAAAATTATGATATTTAATGGGTTTGTGAAGACTTTTGATAATATAAGATGTGACAAAACTTGGAAGGAATATGATTTCTTTGGGCCAGCTAGATTTTTTGGATTATGAATACTTTATACGATTAGGATTATGAAAGCGTTAGCAAAGGCTCTTTGCTAGTAATAAAGAGAGAGAAAGCATTTAAGAACTTATACAAGTTGATAGTTGATATAGTTAAAAAGTAAATTGCACGGTGGAGCAAAAGGTAGAGAAGAGCGTTTGATTAAATCATCACAAAGGGAAGATAGATATGGATGGTGCATGGTGAGATTTGCGTAGAATCTAATTGATGGTTGCAAAGGAAATTTTGACTAAAATTTTCAAATATCATTTTCACTCAAGTAATCACATCATTTGTTAAGGACAAAGGACCTTTTTTTTTTATTTTATAAACAATGATGTTTCACAAAGAGAGTACTATTTAAAACAACTCTTCATGGGCTAGAGGTGAAGACTTGTTGAGTGTTAACCATGATATTGATACTTTATTATTTTGCATCTTTTTAGGGGAAAAAAGAAGGGGGGGTGGGGGGGGATAGGGGGGAGTGAAGCACTTTTCCCCCTTTATGTTTGGGCCCTTTGTGGTAGTTCACAATTTCCCCCCTTAACTTTGAAACCAACAAATTTCCCCTTCTATGTTGGGAAATGAGCAAATACCCCAAATCCGTTACTTTATCAGTAAAATTCAATGGAATTTTTTGAAGAAATTATTAGTCGTCTACAACAAGGAAGAGAAAAAGTTGAGGATTGCATTGTTGTTTTCTTGGATAGCATTTGTAATCATTGTGATTCCATTGGATTTAACTAATAAAGTAACATATTGGGGACATTAGCTCATTTTCCAAACATAAAGGGCGAAATTATTTGGTTTCAAAGATAAGGGAGGGACTTGTGAACTACCCCAAACATAGAAGGGGAAAAATACTTTTTCCCCTAAAAGGTGCGGAATTATCAATATAAATGATTGACAATCGACCCAATCAACAATTTCACAGGTCTTATACTAGGAATGCTAGCTTATGCAGCATGTGCAACTGCTATGCTTAATTGCCTAGCAAAGGAATTAACACTCTGTTCACAGTGTTCAGTTGCCTGGAACAAAGAAAGAACATAAAATTGGATTCTTAGATCTACTCCAACTCAAATGGATTTTTAATAATAATTTCCTTTCCTTAAACTCCACAACAAACTACATCAAACAATAAAGGATGATCTCCTTCAGTGGGTGCAGAAAGGAAATTCCAAGACAAAAATGAGAGAAAAGGAAGCCAAATATTATTTTTGACCTTTTGCAATGGTAAAGGCAAAGAGAAAAAAATAAGAATGAAAAACATCTTCTAATGAAGAAATGTTTATCCTGATCAACATGTGCCGAAAGAAAATTCCAACACAAGTATAAGAAAAGAAACTCAAATATTGTCTTTTGACCCTTATCAATGGTGAATGAAAAAAGAAAGCAGAGAATGGAAAGACATCCCGATGATCTAATACTTACTCAACTTGACCATCTTGACAATTTTTTTTTAATAAGTAAGAATGATATATATACGAAAGCCTACTCTATGCATGGAGAACATAGAGCAAACCCAGAAAGTACAAGAAGAAGAAAACAGAGAAAAAACATAAGAGAAAGCCAAACAACAGAATAATTACAAAAGAGAAAGGGAGTAAAGAAAAGAAGGGAGGGAATCACTAGACGTGAGTCTCCAAGCCCGAGACCAATCAAAAAGA
Source organism: Quercus ilex subsp. ballota (assembly GCA_032727855.1). Classification (NCBI taxonomy): domain Eukaryota; kingdom Viridiplantae; phylum Streptophyta; class Magnoliopsida; order Fagales; family Fagaceae; genus Quercus; species Quercus ilex. The sequence continues at coordinate 21,327,125 of CM064914.1, forward strand.
GTTCCACTAAAAGAAGCAAGCATCTGATCACCAAAGCTATCCAAATCCTCAAAAGTCCTCCGATTCCGTTCCTTCTAAATACACCATAGGATGCACAACGGGACTAAGTTCCAAATCTGAAACGAATGCTTCCCCAGCCAATTCCACCAGCCAAAAAGCAAGTCTGGTATCGATCTAGGTATAACCCATGATAAGCCAAAAGTTATAAAGACAAAGCTCCATAACCGATAAGCTATCACACAATGAAGAAGTAAATGGTCTACCGTCTCTCCACAATGACGGCATATAATGCACCAATCCACAAAATCCAATCTCCTCAATCTCAAGTTATCTCCCATTAGGATCTTATTCCAAGCTACACACCAAACAAAAAAACAAAAAAAAAAAAACTCGCCTAGGGACCTTTGCTCTCCAAATAGCTTTCCAAGGAAAGACAGTTAAGGGAGAATCCCTTAATTTGTTATAATACGACCGGATGTCAAAAGCCCCATTAGGCTTCAATTTCCACCTCATCCGGTCTCCAGCATCCATAGGAGGAGTATTGGCTCCCAGTATACGAAGAAAATGCAGCCCTTCATCCATCTCCCAATCATTAAAATCTCTAATAAAACGAACATCCCAAAGTCTTCTCTCCTTCGCCCACTGCCTTGGCAAAGGAGCTTCTACAGAAACCTCCTTATCAATGGCGATACCATACAACCTTGGAAATGCCAATTGAAAAGGTTGATCCCCATACCACCCATCCTGCCAAAACCTCACTCTATTCCCCAACCCAACAACAAACTGACAATTTTTGCTGAAATCCTCCCATTCCATGCGAATACCTCTCCACAAATCACACCCATGAACTCCCTACCCAGCTTTGAGGTCCATCCCCCCCACCCCCCCCCCCCCCCAATTCTTCCCCATATTTTGAAGCTACCACCCTCCTCCATAACCGATCCTCTTCCTTCCCAAACTGCCATAACCATTTCCTCAATAAGGCCTTATTGAAAGTAGAAAGTTTTCTTATCCCCAATCCACCATTGGCTATAGGCACACAAACTTTATCCCATCCTACCAGGTGAAACTTGCTATCACCCCATAGAAAATCCCTTTGCAACTTTTCAATTTTATTAGCCACATGAGTAGCAATTGTGAATAACGAAAGAAAGTAAGTCGGAAGACTAGATAGCGGACAATTGACATCAAGGGATTAAAAAGATAAGATAAACAATTGGGAGATTAGAGATAAAGGTTGTACCCAATGCACAAGGCTCTAGCTTTTGCATAGTCTAGGAAAATTAGTTTGTAGGTAGCCTTACTTCACACCCCCCCCCCCCCCCCCCCCCCCCCCAATTGAAAGAGACTAAATCCTAGACTGTATTTGTGCACACCAATTTGCATGGAAAAAAAACCTTTCTTTTTAATAAGTAAGTTTTGGCTCCAAAAGGGGGAAGAGGAGATTTGATCTAATGATCTCTGCTTAATGAGGCATAATATCTAGTCAAATTTGCTACCTCATGGGGTTAATTGTTTAAATTTCAAAGTAGGTGGGCTTCTAAATGTGGTGTTTCATTGGTGATTTTTCAAGGCCATAGCTCTATTTTCTTGGGGGGTAAATCTGAGAAAGTCAATCCAACTTTAAGATGCTTACTTGATAATGGTGGGGAAAGTAACTTGAATTGCACAATCAGACCTTCAATGAAGTACATATGATTCAAATAATTTGTTTAAAAATAAATGACTCTAGAGATACACCACTGTAGATACTTTCAACCTACTAACCTAGGAGATTTCTCAAGTGGTTCTACATCCTATACTTAAGTAGAGGATTGCGTATAGCTAAGCATAAAGAATAGACCAAAAGGAAAAGTAGAGACAGACTTTTCCTACTGATTAGAGTGGTCATGTTTACAAGGGCATGTCACTTGAGAATAAAAATAATAATTAATCTAACCACACATGACAGATACAACAAAATGCATCTGGTTTTTTGGGTCTAAGAGATGTGCAGTCAGTTAAGATATAACTCCTTTTTCTATTTTCTTTTTTCTTTCCCCCCCTTTTAGAGGGGAGATGGGGAGGGAAAATGTTAAATAACTATATGCTGAATAACAAATAATACCTTAAAAGCTATCATCTACCCAAATGCCTTTCTTAAAAAACAAATAAATCAATAAATTATAAACCAAGATGACTTTTCATACTGGCTTTCTGAGATTGTAAAATATCCTCAACCTTTGTTAAACTTTGACATAGAGGATTTATAAATTTCTAATTTCATAAAATTTCCAGTATAAAATAAATGATAATCAGAAAATAAATATAAAAACCATACTCACCTGTTTGATGAAGAAAGGTTAGGGAGGACTCCTTGTCTTGGCCAAATTTGTGGCAGGCATGCATCTTTATGAGCAATGTACCCAGGTTGGAAATAGGTAGAAGAACACACAACTTGAATTGCATTGAATTTCACTTCATTTGCTTTATCCATTGCTGACCGTCCAACGGAATGACAGGCAACATAGAAATGATCAGCCCCACCTGCCCGATTCCAATATGGGTACTTCTGACTAATATTGAGGATGTAATCTTTAATAAAATCTTGGATACCTCCTACACCAATTCTGGGGTCATGCCGCAACCTTGCAATTGAGAAAGGCAGAAAGAAAAGATCTGCCTTGGTTGGATCTTTTGTGATGAAATGGCTACTCATAAGGACCTTCTTAAAGTAACTTTCACTAGCATAATTGCCCCCAGGTTCGGAACCCACTGACAACAGCACATTTGCAAAAGGATCATTTCGCCTGTGAGGATAAACATATATCTTAAAGCTCCTATTCATTTCCTTATAGTCTTCCACAAAGATATCTCTATCATGGTACACCTCGTTGTAATTCACATAGTTTCCTGAACCATAAAAAACAGTTTCCAAACTTTTGGATTAAGAAATAAAGATCATGATCATTAATTGAAGTTCTTCAACCTCCCCACTCACCCAACTCATGCCAAAAATTGTTTACAGTGCAAATGGTCAGGTGAACTCATCTGAATGCGACGGATCCCTCTACTGTAAAACAAGGGGCAAGGGCAAATATCCATCAAGTTGGATACTATTATACACTCTCCCAGTTTGACTCACTAATATATTTCACACCTCTGATTTAATCAGCATATTTAATAACCTTGTATTATGAGGATATTACCCACTGTATTGCATGACTGACTCCATTGAAGCTGGACATGTTCCGGAAATTTGTTCATATGACACAATACACTAACCAATACAAGATGAGAGTGCAGAATCAGCTAACCTTGCTTTCATAAAAGTGTCCTAGTCCTCAAACAAAATATCCACCATAAGACAACATAAGCAAGTAGCAAAAGATCCATAGCATCATAAACATATCCTAAAAATGGGACTTTTTTTTTTCTATCATCTTCTTCTTAGTGAAGCTATTGCTTATAAAGAATGTATTTGGTGGGGGGAAAAACACTAAGAGAGCCACAATCAAATTGAAATTTTTAGAACCTGATGCAGCCAAAAAAAATCTGTTCTAAGTATAGACAAGTTATCTATTAAGCACTCGTAGATTTTAGAGAAGGTCACTTTTATCCATTCAGAGCAAAGATGGATGTATAAGGGTCCTTCTAAGCATACATGATACAAGGTCATTCAGTTGCAAGATATTTATATTCTATATATTAGACCGAACTCTGATCTCATCATGCAGATGGATCAAATTGACCTTCAACTATCAATGCAATAAATAAAGCAAAAAAGGAATTTGCTAATTTCAAGGGTAGTCATACAAATTTTTCTTAAATGTGACCAAAAGATAATTTTAAGTTTTATTAAAATGGAAGTTGCAATTGGACTTTGACTTACAAAACACAACTTTCATCTTTTTATAAGACAAAAGTTGTAGTCCTTGCCAAGAAATCTATTAGTAATTTTCTCAGAAGTTGTATTAGACAAAAGTTGTATTAGTAAATATATTAGTAATTTTCTCAGAACCGTAGGGAAAAAAGGAGAACAAAAACCTTTTATTTTTTTATGTTGTTTTGGTTTGAAAAAAAGATTGAAGAACTAAGCTCAACAATGCCAGAGGTTGTATTAGGCAAAGTTGATGGAGGTTCTAATTTCCCATTTCAAGACAAAGAAAATCCTTGCCAAGAAAATCAAATAGTAATTTTTTTCCATCACCCATTAGCAGAGGTTTATAAACAATAATCCCACCCCAAAGTCCATAGGAAATACCAAATAAATACATGAAGAACAAGCTCATCAGCACAAATATCAGAATTTACATGCCAGTGAACCCAGCTACAAGCTTTCTATTTTTTGCCTTGGTTTACAACAAAGATTCCAACTTTCCAAAAATAGTAAACAATACACACAGAGAATGAAAATTCACACAAAACCCATTAAAAAAAAAAACACACACACACACACAATAGAAATACTTTCAGACAAGTAAGTAAGACCCAGAAGCAGAAAAAACCAGAATTGACATACCATGACCATCAGGGGGGAATCGCGGTTCTAGAGGGCGTTGACTTCCAAATCCTCCTCCTCCCAAATGAACAATTTGGGGCACTTGAAATTGAAAGGGTGTTTTGGAATGATTGTGAAATGAAATAGAGACGGTCTGGCGAGTACGGGGAGAGAAAGTTGAAGACCCAAATGGAGAATTGAGGCCTAAAAAGGATGGGTCAGGTGGATGATAATGGGTGAAGAGGTTAGAGGTGGTGGATATGTAGACGAGAATGAAGAGAGAGGTTGTGAGAGCTAAGGTTGTGGGGATGAAGAAGAAGAAGCTTCTGAATGAGCCTGAACCTGAGCCTGAGCCTGAGCCTGAGAAGTAGTATAACAGCAAGGAGGAGCGAGCCATTGCGTCTTAGTTTTTTTTTTTTACATGGAAATGGCGTCAAAATAGGCAGTTTTGAAGCATACAGTGTTGTGATGCTAAAAGCTACCAACCTCCTACGCACTTGGAGTGCCTTGAAAGAACCGAGTAAAATGTCCTCTCTCTTCAACAACGACCAAAAATAAAACAAAAAACAAAAAAATTTAAAACGTACCATATTTTTTTTATACGGGTCAGATAATGTATGCTCTAAGTATATGCAGGCTTAAGGCCCAAATAGTACATTGGATCTTGAGCCTTAGCCAAGAGTATAGTAATTCGAAAACAAATTAATGATGTTAGATGGATCAAGTTTAGAATCTAACGAGTAAGATACTAATAGGAGGATGGTCCGAGGAGGAATGTCTCCTCGGATAGGTTAAGCACGGTTCAAATGTGTATCCTAAGGTTCAAGGTAACCTTCCAGGAAGCTCTAATGACAGTGACGTGTATCTCGAGTGTACCAGAAGGCTAGGAGCTTAGAAATATCTAAGGGAAAGTTGCTACCACCGCATTAAATGCTCTGCAGCTAACTTTCTGGGTGCATTAATGTGGAGAAGACTCCTGAACAGTGCTGCCTTGACTATCCCAACTCACAGAGAACATAAGGGAGTGTCCGATGGGACAAGCACTCAAGTAATGACTTAGATGACCAACAAGTGTAGAACCAAGATTGTAAAAAGAAGACTATATAACATGAGAGACCCTCCATGAAGGGGGGATCGGGAAACTCGTAAGAGAAAACACTGTAATAGCTGGAATTATATTTGTAACCTTTGTCAATCAATATAGACTGGAACAGACCTCCTCGAATTGGTCCGAGGATAAATTTTCTTAGAGAATTTTTGTCCATCTTTGTTTGATTGTCTTTAAAATTCATTCTAGCTGTTGTCCAACTCATTAGGGCCTAGTTTTCTAACCCACTCTCTACAAATTTATTGTTCTGGGCTCACTAGACCGAGATCCCTTCATATTTTGGGCTTGGGCTCCAAAACGTGTCCCTACAGTATATATATTAATCTTTCATTTTAGGAATTTTTTTATGAAAAATTAAAAAAAATTTCAAAAAATTATTCACTCTTTCATAAAAAAATTTCTAAAATAGTTTACTAATATATGTCCTAAGGGCATATGTTAGCAAAACCTATTTTTTATTTGTAGGGCAAAGATTTTTGTAGGTCATGCTTCCTTTTAGCAGCAGCATTGAAACTTTTAAAAAAAAAATCATATTTTAATACATCAAAAATCTATTTTATCTATTTTAACATATCACTTAACAATACACCATATATCTCATCTTTTATTTTAACATTCAACACATTAAATAATACTATCCTCTAAGCATGCACTCATGCGCGTGCTTAGAGGCTCTTCTATTTTTTTGGATAAATGTTAATAATTTGCATCCATTATAATTTGGGATTACTACATTTTTCAATCACAAAAAAAACCTAGGGGTGTGATGAGTCCTATAATAGTATAAAGTACTCACTAAGTACACATTCATAAGAAAAATTTCAATGCCTAAAAAACCATAAAAAAAATTTAAATAGGAAAATCTCTTATGTTATTTTGTTTTGTTATCAAGTTTTAAAAAAAAAAAAATATTTAAATGAGAGTTATTAAGTTTTTTTTAATCCTAAAAGATAGCCACTTAGTCCTATAATGTAGCCACTAAATACACATGCATAACAAAAAAATTCAAAAACCTAAAATCCAAAATAAATAAATTAAACAGGAAAGGCTCTCACAGTCTCAACTCTCACGTTGTGTTTTTTTTTTTTTTTAATGAGAGTTATGAAGTTATATTTAATCCTTAAAAGAAAAAATTATAAGAAAGACTGTCAAAATTAGCACGTACTATTAATCACCAATAATATCATTTAATTTAAAAAATGTATTTTCTTGAAAAAAAAGATAAGTTGTAGTAAAAAGGCACAACAATTGTTAGGGATAATTTCATATAGAAGGATAAGATTGAGAAAAATGGAACAATTATCACAAATAACAAAACAATTATTATGTTAAGAGTATACTTATGACAAAGTCAATAAAACCTAGGCACTAATATATGCAATCCAACAACTTTCTACAAACAACCAAGACCAAAAAACCCGGGCACTTTGTATATTGATTAGCATTCTTTCCGATTAGGAAATATAAAATTGAAAAAAAAAATCTAAATAAAAACCACCCCATGAATAGTCTTTGTTTTATTAAAAAAACATAAAACATGTGTAAGTGCTGAGAAAATCATGGCCCAAGCCCACTTAGAATAGTGGTGCCCTGTCCTTCAAACTAAGCCCAAACAATAGAATTTATATAGAGATGGGAAAACAGTTCTGATGTAATTTTGGATTAAGTTCTAATCTAAGGCAGAAGAATCAAAAGTAAAAAGAGAAGAACAGTTCAAGCCGTAATTGAGAATAATGCTGTCCTCCGGTAAGTCTAAGGATTGGTTCTTATACAAATTTGTTACAAGTTCTAACTCAGGTCATGCCCTGTTCACTGTCTTGTTTTTCTTTTCTCAAGGAATCCAAAAGTCCCCCATAAATGGGAGGTTTCCCTCCCTTATATACTCTCCTTCTTTGCATCTTAGCCCTCCACCTGTAGGATTCAGGACTTTTCTTAGGACACTTATCCCATCAAAATTCTACTCAATGTGGTAGAAGGGGCTGCTTAGCTGTGAAACTACTGTTCAGGTGTCATTTCCTTATTAATGCAGTTGATAAGGTTGTTGCAGTGTATTCAATGCAGAGGGGGAAGATATATCTTTACAGGAAGCTCCCTCCCATCACCCTAGCCTCTTTCCATGGTACTTTTACCACTAAGCGGGCCCTCATACAACACTATCTCTCATCTCCTTCCCTTCTCGGATTGATGAAGTCCTCAGGTCGGATATGCTTTCGCTGGTGGAATCATGTGTGCTACTTCATATTCAATCCTCCTCGGTCCCCCTACAACATGTTTCAAGTTTCAACTAGCTTGTATACCCTACACCAAACATGGTTGTTGTACCTTTGTGCTTCAAAAAATTTGTTTCCAATTGATTACGGAGTAGAGAGAACCGGAGAAGTAGCCTCTTTTGCCTATTTTCCAGTACAAAAAACCTGTCCACACTAAAGCCCAATGATCCAATCAGAAGCTTTTTATGGTCAATCAATTTCCTTTACGTATATATTTTATGCTTTGAAATAGAGTTAAGTGCAATATAATTAATTAATACGTTAATAGTTTTATTGATTAATAGTAGAGTAACATAGTTTAATACTTATCCAAATTGCACAATTTGTGTTTCTTTTACACAATTCGATACTTATCCAAATTGCATAGTTTGTGTTCTACTGTAATATTGTAATCAAAGAAAATCACCATAATATTGCAATTAAAGAAAAGAAAAGCAATGAGTAAGCCTTAACTCACAAATGCATAGTAAATAAAATAAAAAATAAAAATAAAAGAGGATAAAAATAAGGAAATAAGAAAATGAAGAAGACCCAGAGCCCAAATAATTAGAAGGCCATTGATTTCTTTATAAAAACAAAATAGAATAGAGCAATGTATATTGACATACCTGTTGAACCAAAACAATTAGAACTGCACTTTTGTTTTTGTAAGTAAAGTTTTTTCTTTTTTGGATTTTGAATTTAGAAAAAAAAAAATGATGATGATGGTGTAGAGAAAAAGAACATAGAATTGAGAGGAATTGAGGAAGAAATAATTTGAAGAAGTTGAGATTTAAAATCAACGTGACTGTTGTCCTATTTTGTAGGTAGTGTTTTACATAGGAATTGGAGATTATTTTTAGCATGTTATCCTCAAGTTTTATCTCACCTTCTTTCTTCTTTTTTTTAATTTCAAATTCAAAACAAAGATATTTGTGGGGAAAAAAAAAACATGAGATGAGATTAAGGAGCAAGGGAAACTTGATATTTTAAAAAAAAAAAAAAAAGTCTTTTTCTTATGAAAAAAAAAATTAAGTCTTTATAAAGAAAAAAAGGAAAAAAAGAAAAGAAAAGGGTAAACGTGGATTGATTGAAGGAACATGTGAATTAAAATGTCTGAGTGCTCAGTTTGAAAACCAACTGGAGTGTTCCTATTTTGTGGGCAATGTTATACTTGGGAGTTAAAAATGTATTTTTACTATGTTATCCTCAAGTTGTATCTCTACTTAAACTTAGGATGGAAGGGTATTTTCAAACCAAAGAAATTTCCATTCCAAATAGGGAAACCCCTTAAATAATAGTATATATAACCAACCAATCCATTAAAATAATATAAACAACAACAACAAAAAAACCCAACTTTTCATTCATTTCACACACTCTCTGTCTCTCTGTCTCTCTGTGAAGCTCTCTCTTCCTCCCTAATTCACTTTTCTCTTCTTCTCAAAATCCAAATCAACCAAACCCAATGTTTTTCTTCATCTCATTGCTCCATCTCTCCATCAATCCCATATCAACCAAACCAAATCCAACATCAAACCCAAACAGATTAAACACAAATCAACTGAAAATTAACCAAGTAAAGCCAATCCACAATCACCACACACAACCCAACAATCAAACCTAAACACACCTACAACCCAAGCCCACCACCACCAAAAATCAATTGAAAATGAAGGAATAAAAAATCAGCCTAGCACCACCACCACCATCAAATCCAACGGTTTGCTTTTCATGGAACCCTAGACACCACGATACACCACCACCATTGGAATCCTTAGGGATCACAAACACCAAACCACCATTAGAGAGAGTAGTGAGGAGAGAAAAGAGAGGTGAAGAAACATTTGATATGAGAGAGAGAAGAGCGAAAAGAGGAATAAAAAAAATTAAAAATTAACTATAGTGTCCAAATAGTAGAAGGATACTATAGCTCCATGATAAATTATTTTAAGTTTAGAACATCCAGTGGAGCATGTTTTTTGGTGTTTGGTGTGCTAAATGCTAAAAATGTAGCATTTAGCACATCTAATGCTAGTGCTCAACTTTATGTTTATCCATTTGTGCAAGGATAATATTTATATGGTACCCATCTCAAAATAGGAGAAAGTCATTTCATCCATAATTTAGGTCTTTTTTATAGATAAAATATTTTGTTAAGAAAATCTAGGTGTGAAAATTTCTGTAACATTTATAAATGCTTAAGGGAAAGGGTCACTTGTACAAATATTTAGTGAGAGGTCATTACAATAATTCTTAGAGGTGATTGGTGTAATTTACCTTTGATTTTTGAAAATATTTCAACCTTTGCTTGCCCTTGCACCCCATAAAATGTGATCCAAAGACCATTGATCAAAGTTATCAAAACCATGTCGTACAGTGTTTCGGTTTGGTTAAAAAAATAAAATGTCTCATTTTATCGTTTCACAATTATTGAAGCCAAAATACATTATTAATCCTAAACTTTAGCCCATGAGCGCTTTTAGTTTTAGTCCCACACGCAATCGCCATTTAATTAACTCAAAAACTCATTTACTCACTAACTAACATGCAAGAAGGCAAAAAAATAAAAATAAAAATAAAAATTAGAACACAAGTACACAAAAGACATAATTTTTGGACAAAGTAAGAAAAGAAGAGAAATTAAGGTGAGCAGGAAAGCAATCAAGAAAAAAAGAAGAAAAGTGGAGTGTAGAAAAAAGAAGAGGAAGTGGTGACGGGTTGTGGTATGGGTAACATGGAAGAAGAAAAATTAGTGGCATGTTTACTGACACCTACTATTCCTACAAGTTCTACTACCGGTGACATTTGTCATTTTTTTTTTTAAGTAAAGAAAAAATATTTTCTTTTTTTGTACTGGTCTAATCAAAATCATTTTACCACCCAAAATAGCTAACACAAACCAAAACAACTAGGTACTTAAAAGTTAATACCTAAAACCAATATGTTTTAATAAGGATAAGTGTATCAGAGTTGTGTTCAGTATGTGTAGACACCCTATTTTGCAACATCTTTTAACCTCAAACTAAAGAAAAAAAAAATCGTCATTTACAACATATGAGCAAAATCATAATATTGACCGTTTGATTCTTAAATACTTAATTGAAAAAAAAAAATCTAGAAGTTCCAACTATTAAATATCATGTGTCTAAATCAGACCATTGAATTAAAAATTATAGCTAAATCAGGATTTAATGGTTAATATGCATTCTTATGATTAGGACTAGACACATGTGATTATAATTAATTAATTGTGATTGATCCTCTAAAGTAATAGTTATGATTGATGAAATGTCATAATCTCATTGGATTGAGTTTAGGACAAGGTTGCACCATTAAGCATAGAATGGTTTAATACTAATAGAAAAATAGTCTTTGTATTTTATTAAATATTTAGTTATAAGTGTTTTAATTGAAATCCAAGACTTTCTAAATATCCACTAGTGTTATTTGACCCTAAAATGACTAATTTTTAGGTCCCAAAGTTGGATTATACTCAAAAATCAATAAATAAATAAACATCGCAAAAAATCGAAGGTGGATTACATTAAGTAGACACCCCATTTTTTAATTGAGAATTTCTCAAGGACAAACTTGTAATTTTAAACCATGCAAGGGTAGGAATGTCATTTGAACCGTTGGATGAAAATGAAAGTAGTCCCAAAATACATTAGAGCTCACAACAATAAAATGAAATGCTAGATTCAATGATCGAACTATCTGATCAAAAGATTAAGCCACATCATGATTTAGTAGTTAATATGTAGTCTTGTGATTTTTTTTTTTTTTTTTTTTTTTACTGAGAAAGGTAGAATCATTTTATTCTAATAAATAGATTTATACAAGTGTAAGTAAAAAGGCGGTCCACGGGCTAGCTGTGTTGAATTAGCTAGTCTGAACCCATGGACAAGACATACAACAATGGCAGCAACACGAAAAAACTAAAAACATCAGCTACTGAGTCCTTTGGTCTGCCACTAGCTTCTGGTACTCTTCAAGAAAAGACATTGCCCCACGCAAGATAGCCTCGGGGTGTACCTGAGTGTCCTCAAAATAAAACTTGTTTCTTGCGTTCCATATTGCCCACATTGTAATGGCCCATCTCTCCAACTCCTTCTTTGTCAGTCTTGCCACAAGGGTACGTACCAACAAGAAAAAATCTAGGGCCTGTGCATGGCATTTTTGAACCTTTTCTCGAAACAATGCCCACACATTTGTCGCAAATGGATATTCCCAGAGTATATGGTTGACCGTTTCCTCATGATGTCAGCATATTGCACAGTGAGCATCCACCTTCACATTGTGTCTTTGCAGTTTGGCTCGAGTAGGGAGAATATTTGCACAAGCTCTCCATAGAAAATTCTGAACCTTCGGTGGGGTATTAAGAGCCCAAATAGATCTCCACACTCTTTCGCCCTGCCTCGCTAGGGAGTGGTCACCTGACAATGGGTGTTGAAGTCTTATTGCCACCTTGTACGCCATTTTAATGAAGAAAGACCTACCTCTGTTTTCATTCCATGTCAAGGTGTCCTTTTCATGCATGTTGTTTAAGGGGATACGTAAAATATCCCTGCATGTGCGTGGCTCAAACAAGTAGGCAATCTTATCACGGTCTCATTGCTTTATACCTTCATCCACCAACTCCTTCACTAAAAGTGGTCTAGCTCCCACCCTTCGAAAGCATGGGTTCTTGGCAGCCAACAATGATTCTCAATTTCCACTGTGGTACCCTCCAATCTTCCACACCGACCCTTCTAGTATGACATCTCTGGCTTGTAGCAAGCTTCCCATACGTAAGACGGGTTATTCCCCAAGTTTGCCTCCAAGAAAATGCATGTAGAGAAGTAGCGTGCTTTGTAAACCCTGTACATCAGAGAGTGATGGTGATGAATCAAGCGCCATCCCTATTTTGCAAGCATCGCAAGGTTAAAGGCAGTAATATCTTGGAAGCCCACTCCACCCTTTGCCTTTGGCTCACATAGTTTACTCCACCTTATCCAGTGAACTCTTTTCTCATTACTCGATTGTCCCCACTAGTATTTGGCTAGGATAGAGTTTATATCATCACATAGTCTTGTGATTTAAAACTCAAACCATTCAATTTGGGTTAATTGATTTTGAGTGGACCTTAAAAAATCAATTACATGTCAAAGTTGCTTTGGTTTAAATTTAAAGTTAATAATGTAATTAAAAGAATTGGATAAATCTTAGAGATAAATATGAGTTTTGAATTTTAATTAGTTATCTTGTAAGAAAGATGATTAGTTTAAATAAAGTCCTAAATTTTTGTTAAAGCCCATAATTATCCTCAAAATAATATAAAAATCAAGTAAAAATCGCTCAAGATTCAAGGTTGAAGACAAGCAATCAAATGTTCAAAGTGCCTAATTGGCACTTCGTCATAGAAGAGTAAGTGTCCACTGGTACTTTTTTTTAGTAACTTTAGAATTTCGAATTTCAGCGCTCGTTTTCAAATCAAAATTAAATTTAAACTTACAGAGAATAAACATGAGTTCAAAAATCCCTAGATGATAGATATGAGGAAATTCAAGTTCTCCAATACATTCTCTTCTACAAATATAAGCATCCATCATACTTTTATATATATTTATTTAACAACTTTTCTAAGGTGGGGACAAACTCCAATTTTGAAAATTCCAACATAAACAAATTATGCAAAAATTTTGAGGGAACCTTTTTGACAGAGACTTTAAGTTGCTTATTGTGAGCTAAAGACTACGCCCCAGCCCAAACCTAAAATAATTAGGGTTTTGGCCATATCCCACGCAAATGGGGCAGAGTCGTGTTATTACCTCTTGAGTGACAATGGAGAAGTGTTGTTAACATCTCGCCTAGGTCAAGAGTTTTACAATGAGTCACCACTTATTTAATTGGAAAAAACAGAAAACTAAATTGAAAAATGCATCATTCCTATTGATGAATTGAAAATATACATCTCTTTTACGATAACTAGAAAATTACATGGCTTTTATCCTAGATACAATCTAAACCAAAAGTACATCGTTTTGATTCCTAGTTACAATCTAGAAAGAGAAACTTACAAGGATAAGTCTAATCTACTAATGTAGACACCGCATTTTGTACTCCTTACGACTCGGGACCCCGTTGCCCAATTATGTTTGAACTTTAAAGTCCAAGGTTGGTTTAGAGCCCAATTAGATGAAAATTGACTTGAGGAATGTGTTTGTGGAAAATATAACTAATTTTTGGAGGAAATAAACTATTTTTGGAAAAGAAAGGTCACGAAAACCCTAAGGGGTGCGTATGCATACATGCGTATGTGTATGCACGCTTAAGCTCTGCGTACGCATGCTAGGGTTCCAGAAACTACGAAAGACAAGTTTTCTGCATTTAAACTCGACTTGGAACGAATCCCACATCATCTAGGAGCCGCTCCAAACCCCTATTTTTCAATTATATAAAGCCATAAAAGGTACTTTTTCAAAGAGGATGGATTCCGATGGTAAAACACATAAAATTCACTAGAAAATAGTGAATCAAAGAGGGAGTTTTTCACAAAACATCCTCAAGTCAAATTTTGCTTGATTAGGACCTTTTCTGGTCTTGATCTTTGAGTTCTAAGTTTATTAATTCATCTTTGAGTTGGTTGTGAATAAATTGACAAAAGGGAAATCAAATAAAGGGGAGCACCTTGCTATCATGAAAACGCCAGCTATTACCATAGTAGCTACATGAATCAAAGCGGATACTGGAGTGGGACCCTCTATAGCATCGTGTTTATATATGTGTTTTAAATGCTTTAATATGTTTGTTTAGTTAGGGTTTATCTCGTGTTTATGTTAGAAGCATGCTAGGTTGTTAGTTTTCTTGTTTCTTTTGTGTTTTCTTTGCTTTCTGTTCTAGTTTTCTAGGTTTAGGGTTTTAGGTGTGTATGCGTATGCATGCAACTTGCATGCAAACCCATACTCAAAATATGCGTACGCATGCCCTATGTATGCGCACGCATACTCTTGCCCAGGAACCTTAAATTCATTTTTGTTTGCCTTTCCTTTGTTTTATTCACATGCTTAGCCTCTATTTAACCTAGCCTTCATGTCTACATATATCTGTTTACTCTGTTTTGTTTCACTTTGTTTTGTTTTATCTCTTTTATACTTATTAGGGTTTTAATTTGTTTAAATGCCATGAACATGCATTAATGCATAGATACTGTGATGCAATGAGGTAAGTCATGCATAATCACATGAACATGCATTTTTTCTTATTTGATGAGTCTGGTGATTGATGAACATGATATGCTTGGTTTGAATCCCATGTTTTTTATGTTTAGATATCTTGACATGTTTGTTTGAATCTGTCTTGTGATGTTTCTGTCCTTAATGATATATGCTTAAATGCCATGATAAACGAATGTTTGGTTTGGGGATGATTATGTCGTATTTGTTTGCTTTAGATGCTTGCTAGAGTGTGTATGAGTTAGAATAACATATTAAATTTACCTTTAATAGGATTAAGACTTGGAACACAATGAGTGGAAGCCGACTCACAGGTCGAGTGGGGTTGGGTGCCTAACACCTTTCCATCTCCATACCTAAACTCTGGACATGTGCTTTGGTAAAGATCAGTCATTCCACTAAGGACACTATATTTATGGTTCCTAGACCTAAACTAGGTGGTGACTCCATTTATGCCCTTCGCCATGGTCCACCCTAGGCCAAGACGTACTCCCCCACAAAACGCGAGGATGAAAGCTAGTTTAAAAGCTAAGTTTGAAAGCTTAGTTTACAAGATTAGGAAGGTGTTAAGCACCGAACCTGCCTTATGAAACCAACCTTCTAGACTATGGTGGAAAATTATCATATTGCATCATTCAAACAATTTATATCATCCAAGAACTGGTGATTGTAGATATTGAAACAAGCGTTGATAAGCATGGTTAATATGTGTATGATGTGTGTAGACACCGCATTTTGTACCCCTTATTACTCAGGCCCCCCATACCCTAATGATGTTGGAATTCTAAAAGCCCAAGGTTGGTTCAGGGCCCGATTAGATTGAAATTGACTTAAGGAAAGTATTTTCGGAAAAATATAACTCTTTTGTGAACTAAATAAGCTATTTTTTGGAAAAAGAAATGCCACAGAAACCTTAGGGTATGCGTACGTGTACACGCATATGCGCACGCATGCTAGGGTCCTAAAAACTATGAAATGCAAGTTTTTAGCGTTTAAAACTTGGTTTTGGAACGAATCCCACATCGTCTGGGAGCCGTTCCAAACCCCTATTTTTTTACTATAAAAAGCCATACATGGTACCTTTTCAAAACACACAGAAAATTTTAAAGGAAAACACAAGATTCACTAAAAATAATGAATCAAAGAGGGAGTTTTTTACTAAACACCCTCGAGTCAATTCTTTTTTGATTGAGGCCTTTTCTAGTCTTGATCTTCCAGTTTCAAGATTACTAATCACTTTTATTTGATTGTGAATAGATTGACTAAGGGGAACGATCAAGCTAAGGAGCTTTGTGTTTTAAGGTATAATGTTCTAGTTCCTTTTCTTTTTCCTTTTCCTTGTTTTGAAATTCATTTCCTTGTTTTTCTTGTTTGTTTATGTTATAATATGCCTGGTTAGTTTAGGTTTTCTTTGTTTTCTATTTTTAAGCATGATAAGTTGTTAGTTTTAAGATTTCATTCCACTATGTTCTTGTTTTCTGGGTTAGGGTCTAGGGTGTGTATGCGTACACATGCTTTCTACATGCGCATGCATACTCAAAGTAAGCGTATGCATACAACTGGGTTGCGCACACAGGCCCTATGTATGCGCGCACATATGCTCATGCCTAGAAACCCTAATCTAACCATTTTTTCTTCTGCTTCTTTATTTTACTTATATAATACGCCATTACCTTGTCTTGTTTTATGCTTATGAGTCTTTGCCTCCATGTTTGTTGCTTTGTTTGTTCTTTGTATGCTAGTTTAGGGTTTAATCTTTTAGTTTTGTCATGAACATGCATATAACATGACCATGCATTGATGCATAGGTGCTGTGATGCGGTAGGTAAGGCATGCATTCACATTAATATGCATTTGTTTGTGGATGTGATATTGTCTTGTCTTGATGAATATGATGTGAGTTTTAATGAACATGAATATGCAAGTTTATATGTCATGCCTTGGATATGATAATATGCTTATTTGATTGCTACCATGTCTACGTTTCTGCCTTGGATATGATATAAAGCCTTGTATGATAGACATATGCTAGAGTTTGAGATATGATGAGATGCATGATAGATGTATGCAAGGGTTTGGGATGATATGATGCCATGTTGTTTGCTAGATGTATTCTAGTGTGTGTGTGTGTGTGAGTCTAGAGTGCAAATGTTGAATGTGCTTTTAATGAGATTAAGACATAAGACATAATGAGTGGAAGTTGAACCACGGGTCGGGTGGGGTTGGGTGCTTAACGCCTTCCCTTCCCCATACCTAAACTACAGACACGTGCTTTGGTAATAGATTAGTCATTCCACGAAGGGTGCTATATCTATCATTCCTAGACCTAATCTAGGTGGCGACTCTATTTCTTTCTCTGTTCTGGTCCACTCGGCCGAGGCGTACTCCCCCCGTTGCGTCTACAATGTATGACAAACCCTAATCTAAGAGCATATGAACATGTTATTTAGAATGTCAAACCTTAATTCTAAGAGTATGTGAACATGTTATTGCAATTGACAAAACCCTAATTCTAAGAGTATGTGAACATGTTATTGAAATTGAAAAACTCTAATTCATGTAAGGTTATGAACATCCTAGATCTAACATGCTAACAAACAAGAACATGTGAAAAACCTAGAAACTAAGGGTATATTTGGTAATTGTTTTTTCCCTTTATTTTCTGTTTCCAAAAATAATTTTCTATTTTTGAGACTAAAAAACTTGTTTGATAACCCAAAATGAACAGAAAACAAAAATTGTTCTCAGAACTCAATTTGTGAAGGAAACTGAGAACATATAAAAGACTGTTTTCAGTTTCTAATTTTCAAAAACCAATGAAAACACGCATTTAATTTAATGAATCTATCTCATTTAATGAGTTAGTATTAGAGTTCAAATCCTAGTAACAATATATTTTAGTATTTTCTATTTTTTTCTTCAAAAAATTATTTTTTTAATTTCAACTAACCAAACATGTTTTTGATTTTAAAAATACAAGAAAAATGTTTTTCTTTATATTCCCAAAAACAAGTTTTTGAAAATAAAAAATAAAAACTGTTACCAAACATAACCTAAACATGTTTGAATCTAAAAACCTAGGGCATAAAAATAAAGAGAAGGTTTAGAAACCTTACCTTCATGTGCAACACTCCAAGCACTCCAAACACTCCAAGCTAGGCAACATCTTAAGAGGAAGAGAAATCTCAGTTTTCTAGGAAGCTCTAAGATTTTGGGGTCCTTGAATAGTTTATGGATGGGGGTATTTATGCTAGATGCCAGAGGGTTTAAAACAAGTTTCAGTCGATGTGGGACTAAGGGAAATTCATATTTTCCAAAGGAAAATAAATCGGCACTTGGTTTAGAGATCTCCAGATCTCTTTCTTTTTTGGTCTGGTTCTTTCCCAATTCAAATGACATTCGATTCCTTTCAAATTGTAACTTATTTTTTAGACTTCCTTGGTCCTTAAGCTCAGCAAATCAATATCAAATATATCAAATTAATCAATTAATTATTTAATTGATTGATTTTTGCCAATTTTTCAAGGATTCAACTAATTTATTGTCTTTGGATTAAATTTGGTGCATGCAATCTTGCCATAAACTTTATCCTCAACCAATAGTGCTATGACATATCGTTTAATTTAAATTGGACTAAAATTAGTCCAATTAGAATTAAAAGTTCATAATTACATGTCGTCAAGACTTAGTCCATGCAGGTGCACATTACCATTAAAACTTATTTTCAGGATATCTTTTAATTCGGTTGTCCAATTGAGACCCATGAACTGTTGTTTTGATCATTATGACCTCAAGATTTATTTCATGAAATGTATTTGAAGATCAAACGACCAAACTTTCAATTTTGCTCTTGTGAAATGATATGGTGATGAAAATCCACCATTAAATCACTTGAAAGAGGCAGTGGATATAAGTATATCTTTAAACTCAATTTAATTTTTATTATAGTCAATTACATGAAATCACGATATTTTTTGAAATGGGTTGATTAGAATGTCCATGCATATTATATTATGAGTGTGCACATTAAAATAGATTTTAATTTTTTGAAAAAATCAAAAGATGAGCACATTTAATCCTTTGCAATGTATAGTATGATAACTTGATTCGACTAGTGCATATCATGATATGACCTTTAATTTCACAAAGACTGATTTTTAGGTTAGGTGGAGTGGGTGGCTAACACATTCTCGTTTCAAAACCTGACCTTCAACTTAGATTTTGGCTTTGTAGACTAATTCCTTATTAATATAATTTTACATTGTCTCTAGATTGTAACTACAAATCAAAACAATGTACTTTTTTAAAATTTTAGTTTGTAACTAGAAACCAAAGTAATGTGCTTTTCAATTCTTAGATTGTATCTAGGATTAAAGCGATATACTTTTTTTTCTTCTAGAGTGCAACTAAGATCAAAGCCATGTAATTTTTCTTTTTTGTGTTATATATAATTTCAAAGTTTTTCAATAAAGAAGTATTTCATGAAGTTTTTTTTTTTTTTTTTTTTTAAAATAAAATAAGTGGCAATTCAATTTTGGTGGTTGGCTTATTTGAAGCTAGCCCTTATTTGATTAGATATTTTTATACTATAATAGATTTTCAATTACAAGAATCAAATCATCGGTTTAGTGAACATATAATTGAGTCACTTATTCGGTTTAGTTAACTTATAATGGAGTAGCTTATTTTTAACTCAGCTTTGGATCTTTGAGAGATAAATAAATCTTTTTTAAAAACAATGGTATTTGTTTGTTCATAAATAAATTTATCTGGTAAGAATTCACAAATCATGAAAAACTCTTGTTGAAAAAGGAACTTCATCATTATTAACATAATGTAGTTCAACATCTAGATTTTACAAAATTGTTAAATATTTTTGAATTGGGCCAATGGCTAGTAAGGATTAGAAGATTAATAGCCTACCAATTTGTTTATAGAGTGGTTTTACTTGTACTTATTCTTCTAACTTTCATTGCAACCATGAAACAAGTATTTTCAATTATGAATATTATAACAACCATATTTTGCGACAAAATGAAGCTTGATATTTCACAAAAATAAAAAATAGAAAATGAAAGATAATATCCTAATAAACTCTTTATCTTGCATATCAAAAGGGAAATTATAGCAAAATTTAGTACATAATTAATAATAGATGAATTTAATGATACAGTAGAATTTAGACTTCTCTTTAGATATATCAAAGTCAAATAGTTTTTTGTATTTTTTTTTCTTTAGTTTTTTTTTTTTTTTTTTTGGTTCTAATACTGTATGAATACTAATTTTATTTTTCAATTATTAATTTAGTTTTAAATGGAGTATATGTTTCATGGGTTCTAGTTAGTTCAACTAATAAAATCTTTGATAGTTGAATAAGAGATCTGAAGTTCAATTCCCGCCTACACCAAAAACCAATTAGTATCTTGGTCAATCTGGGGTTCAATTTCTGCCTACACCAAAAACCAATTGGTGTCTAACTTCACAAGAGTTATACATTTTTTGGACCATTGATTACTATTAGATCTAAAGGTCAAAAAACACTCATGCTAATGACATTATTGCTCTCTAAAAATTAGCCAATTAAGCATTAATTCTTCTTAATAAAGGATAAAAAAACACAGCATTAATGTTCACTCTTCTCCTCGTCATCATCTTCTTCCTCTCTCACATCTTTCTTTTTGCAGTATGTATTTTCTGGCCTCCATCATTGATTTCTTTACGGTACTGTCTTGAGTTACTAGAAAATTTTAGACATACATGGCCAAAGTCACTATTGTTATAGAGTGTGATTGTTGAGGCTAAGTATTAAAAATACGGACAAAGTCAATTAAAAAAATTAGTGCTCTAACAACATTATGTTTCAGCCATGTCATCATCTCCCACCATGGTCTTTTGAAAGATCTTAAAAAATATGGGCTCTCTTCCATCAATATATGCAAAGCATCATGGTTTATGGCAAAATAAGCTAGTACTTCTGTGGCATTATTTGTCTTTGGATAATCAACACTTAACAGCAACATTCCAAGGACCACCATGGTTAATGTCCTCCTTGATATGGCCCCACAGTCTTCTCCAATGCTCAACACACCCCAAAATAACAATTTAATTGCTAACCTCTACAACGAAAGTCATGGTAAACCTAAGTAGCTAAATATACAACCAACATCTATCTTGCTCCCTTCTGATTTTTTTGCACGAGAATAAGAAGGTAATGTGAGAGAGGAAGACAGGAAGAAGATAATGACGAGGAGAAGAGTGAAAATTAATGTTGTGCTTTTTTTTTTTCCTTTATTAAGAAGAGTTAATGCTTAATTGGCTAATTTCTAGAGAGCAATATTGACACTACCATGAGTGTTTTTTGGGAAAATTATTGCGTACTCCTGGAGTATCATAAATGCGTACTCCCTCCTCTCACATGAATGATGGGTCCTACTAATTAAATTCATAGTGGGACCCACCATTCATGTGAGAGGAGGGAGTATGCAGTTATGGTACTCTGAGAGTACCTAATAATTTTCCTGTTTTTTGACCCATAGATCTAATAGTAATTAATAGTCTAAAAAATGTGTAACTCTTGTGAAGTTACACCACGTGTAATTTAAACCCATCTAATATATATATATATATATATATATATTCATGGTGCCGCTCCTAGGTCTAACTTAAGAGTGATTAGTGGGAAGTGAATAGGCTGATTTGAAGCTGAAGGGAGGAGGGAGGAGGGAGGAGGGTTGAGAATAAAGTGAAAAAGCACAAGCCTATTTAGGTTGTCATGCCAAAAATTGGTGAAGTTTCCAATATTTCTGATGGCCCAACAAAGAGCCTTGCAAAATAAAGGCCAACCCTTTTTTGTGGCAGTGAATCCTTGCAACTGATTTTCACATCTGAGGCCCAACTAACTTTCTGTCCAACAAACATTTTCATTCAGTAGAAAAAGCCCAACATCCCCACAAAAAAGAAAATCACCGCTATGCCCTGGCTAGTACGAAAATTTGTTGGACACGAACTGTGACAAATTGTTGGTCTTAGCATTTTTCTTTTACGTTATCAACTTCAATGCCCTTCCCTATTTTCTTTTCAATTTTCCCAAAATCGTGTGCTCTAAATGTTCCTCACTTTTCTTTTTTTAATTAATTAAAATGGTAATTTAATATCTATGAAAAGGAAAGGGATAGAATAAATCTAGAGATATGCCTAATTATACATACAATTTCATGACTTACTGACTTGTGCGATTCTGAGTATGTAGTAGATTATTTTCTGTCTATATAGACAATATGCTCATAACTTTTTGTCAATCACTTATAATCGTAAAAAGTAATAAGTTGTGAAATTGAGTGTGAGAATCATTGTGTCTATAATATTGTTGAAAAGAAAACAAGAAAAGGAAAGAGGACACATTAAAGGGTACTGTTAATGAGTGTACAAAGACATTTGTTAGCGAGTCATTTTATGAAAATTTTAATATTATTTTTATGGAAAATATAAAAGATTGTCAAAAAAATTATTATTATTATTATTATTTTATAAAAAAAATATTTTTTAAACCAATGAAGTTAGTGTACGTATTAACTTTTTCTTTAGATAAATTGAACCAATGAATTACTAACGAGAATTGTGTCAGTGGAGTTTTTTAGGTGGAGCAGAAGTAATAGATATATAGGCAGTTGAGAAACATGCACAACCAGCCACTGGCTAGCTAGCTAGAAAGTTGAAAAGGAAGGTTAGGTTCATTAAATGTTCGGTGTTTCTCTTGTAGAATGTTTGGTCCATTTGGCCGATCACTTTGGCTAAGCAATTATAATCACGTGCAAGAAACTAACTCTTTTTTACATACATATAGATATACACTTGAGCTACCCTTCCATCTTATGTTGTCTACACCCTTCAATTTATGTAGTGATGATTCAATGATCGATCATTTCAATTTTCAAGTATGGACGTTGCCAATTTTGAGCTTCAATTTTTCAGCCCAGGTTAGCTGCTGCTTTTAAACCTTATTCGTTCTTATTTTACCTTGTTTTTTTGAGAAGGTATTCTTATTCTACCTCATTCCTTCTATCTTATGTCTAGGCATTAGAATTAGACGCTGTTTGTGTATATAACATATATGGTTGACAATACTTTAATTGATTTTCAAAAAACATCATGGTCTATATATATGTTTATATAGCCAGCTGGGTTAATTTCCAAACATAGTCGTCGTTCTTTACAATTGTTTCTTTGGAATTGTTTTGCTATTTGTGGAAATTAATTTGTCATTGGTAATCATGCGTTAGTAAAAATGCATGTTATTCCAACAATATATATATTAGAAAGGCTGGCTTCATTAAAACAAGCTTTGTGGAGACGTACAGTCTAATTTTTGCATTCAAGATGTAAGTAAGAGCAATAAAGAGATGTTTATTTGGACACTGCCTATATTAATTAATTTTACTTCATTTTTACCATGAATTTTTTTGAGTGGTAGAATTGAATGAATTTGCATGCAGGTATATATATAAAAGAATATTTTCCTTTTCTTTTTCTCCCTAATGATGAGAAAAGACAAAGACAATAAAAGATGCTTAAAAAAAAAAAAAAAAAAAAAGAGAGACTTTCTTTTTTATATCTTCTTGTTTCTCCTCCCTTTACTAAAATAAATATATACTTTTAGCAACCAATTGCCTCCAATATTTGACACCCCTTGGCTTGAAATAAACCTGCATTCATCCTAGCTACTACTCTATTTAATTTATTTTAAAAAAAAAGTAGCTAATTTTTAGAACAAGTATGGCTAGCTCCTCCATTTCAAATTTCCAATTAATACCCCCCTTCCCCTTCTTCTCATGGGTGATGGGTGACGAGTATATATCCACCATGCATGTTGATCATTTTAGAAGTTGAAGCTCACTAACTTTTGCCTTAATTTGTGTCCATAAAGGTGGACCAAAAAGAATAAAATTGAACTAAACCTGTATCTACGATCCCAACATGATATAGCGGCCGGGGAGAGACATTCCAGTATCTTACTAATATATTTTACTTGCCCAATACTGAAGCTTGCATTTGCATGACCCTATATTCTTGTAAATGGGGGCAACAATAGGATGATTACTATTCAGCTTTTACAGTAGTCAATGCTTAAATCAATAAACAAATGAAGTCATCAAATTCCGTGGATAGACAGACATGCAATATTAATTGTCTTTCCATTTCCTTTAATTAATTAATTTTTAACTCAAATATTTGATATTTATTTGGTTTGTGTGGTTTATATGAGTTCCTCAAGCTTGCAGGTAAACTTTATTGTGTGTTGAAAGATTTAAATAGGAATAATAAACTAGACAACACATAGATTAAATTAAGATCTCTACTAGCTAGATCAATAATTGAGAGGTACACAATTATCAAGGCTGTAAGTCGTTATTGGTTGATAAATAAATAATGTTAATAGTGAACCCATATAAAAGTTAGTAAAAACTTGTAAATTCAATTGTTAAATTTTTTGCGTAGTTAGCATTTGTAAAGTTGTGATTTTCAACTAGCCTTTGTTGGCTTTAATTCCGTGCCAAAATTAATTGTATTTTCTTCAATCATTTTCTTGTATTTATGTGGGTTTATTTGTAAGGGATGAGTGTAAGAGATTGGTGAAGAATCAAAGATCAAAGAAGAATCAGTGCAGTTTGCAACTAGCTCGTGAGAAACTCGTGAGAAGAGTAACTGTGAAAGGTAACGTGTGGAGCATATGACTAGAAGCTGAAAAGTCATGCTAGGTTGTTAAATTTGCGAGTACTTCGCGAGAAAGACCATTTCAAGAGGCATTCACAAAACCCTCTGTTTGGCAAAAAAAAAAAAAAAAAATGTTTTACTAAATTCTTTACTCACACTATATATACCTTTACTACCCACAAAATGTAAGAAGTACTTTTTAGAGAGAAAATTCTAGCAAAAACACTTGAGAGTTAGAGATTGTCATACCCACAATTATCTACACATTTTCTCTTGGTTTTCCTCTACTCCTACCTCTCAATCTCTACATTCTTGAGAGGTTCTTAGTCCAAACACTAACCTCACCAAATCTGAGTGTTGAGTCAAGTTTTAGTGCCTTTAGGAAGTATTAGAATGAGCCATTAAGCATGGTGGATGCAATCGGACTAAATTGCGGGATTCGGAAAACTAGTGAAAACAAGATTCTGAGAAGTCTGTTGATAGCAGGAGATTGGAGGACTCAAGTACATGAGGTAGACTAGACTTGGAGAGTCTTTTGTTATTCGTGTACTCCAACTTATTCACTAGTGGATCGATTTCGACTTGGAAAGTCGCGGTGAGGTTTTTCACTGAATTCTACGGTTTCCTCTTCGATAACATGTCTTGGTGTTATTTTATGTTTGCATCTCTCTTCCCTACTCTTTAAACTTTTCTTTTATTGTTCATTGTGGTTAAGTATGGTTTAGAATAGTGTTACCAGTTTATTGTACTTATTTACTCTTATTTCACACTTTGATAAGTTAGAGTAAAACCAATCTAGTCGTAATTTTAAAATTAGAGTCTGAACAAGCATTAGTATTTTTACACTAATTGAGCTTTTGGCATTACTTATCTAATTTAAGTTAAACTATTAAACTCCATACTAACTATGTCTAAAGAATATTCACATCAAAGGTGCTAAAATAACTAAAAGGCTTTTTTAGCACTCAAAACATTAAAAAACTTACTATATCAAAGGTGTTAAAAGTAAAAAATTTAAACCTCTATCTTGGCTATTTGCTGTAGCTAGATGGTAAATACAAAAAGCATTATCTAAATGAAAGTTAAAGAGAGACTCTTGAGTGGTAAAGCTTTTTTTTTTTTTAATTAAAAAAAATACTTAAATGAAATTGTAAAAGAATAAAATATTTGATATTAGATGTATTATATTGTAAAATAATGTGTTAAAAATTTAGAATAAATAAAGTAATTTTTTGAGTAGAGAAAAACTAAATCTTTTTAGCACCTTTATGAATGCTTTAAAAAATGGTTTGTCAGAAGAAAAAAAAAAAAAGGACGTGATTTTTTCTAATTTTATTTATTTTCTTGACTGAGGCTACAGACAAACAAATACAGTGCAAAGCTTTTAGGCTTAAAAGTTAAAATAGAAATCTAGTATTCGACAGAGATACTTTAAGCTCTGAAATGGAGCTGCAAGGGCTGCAACCTGAAGCCAACTACTTTGGGAATTGGGACCCAAAAATATACCATGAAAACAACCACGACAAAAACAATTGAGAAAGCTTTTCAAAAAAAAACAGTACACGTAAAACAAATTAAGCTCCACAACCCGAGGGCATAGCATATATAGGCTGTCTCAAACTTTAAAATTAAAAAAAAATAAAAAATAAAAAGAAAAAGAAAGAAAAGCTCATGTATGTTAAACAAATTAGGGGTGTTTGGTTAGTATTTTCAAACAACTATTTTTAGTTTTTAAATAATATTTTACGTATTTCAACGTATTTTTTTATTTACACATATTTTTATAAATATTTTTAAATAATAATTTTTTATTTTTAAACACATGTGCCAAATGGGCCCTTATAGACCAACTTACATAGCTGCCATTGAGTAAGAAAGGGCCCTTCAAGACCATAATTGTTGGTCCCTTTCCCTTTTCCATGGGAGCTGATTTCCTTGACTGTGTTCCAAGGAATCGTCAAGAGATTGTTGACAGCTCTCTCTCACGAGTCAACTTAAGTGAGTGACTTAAATTCCTCTTGCAATTAAGAGGCCAGAGTTGATGGTCCCTTTGAGATTTGATGTCGTGAACTCCCATATATGACCACGAGGGTTTTTATTTTACGTTAAGACTTTTGTTTAATTAGGACAAAGAGAGAAAAGAAATGGTAGATTGAGAAATCCTCTTCCTATATAGGCATCTTATCTATATATAGTTGCACTAATACCGTTGCCCATATATAGTAAACATGACATATGACCCTACAAAGAAAGGATGTTTTATCTCACGAGCCTCTCAAAACATAAATAATGTTTGTCTTATATATTATGAGAGAGGTCTCGTAAAACTGTGTCATATATGGGATACTTTTTGCTATTTAACAGACTAGCCTATATGAGCCATTATAGAGTGGTATATATTTGAGTTTTCTATGCGAGAGATTTAATACCAAAACCAAGTGAATGAGAGGGAACACCCGCAGAACAACAGTACGTAAGGAGACTGATAGAATGGTGAGAGAGGTAGGTTTTTGTTAGACATGTATGCTTTTTCAATTAGGCCTTTGTTTTTTCAATTCTTCTAAACAAAAAGGCGGCATTTTAATGCACATACATATTAAAACGTCGTTGTTTAACAATAATTGATTTTTCTTTCTTTTTTTAATCATATATATAGACACACACATTATTGACAAGTTTGGTTATCGACCAAGCCCACGATCGAGTAATTGAATTGTCAACGTCGGCTCTGATGATCGAGTTTGAACTGATCAGTAACAGCCAAAGTTGATCGGTTTCGGCCGCTTCTATACATCTCACACTGGTGGGCACCTCTCCATCAATTTCAAGCGGTTTCCAATTCCGAGGTTGAGCTTCAAGAATTTGGGAATATCCTATCATCAATTTCTACTTCAATGGATAATCTACCAGCCCTGCTTATTTTCAGGTTAGCCTTACTCTATATATATATATATATGCTACCACATGGCTTAACCTTCCTTAGTCCGCATCTCAATGGGAAAATTATGTACCTCAATCCACAAAGGCATAATCTTAATAAGATAAGAGAATTCTTCGACTATATATCCAGTACAGCTCACTTCTTCTTAAGGTGGTAAGGTATATCAAGAAAAGTCCCCCAAACATTATATGCTGTGAAAGATATTTCAAATGGAATGTCGTCTAGATCTGCACCCTCTATCATAGTTCTCACATACACCTGTGTTATAGACTATAGTAGTCATATAATGCTCACCAATTTCAGGTTTTTGAGTGAGCGCCCAAGATGGGTTAGCTGTTGTTTGAGTGAGCCTAAACTTAAAAGCCACTAAGTCTTGCATGTTAGAATTGATGTTCGGATTATGCATGAGAAAGAGAGAGAAGCGAAAGAAATAGAAAGTGGAAGAAAAATGAACATGGTTTGGCCTGACTGCTATGACTACAGCCACAATAGAAAGCTGCATGAGAGGCTACATCTTTTAAGTTCTTAGTGTAACAATGAACTCCAATGTAGATTATATATGGTAGCTAACCTTAGATTAACCTTAAGGTTTTAGTACTTACATTACAAATACGAGAATTTACTTTGTTTGTTCTACGAGTACGAGCTTACAATGTGCTTGGGTCTCTTAGATCTTAATATTTCTAATATTCTTAAACTGAAGGGGTAAGCTTGAGTTTGGAATGAAACCATTACAAAGTTGGATCGAATTTGGATGTACAGAAGATTGAGCTTGATATAGAATGAAATGGAATGAAATGGAATTTAAGAAATGGATGTGGTCAGTGGTAGCAGAAAACAACATTTGGCCTTGGATGATGGATTCAGGACAACTGCCAACAATGATGACTTTGATAAATGTAAGCGTTGTGAGTGCAGCGACGACAACAACAAGAATGATGATATCAATTGCGAACAACGTTGTGTTGGTAGCAAGTAATTGAAAATTGGTTCGACGGGTAACCCTTGATGAAACTTGCATGGGTAATATTCTTGAGTATGGTTATAGCACATGGTGAAGTATGACGCTAGTGCATATATATATGGTATGTGGACCTAAGTCTTGATGCATGGCATGTGTGAGTGCGGATGGTTGGCATACTCATCTGATGATGCGTGAGGGTGCATGAGGGGTTTTCTGGGGGAGCTTTTGATGGAATTATGAAAAGTTGCGTGAGATCTTTATTTCATTTATGTGGTTGATGGCTCGAAAAGAAACACAAAGGGTGTGGATACTATGTTACAAAAACTGAGACATGGCTGTGATATACCATGTTAAAACTGTTCTTGGGATTATTCAACAGTTTTGCGCCCATTTCATGCATTATACAGGAAACGAAGACTATTTCTTACATGCATGCATGGCTGCAACCAATAAAATTTGAATGGCCTGTGGACATTGTCTAATTTGAAGTGGACCGTAGCAAATATATTCTCTTGCATTATTAATCGGATTAAAGTAATTGCATTACTATGTTTCTGGCATAATTAGTAGTACAATTCTTGCTCAGCTGTTTAATTTTCTCACTATTCTTCTATGAACTTGTTACTACATTGCATCTTAGATAAGCTAAAGCTCATGAATTCTATTAGTCTTAAATAGGATTATGTAGCATATGCAGTAAAGAAAGCTGTGCCAAATTATGTTTATCCTATGGCTTGGAGCATCAACGACGCCCACATATGATGAGTTCGTTTATGTGTGTGCAAACTCTATAGTTTCCAGGTGATATATGTGTGTGTGTATATATATATATATATCATGTCATCGTATCTATCACAATTAAAGAATATAAATAAATTATTGACTGCTTCATGTCTTCTTCCAAGCCTTTTGTTTTGCTTCTTTTTTTTTTTTTTTTTTTTGAAGGGGGAGGGGGCATCGACTTTTCATTCAGCATGCAACAAAAAACTATATTTGGTGAGTATTTGTTTTGAGGTAGTTAATGAAACTTTACAAGCAAGAGAAGAAATAATTCCCATTTGAGACCAAGATAAAATTTATATATGAGCTCATACACTAGAAAAGCTATTCTTGATCTTTGATTTATATTGGTGAAGTAAATTCATTTAGATACATCTAATTACATTTGTGTTTACAACTGCAACAATACTACATACAAAAAAAGTTCATAACTCATTTAAATGTCATATTGTGATTAGTACTACATTGAAAAAATAGTAAAATCACAAAAAATTACACAATTTCTACCACAACTCGCCACGTGGCAAGTTATAGTAAAAGTTGTATAATTTTTTGAAGCCCTAGCATTGTTCATGCCACATCACTTTCACATGAGACCAATTAGTGACATCACTTATACTACAAACTAATCACAATTTACCATTTCAACAGTTGTGAAATTTGTTGTGTATCTTAAAGTTATAATTATAACTATACATGCTTCTAATAGAAAACTATCATTTATTAATAAAAGAGTGGACATCCACAGCAAATTGATTCGTTTAACTATTTGTTAAGGGGGAAAAGAGGAAAAAACAAACAAACAAGAATGAACATTTCATTTGCAAACCAATACTTTTTTTTTCTTTTTATAATCATTTGCAAACCAATACATAATACATTGACACTAAAGATCTATAATTTCTAACAATCATGTAGTCTAAGTTTTTCTTAGAACACAATTATGAAAAACACAAAAAAAAAAAAAAAAAAAAAAAATCACAATAACATCACACACATAAAATGATAATCAAATTGATATAGTTTTGGAGCCCCTCATGATCATGCTAGGTGATTAATATTGTTTAACTCACTTTGTTCATCACGCGAAGTATGTATTGTAGATCTGATCAGTTCAGCTTCCCAGATGGCAGCATGGTTGAAGGTCGGCGCGGAAGAAGAAGAAGAAATGAGAGGATTAAAAGTAGGCTGTTGTTGTTGTTGATTCACAAACATATTGTCATTAATCAAGGAATCCAGAAATGAAGAGAAGGTATCCTCATTGCAGTTTTCAATATATTCTTCTTCATTTCCTTTTACATAGCCACCTGGCAATCCCATGGTCATTGCACCATCAGAATTATGCCAATTCTGAGTGTTACTAATATCATTCACCACCAGATTTTGATATTGACCCAGTTGGTCATTTGCATCACTTATTTGAATACCACTGACTAGAGAGCTTCCACCAGTTTCTTCTATTAACCCAGGAGACAAATTAGATTTAGGGTCTGGTTTTGAATTTGATGCAGCGTGATCATGAGCTATTATTACTTCTGGGGAATTATTAGGGTTAGGGTTGACTACTAGTGGCTTGTGGGTTCTTGGATCTATTCCTTGGCTGATTAGCTTCTTACTAAGATGGGTATTCCAATAGTTTTTTATCTCATTGTCAGTTCGTCCTGGAATTCTTCCAGCTATCAAAGACCACCTGAGAGAGAGAGAGAGAGAGAGAATGACAAATTGGCACAAAAACCTCAAGCTGAAGCTCAAAACTCAAAAAGCCACATGGATAAAGTGATAATAAACTCCAAAAGTACCAGGTGATTTGGTTGGAGAAGAAAACCCTGAAAGTTAAATGATTGAAGGAGTAAATATGATGTATGATTAATTAGTGGTATTAATTACCTGTTACCAAGTAAGCGGTGAAGGCGAAGAATGAGATCTTCCTCATCAGGAGCAATACGTCCTCTCTTAACAGAAGGTCGGAGATAATTCATCCACCGAAGGCGACAGCTCTTGCCACAGCGGAGCAATCCGGCACGTTTTGGTAGAGTGCGCCACCGTCCTTCACCTTCTCTTTTGATGTAATTTGATAAAATCTCATCTTCCACAGGAGTCCATGGCCCTCTTTTTATCCCCACTTTGCTACAACATGGTGTCTTGCTCGTCGACCCTCCTCCCGATGATGGGTTCCTCATGATGTTAATCTCTCTCTCTCTCTCTCAGCTAGCTTATTGGATTGGTTACTACTGTAGCTGCCTAGAGTATATCTTTCTTTGCTGGGTAATGGATAATGAGAATTTTAGTTTAGGGTTTGATTCAAATATGGTGTTTTATAGGCACACGTATCGATGAACAAAGCAGACTAAAAATGGAAAGAGAGGAAAGAAACAAACAAAATAAAAGCAAAAAAAGTTTAAACACCCAATCATATTGCAACACCTGGATATAAGCTGCTTTCCAGTTTCCTCCTTTGATGGCATGGGCGGCCCATTCCTACTTCCTCATTCTCTTTCTCCCTCTCTTTTAGTCAGCTATCCTCTTTTTTTTTTTTTTTTTTTACATTTAGTCAGCTATCCTATTCCTATATCAGAGGCCATTCTTATAACTTATCCGTATGTATTCAACGTGTCATTATTGTTAGTATATTATTATTTTTTTGGTAAATTTGAAGTTAAAAAATAAGGAATGAATAATTCTAGAGATAACCGTGTCTAATTCTATAATTTGTTGATTCATGCAATTATAAGGAGTTGATATTTTATATATAATATAACCTAGTTATCATTTTAGATTGGTTATTTACAATCTTATAAGTCAATAAATTATAAAATTAGATGTGACAAGAATTGTGCTCGTAAACCAACCGCCAAGAAATAAATGAAGACTGGAGGCATTTGAATATTTTGGCAAATCCGCCACCTTCACTGGAAGGAACGTACAAGACTTCAACGTTAACCCAGTTTGACCAGTAGTGATCTCTAACTCTCTAAAGCGTTGGAGAACAATTTTGGTGCACATCTTTGTGCCAAGCGGGCGGCTAGGGTTGCTTGCTTACTTCTTTTCATTTATTTATATATATTTTTCCCTTGTTTCGAACGATCATGATCACAAATTACTTATATCTTTCTTATGCTTTGAGAAAGGAAATAAACCTCATGCGTGAATAACGTATTGTACATGCTCGGTTTGTGTTCTAACCTTATCACATGAGCCAGTCCTACATATTATTACAGTGGAACTGCTTATGTTCAATAGGAGTGGTGCAAATTTTTCACTATCAGAAAAGAATAAGCTATATACAAGTTACAACATATATACTTTCCCAGTTAAAACTTAAAACTACATGGTGCATTGAAGTTCCAATACGCCTTTATTGAACTGCAAGCTGGGGCTAACCTACTATTCATCCTTGCATATTGAGCTTCATTGAGTCTTATGAGCTCCACTCTGCCAATAAGGCCTCTAGACTAGATATCAGCATTAAATTCTCATTCAGAATATGAACCACCATTTTTAACATTTTCTAGTATTCCTATTTATTATTTCTCATTGTTTTTGCAAATAAGATTATCCTCTCATTTGTTTTTAAAATGGATCGATGATCCATTATATGTTGAAGATTTTTTTTTTTTTAATTTTATAATCTATATATATATATATATATATTAATTGGTAAAATTTAGAAAAAGTTCAATTAAAATTTGAAATTAGAATCCAATTTTGCATCATGTGTCTAAATTTATGTGGGGATCACACCATAATTATCCATTTAAGTTTGTGTAATGTGTTTACTTAAGTTTTTTAATTTTTGTGCCAAATGAGTTAATGAGTGCAAAATACTAAGAATCTAATATTAATAATTATAAAATTAAAAAAAAAAAAACCAATCACATATACTCAATAAAAATCACCACACAACAAAGATCACCACACGTTTTATCTTATTAAAAATTAGATTAAAAAAAATGATCATAAGTAGTATTAAATGTAGGTAAGAATTTTAATATGTGACTAATTACGTTTACTTTTAAAAAAAAATAATTTCACTAATTTTTTATATTTTTATGATAAAAATTGTGTTTAATTTTAAATATATTTATACGTATGCATGTGTTATGTGCTATTTTTTTTTAATAATTTGACTAATTATTAATATTTTATAATAAAAATTGTGTTTAATTTTAAATGCATCTATGAGTTTGCATGGGCTACATGCTAGTGAATATATACATAGTTGCACGTCAATTCAACTTAATTATCATCTATATATATATATGGCAAAACTTAGAGAAAAGTTCAATTAGAATTTGAAATTAGAATCCAACTTTGCGCTATGTGTTTAAATTTATGTGGAGACCACACCATAATTATCCACTTAAGTTTGTATCATATGTGAGTTAATAAGTGCAAAATACTATATAAGAATCTAATATTAACGAATTATAAAATTTTTAAAAAAACAACCAATCACATATACTCAATAAAAATGACCACAAAACAAAAACCACCACACGTTTTATCTTATTAAAAATTTGAAAAAAAAATTATCATAAGTAGTATTAAATTTAGGTAAGAATTTTAATACGTGACTAATTACGTTTACTTAAAAAAAAAAACTAATTATTTATATTTTTATGATAAAAATTGTGTTTAATTTTAAATGTATTTATACGTATGCATGTGTTACATGTTTTGTTTTTTTTTTTTTTAATAATTTGACTAATTATTTATATTTTTATGATAAAAAGTGTGTTTAATTTTAAATGTATTTATACGTATGCATGTGTTACATGCTTTTTTTTAATAATTTGACTAATTATTAATATTTTATAATAAAAATTTTGTTTAATTTTAAATGCATCAATGAGTTTGCATGGGTTACATACTAGTGAATATAGAGGTATATACATAGTTGCATGTCAATTCAACTTAATTATCATCTATATATACACGGCAAAGCTTAGAGAAAGTTCAATTAGAATTTGAAATTAGAATCCAACTTTGTGCCATGTGTTGAAATTTATGTGGAGACCACACCATAATTATTCACTTAAGGTTGTGCATATGTGAGTTAATGAGTACAAAATACTAAAAATCTAATATTAATGAATTATAAAATTTAAAAAAAAAAAAACCAATCACATTTACTCAATAAAAATCATCATACAATAAAGATCACCACATGTTTTATCTTATTAAAAATTAGAAAAAAATGATCATAAGTAGTATTAAATTTAGGTAAGAATTTTAACATGTGACTAATTACATTTACTTTTTTTAAAAAAATAATTTGATTAATTATTTATATTTTTATGATAAAAATTGTGTTTAATTTTAAATGTATTTATACGTATGCATGTGTTACATGCTTTCTTTTTAAAAAAAATAATTTGACTAATTATTAATATTTTATAATAAAAATTCTGTTTAATTTTAAATGCAACCATTAGTTTGCATGGATTACATACTAGTGAATATAGAGGTACGTACATAGTTGCACGTCAATTCAACTTAATTATCATCTATATATATATGGCAAAGCTTAGAGAAAGTTTAATTAGAATTTGAAATTAGAATCCAACTTTGCGTCATGTGTCTAAATTTATATGGAGACCACACCATAATTATCTACTTAAGTTTGTGCCATGTGTGAGTTAATGAGTGCAAAATACTAAGAATCTAATATTAATGGATTACAAAAATTTAAAAAAAAAAAAAACCAATCACATTTACTCAATAAAAATCACCACACAACAAAGATTACCATACGTTTTATCTTATTAAAAATTAGAAAAAAAAAAGATCATAAGTAGTATTAAATTAGGTAAGAATTTTAATACGTGACTAATTACGTTTACTTTAAAAAAAATTGACTAATTATTTATATTTTTATGATAAAAATTGTGTTGAATTTTAAATGTATTTATACGTATGCATGTGTTACATGCTTTCTGTGGGGGGAGAAAAACCCAACCCAACTTATTGGGCCCAAGGCCCTGAATGAGGAACACTTTTCGTCCGATGAGGCAAGGTCTTCAGTCCGGCCCATGTCAAAGGGGAATGCCTAGAGATGAACGTGTACTATCCGAGGAGATGTTCATATGTCCGAGCAGTCCAACATCCTCGGATCCGAAGAGGTTTGATCCAACACGAGCTTGGGAGGTTCAAGCGACCTGCTTGACAAGTGTTAAGAGAGAAAGGAACCTTGGACGCGCGTAAAGATAACGGGAACAGAAAAATATCAAAGAGGCATACTTCAGCCACCACATTTAATGCACTGTACCTACCTTTCTGGCCGCATTTATGTGGATAAGACCCCTGAACAGTGCTTTCTCAGCTACCACCACTCACATAAGGCTAAGAGTGGGGTGATGGGACATGCACTCAAGTGGACGCCTGGATGATGAACAAGTGGACGGAGAAGATGTAGGAAGACAGTACTATATAAGGGAAGGAAGCCTCTGATAGTAGAGGAGGAGAAAGGAAGATATTTGATTATTGTAGCTCCAAGAATTGTAATATTGAATTATCAATGAAAGGCACCTCTTCGGACATGGCATTTCTATCAGTCCGAGGACATATTAATCCAAATTCTCCCATTGGTGTGGCTGTTTGATACTGTTACTCTCATTATTAGCCTAGCTCTTTCACCCACTCTCTACAAAATTTATTGTTTTGGGCTCAGTGGGCGCTGAATCCATACTTTGGGCTTGGGCCGCCAAAAACTGACCATACACTTTCTTTTTTAAAAATAATTTGACTAATTATTAATATTTTATAATAAAAATTGTGTTTAATTTTAAATGCATCCATGAGTTTGCATAGGTTACATACTAGTGAACATAGAGGTATATACATAGTTGCACGTCAATTCAACTTAATTATCATCTATATATATATATGGCAAAGCTTAGAAAAAGTTCAATTAGAATTTGAAATTAGAATCCAATTTTGTGCCATGTGTCTAAATTTATGTGAAGACCACACCATAATTATCTACTTAAGTTTATGTCATATGTCCACTTAAGTTTTTTAATTTTTGTGTCAAGTGAGTTAATGAGTACAAAATATTAAGAATATAATATTAATGAATTATAAAATTAAAAATAAAAAACCAATCACATATACTCAATAAAAATCACCATACAACAAAGATCACCACATGTTTTATCTTATTAAAAATTAGAAAAAAAATGATCGTAAGTAGTATTAAATTCGGTTAAGAATTTTAATATGTGACTAATTACGTTTACTTAAAAAAAAAAAAATTGACTACTTATTTATATTTTTATGATAAAAATTGTGTTTAATTTTAAATATATTTATATGTATGCACATGTTACTTGCTATTTTTTTTTTTAATTTGAATAATTATTTATATTTTTATAATAAAAATTGTGTTTAATTATAAATGTATCAATGCATTTGCATGGATTACATGCTAGTTTTATTAATAAGTGTGATTTTAAATCATGTGATTGCTAAAAAATATGCCTCCCTAGCTAAAACAAGGGATAAGCATAGTAAGTAAATGCTTGTCAAAGATACGTGCATCTCAAGAATTTTTAAAGAATAAGTCCCTCACATTGACATAAAAATCTTTTTTTTTTTCCTATTATCAAAATGTCACTAGTGTTATTCCCGTGCGATGCACGGCTTAATAGAAAAGTATATATAAATTAAACAATTTATTTCAATAATATAATTAAATTACTTATCTAAAAAAAATTAAATTAAAATGTTGAACTTATAAAGGAGATTTTAACTCTTTGATAGTAAGATTACACACAACTAAGAAAAAATTTAATACACTGAGATGATGATTATATGAGAATAAAAATGATTATTTTAAGAAAGACATAACTAATCATATAATGAATGTATGCAATTTTGGTTAAAGAAAAAGTTATTTAAAAAATTAGAAGTAGAGTTAATAGAGAAAAAAAATTATTTACATGGGAATTGAACGGTTGTCCTTAAGAGTGAGAACTAAATCTAACCAAAAGTAAAGAGTTTTAAAAAATAATTGTCTATTAATCTTGACATTTCTTTTACGGTAAAAGGTCTGGAAAAGCATCCTCATTTATTTGCCATATCAAATTAATAAATATATATAAAGAAAAAAATAAATATGTAATCAAAGATTTTATAAACAATTCGATTTTGTTCAAGGGAAAAAAAAAACATGAATCATATAAAACAAAAAAATTAATTTGATTTCTGTTATTTTCTCAACCATTAAAGAAAATTTTCAAATGAACTCTGTTAGGACATAGAATGCAAAACCCAAAAAAAAAAAAAAAAAAAAAAAAAAATCAAATTCTTACTTTTTTCCTTATCACTCCATTTTCTACTAAAAATTTAGGATTTTAAGTGTGGTTAAATAATAATAACTTACCTTATTTTTCCAAGAGGGTTAGAACAAAAGCTTTGCTTCCTGCATCTTGTTTAGGTTGCGTGTGGAAACTTGGATTTGAATTTGGATTTGGATTTGGATTTTAAATTAGTAGATTTGAAATGCCTTGATTCTAAATCCATTGAGTTTAGGAGTTATTTTAAATCGAAACATTTTAAAGGTTTAAAATTCTTTGTGGATTTGTCAAATTCAAATCCTTAACATTTATTAAGCTTCCCAAACAAGATATTTGGATATTAGTCACCCAAATCCAAATCCAAATCCAAATGCCAAAATCATGTCATCCAAACACACCATTAGAGTTTTAAAGTGAGTATTGGTTCTTTTTTTTTTCCTGGCTATGACTTTATTCATTTTCTTCTTGTCCCCTTTTGAATGAAACGTGTGTATATATATGTGTGTCAACTTCTTATTTCTTCAATTTTAAAGGAGGCAATATTTAGGTTTATTGAATGTTGTGATCTTTGGGTTTGTAGGTCCTAAGTGTGCTAGACCCAAATTTTATCAAGCACTACCTTAATTTTTGACATCTAAAATAACCAACCAAAAAAATAATAAAGAGGCTGACAGCAACATACATAACATTTAGAAAATGAAAAGAAAAATAAGCATGATAGAAACCAACTCGGGATTCATGCTAGAAGTCAGAATAGGCTTTGGCCTAAGATTTATTCCCTATAGACTAAATGTCCTCCTAGCTTATGTGTTATGATCCTAATGTTCCACATTGCTTAAGGGTAAATTTAAACATGTGTGTCGACGCCTCGCAGCTACTCGACCACTCATCGTGGCGACACTCACGCGCCTTCCTATTTGTCTTGGTGCGAGAGTATGGTATGGAGGTGTGTCATACCTTGGGTGTGTGACTGGAATCTAAGTTGATTTTAAGGAAATTACCAAGGGTAAGTGAAGTCGCCATCAATTATTGGGTTTTTCTACAGTATGATTGGTCACCTAACTCCATTTGATTTTATTACCAATCTTAGGCTAAAAAATGATTATTTTTCCTAACCTTATGTGGATGGGTAAAAAATCTTGATTCTTGAGTTCGGAAGTATGATTATGTGTGGGGAAGGTGTTAGGCACCCTACAACACATGTAGACAATCATTTTTGTTTTGATAATATCATAATTTAAGGACATTGGCAGTTGAAAACAAGCTATTGGCAACTTTCAGGGCTTTAAATGTATTGAGCTTTGAGGTTTGGTTTCAGAATGGGTGTGGTCTCGATCAATATTTTCCTAGTGCATTTGGGATTGATGCCAAATTTCCACGGCAAAAATTCGGCAACATTTCGCCTTATTTTTGTGATGGAAATCCGGCAACGCTTCGCCTCAAATGCATCAAAACGCACAAAATGCTACTCTCACCAAGCGTTCGACGTGAGAATATGGCAATAGGATGCCCCATTTTCACGGCAAAAATCCGACAGAGTTTCGCGTTTAGTGTGCTATATGGGCAGGGTTTCGCGTCTGTGTATATGGCGCATATCGACATGCTCATACTGTGATGAGCCAAAGCCCTCCAAAGCATCAAGCATATTGATGCGTGTTGTATACACGAGAAAACCAATGTCACTCAGGTGACTTGGATAAAGACAATTACACTGTGATGATTGTGCACACAATATAGCATGAACATGCACCTACAACAATCGTCTTGAGTGCATAACCACACTACAAGGTCATGAGCACTCGTGATCAACGAGGGTCACCTGCATAACCACAAGAGTCCAACATATAGAGTGCACGATCACCCACACACACGCAAGCATATATATATATATATATATATTTATATTTATATATACATACATACATCATGCACAATGCTATCACACTAAGCAGGAAAATAAAACAGACATTGCTAACATTCCAAAGGTATGGCCCAGCAAGGTATAGAAAATGTAAAATAGACATTGTCATGCCTAGGGAACGTGGCCCAAGCAAAGAGCAAGAAAAGTACAGGGTACAAGGAGAGGGGAAACCCTAATAATGCTCTAGAGAAGAGGCTTAAAGAGAGAGAGAACGAGAAAACCACTCTGGAGGGGCTAGGCCCCCTAATTTATTGAACATTGCCCCTTGGTGGCTTGTATCCTCTTGCATGCATCCTTACTCTTTTTGCTTGCGCCTAAGAGGTCGTACCCTTGTTCCAAATGTCCATGCTCCATGCATGTACATGCAAAGGCAAAAGAAATACACCAGCAAACAAGCAAAAAAAGAAAAAAAAAGAAAAAAAAAAGAGATAGGGAGAGCATGCAAAGAACATACTAACAAAGAGAGCCAAACTGGGGCAAATAAAGCATGCTAAGCATATGAAAGGGCAAACAAGCATGTTATCCAACAAAGGAGGGTGTCCTAAGAGGACAAATGTAGGTTTGGATTGAGTGTCCATAGTTCCATTGGATTGGAGTATGGACAACACATAGACTCATGCATGAACATGTAGGCAAGCGTGCAAAGATGCAAAAGAAGTAAAGAAAGCCGAACGGGTGGCACCAAGCAAGCAAGGCAAGCATATAAACATCATACGGAGTGGAGAAAGGTATGTATCAAGCACACTAACACCACAGAGGTGTATCTTGATAGCGCCTTAAAATGTATACTTGTTATATATTTATGTTGTATAATTAACTCATGATTTGCATCAGTCCCTATTATTTATCTTTACATAATTTCTTGAATAAGATGTCATTCATTGCACGTAATTTCCTAATTTCCGAAAATCATGTGAAAAAGATGAGTTTACAGGAGTTTGTGAAAGAATGGAAGCCAAACTAGAATTAAAGAGGAGCTAAAGGACCATGCTTAAATGTCTAAGGAGGTGAAGCTGGAATGCTTAGGTCATCTACCATATTTGGAAGCTTCAAATAAGGAAAGAAATCAAAGAGGTAGAATCTGAAAAGGAAAAATAAGATTTGGGCACTGATCAGTATTTTGGCATCTCTCTCTCCTCAAAAATCCAATTGACATAAGGCCAGATGGGTTGGAACCATGACTTAAATATTTACAATGTTAGGAACCTAGTGGTTCCTAATGGGGATGGATAAGAATTTTAGGGGAGTGTATGAAAATGGTAGGAAAATGGACTTGATTCGAGGTAGTCACCCTCCATGGAGAAGAAAGAGATTACGAGAGAGAGAGAGAGATGCACTAATGCACTAACAAATTGGTTTATTCTTCAATTGATATCTAATGTTGAATTACAATCATGTATTTATAGGAGACTAGCTCTAATGTCATTGGCCCACATGGCTAAAGATAATTGGCTAGTTAATTTAACATGTGCTCTATGAATTAAGCCGTGTGTTAAATGAGCTACATGTGCTCAAATCCTAACTCACTCATCCTAATCTCAACTATCTAACTAACTACCTACCTAACTAAGGGGCTTACAACAATTATTTCATATTCCTAACATTTCCCTCCCTTTGAAAACACCTTGCCCACAAGGTGTTGTTATTGAGTGACACCTTCATTAGAGGGAACAGGCCACTAATCCAATACGCCAAAGCATCTTGACCGTCAAAAACATCAAATATTTCCAAGCATTTGACCACAGCCCAAAATAAAGTAGCATAATCTGAAAAACCAACAGACTTAATACCAGCACTCATTGAAAATCCACCTCGTGCTTCAGTGTTGTCTTCCACATCAATCAATGAGTTGTAGCAACAGCCAATGTGAACAGTAGTGTTAACTTCTTTGCATTCCAATTGCAAAGCACATGTAGATTCACAGTAATAATATTGCCATATTGACCCTGTCGAATTTGCATTGCATTGCCACATTTGCTTTCCTTGTGTTGATAATATTTTGGATGATGTTGATTTTAAAGACAATTCTTGATGCCCTTCCATGTGCTCCAGCCTAAGGAAACTAAGACTTCCATCATTAGCAAGATACATCTCATTATATGTAAAACCAATGCTAGCATTGGAACCTTGGCATTTCCCACTGTTGCCACCAAGAACGTGAATGTGACCAGGATGATCCTTCAAAACTACTTTTCCAATGGAACCCAAATGCATTAAGACATGTTCATCCATGTGCTCAACTTCAAGACCAATAAACCGTGAACCAAGTGACACATCTTCATTGTCAAGAATAGTTTTTGTTGATTCAACAACCTAAAACTTGTCACTTGTTCCTTCAAGAAGACGTAACTCTTCTTCGGACATATTCTCAAGATCCTCCTACACTCTTGAAAATTCTTCCTTCATGACCATGTTAGATTCAGCCAAGGCCTTCGTCATCTTTGAAATATCCTTGACTTCTTCTAAGGCTTTGTTCAACATTTGCTATATTTCTTTCAAAAGTTTTCTTTGATCATAATTGCTCATCTCAGGATCAAAGGCTCTGATACCACTTGTTAGGAACCTAGTGGTTCCTAATGGAGATGGATAAGAATTGTAGGGAAGTGTATGAAAATGGTAGGAAAATAGACTTGATTCGAGGTAGTCACCCTCCATGGAGAAGAAAGAGATTACGAGAGAGAGAGAGAGATGCACTAATGCACTAACAAATTGGTTTATTTTTCAATTGATATCTAATGTTGAATTAGAATCATGTATTTATAGGAGACTAGCTCTAATGTCATTAGCCCACATGACTCAAGATAATTGGCTAGTTAATTCAACATGTGCTCTATGAATTAAGCCATGTGTTAAATGAGCTACATGTGCTCAAATCCTAAGTAACTCATCCTAATCTTAACTACCTAACTAACTAATTACCTAACTAAAGGGATTACAACAATTATTTCATATTCCTAACATAAAACTTTCCAGTTTTGAGTTTTTCGAAATTTATAATTTTTGAAGGCCGAAATTAACTCACAAGTGACTGCTGTAAATCTAGATGAAAATTAAAATAGTAAAAGTATTATTTTCTTTGGACACTTGGACGTGAGGGTTTTGAAGGGAGGCTGTGTAGAACAAATTTGGCAGAGAAAACCTTGTATTTTCCTTTCTCTAGTGGCAGCTTAAACTCTTTGCTAGGGTTAGGGGTTATGTTTCTTCTATACGGTATGAATATATAATGTGATTCTTTCTACGATTTTATCAACAACATATTTAATTGTTCAATTAAATTTCTTTTGATGTATTGGTTCTTCCATGCTTTCAATAAATTCAATCATGTTTTTCTTATTGTTTAGATGAATTTCTAATAGTTTCAAATAGAAATCAAGTTTTAAAGTGAATGGGTTTTTCTAAAAACTTTTCTAACCGCATTATTAATCTAGGTTATCATGCGTTCTTGAATTGTCTCAGTTCAATCGAATCATAAGTATTTAATTATATAAGAAGTAAGAACAATCAATTATGAAACATATAATTTCTTAGATCACAAAGAATTTTTTTATCGATATAAGGAAACACTTAGATGCCCTGGTATTTACATTATTGATTTAAATAAGTTTTTATTATTATTCTTGTTAACAATCACCAAGCAAAAGTACTTTTCTTCTTCACCCAAATTGTTGTTTAATTAAATTGTCTTTGAATTTACCCTGCTCCTTATGGTTCGACCTCGGTACTTCAAGAATTATATTGCTACGAACTCCTGCACTAAGGAGTGAGCAAGCAATTTTGGCGCTATTGTCGGGGAGTTGTTGCGTATTCAGAGGCAATCTTTTTGGAGGAAAGCATAACTGGTGGAAATTCTTCCATTGGTAACTTCGTTCCATTTTTTCTTATTTTGTTTTTATTTTTCTATTTTTATTTTATTTTATTGTGCATTCATTGTTGCATGAGCATTTGGGTTAGAAACAAGAGAGGCGAATTAGAAAATTTTGAAACTTACTTTGGTAATCTTTTTGACACACCTTTGCCTTCACCTTCTTCATCAATCATGGGTGACGAAACACATAATAATCATGATGAGAACAGAAGAACTATGTATGATTTGTTGCATCCCACACAAAATTCTGTTCTTTCATGCATCATGTTTCCACCTAATTCACCACATGTATAACTAAAACAAGGTTTATTAGCAATACTTCCTGACTTTAGGGGACAAGAAAATGAAAATCCTTATGTCCATGTTAGAGCTTTTGGAGAGGTAATAAGTAGTTTCTATGCACAAAATGTTATTGAGACTGCTAAGTTACGTTTCTTTTCTTTTTCTCTTAAGGATAAGGCAAGAAGTTGGCTTTACACCTTGAAACCTAGGTCTATAGGTAATTAGGGGGAGATGGCTCAAGAGTTTTTTAAGAAAAATTTCCCTCCCCATAAAGTCCAGCAAGTAAAAAGAAGGATAGCTAGTTTTGTCCAAGGAGAAAATGAAACCTTATACCAAGCTTGGGAAAGGTCCAAAGATCTTTTCAATTTTTGCCTAACTTATGGGTATGAAGATTGAAGGTTGGTTAGCTATTTTTATAAAGGACTTACACCTAGGGATAGATAGTTTGTTCAATTCTCATGCGGAGGGGACTTTTTACAAAAAAAACCCGAAGATGCAATGGATTATTTTGATAAGATAGCTGAAAACTCTAATACATGGACTAGACTTAGCCCTATGGACTCCACTGATAGGACTAGAACTAACACTACCACTTCTAGTGGAAGTGTTTTCAAGTTGAGGGAAGTTGATAACATGAGTGTAAAAATCAGCATGTTAACTAAAGAAACTGAGGCACTCAAAATGAAAGGAAGTACGAGTGTTAGTGCTACCTTCAGAGAGGACCCAATGAAGGTGTGTAAAATTTGTCATGAGATAAACCATGCTACAATGAATGTGCATCACTTTCATCATTCT
The DNA here is from genome assembly GCA_032727855.1 of Quercus ilex subsp. ballota. Lineage (NCBI taxonomy): Eukaryota > Viridiplantae > Streptophyta > Magnoliopsida > Fagales > Fagaceae > Quercus > Quercus ilex. Next base: position 21,371,735 of record CM064914.1, read on the forward strand.
TAAATGTGCCAGAAGCATAAGTACATGCATTTAATTCATATTGGCCAAATAATTCTTCATATTCTAACAATTATAACCCAAATATGCGAAACCATCCGTATTTGAGTTATAAGAGTGACAATGTGCTGAATCAACCTGCTCCAAGGAATTTTAATTCACCACATGCATCATCATCATCTAGACCTTCCTTGGAGGATGCACTTAGTACTCTCATTCAAAGGCAAAGTGAGCAAAATCAAAATTTTGAATCCATGCTCACTAGGCTAGATGAAGAGATAAGAGAGACCAAGAATCATATAACTAGGCTTACAAATTCATTAACTGGGATAGAGAGAGGGAAGCTTCCTTCCCAAACTCAACCCAATCCCATCAATCAAAATCTAAAAATTGGCTCTAAGGGTAAACATGAGGAAGTAAAAGTTGTGACCATTTTGAGGAGTGGTAAAGAGATTAATAAAAGTTCTCCTTTAGTAACTAAGAAATCTAAGAAGACCCTAGTTGAAAAAGAGAAGGATGAAACTAAGTCACTTGGATTTGGTGAAATTGAACAATGCCCAATCCCTCCACCATTTCCACAAGCCTTAAAATTACCTAGGAAATTGGACACCGTATCTGAGATATTAGAGCATTTGCATCAAGTCAAGATAAATTTCCCATTATTGCATGTTATCAAACGAATGTCTGCATATGCCAAGGTAATTAAGGACCTATGCACCATCAAGAGAAAGTATCATATGAAGAAGACCGCATTCCTAATAGAACATATAAGTGCAATTATTCAACATAAGACCCCGCCAAAGTATAAGGATCCAGGTTGTCCAACAATCTCTTTTAGTATTGGAGATTACATCTTGGAGCATGCATTGCTAGATCTTGGGGCAAGTGCTAATTTGATCCCTTTCAGTGTATATCAAAAACTTGGACTTGGTGAGTTAAAACCTACTTCAATAACTTTACAGTTGGCTGACCACTTTGTAAGGGAGCCGAGAGGGATTGTTGAGAATGTGTTGGTGAAAATTGAACAATTTTATTATCTAGTTGATTTTATTGTTCTAGATTACCAACCTGTTTTACATCCTAGTGTTCGTACCCCGATTATTTTGGGTAGACATTTTCTTGCCACAGTTAATACTTTAATTAATTGTAGGAATGGAAGAATGCAACTCACTTTTGGTTCCATGACTTTGGAGCTAAATATATTTCATGTGGCTAAACAACCACATGAGGATGATGACTATGCTTATGTGAACCTCATTGGGGCGGTGATTCAAGAAGAGTTTAATAAGAATTGTTTTTTCTGATCCTCTTGAAACTCTTCTTAATAATTCTGTTGGTTCTTATGATTTAGAATTTGATATTCATGTATTTGAAAATTTTTCTTTGTTGGGTTCCTCACAAGTTTTGGAAGAACAACAAATGATGGCAATTAATAAAGGATGGAAGCTTTGCTTTGAGGAGCTACTAGAAAATGAAAAAAAGCTCGTGCATTCAAGTGAAGAAGCACCACAGCTGGAGCTTAAGCCATTGCCCAGTGGTCTTAAATATGCTTATTTGGGCCCAGGTAAGTTAAAACCTAGGTGGCATGACCCTTTCATTGTAAGGGAAGTGTTTAATCATGAAGCTATAGTAGTTGAGGACCCTAGAGATAGTAGGATTTTGAAAGTAAATGGACAAAGGTTAAAACCATACTTAGGGGGAGTTATACCAAAGGAGGAGACTATGTCACTGGAGATCCTTGCTTATTGGGATGCTAAGTGAACTTTGAAAAACCCTTATGAAATTGTACCATATTTGTTTTAATTTTTTTTTTCTTTTTGCCTTTTGTTTTTGCTTTTGTATTTTGTTTTTTGTATTTTTTTGTTTTTTGTTTTTTGTTTTTTGTTTTTTTTGTTTTTTGTTTTTGTGAGCTAACATTTGTAGGTGTGAAAGGAAAAAAAAAAAACACTTTAAATGCTTAAGGTAACTTCTTCCCTTTATACTTGAATTTATTTTGGCTTTGATACATTGAGGACAATGCAATATTTTAGTTAGGGGGAGAGGTCTACCCATTTTGCTGCACCTTGCATTAATTTTTTTTTCCTTTCTTTTTGGTTGCAACTTTTCAATTCTTAAAAAAAAAAAAAAAAAAAAAAAAAAAAAAAAAAAAATCAAACCTTGGATTTGAATGCAGAAGAGTTATAAGCTTTATTTTTATATCATATGATGGTATGAATAATGTTGAGTTGGTTATACTATTTGCTACATTAAAACTCTTTCATGAAGAGCATAATTGAAAACTTTTGAGCACAATAGCTAGGTTAGCGGACGATAGGATGTTGGATATGCATGGATCATGAACAAATTAGATATAAGTTGAAACTCAACCCATATAGAGAGTTCTTGAGCTTTTTCTTTGTGAGAGTATATTTTTATTTGAACTCTTAAATTTCTCTCATATGCTTCAATTTTTGTAAAAGATCTCTATATTTTTTGGTTGACTATTGGAAACATTGTGAGGAGTACCATGATCCTACTTATTTTTGTCCTTAGGCATGCTGGTTTATGTGGAATTTTAGGAGATGAGAGCCTAAGGCCATCAATTTTTTGTCACCAGCTAAACAAATATTCAGCCTATCTTGACATTCACCATTGTCACCATCATTTGAGCCATGAGAAATATTTCCACAATACCAAAAAATATTTTTATTTATGGGTGTTCTCTTGGGGGTTTAAGTTTTGAGCTATTGAAGCATTTAGATACCACCATTGCCTCTCTTTTCTTCCAAAAAAAAAAAAAAAAAAAATCAAAATCAAAAAGAAGGAGAAAAGAAAAAAAAGAAAAAGAAAGAGAAGACATACATAATCAATTAATAAATTGTTGGTGTCCTACACATCTTTCATGTATTTCAGAAGGGTTATATGGTTGAGTAAATGTTATTTTGATTCAAGTTGGTTTTTATTGCTATGAGTTGGGTTTGGCTTGAATTTTCTACATTTGATTAATATACCTCGTATTTCAAAGAGAGCAATTTACCTTTACCTAGCCATAAGATTATACTACCATAGAGCTTAATGTCCTACTTGATCCTAAAGGTGCATAGCTAGTACATGTTTCAGATAAAAACTAGGGATGAGAATGGTGTTAACCTTATGTTTCCAGGAATTCAACATCCTTTCCAAGAGATCTTTTTCCATTGTTTTAGCGGTTGTTTTTGTATACACGTGATATTCTTAAAACTTCTTCTTTCCTTTTTGTTCACATGTGATTTGAAAAGAGAAAAAAAAAAAAAAAAAAAAGCCATTACTTCTATGTGTGTTCTTTCAAAGTGTTGATGATTTAAGAGAGGTTTTGGAGTAGAGTCTTTAATCTAGATTATTCTTAGTCTATGCATGTTTGGAAAAGCCGGTTTGATTGGATGGGCTATGCACACACTCACTCCAAAAGTGAAGCTAGTGAAAACTCTTTAATATGATGAATAGTATCCCAACTCAAAATTTGAAAGTTAATTTGTATGATATAATAATAAAGCAGACTAACATTTGCTGCATGAATTTTTAGGAAACCTTTAACTTCTGTGGTTAGAGTCACTGCAAACCCTCGTGAGAGTAAACTCGTCCACTAGAGTGACCTAGAGGTTCAATGATTTGCTGCACATGGAAAGTGCAGTTGTTTAGCCTACGAAAGCGGCTTGTATTTTAATTTTAATTTTTCACTTTTTATAGACATGGGTGCTTTGTGGATTGCTAGGGACTAGCAAGATTTAAGTTAGGGGGTGTGATAATGCCTTAAAATGTATACTTGTTATATATTTATGTGGACGTTATCTCCTTATTACTATACTTAATTTGTACAATTAATTCATGATTTGCATTAGTCCCTATTATTTATCTTTACATAATTTCTTGAATAAGATGTCATTCATTGCATGTAATTTTCTACTTTCAGGAAATTATGTGAAAAAAATGAGTTTACAGGAGTTTATGAGAGAATGGACGCCAAAATAGAATTAAAGAGAAGCTAAAGGACCATGCTTAAATGTCTAAGGTGGTGCAGCTGGAGTGCTTAGGTCATCTATCATGTTTGGAAGCTTCAAATAAGGAAAGAAATCAAAGAGGTAGAATCTGAAAAGGAAAAATCAGATTTGAGTACTGATCAGTATTTTGGGCGTATCTCTCTCCTCAAAAATCTAATTGACACAAGGCTAGATGGGTTGGAACTATGACTTAAATATCTACAACTTTTTAGTTTTGAATTTTTTGAAATTCATAATTTTTAAAGGCCAAAATTAACTTACAAGATACTGCTGTAAATCTGGACGAAAATTAAAATAGTAAAAGTATTATTTTCTTTGGACACTTGGACGTGAGGGTTTTGAAGGGAAGCTATGTAGAATGAATTTGGCAAAGAAAACCTTGTATTTTCCTTTCTCTAATGGCAGCCTAAACTCTTTGCTAGGGTTAGAAGTTATGTTTCTCCTATACATTATGAATATTCAATATGATTCTTTCTAGGATTTTATCAACAACATATTTGATTGTTCAATTAAATTTCTTTTGATGTATTGGTTCTTCCATACTTTCAATAAGTTCAATCATATTTTTCTTATTGTTTAGATGAATTTCTAATAGTTTCAAATAGAAATTAGGTTTTAAAGTGATTGAGTTTTTCTGAAAACTTTTCTAACCGCATTATTAATCTAGGTTATCATGCGTTCTTGAATTGTTTCAGTTCAACCGAATCATAAGTATTTAATTGTATAAGAACAATTAATTATGAAATATATAATTTCTTATATCTCAAAGAATTTCATATTAATATAGGGAAACACCCCAATGCCCTCGTATTTACGTTATTGATTTAAATAAGTTTTTATTATTATTCTTCACCCAAATTGTTATTTAATTATATTGTTTTTGAATTTACCCTGCACCTTGTGGTTCGACCTCGGTACTCTAAGAATTAGATTGCTACCATCACCTGCACTTGGGAGTGAGCAAGCATATCTTACAAGTGGTTACATCCAAATAAGCCCAAGGAAGGACGGATGTAACCACACAAACAAGTGGCCCCAAAGACCGACAAGCACAAGCCCATTGAGGACACAAAGTATGGCAAGGCCTAGATCTAGATAGGCAAACATGGAGATAAAGTGTAGAAGCAAGCAAACAAACATAGACCAAGAAGGCTAGGCCAACAACATCAAAGTGATAAATCATCGCAAAAGCAAGGAAACATGCTAGAATAACCATAAAGACATACTAGGAAGTAAGAACATGCTAGGAAAAGTAAGAAAGCATATTATTGAATAAGAAAAAGCTACAAAAAGAAAAGGGCGTGGATTGTAGCTAAAAAGCTATATCCACACCCTTAAACCTCAAATACAAGGTATTAAATCAAGGAGAGGAAGATTGGGTGCAAGAACACTACCTTGTGATTGTGGAGAAAAAAGAAGAATCAAAGGTGTTTGGATGTGTTTGGGAGAGAAATTAGAGAGAGGAGAGAGAGAACTTGCCCAAAAAATTGCCTAATTTTTTTTTTTTTGTGGCAAAATGATAGGTTTGGTAGAGGGAGAGCTCTTCATTGGGCTTGGATGGGCTGAGTAGTGGTGGAGACATTGTAGAAACCGCATTTTGTACCCTTTACGACTTAGGCCCTCATTCCCCAATGATTCTTGAACTCTAAGGCCCAATGCCAGTTTAGAGTCCAATCAGATATTAAATTGACTTGAGGAGTGTTAAAATGGAAAATAAAACCTTTTAAATGAGCAAAGATCTATTTTTGGAAATAAAATGACCAAAACAGCCCTCAGCCTGTGTACGTGGATCGCTGCCTACGTACACGAGCCAAAGCATACGTATGCAAGCACATTTCTGCGTAAGAAGCTAAGGTTTCAAAAGTATAAGAAAGGCAAGTTTTCTACAATAATGACTGAAGTTTGGAACGAATCCCTCATCGTTTGAGAGTTGTTCCAAACCTCATTTTCCCAACTATAAAAAGTCTTACAAGGTACATTTTCAAAATATACAGAAATCCCATGAGAAAAACATAAGATTCACTAGAAAATAGTAAATCAAAATGGAGTTTTTCACAAAACACCCTCAAGTCATTTTTATTTGATTGTGACCTTTTCTGGCCCCAATCCTTTAAGTTTAAGATTGCTACTCACTATTTTATTGAATTGTGATAGATTTGACTGAGGAGAATGGTAAAAAATCAAGCCTAGGAGCTTTTGCTTTAAGGTATTCTTTTGAACTTTTCTTTTTTCATTTTTTGCCTTTAATCTGTTTCTTCATTTAGTTTATACTTAATTATTTTTGTTTAGGTTAGTTTTCGGCTTTCTTTATGTCTTTAAGCATGTTAGGATGCTAGATTTTACGGTTTTTTATTTTTATTTTTTTTTATTTAATTTTTATTTTTTATCTTGTTTGGGGTTCTGCTCTATTTCTGTGTTAATTAGGTTTTTTGGGTAAGGATCTGTGTACCTATGATTTAGCCTATGCACGCAGGTTGAACTCATGCGTACGCAGACTTGTTCTAGCGTGCATGATGCCATTACCTAGAAACCCTAATTTTTGTTTGTTTTGTTTTTGCAATTCACATGTTGATCTGTGTAGCCTCTTTTTCACATCTTTTTAAGCCCATTTTTTTGCTTGTTTACCTTTTAACATGTTTGTTTGTTATCACATGTCTAGGTTGGGGTTTAGATTAGGGTTTCTTAGTTTTAATGCCATCCATTTACATGTTCATGCATTGATGCCATAGGTGCTGTGTTGCTGAAAGGTAAATAAAAGGATAAGTCATGCATGCATTTGTGTTAGGCTTTTACTTTATGATGGAACATGTTTAGGTGTATGATTAAGGTTTTGTAATATGTTTTCCTTGGTATAATGATATGCTTTGCTGCCATGTGCAAGTTGCTGCTTTGTTTTAGATGTATGATAGGGTTTCATATGTTAGATGAATGCTAGGGTTTCTTATGTGATTGACTCTCTTTTGTTTAGGTAGATGGATAAGTATGTGTTTTGGGATGAGTGATGCCATGATTGTATACTTAGATGTATGCTAGTGTGTGTGTGTGAGTATAGATACAAGTATTGAGTATGTTTTTAATGAAGTTAAGATATAGGACACAATGATGGGAGGCCAACCTTAAGATTGGGCGATCTTGGGTGCCTAACACCTTCCCAAAAGTGTACCTAAACTTTGAACCCAAACTTTGGTAGTAAGATCAAAGGTCTTTCATTGAAAGGACGCTATATTCATGGTTCCTATACCATATAACTAGGTGGCGACTTCGTATTTCCTTTGTGCCCACAGACATGAGGTATGCCTTCAGCTCCTCAAAGGCCCTATGGCATTTGTCAGTCCACTCAAAGGCCTTCTTTAGTGTCTTGAAGAATGGCAAGCATTTGTCGGTCACTCGAGAGAAGAACTTGTTGAGGGGCCATGATTCTCCCATTTAGACTCTATACCTTCTTGATGTTCTTCAAAGGCGTCATCTCTAGGATGACTTGAATCTTGTTGAGGTTGGCCTCAACGCCTTGTTGGGACACCATAAAGCCAATAAATTTTCTTGAAGATACTTTGAATACACACTTGCTGGGATTAAGCTTCATGTTGTAAAGACGAAGGGTCTCAAACGTTTCCCGAAGATCGTCCAGGTAGTGATCCTCCCTCTTACTTTTTACCAACATGTTATTTAAGTACACTTTAACGTTCCGTCCGATCTGCTAGATGAACATCTTGTTCACAAGCCTGTGGTAGGTTGCTCCAGCATTTTTCAACCTAAATGGCATAACCTTTTAGCAAAAAGGCCTTTGGTTTGTGAAAAACGAAGTCTTCTTTTGATCAGACTCGTCCAACTTGATCTGATTATAACTGGAGAAAGCATCCATAAAGCTCAACAACTAGTGCCCAACTGTCGAGTCCATGCGGAGGTCGATTCGTAGGAGTAGGTAGCTATCCTTTATGTATGCCCTGTTTAAGTCGATTGTAAAGTTGCGATTTACAACTATTTTTTGTTGGCTTTAATCCTATGCCAAATTTGATTGTAATTTTGTTTAATCTTATTTACCCTGTATTTTGCATGGGATTTCATTTTATGGGTTGTGTATGAGAGAGAGTGTGAAGACTCAAGACAACAATGAAGATCAAAGGAGTTTTTGCGAGTAGCTCGTGAGAAGACTTGCCGCGAAGTGAAGCCATGTGCTCAGTACATGACTAGAATGCGAAGAGTCATGACAAATGGTAACAGCTGGTTTTCGCGAGTATTTCACGAGTAAGGCCTTCTTGTGAGATACCCTTGAAACATTCTGTTTTACTATTTTGTCATATCTGATACACCATGTCTTTACCCACACTATATATACCCATATTACCCACTTATTGAGATGAGTGCTTTTAGAGAGAAAACCCTAGCCATATCCCTTGAGAGTTAGAGATTATCATACCCACAATCCTCTACACAATCCATTGTGGTTTTCCTCAACTCCTACCACTCTATATCCAAATCCTTGAGAGGTTGATAGCCCAAACATTTACCACACCCATTCTGAGTGTAAAGTGAGGTTTTGGTGTTGCTGAAAAGCATTGGAAGAAGCCATTTGTTGGTGGATGCAATCGGGCTGAATTGCGTGATCTAGAGAGCTAAAGAAGACAAGGCTTCGTCAAGTCAGTTGGTAGCAGGAGCTTGGAGGGCTCAAGTATATGGGGTAGACTAGGCTTGAAGGGTCTTTTGTTATTCGTGTACTCTAACTCATTCTCTAGTGGATCGATTTACCGCTTGGAGGGTGGCGGAGAGGTTTTTTGCCGAGTTCTTTGGTTTCCTCTTCGATAACACATAGGGTGTTATCTTGTGTTTGCATTCTTCTTCCTTACTTTTTAGCTTTTATTTTATTATTGACATTTGATAAATATGGCTTAAAGTAGTTACATTGTTTGTTCGCTTACATTTACTCTATTCCGCACTTAGTTTAAGTTAGAGTAAAATCAACCGAACCGTAATTATTAATTTGGGGGTCTAAATAGCTCTTGTGTTTTCACACAAATTTGAGCTTTCAATTGGTATCAGTGTAGGTGCACTTGCTGTAGTTTCATTACCTAAGTGTGATCCTAGACCCCTTGGCTTGCTATGGATAGTGCTATGGCAAAGGCCAACATGAAGCATAGTTCATGTGTTTTTGATAATGACTCTATGAGCATCTTTGGAGATTGTCCTAGCAATGAGCTTTTAGAGTTGTTCAAATCAAAGAAACATGCTAGAATTTTTGTACACATGCTGAAATCTTTAGAGCATAGGAATCACGATATTCATAATAGCTTGTGTGAGTCAAATTCACTAATTGCTAAATATAAGAGAAGGAATAGATATCTGTGTGATAAACTAGACTGTTTGAAAAGAAAGGTACACTCATCTACGAATGGAGTAAAGGAAGATGAGTTTTGCTTTAATGGTCAAGAATGTCTATCTCATGCTTGTCTTTTTTTCATACCGCATTGAAAGTGTTTAATTCATGTTTGTGGTATCTTTGGTTTCCTCTTCAATAACACATTGGGGGTGTTATCTTGTGTTTGCATTCTTCTTCCCTACTCTTTTAGCTTTTATTTTATTGTTGACATTTGATAAATATGGCTTAGAGTAGTTACATTATTTGTTCGCTCGTATTTACTTTATTGCGCACTTAGTTTAAGTTAGAGTAAAATCAACAGAGCCGTAATTATTAATTTGGGAGTTTAAATAGCTCTTGTGTTTTCACACAAATTCGAGCTTTCATCGATGAAGTTCACGCACATTCTCCGCTTGCCATTTGCTTTTTTGACCATCATCACATTGGCCAACAAGTTGAGATAGCAAACTTCCCTAATGAACCCTATCTTCAGTAGCTTATGAACCTCTTCTACTGTGGCTTTGTCCCTTTCTAGGTGAAGACTCCCTTCTTCTGCCGGACGGGAGGGAAGGATGAAGAGACGTTGAGCTAGTGAACCATAACACTAAGATCAATTCCCCGTATGTCTTTATGACTTCAAGCGAAAACGTCCAAATTATTTTTCACGAAAAGGGCGAGCTCCTTTCGGATCAAAGGGTTGGCCTGGGTGCCAATATGGGTATTCCAGTCCAGATGATCGTCATCTAAAGAGATGTCTTCCGAGGCTTCCGTCGATTCCATTGTCACTTGTCACTCTTCAATGTTCAGGGCTTGTAAATGATCATCCATTTCTAGCATGGCTATGTAGCACTCATGAGCCGCCATCTAGTCCCCGCATGCCTCTCCTATCTTGTACTCTATTGGGAATTTTACCAGCAAATGGTAAGTTGAGGTGGCTGCTTTCCATGTGTCAAAGGTATGTTGCCCAATGATGGCATTTTAGGTTGAGGAACAGTCGACGACCAAAAAGGTGACCTTTTTGGTGAGCTGCTAAGGATAAGTGCCAATAGTGACTGATAGGGTAATGGACTCGACGGGGAACACTTTGGTATCGCCGAACCCTACAAGTGGCGTGTCTGATGGTAGAAGCCGCTCTTTATCGATCCTCATCTGTTGGAAGGCAGGATAGTAGAGGATGTCTGATGAGCTCCCATTGTCCACCGAGACCCATCAGGTATTAAAGTCGGCTATTGATAGCGTAATGACCAGGGCATCATTATGGGGATGGTGAAGTCATTGAACGTCTTTTTCAGTGAAACTGATTTGTGGGTTGTCGACCATTGTTAGCTTGGGTAGACGACTAGTGATTTGAACGTTCTACATCATTTGTAGGTAGGACTTTCTTGTGTTCCTAAAGGAACCAACCATCGTGCTTCCTATTACAATTACCCTTATCTCTCCGAGTGGGGCTCTTAGGTGCTCCTGTGCTCGTCGATTGGGTTCCAGATCCTTGGGTGGGTTCTCTTTAGCTCTTTCTCTTACAACAAACCATTGTAACTTTCCTTACATGACGGGGGATTCAATTTGCTATTTCAAGTCGTAGCACTCAGAAGTGTCGTGTCCATGGTCCTAATGGAAACGACAATACCTGTTCCTTGGCCTTTTGTTTGGAACATTCTTTAGCTTATTAGGCCATGTCAGTGCTGGGTCGTCCCTTATATGCATGAGGACTTGGTCGAGCAGGGTGTTTAGCAGGGTGAAGTTGGCAATCCTGCTAGGAGGAGGTCTCGACCTTCTGTCATCCCTTTTGTTATTCGTCTAGGCTGACTTTCTTCCTCTGTTTGGACGGGGGTCATCCCACTTCTCCCTTTTCTTCGGTTTGCCTTCTTGTGCTATCATGGCATCCTCAATGTTCATGTACTTTGTAGCTCTGTACAACATGTTAGCCATTGTCTTCAGGTCGTTCTTATAGATGGAGAAAAGGAATTCCCTAGATTGGAGCCCATTAGTGAAAGTTGTGACCAAGACCTTGTCGTTGGCTTCGTTGATTAAAAGAGCTTCTTTGTTGAATCGAGTTACATACGACCTCAAGCTCTTGTCGTCCCCCTTTTTTTTAAAAAAAAATTATATTTAGTAAGCTTGCTGAGGACCTTTTATATCGCTGTCCGCCAATGAAGTGTGTGACGAAGTGTCTGCTTAATTCCTCAAAGGTTGAGATGGAGTTTGGAGCTATCTTGCTAAACCATACTCTAGTTAGCCCTTTGAGTGTGGTGGAGAGTGCCTTGCACATGATTTCATTTGGGAATCCTTGCAAGTTGCAAGTGCATGAGGGTCTTGAATGACTCAAGATGGTTGAGTGGATCCCTCGACTCATTGTATGTCTCCACCTGTGGCATTCGGAACTTGGCTGGAAAGGGGCAAAAGGTGACTTGCACTGTGACAGGTGAGTTGGTTCGATGGACTAGTTCGTTTAGGTTGGTATATACCCACCCTCTTATGGCATTCATCATCATATCCATCTTTTCCTTCATTGCCTGCATGTCCTATGCTATGTATATTGTGCCACTTTCCAGTTCAGATGGACGATCAACATCCTCCTATCAATCCCACCTATTGGTGGTGTTGATTTCTTTCTGATCTTCCCTTTCTTGCCGATCTCCCATCAGGAGGTGACTGTCGTTGCGCTCATCATTGTCTTGTTCGTCATGCTAATAGTCAAGACGCCATTCATTCCTTTAGTTCAATTGTAGCTCCAACTTATGATTTCGTTAGGTGAGTCGCTCGATTTCCAGGACGAGAGATTGCACTTTTCTTTCCAAAGTGCTTGAGGGGTTTCCGGTCTCTTGGTTGATGGTAGCCATTGATCGTGTCTGGACCATGCAACTCTTTGTCTTAAAAGTGGTGATATAGCTAGTCACCGACAGATGGCACCAACTAATGATGCACAAAATCGTCAATGAGTTGATCGTCCACACGCACGCCAATTAGGGTACTTAAAGAATAAGAGAACAAAAAACCAATAGAGAGCACCAGTAGGGTGTCGGCCAAAGACCCTCCAAATGTTAAGTTAGTGATAAAAGAATCTCCAAGAACTCAATAGTATGAGAGTTAGGAAATTTTACGTACTTTAAGGGAGAGGTGGCTTAGTGCTTATATAGTGGCATAGAGCTGACCAAGATCCCTTGAGTGTTGGAACTTTCCTTGTAGAGAAGATTTGAAGTTAAGGCCCTGATATATTAGGGCTTTTCTTCCCATACTAGGAAGATACAAACATGTAGTAAGGTTTTTGGACGTGGTGTGCAAGTTCTTTTCCATTTAGGGATGCATGAGTGGAGAACACGTAAAAGTTTGTGGGACCCAATGTATTCAACCGTTGATATGCAAATCATTCGTTGGGTTCAAAAGGAGCCGCCGTCAAGCTCAAATGCATGCTACCCGACGGGTCTAAGGGAAGCTGACGGGTCTCAAGGAGAGTGAGGTGCTTGCACCGTCGGGCTTTAAGGAGATCACATGAGATACCTGTCCTGATGGGTCTTCAGTTCCCATGGAGATTGAGTAAGCCATCTTCCCCGGCAGGTCTTAGGTGAAGTACTTTATCCTAACATGTCAAAGAGTTAAGAAATTTTCTTAACCAAAAATACCCCTATCAGCTACTAGCCTCGCAGCTCAAACCCTTCCCCCTAGACCCCTAAGCATTTTGTTAATGGGGATGTGCTAATAAAGCTACAAAGTTCTTAACTTATTGAGAAGATATGTAAGCTAAAAAAGTTAAAAAGCTATCCAAATGAATGTTGAATGTTTGTTAGGATTGATGGCAATGGGGCAGGGTGACGTTGAAGGATAGGGTCTTCACCTCCGCCCCGCATGGTTTTGTCTTACCCCATCCCGCTTGGGGACATGGCGGGAAAAATTGCCTTACCTCATCCCAGCCTTTTGGGACTTCGTAGGCCCCGCCTCGCCCCGCAAAACTTTACTTCGTGTTAATCTGTCACATTATGCCCCCACACCTATTAATTTTTTTTTATTTATTTATAAAACCCGTTTCATTAATATAAATATACTTGAAATTGCAATTCAATTTATTACATCAAATCAAACAAAATTTTAGTAAAGACTGAATAATATTATCCAAGGCAAGGTGGAGAAAAATTTCCATCCTTATTTGCTAGCAGCCTTGTGTTTTTATTTATTTGCTTAACCTTTTTTTTTTTTTAAAGAAACCACCCATAAAGGGCAACTTTTTTATTTAAAATGTAAGTTTGAATTGTAAACATCAAAAACATCTGGTGGAACAGATTCCATCCTGACAAGATATAAAGCTGAACCTCTAACTCTTCTAGCAAGTCCATGGGCAACATTATTACCCTATCTATGAACATGGCAGAAATGAGAATGCAGAAGACAGGAAGAGATTGTCTTGATATCATTGATGAGGTGAACAAAACTTGAGAAGGGTGAGCCATCACTATTAATAGCCTTAACAATGATTTCCAAGTCTCCTTCACATATCACCATCTTAAAGCCTAACTCTTTTGCAAACCAAATAGCTCTATGAGCTGCTAAGACTTCCATCATCTTTGCCGAACTAGGTAGTGGAATTAGTTGTGAAAAAATAGCCATAAATAGTCCATTATCATTCCAGACTATAGCTCCCAAACCTGCAGACTTCTCTTCTTAAAACACTGCTCCATCAATGTTGACCTTGACCTAATCTTTCGAGGAGAGAAGGGGGGGGGGGGGGGAAGCCATTTGACAGGTTGTTTGTCGCTGCACGATCGAATCTTTCCAAGACCAAACCTCCAAGTTGCTTTCCTCTCCATGTAAACTTATCCCCCTAGAACTATGAAACCACACTCATCTAGGACATCCCGAAAGGCTCGCATCGAAGATTATGGTCAACGGGCTAAACCAACCTTCTAATGAGACAAAAGGATTTTGTTAAAAGCACCAGCACAAATCTAGGGAAGAGAGTGTTGATGATGCAGCTGACAAAGTAGAGCCCAAGTTTCTTATTTCCTGCCCATATTAGTGATGTCATATATACTCGTGAACCTTCATTGATTCTCTTTTCCTTTGTTGATAATAATATCAATATGGTTCGAGGAAGAGTACATCAATGTCCAAAGATTTTTTCTAGAACAAAGCCAAACCCCCAACCTTTTTGATTATTGAACTATCCATTTCTTATCAAAATGTAAATCATCACACAATTTGCCTAGCCTAGCTTCATCGGCCTACATTTCGGCTAAAAACAAGGCAAAGAGATCTTATGACAACATTATATTAATGAGCTCTTGAATTGTACGCTGGCTCCTAAGCCTATGTGCGTTCCAATAGAATCAACTCATTGTTCTTGGCGGTGCTGGTGAACAGTCGCTACTATTGTGTAGACACCGTATTTTGTATCCCTTACTACTTAGGCCCCCGTTCTCCAATGATGCTGAAATTTTAAGACCCAAGGTTCTTTTAGGGTTTAATCAGATGTTAAATTGACTTGAGAAATGTTAAAATAAAAAATATAACTTTTAATGAGAAAATAAAGCCAACTTGCGCTTGCTGCCATGATACATGCACACGCAGGCCTGAGCCTGCACGCGCGTATAGGGTTCCAGAAATTATGAAAAACAAGTTTTTTGCATTAAAAACTGAGGTTTGGAACGAATCCCACATTGTCTGAGAGTTGTTCCAAACCCCCATTTTCACAATATAAATAGCTATACATGATACATTTTCAAAACATACAGAAATCATAAGGGAAAACACTAAGATTACTAGAAATAGTAAATCAAAGAGGGAGTTTTTCACAAAACATCCTCAAGTCAATTTTCTTTTAATTGGGGCATTTACTGGCCTTAATCTTTGAGTTTAAGATCACTAATCACTTTTTATTGATTGTGAATAGATTTGATTGAGGGAAACAATAAAAATCAAGCTTGAAGAGCTTTTGTTTTGAGGTATCGAGTTCTAAACTCTTTTTCTCTCTTTTATGTTTTTTAATCTTGTTGTTAATCCTGTTTCTTTGCTTGTTTTATGTTTTAATATGTTTGCATAGCTTAGTTTTAGGTAGCCTTCGTATTTCCAAGTATGTTAGGTTGTTAGATTTATTGTTTTAAGTATTACTCTGATTTCTGTGCTTGTTGCATTTTTGGGCTAGGGTTTCTAAGCAAGCCTGCGCACGCATGCATCCTGCAGGCGCACGCAGGTCAAAGTATGCGCATGCATGCAGCTGGCCTACGCACGTAGGCCTTTGCATGTGCGCGCATACCGCTACCCAGAAACCTTAATTTGGATTTCTTCTTTGTTTTCTTTGTTTATTTCACATGTTTTGCCTCTATTTCCCCATTTTTCATAGATATAAATCTTTGCTTTATTGTTTATTTGCTTTTCACATGTTAAATCAGGGTTTATGTTTTGTTTCTTTGTTTTGATGCCATGAACATGCATTCACATGTTCATGCATTAATGCCATAGGTGCTGAGATGCAATAAGGTAAGTAAGGTAAATCATGCATTCACATGAATATGCATGATGTATGTTTAAAGATAGATATGAATATGCTTGTTTGGATGAGTTTTCCTTAATAGATGCAATTACATGTTTACTTGGATCTTTCTGTGCTTGTGTTTCTGCCCCAATTAAGTGTTTATATGCTTATGCCTTGGATATGATATGATGACATGATGTTAGATGGATGCTAGGTTGATATGAGATGCCATGATAGATGTATGCTAGGCTTGGGTTGTGATATGCCATGATAGATGAATGATTAGGTTTTTGGGATGATTGATGCCATGTTGTATGCTTAGATGTATGCTAGCGTGTGTGTGAGTATAGATACAATATTGAATACGCCTTTAATAGGGTTAGGACATAAGACACAATGAGACTATGAGAGGAAGCCAACCCTAGGGTTGGGCGGTTTTGGGTGCCTAACACCTTTCCAAAACTGTACATAAACTCCAAACCTATACTTTACTAGTAAGATCAAAAAGGTATTTCCTCAAGAGGATGCTATATTCATAGTTTTTAGGCCATTGCAAAAATTAGGTGGCGACTCCCTATTGTGTCCATACATTAGAGGAGTATTTTCAAGCTTGTCGAAGGTGCATTTACCCAGTATTTGGTCATCCATCAAGTCATCTTCTCTGAAGTGGGACTAGGTAGTCGGGACCATTTACCTCACTAGGAGAATTTATTTGTAACAAGAGTAGGCCCAAAATTTGGCAAATCATGTAGGGGGCTTTTGTTAGGGGGTTGCTCATGTCATGGGCCGTGAATATAGGTAAGACCCTTGAAAGTTGTCCATCCAGTATGGGAAAGGGCTCAATGTCGTTCATGATTTCACAGATCACTATATTCTTGTCTAAAATACCCTAATTTGAGTCCGTAACTACATTTGCCTCCCCGTTGTTGTATAAATGAATGCCTTCATCAATTGAAGAAAGTTGTTTCGCAAAATCAGCGGGTGGATCCATTTTTAGCAAAAATTCATACTTGGTTACATTTGAAATATTAGGGGAAATCTCTCAAAAAAAAAAAAAAAAAATTAGGGGAAAAAAATCCTATCATAATGGGAGCCTTAGGGCCTGTTTGGTAGCAAATTTCAAGTATTGTTATTTAAAATTATGTCAAAATTGTGATTTAAAAAGTGTTGTGAAAACACATATTTAAAGTATTTATAATGTAAAAAATGTGTTTGATACCATGTTTCAAATAACATATTTTAAATTGTAAAAAAATATAATTATGTATTTGGTATGTGTATATTTTTTTTAAAAGCTGACAAGTACAATAAAAGTATTATTATTTTATTTGAAGAGAGAGAAAGTTCCCTCAAGTGGTCTAATCAGGTGGGACCTACAGTTTACAAAAATGCCGTTGAACAATGTTATTTGAAAACCAAAAAGTGTGTAAGAGGAGTTTTCTAAATTCAATGTTCAAACACCTTAAAATGAGAAATGTAACTCAAACGTTCCTAAAAGAAATGCCCTACCAAACGTGTTTTTTTTGGGGCTCACAGTTTTCAATATTAAACACATTTTTTCAAACACATGTACCAAACACCTCTTTAAATACTGAAGATTGTTGTTTGAACTCTCTTTCCAAACTGGCGCATTTCTCCTTATTTGTAATCTGATGGCTTAGCTATATCTTATCAAATTTTGACTATATATAAAAAAAAAAAAAAATCATTAAATTACCGAAATAGTCCTGTTGGATTTAGGTGCAGCAGCCCTTTTAGTGGGCTGGTGCTATTGGTGCCCAAAACCCCTTTTCTCCTTAAAATTCAAAACTTGGGGTGTTTGTAGCTGTAGGTTGAACTGGGTAGTGAGAATCAAAATTATCCATATCCACCAAACAAAGATTGGAGTAAAATAGGCAAAGTCATAGAAAAATGGGGTGACTAGTTCCACGTGGGCTGTTTGTAATTGGCTGAAGTTGATAGCAAGTAAGTTGTATAACTGTACTCTAATGTTTAACCCTCCATCCGGTCCCAACCATTTAAAAACCTTTCCCCAACATCAGAGCACAACAAAACTCAAATTAAAAGCCGTCGAAGACTCCAACACAAAGCCCTGCATTTTTTTTTTTTCTTTTTTTTTTTCCTCTCTTCCCTCCCTCCCTCCCTCCCTGCCCGCCAGCCAACCCAACACAACACAACACTGCCTAATTAATTAAAAAAGAAGAAGAAGAAGAAGAAGAAGCTTAAAACCCTAAAAAAAGCGATGGCCGCCGATCCGAATCAGCAGCAGCAGCAGGTGGGTCTCCTGTTGGGTCAAGACCCATCCCACTTCGAAACCCTAATCTCCCACCTAATGTCCTCAACCAACGAGCAGCGTTCACACGCCGAGTCCCTTTTCAATCTGTGCAAGCAGTCTCACCCAGACGCTTTGGCACTTCAACTATCTAATCTCCTCCAATCCTCTCCTCGCCCCGAGTCCCGAACTATGTCCGCCATCCTCCTCCGCCGCCAGCTCACCGATATCTGGCCCCGACTCGCCGACTCCACTCGCTCCGCTCTCAAATCCCTCGTCCTCACCTCCCTCCAGACCGAACAAATCAAATCCATCTCTAAAAAGCTCTGCGACACCGTTTCTGAACTCGCCTCCCTTCTTCTACCCGACAATTCCTGGCCTGAACTCCTCCCTTTTATCTTCCACTGCGTCACTTCCGATAATCTCAATCTTCAGGAACTTTCTCTCATCATTTTCGCTCAATTGGCTCACTATATCGGCGAAACCCTCGTCCCTCACCTCACCACTCTCCACGACGTTTTCCTCAGTTGCCTCGCCTCCCCTCGCAGTAATTCCGATGTCAGGATCGCTTCCCTTGGCGCCGCTATCAATTTTGTTCAGTGCTTGTCCAGTGCGTCTGATCGGGACCGCTTCCAGGACTTGTTGCCCTTGATGATGCAGACTTTGACTGAGGCATTGAATTGCGGTCAGGAGGTCACGGCGCAGGAGGCGCTGGAGTTGTTGATCGAGTTGGCCGGGACGGAGCCGAGGTTTTTACGGAGGCAGTTGGTGGATGTGGTTGGGTCCATGTTGCAGATTTCCGAGGCGGAGAGTTTGGAGGAGAACACTAGACATTTGGCCATTGAGTTCGTGATTACGTTGGCAGAGGCGAGAGAGAGGGCGCCTGGTATGATGAGGAAGTTGCCACAGTTCATCCAGAGGCTTTTTGCGGTGCTGATGAATATGCTATTAGATGTGGAGGATGATCCTGCGTGGCACAATGCCGAGACGGAGGATGAGGATGCCGGCGAGACTAGTAATTATGCCTTCGGTCAGGAGTGTTTGGACAGGCTGTCGATTTCCTTGGGAGGGAATACCATTGTGCCTGTTGCTTCCGAGCTTTTCCCGGCTTTCTTGGCTGCTCCTGAATGGGAAAAGCATCACGCCTCGCTCATTGCCCTTGCTCAAATTGCTGAGGGTTGCTCCAAGGTATTAGAAACAAAACCAAAAAAAAATTAAAGCAGAAGCATTGCCCCTTGCTGAATTTGATGTTTTACATTCACATTTGGACTGATTGCCAATGTTTTTCATCATTCACTTGGAAATTACTAATTAGATAGGCTGCTTTTCTTAAATTTCATTATTTCTTATCCATGTTTTATGATATTGCCAAATAGTTGTTAATGCCACTCTTTACTTTTTGATAATTCTATTCTTACAACAATGGGAAGGGGGGGATTCGAACCCACTGAGCTACAATGTTTGATTGGGACTCTTTAATATTTGTACTTTTGTTTTAACTTGTTTTTCACAACCATTTGTTATTTTAGTGTCTCTGGTTCAATATGGTTCTTCTTGTTTCTGCTATGGTCTACTTTTGGTTTTTAACTATGTTGACCGGAAGACTTAATTTGCTCTCAAGTATGGTGTTCTTACCTTCTGTCTTTCTTGATACAGGTAATGATAAAAAATCTGGAGCAGGTAGTGTCAATGGTTTTGAAATCATTCCAAGATCCCCACCCCCGGGTGCGATGGGCAGCAATAAATGCAATTGGGCAATTGTCCACGGACTTGGGCCCAGAGTTGCAAGTTCATTATCATAGTCAAGTTCTACCTGCATTAGCTGGGGCTATGGATGATTTTCACAATCCCCGAGTTCAGGTTCGTGATATTAGGAGCACTATATCCTACTTGTTATTGTTTCTTTTTGGCCCCTTTTTTTCTTCTATTTTATTTTTTCCCTGTAAATAAATGTTTATTGTTTGTTTGTTACAGGCCCATGCGGCTTCAGCTGTGCTCAATTTCAGTGAGAATTGCACTCCTGATATTTTAACACCGTATTTGGATGTTATTGTAACCAAACTTCTTGTCCTCCTCCAGGTAATCCTCCTTGTCCTCAACCTCACCTTGAGCTTGTGTGCACTTTTCCATATTTTACTGTTTGATGATAGAATCAAAAGTAGATGAAATTCTTAGATTCTTTTCCCTCTTAGAAGTAAAAAAAGAAAAGAAAAGGAGAAAAAAAAAAAAAAAACTGCAGGAGAAGAGGGTGCAACCCTAACAGGATGTACATGAAGGGAGGTACTGGGAAAAATTACTTAAAAAGAAGAGGGAAAAAGGGAAATGTTGGTAAAACAAATGAAAATGTAAAAATAGCTAAAAAATTGAGCTAAACTAAAAAAGAGTACAGTCATAGGACTTTTTCTTTTTAATTTTGTGGCTAAGCATACGGTTATTAGATTTGTTGAGTCATGAGGATGATCAGACTGCTGAATGAATGAGCTCTTGTTATTTTTGTTGAAGCATGTAATTATTGTTCTTGTTATTATTTTCTCAACAAGGATGATACCGGACAAGATATGGGATTTGTTTTTATCATTTGTTATTTTTTTTATAAAAATAAATAACAGAACATCTATGCAAAACAAACATCCAATCCAACAAAGTTCTAAAGAAAATTAATTTGAGGTCAGGCATAGTTCTCTCTGTATCCTCAAAACTCCGATCATTCCTCTTCCTCCATAAACACCACATTAAGCAATGCGGAGCAGCCATACATAAGTGACCATTCCGATGAAGCTAACAACTTAACAATAGTCTTCGGCATTACCCAAAAAATCCAAATAAACCCAACACCATAGACTACAAGACATGGGGTTTTGTTTCATCATTTGTTATTTTTTTTATTTTTTATGTAATTTTCAGAATTTTATGATTTAGGATTTTATTTTAGGTGTTTTTAAGGATGTCCTAGTAAACTTAAGAGTCCTATTATGATTTTGTAACTATTAGAATCTGTTTAGGATTATCCTTACTTGGAAAATAAGTTTTTTTTGGAGCCTTTAAATAGGCTAGTAATCTATAAACAAAAGCGAACAATCTGCTTTCTTCTTCTTCTAAAAAAAAAAAAAAAAAAAAAAAATTCTTATTTTGGAGTTCTTCCTTGTGAATTCAAGGTTCCCTTATGGATTAAGGGTTTGTAGCTAGAAAGATATCTAGCCTTACCAAGTTTCCTTGATTTAAGTGTGTATATATATGTTTTTATATTATATTATATTATTTTTTATATTTATAATTTTACTTTTAAAAAAAGACTCCTAAATCAAGGAAATAAAATCCTAAGAGCACTAGCATCAGGTTTAGTGTATTTTTTTATATAAGTAAAAAAAAAAAAAAACATATATACATCACTTAAATCAAGGAAATAAAATCCTAAGAGCACACCAAACACCAAAAATCATGCTTCATGAGATGTGCCAAATCTCAATTTTTTTTACAACATGCTACAGTACCCTTATACTAGTAGAAGGGCACTGTAGCATGTTGTAAAAAATTTATTCTTTTTTTTTCTCTCCTCTCTGCCTCTCTCTGTCCTCACTTTCTTCCCCTCTTAAACTGCTCTCTTTCTTCCCCTCTCAAATCTTCTCTCAAACCATTATCTTTCTTACCCTTTCACACCGTTCTCTTTCTCAGTCGAATGTCCATGGCCATAGCCTCTTTGCTCTGCCCCAAATTTCTCGGATCTAAACCTCTTTCCCTTGCTTGACTCCTTTTCTTGGTGATGGCTGGTGTTATGGTACAATGTGGTCTCGTCTGTTTGTGGGTGTTGGTTGGTTAATTTTTTGTGGTGCGATTGGTGTTTATGGGTGTTTTGTGGTTGTGGGTGTGGGTGTTTAAGGGTTGTTTGCCAGTGGCTGTGGGTATGAGTGTTTGGCAGTGGGTGTGGGTGTTTTGGTTGATTTTGATTTTGATTTATGTGGATTTGGTTGTTGGCAGTGGGTGTGAATTTGGTTGTTGGCAGTGGGTGTGAATTTGGTTGTTGTCATTTATTATACACACTTGATTGTGTGAAAACCAAAGCTTTTCTTCAATATTTCAATGGGTTAGCAGTGGGGGTAGTGGTGGGTGGTGGCTGGCTGGTCGTGAGAGGTATTTTTTTTTTAATAAAGGTAGAAGTTATCTTAGGTTATTTTAATGGGTGATGTGTTAAAGTAAGAGATGGGATGCAGGGTATATTTTCAAATGCTATATTAAAATAATAAAGTAGCTTTTTGATGTATGAAAATAACATATTTTTGAAACAGCTGATGCTGATGCTCTAAGTCCTAAAATTACAAAAATTACATTAAAAAAAAAAAAAAATGATAAAAACAAAACCCCGTATCTTGTCCAACATTAGACCCCTCCACTTGAATGAAACTTGGCCTCGAGTTTTCATTTGAAAAAGTATTCCGCTCCAAATAAAAAAATATTTTTAGTACTTTAATAATTTGATTTGGTATTGAAACTTGCATCCTTGTAACATAAATTTTTTCTCATTGGACTGCAATTGATTTGCAACATAAATTAACAAAGGATTGAAGACAAAATCAAAATTTTCTACTCAGAATATGAATAAATTGTGTTATAGTGGTCTTCTAGAAATCAGCTGGATCTAGGGAATTATGGGTTATGGGCTAATCATCATATTTGAATTCAATGGGATCTTCCACAATATTCCATTTGATGATTCAATCATTCTCCTCAATCAACTCCATCTTCTTTTCTGCGACCTCTTCATCAATCTCTTGAAAAGTATAATCTTCAAGCTTCAATTCGTCAACTTTTTGCACAAATTTTCAACTTTATTAATCACTTCAAGATTTTCATTGAAACTTGGTTCTATATTGTTGATTCCCAATAATGTTATATCTTCTCTTGAAGGTTACTTATCAAAAAAATCTTCTCTTGAAGGTTGAATGTAGAGTACATCAATATAATTCATGGAGTAAGATTTTTTCGCCATATAATCTTGTTTTGTAAAGCACAATATTACATCATAATTCTTGGGAAAAAATTCGATTACAAGCATCTTTTCATCCTTGGCCATGAACAAATTTTGTCTTGGATTCTATGAGATTGTGTTCATTCCCACCAATCTAAGGCATACCGAATAAGCTTATACAAAGTGAATTAACCTCTCTCCTTAGGAATATCCATAAGTCAAAGAATCCTTTAGGTCAAGTGTCCAATCATGAAAATTTGTGATCCTTATGAATAGTATGAAATGAATAGTATGAAATGAAACATGCTTACCAATAATCATCTATTAGAATAGATTAGGGGCTGCTTCTGTCTTTTTGTTTCTTTTTTTCCTTTGTTCACTACCGTGAACTCTTTGTGTTTCTCTTACTTTTCTTTTATCAATAATATTCTCTTCTTACTTATCGAAAAAAGAAAAAGAAAAAAAGAAACGTGCTCACCAATAGGTTGTGCAGGGGCTATATATCTGCTATTTTTTTATCCCTATTTCTAACATGGTTCAAACTAGCTTGATGAGCATGTCCCAAATGTCATGGGCCGCTAGTTATCTTCTCACCCTTAGTTTGAATAGCTACTTTGAGGGCTTGCACCCAGCAATCACCGTTAATAGGGTGTTGTTCTTGCTGTTGCCCTTTGCCATATCAGAAATTTACATAAAAAACAAAAAAACAAAAACAAAACCCTATATGTTTCCTATATCAAAGGAGAATTACAGATTCCTAGATTTAGATAAATATATTGATTTTTTTATTATGTAAGAACACTAATATTCTTTTGAGCTCTATTTTCATTACTTTTGAATTTTTAGGTTTCTATGTGATAAACATACAAACACACATTAAATATGCAAATTGGCATAGATGGCCAACCTGCCAAACAGCTCTAATTTTCATTTTTCCAGTTGTTATTCTTCAACATTATTGCTGTGAAAATACATGCTTTCGAACTTATTTTGTGCCCATGAGAGAATAGTTAAAAATGACTAATTTCCATGAATGTCTGCTTTCTTAACTACATAAAACTGAAATGATGACTCAACAAAGGGGTTGGTTGGGGAGTGACATTGTAGATTGTATTTACTTAGTTGCAAAGGAAATAAGGAAGAAAGTCATGGAAGAGAATAGGGAATGATGCCTGATTATGGATAAAATCATGGAAACTACATTCTATTAATCATTTATGGTTTCCTTTTCTAGTAGGATTCAAGCTGTAGTTTTTGGAAATTAAAGGCTTTTTAAGTTTTATAGTTGAGATGTTAATTTAGGAAGTTGGAGGGTGATGGAGAAAATGATAGAACTGTGGGACAGAGAAATTGTAAAGAGTAAGACTTACAGGTGTGAATGAGAAGCTCTTTTTTAGCTCTGGTATGAAAGTACGCTTATTTCTTTTTTTCTTGGAATGCAGATGCTCTCCCACATTACCTATAGATGATTTAATATAGCATTATGTGTTGGTGTGTTGGATTTGTTAAAATTGATAAGCTAAATCCCTATGTTCTGTGCTTAAAACTTCTTGGTTCGGGGGATGGAGAAGTAGGAGGATAGAAAATGAGGAGGGGATGGAAAAGTGGAGGGATAGAAGAGATTTTAGTTTTTCCCCTAGGCCTAGTGTGTTTGGTTGGGAGGATGGAAAAGTAGAGGGGTGGAAAACTCCTTTGGTTGAGAAAAAAAAAATGAGGGGATAGAAAATATAATTTGTATGAATTTACTCTCATGCCCCTTTTTATATAAATGTTATAATTATTTTATTTTATATTATATTACCCACAAACATATTAACTACATTTGCAAGCATATCATATCAATTTGCCCCTTTTTTTTAATTACGCAAGTAATTTCTCATAAAAAACACTCAAATTATAGAAATAACAACTGATGCTTTTATGAAAATACAAAACACATTCGGTAGTTCCATAAAAAAATAGGAAAAAAAATATACAATAATGACCCTTTCTTTTTGCTGCCAAGTGCTATAAATGTGTGCACCCTATGTCCCTATCCCTTTGTTACTTGTTTATAGGAATGGGAATTTCAGAATACAGATACAAAATTGTGCGTTCATGGTCAAGTCTCACAAAAAAGAATTTCATTTTTCAACCTCCTCCTGATCTCACACTAATGCTTCGTATGCTCTCATGGACAGCAATGCTCTCTCTCTCTCTCTCTCTCTCTCTCTCTCTCTGCGAAATTCATGGCAAAACTGGGTTTTCTTTGGTTTATACTCTAATGTTAATTCTGATGTTGAAATTATGGGTTTAAGTTTCTGGGTTAGTTTGCTGAAGGTAGGGTAGTGAATTTGAGATGTTATAGAGAAGGGCAGAAGAGGGAAAATATGTAAATGTGTTTATGCCCGTGCTTTCTCCTGTGTTTTCCTCCCAAATCGGGGGGTATTGATTTTTGATTTTTGGTGGGCTTGGGGAGAAAACACCCAGGCCCCTCCAAAATCCACTCCCTTTTCTCCTATCAACCAAACAACCAAAAAATTATTTCTCACTACTTTTCTTTCCCCCATTTTCCATCCACCCAATAATCACCCTGAACCAAACACACTGTAAATTGCTTTCTGAAGATTAAAATTGAAAAGCTTCTTCTATATCTTGTTGTGGTGATATATCCAGGACCATGCTTTTTAGCTTTTTTTCATGGGAGTTCTTATTTTCTTTGGTCAGTCATTACACCTCCTCCCCCCACCCTCATTTCTTTGAGCTTATATCCTTTGTGTTATTTATACACATTCCAGAATGGGAAGCAAATGGTGCAAGAGGGTGCTTTGACAGCTCTAGCATCAGTTGCTGATTCATCACAGGTACTTTAGTTACCCATGATACAAGTGTTTTCATTTTTATTTTAGAATGCATCAATATAACATGGTATTGTTGAACAGGAGCAATTCCAAAAGTATTATGATGCTGTAATGCCATACTTGAAAACTATTTTGGTGAATGCAAATGATAAGTCTAATCGCATGCTTCGTGCCAAATCTATGGAGTGCATTAGTTTGGTTGGAATGGCTGTTGGGAAGGACAAGTTTAGGGATGATGCTAAGCAGGTGATAATTTATTACATTTTCTAGTCTTTTGATTCTTAGATTGTCACACTACCCATAATCACTTGATTTATTACGGATGATGATTTTTTTTTTTCCCTCTCTCTCTCTCACCTAGAATATTGGAGTGTGTCCTTACTAGTTTTTTTTCTTTCTTGGAAGGTTATGGATGTCTTAATGTCATTGCAAGGATCACAAATGGAGTCAGATGACCCGACTACAAGCTACATGTTACAGGTATGTTCTCACCATTTGAAGAAATAACTTGGAGATCTACATAGATATCATGTTCTTTTATCTTCTGACTGATAAATGTTTAATTATATTATTTGTTTCAATATTAATGGTAAAAAAGCTAACTGCTTGATTATTTTTCAGGCATGGGCCAGACTTTGCAAGTGTCTTGGGCAGGATTTTCTTCCTTACATGAATGTTGTCATGCCCCCATTGCTTCAATCTGCTCAACTTAAGCCTGATGTAACTATTACATCGGCGGATTCAGATGATGATATTGATGAAGATGATGAAAGGTTTCCTTTCGCCCTAGCTTTAAATTATAGTATTGGGTTTTTTTTTTTTTAATTATTTGAGATTATTTCTATAGAATTTCACTTAGCGTGGTTTGTCTTATTTTATTTTATAAATATTTTAAAATCTGCCTTTTTGCTTTTTACTTGTTTACATTCATTTAGGGTGGAGATAAACTCATCATCCAGATTTTGAACTGCTTCTTAAATCAGTTTTGTTATCTATGGTGGTATTAGGCAAGATAGAGGTGCACTTAGCCATTTCATTAAAACATTTAGGTCACTCACTAACATACATGTACATACAAACATCTATCTGTAGTCATCTATCATTTCCTGGCCCCAGAACTTGATCCTAGACTCTATTTTTTTTGGTTGTAAAACCCATTAAGTTGAATGACTGGCCTTGGGTGTTTACCATGTTTCTTACCAGCTCATGGATTTATTATTATTATTATTTTTAAAAATATTTGTTTTAGGAACTTGTCATATATTGCCTTCTGTTGTTGTCTTGTTCTTGCAAAAAAAGAGCACTTGCTCTTAAATGAAAAAGAAGAGGTCCTCAAAGAAAAATAATGATTATGTTTAGATACCAATGTTTTTATGGTATTCTCTATGTTTCTTATTGCAGTATTGAAACTATTACTCTTGGGGATAAAAGAATAGGAATCAAGACTAGTGTCCTGGAGGAAAAAGCTACAGCTTGTAACATGCTTTGTTGCTATGCTGATGAGTTGAAGGAAGGATTTTTCCCATGGATTGAGCAGGTTTGGCTTGATTTACATTTTAGGGGCTTTTTTTTTTGTTTTCTTTTGTTGTGTTTTTATTTCATTTTAAAAATCTTCTTAGATCCTTCAGGTGCTTACTTTGAAGGATCTCAAAAAATATGATACTGACTACGAATATGTATAGGTTGCTCCTACATTGGTTCCCCTTCTTAAATTTTATTTCCATGAAGAAGTCAGGAAAGCAGCTGTTTCGGGTATGGTCAAGAAGCTTGCTCTTTCCTTTTCCTAATGTGAGTTTTTGCAGAACTGACTGAAATTCTTGATGTTGTCTATCCACTTTGTCCATAGCCATGCCAGAATTGTTGCGTTCTGCTAAATTAGCAGTAGAGAAGGGGCAGTCTAATGGTTGTAATGAGTCTTACATAAAGCAATTGTCCGATTACATAATACCAGCATTGGTGGAGGCTTTACACAAGGTTGCACTTCTGTTTGAGTTGTTTGTATTTTATTTGTATCAGTTTGTTTAAGGTCATTAAATACCATTTAGGTTTGTTGCTGATTTATTTGAACTGTGGCCAACTTTCAGGAGCCAGAGGTAGAAATTTGTGCAAGCATGTTGGATGCATTGAATGAATGCGTACAGGTTTGTACATCCATTTATGAGGTTGGAGTATGTATTATTAGTACAAAAATGCTTTTTTTTTAATATTTCTTTTTATCCTTGGTACATCCGTTGTGTTGTGCCTCCTAGCAAAGCCTATTTTAACTAAGATGGGTCCTAATGAGATTCTCTTTTTGACTTGTAACATTACACCTAAAGAGGTTTTATTTGGTATTATTCTTTTGATACTATAACAACAACTTAGCCTTAATCTCATAACTTTGGGGTTGGATATGGATCCTCAACAGGCTATTGATTCTTTTTATAATGGACTGAAATATCTCTGAACTTACAGTGAACCTTATGTTGCTTTGTAGCGTCCTATGATTCTTTCTTTTGGTAAATGTTCCTTTACAGCAATAATAGTCCTTTGCCCATTGTTCAGCTGTTCTATGTCTAGAGTTTAAATATAATATATATTTTTTTCTCTTCCTAGTAAAAGGTCACATCACTCACATGCCACTTTGGCTGCTTCCTTTAATTACCACAACTGGTGCTGTATTGCAGCAAGGCGGTCATGCCTACTAACTTTACGCCATTTAGCTCTAGCTCGCATCTTCTCCCCCTGTAACAGTAGGGTGGAGGTGAGGTTGTGAATTCGAGATCCATTTGGTGTGAACTTATCAATAAAAAAATTATTTGGTGCCCGTTTTCCCCATTCTGGTTGTTCATGCAGTTTCTTGAATGCTGTTGCTAATAGTGTTTCTTCAGATGTTCTCCTTCTGTGGAATTTGTCTATACAGTCTAGTAGATGCTGCTTGCTTTCTGTAGACATCTTCAATTTTCATAGCTTAAGATCTTTACATGCATGGGGCCAGCATGCAATGTCTGATTGAAGCAAGACCTATATGGTTTTGAAGCTAATATAATGAGTATCTTAGGGTTAAATTGAATTGAGTTCTTAGTTTATGAGTCGTGGATGTTTTTGTGTAAGGGCAGATCTGGAATTAAATTCCTACATAAAATTTTACTTTAGGGTTACTTCTTAATTGCTTGATCTGGAGTATTTTAGAATATGTAATGGAAGTCTGTTATTGGGTTTGACCATGTCTTTTCTTTACTTGTCAAATTGGGAGACCTAGTCCTAGTAGGTTAAGAATCAAGGAGTGCCCACGACCACCCTAAAATACCTAATTTTGCTGCTGTCCAGAGTTCTTGCACCCTGTCATTCTCTGTTTCAGCTGCTTCTTCATCCCTTGAAATTGGAGTGCAGCTTATGTTACTTTCTTCTTGTTTGGTATTTACTCTTTTTTTTTTTTTTTTTTTTTTTTTTTTACACCCAAAATCTCCTCACAATTGAATCCTGGTATGTTTTTGTTCTATGTTTTAAATTTTTATAAAGCATGGCGAGCACCTAGGAAGCACAGATGCAACAAAATGCCCAATGTGTCTGTGTTAGACACATTTGGGACACAGAATATATATATATATATATATATATAATTTCAGACTCTGCTGGGACACGGTCTCAACACGGCAGTAAAAAAAGTTAAAGAAAAGGGGAAAAAGCAAGATTTTTTAGAACCTAGCACAATCCGAAACATCAGGTTTTAGGGCTGTAAAATTTTGATCAATCTCTCTCTTTCTCACCCTGGAACACTGGAATTTCTCATTTCTCTTGCCGATTTGGTTGATCAGCACCTTAGAGGCTCTAGACTAAAAGTTAAAGAAAAGGGGAAAAAGCAAGATTTTTTAGAACTTAGCACAGTCCGAAACATCAGGCTTTAGGGCTGTAAAATTTTGATCAATCTCTCTCTTTCTCACCTTAGAACACTGGAATTTCTCATTTCTCTTGCCAATTTGGTTGATCGGCACCTTAGACGCTCTAGACTTGGCTCGATGAAAATAAAATAATTTTTGGACAAGACTTGGGTATAATACTTAGGTGCTGTTCTTTAGGTTCCCCTCTTAAGATTCTGCCATGTTCATTTTTTCTCATGGATAGAAGTGTGTTTTATATTTAAGTAGCCACATGACTGAATCTTAAGAGGAGAACCTAAGGAACAACACTTAAAGTATTGTACCTAAGTTCTGTCCATAATTTTTTATGTTTGTTGTTATTGTTAAAAGTCCATGAAACTAGAATGCCAAGAAGAAATTTGAAGAAAAAGTTATTGAAAAGGGATTGCACATATTGGAGATGATGAATGAGATGTCAATGAGGAAATGATTTTGCAAGATGATGAAGAGGATGATAACATTGACTTGGAATATGGATTTGAAATTGATTTGGGTAGATAATGAACATGATAGAGAAAGAAATTATTATGCCTTCTTATATATCATGTCTACATTTGAGTTTGACCAATTTCGATGTGAATATTATATTTATATATTAATTTAATTAATTTATTTAGATTTATTAAATATTAGTACATAAGTGATGATTAAATTCATCATTAGGCCAAGAACCTCGTAGTTCAACTTGCATCTCTTGGTGTTTCCAATAGAGATGTCTGGGGTTCAAATCCCCTCTCCCCATTATAACAATTATTCGTTATTAGTTGAATGTGTTTCAAATTTATAATAAATATACCCTTTTATATGTGTGTGTATATATATATATATTTTAATACAAAAATAAATTTATGAAGAGTTTTTGTATAAAAATAGAAAATAAAATCACAATACGATTCATGTTTTGACAACCATACTTGCTAGGTAAATTGCACTGCTCTTTCTTAAGGCTAAGCAAAATACAGAGACTGCCATTGTATTATCTCCCCGGCAGTGTTGTTATGTGAGCAATTACATTATTATTGCTTTCGCCTTCATTGTGTACTTTCCAATCTCTGTCACTGAATTCTCTAGCTTCTCAGCACGGATCAAAACATTATAATGATTGTCATTGTCACGATTTTGTACCTGCAAAATTGGGAACCCTACTGCCAACACCAAACCATTTGTGGCATTAACTCTAATTTTAAGATCAGAACCATTCCTAAAACCCACTCCAACTAGGATGCTCAATCTAAATTTTACTAATGTGAATGAATACTTGTATTTTTCACCTAACTTAAAGAAAAATTTTAATTTGCCCCCATTTATTTGACGGACATGTTTGACTGACAAGCGACTAGTAAATTTATTTTTCAAGAACTCTGTTGTAGCTACTTTTCTTCATGCTTCTTGGCTTTTGTGACATTGGCTGTGTGTACAGGTTATGCATATCTCTATCTCTAATGGTTTGAAACTCGCTTCCTTTATTTGTTTGTTTTTGGTTGGAGGTGGGTGATTTGGTGGTAATGTCCCTAATAATTTCAGGATGTTTTGTCATGAGTTCAAGACCCACTTATTACATGTGTATCGAATAAAAAAAATTATCAGGATGACTGGATATATGCTAATTTTGATTTTTTGGGGTTAGGTTTCTGGACCACTTCTAGATGTTAGCCAAGTAAGGTGCATTGTGGATGAGATTAAACAGGTGATCACGGCCAGTTCTTCTCGAAAACATCAAAGATCGGAGAGGACCAAAGCAGAGGACTTTGATGCAGAAGAAGGGGAGCTGCTTAAGGAAGAAAATGAACAAGAAGAAGAAGTATTTAATCAAGTATGTTATATGAACCTATATGTCATGGTATCTGGTTTATCAGTTTCTGCATTATATATTGATGTAAAAATGACCATTAAGTTGTCATCTCTGTTGACCTTGTATATCTTTTCTTGATCAAGGTTGGTGATTGCTTGGGAACTTTGCTAAAAACTTTCAAGGCGTCTTTCCTGCCTTTCTTTGATGAGCTTTCATCCTATGTTACTCCTATGTTGGTGAGCTTTCCTGCCTTTCTTTTATCTCTTTGATTTTAGTTATTTATTCATTGATGTTTTTTGGGGCAACGGCGTTATTTAGTACTGGGTTGTGGGGATGTGCTTGCAAATTTAGTACTGGGTTGTGGGGATGTGCTTGCAACTTTATTACGGAACTAATGCCCCCTTGGCCCCTCAAAGGGCTTAATATGTTACCACTTGACCAGCAGGAGGTTAGCAGCCACCTAATCAAAAGTGGAAATAAGAAACTACATTTATTTTCTTGCCACTAGATGTAGTTCATTGAGGTTTTTTTTTATTAGTTTTAATTTTTTTCTATTGAAACTGAAGGAAGCAGAAGGAAGGAAATGACAAAGCTAAATTGTGTTTATAGCATTGCCATCGTTTTTATTTTTTATTTTTCAAATGAAGTCATGGAAATCCATGGCTACCTCGAATGAAGCACTTTTTTTTTGGCCTTGCTGACCAAACTTGTTGATCAAGCAGGGCAAGGATAAAACGGCAGAAGAGAGGAGGATTGCCATATGTATATTTGATGATGTTGTGGAGCACTGCCGTGAAGCGGCCCTCAAGTAAGCATTTGCATATTTCTGTTTTATTGAAATTGTTATTGGCAGTTGGTT
Source organism: Quercus ilex subsp. ballota (assembly GCA_032727855.1). NCBI lineage: Eukaryota > Viridiplantae > Streptophyta > Magnoliopsida > Fagales > Fagaceae > Quercus > Quercus ilex. The sequence goes on from CM064914.1 coordinate 21,404,189, forward strand.
CCATGTATTTATTCAATTTGTTTGAACAGATACTATGATACGTACCTTCCTTTCCTATTGGAAGCCTGCAATGATGAGAGTTCAGATGTTCGTCAGGTTTGCCACGTTGATTAGAACTTTGTCATTGTGTTGTCAAGTTAATCATGGGTCTCATTTAAAATAACCTCAATCCCTTTTCAGGCAGCTGTTTATGGGATTGGTGTTTGTGCAGAGTTTGGTGGATCTGTGTTCAAACCTCTTGTTGGAGGTAGGCTGCTTTGCACTTGTATCTGCCTTTCTCCTTGGAGTTGTTGCCTTTATATATTATAGGTAGACAAATTGTTCATCTGAATTTTTGCAGAGGCTCTTTCGAGGTTGGATGTTGTAATAAGGCACCCTAATGCACTGCACTCGGATAATGTAATGGCATATGACAATGCCGTCTCAGCTCTTGGGAAAATATGCCAGTTTCATCGTGATAGTATAGATGCAGCACAGGTACGTAGTATTTTTGTAGCTATGTCTTCTGGCCTTCTCAAGTGTCATTTTTTCCTTTCTCAGTAGACTTTGTTTCTGGCATTTGTCCCTTCATTTGGAGAAAGTGGAGGCCTCTGCTCTTGTTTTGGTCTTACAATTGTTTTTGTATAAGTTTAAGAATTTTCTTCCAAAAAATTAAAGATATACAACAAAAGTGCAGAACAAGCTTAGTGACCTGCTATGAAGCACAAGTACCATCACGGTACGGGGTACATTGATACGACATATCTTGAAAAATTAGGGTACAACATGTCAAGGATACAACGACAATTAAATAATTAATAAATATATATTTTTCAATATAATTTGTTTATTATAGGCTTTAAAAATAAATAAAAACCATCAAAATATTTGAAAATATATCTAAAATTAATTCAAAAGGATTGTCAAAAAAACAATTAATTGAAAAGGAATAATATATAGCAAAGAAGTACAATGATAAACATAAGATGGTGTTAATAAAAACAAATAAACAAACAAATGATCTCACATACTAACCTAAGTCTAACTACCATCAACTTTATTGATATCTAACAATCTTAGCCAAACTAAATCTATAATAATTTTTTTAAAAAATAAAATAAATATTAGTAGAAATCATGAGCCATACAGTTGTAAGCAATTTTTTTTTATCACTTTAGTCAGTACAATACAAAGTTCTCGAATAGGTGTATTAGTCACTTGAATAGGAAAAAAAAAAGTTCTAAGAGAATGAGAAGAGTGTGGAGAAGAGAGAATAAAAAAACCAACTAACGTCTATTGTTGCTAGTAGAAGAAGATTTACAATGGGATGTTGATGCTTGGTGGCAGGGTCGGCCCAAGGCCCCCACCACAAAAAGTTTTTACACCTTAGGAAGCATTTTTCTTTTTTCATTTCTAACAAGGCCGTGTCCAATCTGAGTCCTCATTAAAATAGCATTTTTTTCCCCTTCACTAACACATACAAAAATCCTCACTACTTAAGGGCTAGAAAGAACCAAGTTTTACAAACACCTGGACTAATCACCTAAAATTTAGTTAAATTTAGAAAGTTCTGTTTCCGTAGGAGGTTTCATAATGATATTGGAGATGTTTTGGACGACACTCTCTCTTGCCATCTCTAGTAGACTGATTTTTTTATTAAGTTTCCTCTTGTTTACTTCTTTGGCTGGATCACTATTCTAAACAAGTTAGCCGAAAATGCTCATTACGTTATTTCTCTTGAAGGAATTTTAGTTGACTGATTGTAGATGGTTGTGCATCTGGTTGGGCTGAAGCAAGCTTCCTTATCTAATTATCTTAGAGTTTCAGCATGATTAAAAGTAATTTGATGAAGTGCTTTACAAGATTGAACCCTAGTTCTAGTATAAGAAATGCTGGTAACTGATAGTTGCTTCTCATTGTGCCTTGCTCTATTCTTATCTGCCATTCTATTATATCTGAAGTCCTAGTCTATTACTTTCTTAATTGAGATGTCTTTTTTTACTTCTTCTACATGGACTTGTAGAATCTTAATTGGTTCATTACCTTGTAAGGCTTTAAGCAATAGGACCTTTGCTGATGCAGAGGTAGGATTGTTTGTCTTATGGAGTTTAGGGTTCCATATCTGCTTCCGTTAGTAGTTTATGAGCCCTACTTAATGATAATTCTGCTTCCACAATGACTTACTGCGAGTTCCGGACGGTGGATGCATTGGTTCTACTATGTTTCTCATGTCTTCAATGGTTTTTCAGGTAGTCCCTGCCTGGTTAAGCTTTTTGCCAATAAAAGGTGATTTGATTGAAGCCAAGATTGTGCACGATCAGCTTTGTTCAATGGCAGAAAGGTAGAAATATGAATTGTTGGAACATGATAATAGATATATATATATATATATATATATTTGTTTTGTTTTTTGTTTTTGTTTGTTGGGGGGGAGGGGGGTGATTCATTTTTAGTGCATGGATGTATTGAAAAAAAAAAAAAAATTTGTGTTGCATCTTTGCAGGTCAGATAGAGAACTTTTAGGGCCTAACAATCAATATCTTCCTAAAATAGTTGCAGTCTTTGCTGAGGTATAATCTTCTGTATTCTGATGCCTGTTTACTTCAATCGTTTAAAATTATATTTTAGGTTTAATTTTTTTTTTTTTGGTTCATTTACACTTACTTTTTGGTAAAATTGGTTGGTGTAGGTTTTATGTGCAGGTAAAGATCTTGCAACGGACCAAACTGCCAGTCGAATGATTAATCTATTGAGGCAGCTTCAACAAACTTTACCACCTTCTACCCTTGCATCAACGTGGTCATCCTTGCAGCCTCAACAGCAGCTTGCACTACAATCCATCCTTTCATCTTAGTTGCTTTTGAATTGGTGGATTTTTTATTGTACCTCTTTGGGAAGTCGCCTCATCTGGTCATCGTAATTTTTCTTCTATATTGGTGAGCGTGTTTGTGATGCCTTCCTTGGGTCGTCACAGTGTCATTGCTCCTGATATGGGAAGCTGCTGCATCAATTTTTATTCCATATGGCATTGGTGGGCATGTTTTGTTTCTGGAGAAGCAGTTGTCCGGTTGGTGTGCTTCGATCACCCATTCTTTTACAAATTGTATTACATAATTTGTTGTGTGGTTTGCTACTGAGGCAATGTTTTTGGTTAGTAGAGAGTAAAGGTGAGGAGTAGAGAATTTTTGGTATAGAATGTGTATACTAGAGTTGTTGATAGTCTGTCCTTGTCAAAAGGAACCAAATGAAATAACAGCAAATTGTTAAAAACATACCAGTGTGGAGCTTTTTAGTGGATGGATGTGAGGTTGAGGTGTGTCATGGAAGCAAACTTCTAGCAGTTTTGGTGCTTTGAATTTTTGCTGAATGTGAAAACAGTCCAGTGTAATACCTTTATTTTGTCCTCTCAACATATATTCCTTGATAATTTCTGGTGTGAATGTTTCTGGGGTGCTGTTTCCTACCACTTTTTGAATGAAACATTATGCTATATTCTTGCTAGACATGGTCTACCTCTTCATTATGGTCCACATATTCGGAGCTGGCACTTGTAGGGTACTTCAATCCATAGATTGAGTTAAGTAATTAAGCATGGGGTTGGAAGATATTCCAAATTAAGCCAATAGCTCTAGTTCAAATGGAATCTCAGCTCAATGTCAATTGTCAAAGATCATGCTGTGTATGAAAGAGCAATCATTGACCAGAAACTTGTACTCAAGATGATTGACTCAACTATCAAGATTACCTGTTGAAGCTCTTTGGCGTCAGAGGATGGGTTGTAGTTGACATGGCAACATCATCGGTCTAGTCTTTTTTATTATTTTTTGATACCATTCAAAGGAAACAAGAGTCTTTCAAAAAGGTTGGGTTGACCCAACAGTAGTGAATTGGCATTGTAGTTGCCAAATTAGCTAGGTTGCAAACATTGCAAAGTAACCTTGGAAACAAAACAAGAATGATAAGCTAGACCATTCTGATATAAGTGTAGCAGATCTGTCATCAGAATCCTTTCCTGCCAATTGGGGGTTTCTTTCTTTGTTGGCAACTTGGACTGTTCTCTTGCTATCACGGAGAAACAGAATTTGACTATATCCAAGATTCCTACCTTTTATGGCTGCTTCCACCATTGCTTCCTGAATGGCGATGTGTGCTGACCCTACTGCACAGCTTAAACTACCGTAGAAAATGATGACTCCTTGCATGTTTTTGGTTTCATAGGCAAAGCCACTCCTAGCTCCAGCAATTTTGATGATCAACTGCCAAGGACCTCCAATTCTTTGGTGAGCTCAATTCTGGTCTGCATTCTGATGAGAAGAATCAAGTAATTGTTGAAAGCATGGGCCACCAGGCTTCTGAGTCCATATGGTCCAAAGGGTTATGAAAATGGCTTGATGATAGTGATTAGTGCATGTCCTGATTCATTCCTTTTATATTTGAGCAAAATAGTCCCAATCCAATGTTGTACAGAGGTATTATTTAGATCAGAAGTGTGAATTGCCAAAGGAGATCCGTGCCAATTGGCTTTAGCAAATGGGCAAAAAAGGTATAAGTGAGGTGGATTCATCCCCTGCATTATAAAGAGGGCATGTGCTAGTTATTGGGATCCCTCTTTCTTTTAAGGTAAGATTTGTTGGAAGGCTGTGATGAAGAAGTCTGCACACAAAGTTACAGATTTTCAAGGTAACTTTCACCTTCCAAATGAGGCACCAAACTTCTGAAGGGATGTGCAGATGTCTGTTAGGATTAGGATGGGATGAGCTCTAATTTCTATGGAGAAGATTGTAAGCATTCTTAACTTGAAAGTCACCAGAGTAAGAATGTTTCCATAGCAATTTATCAGAGGTTGTTCCTGTCTTAGAGATAGGGAGTCTCAGAATTTCAGAGCTCAAGGGGTAAGGGTAGAGTGATCTGATTAAGCTGGGTTTCCAAGAATGTGAGTTATTATCAATCAAGATCTGTCATTGTACCAGTAATCAGATTCGGGTTGTTTAGGTGTTGGTATTAGTCGAGTCTTTTGATTCATTGGCTTGGTGCTTGGAATAATAACTTTAAAAAAACCAAATGCTTTCAATGTATGTTTCATACTCCTTGTGTTTTGAATTGTTTGGCATTTATTTCATTTCGGGATGTCGTAAGATGATGTCCTTTTTCCTATTTGAGTCTCAAGATAAATAAATTTCTTAACATACCCTACACTTTATTTTAAAAGTCAATACCTCTCTTTTGTTAAAGTTTAAGGAGGGTAGCTTTGGAAAGTTGTACATTTTTATTATTTAAAAAACATTGCATTAAATGATGTTCACTTAAATAATTGAATTTTCTAAACAAACCAAACAAAATGGGATAAATGGAGTAATATTTTATATAGATATTGATTATTTAGTTAAATGGATTTAATAAATAGGAAAATGGGTAGTTAATTACCCAACTTGTTAATAATTGTCAAACCTACTCAAATACCTCCATTTACAACCCCTCAAGATGAGCATAGTGCATTATATGACATTGCATCTCTGTATTTTTTAATGACCAAGTTGAGCCGAGGGTTAAAAATTTAGGATTCGTTCATTTATTTTTAAAGGTTAGTTTAGTTTTTTGTTGAATAAGCTCGAGTTCGTTTACGAGCTATTTAATCAACTTATTTTTTTCTTCTATGTAGTAAATACCATGACTACAACTTTTTATTCATCACAAATCTATATTAAGGATTAATAACTAAATTATAGTTGAAATTCCATTATTTAAGTTAGGTAGAATTTTTTGTTTATGAACTTATAGAAATTAGATATATCAACATTGTATTATTAAGACATATTTTTACTATAAAATTGGCTATTTATATTTCAATAATTAAAATTAATAATTTGATATCCATAGTTAGTATCGTATGATACTCGATATGTATTTTATCGAGTGAAAAAAGTACTATATTGTAGATATGTATTGACAATACTCATGAATCGTACGTATGAATCATATGATAGGCAAATGCGTATTGTATCTAGTGAAAAAGTATTATATTGTAGATACATATCGACAATACTCATGAATCATATGATAGGCAAATGCGTATCGTAAGAATTATATTGTATCGTATTGTAAAATCGAATGTGTCATATGATACGTAGACACATGGTTTAAAATTTGTGTTTTGATGTGAGTACAACAATTTGCTTGGGTTTTTTACCTTTTTTTTTTTTTTTTTTTTTGTTATAAAAAAATACAAAATTATTGGACTACTTGATTGAATTCAACAAAATAACATGTATGTGAGTTTTTTTTTTCCTATATAATTTGGAGTACTTTTTTTTGGTAGGGTTTTCCTTGGCACATTCTGCACCAAGGTTAGGCTTTTGGATGGGAATGCTAGGGACGCTTCGCCCTACTGGTCATGCATGGTGGGGGAAGGCGAGTGATACGAAGTTCTTGACTATACATAATTTGGACTACATAATTGACACTTCACTTTCATATTTGCAAATTTCTTTTCTATACTATGAATAAAGTATAAAATGACAATTTAATAATTTTAATTTTTGTTATTATTGTTTTAAGTCTAAGAAGCTAGATTGCTAAGAATAGGGTTGTCCTCGAGTCAGGCAAATTGGGTTTGAGATCAACCCACTACTCGGCCTGCTCAAATCGGGTGGAAGAAGTGACAACTGGCAACCACTACGGGTTGAGTCGGATCGGGCTCTGACAGATGATCAGTCAGTTTGGTTGAACTGATGGAGCAGTGGTGGTGGTAGATCTTTGCCGGATCTGAGCAAATGAGACAAAGATTTAGCTGGATTTTGAGTGCAACTGAGTTAAACCTTGTCGGATCTAAGCCAAAGGTCGCCGGATCCACACCAAACATCGCCAGATCTGAGCAAATCTACGTCAAACATCATCGGATCTAAGCAAACATCACCGGATTTGAGCGAATCTAAGTGGAGAAAGGCTAAACGTGGCTGGATCTAAGAGGCAAAGGGTCTAAAAGTCGCTGGACCTGGGTAGAATTTGGTAGATTCGAGGGTTCTTAAAGTGGTTTTTCGGTTAGGTTGGGTAGCTCGGGTTTTGGTCGAGGACAACCGGCACTCGACCCGTCGGAGTTGGTTTATGAGAGACAGGACATGTAGCCGACCAACGAAGGGATTGGATTGGGCCAACAACAGTCGGTTTCGGTTGGTTTAGTTGGGTGGTCGGTTTGCTTGGACAGCCCTAGCCAAGAAGAATTTAAAATAAAAGAACAAGAAGAGAATAATAGATGTTGATATGTTATTTGGTGTCTTAAAAAAAACTATCACTTTATAATTTATACATACCACCGTGGAGGGAAAAAGCTTAAAAGCATATTAATAACAAAATTGTAGCCTATGATAACCAAAATTATAAGGCACATGTCATGGTGGCACTAGGAAATTTGTCTAAGAGGGCCAACCTAATATTTTTTTTAATAAAAGTCTTGGGTAAATTACATCTTTGGTCCCTAACCTTTATGTTGTGTGTCAATTTGGTCCATGACCTTTTAAATGTGTTAGTTTAGTCCAAAATTTTTTGGTGTTGTGTCAAAATGGTCTTTGTCGTTAAGCGATGGACAAAAAATACTAATATGGCTAATAGCCAAAATAATAATTTTTTTTTATGACACATCATATAACATGTGTACTACCAGGTGGAATAAATTTTTTTTTTTTTTTAAAACAAAAGTAAAAAGAAAAACCAATTTATGTTGAATTTGGAGGGGAAAATAGCTAAATAGCCTTAATTTTTAAACTACGTAGCGAAACAACACTCTTTTCAAACTATCTAGCAAAATGCCACTATTTTGGAACACATAGAACTCGACATCAGCAATATGAAGTTTCAAAACAAGAGTATTTTGCTACATAGTTTGGAAAGGGGCTGTTTGGCTACATAGTTCAAAAATTAAGGCTAAATAGCAAATTTTCCTGAATTTCAGATCTCAAAATCCCTAAAACTCACAATCTGCCTAATATTTAATAGGGGTTTCTTCTTCATTGTGAGAATTGAGAAGCTAATGCAAATTAACTAAGAACAGTTTAGCTTATTGGAATGGCAAGGACCCTACGCAGCTAATGATTCTTATTCAACAGCTTGGGTTAGTAATTTTTGTGATAGTCTTTTACTTTTTGGGAGAGAGTTTGTGGTTAGATAGTTAGAATGAAATGCAACTGTTTTTGGACTTTTAAGAATCAATATGTGAAGTATCAGCAGTGGCGGCTCCAAGATTTTTTTTTCTAAGGGGGTCAGTAAGAAGATTAATCTTAGGTAAGAGATGAATCTTGTAGTCTACGTAGTTCCTTATTACAAATTTATCCCTAGTACGTACTAGCAAGAGAATAAAAGATAAGCTATAAGTTCATTTGTTTCTTAAAAACTGAACATACTAATTATTGTTATTGTAGACACTCGATTTTGCACCCATAATTTAATCTTAAAAGATGGCTAGAGTGACCATTTATATACCTAAAATTTAGAGTTGCATTACACGCATTAATTCATTCATTGCATATCATGAAAATGATCTTGAGATTCGAACGATCATGACGGTATGTCCGATTCCTGAATCGGACCGTCGGACTGAAAGATATCACAAGATCACGTTTTCACGGTCCATATGCATTTTGTTTGGGTGGAACCGATCACGCATGATTAATTTAAATTAATTCTGATTGGTTAAACAATTAAAATTAATTAAATAATTTTGTGATTGGTTGTTGGTTAGTGTAAAAAATAAGCCTGCTTGCATGAGAATAAAGTGGATAATCAAATAACAAACAAGTTATGGATAATCAAGTCTTTTTGGAATATTTATCTATAAGATAATTGTCACTTTAAAGACATGAATATCGAGAAAAATGGATTAATTTTTAGAATACGAATAAAAAATGTGTCTAGGTGCAATTTCCGGCTCAAAAATCCCAAAAAAGGAGTCTAAATCGAATCCAAACTTGAACGTGGGCCTGGCTCCCAAGAGAGCCTGTTGGCACTCTTGGAGTGCCGATTGGCCCAAATGCTCGGCTCGGCCTGTGAGCTTCCTGATTGAGATAAAGCCTACTTTTTCGACTTTTTAGAGATAAGACGTGTTCCAATTTGTATCTGATCTCATTCAGCTTATTTTTTAAGCATCCCAACCTCTATAAATAGAGGATAAAGATCAGAATTAAGGGCTCTTCTTTTCTAACTTCTCGGCTCCCCTTACGTTAAAGACATTTTGGAGGCTTTTGCTTTAAGAACTTCTTTTTTGTAAGTAAAATATTTTATACCTCAAAGAAGTGTAAACTTCTTTGATTTCTAAAATATTCTTCTATTTGAAGAGCACGCTCATGCGAGAGGTATTTAGTTATATTTTCCTATCTGTTTTTTTTTTTCTTTTCCATTAATTAGTATGTTGTAATTGTTCGTTGCATGAATGTAGTTAATATGTTTGATCTTTATTGTGCCCTGTTCTTAATTCATGTTTGCCATGCTTAGATATTTAGTTGAAATTTTATTTGACATGTTCTTTAGTTTATTGTTTGTTTTAATTTTCTTCTTTGATTTCAAAATCTGCTAATGATCATCAAAACCTTTAAAAAAAAAAAAACAAAAATTCAAAACTGATCTGTATTTTCATTAAATACAGATCTGAATTTTTTTCTTGTTATAAAACTGATCTGTATTTTCATTAAATACAGATTTGAATTTTTTCTGGTCTCAAAAGTGATTTGTATTTTCATTAAATACAGATCTAATTTTTTTTTTCTGGTCATAAAACTGATCTGAATTTTTATTAAATATAGATTTGATTTTTTTTTTTGGTCTCAAAACTAATCTGTATTTTCACTAAATATAGATCTGATTTTTTCTGGTCATAAAACTGATCTGTATTTTCATTACATACAGATTTGAAAATTTTTCTGGAAAAGTTTTCTTTTTTATAAAATTGCATATTTTGAGATTTCAAAGAAGGAATTAAGAGTTAGGTTAAGGTCTTTCTTTTTAATATGTGATGCATGCAAAACAAGTTTGTCTCATGAATATGAATCCTCTTTTAAAAATCTTATTTTTTTAACTTTTAAAAATAGATCTGATTTTTTTAAACAAAATCTCATTTATTTATTTTTTATCTTTTATGAAAACAGATCTGATTTTTACCAATCAAATCTCTTTTTTTTTTTAATTTTTTTTTTAACTTTTCAAAACAGATTTGATTTTTCTTTAAAAAGAGGACATTATTCATAAGGCAAATTTGTTTAAATTAATTTTTGTCTAGTATTTGTTATGTGTATTATAACATATCATTCAACATCATACAAAAAGGGTATATAATGGTCATTAGAGTTTAGAACACCAAACTCTGTCTGGGCGGAATGGGTGCCTAACACATTCTCATTCCGTAACCTAGCCCTCGAACTTTGGATTTTGGTTAGTAGATTAGTGTTTTGTCTTTAATTTTGGTAGAATGTAACTAGGACCAAAGTTTTGTATTTTTTTGCACAGATTGTAACTAGGACGAAAGCCTTGTAAGGTTAATCTACCAACTTGTACTTTCTTTTTTCAATCAATGACATTTGATGTATTTTGAATATGTAATTATATTTATTTTTTCTTATTTTTTTGTATAAAAAAATAAGTGGTGACTACACACCACCACCCAAAAGAGAGGTGCCTTAAAGCACCCAAATCTCTTTTTTGAGAGCACCCAAGTTCTCGGCCTTTCATAGTGGCGACTCCACTGGGGATGTCGAGGGCTAAGTTTCGTATTAGACTTTAAGTGACCAACTATATACCCTTGTTTTCGTATGATGTTGTTGTTTGTTTGGTTGTCTATGTCTTGATATGCTTGTATGATTTTTTTGTTTGTGTTGCCATGTTGATTGTTAAGAGCTTTCCCTAACTGTCATAGTGTGTGCCATCAAAATAAAAAATATGTATGCACCCATCTCAACATATGGTGGTAGTAGCCATAGATCACCGGTCTTCTTAGCTTCCGGTACCCAGTGGTGAACTCACCAACTCATAGAGCAAAGTAGTAGGATCATTTCTTGTTGACTATAAAGGATAGACCATGTTGTTTGGAACAATGTAATTTTCATTACATTACAAGTTGGGAGGTGTAACATCCTAGCTATAAGAAACAATGAAACAACAAACCTACCCTACAATGTAATGACTTAGAGCCTACCCTTAGGTTGGTCCACGTAAAAGTTGCATTGCATTTTGTGTGTGTTTGTTTGGTTGATAGATTGATGTAGATGGGGACCTAGCTTTGTTTGACCCAACCAATCCTTTTCTTAGGGGAGAATTTGGTCAAGATCAGAGGGAAGACTCCAAAGAGAACCTAAGACCAACATTCAAGCTAGTAGTTCCAGTTCCAAGCCCATCACGATATTGAAGCTCATGAGCATTGAAGACACTCCACTGCTGCAACATCACAATCCTATGTTTGACCTACAAGATAGTCCAAGCCACAAGAAGTTCAAAGACTCCATTACTATGGCGGAAGGAAGAGAATATCCAAACATTGAGGAACCCACGAACACTCAAGAGCTACTAAACACCATGGTAGCGAGTCAAATCCAATTGAGGGAGGACATGAACTGTATTGTGCAACAATTTCAGAACCTGAAGGGTGGCCAAGAGGAGAACAAGACTGATCATAATCCCCTAACCATGGAGGGTGAGAAGAAGATCAACGAGAGGATAAATAAGGTGGAAGAGATGATCAAAAGAGCCCGTAAGATGGAACACCTCATGGACTACCAATCACTCTCACTTTTCCCCGATGTGAGATTGCCTCCCAAGTTCAAGATGCCAACCTTGGACAAGTTTGATGGGATTGGCTACCCAAAGTCCCATTTGAAGATGTACATGAGGGCCATGCAGCCTTAGAGCAATTGAAGAACTACTTGCTCAAATGTTTCAAAATACCCTGACTGGGGCTACTCTTAGGTGGTTCTTTAACCTAGATGATGCTAGAGCAAGGAGTTGGGAAGACATCTGCTGTGAGTTTCACAATCAATACAAGTACAACATAGAAGTGGATGTGCTGAGGAGAGATTTGGAGACCACTAAGTAAGAGTCGAAAAAATCTTTCTCTACCTTCATTACTAAGTGGAGGTCCAAAGCTGCACATATGATGAATAGGCCAAGTGAAGAAGAACAATTAACTATGGTTGTAAAAAACTTATTGCCTGTATACCATAAATATTTTTTTGCTCAATATTTTCCTAATTTTAAAGCGTTGATTGCTGTTGGAACCCAAATTGAGGATGTAATAAATAATGGCACTATAAAGAATGAGGACCTACCAAGGTTTAAAAAGAATTTAGGATTTAGTTCGAAAACTGCAGAAGTTTCTAATATATACAAAAATGATTCTTACCAACTTATTGCCCCCGTGCCAATATCACAAAGGCCACCTCCAAGGCCTAGGAGGGAATTTCATGAGTTATATATGCCAGTGAGTCAAGTGTTTGAAAAACTAAAAGCAAAGGGGTTACGAAAACCCTTAGACCCAAGACCAATTCCAAACCCATTGCCTGTAAGATTTGATGTGAGTAAGAGATGTGCCTACCATCAAAGCCCTGGCCACGACATTGACAAGTGTTTTAGCCTTCATCATGCAATTCAAGATCTAATAGATACTAAGGTGATTGCACCACCTACAAGACCTAGCATCACTAATAATCCCTTGCCCAACCACAATTTTGGGAAAGGACCGAGGATTAATTGCTTGATGACTGAAGAGGAAGGAGAAAAGGACCCGTTTGAGTTGATTTATGACCTATATGAGTGCTTTATGATGACATGGGAAGAGTTGATGGTTATGACATCCATTGCAGGGTATGATATATGGAGTGAAGATGTTACAGAAACCCCAAATTATCCAACATCCACAAATGAGGGGAGACATTTCAAACCCCAATCAAACTACCCAACATCCACAAATGGGGGGAGACACCTTAAACCCTAAGCGAGTTACCAAGCACCTACACATGAAGGGAGGCACTTTGAACCCTAGTCAAACAACCCAACACCCACATACGGGGGGAGACACTTCAAAACCCAAGATATCGATCTAAACGACCCATAAAAATTTGCCTGCATCATAAGGGGGGAAGACACTTCAAACCCCCACACCTAGAGACAGACTACCCAATAGAAGCCTTGAAAAAATCTACCCAACAAACACCTACTGAAGAGGATGAGGTCCTCAAGCAGCTGCAGAAGACACAAGCCAATATATCTTTATGGGGTTTACCATGGCCTCATACAACCATCGCCAGAATCTGGTAGACCTTCTCAATCAAATCCAAGTTCCTACAACTGCTACTCCTCAAGATCTGAATGCCATGATTGGATTTATAAGTAGGGAACTCACTATTTCCTACTCTGACAAAGATTTGACGAAAAAGGGGAAGCACCATAATGACCTACTACACATTAATGTAGATGCCAAAGGAAAAAGGATTCCAATGGTTCTAATTGATGATGGAATTGCCTTAAATGTGTGTCCGTTAAAGACTGCAAGTTGCTTGGGCCTAAACATTGAAGATTTTATGCCGACTAATCAGCATGTAAGGGCATATGATAATAGTAGAAGAGAGGTCTTGGGAACCGTGACACTGAGCTCACTATAGGGCTAATGATCAAGAAGGTAGAATTTCAAGTCCTGAACATAGCCTTGTGCTTCAATATGCTCCTTGGGCGACCATGGATCCATGATATAGAGGTTGTACCTTCATCCCTATACCAAAAGGTTCAGTTTCCACATGAAGGAGCCATAGTTACCATATATGGCGATACTTTGACCGTACCAAAGACCATTTTTGGTATTGATTCTGAGAAGGAGCTATTGACCTTGGATGGCTTTGAAATTGAGAAGCTTGATTTTGGAAGAAGAGAAGAAGAAATGGAGAAGATCCCCATGGACTTTGCTCCCAACAGCAACAATAATGTGGTGGCAATGATGAGGAGAATGAATTACCTTCCGAGGATGAACTTAGGGAAGACTATAAAGAAGGCAACTGCTAAAGTTCCAATAATTCCCACTGCCATACCACCTTTTGGGCTAGGTTATAAGCCCATTGATAATGACTTGCTAGAGATGGAGGTGAGAAGAATGGCCTGTGCCAAGGCTGAAGCCAAAGGACTCCCTTGTCCTTCGGAACCCCTAAAGCCCTATACTCCCACATTGAACAGAAAATTTGTTAAAGCTGGAGATAGTCAACGGTATTGGGGATTCCCTGAACTAAGATTCAATCCTAAGTCAAGAATAATGGTGCTTGGGTTTGAGCTATTATTTGATTGTAACAACAAGCTTCCAGAGCTGAAGAAGGAAGACACAAATTGGGTCCCTATTGATTGGGCTGATTACATGGACCTTGATGGAATGACTACGCTTCTGGGAGATGTCATTTGCAATATAGAAGAAGAAGAGTATTGGGAGGCTTGCCAACATGCATTGAAGAGCCCGTATGAAGCAAGAACAAGTGATGAAGATGAGGAAGGGGGAGAAACCCTTATTGAAGATGATGAAGGTAGCAAAAGCAAGAGTGATAGTAGTAGTGATAGCAGTAGTGATAGCAGTAGTAGTGAGAATGGAAATAGTGAGGATGATAGCAACAGTGATAGTAAAAGCAACAATAGTAAAGACTATGATAGCCAATATAGTGGCAATGATGGGGTGAACCCCCTAGTGATAGAGAGGAGGAAGATATAGGACTTTTTTATGAAGACCACTTTGATGATGACGTGGACTACTATAATGGAGATATAGAGGATGATGTTGAAGCTGAACCTATAGATATGGAGAATGGTGTTTGTTAGGACATATGTGATTCACTTGTTAGGAACATATGTCACTATTTTATGTAATTGGCTAATCTTTTGACAAAATGCACTTTATTTGTATTTGGGTAGATCTAGGATGTATTTAATACTTCAAGGAACAAGAGATCAAGTCTAGTATTGAAGCCATGCAAATATATCCAAGAAACAAGTGAAGAAGTGCTGATTTTTTAAAGCTTGATAGCTGCTTGACACCTTTCAATAGCTAGGCTATCTATCGAGATCTTCAGCTATTTCTTATCGTAATCTCGACATCTCTCGATAGCCAGGTCAATCGATCGAGCAATTTTCTGTCCCCTCATAGCTCCTCGATAGGTCTCGATAGCTCGCAACAGATAGGCTCGACACCTCCTCGACACCTCCTCAATCGATCGAGAATTACTAAGCTTTACGAAATTCAGATTTCTAGATATGATTTTCGGCCCATGCTGACATGTATGTGTAGGGTTTCTTTTCTCACAACCTTAGACCTATATAAAGCTTATTTTAGAGGCCGTCATATAAGAGAATACATAGAGAACATATGCAAAAGGTGACCGATGCCTTATTCTCTCTGAAAGAAGCTACTACGTCTTTGCGGCTTAGGGTTTTGTAACCAAGTGCTTCTTGATCTTCATTGTTAACAAAGTGAAGAACTTTGCAGCCAACAATCTTCTTCAAGTTGGTGTGTTAGTCGCGTACTGGGATCCGCACAATTGGTTAGTCATGTACAGGGATTCGTGCATCAAAAGGGTGGCGTTCATATATTGAAGAGTTTAGAGGTTCTGAAGTGGTAGAAGGTTTCTACTGTAAGTTCATCTACGAGGATTGTAGAGTCTAGGGACAAAGATTTTGTACTATATTTGAAACTTCTCTTTACTATAGTGGATTGCTTTTCGGGAAGGTTTCCCCTCAGGTTTTTTTTACTGTGAAACTAGTTTGTTTCATTAGTTTTCCTGGGTCATCATATCTTGTCTTATTTATTTTTCCGCTGCATGATTTTGACATGAAATTGATGTTTGTTTGTTTTAACAAGTTTTATTCATAATAAATCTAATTAACAACTTGGGTTTAAAACTTGTTAATTCTATCAACCGGAGTCTAAATTTCCCAACAGTGTTGAAAGTGAAGAAAATGAACTAGAAAATGTGTCCAAGCTATAGGAGATGATGTGGAAGTTGAAGATGAAGAGGCTGATGATATAGATTATGATGATTACCCCTATGGGCGGCCTTCAGATTGGAGTTGCATTACTGATTTTAGTTCAAGGTCAAGGCCTCATTATGACAAGCATGGTAGGGAAATTCCTAAGTTAGAGTCATTCCACAATTTAGAACTTGGCTCACTGACCCCATACAATAAGGAACAAGATGACATAGATGCTAGATTGGCCACCCTAGACAGAAAGCTAATAATCCACAGTTTCAAAAACTTAACACTGGAGAATCTTGAAGGTGAAGCTGAGAAAATGGATGGGAATGAGTCAGAATACCTCCCCTAATACATTTACTCGAGTAACAAAGGAAATCAAGACTTGTTTGGTGAGTGGATGGACAGTATAGAGCGTTTGGATGCTTATGTGTCTGACAAGCCCACAAATATGGAGGTTGATGGTGAAGACACTAATTATATGGATGACGACCCCATGGTACTAATGCTGAAGGAAGAAGAAACTCACTGGGAGCCACCTGCCATCGCTAAAGCCATAACCGAGTTGAAGCATTGGGCATGGGAGGGAGCCGCCCACCCCATGGGAGACTCTGTGAAAAAGATCAAGACCGTTGAGCCAATCACTCTCGCCAAAAACATTGTTTCAATCCCTATTGAGTATGTTTCTGCTAGTATTATAGTTTTTGTTAAGTCTGTTTGTGATCGTATTCCTATAGAGTCTATTTCTGTTGAGTTTGTTGAGAACTCTTTTCCTTATAATATGATTTTTGATTCTGCTTATTTGTTGGCTTTGAATGTTTTTATTTCGAAAATTGGTAAAGAAACTCTTAATAATAAGGATTTAAAACAAGGGCATGTAGAACCTATAAAAGAAGAAACCCAACCTGTTAACTTGGGAACTGATGATGAACCTAAGATGATACAACTGGGAAACACTCTAACCTCCTATGAGAAAGATGCGTTAGTTGCCTTATTGACAAAATTCAAAGAGGTATTTGCATGGTCATACGAAGACATGCCTGGGATTGATACAGATATAGTGCAACACTGCATTCCAACATATCCAACCATGAAGCTGCTCAAGCAGAAGTTGAGAAGAATGAAGCTAGAGTGGACTCTCAAGATCAATGAAGAAGTTGAGAAACAGTTCAATGCAGGATTTTTAAGAGTGGTCAACTATCCAGAATGGTTAGCTAATGTGGTTCTGGTATTGAAGAAGGATGGGAAAGTGAGAATGTGTGTAGACTTTTGAGATCTCAATAAGGCTAGCCCGAAAGATGATTTTCCCTTGCCTCACATTGACATCTTGGTTGATAACATAGTAGGACATGCATTGTTATCATTTATGGATGATTTTTGAAGATACAATCAGATAAAGATGGCTCCAGAAGATATGGAGAAAACCTCCTTCATTACTCCATGGGGGACGTATTGCTACAAGGTCATGCCATTTGGCCTTAAGAATGTTGGTGCTACTTACCATCATGCAGCCACTACTTTGTTACATGATTTGATCCACAAAAATGTAGAAGTTTATGTTGATGACATAATAGTGAAGTCCAAAGACCGTGAAGGGCAAAGACCGTGAAGGGCATATACCAGCTTTACGGAAGTTCTTTGAAAGAATCCAATTTTATAAGTTGCGGTTGAATCCAAAGAAGTGCACTTTTGGTGTAATATCCGGAAAGTTGTTAGGGTTTATGGTAAGCCAGAGGGGAATTGAAGTCGATCCTGACAAAATCAAGGCAATTGTAGGGATGAAGCCTCCAAGGACTGAAAAGAAGATCCGAGGATTTTTAGGTAGGATACAATATATCAGTAGATTCAATGCCCAGCTCACCATGACATGTGAGCCATTTTTCCATCTACTCAGGAAAGAAGTTCCCACAGTCTGGAATGAACAATGCCAAGAAGCTTTTGAGAAGATTAAAAATTATCTTATGATGCCACCAATACTGGTTCCACCGGTACCTGAAAAGCCATTATTGTTGTATCTCACAACTACGGATACAGCAATGGGGCCTTTGCTTGCTTTGTACCTAGAGGAGTCTAGGAAGGAGAATGTGATTTACTACATTGACAAGAAGATGTTGGCTTATGAAGAGAAGTATTCACCACTTGAGAGGACATGTGTAGCACTTGTATGAGCAACCCGCAAACTCAGACATTATATGTTTGGTTTCAAGGTCTTGTTGATTGCAAGAATGGACACTTTGAAATATTTGATGGAAAAACCTACGCAAGAATGGAAAATAGCTAAATGGGTTCTACTTCTATTAGAATTTGATATTAAATATGTGACTCAGAAGTTTGCGAAGGGGAGAGCAATTGCTGATCACTTAGCCCACTATTCACTTGAAGAAGTTGAAGAAATCTAAGGAGATTTTCCGGATGAGGGTATCATGGGGATAGAGCTAGAATCACGGAAGATGTATTTTGATGGGGCAACTAATCAAAATGGAAGTGGCATTAGAGTTCTCCTAATTTCTCTGAATGGGACACACATCCCATTCTCTGGTAGGCTCAACTTTCTTGCCATTAATAATGCTATTGAATATGAAGCTTGCATTATGGGGTTACAAGCGGCCCTAGGACTTGGAGTGGAAGAGTTGGAAGTATATGGTGATTCAACCTTGATAATTTCTCAGATTCAGAATAGGTGGAAGATCAAGGAAGAAAGGCTAATGCCTTATCATAAATCTCTCCAGAAGTGGGCTTCAAAATTTAGTGGGATCCAGTACCAATATGTGCCAAGAATGTATAATCAGATTGCAGATGCTTTAGCAACAATGGCATCCATGATGGATGGACCTAAGGAAGATGAAGCTCGATCAATAGTGGTGGAAAAAAAAGAAGAGCCAGCTTATTGCATGTCAATAGAAGAAGATGAGGTAATGAATGGAGAAGGTGAATGGTATTCAGACATTCTACGGTACCTTAAGGATGGGACATACCCAAAGTCTGCAGACAAGAATGACCAATTAACCATCAGAAGGTTGTCCACTAGTTATATTATTTGTGGGGAGAGGCTTTATAGAAGATCATATGACAGAATTCATCTCCTTTGTGTGATCACCAAGGAAGCACAACAAATAATTGAAGAGGTTCATGAGTCAAGTTATGGGCCACACATGAATATACACATGCTATCATGAAAAATAATGAGACAAGGTTATTACTGGACTACTATGGAAGCAGACTAGACAACTCATGTTTGGAAGCGCCATCAATGCCAAGTCTATGGAGGTTTGAAGCACATGCCACTTATGCCATTACATACCATGACTTCACCTTGGCCATTTTCCACATGGGGAATAGATATTATTGGGAAGATTCACCCAACAGCATCCAATGGCGATGAATTTATACTTGTTGCTATTGATTACTTCACTAAATGGGTGGAAGCTGCCTCATAAAAGGTTTTGAACTCAAAGAAAGTTGCTCAATTTATTCAGACCAATATCATTTGTAGAAATGGGGTATCGCATGAAATTATCTCTGATAATGGGCTGCATTTCAAGGGAGAAATAGAAAAGCTTCTTCGATAGTTCAATATTCAGCACTACAAATCCTCACCCTACCGTCCTCAGACTAATGGAGTAGTTGAGGCTGCAAAAAAAAAAATATAGGGAGAATTCTGGAAAAGAGCACGAAAAACTACAAGGATTGGCATCTACAATTACCCTATGCACTTTGGGGTTATAGGACATCAATTCGGTCTTCCACTAGAGCCACTCCTTATTCCATGGTGTATGGGATGGAAGCAATCCTTCCCATTAAAATGGGTGTCTGATTATTGAGAACAGTACTGGAGAGTGAAATCCCTAAGGTAGATTGGTTGCAAAGTAGATATAAGTAATTATGCATGATGGATGAGAAGAGACTTAAGGCCTTGTATCACATTCAAGGTTATCAAAGGAGACTTAGGAAAGCTTTTGACAAGAAAGTAAGAGCTAGAGATTTGAAGTTGGGAGATTTAGTGCTGAAAGAGATCTGAGCCCCGATTCAAGAGATAAATGGGAAGTTCAAGCAAAATTGGGCAGGTCCATATATTATCAAGTAGATATACTCTGGTGGAGTAGTAAGGTTGATGGAGTTAGATGCAAACCCTTTTATTGAGCCAACCAATATGGATCAATTGAAGAAATACCATGTCTGAGGTGGTTGTATGAAAACACCACATCTGAAGTGGTTGTAAATTATGTTGTTTCCCTTCTTAGGTTTGGCAAAAAAAAAAAAAAAAAAAAAGAAGGTAGGTTGAAAGCCCGAAAGGCCGATCTACGCAAAAGGAGAGTAAAAAAAAGATAGAGTGAGAGAGCCTGCTAGGTTGAAAACCCGAAAGGGCGGCCTATTCAAAAGTTAAGGTAAATAAAAATGAACTACGTGATGATCTAATCCTTCTGCCAAGGAGGTACGTAGGCAACCATATATTGGGCCGGCCACAACTTCCCCAAACCCACCATTTACCCATTAAGCCAAAAAAAAAAAAAATGTATTCAATCTAACCATTCCATTAAACCATGCCATTACACAGAAATCAAAACCCAAACCCTAAACCAAACCATAAAAAACCAAACCCTAAAAACCTAAACCCTAAACAGAACCCTAAATCTCAAAGTCTTAAATAATTCCTAAACCTAAGAGTTTCACATCAACTTTTAAAATAAACATGTTCAAAGCCAAAAATAAGAAGATAATTTTTTCTTCAGTCTTTTTTCCTTTGGTTGTTTGTTGGTTCCATCTGTGTTAGGTATTTTGTCATCTTTGTCCCTCCCTCTAAACTCATAGTTGTCAGCCTCATGTTTTTCTTGGTTATCCCTAAAAATTGTTTTCTCATAGCAGCCATGTCAGCCTCCTTTTCTGCAATTTTGTTCACCAACAGTTAGAATATTCCATAGTCATCCTGTGAAAGTGAACCTTAACAAAAGATTGATCCACTTGGTCAGCCATCTCCAAGCCCAACAACATGTTCCTTATAAAAGTAGGATTTGTGTCCACAGGAGTGAAAGGTTTTCTTCCTTTTCCACCAGGCATTCCTTGCTCATATTGGAATTGTCTCAAGAGTCTATCCGCCTTATAGAACGTTGAACTCCTTAATCCAGCTATGTAGATGTGATCTGATCCCAAAGACCACAACAAAGGAGGTGGGCACTTCCACCAATAACAATTCCATCGAACTGAGACAATGGATTTCTTGTTCACAAATTTCACCCAGCTGCTTTAAGTTTGACACTCGGTTTTGATGACAGTCCTACTGAGGAAATTGCTAGGACCATAATCAGCAATAGTAGGCATGGCAATCGTGTCCAGTCTTTCCATCAACTATATCTACAAAGTCAAGGGACTCCTAAGAAAGTTTTGTGACTCTCTACTAAGAAATACGAAGTCCAATCGTAAGAGAGTTTCCGCCAAGATCAGAGAAGCAAGATTATCACCATTTTTAACTTGACTCACAATGCCTATGGATCGAGCATTCACAAAACTAGGCCTTCCTGAGCAAAGCAAAAATTGTCCCATGAAGCAAAGAGCTAAGCCAAAATTTTTCTGCATGTTGTCAGTCACTCCATGAGTACGTTTGTTAATCAGTCTTGAAACAACTGCATGAAGATTTGCCATGTGGCCTTCAATCATGCTACTGGTTATTAAGGTAGAAAGTCCTAAAGCACCAAATAAAATATCCCTATGTCTAAGATCACAAGAAACTGCTACAGATTTCTTGCTGGGATCATAACCTAGAATAGCTGGAAATTCTTCAATTGTGGGACAAAGTTCAGTAGTTTTAAACCAGAATACATGGTCTTCAGTTCCCAGAACTTCACGGTAGCACAGAGGAAATCCCACTTGTTCTTGACATTCCTCAAGGCCTTGATTCCCTCTAGCTTGTAGGCTGCAAGATTGGTCTTGGTGCTAAAATCAAAGCTACGAACCCATCTATTGATATCATGAATGGTTGAACGAGAAATTTTTTGATTGTTAGCCATGTATAACTCTTGCATGTGATTGCTGTTTCTTGATAACTTTGATTCAAGGTTAGATGCTAAAATAAGCTACCTCAGTCCCTAACTAGGTTTAAATAGGTTTCAAGAACTTGTAGTTGAATAGGAAAGTGTTTCATGGTCCCAAACGAAGAAAATATTTTTCAAAAAACTCAAAAACATAGAAAATGTGTGGGAAAAGAGCGAGGAATCGGGGCGAAATTGGGCATGCCCGTGCCATTAAAGTGCTAGTTGGCACTCTAAGAGTGCCGATCGGCACCCAACTCAACCATGGCCCAATTACCCTGTTTGGTGTTCTTGAGCACTTCACGAGTCTGTTTAGACTTTGTTTTTCACTCAAAAAAAAAAAAAATGATTGTGCAATAAAGTTTCTAAAAAATTTGCATGGATTGTCAAACTGGGGCATTTAGACATGCTTTGTCCATTTTTTTTTGTAAGGTTGAATTTATTCAATCATGTTTTGGCTTTATTTCATGCCAAATTTTCTTGTAATTCAACAATTAGATACCTTGTATTTAGGTGGGAATCATGTAAGGGTTGTGTGTGAGAGAGTGTGAAGAATTCAAGTGTGTGTGCAATTAAGAGCATTGTCGCGACTAGAACTCCTGAGTGACTCGTGACTTGCCAAAAGTGCAACATGTGTGAAGCATGCCAAAAGTTGAAGGTTCGTGATAGCTGGAGCACTACAGGATAAAAAGGACAGTTTGGCCAGTCAGTTATTTCGTGACTGGAACTCGCGGCTTGTTCTAGTTGCGAGTGAGTCACCAGAACCCCCTGTTTTGCAGAAAAATGACTTTTCACATTCCTCACATACCCTACTATAAATACCCTTATACCCACGAACTGTAGAGAGCTTCTAGAGAGAATTTTAAGAGATAAACCTTAGAGAAAAATAAGATTGACTCATCCACAATCTTAGACATTTGATTCTCCAAATTCCTCTACTCTCACTCTCTCCATTGTCATACCCTTGGGAGGATACTTAGCCAAATCCTTACCTCACCATACCCATATAGTGAGAAGGTTGTTTGGTACTTGGAAAGCAGTTCAGAGAGGACCAATTCATTTGGTTGATGTAGTGGGCTTATTGCGGGATTCGTAAAGCTAGAGAAAACACGGTTAGGCTTAACTTTGTTGAAGCAAGAAGTTTGGAGGGCTTAGGTGCATTGGGTAGATTAGGCTTGGAGAGTCTATTGATATTCATGTATCCTAACTGATTTTCTGGTGGATCATTTTATCGCTTGGAGGGTGGCGGAGAGGTTTTTTGCCGAGTTCTTTAGTTTCCTCTTCGATAACACGTGTCGGTGTTATCTTTGTGTTTGCATTTCTCTAACCCTTACTCTTGCCTTTTAATTACTGCTATAGATGTGATTAATTATGGTTTGGAGTATTTTGTTTATTTGGGCTTGTACTTATCATTGCACACATATATTGTTTGGGTATAAGCTTGTGTTGTTATTTTGAAATTGGGGGTCTAAACATTCACTAGTGTTTTACACACCAAGTGAACTTTCAATTGGTACTAGAGCGGGTACACTTTGTCAGATTTCTATATTTTAAGTGTGATCCTTGACCCTAGGATGGATAGGTCTCATTCTCTAAATGCACCTCCCTTTTTTGATGGGAGTAATTACGCCTTTTGGAAAGTGCGTATGCGTGCATTCTTGTGCTCTATTGATGAGAGCGTATGGGATGCTATTGAGAATGGTTGGACTAGGCTGGAGGCTACCAAATCTACTTGGGATAAGGCAGCCCCTGCAGCAGTCAATGCTAATAGTAAAGCTTTGAATGCTATATTTTGTGGTGTCTTACCCGACGAATTCCACAAGATTTCACATGTGACAATCGCCAAGAAGGCATGAGAAATTTTGGAGACCACCTATGAAGGAACCAAGAAGGTGAAAGATACAAAGCTACAAATGCTCACCACTCACTTTGAAGAACTAAAGATGAGTGAAGATGAGTCGTTCAACTCCTTCTATAGGAAGTTGAATGAAGTGATGATTGGAAAATTCAACTTGGGTGAAAAGACGGAGGACTCCAAGGTTGTGAGGAAGATCTTATGATCATTATTGGAGAACTTTGGTGTTAAGGTGTTCGCCATCGAAGATAGCAAAGACCTTGATGAGATAAAGATTCAAGAACTCATCGATTCTCTTCAAACATATGACCTATCTTTACCATCACAAAGGAAGAGCAAATCTCTTGCTCTTAAGACAATTAATGAGAGAGTTGAAGCTTAAGACTCCTTGGATGAGGATGAGGTTGAAAAGGAGGTGGTGTACCTTGCGAAGAACTTTCACAAGTTCTTAAAATTTAAAAAGGATGGGAAGTCTTTTGAGAAGGGGAAATTCTCAAATTTCAAGAACGACAAGAAAGATTTCAAGAAGAAAGATTCCAAAGATTCTTCTCCATCTCAAGCAGTCACGTGCTATGAATGCAAAGGGCATGGCCATGTGAAGAAAGAATGCCCCACTTATTTGAAGGCAAAGTGTTAAAGTCTTTGCTACTACCCTTAGTGACTTAGACATCTCCAATTTCGATTTGGAAGAAAGTTGTGATGGAGAAGGAAACTACTCCGCCTTTATGACCATCGCACCCGTGGACTCTTTGGAAGATTTGAGCACTCAAATGGAAGAGCTCGGTGAGCACAACGAAGTGGAATCTATGGGGGTTGGAGAGGAATCCGATAATGAAGATGAAGAATGCATCTATGAAGGAACAAAGGGATTGTAAGAATTTTATAATTCTCTTCTTGAGAAGACCAGAGAGTATGCTAGAGTGGCTATGGCAGCCATTAGAAAAATGAAGAAAGCAAAACAGGACTACAAGAGCATACTCGTGAGGTATAAAGAGACAAAATGTGAAGTTGAAGCGATGAATGAAGAGCTAACGAATGCCTATTATAGGATCAAGTTTCTTGATTTTGAGGTTATTCAAGCTAATGCTAAAGTGGAGTGGGTTGCTTCAAAGAAACTTGATGAGGTGCTTGCCTATCAAAAGCCTTCTTCTGATAGAAGCGGTTTGGGATACACCGGAGAAAGTAGCTTAAGCGCTAATGTGTCCAAGGAGATGAAGTTTTTTAAAGCCAAGGAACCAATGGTACCAACTCCACTTGTTGAGAATGTGAAGGTTGAGAAGAAGCCAAATGTGATTACTCAAAAGGTTTTGACAAGGCATCCAAATTCATTTGTGGCTGAACCCAAGGCAAAAGGGAAGTCTCTTTCAAAGGCACAAAGAGGTCCTCAAACTCACCACTTTTGCCATCTTTGTGGAGTCTGAGGACATACTAGGCCAAATTGCCACAAGATTCAAGCATTGAAGAATGCGAGTTCTCAAAGGCCAAGAGGACAAGGAAAGGGCAAGGGGAACCACAAGCAATCAAAAGGGAGAGAAATAGATCCCAGTATTGGCGATGTGATAAAAATGATAGACACCATCACTTCTTTTTTGGTAAACTTCACCCTAAGGTTTGAGAATCGTAACTCAAGTACCCAATCCTCTAAAGATATCACCCCAAATGCACGTGCTGTGTGGGTGAAGAAGGGTACTCATGTATAAGCATTAGGACATGTCCATGCATCAATTCTTTCGATATGTTGTGACATTGTTGGTTGTTTGCTTATGTTTTTCATTCTAGCATGTTTTTACTATTTTTGTTGTTTAAAATGCTTTGAATGTTGTTTCTTTTTTATCAATCTTTACTTACTTTGTGTCAAAAAATCCAAAAACACATAAAAAGTAGAAAATCCAAAAAGTTTGATCGGCATTATTGTGTTTTGTCACATGCATGTTTAGCCTTGTACCTCCGTACAAATGGCTTTGTGCATTTACAAGTTTAGCTTGTTCTTTATCAACTTGTATCTTTGTGGGAAAAATCTTGACATAGATGTGATTGTTGTAAATAGATCTTCAAACTTGTCATGAATGATAAGTCAATAGTTTTGTTGATCTTGAGACATGCATAGACTTGTGCCCATATATCTTCCTACTCTTTTATGTTTTTGCTTAAAGAGCTCAACTAATGTAATATCTCGAAAAGAGATATTGAGCTATAAAAGCCGTCGCACATACTAGTATTTGACTAGGAAAAATGGAAAGCGACTTGTTTTGAAAATGTATGGTGCCCAAAAGCCAAAGGCTTGCTCATAAAATTGAAATATCAAAAATTTTAGGCATCAATCTCAAAAAGAGATGTATTGTTCTTAAATGGTCAAATGATATGAGTTGAAAGAAGCTGAAATGAAAAGCTTCAAAGTCATGTAACCAAGTTTTTGTGGGAGGTCATATATGCTCATTTATATAATTGAGATTGGTCACTCTACTCAGTGATAATTATGTATGTCTTGGTTGAATTGATCATTGAAGTTTCATATTAGACTAAGGACTATCTTACATTTGATACCCACAAACATCACACATGTCTATGTTCAATGAATGCCTTATTCATTTGTGTGATTGTACTTGATTAAATGTGTTGTACATACTCAATCATATGTTGATCAAACAGAAAAATATTTTTAAGTATTTTGGTTGTTTTTGGAAAGTGTTTTTTTATTATTATTATTTTTTTTTATAGAAAATCCAAAAAATTTTCAACTCTGCTTTTTGGCGACTCACTCGCGAGTCATGCTAGTCGTGAGGCCCTAGTCGCGAGCTTACTCAAAAGGTTTCACGACTCCGTAGAAAGTAAGACTTCTAGTCGCGAAAAACACTTAGAAAAATTTTCAAAAATTCTGGGTTTTGGTCATTTTTGCGACTACTTCGCTAGTGGAAGTCCATTCGTGAGCTTACTCAGAGAGGTTTGCGGCTCACTGGTGAGTGGATGCCCTAGTCGCGAAAAAGACTTTTCAAAATTTTGTACAAGGTTTTTTGGTGACTCGTTTTGGCGACTTGTTCGCGGGTCATATGAGTCGCGAAAATCGTGTGTTTTGCACAAATAGGGTTAAATCTTAGACAATTTTCAAAAACTTTTCAGTTTTCCCTCGCATCACGTGCATAACCCTTTGTCTTCTCCGCGTCTCCCTCTCCCAAAACCGCCATTCTTACTCTTAAAACCTCCATTTTCTTCTTCAATCCTTCATTAATCTTCAAGAAAAGGTATGGGTTTTCTCTTATTTTCACTCTATTTCAAGTTTCTAGCCCTAGTTTTCTTAGATTTTGTGTTTATGTTGAGATATTGAAATATGGTTGTTGAATATGGGTTTTTGATGAGTTTGATATATGGGTTTTGTTGGTATAATGCTTGTTATACATGGTTTACATGTTTGTCTTCATATTTATGCATTGTACTATGATTTGTGTTGTGTTGTGCATACCATGTTCATGATCAAATGTCTCTTAGATGTTTTTGTGTGTTTCTTTGGACTCCATTGAGTACAAAGATTGTGGGGATAATCATGTTTCCTTGATTTTGAAACATCAAACGATTATGTGTTTTCACACATTACCCCTAGCATGTTTTGTTGCCCTAAATGCACACTTTTGCATATGAAGCACACACACACACCCTTTGACATGTTGAGTGAATAATGCCAATGATTCTATCATGTTTTAATGATTTATATCCTTACATGTCATTTGCTTTTGAATTACTCTTTAAATTCTAGTTTTTAGGGTTTTAATTCAAAGTTTATGTTTTGGTTCTAACTTGTTACTAATCAAGTTTATTATCGAATTTTGTGCTCTGTTTTGTGGTATTTGCTACTCTATTTTGCAGATGGCTCCATGAAAAACCATTGCTCAATGTGGTGACAAGAGGAAGCGCATGGATGATAGCCAATTTCACCCCACTCAACATTTTGAGCGATACAACCATCACTTTGAGAAGACTCTAATTATTCATGAGCGATTTGTGGATCTTGTTAACCTCAAAGAATCCTTCATCCCTAGCTGTTTTGAAGAAAGAGGTTGGGAAAAGCTCCTTGGTGTTCTCCTCGGGGTTTGTGAACCACTAATTAGGGAATTCTATGCCAATGCCATACTCAGAAATGATTACCTAGACTGTTGGGTTAGAGGCCATGAATTCACTCTTGATGTAGGGGACATTGATGGTGTTCTTGGACATGGAGACCTAGATCATGATGGCTTCACTACTTTTAAGGATAGGATGATCTTTATAGAAACGGTATAATCCCGTATTGGTGGTGCTACCTTCCCTCTGGTTTTGAGATGCCTTACATACATCATCTTGTTCAACCTGTATCTGGTAAGGAAGTTGACCACCATCAACAATGCTAGAGCCATCTTCCTCATGGAGCTTCGTGAAAGAATCTATATCGACATCCGTGCTCATGCATTCACCATCATTGCTGAAGCAACAAGGACAACCTCAAGGGCGAAGCTTGTTCTCCCTAGTTTGATTATAAGGATCCTTCATGAAAAAGCTGTGGAGACTCCACAGGATATAAGCCTAATGAGTGTGCCTCCTTCCATCAACTCTCAAACAATCCTAAGGAGTAGAGTTCATCTTCCAGGTGATGAGGAAGCAGATGAACTTGAACAAGCACCTCCTGTGGACACAGAAACTGAAGCGAAAGGACAACCATCTTCTTCCAGAAGAGGTGGTGGTTGAGGAAGGAGCAAAACTTCATTGTCTTCATCAGTGCCTCCAGACACTTTTTAGATTATTCTTGAGAGGATCGATGGTCTAAGAGATGTTCAAACTAAGAACTTCAACAGGCTTACAACCATCTAGGACCAAATCAACTTGCTCACAGCCAAGTTCGATAGCTTTACAAACCAATCATAACCCTTTGGCCATTCCGGTAAAAAATGGGGAGTAGTATGGAGTAGCTCTTGAGGTGGAGCCTATCTTGAGGGGGAGAATTCTTTATAAGTTTTTATAGCTATTATGTTTTTTTTTCCATAGTTTTTTTTGGTTTATCATAACACTTATTCTTATTCTAGTACTCTATGGTTTTAATACTTAGGTTTTTAAGTACTCTATGTCTTTAATACTTTGGTTTTAAAATACTTGGATATTGTGTGTTATGGTTGCTTGAATGTTTTAGCTATTTAAACTATATTTACTTTGTACCTTTGCTTTTGTAGCCATTTATTACTTTTAGATTATGTTTTACATCCTCTTTAGTACTCTTGTGCCCTTGTTGGATCTTGTATCCTTGACGCAATTACCTTAGTGTTCTTGCATCGGTTGAGTGTTGGACATGCAAATGATACTTTGCATTAAGCTTATTAGCTTGCATGTCCGGATGTCCATTCACCATGTGAATGTTCATTGTGGTCACTATTTATAGTGATTGTTCTTGTTTGGTCAAGCCATGTTTAATTGTCATATCCATACTTGCTTGATCGCATTGTGCTTGCTCCATATGCATTGCAAGGTTTCTGCTTACAATGAACTTCTTGTGATATTGTTTTCAAGAAAACTTGTCTGTATGGTTCAAGAGCTTCACAGAATCTAGAGTTAGGTGTGAGTGAGTTTTGGCAACTGTTCCCAACTCATGTTTTAAGTCTTGAGTCTATTTTAGGGTTTTGCCACGGAATATCCAAAGGGGGAGATTGTAAGGTTGAATTTATTCAATCATGTGTTGGCTTTATTTCTTGTCAAATTTGCTTGTAATTTAGCAATTAGATACCTTGTATTTAGGTGGGAATCATGTAAGGGTTGTGTGTGAGAGAGTGTGAAGAATTTAGGTGTGTGTGCAATCAAGAGCATTCTTGAGACTGAAACTCACGAGTGACTCGCGACTAATGACTCGCCAAAAGTGCAACATGTGTGAAGCATGCAGGAAGTTGAAGGGTCATGACAGCTGGAGCACTACATGACAAAAAAGACAGTCTGGCTAGTCAGTTATTTCACGACTGGAACTCGCGACTTGTCCCAGTCATGAGTAAGTCGCCAGAACCCCTTGTTTTGTAGAAAAATGACTTTTCACATTCCTTGCATACCTTACTATAAATACCCTTATACCCACGAAATGTAGTAAGCTTCTAGAGAGAATTTTGAGAGATAAATTCTAAACTTGTCTTATCTAAAGTTTCAGCAAGATCAGAAGCAATCCAAAGATAAAGAGCTAATAGCGGAATTAATACAAATTTGTCTAAGGAACACTTTTTCTTGTTCTTGCTAGAAAATTAAGATACAAGTCAAGCATCATTTGGACTTTGGGTCTGCATGCGAGAAAATCTCCTAGACCCACCCCTAGAGGAGCCACCCTCATTGTCTCCTTCTTGACTTGCATAAAATCGAGATTCTTATTGCTGATTATGAAGTTCAAGATTTATGATTCTCTCCTCCAAGGATCTTGTGTTGGCATCAGCCATTGCCATTCGGTTGTTCTGAAAAATCAACAGAGACAAGCGTTAAATTCATTATCATGGAAGTTCAAGCAAAAAAAATCAGAAAGCATTATCTTATACCTAGTTCATTTCATTGAGAACATATTGAGAAGATTGAGTGCGCGCCACCTATTGCAACCTCCAATCATTCGCATGCTTTCTTTCACATGATCAACGCTGACCTGAAGCACGGATCCACAAGTTCACGAATAACTTAATGAGCAAAAATGAGGACAAGAGACTAAAGGATTCAGGAACATACTGGGTCATTCCAAGGGACACTTGGGGTGTACTCTGGCCGGTCTAGATTCATAGAGCTGTTTGACCCATCAGAGTTCATCACTTCATATTGCCATGCGGGAAAATGAGGATATGTCTCCATGAAAGAACTAGAAGAGTTGTCAGCATGGCTAAGAGAAAGACTCTCCTCCTCTTTGGAGGATGAAGCCTAAAATTGCAACATGCAGATATTTTCACAAAAGTTGAAACATAGAGTATAAAGAGATGCAAGATGAGATGCAAATTGACTTTGGGAGGAAAGAAAGATACCAAGGTGATAGGAATGCCAACTAAACAACCCTGCAATTGAGTTTGGACAAATTCAAGATAGTCTCCTGATGTCTCCAAAACAACATGGCCGACTTGAGCACAAGTAATTTCTTGATTAGCTAGAAGGTCAGTTAACCGGATGGAGGAACAAGGATAAACAGGAATAGTCTCAGGAGGGTACACATGTTGAAGTTGAGCCAACACCCAGTCACCCAGATACCAATATCTCCCATGGCCACATTCAAACAGTACTTGGCAGCCATTCAGCTCTTGAGCCCATTCACACTCAGCATGCTCCTCACAACCAAGCCAAGGGTCCAAAGACATCTGAAAATCACAAAGAACCTAGAATGAAAGGAAACCAAACCACATAGCACAAAAATAAAAAACACAAAAAAAACCCTTTACCAAATGCAAAAACCCTAGAATAAAAAAAAACTCACATTATCGACGGTCAAGTTATTAATCACCATACGCCAAACTTGCAAAGAACGCTTGGGAGGCGTTGACAAACGATACTTAGGCAGCCAACGGAGAAACTTTGGATACATGTCACCAACATCTTCTAAAACTTGAGGACCAACCCCAAAATATTCATACATCTAGACCTAAAAAAAATCAACACATCATAAACGGCACAACAACCAAAATGACCTTCCTAAACACACATAACCAAGAATTCAAAACCTCACCTGCCAAACAAAGGGTGCACCTCCTAAGCTTAAGAGGCTATGCCGAGAAAGTTGAGTCATGAAGTGCAAAAGGGTTGCGTAAGCCATGCCACCCCAATGATAATTTTTGATCTGGCCAATATCCCTCAGACTCCACAAAAAGCGCAAGCTCATAGTACTACCCAAGTTTGGACATAAGAGAGTTCCAATGAAAAGAAGCATGAACATGTGAGTGCCAGTTGCTACAGCTTATATTTCTTAATATTGGTGTACAACCACATCAAGGATACATTTTTGCTCCTAATTTTTGAAGGCATCACACCCAAAAGACTTTTAATCTCTGCTGAGGTGATGGAATCATTGACTTTAACTCTTTCACCACCCAATTTTAAGCCAGTAATGGCTGGGAAGTCATAGTGTGTCAACATCACCTCACTAATGCCTGGAAAATGGAAAGTGCTAGTGTCCCAAAATCACTCTGACAAAGCAAGGAGTAATTGGAGATCCTTATACTTATTGGTATCATGATTCAATAGAGCTTGGAAAAAGGTCTGGAAGCTGGCTTCATTAATGATGTTCTTAATGTCCGAGGACAATATCTTCCACATGCCTTTCAACATCTGGAGGCTACCTCGACTCTTGAGGTTTTGCAAAACATAGTTTAGTCAATCATTGAGATGTCCACTCATTCCAAAAAAATCATCTGCCAAAAATTCAATGTTCAACAAAAAATCCTATGCCAAAAATCCCATGTCTAACCCCAACAAAAAAATTTTCCATGACTGAAAAAAAAAAAAAAAAAAAAAAAAATCCAACAAACAAAATTCTATGTCTAACCAAAAAATTTCTCCATGTCCAATGAAAAATTCCATGACCAAAAAATCCCATGTCCAACACAAAAATCCATACCACGACAAAAATTTTCCATATCCATACCCATAAAAAATTTCCATGCTCATGAAATAAGACTTACACATTCCAACAAAATTTCCACACTCATCAAAAGTGAGTTTGTTCAATCAAGCCTACACATCAAATTTTCATGATTTCAATACCCATAAAATTCAAGTCAAAATTCATTCAACAATACCACAAGTTACATAGATTGCCAAACTTCATGATTCATCAACATTGTCCAAGTTTCATACCAAACAACTCAACAATTCAAAAATGCCCCAAAGCCAAGAGCACAACAAGATCACACAAGGGTTTCCAACCAAATCATACAATGTTCAAAATTTCAACAAGGACAAACAACAACAAAATGACAATGTCTCAACATCAAGCTCTCAACAAAACATAAAATTAACAAATTTACCAACAAAGAAAAAAGGAGCTCACCTTGAATTCCTTTTTGAGGTGTGGAGCATGGGTCTTAGGGTCTTGAAGAAGCCCCTCTTCCTCATTCCATTCAAGGGATGGATGATATTTCTTCCCATTGAAAGTAAGAAAAGATGGCCCCTTAGAAGATGTCGTTGAAAATGCAAAAAAATTGGAGGTTTGGAGATGGGTTTCAAGAAAATGGGTTTGTTGCAAAGGTGGTCAAGAACACAAAGATTTGAAAAGATATTGAGGAAAGTGGATGAAATCAAGTTTAGAAGTCTAGGGAAGTGATTTTCTAAGGAAGAAATGTTGAGAGAATGATGAAAATGCAAGTGGAAAAAGCTTGTGAATAGTGACAATGGGGGAAGAAGAGAGAGTCAAGAAGGAGGAGTGAAAGAAAAAGATGAAGACAAGAAAGAAAGGGGTCCAAAAATCCCCCCCCCCCCCCTCCCCCCCTCTTTTAACACACCTGAGTTGTTGATTCAACTCAAGATTGACTAAGTTGACTCAATCAACTCACCCAAAAAAAAATTTGTTTTGTTTTTATTTTGATTTAAAAAAAAAAGATGAAACAAAATATATATATATATATAAAAACTTTTTCAAAGATTTTCAAAGACAGATGGAATCAATTTCAAGAAAATTTCAATTTTGAAGGAAGGAAAAATAAAATTTCAAGGATGGTCAAGAACAAAAGTTGTCATTTTTCAAAGAAAATTTCAAATTTCAAAAAGAAAAAAAAAATTCAAAGGACTACAAAAATTAATCAAGGTTTTCCTTTTAAAGAGGAAATTCAAGTCAAAGAAAAGGAAATAGAGGAAAATCACACTTCTCAAAATATCGGAACAACAGATCGCCCATCATTTAAAATCTAATCCCAAATTTTGGTCTTTTGTAGGCAAAACCCCAGCTTCCAAGATAGAGAAGCCCCTTGGTTACCTCCCATTTAGATCAAGGTAGAGAAGCCCCTTGGTTGTCACAGTTCCAGATTGAGATAGAGAAGCCTCTCAATTGCCCCAGGTTACAAGATAGAGAAGCCTTTTGGTTACCTCCCATTCAGATCAAGGTAAAGAAGCCCCTTGGTCATCACAGTTCAAGATTGAGATAGAGAAGCCTTTCAATCTCCCTAAGTTCCAAGATAGAGAAGCCTCTTAGTTACCTCCCATTCAAGTCAAGGTGGAGAAGTCCCTTGGTTGCCACAGATTCAGATTGAGATAGAGAAGCCTCTCAATCGCCCTAGGTTTCAAGATAGAGAAGCCTCTTGGTTACCTCCCATTCAGGTCAAGCTAGAGAAGCCCCATGGTCACCATAGATTTAGATTGAGATAGAGAAGCCTCTGAATCGCCCTAGGTTCCAAGATAGAGAAGCCTTTTGGTTACCTCCCTTTCAGGTCAAGGTAGAGAAGCCCCTTGGTCGCCACAGATTTAGATTGAGATAGAGAAACCTTTCAATCGCCCCAAGTTCCAAGATAGAGAAGCCTCTTGGTTACCTTCCATTCAAGTCAAGGTAGAGAAGCCCTTTGGTTGTCACAGTTCAAGATTGAGATAGAGAAACCTCTCAATCGACCTAGGTTCCAAGATAGAGAAGCCTCTTGGTTACCTCCCATTTAGGTCAAGGTAGAGAAGCCCCTTGGTCTCCACAGATTCAGATTGAGATAGAGAAGCCTCTTAATCGCCCTAGGTTCCAAGATAGAGAAACCTCTTGGTTACCTCCCATTCAGATCAAGATAGAGAAGCCTCTTGGTCACACCACATGCAGATTGAGATAGAGAAGCCTCTTAATCCACCACAGATTCAGACTGAGATAGAGAAGCCTCTTAGTCACCTCAGATTTCTAGATTTAATTCAAGTTTATCAATTGTCAAGTAGGTCAAGTATTCACAATTTTCATTTTTCAAAACAGTAAAACGCTAGTTCTATGTTCCAAGGTTTTAGGTTCTAGGTCTAGGTAATCTTTGAAAGATCAATCTCGATAAAATCATGGCTACTAAAATCAGTGTCTTTGTCTTACATTGACATTCGCTTTATAAGCTCTGTCAATGAGGGGCATTCTGTAGACACTTGATTTTGCACCCATAATTTAATCTTGGAAGATGGCTAGAGTGACCATTCATATACCCAAAATTTAGAGTGATCATAAAAATGATCGCGATGGTATGTCCAATTCCTAAATTGGATTGTCGGATTGAAAGATATCACAAGATCAAGTTTTCACGATCTGCATGCATTTTGTTTGGGTGGAACTGATCACACATGATTAATTTAAATTAATTTTGATTGGTTAAACAATTAAAATTAATTACACAATTTTGTGATTGGTTGTTGGTTAGTGTAAAAAATAAGCCTGCTTGCATGAGAATAAAGTGGACAATCAAATAACAAAGAAGTTATGGATAATCAAGTCTTTTTGGAATATTTATACATAAGATAATTATCACTTTAAAGATCTAAATATCAAGAAAAATGGATTAATTTTTAGAATACGAATAAAAAATGCGTCTAGGTGCAATTTTTGGCTAAAACATCCTTAAAAAAGGAGTCCAAATCGAAACAAAACTTGAACATGGGCTTGGCACCCAAGAGGGCTTGTCGGCATTCTTGGAGTGTCGATCGGCACATGGCAAGTGCCGATCGGCACTTCCCAAGTGCTGATTGGCCCAAATGCTCGACTCGGCTTGGGAGCTTCCTAATTGAGATAAAGCCTATCTTTTTCGACTTTTTAGAGATAAGATGCGTTCCAATTCATATTTGATCTCATTTAGCTTATTTTTTAAGCATCCCAACCTCTATAAATAGAGAAAAAGGATCAGAATTAAGGACTCTTCTTTTTTGACTTCTCTACTCCCCTTACGTTAAAGACGTTCTGGAGGCTTTTGCTTTAACAACTTCTTTTTTGTAAGTAGAGTATTTTAAACCTCAAAGAAGTGAAAACTTCTTTGATTTCTAAAATATTCTTCTATTTGAAGAGCATGCTTATGCAAGAGGTATTTAGTTATATTCTTCTATCTGTTTTTTTTTTTTCCTTTCCATTAATTAGTATATTGTAATTGTTCGTTGCATGAATGCGGTTAATATGTTTGATCTTTATTGTGCCTTGTTCTTAATTCATGTTTGCCATGCTTAGATATTTAGTTGAAATTTTCTTTGACGTGTTCTTTAGTTGATTTTTTGTTTTAATTTTCTTCTTTGATTTCAAAATTTGCTAAAGATCATCAAAACTTAAAAAAAAAAAAAAAAAAAAAAAAATTCAAAACTGATATGTATTTTCATTAAATACATATCTGAATTTTTTCAGGTCATAAAATTGATCTATATTTTCATTAAATACAGATCTAATTTTTTCTGGTCTCAAAACTGATATGCATTTTCATTAAATACAGATCTAAAAATTTTTCTAAAAAAGTTTTCTTTTTTATAAAATTGCAGATTTTGAGATTTTAAAGAAGGAATTAAGAGTTAGGTTAAAGTCTTTTTTTTTAATATATGATGCATGCATAATAAGTTTGTCTCATGAATATGAATCCTCTTTTAAAAATCTTATTATTATTATTTTTAACTTTTCAAAACAGATTTGATTCTTTTTAACAGTTATTTTTTTATTTTTATTTATTTTTATCTTTTATGAAAACAGATCTGATTTTTACAAATCAAACTTCATTTTTTTTAACTTTACAAAAAACAAATCAAATCTTTTTTTTTTTTTTTAACTTTTAAAAACAATTTTGATTCTTTTTGACAAAATCTCAATTTTTTTTTTGATCTCTTACGAAAACAGATTTGATTTTTACCAATCAAATCTCTTTTTTTTTTTAACTTTTCAAAACTGAAATGATTTTCCTTTAAAAAGAGGACATTATTCGTAAGGAAAATTTGTTTAAATTAATTTTTGTCATGTGTGTTATAACATATCATTCAACATTACACAAAAAGGGTATATAATGGTTATTAGAGTCTAGAAGACTAGACTCTGTTTGGGCAGAATGGGTGCCTAACACCTTTGCATTCTGTAACCTAGCCCCCGAACTTAAGATTTTGGTTAGTAGATTAGTGTTTTGTCTTTAATTTTGGTAGAATGTAACTAGGACCAAAGTTTTGTACTTTTTTGCATAGATTGTAACTAGGACCAAAGCCTTGTAAGGTTAATCTACCAAAGTGTGCTTTCTTTATTCAATCAATGACATTTGATGTATTTTGGATATGTAATTGTATTTATTTATTCTTATTTTTTTGTATAAAAAAATAAGTGGCGACTCCACACCACTACCCAAAAGAGAGGTGCCTTTAAGCACCCAAATCTCTCTTTTAAGAGCACCCAAGTTCCCAGTCTCTCATAGTTATTAAGATTAAATTTTGGAAAACATCTATTGTTTATAAAAACAATAAACAGATTAATTATTGTTGTTAAGTGAACTTTAATTATTATTGGTTAAATGACTTTTAATTAATTAGTTTAGGATAAATATATGTTTACATTTATTTACATTTTAAACTAAACAAATATCAAAATATTCATAATAATAATTAGGTATAAATACCTTTTTGGTCCCTACTTTTTAATTTTACTGCATTTAGTCCCTATAATAAAAAAAAGGATCTCATTTCGGTCCCTACCATCATCTTTCTAACGAAAATTGCCTACATGGCAGACGTAATTCACTGTTGGAACACTAAATGCTGATGTAGCCATTAATTAAAATAATATTTAAAAAATTTTAGTTCGCATTTTAAAAATGGCTCGTCAACATTTTAATTTTAAAAAAAGGCCACGTCAGATAAAAACAAATTCTAAACTTCTGATTTAAAAAAAAAAAAACTATTTTTTTTTCTTTTCATTATTTACTTGGAAGAACATGTTCTTCGTGTTCTTAAGTTCTTCCCCAGAATATCAATTGTCATGTTATTCACCAAAACATCTCAAATCCAAAAATCATACACCAAGTATCTAAAACTAAATAAATAAAATATCTCTAGGAAAATACAAACATACATCAACCAAAAATACCAAAAATTCAATTTGCATCCTAGATCTACATACCCACAAATTCGAACCCAACATACACCAACCAAAATCAACAGATTTGCATCCTCTTTGTTCATAATATCAACACCAACCAAAAGTACCAAAACCACTAATCTCCACCATCCTCCAAATCCCACCATTCTCCATAAAAATCAGAACCCACAAAAATACAACCCAAATCAACAATAGATCTCAAATGGCAAACCATGAAGAGTAACAGAGGAATCGACTTGCAGTGGTGTCGAGTGGGGTTTTGGTCGTGAGAAATGAGAGAATTAGTGTCTGATGGTGGTGTGGAGCGGTGGTGATCAAGGAGAGGGGGAGGGTGGAAAATAGAGAGAGAGAGAGAGTTGGGAAGAAAAAGAAAGAAGAAAGGAAATAAGAGGAGAGTGGAAAATAAGAGATCTGGGAAGAGTAAGAAGAAGAAAAAGAAGAAGAAGAAGAAGAAGAAGAAGAAGAATAAAGAAGGGGAGGTGGAGAAATTGAGAGAGAGATCTGGGGAAGAAAAAGAAAAAGAAAGAAGAAAAAGAAACAAATACAAACAAAAACACACACAGAGATCTAAATTTCACAATTTTTTTAATTATGTTTTTTCTCTTTTTCTTTTTAAAATTTATAATTGATAGGCCAAAAACGTATTGACCCCTTGTGATTAATTAACCAATTAATTTAGTCAAGTATATTAATTAAGTTAATTAACATGCAAACGCATGGTAGCACAAACAAATCACCAATAACTAAATATGCAGCGGAAATTAAATGACACGGGTGATTTGTTTACGAATGGGGAAAACCTAACGGCAAAAACTCCACCGGGTGATTTTCAGGTCACCACTCCCGAAACTCCACTATTATCACAACAAGCAGTTACAAGTAAAGGAATCCTAAGTACCTTACCAACCTACAGTTGAACCGTTACCCCAATACCTAATTGGACTTGTTTTGTAGTGACAGTTTCCCCTTTTGATGCACGGCTCCCAAGTACGTGACTAACAATTGCGCGGATCCCAGTACGTGACTTCAGTACCAACTAGAAAGAGTTGTTGGCTGCAAAGTTCTTCAGTTCATCCACGATGAAGATCAAGAAGATGCTTGGTCACAAAACCCTTTGGTGCAAATACACAGCAACTTCTTCAAGAATGATGAACTAGGGCAAGAACTTCATCTCCGGTCACAATTTGCTTGAACAGAGTTTTCTCAATGCTTATGCAACTTGTGAACTATTTGACGGCCCTTAAAACAATCCTTTTATATGTCTAGGGTTAGGAGAAAAGAATGCCCAAAGACACATTCATGGATCCCAAGAAATCAGATCAGAATTTCTGATTTTATAAACTTCGACAGATAGTAAGGTGTCGAGCAGGTGTTGAGCTTTAATGATTTAGCACTTCTTCAACTTGTTTTTTGGACATACTTGATGACTTCAACACTTGATCTTGAAACCTTATTTCTTGAAGTATTTAAAACACCTAGAACTACCCAATTATAAGTTGAGTGCATTTTGTCAAAGGATTAGCCAATTACATAAAAGAATGACATATGTTCTTAACAAGTGAACCACATATGTCCTAACAATAATTTTTTTTTAAATTTAGATGTTGACGTGGATGTTGATGTGTTATTTTTTAATACTTTTTTAATGGTCACGTCTACATTTAGTGTGCCAACAATGCATTCCGTCTGCCATATATGCAATTTTTGTTAGTGAGATGATGGTAGGGATTGAAATGAGATCGCTTTTTGATTTTAGGGATTAATAAAGTACAAAATAGAAATATGATAAAAATGTAGGGACCAAAAAGGTATTTTTGCCTAATAATTATGTTTTTTTAGTAATCGTAATGATTTTTTTTAATCAAAATATGTAAGTTTCAAAATGTTGATGTTTATTATATTTATACATAATACTTATTACTTTTATTTTCACAAAGTATAAGAATAAGCTTTTCTACAACAAAAAAAAAAAATTATAATAAATATAAACAAGTTTATGTTTATTAAAGTTGTTATTGTTGTTGAATTTATGCCATTGGTATTCTAATTTTATTATTATTATTATTATTAGTGCATAAAGTAAAATACCTTGATCAAGATGATATGCGACCATTTGTGCAGTGTGACTCAATGAAGGCAATAATATAAAAAGAAAAAGTATCACAACACAAAACATTATTGAAGTATATTCACTCCGCAACTTTTAATGATTTGTGACTATTTGTGCAATCTTCAATTTCAACTACAAAATTCTAGAGATTTATTCCAATCACTGACATTTATAAGAGCATTTTTTTTAATTGCCAAATACATTTGACTAGCTTGAATATTGTATGGAATGTAATTGAATCAAATACAAAGGATCCTCAATTGTCTAGCTTCTGAAAGTGTATCTCAATTGACTGCCGTCTAACAGCAGTTCAAGCCAGCCAGCAATTGACTGCTTGAATATTGTAGTTGGTCCTCTCCTTTCTTTAATTTAGGGGTGCAACTATGTGTATCAAGATAGTTTATTTTTTACAGGGCAGGATAAAGAAAACGCAAGGCAAAAGTGATTATCAGGGTATTGATAAATGGTCTGTAATTCATTGTACTCCAACACACATTTATTTGATTTATTGTCTGGGCATAAGGTAGATTTTTTTAATGTTGGCCTCGCTACCAGTGATATACATCAATTTGGAAGAATAAAAAAAAAAATTTCAAAATTTTTTTACACAATGCATTATGCATGCATTAGAGTCCTTAATCCCTAACACTTTTTAGATCAATTTTTTTTTTCTAGAGACCTAGTGAGAACCATAACTGTGGTTCTGGAGGTGAAAAGACATCAACAATATTTGAGGTGATGTGATCTATCTATCTTCATCACTTGTCCAAGTTCCAATGATGCCTTAAAAACATGAAAATAATTGTAATAGGTAATATGTCATTTTGGAGCCATCTTTTTGTTTTTGGTACTATCCCAGGCTGAGTTCTTAAATCATCAACGTTGTAAATGTTAATCCCAAATAAAAGTATCAATTATTATCAAATAAAATGGTTCTCTCTCTCTCTCTCTCTCTCTCTCTCTCGTAATCAATAATGAATAATAAACACAAAAATGTGTCACTCATAGAACAAATGTTTCTAACATTGAAAACCATAAACAACTACAATTAAAAATTTTATAAAACCATTTAAATTGAAGATTAATTTTTTTTTTTTGAAAATCATTAACAAAAATATGTTTCTAAACATATAAGTAAAATTGAAAAGAAGAAGCACTACACATTTTTTTTTTTTTGATCTCAAGTAAATCTCGAACATTGTAAAATTTCATCCCAAATAAATTATTATTACCAATCACAATGGTCAACATATATTTAAACATGAAAACAACAATAAGAATGAAAACATAACCACGATGAAATTTTTTTTTTAGTTAGTTTAAAATATTAAAAAAAATACAACAACTACAATTAAAAGTTCCATAAAATTATTGAAACTCAAGTTGAGCTTTGCTTTGTTAGAAAATTATTCTTTTAAACATATCATCAATCAAATTGTTACGGTAAAGAGCGAAAATATTACAACATATTGTCTTTATTAGTATCTAATAAATTTCCTACATTGTAAAATTTCATCCTAGATAAAAGTATTATTATCAAAGACAATGGTTAACGTATATTCAAACATAAATACAACAATAAGAGTGAAGATATAACCACAATAAAAATATTTTGTTGATAGTTTCCAATATTGAAAACTAAATAATAATTTACTACTAAATGTGTTATAATAGTATTGGTTGAGTTTTATTTTATTTTTGCTTGAAAATTATTGAGAAACATAACATTTGGTAAATATAGTCAATTTGTGTAGTTAATGGATTGTTAATTGCAACAAAGTAAACATGACACAAACCAAACTTAATGAATTTTTGAACATTTTACTGATGCAATAATTGGATATTGTTTTAAATAAATTTTTATTAACACAATCATTGTTGTTTTTCTCCTTTCTTTAATATATGGGCACAACTATGTGTATCAAGATAGTTTATCTTTTACAATGTAGGATAAAGAACACGCAAGGCAAAAGTGATTGACGGGATATTGATAAATGGTCTGTAATTCATTGTACTCCAACACACATTTATTTGATTTATTGTCTTGGCGTAAGGTAGATTTTTTTATGTTGGTCTCGTTGCCAGTGATATACATCAATTTGGAAGAATAAAAAAAAATTAATTTTTTTTTAGAAAGTATTTCTAGAGACCTAATGCATGCATAATGCATTGTGTAAAATAAAAATAAAAATGAAAGTGTCAAGGATTAAGGATTTTATAATGAAGCATACCTCCTTAAATATCAAGAATATGTTATGTTGGCCTCGTTGCCAGTGATATACATAAATTTGGAAGAATAAAAAAAAAAAAAAAAAATTTTTTTTAGAAAGAATTTTTAGAGACCTAATGCATGCATAATGCATTGTGTAAAAAAAAAAAAAAAGTGTTAGGGATTAAGGATTTTATAATGAAGCATACCTCCTTAAATATCAAGAATATGTTGGTGACTTGGCATCAATGTGCAATTGGATAACGAACTTATTTTTGAGTGTAATGTTTGGTTCGACTCCTTACTCTATTTAATTGATTTTCTTGATGAAAGCCAATCATTTAATACTTAAACTTCAATATTTTAACAAATTTTCTTCTAGAAAAAATTCTAAAAAGTTTAAACTTTTGTGGATAATATCACACCAACTAAGGTAGTGCTGAAGGTAGTACTCTAAGTATTACATATTGCCTTATTTGTTGACATTGTTTTGATTGATATTTTATTGAATATCATAAAAGTGTTATACACCCAGTTTTCTAAAATGTGATACATATCATTTCATGCTCCCGCAATATAATTATCTAATAGATAATAAGGCAGAAAACTGGGCGTATAACACTTTTATGATATTCGTTGTAGCGAGCATCTCAAGGCTCATGTATATCTCATGACAGCTAAAATCAACCATGCGTTCCAAATCAACCAGCTAAAATCAACATTTATTGTGAAAAATGTTGTGAAAATATTATGTATATAGAAGTTCTCAAACTTTAAAGGTGTCGATGCATTCACCATATATATATATATATATATATATATAATGAGCATAAAAAATTAATTGTTATTATATGTTTAAGATGCATGTTTATGGTTAATAAACATTATTGTCCCTAGGCTTATCAATGTTTGCCTAACATTATTGTCCTTAGGCTTATCAGTGAGCCTCCTCACGTTATCGTTGGTGTAAACCAGTTGTTTTTACCATATTATGCCTGAAGGAGTTTACCATACCACTTATGGAATAGTTTTATGGCCTTTGTATCTTCTAATAACCCTAATAACAACAATTTTGATCCACTATATAATACGTGCCACGGTGTGGATGATGTTTCACATCGTCCAAAAAATCAAGGAAAAGGTTTTATGTAAGCTAATTTTTATCGTATTCGTAATATGTAACCTGCCCAAGGGGTATTAAATAAGGGAAGTGGAGCGAAGTTGAGTGGTGTATCCTTTCCCAAATCTTGGGTGCACTAAGAAGTTGGCGTTTCATGGAGTGCAGGAATCATGCTTTGAGAGTCTGACCAAAGCTGCATTCAGAAACACCATATGCAGCTAGTATCAAGATGGTGGCGAGAGTGGGCCCAAAAAGCATTCTAATTTTTTCAATGATATCAGCTCCTGTTGTCCTGATAGGATCAATTTTAAGCTTTTTCTTTTTTATATTCTTTAATATTGTTAACATGTATAGTGTTGTGGGCTTTAGGCCCAGTTAGGTTACTTGTATAGCACACATATTTACTTGTACTGCACACATATGCCTCCTATATAAAGGCATCTATGTACATTCTTTCATTAAATGAAATACAATACAATCATTCAATATTTCTAACATGGTATCAGAGCCACTGCTCTGACCTTTCTTTTAGCAGTCTTGTCTCTCTTGGTGTTACTCCACCCTTATCGCTTCCGCCGTCACAACAGCCACTGCAGCCACTCACCGTTGAACCTACAACGCCTCTTAGCCGTTGTCCTCAGGTTCCGG
The DNA here is from genome assembly GCA_032727855.1 of Quercus ilex subsp. ballota. Classification (NCBI taxonomy): domain Eukaryota; kingdom Viridiplantae; phylum Streptophyta; class Magnoliopsida; order Fagales; family Fagaceae; genus Quercus; species Quercus ilex. Next base: position 21,448,101 of record CM064914.1, read on the forward strand.
AACTGCAGCCGCCGTCGTTGAGGAGTCCCGCACCACACAGACCACTGCAACCATCGTCTCCGCCGTGTATCTTCCTCCGATAAAATTTTTGCACATACCACCGTGATCGTCTCGCCTCGATCTACGCATTCGTGGAAGTCTCGCAAGCATCGAAGTCTGCACGTGCTCTCACGCGCCTCCTGAAAAAGCCGTGCCTCAGTCACGCGCCACACGCGCCGTCACGCGCCGTCACAGCCTCTGTCACGCGCCTCACGCGCTCCCACGCGCCGTCACGCGCCCCACGCGCCCACTCTCAGTTCTGCTGACGTCATCTGTGACGTCATCTTGCCACGTCACCTAGGGCTGACGTCATCATCCACTCAGCTGCTGACGTCATCCACCAAAGCTGACGTCATCATTGACTGACCGTTGACCGTGCCGTTGACTTTGACCGTTGACCAGCGTTGACTTTGACCGAAGTTTGACTTTGACCGTTGACTTTTCTACGGTTGACTTTTTTACAGTCGAGGTGCTCCTTACCCAGTTTTTCGCGTAGATTTCATTTTTGCAGTCCGTTTTTGCAAATTTTTCTTCTAAATGAAGAATAAGGACAGGTCTTCTTCTTGTTGCAATAATCATAGCCGACATTCCAACAAACGTTTTTGCAATTTTTGCAAACATTTTGGCCATAGTATTGAGACTTGCTATTAGCGCAACAAATCAGTTGTTTTCACTTCTGCTGCTACAGTTGCTAACACTGAGAGTGTCCAACCCATGGCTCCTGTTTCTGCACAGTCTCAGTCTTCTGGATCCACTTTCTCCATTTCCAGAGATGACCTTATAAATATCATCGCCAATGTCATTCGTATGGTTGGTAATGCATCTTATTCCTCTTCTCTCTCAGCTTTATCTGGTATGTCTCCTTCCTCTTGGCTTATGGATTCCGCTTGTTGCAATCACATGACACCTCACTCGTCCTTATTTTCTGACCTTAAACCTGCACCGCACCCTCTTAATATTCGCACAGCAAATGGTTCCACAATGTCTGGTAATAATATAGGTTCAGTTTCAACCTCCAACCTCTCGGTTCCTGGAGTCTTTAATGTTCCTGACCTTTCTTACAATTTATTTTCTGTGGGACAATTAGCTGAGTTGGGTTATCGCATTACCTTTGATTATTCTGGATGCATTGTGCAGGATCCTAGGACGGGACAGGAGCTTGGGACCGGTCCCAGAGTTGGGCGAATGTTTCCCGTGGACAACCTTCGTCTTCCACTTGTCGCTCCTGTTTCTATTGCTGCAGCTGCTGCAGTTTCTTCCACTCCTTCCCTTGCACTTTGGCATGCTCGACTTGGTCACGCATCTTCCTCTCGGGTACAACAATTAGCTTCTAGAGGTTTGTTAGGTTCAGTGTCCACAGAAAATTTTGATTGTGTTTCATGTCAGTTAGGAAAACAACCAGCTTTACCTTTCAATACTAGTGAATCCATATCCACTGATATCTTTGACCTTATTCATTCTGATGTTTGGGGGCCTTCCTCTGTCTCTAGTATTGGTGGGTCTAGATATTTTGTTATCTTTGTTGATGATTACTCTCGCTATAGTTGGATTTTTAATATGAAACATCGTTCTGAATTATTGGAAGTATATTCTAATTTTGCAAAAATGGTTGAAACTCAGTTTTCCAGACGTATCAAAATTTTTCGATCTGATAATGCTCTTGAATACACTCAATATGCTTTTCAAGCTGTTTTGCATTCCTATGGCACTGTTCATCAACTAACTTGTCCAGGTACCTCTCAGCAAAATGGTAGAGCCGAACGAAAACTTCGTCATATTCTTGACACTGTTCGCTCTCTCCTTCTCTCTGCTAAAGTTCCTGCTCCTTTTTGGGGTGAAGCTGCTCTTCATGCTGTTCATACTATTAATCGCATTCTGAGTCCTGTTATCCAAAATCAAACTCCATATGAGCGCCTTTTTGGGTCACCTCTAGACTATCACCACCTTCGCTCCTTCGGTTCTGCTTGTTTCGTTCTTCTTCAGCCACATGAACATAACAAACTTGAGCCTCGGTCAAGGCTTTGTTGTTTTCTTGGTTATGGCGAAACTCAAAAGGGGTATAGGTGTTATGATCCTGTCTCTCATCGTCTTCGTGTCTCCCGTAATGTTGTCTTTTGGGAACATTGTCTCTTTGTCGAACTTTCTCATTTCAGTGCTTCCTTGTCTTCCTCTTCTGTCTTAGATCTTTTTCCAGATGAGACACATATTCCTTCTGTAGCTGCTCATGATCCTCCTATAATTGCTCCTGATTCTGTTGCTGTAGACTTCTCTATCCAACCACCAGATATCACTGATCCCTTTCCTAGTTCACCCTTCAATGAACAGGTGGAAGATGAACAGGTTGAAGACGTGCTACCCAACCCCAATCCTGAGCCTGGGTCTCCTGCTCCTGCTTCGCCTGAAGATCTTGCACAAGACATTCCACCTCGTCACTCAACTCGGGTAAGATCTATTCCTGCACATTTACTTGACTATCATTGTTACACTGCTCTTGCTACACTACACGAGCCTCACACCTATCGTGAGGCTTCCACTGACCCTTTATGGCAGATTGCAATGAAAGAGGAACTTGATGCATTATCCAAAAACCATACTTGGGATTTGGTGACACTTCCTCCTGGGAAATCTGTGGTTGGTTGTAAGTGGATCTACAAGATTAAGACTCGCTCTGATGGGTCCATTGAGCGCTACAAAGCTCGTCTTGTTGCAAAAGGCTTTACACAAGAGTATGGGATTGATTATGAAGAGACCTTTGCTCCGGTTGCTCGTATCTCATCTGTCCGTGCCCTCTTAGCTGTTGCTGCTGCCAGTAAATGGGACCTTTTTCAGATGGATGTCAAAAATGCATTTCTTAATGGGGATTTAAGTGAAGAAGTGTATATGCAACCTCCTCCTGGTCTCTCTGTTGACTCAAACAAGGTTTGCCACCTTCGACGTGCACTTTATGGCCTTAAGCAAGCTCCACGAGCTTGGTTTGCCAAATTCAGCTCTACCATCTCTCACTTGGGTTACATGGCCAGTCACTATGATTCTGCCTTATTTCTTCGTCGCACTGACAAAGGCACTATTTTACTTCTCTTATATGTGGATGATATGATCATAACTGGTGATGACCTCAGTGGCATTAAAAAACTCAAGGCTTTTCTCAGTCAGCAGTTTGAGATGAAAGATCTTGGATATCTCAGCTACTTCTTGGGTCTTGAAATCACTCATTCTACAGATGGACTTTATATTACTCAAGCCAAGTATGCTTCTGAACTCTTGTCTCGCGCTGGACTCACTGATAGCAAGACTGTGGACACTCCAGTTGAGCTTAATGCGCATCTGACTCCCTCAGGGGGAAAACCATTGTCTAATCCCTCTCTTTACAGACGCTTGGTTGGCAACTTGGTTTATCTCACTGTCACTCGTCCAGACATTTCCTATGCTGTTCACCAAGTGAGCCAGTATCTGTCTGCTCCACGATCGACTCACTATGCTGCTGTTCTGCGCATTCTTCGATACTTAAAGGGCACTCTCTTCCATGGTCTTTTCTACTCTGCTCAGTCTCCTCTTACTCTTCGTGCATTTTCTGATGTTGATTGGGCAGGAGACCCCACTGATCGCAGGTCCACCACTGGTTATTGCTTTCTTCTTGGTTCTTCTCTGATTTCTTGGCGAAGCAAGAAACAAACTCATGTGGCCCGCTCCAGTACTGAAGCAGAATATCGTGCCCTTGCTGATACCACATCTGAGCTTCTTTGGCTACGATGGCTTCTCAAAGACTTAGGTGTGTCTACATCTTCTGCTACTCCTCTTTATTGTGACAACCAGAGTGCTATTCATATTGCTCACAATGATGTCTTCCATGAACGGACTAAACACATTGAGATCGATTGTCATTTTATCCGTTTTCATCTTGTCCATGGTGCTCTCAAGCTGATCTCAGTCTCCTCTAAAGATCAACTTGCAGATATCTTCACCAAGTCACATCCTAAGGGACGCCTTCGTACTTTGGTTGACAACCTCAAGTTGGTCTCACATCCACCTTGAGTTTGAGGGGGGCTGTTAACATGTATAGTGTTGTGGGCTTTAGGCCCAGTTAGGTTACTTGTATAGCACACATATTTACTTGTACTGCACACATATGCCTCCTATATAAAGGCATCTATGTACATTCTTTCATTAAATGAAATACAATACAATCATTCAGTATTTCTAACAAATATAAAGAAACTTCTTACATGTGAACTCTTCCTACTCAGCATCGAACTTGGAACTACACTAATCATTTCTTCCCCTAGTCTCAAGCCCTGGAAAATATTACTTCTTTCAATGTATATCTGCACCTTTTGCTGTAAAATCTTTCTTTCCTGGCTACCGGGAACAGGTTAGGGTTAGTATCAATTCTTAGCAGTTCTTTCATGTTGATTTGCAACCTTTTAGTCAACCTAAATGATGGTTTGAAAAACAATGAGAGTCTATCGCTCAGGTGATATGCTCTCTTAACGCTGCTTTTCTTCATCATTGTCGTCTTCTTTGTTGAAAACGTTGAAACCGGAGAGGGAGGGCCAGAAGGTGACATTGAAATTAATCCATAAATATAGGCTGCTGAAGTGAATGAAATGAGTCAAACTCCAACTCCACCCATTTGATTTAATCATTTGTAACTGTAATGATTTCATTTTGTATGTTTTTTACTATTTTCTCAAGAATTATTATGTAATAAATGTTCTTATGTATTTGTAATTTCCCACTAATATATTTGTATTAAGCCTATGAAATGAGATCGCTTTTTTATTTTAGGGATTAAATGCAGTAAAATTAAAAAGTAGGGACCAAAATAGAAATAGGGTAAAAATATAGGGATCAAAAAGGTATTTCTACCTAATAATTATGTTTTTTTTGGTAATCTAATGATTTTTTTAAATCAAAATATGTAAGTTTCAAATTGTTGATGTTTATTATGTTTATACATAATTCTTATTACTTTTATTTTTGCAAATTCTAGTTAGAATAAGCTTTTCAACCAAAAATAAATAAATAAATATAAACAAGTTTATGTTTATTAAAATTGTTGTTATTGTTGTTGAATTTATGCTATTGGTATTCTAATTATTATTATTATTATTATTAGTGCGTAAAGTAAAATACCTTGATCAAGATGATTTGTGACTATTTGTGTAGAGTGACTCAATGAAGGCAATAATATAAAAAGGAAAAGTTTCACAACACAAAACATTATTGAAGTATATTCACTCCGCAACTTTTAATGATTTGTGACTATTTGTGCAACCTTCAATTTCAACCCCAAAATTCTAGAGATTCATTCCAATCACTGACATTTATAAAAGCATTTTTTTTTAATTGCCAAATACATTAATTCAAGTCGGCCAACATTTGACTAGCTTAAATATTGTATGGTAAGTAATTGAATCAAATATAAAGGATCCTCAACTGTCTAGCTTCTGAAAGTGTTTCTCAATTGACTGTCGTCTAACAGTAGTTCAAGCCAGCCAGAAATTGACTGCTTGAATATTGTATGGTATGTAACTGAATAATAAGTAAAGGATTCCTAATTGACTGCCTTCTGATAGTGATTCTCAAAGAAGATTCAATTGGGAATCCTTTGTAATACAATTACATACCATACAATATTCAAGCCAATCCAATTTTACAAATTTATTGGCAATTAATGCTCTTATAAATGCCGTTGATTGGAATGAATATCTAAAATTTTGTGAAAACAATACACGCGGTGGATTATTTGTTAGTATTTATGTTTCCCGTATCTTGTCATTAGGATAATGAATTCTATCAATGACTTTATCTATACGACCCTAAACATAAAAGCCAAAAATATTCCAAAAACAATAATATTACGAGTTTAACCAATTGAAGGTGTATTTTGTCGAAGCACTATAAATGTGAATTATATGAAAATTAAGACCAAATAACCTGCAATCTAAAAGTAATTAAAATATGAGAAAACACAACAACAATCCTAATGAATTTTCCTACTGCCCATTTATCATTTGCATACCCGGGCTCTTTCTCTCATTACTTCGCGGCAAACATATGCCACAGGTTTTTGAGGTTGTTGGCTTATTATTTCTTGATTTATTTATGAATTTAAGAATTAGATTGTTTTATCGTAGAATTTTGGATATGGAATTTTTTACTCAATGGTTTGTTTGTTAATTTTTGTACTTCAAATTAATAATAATAATAATAATAATAATAATTTAAAATAATAATAAAACCAAGAAAAAAAAAACAAGTTTAATAAACAAAAACTTTTGCTTCTTATTATTATTATTTTTTGTTGAAAAACTTATTATGACTTATCTTTGTGAGAACTAAAATAATTATTATTATGTATAAACATGACAAACATAAATTTCTCATTAAAAAAAAAAAAAAAAAAAAAAAAAACATAAGTTCAACCTAGTTTATTTTGAAAAAAATCGTAATGATTACTAAAAATAAAGTCAAGAATGAACATTATAATCATTATGTATATTTTGATTATTTGGACATGTCATATTGTGATTTAAGACAACCCTGTATATGGTGTTATTTAGGATGCTACTATCTTTTATCCAAAGTTAGGGATCAAGATAAATATTTTATTACTATTAACACTGGGTGTAGAATATACCCCCTTAACACTTTGTTGTCATTTTTATCTACTTTTTGTTGGTATGAAGTATGAACTATCTTCACATTATTTTTGTTTGTTTATTTATGTAAAGAAATTAAACATCTTAATTTTTTTTTTCTTTTGTATTTTCTTTTTGTTGGATTTCTCTCTATAATATTTCATCCTAACTAAGTGATTTGAAATGAACCATTACATGTCCAATAGCCATGAATGCTCGATGTCGTAGGCATTCTGCCAGTTTCCCAATCTTTACTGTTGTAGTCACTCTTTGAATTTTCAAAGAAGCATGTAATGTAGAACAAATTTAAAGGGGCCACTGTAGTTTTTGCTTGACTTTATTATGATAATGAAATTAAGAATAATAATATGTTCAATTTCTTTAGTTCTCATTGCACTAGTCATGTATGCATTACTTTTGTCCTCATTTTCTGATAATCCAAGAATTCTCAAAATCTCAGAATTTAGCCCCTACTCCCTAGTGCTTATAATTGAACTGCTAGTGCTTAGAAATCTCAAGATCTTGAAATTGAACTCCCTTAGTAATTACTATCCCATGATCTTAGAAATTAACCCATGGTTCCTAGAATTCCAAGCATCTCATAATTCAACCCATAGCACATTGAATCTCTAAGATATTGAAGCTAAACCCTCAGTGTTTATAATTCCCATTTCTTGATGTTAAACCCATTGGGGTTGGAATTCTCACGATTTTGATGTTAAATCCCAAGTGCTTAGAATTCCCATTTCTCATATTTAAACTCTTTGTGGTTAGAATTTCAAAGATCTCGGAATGAAACCTCTTTGGTTAGAATTCTAAATATCTAAGAATTCAATCCCAAGTGCTTAGAATTCTCAAGATCTCATATTAAACCATAGAGCTTATAATTCCATTCATCAAGTGTTAGGATTAGTGCCCTTAAATCTTATTGTATGATCTTATGTATGAGATTATGTACGACTTAATGTTGTAATTAATAAAGTTGTTTTATTATTATCTAAAATAATGGTAACATGAATATTTGGACATCATCATATAGCCCATGAGATGCATAGTATGTGATTTAGTCACAGAAGATATAAATCACAAGTTCTTTGTAAATTCAGAATATTAGTTCGTAATCGGTGATGAAATTGAGCATTTCAACTGCGAAGACTATAACATATCAACTAAGATGATTTGTCTTGATCATGGAAGTGGAGACTTCTAGTTGGTATGTTGATATGTTTTAAGAGTTAAGATATATTGAACTGGACCGCTATGAGATTTATTATTCTCCTAACAACTGTCAAATGAATAATAAATTTCATGATTTCTATTTACATCAACTCTTAATCCTGAGAGAATATTGGACTTGATCATGAAGTATAGGTTGCTTTGATATATAAGGAGTGAGATTTAAAGTCACGATCAAAACTTCAGTATGTTAGGCAGTCACATTTAGTGTTGATGGAACATATATTCTTAAGATGGAATTCATAATCTTTTAACGGAGATATAAAATATTCCATTGAGATAAGTTTAATGGGTTTGGTTATTCAGAATATTAGGCATAACTACTTTAGTAAGGAGTTACTAAAGTATATATTTATGAAATTGGATTTTATAAATTTATGATGAATAACTTGAAGGATTAAACCGGGTACTCAAGAATTAAGATGTAGAAATCTTCAAAGTGGCAATCTATATTCATGACTTTGTATTACTATGAATATTTTATGAAGGGGTTGCATGTATAATAAAGTCTTGGGATATAATTTATTAATAAGGCCTAGAGTGCAATTATATTTATATAGTGCTATTAAATATAATTAATGGTAACTTTGGACTTGTTAAGAGTTGATAGAAAAGCCCAAGACACATTGGAGCTAGTGTCTTATTTGTTCCCTTTTGGTCCCACTCCAAACCACATAATAAAACCCAATTGGAATGGCCCAAAAGGCTAGCCCAATTAGATAATCAGTTACAAGGAGAGAAACATACAGAATTTTGTAAGTGAATGAAATGGTTTGTATGTGAGTGTTGGACACTCTCTTATTATCCCTTAAACATAAAGATATAAACTGATTAAGAGACCACACTTCTTGGGCATCAAGTGGAATTAGAGTGAAGATTGAAAGTGTTCTCAAGTACTTCTAATCTTTGGTTTAGAATTTCATTGCACCTAGGTACACTCTCTTGTTCTTATATTCTAAAATTTACATAGTACATGTTATCAATTGCGAATGAAGGAGATCCGTTAATTTTCTACTATGTATATTTTGTATGTGATACAAACATGTATTTTTCCAACATCAAGTGCTCCAAATTCAACCCCTAGTGCTTAAAATTCTCAATATTTGGGAATTATCTCAAGTGCTTAGAATTCACACTTCTTGGGTTAACAAATTGGCAAGATTGGAAATGCCACCATTGTCACAAAATTATAATCCTATATCCTTAGAATTCCCAATTCTTAGAGTTATACACCTCGTGATTATAAATATCGAGATCTTATAATTAAGCCTTATTTCTTATAATTCTCTTTTTTTTTTTTTTTTTTTTGGGGGGGGGGTGGTGGGGTTAAATCCCTTTTCACTGAAAAACATGCGGGCTATAGCCGTGTTTTTTTTAGTCGCGTTTACAAAAACGTGGATATAGGCTGGCTATAGTTGCGTTTTTAAAACGTGGCTATAGGATATGTCTATAGCCACGTTTATAGGTGTTTATAGCTATGTTTTTTGGTTAGGCCCTATTGTCGTGTTTAGAAAACATGGCTATAGGACCAACCAAATAATTTTTTTTAAGATGATCTATGGCAGCGTTTATAAAATGTGGCTTTAGCTTACCTATAGCCACATTTTTTAAACGTGGCTATAAATTAAGTCTATAGCCGAGTTTATAGGTATTTGTAGCCGTGTGTTTTGGTTAAGTCCTATGGCTGCGTTTATAAACTGCAGCTTTAGCTTTTCTATAATCGTGTTTTTAAAACGTAGCTATAGGCCTGACCCAAAAAAAAAAAAATTCGCCAATTACTGCCGTTCAAAACTGTTGCTATAGCCTTAGTATAAATATAAACATAAAAAATTTATCAGTTTTTTGTTCAAGATCAAACCTTTTTTTTTTTAAAATTGGACTAGACTAGCTGGTCTGACTGGTTGAATCGTGAACTAGAGGCCAGTTCGGTTTGGTAAAAATGCCTAAAACCGAGGTTAAACAAGTCAAAACCGGTGAAAACCGGTCAAAAACTGGAAATTGGAGGCAAAAACGGTTTTGTCTCCAGCTCGGTTTTTAGAACCATCATCAAACACGCGACAACTCTCACTCTCACTTTCTAATATTTCACTCTCAATCTCTCACTCTCACTCTCTAATCTCTCACTCTCAATCTCTCTTAGTCACCAAAACACGTGACATCTCCTATCTCTCTTAGTCACACTCCGATCTCTGATCTCTTCATGCCTTGACAATCTTCGCTCTCCGATCCATGCTACGGAGCTCCGATCCCTACCGCTAAGCTCCTTTCCACACGGCGGAGCTCTGATCCACGCCATCGAGTACTGCAAGAAGTATGTCAAGGTGGCCGACCCTGACCGTGGGACATCGAGTTCATCAAGGTCAGCCAAAACACCCTCTTCGACCTCATAGTGTTCTGTAAAAACAAACCCTTTTGCCCTTTTGTTCTGCTTTCACTTTTGTTTTGTTTTCATTCATTGTGTTGTGTTATTGGGTTGTTGTGCAATTCTTATTGTTTAATGAAGATTTCTTTTTTGGGTTTTTGTTTGGAAGTTGAGAAAACAGAATTATAAGTTATTAGGAATAATCTGATGAAAAAGTGTGATTTTGGGTGCCTCTTAAAAACCAAAACAGGATACAATTAAAATTTTCTATTTTTGCTATGTGAAGGTTCTTTCTGTTGGAAGAGGGACACTAATAATTAGGAAATTTTGACTTGTATGTTTTAGTTGTCGAAAAACATGGATGAAATTGATATAATAAAACTTTTATTTCTATGAATTATTTAGACCAATTGATTATGTGATTGGGAACACTCCTCAAATTTATTTTTCTTTGACATGAATGCCCTTTAGCTAATGTTTAATTTGATGAACAAGGAGTGATGTTATCGTAAATTCGGCAAGTTAATATTTCAATTGTTTGGTTGATATGCTCAAAATCCATAGGTACAAACTCGCAGTCTTAATAATTTCCTTTTCTTTATTTGATATGTCCATGCATTATGTGATCTTAGAAATGAAACTCTCGAATATTAGCTTACTGTATTGTTTTCTTTTTGCATTGCTGGTGAACCCATATTGTAGTTTGCGCAGAATGTGTCATTGAATTACATTAACTCTCAAGTAACTCTCTCTCTCTCTCTCTCTCTCTCTGTGTGTTGTCTGTAATTGTGTGTGCGTTACTTACTCCCCCCCCCCCCCCCCTAAAAGAAACACATATATTTGATGTCCTGAATTACCTTCTTTTTCCTGTATAATAGAAAGATACAATTGCACATAAGTAAATTGAACTTAGCTTTTATATATAAGAGTCTTTCTTACTTGATGAGTCATCAAATTTCTTTTGATAAGCATTGCCAATGTAACAGCAAGAATACAACTCCTTAACTTAAATAAATCATTAAACTTTTAGAAAATATTGAGGTTCTAGTCATGGATAGGGTTTCAAGTAGATATATTTGACTAATTATTTTGGATTTGACTTCACAAACTCTTACTAGCTAGGGTGCATTTTTAGAGTAAATTCTAAATAACCTTAGATGAAGCATCCCATATATTCTTATTGAAGAGTTTTTTGGTGTTCCAAAGAGCCAAAAAGATTTTTCTAAAAAATTGGTCGTTTAATCTTTGGAGTGCTTATTTTTTCAACTAATTCTTGCAATTGCTAGTTATATCTTCAGTACCCTTATATGATACACCAGATAGCCTTAGAGCACCAGATAGCCTTAGAGCAATATGACCTGAGGTGATTGTTAAGAGCAGAGTTCTCTCCAAAGCAGTGAAAAAGAATTGCAGAGTATACATGCCCCTTTGAGGCTATAGGACATTAATTACTATTTCTTATTGTTAGCTATTTCTTTATTTTTCTGTTCTTTTCTTCTCCTCCTTTTTCCTTCTTTTGAATTGTCTTTGTGTATTATAGACTCTTGTTCAATTTTCTGCAATAGCTAAATCTTACTAGTAGGAAGCACATATTACAAAATTGTCAACTAATGTTAAATTGTTAATACAAACAAAATAATTTTACTCTTCACTGTTTGAAATTGAATAGATCAACATCTTCTAATGTAGACAAAATTATGTAATTTTTTTTTTCAGTTGAGACCTTTGTGGGTTATAACTTATAAGCATGCATAACTGAACTCAGCATCATATAAAGTTATTAAGGTCTTCAAAAAATGCTAAAGGAATGAAATTAAAATCTAATTTGTTAACTAAGTTGCACATGCATTTATGAATTGAAATATATTATTAGTTTTGCTTTCTTTACATCATTTTTTTAGGGAAAGGTCCCATTGTTATCTCTTACTGCACTGCATCATCTTCACATATTTATCTTTGTGTTAGTTGTTGTGCATGTGACTTTCTGTGCTCTAAACATTTTTTTTTAGAGGAGCAAAGGTTAGTTCTCCCTATTCTTATAATTATTTGTCTATTGTTTTTTTTTTTTTTTTTAATTATAACCAAAAAATTTTATTCTTTAACCTTAGAATCAACTTTTCTATAATATGTTTTAATGGTGTAGATAAGTCAATGGAAACATTGGGAGGATTCTATCTTTAAAAAGGAAAATGATCCAGAAGAAGGTAATGCTCAATTTCTCATAAAGTTTAAGTCTACATACTTTCCTGTGTTATGTTTCCTTCTGCTGAATCCCAAATCATAAAATAAATTTTTTCCTTACCTCAATTCTTTTGAACTGAATGATATAGATTTGAGTCACTCAGAAATTTTCACCCATGACCTACCATATACCAAGATATCAATGGTAGATATTGTAAAACGAGTGTATGAAAATATTTTTCCTTTGGACTTTTATAGACACATTATTAGGAAATAAATTATCTAGTTTTTGCTAATAATTTTCTCTTGAAAGTACTTTAAATAAAATAAAATGCAAAAATTAAATAAAAAGAAAATATTAAAGTCACAAACCATTTTACAATCAATAAGAATTTGACACATCAATAATAAGGAAAAAATAAGAAAAAATAAGCAATAAGGCGTAATATACAAACTTATTTTTTATTTTTGTTTTTTGATATAGTACAGGCTGGCAATGTTATTATTAGTAATGAAAGCAAATTAATCCACACCACTACTCTAGTTCCACAAAATAGAACAAGCAAGTGAAAGAGAGATATCAAATATGGAGAAGATAGAGCACACAATAGTGGCCACCAATGGCATCAACATGCAAATAGCGTCAATAGGGATAGGCCTAATGATCCTCTTCCTCCACGGCTTCCTTGAGTTCTGGTATTCATGGCGCCACTAGCTTCTCTCCCTATCCTCCCATGGCTACCATTGCATAGCCCCTGACCTCCATGGCTTTGGTGACATTGACGTGCTGCCCTTCATTGCCTCCTACACCTCTTTACACATTGTCGGTGACCTTGTTAGCCTTCTTGATCATTTGGGTATCGACCAAGTCTTCTTGGTCGGCCATGATTGGGGAGCTATGATGCCCTGGTACTTTTGGATGTTCAAACCAGACCAGGTCAAAGCATTGGTCAACTTGAGCATGCCATATTTATGCATGAACCCAACGATGAAGCCTGTGGATTCCTTGAGAGCTTTATTAGGTGATGATTATTACTTTTGCAGGTTTCAGGTAATTCTGTAACACTCAATTATTTGAATATTAAGAAATCAGATTTTAGTTTTTAGTTTAAAAGACTTGAATGAAATATGACAAAGTTCATTTTTATTATTATTTATTGATAAGATTCATGAACAAATTCGAACACTGTTACATTAACATAGAGACAATTATACTTCACTTAATTTTAAATCATAAATTTGAATCCAGACCTAGTATTTGTCTCTTAAATTTTCTTTGGTAAAGCTCAATATTTGTCAAACTTAGACGGATGGTGATTAATAATTGTAAACCTTCTCCTAACTTTGTGAAAGTTTACTCTCTTTGGAGCATATTAATAGTATGTGGTACACTTGTCCATTGCCATGGTGTTCAAGTTTTGTTTTAGTTAATAGTCCATAGGTTTCTTGTTATTGTTCTTCATCTTCCCATGAAATTGCTAAACTCTACTGTAGGAGCCTGGAGAAGCTGAAAGGGATTAATGAAGAAGTTGTTTTCAACTTTTGGTCCAGAGCTTGTGTTCAACCCAAAGAAGTAGGATTTAGAGGATTGAAAACTCCAGATACCTTGCTCTCATGGTTGTCAGAAGAAGATATTAATTATTATGTGAGCAAATTCAACCAGAAAGGCTTCATTGGAGGATTGAACTACTATCGAGCTTTTGACCTGTAGGTTTCATGCTTCTTTTTATTGACTTTCAAACAAGTATTGTTTGTATTAGCTTGTACATGGCTATTATAAAGTAGTAGACCGCTAACACATTCTTAATCAATACTTAGCACAAAATTAAAACTTCCACTGTAGCAGTTTTTAGTTTGGGATTAGCCAATATGAGAGAATCTTTTTGCTTGGACATTAAAGCATGACTTCTCTTTATTTTGCAGAAATTGGGAGCTCACAACACCATGGAATGGATTACAAATCAAAGTACAAGCAAAGTTCATTGTGGGTGACTTAGACATCATCTATCATATGCCAAGTACCAAGGAATATATTCACAGTAGTTCCTTCAAGAAGGATGTGCTAGATTTGCAAGATGTAGTTGTGATGGAAGGAGTAGCTCACTTCATTGCCATGAGGCATGCGGAAGTTCCTATTCCTGCATTTGTACCTCAAAAACTACCTCATTTCCCTGCATATTATTATCTTAATAAGGAGGTTTGAGTACATTGCAATTTGCAATTAATGTCTATTTGAGCAAATCTATTATTGATCTCAACAATGTCCAATTAGAAGTTTGTTATTTGCTCCAGAGTACTAATATTCTATTTGATTGGTTATCCTGAGAAAGACTAAGTGCCTTACATCTTTTAATAGTTCTGAAATAATTGGAGGAATTGTGGAATATGACATGTGTTGGTTTTAATTAGTCTTATTGAAATCCTTTTTTTAGATTTATTAGTGTCACTTCATGAAATAGATAGTGCTTTAAAAGAGGAAACAATGAGATCAAACAGTTCTATTTGATCTTGAGGTGGTTATATTCTAATGTCTTGCTGAATCTATTTTTGAACGATAACTTATGCTGTGGAAGAATTTGTTGTCTCTCTCCCCCACCCCCTAAAAGAAAAGATTTTTTTCCTTCTACTTCCATAATATTTTGCTAGTTGTGTGGACAAATTGCCAAAGTATTCAATGGAAGAGAGCATGCTGAAGTTTAGTTAAATGTAAGTTAACTTCTCTTGTATATTGATTTATTTAAGCGATTACTTTTCCTCCATTTTGTGGTTTGTTGAAATAGCATTTATGCAAAATAGAAATAGAAAAATAGAAAACCAAATCACACAGGGACACAAACAATTACATGGTTAGGCCTTAGGCCAATGCCCATGGGCAGCGTCAATGAGAAAGTTTCACTAATAAAATAAGAAAATTACAAAGGTGGCACAAAAGGACTCTCACAAAGTCTAAACCCAAAATACACCCAAAGAGCTATCTTTCTCAAAAGCACACAAGAAGAGAATCCTTATTTTCTCTAAGCTAATGCCTCTGCATGAACCCTCTCTTTCAAAACAACCAAGATATGTATATAGGCGCTCCCTGTTTCACTAAAGAAGACCTAATAGAATCGGCTAGTAGAGGTCCAAATATTACTAGTGCTAGGTCAACAATTTAACCAAAAAGGCCTCTGAAACAACATGGTTATTATATGTTTCAGAAATCAAATTAAGGCTTTATTTGTTTACTTTATTTACATGAATTGTAGATTGGGCCTATACTGCTAATGATGGGATTGGGAAAGAAATCACAACTTAAATCACAACAACAATGAAGGCCAATAAGACATTCTATACTGATTCTAATGGATGTGATTTCATTAAAAGGGTATGGAAATACTTGCTAACTGTTGTTTCTACAATTTGTTTTGTATCATAAGATTGGATGTCTATTGTAAAGGATTACAAGTACTTTGGCCCAGTGATTAATACAGTTGCACAACAGTAACAAATACTCTGTCTTGCTTATTATTATGGTAAAGAGAATGTCGAATTAAATTTATTCTATTTGTAATAAATTACTACTTTTATTGAAGCAGATGAGACACTTTATGTACACAGGAAAATAATTTCATTCTCTACTAATATTGCAAGTTGATTGTGAAACATATTGAAAGGTTAAGTAGTTTTTTTTTTTTTTTTTTTTTTTTTTGTGAAATGGTAAATATTGAAAAGTTGATGATTTCGTAGAGAGGTTGAATATAGCCGCATTTGTAGACAGGCATTTTCCATTTGTCAAGGAAATAAAAAAAAAATTGTGGCTATAGCCAAATCAAATAATAATAATAATAATAATAATAATTGTGTTTTTAAAATGTGGCTATAGGCTGAGTATCTAGAGCCGCGTTTAATAAACGCGGTTAATGTACACCCTATAGCCGCAGTTTAGAAACGTGGTAGAAAGAAGACCTATAGCCGCGTTTTTAAAACGCGGTTAAAATATGTCCTAAAGCCGCATTTTAAAAAGGGAAATATGTCCTATAGCAGCGTTTGGAAAAACACGGCTATAGACCTGTTAGACCTATAGTTACAGGTATTAGGCAACCGCTAAAAACACGGCTATAGACCGAATTGACCTATAGCCACATTTTTAAGAGCTATAACCACGTTTTTTAAATGCGAATATAGGACTTTTTTATTTTATTTTTATAGTGTGTGGCTAAAATTACCAAGTTCTCATAATTAAACCTGAAGTGCTTATGATTCGTGTTTCTAGGGAATAAATGCCCCTTTGTTAGAATTTGAAAGAGCTTGGAATTTAATCCCTAATACTAAGAATTTCAAATATTCCGGAATTCAAGTTATTCAACACCTATTGCTTAGAATTCCAATATATCAAAATCCAGTCCTTATAGCTTAGTAATTCCGAAGATTTTGAAACAAAATCACAAATGCTTAGAATTCCGAAGATATCACAGTTCAATCCCTATGATTTAGAATTACCAAGATATCTTAATTTAATCTCTAGAGCTTAGAAATCCCATTTCTTGAGATTAATATACAGAAGGTTGGAATTCTCATGATCTCAGAATTGAAGCCCCAGTGCTTAGAATTCCAATTTATCAGGATGAAACCCCTCTTTGTTTAGATTTCGAAGATAGTGAAATTCAACCTTAGTTCTTGGAATTCCAAATTCTTTGTATTAAACTTTTCCTTAGAATCCCAATATCACGAAATCAAACACGTAGTGGGTAGAATTATCATTTCTCAAGATTCAGGTAAGAATTCCAAAATATTTTTAAATTCAACACCTAGTGCTTAGAATTCTAAAGATCTCATAATTAAACCTCTAGTGCTTAAAATTCTACTTCTCATGATTAAACCCATCATAGTTAAAATTCCAAAGATTTTGGAATTCAATTCCTAGTATTTAGAATTTCCAAGATCTCAAAATTAAATCCCTATTTATTAGAATTCCCATTTCTCAGGATTAAATCCCCCGTGGGTAAAATTTCCTGAGATCTCTAACAATTTTTATTATTGGTAATTCCATAGGCACCCAATTGGTGACACCTACAATCTCACCGTGTCCTATTAATTTTTAGATGGAGAGGAGGTGCCATTTGAGTTAGAGCTTATGAACATATAAAGCTTTGACATTTATGATAAGCCAAATGGGAGGGGTTATAATCTGATTACTCCATTAAGGTTTTACTCTACAGAGTTCACTTTGAAAGGTGATATATGAAATGGAGGTCTTTTGTTGTAGGAAACAAGCTTAGACTCTGATCTGAATGGTATAGTATTAGACAAAAATCAGGGAGATTTTATATGTTTCATGGAATCATGGTAGGAGAAGAGGAATGAACCCTATCTAGGACATAGCCCCTCCTTTTAAAGAAAGCGGTTTCCATTGTTTCAAATGACAATCTTTTTATCTCCCAAGAGCAACCAGAAGCTCAATTTGTACTGATTGCACTAATACCATGTCCACCATCACATTTCTGCCTTGAAACAATTACATCCTTAAACATTGCTTGCAAGTGTGCATTGTCCAGTACTTCTGCCTTGAAGAACCATGGTTCACTTGGTGGGATCAATAAAGTAAATATCAGTGAGAGACAGGTATAGAAATTTGATTGCATGAAACACTAATCACAAGTCTGCATCTTCACTAAGATTCACCAGAAATCAAGACAGAATTTATTTTAGGTGAAAAAATGACATGGGGAAAACTCGAGCTACTCCTTCTGTGAGCCATAAACACTAACATTGGTCAGTAACGTGGTTGGCTATTTCTGTATGAAAGTTTTAATTCTCAAATAGGTGCCAGTTTCTTTACGTAAACATATATGGCATCACATTTTTCTTGGAATTTCACTAATTAAACTGACTAATACAACAGGTGGACATGAACTCAGCAAGAGTAATAGGAACACCAGTGCAGATAATCAATAGGTTCATGAAACATACATGGCTGCAATATGTAATTTTCTCCCGCATAAGGGCCTTGGAATGCACATGATTATGAATGAAACTGAAATTACATTTTAAACTCTTTTTTTCTTATCTGTGAACCTTTCGGACTTGTGGGCATGATCATCTAAATTTATAGTTTGGTGTCTCTGGAAAACTTCTAAGTTCTTGTCTTTGCAACACCTTTATATGCTTCTAATGTCTTGATCTATTACTTGTATGGCCGCCAAGGCCGGATTTTGAGTCTTAACTCTCAATTAGCTCGACCAAAGATATTCCTTTTGACATCATAGTAGTTGAAAAGAGAATTAGAATATTTATCTATTTTTATTGTCCACTACCTTTGTTTCTCATAAAAAAACCTTTGTATTCCAACATTTATCTATTTTCATTCTCCTGTAACATCATCACTTGGCTTTCGACTAAGATAAATTGTTCATAGTAAAATCTTCTCTTTTTCATCTCCATTTTTCTCTAGATATGAAGCTCTTTACTTATGATCCCCTTCTTTTGGTGATCTTAGTAATTAAAAAAAAAAAATAAAAAAAAAGCAATCAAGTTGAACTAATTAAAGTTAAAACTAATAATTTCATTCATAAAAACAGAAATGCATTAGAATTCTGAAAAGACGTAGATGGAAACAAAAATAATCCTCCACAGAAGCATTAGAAAAACAAAAACAAAGATCAAAAGACCACAAAACATTAACATTCCCTTTATCATGCCATGAACTAATTAAAGACAATCTAATGCTAATTGGAATAGCACTTGTTCAAATGCAGCCCGCCTAAAGGTTGTCTCCAATACGTTAACGAACAAAAGGCTTCAATCTTTTTGCACTCTTGCTTAAAGCAAAACACAATTTTAATTGTAAAATTCACAATTTCATATACACACACACATATTTAGAATCTAATTTTGTGTTATATGCCCCATTTAAAACTTTTAATTTTAGTGTCAAATAAGTTAATTCATCGCAAAATACGAGGAGTTCAATATAAATGGACCATAAACTTAATCATATATCAAAGTAAATATCTATAATTAGAAGAAGAAAGAGTTTGAAATATTATGTTTTCCATTGTCATTTGTTTGTCTAGCTAAAGATAATTCAAATTTATCAACTTTTTTCTTAATATTATGAATAGTTGTTATTTATTAAGTAGAAACTCATATACATAGTGTGTGTGCATACATACATACCTACATACATACATACATATATTTTTATTATATTTTTTTCCTAAATTGTATTTGTGCATATGCATGAGATTTTAAACTAGTTATAATTAAATTGTGTATCCCGTACACAAGGTACAACTATCACCATTCTAAAATCTAATTCCTTTGGTTATATAAAAAACAATTCTAATTCCTTCATTTTTCATCAAATGTCGGATATGAAGGCTTTTCTTTTAAATTTTTATTATTATTATGGATTAAAAATATATGTATAGAGAGACAATACATGTATTTAGTTTATGTGAAAAAAATAATATCTATCATTATTTCATACACCTTGTTTTTGTTCACTCATCATGATTACAAGTCTATAAGAGATATATGGATTCAAATTCTATATATATATATATATATAGAACAAATTAAGTCTAATGATAGTATAATAAAACAAGGATAAATAAAAGTTTTTGATACATACTTTCCTCGTTTTTTCTTGGGTTTTTCATCCACAGTAGGTGCTACTTTTCCTTGTGCTTCTTCAACAACATGTTCTACTTATCTGTCTCCACTAGTTTCTCCAATTTCACTGATCCTATGGTCAGGTTCCTGTATCAAATTTGGCCTATGCCTCATCTATTTGGTGCTTTTGTATCTGAATTCAACCATGATATAAGAGAAATGGATTGTTGTTTTTCTTTCAAATCATGCCTAATAGATTTTAAATATTATGGGCATGTCATTTTTAATGGGGAAAAGAGAGCTAGGAACCATCAATAGATGGATTTTTTTTATATGACTATTAATTAATAGAATAATTTTGTGGTGTAGAGTTTGCTTAGATTGAAAGACAAATATCCTTTTAATTTATCTGCACAATCAATAGCATAATCTTGTCAAATGTTTGCAAAAAGTCGTACTACTAGGCATAAATAGTTACTGGGCACTAACCTGTGCCATGCAAGCAATACAGGAGTGATTGTAATGATAACATTAAGGGAAATGTTAAGTCTAACGAACCATTTGTTAGTGAATCATTTTAGAAAAGTTTTTATGGAAAAAGAGAAAAAACCAATTAATATTTTGACAACTTTTTTAATTTCCCATAAAGTGGTATAAAAACTTCTAAAAAGGTTTATTAACAATTGCCCTAAGGGCACCTGTTAACATGACCCTTTAAATAGTATAAGTGCTTGTAGAGTGTGGAGGGCAAGGGCAGGAGTTCAAGTTTCTAGGAGGAAGTTTCATACACGTATACACTTAGATTAGGTTAGAGTAGAATTTCTATCATGTAAAAAAAAAAAAAAAAAAAAAAGACCCGTTAATAATACAATAGAATCTCTAACATTAGTAAGTCTACGAAGTACAATAGAATCTAAAGTCTAATGCAAATCACAATAAGTTTAGAACATCTAATATAATAGCAATAATACCTTTATTCGTAGCCATTTCATGCCCAAATTTTTACACGCAACGTTGTACCTTCATTTAGGCTGTATGAATCATGTGCAATGTCCCATGTGTTGTGGGGTTGTCCTTAATTTTGCATTTGAAGTGTGGGAAATTTTAGAGTTGTCAGTTTTAAGAAGCCTTAAGCCTAAGGTCCAATCAGAGATAATGTGATCTAGAATGTGTTCTTGCTAATATGGAGGTGTTTATCTTTTGTATGACTCCTTGGAGGCTATGGACCTATGGTAGCATAGAAATGAAATTCGACATAAGCAAGTACTAAGGAGCACACAAATGATAGTGGCACGTTGGGCTAAAAATTTTGCAATGGAAGTCATGGCATGGCAGCAAGACAAAATGAACAACAATCATTTCAAGCCCCAAAGCGTTGTTGGACTTTTAATGTAATCACAGGTAAGGTAGGGATGGGTATCCTGGTGAGAGAGATTCAATTGGCATCAAATAGTTTTAGAAGGGAGAAGTCATGATGAAGCTCAAGCTTTAGTATTGGTATGGGCTGTACATTTTGCAGCAGGTCTTTAGCATGTTGTCTTTGAAGGCACAGATCTGAAATCCTCTCAATTTTATGCTCTTGCATCTGTAGCAAAATGTTTTATAAATATGGGTCATTTATTGGAGGTGGCAAGTCAGTGAGCTATTTCTTTTAGATCATCAGTTTTTTAATCTTAACAAACCTGCTCATGCCATAATTGTGTTGGGCCAATCTTGTAATTCTGAAATTGTATTGATGGAGGTAACAGGAAAGTCCACCATTTTGCAATTGTGGTTGTTGCTAGAGATTAGAGAGGGGAGTTGGTATTCTCTTGTTCCAAAAGAGCAAATACCACCCTCCATCTCTAAGCAGAAGCAGAAACTGTATTATGGGCATTAAGATTGGCTGAGAGATTGGAATTTGAATCCACATATGTGTTTATGTTAGGACATATGTGATTCAATGTTAGGAACATATGTCAATATAGAATTGGCTAATCCTTTGACAAAACGTACTTTACTTGTAATTTGGTAGATCTAGGATGTGTTTAATGCTTCAAGGAACAAGGTTTCAAAATTAAGTGTTAAAGCCATGCAAGTCTGTCTAAAAAACAAGTGAAGAAGTGTTGAATTTTAAAACTCGATAGCTAGTATCTATCGAGGTTTAAAAGGCCGCTGAAGCTTGATGCTCGACAGCTTCTCGATAGATAATCTATCTATCGAGGTTTATGAAATTTAGTTTTTCAGAACTGATTTCAATCCAATCCGTGAATACATGTTTGAGCTTTCTTTTCTCACAACCCTAAACATATATAAGGATTGTTTTAAGGGCCGTCAAAGGTTGCACAAGTGTGAAACAAAGTTGTGTTCATGCAAATTGTGACTGGAGACAGAATTTGCCTTAGTTCATCTTTCTCTTGAATAAGATGCTGTGTTTGTACACCGCAGGGTTTTGTAACCAAGGAGCTTCGTGATCTTCATCGTGTTGACAAACTGAAGAACTTTGCAGCCAACATCTTTCTCAAGTTAGCGAGTAAGCCGCGTACTGGGATTTGCACATGGAATTGGTTAGTCATGTACTAGGAGCCGCACATTAAAAGGAGAGATTGTCACTACAAAATAAGTCCAATTGGGTATTGGGGTAAGGGTTCAACTGTAGGTTGATATAAGGTACTGAGATTCCTTTACTTGTAATCGCTTGTTATGATAATAGTGAATTCTCGGGAGTGATAACCTTAAAATCACCCAGTGGGGTTTTTGCCGTGTAGATTTTTCTAATTCGTAAACAAATCACCGTGTCAATTTAATTTCCGCTGCATTTAGTTATTTGGTGATTTGTTTGTGCTACCATGCGTATTGCATGCTAATTGAATTAATTAATTAACTTGGCTAATTAATTTGTTAATTCATTATAAGGGGTCAATACATTCTTGGCCTATCAGTTTAGAGTGACTCTAAAGTCTTTGTTGATGCTCTTGTATCCCCTTGTCAAGGTATCCATTGAAGAATAAAATGGATTTGCTATGATATATATATATATATATATATATTTAATGGGAATGATATGCTATCGCAATTCCCAAATTACTTCCTTTCTTGCGTTCCTAGAGTGGCGAATGGCGTAGCTCATGCTTTGGCCAAAATGGTCTTTAATGAATAATGTATATGGCTCTTTTGATTTGGCATGTGGCCCTTTCTGTTTTGTATCCGTAATTAAGGAGGAATTTATCAGCCACTCTATATAATTTCCTTGCTTGTTAATAAAATCTTTCCATTCCATCCAAAAAAAAAAAAAAAAAAAGAGAGGAAAAGAAACTCCACCATTCATTTCTGGCCTTGTGGCCGAGGATGTCCCCAATTTATAGTTTTCAATTGGTATCAATAATAAAAGTCTGTCTTTATTTTCCAAAATGAAATAAAATAAAAAGGAAAGCAAGAAAATTGAACCTAAAAGCTTGAAGTGCTGGTTGAGGCCTGTAAGGTTGAATTTAATCAACCATCTTGTTGGTTTTATTCCGTGCCAAATTTGCTTGTAATTTAGCAATTAGTAACCCTGTATTTAGTTGGGAATCATGTAAGGGTAGTGAGTGAGAGAGTGTGAAGAAATGCTCAAGATTGTGCAAGGTTGCAGAGATTCGCGGTTGGGACTTGCGGGTGACTCGCGACTGGCAAGCCGCCAAATGCAGCACACGAGTGAAGCGTGCGAGAAGATGAACAGTCGTGCCAGCTGAAGCACTACAGGACAAAAAGTCTAGCCTGGCCGTTCTGTTATCTCGTGGCTTGAACTCGCGACTCAGTCAAGTCGCGAGGCTAAGCTGCCAGACCACCCTGTTTGGGAAAAACTGACTCTTCACATTCCTTTCTCACCCAAGTATAAATACCCCTTAAACCCACAAAATGTAGAGAGCTTCCAGAGAGAATTTTGAGAGAGAAATCCTAGAGAAAAATAAGATTGATTCATCCACAATCTTCACATAGAGACTCTTCAAATTCCTCTACTCTCACCCTCTCCATTGTTACATCCTTGAGAGGTTCTTACCCAAATCCTTTTCTCATCATACCCATATCTGTGAGAATGTCATTTGGTACTTTGGGAAGCAGTTAGGAAGGGACCAATGGTTATTGGTTGATGCTATAGGCTATAGCAGAATCCGAAAAGCTAGAAAAGACAAAGGTTCAGCGCAACCTTGTTGGAACAAGAAGCTTGGAGGGCTTAGGTACATTGGATAGATTAGGCTTGGAAAGTCTATTGCTGTTCATGTATCCCAACTACATTTTCTAGTGGATTATTGACCGCTTGGAGGGTAGCGGAGAGGTTTTACGCCGAGGGCTTCGGTTTCTTCTTCGATAACACATCTTGTGTTGTTCTTGTATTTGCATCTCTATTCCTTTAATCTTTACCATTTAATTTCTACCGTGGATGTGATTTTAATTGGTTTAGATTGATTATCAATTCTGTTATTAGCTTGTGTTCATTTTCCGCACATATATTGTTTGACATTAAGCTTGAATTGATAATATTGTATTTGGGGGTCTAAACGTTCATAGTGTTTTATACGCTATTTGAACATTCAAGGCCAAATTTCGTCGAACAGTTGGAAGGATTGCTCCTAAAAATTAGCTGACAGTAGCTTTTTCTATGTGCAACTAATTCTACTCAATTACACAATGGCTAGGGGCTTAAGTTTCAAATTATTCAGGATAATATACTCTTAACGACCAGCAATAACAACTCAGAAATTAAGAAAAACTTTAAAGAAGACAGACATTGTGAGTATGGTTTTGAAACTCAAATTGTTCAAAGAACCGAAAAATGGAAAGGTTCAAAATTTTTGAGATCTGAAAGTTCAAATAGCGTTGAAAACACTATAAACGTTTAGACCCCCAATTACAAATTACCAATTCAAGCTTATTATCAAACAATAAATATGCGGAAAATGAACATAAGCTACTAACAGAATTGATAAACAATATAAACCAATTTAAAATCACATCCACAGCAGGAATTAAATGGTAATGATTAAGGGAAGAGAGATGCAAACACAAAGACAACACAGCAATGTGTTATCGAAGAGGAAACCGAAGCCCTCGGCGTAAAACCTCTCCACCACTTTCCAAGCGGTAAATAATTCACTAAAGAATGTAGTTGGGATACATGAACAGCAATAGACCCTCCAAGCCTAATCTACCCAGGTACCTAAGCCCTCTAAGCTTCTTGCTACAACAAGGTTACGCCGAACCTATTTCTTCTTTAGCTTACCGGATTCCGCTATAGCCCATAGCATCAACCAATAACCATTGTTCCCTTCCAAACTGCTTCCCTAAGCACCAAAAGACCTTCTCACAGACGTGGGTATGGTGAGAAAATGATTTGGTCAAGAATCTCTCAAGGATGTATCAATGGAGAGGAAGAGAGTAGAGGAATTTGAAGTGTCCCTTAGATGAATATTGTAGATGAATCAATCTTGTTTTTTTCTAGGGTTTCTCTCTCAAAATTCTCTCTAGAAGCTCTCTACATTTCGTGGGTATAAGAGTCTATATATAGTGGAGTGAGAAAGGAATATGAAGAGTCAGTTTTTCCCAAACAGAGCTGGTTGGCGGCTTGGTCTTGCGACTTGATTGAGTTACGAGATCAAGCCGCGAGATAACAGAACGGCCAGGCTGGATTTTTGTCCTATAGTGCACCAGCTGGCGTGTCTGTTCACCTTCTCGCACGCTTCACTTGTGTGCTGCATTTTGGCGGCTTGCCAGTCGTGAGTCACCCGCGAGTCCCAGCCTCAAATCCCTGCTTCTTTGCATAATCTTAAGCATTTCTTCACACTTTCTCACACTCTACCCTTACATGAATCCCACCTAAATACAGGGTTACTAAGTGCTGAATTACAAGCATATTGACACGGAATAAAGCCAACAAGATGGTTGATAAAATTCAACCTTACAAGATCAAATCGTGATGATGTCATAATTAATTTAATAATTATTTAATACAAAATAATTAAAATAAATGCATAAAATTATGTAATATTGAATAAATCGGTGTTTAAAAAGGTTCAAATATATCTTAATTCAAGATAATATGATATTGTGTTACAATTCATTGCATAAATTTGGTAAATATTCTCTTGTTATTTAAAATATTTAAACAAATTATATCTAAAAAATAATAAATTAATATAGCTAAAAAATTTCTTAAAACAATATAACTAAATAATAATAATATTAAACTTTTAATGATCCATTCAAGATAAAAGGAAGAAAAAATAAATCCAATACAACTCATAACTCATGAGATCTCATCAGACAAGGGATTTTAAGTAAATAATTAAAAACATCCAATCCCCACTCATGTTTCCCCAAGCCATCAAATAACCAAACTCTTCCTGAGCATTTACATCAGTCTTTGTAAAATAGAATAAGCCCCACACTTTGCCCAACCAACCCCCAAAACCTCTCAAATCAGTATATGTATAATTGTGTTAAATTCATCACTTTCACCTCCAAACCTATTTCTTCTCTTAACATTTTCTCGCCCCTTTTCTTAATCCCTTTTCCACAATTTTCAAACAAACAGAGCATAAGCTAAAGTGCAGAACAATCCCTCTCTATCTCTCCCCCACTTATCTTTCTCTTTGCTTCTCACTCTTTCCTCCCTAAACAAATAGATCTGGTGGACAATAGACTCCACATCTTTTTTTTTTCTTTTTTTGGGGGGGGGGGGGGGGGGGGGTGGGGGGCGGGGAGGAGGGGGAGGAACTACATTGTGGGGGTACAGCCCACGGTTGTGTAGCAATTGTTGGGCTTTGGCCACAATTAATTTGTATGAAAATGAGGGTATAGCTCACAATGGGAGGTCCAAGGTAGGATTAGATTGGTGGTTGGTCATTAGAAGAGGCTATAAGGTGTTTTGAGAATATTTGTTGAGCTGTTCGAGGAGGTTCTCAGGTGGCCAAGGTGCACTTCAAGTATTTTGAACTGGATTACTTTTTTTTTTTTTTGAAAGGAATGTGTTATCCTCCCCGTTCACTCATGTTTCTCTCCCTAGAAGAATGTTCCAACCCCATTTCCTTCAATTTCTCTCCTTTTATACTATTCCGTTAGTGGGTCAGTAATGATAAGAATATTCCACATGTGCATGAGCCCTACCACTTGTAGGTTCTGGGTGGCTTTTTGAGTCTAGAGCATTGTTCAAGCACATCCAATCTTGTACCAAGAAGTGGGTCCCCTTGACTCTATCACTATGATGATTTCCTTGTAACTTGAACTTGCATCAAGACTTGTGCTCGAATGGTGAACTCCCCCAAGGCATTATATCTCCTCGACACTACCTCTCTTTCTCAGGGAATAAGTGGGTTCTATTCGGACTCAAGCATGGTTACTTAATGAGCAAGTTCTAAACCCCACACATGTGGATTTGGTCATAAACTTATGGCCCTCGGCGCAAGTTTAGTATGGGCCGAACTTCATCCACTTACATACATTATTAGTCTTTGAAATTTATCCTGTGAGCACAATTTGTCCTTCAAGTTTCAAGTGAGTGCTATTAATTCCTTAATTTTTTAAAATGAGTTGTTAACTATCGTTGTGGTATTGCTTCTGTGGCTAACGGAATAATCATTTTGCATTTTTTTTAAATGTTGTGGCATTTTTTAATGAAAAATTTTCAAAAATTATTTTACACATCAAAATACTTAATCCCAAAATACTTGACTCGGCCATTCCCATTATGAATGATATGATATTGAAAGTCTGAAACACACGAGAAAGCAAGCTTGCCTAGAGAAGAGATCATTGTTGATTTCCATTTGTTGAAATATGAAATTTAAAAGCAAAATTTGGTTACATAAAAAAAATATTCAAGAAAGATTTATGAAAGAATATAAGTTTTGGACAAATTTGTGGGACCAAAGATAAATATAAATAGTGCACACAAAAATATCTTGCCAAATGTATGGCAGCCAAGTTCACTTAAAAAAAAAAAAAAAATTGTCACTACCCATTATTTAAAAATTAAAAAAAAAAAAAAAGTGTGTGGGGGGGGGGGGGGGGGGTGGAAGATGATGGGACATGTGGTTGAGTGAAATATCCTCCTGGTCTTGCCACACACCCCACTCCCTTAAATAACTCCAAATGAAAAGAGTCATATTGCTGAAAATCAGCTACAACCCACACCAATTACCCGTGAAAGAAGCAAGTGCATTAGTGTACATTTTTTGCAGTTGCTACCCCTTTATTTGGTAAGTTGAGAAAATTAAAGAAGTAACTGCTCTTCAAATTTCCTATAAATTGAAGTGATCAAAAAAGAAAAAAGCTTCAACAAGCAAAAGAAAAATAAAGCAAGCACAAAAGAAAAACACAGAGAAAAAGAAGAAGAGAGACACGGACAGAGATAGAGAGCAACATCAAGCCGAGGAGGACCACGCAACATCAACAATAGAGTGGGTGCGTTCTCTACTGAGCGGAATTGCTAGAATTTCCTCACAGGTTCTGGGAGCAAAAATTTCCACAATCATTGTCCTCTTCCACTCCTAAGCTCTATCAACAATCAGGTCTGCCACCCGCAGGTTTGGCCATTCCTCCCTTCTGAAAATTGGCTTATGGGACAGCCAATTCCGTGACTCTGCCCAAATCTGCCTCCCATTCCCCACTCTCCATCTAGATCCTTCCATTATCACCTCTCTAGTAGCCACCAAACTCCGCCACACAAAAGATGGGTTGTGTCCAATCTCTGCCTCCATAAAGGAACAATTTGAAAAGTACTGTGCTTTGTATACACGATAAAAGAGAGAGTGTGTTTGGTGTATCAACCTCCAAGCTTGTTTAGCCAACATAGCTAAGTTGAAGGCTTGTATGTCTCGAAATCCCATTCCTACCTTTTTTTTTTGTTGTGCATAATTTCCTCCAATTTATCCAGTGTATCTTCTTCTCATCCTTTGTTTGCCCCCACCAATATTTTGCTAGTTTAGTGTTGATAGAGTCACATAGTGCTTTTGGGAGCTTAAAAATGCTCATGGTATATGTGGGAATAGCTTGAGCAATAGTTTTGATTAAAATCTCCCTCCCTGCCTTGGGGATAAATTTTTCCTTCCATCCCATGACCCTCTTGGTGATCTGCTCCTGCAATTCTTTAAAAGTGTTTACCTTTGATTTCCCACATGCCATTGGGAGACCAAGGTATTTTTCTCAATTAGTCATAATCCTTGCCCCCAACATTTGTTGAATGTAGGGGTGTGCAGCCAACTCGCCAACCCGCCAAAACCGACCTGACCCAACCCAACCCGTCGGGTTGGGTCGGTTTTTAGGGCTTGGTGGGTTGGGTTGGGTTACAATTTTTTTTTTTGATAACGAGTCAGGTTGGGTTTGGGTCATAAAATTCCAAATCCACCAAACCCAACCTAACCCACCCATATATATATATATATATATATATATATATATGTTTAAAATATATTATATAATTAATAAAATTTTAAAAATAACTATCTCTTCCTATCCTATATAAAAACCAATTAGTTCACACAAATCCTAGTAAATTACTATTATTGTTTAGTTATTAGTATTGTTTGCCTTTAAGGAGTTACACTGATACTAATCTTTGGGTTTTATTTTAATATATTTATATTTATATTTTTTCTACTCAATTTAATAATAATAATAATAATAGTAATAAAATTTTCCAACCCATGGGTTCAACCTGACCCAACTTGACCTATGTGGGTTGGGTCGGGTTGAATTTTTTTTGACCCACCATGGTGGGTTGGGTCAAAAAATTCACTTAACCCAACCCAACCCGACCTATGCACACCCCTAGCTGAATGTTCTGTTTTACCTCTTCCCTTGTGTTTCTATTGAAGAACAAGGATGTCTTCTGCCTGTTTATAGCTTGGCCTGATGCTGCTTCATATTGACCTAGGATATCTATAAGGTGTTGGCATTCCTCTACTAATGCTTCACAAAACAGAAAGCTATCGTCAGCAAACAATAGATGGGATATACACACCCTATTTAGACAAGATAATACCCCATGGATCTCCTTATTTTCCGCAGCCCTTCTAATCATTCAAGACAAACCTTCAGCACACAATAAGAATAGATATGGTGATAGGGGGTCGCCCTGCTTTATACCCCGGGATGGTTGGACAAAACCTCTAGGCTCTCCATTTATCAAGATTGAGTATGATGTTGTGCACACCGTCTCCATAGCCAAATTCACCCATCTTCCATCAAATCCCAATTTTAGCATCATTTGTCTAAGAAAGCTCCACTCCATCATATCATATGCTTTACTAATGTCCAGCTTCACCGCCATCTGCCCCTTCTTTCCACTCCTATTATTATGCATCTTGTGTAACACTTCAAAAGCTACATTGGTATTGTCAGTGATCAACCTACCCGGTACAAAAGCACTTTAGGCATCTGATATTACATTAGAAAAAATCATTTTCAACCTATTGGCAATAACTTTTGAGATAATTCTAGCTACCACATTTTCTAAGCTAATAGGCCGAAAATCAGACATATACATTGGTTCATTTTTTTTGGTGATTAATACAATATGTGTGAAGTTCATTTTATGTAGCATACAACTCGAATGGAGGACAGATAGAATCGCATTTGTGACATCAACATCCAAAATGTGCCAAAATTTTTGGAAGAAAAAAGGGGACATACCATCGGGGCCTGGAGATTTTGAGGGATGCATTTGAAAGAGAGCACGATGAACCTCCTCGGCGGTGTAGTTTTGAAGAAGGCTTTGGTTCATCTTCGGGGTTACCACCCTATCCATTGAATTCAACATATTATTCATATCTGATGGGTTTGCCGATTTAAATAACTCATGGAAATAGCTCTCGACTGCCTTTGCTATACCCTCCTCAAATTCATGCCACTCCCCACCTCCATCAAAGATACCTGAGATATTATTTTTCCGTCGTCTCTGGCTTGCCCTTTGATGGAAAAACTTTGTGTTTTTATCTCCTGCCTTTAACCAAATAGATCTAGATCTTTGCCTCCAGTGTAGCTCATCATGGTACAAAATGGTATTGATTTCATCGTTTACCCTTTTGATTTCCTCCAAGTGTGCTGCTATATGATCTCTAGTCAATTCCTCCAAGATTCTATGCTTTTCTTGGAGATTATTTTTTGATTGACCAAAGGTGATCCACTCCATCTCACCAGGGCACTTCTACAATTTTTAATTTTCTCAAATAGGCGGTACATAGGCAGCCCATGTTCACTGTGTGATTCCATGCTTATTGAATAACAACTTCACAATTTGGATGCATCACCCATTTCTCCTCAAACCTTCGTGGGAATTTTTTGGGTCGGACTTGGTGGCTTGCTAGGTGTGTAGTGAGTAGGATGGGCACATGGTTAGAGTAAGAGGCTTGAAGATGGGAAACCCGAAACTGTGGAAATAGACTCCTCCATTCGACTGTTGCACAAGCCCTATCAAGTCTCAGTTGAACAAAATCATCTCCCCCCCTTCCATTATTCCAAGTAAACATATTTCATGTAAATCCCAAATTAATCAATCCGCAGTGTAACAATGTGCTTCTAAAATTATTCATCGATCTAATTGGTTTGGGTGTCCACCTTCCTTCTCCTCTGATGCCAAAATCTCATTGTAGTCCCCAATACACAACCACAAGGCTGAACACCCAAGTTTCATGACAAAGCTACTCTTCCGGTTTACCTTAGAACCCCGTAATTCGCCACGGAGAGTTGCGATTTGTAAAAATAAGGGCGTCAATATGGTTCTGTGTGTAGGTTTTGATATGCAAATCCACTTCATTATTCCACAACATAGCTAGGCTGCTTCTTCTTCCCACACATGAAACTGCAAGCATGGAATCATAATGCAATTCAACCCATCCCATCTCCTCAACGGTCTGTTTTGTCTCCATTAGAAACAAAATATTTGGAGCTTTTTCCCTCACTTGGTGAGAGAGAATGTTGACTGTGCATTGGTTCCCAAGCCCTCGACAGTTCCAACTTAATACGATCATTGCTCCCGGTGGGGCTGAATTGCAGCCTCCACCGATATTGTTTGGTTATTGTAGCTCTTATCCTGAGTTTTTTGTTTCTTCGTGCTTTCGGTCTCTGTACCCTTTCCTGTTTCTTTCTGCCCCCCACTCGCTTTTTTTTTCTCCCATTTGCCTCTGAGATAGACGAAGTATCTTTCACGGTTGTGTTTGTGGTTTGTTGAATTTTTTTCCAAGTCCCTATTGTGTTTTTTGCTCTTCCCCACGGCCTTGTGTTTTTTTTTTTTTTTTTCTTTTTTTTTTGGACTCACTTAAGGGTGCACTTGCAATAGGCGTGCCATCAGATGCAGACTGATTAGGGTTTTGCTTTCCATTGGAGCCTTCAACAAATGCAATTAGAACGCTGAATAATTGCCCCCCTGATTCTCAGCTTGCTCTTCAATTCCTGCCCGTTGCTGCTCTCCCTTCTCCAATAATGTGTCCAGGTTCATTGGGGTTGTATTAGTTATTGAAGGGAATAAAATCCTATCCACAACTATTGTAACATTAGGTTGCATATCAATGTGTGGATTTAATGCCATAACCGTTCCTTGATTTACGAGGCTGACGTGGACATTACTTTCTGTTGCCGGTGCTGTTTGACTTTCCGGCCTCATCTCCCTCCTCGATGGTTGTCCATGAGTGGTGTTTCTTCCCTAGACTTCCAACCTCCTTGATGAATTTTACTAAATAACAATTTTTGGTTAAACATAATTTAAATTTTTTCGTTAAACATAAGTTGACAATTTTTGTTAAATATAATTTAACAATTCTTATTAAACATAATTTGACAATGTTTGTTAAACATAATTTAACAATTTTTTGTTAAACATGTGTTAATAATTTTCGTCAACACATGGCTGTCTCAAAGTTGCACCAATCCACAATATTGCACCATTTGCAATGATGTTGCAATCAATCCATGGGTTTAAAATTGTGGACAAAACCGTATGGGTATTGAGATTCAATCATGACAAATAAATATTGTATGTCGTGGAGCAAAGAGTGGATCACAATGGTTGGTTGCGTTGCTGGCATTTGTTTTGGGATATATACATTAGACGCATTGGAGGATGTGTGGGACTTTCTAGATCTGAAACAAAATAAGTGTGAAGCTTAGAAACCGTTGATCCTTATGTATTGCAATGAGTCCAAATCTTCTATCCCACTCTTCCTGTTTCACTATATACTCCACAAATAAAAATATGACACATGTCCATCTAATTTATTTTTCCCTAAATTTATGCCTTCAATTATTTCAATTACCTAAAATAAATAAATAAATAACCTATCATATTTAGGTAATTGAAATAATAGAAGGCATAAATTTAGGGAAAAATAAATTAGATGGACATGTGTCATGTTTTCATTTGTGGAGTATATAGTGGAACAGGAAGAGTGGGATAGAAGATTTGGACTCTATTGCAATGGTTCAATATATCTCATTTGTGAACCTATGTATAAGTATTTGCCAACTGTTTGAGTTTATAAATTAATGGTTGATTAAATTATGGGTCATTAGCAAGGATCGCACACAGTTTCGTATAAAAGAAGGTTATGGTGGTAATACAATTCTAAACCCATGGACTGATTGCAATGTTATTGCAGATGGTGCCATACAGTGGATTGGTGTGATGCTTGAGACAACCATGGAAACCAACAATAATCTCATTGACAACTTTTCTCTGTCGTGCATTTTAGAAACTGACAAGAAATGGTTGAAACAAGTATTTTGGTATTAATTCTTGAAATTTCTTCACTAAAAAATTCTACATCATTACAAAAGAAATTGTTAGGTTCTAAAATTTTAGAACAATTGGCAAACCGTGAGCACAAACTTGTCTAGATATAGATTTTAGATTCTATAGGGTATATTAGACAATACTCAATGATGAAATAGGAATTTGCCTCGTCAGTATGTTCCTTGTCAGTTGATGGACGACCTATAAAACATGTGTCATAGAAAGCACTTAGTGGATAAGGCCACTGGTGTGGGGCCTGCCAAGGACCCTCCGATACTTAAGTTAGCTTATTTTCTTTCTGGAAAAGCTGTATTTTTATAGCTGTGTGTGTTTGTGTCCTTTTACCTATTTTTCCTAGCTTTATATAGCCTTTGGCTGAGTTAATATTTAGCAAACCGTTATGTTGCAGCTGGATAATCAATGCTTAATGATGGCAATTTAACTCTAACGTTTTCTACTTCATAACCAATCCTTAATTCTGCATTATTTGATGAAGGTAATGGTTTTGTGCTATTCATTACTCAATCATTAATTACTGCCCGGAGTTAATGCATGCACACTGTTGGGAAATTTAGACCCCGGTTAATATAGTTAACAAGTTTTAAACCCAAGTTGTTAATTAGATTTATTATGAAAAAAACTTGTTAAAACAAACAAACATCAATATCATGTCAAAATCATGCAGCGGAAAAATAAATAAGACAAGATATGATGACCCAGGAAAACCAATGAAACCAACCAATTTCACAGTAAAAAACCTGGGGGGAAACCTTCCTGAAAAGCAATCCACTATAGTAAAGAGAAGTTTCAAATCTAGTACAAAACCTTTGTCCCTAGACTCTACAATCCCCGTAGATGAACTCACAGCAGAAACCTTTTACTGCTTCAGAACCTCTGAACTCTTCAATATATGAACGCCACCCTTTGATGTTGCACAGATCCCAATACGTGACTAACTCCTTTGCATGAATCCTAGTACGTGACTCACTCACCAACTTGAGGAAGAAGAAAATTGGCTACAAAGTTTTTCACTTCATCAACAATGAAGATCTAGAAGCACTTGGTTACAAAACCCTAAGGTGTAAAGACGCAATAGCTTCTTTCAAAGAGAATAAGACATTGGTCACCTTTTGTATATGTTCTCCTTGTATTCTCTTATGTGACGGCCTCTAAAATAAGCCTTATATAGGTCTAGGGTTGTGAGAAAATAAACCTTACACAAATACAAAAGCCTGACCCAAAAATCAGATCTGAAAATTTTGATTTCTATAACCTCGATAGATAGTAGGTGCCGAGAAGGTGTCGAGCTTTAATGAGGCTCGACAGATACAGCTATCGAGGAGGTGTCGAGAAGGTGTCGAGGAGACAAAAACTTTCTCGATTGATCCACCAGGTGTCGAGCTATCTGTCTAACTTTCATGAACATCTTTTCTTCACTTGTTTCTTGGTCCAATCTTCATGGCTTTAATACTAGACTTGAACAACATGTTCTTTGAAGTATTAAACACATCTTAGATCTACCCAATTACAAGTAAAGTGCATTTTGTCAAAGGATTAGCTAATTACATAAAAGAGTGACATATGTTCTTAACAAGTGAACCACATATATCCTAACAATCTCCCCATTTGGCAATCCGTGACAAAACCACAACAAACAAATGAACATATGAGAGAAGTCATAAATCACTCAACTCATATTCACTTGTTGAATACAATAAAATCTATCCTATCACAAACTCTTGAAAAACTTTGCAAGAAAAGAGTTTATGGCAAGTAGATTTTGACAACCTATATTTCTGAAACACTTTAAACAAAACTCATCAAGGCATCTTGTGTGAAACAAAAATAATAGATTGCATACAAGCATAAGAAACATGTGTATAAAGAGAGAAAAGAAATAACACATGTAGAGGTAGGTGAAGAAGACATACATCAGTATATAAATATCAAAGATAAGCATAATGTATGTAAACCTGGTCATAAGACCCAAGGTACAAGTAGAAGGAAGTAAACACTCCCCTTAACAAGATGAAACACATCTCCCCCTTACAGAGGCATGTATTTCTCCCCCTAACACGTAGAATCTTGTAAAAAGAAACCACAATTTCTCCCCCTTTTTGTCATGATTGACAAAGGGTACAAGAAGCTAGAAAGCTTCACCCGAGAAACATAAAGATGATAAAGGATGATCAAGGGGGTACAAAGAATCCATAAAAATGCATGAATGTAATGAAACAAGATGCTATGGATGACAAGATAATAGAAAGATGCAAAACATGTGAAAAACAAATCTCTCAATAAGAAAAAAAAAATGTTAAGCACATAGATCCTAAAACACACACACACACACTAAACAAGTCTAACAAATTTTATATTTCAAAAATAAGTTATGATAGTTTAGTGAGCATACATTAGTACATGTAAAACCTTGTAATGGCCAAATCACATTGTACCTGCACATGTATCAAGAGTAGCAAAGAATATTGCGTGTTGTGTGTGGAAAACATCGCAAGATTGCATATGTGTATACATGTTATGACGATCTGAGATATGAGAAAATAATTTTAACTCACACACAATCATAACTGTTTGATGGGGACTATCATCTTTGAGGTACATCCTATAACTCTCACATCTCCTAGAATACACGCTTGCAATTATATTTAAAGCATTTTTTTAATCTTTTTGCTTTTTATTTTCTTTGCATATTTTCTTTTATTTTAGCATATCATGCATGGGCATATTAAAGGGAGAAAAGAAATACCAAATATGTTAAGCATAGACATTGCACTTTTTCTATGCCGAAGCATACGGATGTCTTTGACACTGCATTTTTGCTATGCCGAAGCATACAGGTGTCATTCATGATTGGCGGGCAACAGTGGTGAGATGGTTATTTATGCCTTTCTCTTAGGATTTTCTAGTCTTACCCGTCAAAAAGAGTGATATGATTGTTAAGTTCAAGAGATAACTTAATCTTACTCATCACAAACAAGAGCCATAAAGCTCACTTGCTTAGTTGTGCATTGAGATGCTCATCTAAGCTACAAAAGATACAAAGTTTAGAAAACTTTGTTTCAATGGCCATCCAAGATACATAAGTACCAATGTACACAAACACACACTGTTTTTGTATTTTTCTGATTTTTCCTTTTTATTTTTATTTTGAAAACAAAACAAAATAAAAACAAAACAACTAAACAAAAACAGATAAACAACATGAATGCATGAAAGAAAAGATGCATATGCATGAAGGCATGATAGAAGGGTGTAAATGCATGAAAACATGATTTCAAAAACAGATAAGAAATCAAGCAAAAAGAGTCCTACTTTAGATAGAAAGAATTAAAGCATAGGACAAACAGAAAAAACAATTAAGTCTTAGGCTCATTTCTCACCCACACAGCACGAGTCTTTGACCGTGAAGATGAAAAGGCACGTATCCTAGTATGTCTACTAAAGGACGTAGAAGAATTAAAATTCTTCTTAAATTGAGTTAAAAAGCTCAAGACTTTTAATAACTCTTCCATGACAATGGGGGTCAAGGATCACACTCAGGAAATTAATCCAATCAGAGTGTACCTGCTCTGATACCACTTGTTGGAAATTTAGACCCTGGTTGATATAGTTAACAAGTTTTAAACCCAAGTTGTTAATTAGATTTATTATGAATAAAACTTGTTAAAACAAACAAACATCAATATCATGTCAAAATCATGCAGCGGAAAAATAAATAAGACAAGATATGATGACCCAAGAAAACCAATGAAACCAACCAGTTTCACAATAAAAAACCTGGGGGGAAACCTTCCCGAAAAACAATCCATTACAGTAAAGAGAAGTTTCAGATCTAGTACAAAACCTTTGTCCCTAGACTCTACAATCCCCGTAGATGAACTCACAGCAGAAACCTTCTACTGCTTCAGAACCTCTGAACTCTTCAATATATGAACGCCACCCTTTGATGTTGCACGGATCCCAATACGTGACTAACTCCTTTGTACGAATCCTAGTACGTGACTCACTCACCAACTTGAGGAAGAAGAAAGTTGGCTGCAAAGTTTTTCACTTCATCAACAATGAAGATCTAGAAGCACTTGGTTACAAAACCCTAAGGCGCAAAGACGCAGTAGCTTCTTTCAGAGAGAATAAGGCATTGGTCACCTTTTGCATATGTTCTCATTGTATTCTCTTATGTGACGGCCTCTAAAATAAGCTTTATATAGGTCTAGGGTTATGAGAAAAGAAACCCTACACAAATACAAAAGCCTGGCCCAAAAATCAAATCTAAAAATTCTGATTTTCGTGACCTCGATAGATAGTAGGCGTTGAG
Organism: Quercus ilex subsp. ballota; assembly: GCA_032727855.1. Taxonomy (NCBI): domain Eukaryota; kingdom Viridiplantae; phylum Streptophyta; class Magnoliopsida; order Fagales; family Fagaceae; genus Quercus; species Quercus ilex. Next base: position 21,486,227 of record CM064914.1, read on the forward strand.
CTTTAATGAGGCTCGACAGATATATCTATCGAGGAGGTGTCAAGAAGGTATCGAGGAGATAGAAACTTTCTCGATCGATCCACCAGGTGTCGAGCTATCTGTCCAGCTTTAATGAACACCTTTTCTTCACTTGTTTCTTGGTCATGGTTTTAATACTAGACTTAAACAACCTATTCTTTGAAGTATTAAACGCATCTTAGATCTACCCAATTACAAGTAAAGTGCGTTTTGTCAAAAGATTAGCCAATTACATAAAAGAGTGACATATGTTCTTAACAAGTGAACCACATACGTCCTAACACACACTCATCCATACGCTTACTCGTCACTGTTAGTGACAATTTGTGAATGATGGACGATAATTTGTATGCTACTCGTCAGTTGCCCCCTTTATTTCTTTGTCGTCTATCATGTAGACGAGCTAAGGAATATGGAAAGTCTGTTTTGGGCGGATCACTTTGTACGTGCCCCGAGATCCTCATCCCATCATATTTATTATGGGGCGATATTTTCATTAGCTGTTTGCCACGTCCTGTGATTGTGTTGGCTACATGTGTAAGTTTTCCTTGAGTTTCCTGCACATTGAATTCATTTCCTTTTTTTTTTATCAAAAAAGACTTCTCATATTCCTCTTCTTCTTCTTCGTTATACACTAACCTTGGAGTCTGAAACTAAAAGAGAGTTCCTGTATTTTCTGCACGGTAAGATTCCTTTTTCCCTCTTAATGGTTGATTTTGACTTTATTAGGAAGGAGACTCCCTTTGTTTCGTTCTTCTTTGCTAGGTTAGGAGTGTTTCTTGAGTCTTATGGCGGACGTTGTCCCCAAGTAAACTGTGGGGCTTTTAGGCCTGTTTTGATCGGTCTTTACCCTTTGCTTCGTCGTTCTCTAATTGCCCATCACCTAGAGATGACTTCATCGTCTTCAAAACCTTCCTCTTCTTTAAAAATTCATTCGTCTTCAATGCCCTTTCATGCTCTCTTTGAGTCTTGCCTTTTAGGGACAGGGCATTTGAAATCTATCCGCAAGAGGTTTCAATTCCCTAAGGGGATATCTATAAGATTATCTCGTCCTAATAAGAAAGCATGCACCTTTGCTCATAGCAAGGTGAGTTTTTACGAAGCTACTTTTTCATGTGGCCTTCGTTTTCTAGTTCATCCCTTTATTATGCAACTCCTTTTTGTTTTGAATGTTGTGTCTGGCTAGCTCATCCCTAATACATGGAGGACGATCATTGGTCGTATGTCGATTTGGGTGTCTGTCCATGATGGGGACATGATTATTCTGAATGAGTTTCTTTATCTATATTGTTTGAAACCTTCTACCCATTATGGGTATTTTGAACTTCTGCCTTGGAATAGGGAGTCTAGAATAATCCGTACCTTCCCTACTTTTTTTTGTGACTGGAAGTCACGTTATTTATTTATTTCCGGATCTAAATGGGAAACCATGTCTAACAACCTGTGAGGAGAGGTCCCGTGGTTGCTACGGAAATGGGAAGTCCCTTCTCTTGGTGCGTCTCTATTTTTTTCTTCATTAAACAAATTGTTTTCAATTCTACTATTTTTCTGATCTCCACTTTACCCCCCTTTTTTGCAGTTACTGATCGTCCTTTGCTAGAGGAACACTACCAAGGACGAATTAAGGCTGCCCTTAAGTTTGTTCTCACAGTTGACGATTTCGACGAGCTAGTTGATCCTCGTTACTTGTACGATGTTGTCTTAGACTCGAGCCTTCTGCGTACGTTTTGAAGAAAATTGCCCAGGAAGAAAAGAGTACATTTTTAATCCTTTGTTCTTTCTTGTCTTTCCTCATAGATTTTCATCCTTCTAACCTTCTTTTTGCTGAAATGGCCACTAGGTACAGCAAAGACAAGCATGATCGTGTTAGGAACTTGAAGAATGAACCCCTATCTCACATTACCCCTGGGTCAAAGAAATGCAAGCTAGATGAAGGGAAGGACGAGACTTTTGTCCTTAAGTCACTTTTTGGTACTCCTTCTCCCACACCTTCCCTCGAGATGATGACCTTTAGTCCTCTAACCACGCGTTCTAAAGGGAAGGCCAAGATTGGAAAAAGTGTTTGGGACAACCCTGCTACTGCCCTCGGATAAGCTCATAATGTTGTCACTAATGATGAGCTTAGGGGTCTCTTGTCTATCTACTCTCACGAATTGGTCAGTCGTCACATTCACAAACTAGTACAAATATTTCATTCAACGTTTCTTCATCACTCATCAAGTGGTAATATATGCTCAAAATCACCGATCCTTTCATCTTTCTAGTTTCTTGGTGAGTCTCTTCGTTTGACAACAGACTACCTGAGCAGCGAGGAGAAGGTAGTGGTGGCCAACTCCAAGGTTGATTCTATTGAGGCCGAAAATTCAAGGTTAAGGAAAGATTTGATTGAAGATATGGACTAGTCTACCAAGGCTTAGAAGAAGGTGAAACAACTGAAGGAAGCACTGAAAGTCGAGAAAAACCTCGTCATTTAGAAAGACGAGGAAGTCCAAGCTGCTCTCTTGAGAACGGACGAGGAGCATGAGAAGGTGATTGCCAGGTTCCTGGAGTTTGATCGCTTCTCTGACATGCAGTTCAAGCAATATTTCAAGGGCTTCGAGCTTCTTCGTCATTGGATGATGAAGCACCATAGCCATATAGTTGATTTCACAAACCTGGACTTTGAAGCTGTTGACATTGAGATCCTTGCTAATGAGGCCAATGAGAGAGAGAGGGTGAATCCATTGCTGAAACTACCAAAATTCTTGAAGAAAAAGGGTGTTGTTACAGGACGAGCTAATGACGAGGCTCAGACAGAAGTGGACAGTATGGAGGAGACCGTCAACGCTCCTTAACGCAAAAAAGACTTTTTTTTTTTTTTTTTATCCATTTTAAAGACAATGGATGCCTCATGTTTTGAGGCTTTAAATTTAGAAACAATGGGTGCCTCTTGTTTTGAGGCTTTTATTATAGAAACTATGCATTTAAAACTTTGAAGCTCTTATGATTCATGCTTTCTCTTTTATTGTCCTGCTTAATGATTCAACTCGTCTTTTGAGTTTTCACCATATTCTGTGATTTCAGCTCATTGTTAGAGTCATTACCACGTCTATGGTTTTTGACTTGTCATTTGGAGTTTTTACCATCTACTGTGATTTTAACTCATCTTGTGAGCTTTTACCACTTTTATGATTTTAGCTTGTGATTTAAACTTATCTTGTAAGTTTTTACCACATTTACGATTTTAGCTTGTGATTTAAACTTATCTTGTAATTTTTTACCACATATATGATTTTAACTTGTGATTTAAACTTATTTTGTAAGTTTTTACCACATTTACAATTTTAGCTTGAGATTTAAACTTATCTTGTAAGTTTTTACCACATTTATGATTTTCACTCTTCGCTTGAGCTTTTTGTCACTCTCGTTTGTGATTTGAACTTATTGCTAGATTTTAGTTACTTCCTTTTCGTCATTGACATTTTGTCAAACTTTATTGAGAAAGGATGGCTGAACAAGCCTTATTATTTCATGTATTCCTCATAGAATTACAAGGAAAACAGCAAATTGAAAATAGCTTTAACAAAATACTTGAAAGAAAAGAAATACTTAGAAAAAATAATTAAATCTTGCTTATCTGATGATGTTGTCAAGTGAGGTGCTCTTTCAAACAGAGCTTATTAGACCAGGCAACAACTTTTACTGATAGTATGTCTTGAGATGCTCCACATTCCAAGGACGAGGACATGGATTGCATTCCAAATCCTTCAAGTAATAGCTTCCTTGTCTGGAGTAACGGACGACCTTGTATGGGCCTTCCCAAGTGGGCCCCAACTTCCCTTGACCTCTATCCCTAGTAGCTTGGGAGACTTTTCTCAGCACCATATCGTTAGGGTTAAACCTTCTGAGTTTTACCCTCTGATTATAATACTTATGCATTTTTTGTTGCTACCTAGCCATTCTTAAGGCTACTTCATCCTTGATTTCAGCCAAACAATCCAAGCTGAGTTTCAGTTCGTCATTGTTTATACCTTCATCGTAATGAGCTTGCCTAAGACTAGAGACTCCTATCTCGGCTAGAATGAATGCTTCAATGCCGAAGGCCAACTTGAATGGAGTTTCTTCTGTTGGTGTTCTCGCTGTTGTCCTGTAAGCCTATAATACCCCAGGCAACTCTTCAAGCCATGCACCCTTTGCCCCCTCAAGTCGTGCTTTGATGAGTTTAAACAAAGAACGATTTGTTACTCTTGTCTGCCCATTAGCTTGTGGATGCCCAGGTGACGAGTAGTGATTTTGTATTCCTAGCTCTGTGTAAAACTCCTTGAATTTTCAACTATCAAATTGACGACCATCAAACAAAGGTCTATATCTTGTCTTTAGTGATTGTTGCTAGTGGTTCTGCTTCGACCCATTTGGTGAGGTAGTCAATGGCTACGAGCAAGAACTTCACTTGCCTTTTTCCTAAAGGGAGTGGGCCGACAATGTCGATTCCCCATGTAGAGAATGGCCAAGGTGGAGAGATGCTTGTCAGTAACTCCCAAGGTATGTGTTGCACGTTGCCAAACCACTGACATTTATCACATTTCTCCATAAGTTCAGCTGCATCTTTCTGCATAGTTGGCCAAAAGTAGCCTACCCTAATCGTCTTTCCCACCAGAGATCGTGGTTCGGAATGGTTACCATAGACACCTTCATGCATTTCTCTTAGCACGTACGTCGTTTCGGCAGATTAAGCATTTCAGGTACGGCATTGAGAATCCTCTTTTATAGAGCCCTCCATTCAAAACAGTAAACCTTGCTATTCAGACTCTAATGAGTTAGATGGAGTTGGCCATCTCTAATGTAGGATATGATTGGTTCTATCCAGTTGCTTGGTTTTTGAACTACAAGGGTCTGCAGTCCATCAATACTGGGGATTGTCTGAACTTCCATGAGCAAACAAACTATTGCTGGAGCATCTTCGGTTGAGGCTAGTCTGGCTACCTCGTCAATGGCTGAGTTTTCTTCCCTTGGGATTAACTCAAGTTTGACGTCATCAAACTCACCAATGAGCTGGCTCATCAGCTGTAGGTATTTCTTCATTCTTTCCTCCTTTGCTTTATATTCGTTGGTTATTTGCCTAACAATCAGCTTGGAATTGGACCTTAACTTTAAATTCTTAGCTCTCAAGGCTCTTCCAACCCTTTAGCTGGCAAGGACTACTTCATACTCCGCCTAATTGTTTGTTGCTGGAAACTGGAGTTGAACCCCATATTTAAGGATGTCATTCTCTGGTGATGTCATTATAACACCAATGCCTTCGAGTTCTATTACAGACAAGCCATTCGAGCAAGCTGTCCAATACTTTGCTTCTTCATCAAAGTCTGGAAGAGTGAATTCCGCAATGAAATCTGCTAGAGCTTGCGCTTTGATTGCTTTTCTTGGCTTGTACTCAATGTCAAACTGGCTTAGCTTAACTACCTACTGAATCATACGACCTACAGCATCTGGCTTGCTCATTGCTTTTCGGATTGGCTGGTCTGTCATAGCTATAATGGTATGAGCTTCAAAGTATGGGTGAAGCTACCTTGAAGCCACAATTAATGAGAGGCAATCTTCTCCATGTGCGGATACTTTGATTCAACATTTTAAAAAGCCTGACTAGTGTAATACACTGGCCTTTGTATCTTGGATTTCTTGCTGTTCAGAGTAGAACTGACGGCTGTTAGTGATACAGCAAAGTATAAAAACAAATCTTCTCATTCGACTGACGGGCTTAGCAATGGAGGTTTGGCCAAATACTCCTTGAGGCTCTAAAAGGCTGCCTCACACTTGTCCGTCCATTGAAAAGCCTGCTTAAGAACTTTAAAGCAAGGAAGACACTTGTCAGTGGCCTTTGAGACAAACCTATTTAATGCTGCTACTCGCTTTGTCAGTTTTTGTACCTTCACCTCAATTCCTCACTGAGACACCATGAAGCCTAGGAATTTTCCTGATGAAACCCCAAAGAGGCACTTCGCAGGGTTGAGCTTCATCTTATACCTTCTCAAAGTGTCAAACGCCTCTTAAAGGTTTGCAAGATGGGTTTTAACTTCCTTGCTTTTAATGAGCATATCGTCCAAATAGACCTCCATATTCCTTCCTATTTGCTTGCTGAACATCTGGTTCACTAACCTTTGATAGGTGGCTCTTGCGTTCTTTAGTCTAAACGGCATGACTTTGTAGTAATATAAGCCCTGGCTAGTGACAAATGCAGTTTTCTCTTAATTTTCTTCCTTCATTAGGATTTGGTTATAACCTGAAAAAGCATCCATGAAGGTTAGTAGTTCATGGCCAGCCGTTGAATCAACAAGCTGGTCGATTCTGGGAAAGGGAAAACTGTCTTTGGGACATGCATTGTTCAAATCAATGAAGTCCACACACATTCTTCATTTTCCATTGGACTTTTTTTTTACCATAACCACGTTTGCAAGTCATTTTGGATAGTAGACTTCTCTAATGAATCCAGCAATTAAGAGTTTTTCCACCTCTTTTGTGATTGCTTTGTTCCGCTCTAGGGCAAACACTCGTCTCTTTTGTTGAACGGGCTTCTTTGTTGGATTGACGTTGAGACTATGCTTTACCACTCGTCTGTCGATTCCTGGCATGTCCTCATGGCTCTATGCAAAGACATCTAAGTTCTTTTTCAAGAACTTCACCAATTCATCCTTTAAAGTCTGTTGAAGCCCTACCTTGGTGGTTTTGGACGGGTCTCCTTCTACTAGCACCACATTTTCTGCCTCTTCCATAGGTTTGGGTGGTTCTTCTTCTACCATCCAAGTGTGATTTTCCCTAGACACCAGGACTACCTGGTAACATTCTTGAGCCAAAAGTTGGCCCCCAACGATTTCTCTAGTCCCGTGGGGGGTCAAGAATTTCACTTTCAGGCAATATGTGGAAGTTACTGCAAATAACTTCATTTAGGGTCTGCTGGAGGTTCAAAAGCGTTTTGAATGCTCCTATATGGTCTAGAAGGTCTTTAATACCATCATCGACTTCCAATTGAGGAAGACGGAACTTGGGAGGCAAAGGGCACTCCAGAACGCTAACTGTGAAGGGTAAGTCAGTTCTCTTGATCATGCCATCCAGATTTATTGTTGTTTTCCCTTTCATGGCATTCTTGACTTCGTCCAACTCCTTCCTCCTTTTCATCATTTGATCACTACCATGAGTTGACTGCGTAGTATGCTCTCATCTGCTATTCTCTGCACTATGATCCTCGTCATCGTTGTCATTATGGTTACATCGAAACTGCGACCTGGTCGGAGTTTCAGGGTACGCTGTCCATTTCAATTCTTCATTCTATTTTATCAACTCCTGCACGTTAGCAGTGAGTGCTTGGATCTGTTAAGCCATCACGATTGGATCCATAGGAGGTGATGAAGTGGAAGTGTCCATGTGTCTTGAGGAACTTTGCTGGTAGAGATACGATGATAACTTGCCTAAGAGAATTGCAAAAACTGATGAAATAGGAATTTTCCTTGTCAGTATGTTCTTCGTCAGTTAATGGAAGACCTGTAAAACCTGTGTCACAGAAAGCACTTAGTGGATAAGGGCATCGATGTGAAGGACCCTCCGATGCTTAAGTTAGTTTATTCTCTTTCTAGAAAAACTGTAATTTGTATAGTTGTTTGTGTTTGTGTCCTTTTTACCTGTTTTTCCTGGCTTTATATAGCCTTAGGCTGAGTTAATATTCAGGAGACTGTTATGTTGCAACTGGATAATCAATGCTTAATGATGGCAATTTAACTCTAACGTTTTCTGCTTCATAACTGATCCTTAATTTTGCATTATTGGATGAAGGTAACGGTTTTGTGCTATTCATTACTCAATCATTAATTACTGCCCAGAGTTAATGCATGCACGTTCGTCCATACCCTTACTCGTCATTGTTAGTGATGGCTTGTGAATGATAGACGATCATTTGTATGCTATTTGTCACTCAAGGTATTGCAAGTTAGAATACAAGAACAAGGAAGTTACGGGTTCAAGAAAACAAAACTTGCCAAGCTCGACTGATCAGGAAGAAGTCTTGATCGATCAAGACACGAATCTACAAAATTTTAATTAAGTCCATCTGCTCATTAAGCCCATTAAGTGGTTAGGGTTTCAGATTTAATTCACATAGTATTTAAAGGAAACCATAAGCCAAGTTTTGTTATGACTTTATAGCTTCTTTTTTTAGATTTAAAAGGCTTTGTGCCTTCTCCTTTCAAAGTCACTACCGAAAATCAATCTACATACCATTAGAATCGATAGATTTGAAGTTGCTGCTTTCTAGTCATCAAATGTGCTAGAGATCTAAACCTTCAAAGGTGGTCTTAGAGTCATAAACTAGAGGTCTATATGGGAGATCTAAAGCATCAACAAGTGGTTCATATATGAGAGAACAGATCCAGATCAAGGAAGTCTGTGGAGTTCAGAGTCCAATTTGGTAACTGTATAGATTTACTACGAATTGGCATTCTTAATTGTAAATCTCAACTTGATATAATGGATAGTTCTCTTGGGATTGTTTCCCCCGGGTTTTTTTTACCTTGAAACGAGTTGTTTCATTAGTTTTTCTGAGTCATCACATCTTGCGTTATTTAGTTTTTCGCAGTGCATGTTGTTTGTGATGAATGTTTAACCTAGATCTAACTTAAGTAAGAACTTGGCTAATAAATTATGTTAAACAAACTATGCTTTTTAAGGGTCTATAACCTAACAAAAATGAGAGGTTATTATTCCGTTAGCCACATAAGCAATATCACTAACCATAGTTAATAGAAATATGGCTCATTATTAAAAATCAATGGACCAATAACACTTACTTGTAACTTGAGAAACTAATTGCACTCATAAGATAAACTTTAAGAACTAATAATATAGTTTTACCCTTTTTTTATGCAAGATTTGATGTGAGAGATCTTGGCCTCTTAGCCAATGTTTTTCGGAAGACCGTCAAGCCTGTGTCCAGTTTTACAAACCGAGCAGTTTGACCATTGTTCAAGAGGTTCACAAAAAAATTGGAATCTTTAGTTTTGTTGGGTTTAAAAATTGGATTAGTGGTCGATTCCTAATTAACCGGTTCAACCGGTCAATTCAACTCGGTTTTCAAAACCATGATTATGAGTAAAATTTTTTTTTTGTTTTTTAGAGTTTCAACCTATGACGTCCACTTCTAATGATAGCTCTTCATCATTAGACCATGACATCAATCAGTTTTTTTTTTTTTTTTTTTTGTAGGCGAGGATTGAACCCCAGATCTCTTATACAACCATTAGAGATTTTACCAGTTGAGCTAATTAGAACCCAGATTATGAGTAAAGTTCATTGTTCACCGACGGTGCAAAGAGTCCAAAGTTGTTTCATGGCAAATGGCAGGGCACCATGGTGAAGCATATTTGAATCAGACAACAATGCCACATCTATCATTGAAGCTACTCTGCATTGCACTACACACTTGACATTGGAGCAGGTCTATTTACGGCTCAAACTACCAGAGCATTCCTTCTATTCCATAAAGTAGACCTCTGTCCATATTTTTCGTAAGTGCTACATAAGTATACCATGTGTGTTTAGTTAATTTAATAAAATAATGTCATGCTATTTTTATTATTCTATGTTTTTTTAATTTTTTTAGGTTACAAAAATAATGTGACATCATTTTATTGGACAAACAAAACACACGTGACAAGTTTATGTAGCGCTTAATAAAAAAATATAGATGAAATGGTTGTTGATACAAATGAAATAGAACTTTAGGGGCTATTTGGTAAGAGTATTTAGATATAGTTTTTTGTTTTGCAATTCATAAAATCGTGGGTCCCACACTTGAATTTATTGTTTGGCTAATATTTTCTAAATATAGTTTTCAAAGAACTGTATCCTATTTTCTTGATTTAAAACAGGATTTTGAAAACGGCTAAGGGGTGTTTTTCGGATATAGAAAATGTTTTTAATGGCATAATTGTAAATAAATTGAAAACAGTGGACCCCACATATTTGTCCAAACTCTTATATCTCTTAAATTAAGGAATTTATCTTTATCACAAAAAGAATTCTCACACTTCAAATTTGAAATTTATTATTAAAAAAAAATGATGAGCTCTATTTTCTTATCATTATTCACAAAAAAAGTAATCTACAGATTCTACACGTTACTTTTTGTAAATATATATTTGTTTTTTAAATCTCAAAATAGAAATAGCAAACAATTATTTTTGTTTTTAGTATTTTGAAAATTGTTTTTAAAAGTGGGAACCAAACACGTAAAATATAAAAATTATTATCTGAAAACTAGTTTCAAGTTCAATTTTTTGAAAATTGTTTTATACTATTTTGAAAACGAAAACAAAAATCCTCCTACCAATCAGGCCCTTAGGGAGTAAAATCCAAATTATAATACTTTAGCATGTAAAATTCAAATACCTCTAAACTTTAAAGTGTAGTTTTCAATTTAGCAGAATAAAATTTTTAAAATTTTTATTTGATCAAATTATATGAGTTGGGTTTAAGTTACACCTGATGTAACTTTAGACAATCTTACCACTCAATAACATGTTATTAAATTCATATTTTGAAAATCTTACCATTGGATTACATGTTCTATATGTTCTTAACATGGATGCAAATTTTCATGTCAATCAAATGTTATTTACTATTTGATCTATAAACTCATCTTTTATGCATTATTTTAAAATACAAAAACTTAAATTTAAACAATTGATTGATGACATAGCTATTAATCTTTTATCACTTTAAAATTTTGCAAGCTAGAAGAATATATGTAGATAATATAATCTGAAGAGGCTGAATTTGGGCTAGAGATGGGCCTGACGGTTATCAACTGTGGGCCAATAGAGGATGGGCCTATTATCTGCCGGATCTATGAAAATGAGTCCAGTATGAAGTATCAGCAGGTCCGAGGCCCGTGAGGAAGGCAGAAAGGCCCTTGGTATGTGATACTTGCGACACACTTCATAGAGTCCGAAGACAAACAGAATTCTAGTACAAAAAGGATTCTACAGGATGTTCCCTATATGGAAAAGACTTCCGTGCCAAGGGTGAGACATCGACTTCCTACTACTATAAAAGCCCTAATACCCTCATAAATCACGGTACGCATGATTTACCCTCTCTAGCACTCTAGAGTTGTGAGAATATTTCTGATTTAACCTTCGGAGGGTATTTGGCCGGCACCACACCGGTGCTCTTTGCTAGGTTTCTTTCTTTGTACTGTGCAGGTTCACATTCAAGCGCGTAGGTATCGTGTGGCTCACTGGTGAATTTCTTGACTTCATCAGTTGGCGCCGTCTGTGGGAAACTTAGTTGAGATTCATAAGCCATACTATCGTTTCCCGGACTAAAGGGTTGCATGGTACTCACTCGCTCGATGGCAACTACTAACGACGTTTAAGGAGATGAACCACCCACGACTGCCCTCGAGAGACAAGTTCCGACTCTCGGTGCCGCCGTGGAACGTCTCAACAAACAAAACCATGACTTAGAAGAACAGCTGTGTCAGAAGAATACGGTACCGAATAACCAACAAGAAGATCAGGAAGGGACCAGCGCTCCAAGGAAAAATCAGGAGAAACCTGAAGGCAGCCACGCCCCAAGCAAACCAGAGAGGCAGAACTTGAGCATGCCATCCCTCACGGAAGCGACTCCACCACATATTATAGCAGAGATGCAGACGATGAGGGAACATATGGAGGTTATGATGAACGTGCTTAAGGGGTGAGTTTCCAATGATCTTGATGATCTAGTCAACCGCACCGACTCGCCTTTCACTGCGACCGTGAACTCCTTCCCCTTACCCCATAAATTTCGCATGCCGCATATAGACAGCTATGGCGGAGTGAAGGACCCTCTGAACCATCTAGAAACTTTCAAAACCCTAATGCACCTTCAGGGGGTAGTAGACGAGATCATGTGCAGGGCCTTCCCCACCACGCTCAAAGGCCCCGCAAGGGTATGGTTCAGCCGACTGACGCCAAACTCCATCAGCACCTTCAAGGAGCTGAGCGCTCAGTTCACTACGCACTTCATTGTAGGGCACAGGTATAAGAAGTCCACAGCCTGCTTGATGAGTATCAAGCAATGGGAGGACGAGACGCTGAGGACCTACATAACGCACTTTAATAAAGAAGCGCTCTCAATAGACGAAGCCGACGACAAAATACTAGTGGCGGCTTTTACGAACGGGTTGTGGAAGGGCAAGTTTCTATTCTCTTTATACAAGAACTACCCTAAGACCATGTCAGAAGTACTCTACAGGGCAACCAAATACATGAACGCTGAAGACGCATTGCAAGTCCGAGATGAAAAACCGAGGAAAAGGGAGCGGTAGGATGACGAACGACGGGACCAAAGGTCGAAGAGGCCTAGAACGGGAGACCGAAGGGATGAGCGGCGCTCTAGCCCACCGGGGGGGAGGTTCACGAACTTCACCTCGTTGACTACTCCGATAGAACAAGTCCTATTGCAAATCAAGGATGAAGGTGCCCTAACCTTCCCAGGAAAACTGAAAGGAGATCCTAGCAAAAGGTCACGAGACAAATATTGCCGTTTCCACCACGATCACAGTCACGATACAGCAGATTGCTATGACTTGAAGCAACAGATAGAGGCCCTTATTAGACAGGGGAAATTACAAAAGTTCGTCAGAAAGGAGAGGACGGATCAACCACCTCAAGAGCAGCAGCCCCGAAGGGATAACGAGCGTCCTAGACCCCCAATCGGAGACATAAGGATGATTGTAGGGGGAACATCAACCACCAGGTCGTCCAAGAAGGCTCGAAAGACTTACCTCCGAATGATCCACAACGTCCAGCTAACAGGTTCAGTACAAAAGATAGCGCGGAGAGATAGCCCAATTATCGGATTCTCAGAGGAAGAAGCGCGACGTCTTCACCACCCACATGACGACGCATTGGTGGTCACTCTACGGGTGGGAGAGTACAACATGCACAGAGTGTTGGTGGACAACGGTAGCTTAGCGGACATTCTCTATTATCCCGCGTTCCAACAAATGAAAATTGATAGGGAATGACTGACACCAACAAACGCTCCGTTGGTTGGCTTCGGAGGAACAAGAGTGTTTCCACTAGGTGTGGTCACACTTTCGGTGACGGTAGGGGATTACCCCCAACAGATCACACAAGATGTGACGTTCATTGTGATCGACTGTTCATCCGCATACAACGCTATCATCGGACGACCTACCCTTAATGCATGGAAGGCGGCAACATCAACCTACCACCTGATGATCAAATTCCCTACAGAGTACGGGATTGGTGAATTACGAGGAAGCCAGGTGGCCGCCCGTGAGTGCTACGTTGCCATGCTGGAGATGGAGGACCAGTAGCAAACCATGTGCATAGAGGACACACGGACGACAGTAGAGCCGGTGGAGGAACTAGAAGAAATAACCCTTGATGAATCAAAACCTGAACGGACTACCAGAGTGGGGACATTGGCTAGCCAGACAATCCGTCAACCCCTCATAGAATTCCTCAGAATGAATCAGGATGTGTTTGCCTGGAGCCACAAAGACATGCCAAGAATCGAAAGCTCGATCATAGCTTACGGGTTGAACGTAAATACATCATTCTCGCCAGTCCCACAGAAAAAATGAGTGTTCGCACAGGAACGAGACAAGGCAATAGCGGAAGAGGTGAAGAAGTTGCTAGAAGTGAACTTCATTCGGGAAGTCTACTACCCCGACTGGCTAGCAAACGTAGTGATGGTCAAAAAAGCTAATGGAAAATGGTGAATGTGTGTCGATTTCATGGACCTCAACAAAGCATGCCCAAAGGACAGTTACCCACTGCCCCGGATAGATACCTTGGTTGACTCAACGGCCAGACACCAGCTCCTGAGCTTCATGGATGCCTTCTCGGGCTATAATCAAATTAAAATGGATGAAGCTGATCAGGAGAAAACCTCTTTTGTCACTAGCCAAGGGCTCTTTTGTTACAAAGTGATGCCATTTGGACTCAAGAACATAGGCGCAACATACCAGAGACTGATGAACAAAATGTTTGCGCTCCAGATCGGTAGGAACGTGCTAGTTTATGTCGACGACATGCTTGTGAAGAGCCTACTTGAAAATGATCACCTCAAGGACCTCCAGGAGACTTTCGACACTCTCCGCTCGTATAATATGAAGCTCAATCCAACCAAGTGCGCGTTTAGGTTAATGGCAGGAAAGTTCTTGGGATTCATGGTATCCCACAGAAGGATAGAGGTTAATCCAGAAAAGATTCGGGCCATCATGGAGTTGGAACCACCGAAGACGATCAAAGATTTGCAAAGACTAAACGGTAAAATTGCTGCCCTGAACAGGTTTGTCTCGAAAGCGACGGACAAATGTCTACCATTCTTCAGAATACTAAGAAAATCGTTCGAGTGGACGGAAGAATGCCAGAAGGCCTTTGAAGAACTAAAGAGGTACCTCACATCCTCGCCATTACTTAGCCCCTCCAGACCAGGAGAAGAACTCTACCTCTACTTAGCTGTTTCAAAAGCAGCGGTCAGCACAGCATTAGTAAGAGAGGAAGACGGATCTCAAAAACCCGTCTACTTTACAAGTCAGGCGTTCCGAGGAGCAGAAGAAAGGTATCCACCAATAGAGAAGTTGGCCTTCGCATTGGTAACAATGGCAAGAAAACTAAAGTCGTATTTGCAAGCCCATACTATCATAGTCTTGACGAACCAACCCCTGAGAAGAGCCTTGGGTAGCCTCGAGGCAGCCGGACGGATGGCTTTGTGGGCAATTGAGATGAGTGAATTTGACATACAATATCGCCTGTGAACTGCAATTAAAGGGCAAGCTGTGGCCGACTTCATTGCCGAATTCGCACAATTGGAGGACGAAGGGAAGAAGGTAGCTGCGCAGTGGAGCATCCACATGGACAGGTCGTCAAACAAAAAGGCAGGAGGAGCTGGTGTTGTCATCCAAACCCCAGAAGGGGATAAAATCGAGTGCATGATCCGACTCGACTTCCCCACGACCAATAACAAGGCCGAATATGAAGCGCTGGTAGCGGGACTAGACCTCGTAAGAGCAGCAAGTGCTGAAAACATAGTCGTATACTGCGACTCCCAGGTCGTAATACGTCACATCGACAAAGCTACGAGTGCAAGAGTGAGAGGATGAAGAAGTACCTGGAGGAAGTGAAGAATCGGATCGGCAACCTCGAAGTAAGATTCGTCCAAATCCTAAGGGAAGCAAACGAGTGCGCCAACCGTCTGGCAAAAGCAGCCTCAGCAGAACTTATGCTCGTTCCCGAACGGGTATTATCATTCGTACAACTCTCCTCGCTTATTGATGACGGAACAAACATACAGGAATTCAGTTCTGGGGACAATTGGACTACGCCATTGATGGCGTACCTAAGATCAGACACTCTGCTAGATGGGAAAGACGCAGCTAGGAAACTAAAAGTACGAGCCTCATGGTTTGTGCTGATTAAAGATATCTTATACAAAAGAGGATTCTCCCGACCGTACCTAAGATGTTTGAGTAGCGAGGAAGCAGACTACGTGATGAGAGAGGTTCACGAGGGTATTTGTGAAAACCACTCAGGGGCGCGATCCTTAGTGTACATATTGATCCGAGCAGGGTACTATTGGCCTACAATGCAAAAGGATGCGCAAGCTTAAGTCAAAAATTGCGACAAATGTTAGAGATTCAGTAATCTGATCCGGCAACCAACCGAGGAACTGACACCCATGACGGCCCCTTGGCCCTTCGCCTAATGAGGATTAGACATCATGGGCCCCTTCCCGACAGCAGTAAGGCAGCTAAAATTTCTGGACGGACAGAAGCTGCAACACCCATGGAACACAAAGCACCTACGGAGATATTACCAGCAGAGACGACATGAAGAGCATCGATGCTCCCCCAACTTCCAGTTTATTACTTGGTTTTTAGTGGCTTTTACTTCAAACAATTCTACAAGTGCCTTTTTAAGCCCAAGGGGCCAGGTACCTTTTTCTTCTGCATGGTTTTCTTTCAATAACAGAAGTATTCAGACACTACTATGTTGCCTACTTAATCAAACAAAGTCTCATAGTGGACGGATAAAACTTAATCCACAAGTTGGACGGATCATCCCAAGATGATGAAAATCCCAAGTCCCATAGTGGACGGATAAAACTTAGTCCACAAGTTGGACGGATCATCCCAAGAGCATGAAAATCCCAAGTACCATAGTGGACGGATAAAACTTATTCAACAAGTTGGACGGATCATCCCAAGTCCCATAGAGGACGGATAAAATTTAGTCCACAAGATGGACGGACCATCCGAAAAGGATAAAAAAATTCCAAAGTTCACACGATGGACGGATCAAACTCAGTCCACAAGATGGACAGATCATCCCAAAAGATGGTCTTTTTCACGACTTTCCGCAAAGCGGACGGATCATCCCAAAGGAGGATCTTTTTTATGAAATCCGCGAAGTAGACGGATACGACTTTAATTCAACAAAGTGGACGGGTAAACCTAAAAGAGTAATAATACTATCCGCGAAATCAATTTAGACGGATAAAAAATTATTATGTAAACAAAGCAGACGGATCCTACAAAATCCATAAAGTAAATAGGATTATACAAAATTCCACAAAGTGGACGGTTATTACTTTGTCCAAAAATGGACGGATATTAGGTCCTCAAAATGGACAGTCCTTGTAAACTTCCTAGTCCCTAACACGGACGGATACAAGACAGGGTCCCCTTGACATACTTGTCCCACCACGGTAATAAATTGGCAAAATCGCATCCAGAGGACAGCACCCGTCTAAACCCGTCCATGTGAACGATGTCATTCGAAAATCAAACTTTAAAGTAATGTGAATGGATGAATTCCACCCAACGAAATATGTCAAACCACTTTATAAATTAAAAAGAGCGAAGTTAAACGGAGCACATACCCAAAAATAAAAAGTGTTTACAAAAAGATGGAAACATGACGGAGTCACAAATTGTTCTCCAAATATCCTTATAGAGGCATAAGAAATAAATAAAATTAAAATTATCCTCCGACGAGGGCTTCCTTCTCTTCACTACGACGAGATTGACCATCTTTGGGATCACTTTTAACCACAACCTGGTCGAGAGGGGCGTCGGGGGGAGCTTTCTCGCCAAAGATCTCGTCCATATCTTCAGATTGAGCAGGTTAGACAGACGTTTGCTCCACAGCGTTGATATTTACAGACGACAAGTCCAGCTGAGGATGTAGAGCCTTCACTTGACGGATGGCCTCGTCAAAGCCGTCGGCATATGAAACTCCTAATTCAGATAGGAGGGCGTCAGAATCACGGTACTCTAGCACAGCAGCTTCCTTGGCCTGACGGAGTGCTTCTTCTTTCTTTTCAACGACCTTCTTCAATTGCTCCATCACCTCAAGATACTGATCCCGTGCTTCCTCGGCCATCTTGAGCTTCTTATCTTGGATCACCTTCCAGGCCCGAAGCTCGGTCAGCTCGTTCTCCGTCACCTTTGCCTTCTCCCGTATGCGGCCTAAGGTCGTCTCATGGTTTAAGCACCGTCCAAACAGACCCTTCACCATGACCATGGCCTAATCAATGGAGATAAATTAGTCGCAAGCAAAGGCAAATGAATAGACGGATAAAGAATAGGCGGACAAAGTTACCTAGGCGATGCTAAACAGCCCCGTCTCACCCATCGCTTCCGTCGAGTGATTACCCAGGTCCTTATAGTCCTCAGAGGTCATGATGGACGAGAGTTGTTCCAAGGCGTACCTAGGGTCGTCTCGAATAAGGGTGGGTGGCTTCTTCTCGCTTATAGACGGACCCTTCATGAGGCCTTTACCGACCCCATATTTGGTTAGAGTGACGGCCTTAGCACCCTCCGCCATAAGTCCTACGACGTGTTCCAAAGGAATCTTGGGCTTCTTAGGAGGATGGTCTCCTTTGACGGGTTGCTTCCTTTTTGCTGACGGATTGATTGCACCCGTCTCCTTAGGATCAGCGTCACCCGTCCCCCTGTTCTTGGCATCATTTGCCCTGATAATCGACCTTCTTTTTACATCATCCATTTCTGCGAAGACGAATGGACAAAGTTAATTTCTTTAAGAATAACAATAATGGGTCAAACACATTTTGGAACGACGGACTTACATTGACGGATCCTTTTTTCGTACTTAATCGCTGGTTTTGATGGTTCTGGACTGTCACAGTACCAATGGATTGTGTTGAGGTTGACCAACTTTGCCAGGTCCTTTCCTCCGGCGTGGTTTTGTTAAAAATCTTCTCCAAAAAACTGTACTCCTCAAGGTTAACTTGTGGACGCCGTCGCACTGCAAAGAAGAGGACAGTTAAAACCTATTAAACTGAACGGATATGGAAATCTTTACATATTGGGACAGATACGTACCAACTTGAGGCAATATGCCCCAAGTAGCGTCGACGGGCATGTGATCCGTCTCTTCTGGATGACACATCCACTCGTCACCCTCTAAGAAAAAATAACGACTCTTCCAGTCTCTATTGGAGTCTGGAGTTTTATATATTACCTTTAGTAACGGACTCCTAGCTACAAAACTGTATATACCCCTAGATTTGTCGATTTCATCTGGACGGTAGCAATGAAGGAACTCTCTCACCGTCAACCTCCTTGA
The DNA here is from genome assembly GCA_032727855.1 of Quercus ilex subsp. ballota. Classification (NCBI taxonomy): domain Eukaryota; kingdom Viridiplantae; phylum Streptophyta; class Magnoliopsida; order Fagales; family Fagaceae; genus Quercus; species Quercus ilex. Next base: position 21,504,877 of record CM064914.1, read on the forward strand.
TCCATCTGACCAAGCACCGTATAGGACCTCCATTGCTATGAAGACCCTCCAGGCATTGGGTGATATTTGGTTGATGGACAGACCCAGATACTTAAGTAACTCGCGATGAAGCGAACTCAGTGGAAATCTGAGGCCTGCCTTCAACATTTGCTCGTACACTCCAAGGCCTTGTACGCCTTCATAGTAGCATTTCTCTGATGAATAGGGCAGACGGATGGGAATGTTATCTGGAATCTAGTAGTTAGCCCTAAGTGTTTTGAAGTGTGTCTCCTTGATAGTGGATGTGAAATCATTCACCGTCCACTCTTTAAGCATAATGAACTCCCTTGGTCCACCACCTCCTATGACGGATCCTATTTGTTCCTCGCCCTCAGAACCTTCCACTGGTTCATCTAACTCCGTATCCTCATTTGTTGAGGACGGAGAAGAGGTGGACATACTCCTCTCTTCGCTTGGACTCTCTTGGTCTTTGTGACCTGACGGGTATACCTCCTCATAATCTGCCCCGTCATGGACAATCGACTGCTTACTTGACGCACTAGACATTGCCTACAAGTGACGACAGAACCTAAGACTCTTACGGGTCTAAGAATGGATAATAGAAGTAAAGTTTGAATTGTAAAAGTAATACGACGGTAGAAATATATGAAAGAGTGTACTTACCAGTTAATACGTGAACGGAGGAAAGTTGATGGTGATGAACACTACACTTGTACGGTGTATTCTGACAAAGTCGACGGATCGCGCTCTGACGATTAAGTTTTTGATTAAAGTGAGAAAATGAGAGTCGAAGGTTTGATATTTATAGGGAAGGTGCACGAAAGACGAAGCGACGCTTCGATCCCATACAATGGCCTCTAGAAGAGTGATGCGTGTCATGAACCATTAATGCTTTCCAGATCTTGTCAGCAGCACGAATTACTGACGGTGTACCTTGGAGCCGTCAACCTTAACGACTTGGAGCCGACGACCCACAGGCCTCTCAACCGTCACCCCCGTTAATGATTACCGTTATCCCATGTTTCCCTCCACTAAAGTATGACGGACTCATAGGGTGAAGGGGACAACTAAAGAGGCTGAATTTGGGCTAGAGATGGGCCTGACGGTTATCAACTGTGGGCCGATAAAGGATGGACCCATTATCTGCCGGATCTATGAAAATGAGTCCAATATGAAGTATCAGTAGGTCCGAGACCCGTGAGGAAGGCAGAAAGGCCCTTGGTATGTGATACTTGCGACACACTTCATAGAGTCCGAAGACAAACAGAATTCTAGTACAAAAAGGATTCTACAAGATGTTCCCTATATGGAAAAGACTTCCGCGCCAAGGGTGAGACATCGACTTCCTACTACTATAAAAGCCCCAATACCCTCATAAATCACAGTACGCATGATTTACCCTCTCTAGCACTCTAGGATTGTGAGAATATTTCTGATTTAACCTTCGGAGAGTATTTGGCCGGCACCACACCGGTGCTCTCTGCTAGGTTTCTTTCTTTGTACTGTGCATGTTCACATTCAAGCACGTATGTATCGTGTGGCTCACTGGTGAATTTCTCGGCTTCATCATAATCCAATAGTGGATTTGTCAAATTTGCATCCAATTATATTGAATAGTTTAATATTGCTCAAAGTTACATCAGGTGTAACTTGAACCCAACCCTATAAAATTATATGAGCAATATATATGTTTGAAAAACATCTAGTTTTCTTTTTTCAAATTTTTTTTTTAATTATTTTACATATTTTTTATCATTACAATTACTTTCATTGTTAACTTTCTTTTGTATTAATTCATTATATTCTAATTCTTTTTTATGAATTTTTTATTTATTTTGTGAGATTTTAATCTAAATTTTCTATTATATTTTTTGATATTTCTAATAACATATTTATGCCCACTTTGTGAGGTAGTGTCTCCGAGCACACACGGGGTTACCGTGCCGGCTCTGATACCATATTGTAACAATTCAAGGAAAACTGCTAGCTATATCTGCGCTATACCTCAAAATGACTAGTCACAATTGAGGCTTCTTGTAGTTGTTAATAAAGCTCAGATCTACCCAGTAAATACCCGATGTGAGACTCATCACACACCCACACATATCACACAATCAATCAAATTGGAGCATCACAATAAATATTTAAGATTCAATTCATTTTTTTATATTTTTTTTAATATCCAAATTGATACTTTCTAATAAACATTCAAAAAAAAAAAAAAACTCTACAAATAAAAATATGTGGGCATTCTTATTGAGGGGCCTTATGCCATGGCCTCAACCCGCCCCTGCTGTTGATAGGACTTGGTATATGAAAGTTCAAATAGCGTGTAAAACATTATGAACGTTTAGACCCCCAAATTACAAATTACCAATTCAAGCTTACTATCAAACAATAAATGTGCGGAACATGAACATAAGCTAATGACAGAATTGATATACAATCTAAACCAAATAAAATCACATCCACAGCAGAAATTAAATGGCAAAGATTAAGGGAAGAGAGATGCAAACACAAGGACAACACAAAGATGTGTTATCGAAGAGGAAACTGAAGCTCTTGGCGTAAAACCTCTCCGCTGCCCTCCAAGCGGTAAATAATCCACTAAAAAATGTAGTTGGGATACATGAACAGCAGAAGACCCTCCAAGCCTAATCTACTCAGTGTACTTAAGCCCTCCAAGCTTCTTGCTCCAACGAGGTTACACCAAACTTATTTCTTCTTTAGCTTACAGGATTCCGCTATAGCCCATAGCATCAACTAATAGTCATTGGTCCCTTCCTAACTGCTTCCTAAAGCACCAAATAGCCTTCTCACAAATATGGGTATGGTGAGAAAAGGATTTGGGTAAAAACCTCTCAAGGATATAACAATGGAGAGGGTGAGAGTAGAGGAATTTGAAGAGTCTCTATATGAAGATTGTGGATGAATCAATCTTGTTTTTCTCTAGAGTTTATCTCTCAAAATTCTCCTTGGAAACTCTCTACATTTCGTGGGTTTAAGGGGTATTTATACTTGGGTGAGAAAGGAATACGAAGAGTCAGTTTTTCCCAAACAGGGTGATCTGGTAGCTTGGCCTCGCGACTTGACTGAGTCGCGAGTTCAAGCCGCGAGATAACAGAACGGCCAGACTGGACTTTTTGTCCTGTAGTGCTTCAGTTGGCGCGACTGTTCATCTTCTTGCATGCTTCACTCATGTGTTGCATTTGGCAGCTTGCCAGTCGCGAGTCACCAGTGAGTCCCAGCCGTGAGTCTCTGCATTCTTGCACAATCTCGAGTATTTCTTCACACTCTCTCACTCACTACCCTTACATGATTCCCACCTAAATACAGGGTTTCTAATTGCTAAATTACAAGCAAATTTGGCACGGAATAAAGCCAATAAGATGATTGATTAAATTCAACCTTGCAGTATATGAGTATTTAATACAAATTTAACACATAAACAGAAGTAGAAAGGAGCTAAGGTTGGAAAGAAACATTTAGATTTCTGTGAAGGAGTAGGCCTTGCGTGACATCATTTCAAGGTCAACATTAAGAATCATTCAGAGCTGCACCCTAAGCTTACCAAATGAGGCATAGACTATTTTATCTTCTTCTTTTTTCTTTTTCTTTTTTTCTTTTTTCTTTTTTCTTTTTTTTCTGTTCTTTCTTTCGCTGAATAGACTATTATATCTTGAACAAGAAAAAATAGAATGTCGTTTGTTCACCTTTTACGGACTACAGATCAACTCATTCAGAGTCCAGCAAACTATTCATATTTTGTGATTTCTCCATTTACTACTCTATTTGTCACAATTAGTTCTTTATTAGATTTACCATGAAAATATCAAGTCGAAGATTTTTACCATGGTTATGCATTGCTCATAATATCTTATAATACTACACTATCAGTTTACGGCCAAAATGGCCAAATACCACTTTTTTTTGAAATTTTTAGCAAAAAATCACTGTTTCGGAAATAAATAGCAAAGTATCACTTTTTCTAGAAATCGAGTTTCAGAAACTCGAGTTCTTCTTAATTCTGCCACCGTGGCATTGCTGACATGGAATTTCTGTGATTAAAAAAAAATTATGTGGTACTCGAGCTTAAGAAACTCGAGTTCCATGCAACACAGTCCTCGAGTATATCAGACTCGGGTACGTTTTATAAATAAAATGCAGGAAAAAAAAATTTACATAGTACTCGAGTTTCCCAAACTCGAGTACTATTTAAATTTTTTTTTTGTTTTTGTTTTTGTTTGGGGATAATGAACAAATAAACATAAAGGTAAAAATAAGTGACTTTTTTATGTTTTCATTTATTTAAACAGAAGCATTGTAAAATATAGAGATTTTAATTTCAAAATATGAATTTAATTTCTACATTAATTAAAATTGTTCATTGTTTGGAATAAAAATTGTTCACTGTTTTCTGTATAAACTATTTCTTCGATTTTTCATAAAATTATTTTCTGTTCAACATTATTTAAGAAATTGTTCACTCTCTTTTCTGCATAAATTATTTTCTGTTTACTGTTTAAAAAATTGTTCATTGTTTTCTCATAAAACACCTAGTGAAATCATGTTTTCTAAATTTAAACGTCAAATCTGAATGCTTTTTCATGTTTGAATTTTACAATAATCGAATATATTTTTTTGCATTGATAAAATCTATTTCTACATTAATAAAATTTGCTCTTTGCACATCATATTTACTCTATATTCAAATCTATTTACTGCATTCATAAAATTTTTTTTTTGCATTAATTAAAACTATTCACTATTTTCTCATCAAAATTGTTCACTGTTTTTTGCATAAATTATTTCTAGCATTGGCGCAGTTATTGCACTTAAATGGTTTTTGTGTTTTTTTAAATATGTAATCATATGTGTAATGGACAAACTCTATGAAAGAAAAATGAATGATTCGTATAAATCACCTAATGGTAAATGCCTTGAAAAATTCGAATTTGTAAAAAAGTTCGAATTAGTTGAATGTAGAAATTTGAGAAAAATCGATGGAAAATCAATGAAAGTACCAAATCATGAAGGTGTACATAAGATGTACAGATAGTCTAGACTTGTTGAGAAATTTGATTTCATTGAAAGTACAAAATAATGAAAATTCAATGGAAAAGTATGTACATTAGATGTATAGATCGTACGAATTTGTTTAAAAATTTGAATTCGTTGAATGTACAAAACTGTGAAAACTAAAGGAAAAATTGTGTACATTAGATGTACAGATAGTATGAATTTGTTGAAAATTTTGAATTCGTTGAGTGTGTAAAATCGTGAAAATTCAAATGAAAATTGAAGAACATACCAAATTGAGTAAACTTAATGGAAAATTAATTACATTAGATGCATAGACCATCTATTTTTTTGCATTGATAAAATCTGTTTTTACATTAATAAAATTTGCTCTCTGCACACCATGTTCACTGCTTTCTTATAAAAATTGTTCACTGTTTTTCACATAAACTGTTTCTAGCATTATGCATAAAATTATTTTTTGTTTAGCATTATTTAAAAAATTGTTCACTCTCTTTTCTGCATAAATTATTTTCTATTCACTATTTAAAAAATTGTTCACTGTTTTCTCATAAACTATTTCTAGCATTCTACATAAAATTATTTTCTGTTCAGCATTATTGAAAAAATTGTTCACTCTCTTTTCTGCATAACTTTTCTCATAAAACACCTAGTGAAATTGTGTTTTCTAAATTGAAAAGCCAAATCTATATGTTTTTTCATGTTCGAATTTCACAATAATCGAACTTTTTTTTTTTTGCATTGATAAAATCTATTTTGATACACACTTTGTCAAAATTATCCAACAATGATGGATTGTGATTGGTTGTTTATCACTTTCTAATAAACTCACTATTTTTCTACTTCACCTACAGTCTACCATGTAGAAGTATAGAACAAATGTGACAAAATGAGTACAAATTAGAGATGATTTGAATACAATGAATCGTAATGTATTGAAAATTTCCCTTTATTACATTTTATTATTATTATTACTATTACTCCTTATTTAGTTTATCTAAAAAGTTAAACATTTTTGGGTTTATCCAAAAATCTATGCCACAAAATACATGGTGAGAAATCTAGACCAAAGAACTGCCAAAATAAAAAATTGAGCAGCATTGTTGCTGTACTTAAATAAGTTGTCACAAGCAACATAAATTACCAACCAACCAAAAAAAAAAAAAAAAAAAAAAAAAAAACAGAAACTACATCCACCTGATCAAATAAAGGTGGTAGGTTGGGTTTTCAGTTTTCACATACAACTTCAAAGTAGGTTCTTGACCAAATATTTTGTTTTTTTAAAGTCTTTCAATATCAGATTTGTTATATACTTTCCCTCTGTTTAGGGGCTGAGAGAATAGAATCTATATGTCTGGAAAAAAAAATGTTTGTAATAGAATCTATGTTGGTTTAATGGCTGCAATCGTGCCTGAAAAATAAAATAAAATGTAGCTCAATAATCAATTTTCTATTATGACTTTTACCTCAGAGTATGTTTTGAGTGTCCATTTATGTGTGTGATTTTGAACTTGTTTCTCTGTTTTTTTGGTGTTTGAAAGTAGTTGTGCCTGTTAAAAGTACTGAATGCTGATGTTATGATCCTTAACACTCAAAACTGTTTGTAAGATGGATTTTGGCTCAAGTAGGGCATGATATACTGTTCACTATTTTTTGCATAAAATATTTCTAGTATTCTACATAAAATTATTTTCTGTTCAGCATTATTTAAAAAGTTGTTCACTCTCTTTTCTACGTAAATTATTCTCTGTTCACTGTTTAAAAAATTGTTCGCTGTTTTCTCATAAAACACCTAGTGAAATCATGTTTTCTAAATTTAAACGTCAAATCTAAATGCTTTTTCATTTTTGAATTTCACAATAATCGATCTGCATTGATAAAATTTGTTTCTACATTAATAAAATTTGCTCTCTACACATCATGAGTTAGTACAAATTTAATATTGATGATTTTTGTCATTTAAAAGAAGGCCGTTTTTTCTTTTAATAGATAAATTGTATTTTAATATATTAAGAAATAATTATTTTGTATTTTTTTATTTGTTGATAGTTTCTTAATACTAAATAGATGATACACATTTTTTGTTTATATTTTAATCCCCTCAATCAAACTTCTATCTCCATCTCTAAATCCAAAATGGCCGAAACACATTGGAATGACCTGAAATTATTCCCGAGGTGGAACATGGGGTGTTACTACTGAAACAAAATGGTAATATAATAGCAATTTCTAAGGTTCTACTATTTTTAAGCTTAGTTTCCGTTTACAGCTTATTTAGCTATTTGCTAAACTTTCTGCTGAAAGTGTGCTAAATTATATTTGTACTTTGAAAAAATTTGAAAATGTGAAAAATAATGCAGGAAAAAATGAGGTTTTAAAAAACTGTACTCAAAAACTAAAAGGTAAAAGTTGAAATTGGTGCCAAACAGACAATGCAAATGCCAAACAGACTATTAAGAATTAAATTCTTCACTAACCAATATTTCACTATGCAAATGGCTCAATTTTGCTAGATAGTCCAAAAAGATACAGACAGATGTTCAAAAGTTACTACTGTTTACTAGCATGCGTAAAAAGAGATCTGATAGATTCCCAAGATTTGAAAGATTCCCAGATAGACGTAGACAGACTATTACTCATCAGTACTAATTTCCATACCACCGACAGATTAACTTGAGTTCAATTTACCTACTCAGGTTACTTTACCATGGTTCATTTCACCTATAAAAGAGACGGACTATGATGACAGAAGACAAGTTTCTAAGTTTCTAAGATTCTAAGCTTTTAAGTTCCAAGTTTTAGAAAGCCTTTTGTAATAGCCTTCCATTTCCCTCAGAAAGACTTTTGTACTCTCTCCCCTCTTGTAATTTTGTAACCTTTCTCTTCAGACAGTTTTTTTTTCAAGCTTGTATCAAAGACAACAGTTTGTTTTCAAGTTTATCAAAGACTGAAGTTTTTATTCAAGTAATATTTTACTAGTTTCTATTTTCATATTCCACACTCCATTTTAACCTTATTTTGAATATATCTATTTTGCTATTTACTTCTTTATTATCTATTTTATCATTGTTTATGCTTCCATATTATTGCTGTGCTTTTTCCTGGGTAGTCATTGGTATTAGAGCATCCAGATCATAAAACATCTAATGAACATTGAATAATTTATGCAAAAAAAAAAAACAGTGAACAATTTTTCAAATAATGCTGAAGAGAAAATACTTTTATGCAGAATGCTAAAAATAGTTTATGCAGAAAATAGTAAAAAAAATTTATGAGAAAATAGTGAATAGTTTTAATTAATGCAGAAAATAGATTTTATGAATGCAGTAAGCAGATTTGAATATACAGTAAACATGATGTACAAAGAGTAAATTTTATTAATGCAAAAAAACCAATTTGATTATTGTGAAATTTAAACATGAAAAAGCATTCAGATTTGGCTTTTAAATTTAGAAAACAAGATTTTATTAGGCGTTTTATGAGAAAACAGCAAACAATTTTTTAAATAGTGAACAGAAAATAATTTACACAGACGCCAACTATAGTCATACGAACCACATGCAGAAAACAGTTTGAATTAATACAGAAAATAGATTTTATGAATGCAGTAAGCAGATTTGAATATACAGTAAACATGATGTAGCACCAACTACAGCATTTGAAGATACGTCACTAGCCTGCTGCTGTAGCACCAACTGTAGTCATACGAACCACATGCGCCAACAGACTATAGGTGAAGTAGAAAATGGTAATAGGGTGTTACTACAGAAACAAAATGGTAATATAATAGCTATTTCTAAGGTTCTACTATTTTTAAGCTTAGTGTCTGTTTACAGCTTATTTAGCTGTTTGCTAAACTTTTTATTGAAAGTGTGCTAAATTATATTTGTACTTTGAAAAAATTTGAAAAGGTGAAAAATAATGCAGGAAAAAATGAGGTTTTAAAAAGCTGTACACAAAAACTAAAAGCTAAAAGCTGAAATCGATGCCAAATAGACTCTTATCTCTCTAAAGGTTTTGTTTTTTTGCATAATTTTTTTCTTCTTTCTCAGATAGTTGTAATAAATAAAAGAGAGAGAAAAATGTTCTAGAATTAAATAATTTAGCAAGCAATAACTATGCAATAATACCATATTTTTATTAGAATCCAACAACTCCTCAGCTATAGTGTGTGTATGTATATTTTGCTAGCACATAGAGTATTAGAAGTGAATTTAACCCAACGAAAGATTTGTTAAAATTCACATCTAACAAAGAAATATTGCATGATGTAAAATAACTTAGAGTTACACAAAGCGTAACTAGGACCCAAATCCACATGTATATCATACTCTCAAATCTAACGCCGTCTCCATCTAAATAGTCTCCCCTCAATCTAGCTACCTAAAGCTCGAGCTAATGAACTCACATTCTTGTGTATTTTTTTTAAACACATCTATTTTTCCTACATCACCAAACAAAAAACATGAATCTATTAGGGTTGTTATTAGTTGTGTCCTGATTTGATCCTAATGTTGGCATTTTTTATGTTATTTTTGAAATAGAGTTTAGTAAGTCATCTTTGGTGATCTGGAGCTCCTCAGGCAATTTGCTAGGCAATTTGCAAGTACTTTCAATTCAGAGCAGACCCATAATTTGATTGTTAGGTTGCAGCAAAATGTCATAAGAATTGAACCATTGAAAAATATTGTTTTGTTCTTTTCAAATTAGTTGAGCAAGTCCATCTCTTCCTACTAAAATACACTAGGCAATTTATGTGTTTGTCGCAATTTGAGCTATTTTATGTTTTAGAAACTATATTTGTCTATACTTTGAACATAGTGAAATAATGGATTTGATAAACAATTTAATAAGGTGATTTGCATTATGATGGAAAGGCGCAATTCTATGTTAAATATAGTTTTTCTTATGTTCTTTATATTTTCCCTATTTACTTGTATTGTGGTTTGCTTCCAACAATTTTATTCTCTGATTGTAAACATTAGAAAGCAAGGTAAATGTGTTTCATTTATTTTCTCTTTTGTGTATATTATTCACATATTTCAATTAAGTAGTCAAAAGTAATTTGGCTGGTATTAAAGGTATTGTTCTTTAGTGCCAAATATTTCTTTGAATTGGAAGCCTTAAGGAAAAAATTTCATGAACAAGGAACCCTCATTTTTTTTGGTATATTTTTTGTTCAACTGGCCCTTGGTGTTATATGGCTTGATCTTAATGAAAGATTTTTATCAAGACAAATTAACTGGGGTTTTTGTACAGTTGTTTATCTCTGAGTTGTGGACTTCTTTTATTGTAATTTTGGATGGTTCTAGCTTCATGTTGAATGAAATTTCTTGAATTTTCTGCAAACCTTGATGGATTTTGCTTAATGAAAAGTTATTTGTCTCATATATGTAGTCAACTGCAACTATCATGGCCATTGCTCTTGCACATGGAGGGGTAATTCCATATGACTTAATTTTTTTTTTTTTTAAAATTATCTATCTTTTATAGCAAGGTTAGCAATCTATCATTGGCCCAAAAAAAAATGAAATAAATATGACTCAACTCTCAAGGCTTACTTTGTCTTGAAGATTTTCAATTTTTTTTAAATGTATACGATATATGCTTACATTAATGATTTTTTTTGCATATAGCAGAGATAATCTATTTTTGTCTTTTTAAGACATTTCAATGAGTAATATAATATTTTTGTCTTGGTTTGTATCAAATTGTAATTTCTAGGTTTTAATTTTCTATTTTTAGTTGGGCTATAGCTGTTGATTTGCAGATAATTTTTGTTTGCAGCAAATATTTTTTGAAATTCATGATAATGTCTTTCTAATCATGACTGAGGTTATGCATTTACAAGTTTCCAATTATTTGAAGAATGTAGTAGTTTCATTGTCAAAGATTCTTGCTGCAATATATTGAACTGGACCTGTTTGTGTTCTAAAATTAACTTGAACTCTTATTAAAAACATGATTTTGTATCTACTCTATGTGAAACACTGTAAAGAAGTAAACTTTGACCTTTAGTTTTAAATTATTAATTTTTTAAAAATGTTTTTCATTCACTTTGATTTCTTTGTAGTCAAACTAAGAAGGGTGAAGGAATTTTTTTCTTAAACAAAGAAAGGAAAATTTTGATTGATCTCATTTTTAGCAAAACTTCCAAAGTGAATTTTAGGCTAGGACATTTTGTTTTGCATCAAACATGTCTACACTAGGGGCATTGGCCCATTGGTTTTGGAATGCAAGGATGTCATCAATTTTCTGTGCAATGCATGTCACCAATTTTCTGTGCAAGCATGTCTAAACTAGGTCTCTGCTTATTCATTTGAATATGAGGGTAATATTTACTATTGACTATTAGGGTTTGTGCACTTTCTCTAACTATGCAGGTAGCCTATAAACTAATGGTTATGCATGAAGGATGTTTGGAAGGGAAGTTTCAGTCTATTGAAAGACTAAGGGAAACCAATCAGGAGAAAGCTATTGTTCATCATGTCAGACAGGTGATTATAAGTAGAAATCTTGCCTTGAATCATTTATGCTCCTTAGAGAGGCTTTGAGGGTCCCATGGTTTAGTTTTTTGACAGTTATGTGGAAATACGTTATTGTTTTCTCTGCAAGTTTCCAAAAATTATCATGTGGCTTTCTGTTTCTGTTGTTGCACTTGATGTGATTAATCAATGCTTACCTTTGGAACTCTAATGAGTGTTGTTGCATTGTTATCCTTCATCTCTATATTTTGTATATATATCAAATTATAGTAAATTCATTATTTAAATTTTTTTTTTTTTGGTTGGTTGTAATTTCAACACTCTTTTTGCAATAACATACTACTATTTAATCAATTAAATCATTTGGTTTCCTTACATGTTTTGTGTTGATTTCTTACTTTATGTAGTTACTTCTTTTCATTTATAAGATGATTTAATAATGTAGTCACAAGAGCAACCCTATTCAGGTCCTTATTCATGTGATCAATGCTACTTTGTTGTTGCTTTCCTACTTCTTAATGTTGCATATTGAAAACAAATTTGAGAATGTTGAGTGAACTTCCATTATAAATATATATATATATATATAAAAGAAAAAGAAGGAAGAAAAATTAAACAAAAGAGAGATCCAGAAGTGGATGAACCTTATAAATGTTGGCTAATTTTGTTTTAATTAGGTTTTCTTTTTTGGTTGGGGAGTTGTATTAGCGATTGGGTTCTAGATGGGTTATTAAAATGAGTACTAGGTGTTCGATGAAATCCTGCAAAGAACTTGGGATAGAAAAGGTTATGTTTGGGTTATTCTAAAACAAAATTAAAAGGAATTGGATTGGGTTACTCTCCACAAATTTGCTTCCAAGGAAGGATGATCACACCATTCTCTTTAACTGTGCTAATGCTAAAAACAGTTTATGAAGAAAATAGTGAACAATTTTTATGACAAAACAGTGAACAGTTTTAATTAATGCAAAAAAACAGATTTTATGAATGCGGTAAGCAGCTTCGAATATATAGTAAACATGATGTGTAGAGAACAAATTTTATTAACGTAGAAACTAATTTTATCAATGCAGAAAAACAAATTTGATTATTGTGAAATTTAAACATGAAAAAGCATTCAGATTTGGCTTTTAAATTTAGAAAACACGATTTCACTAGGTGTTACATGAGAAAACAGTGAACAATTTTTTAAATAGTGAACAGAAAATAATATACGCAAAAAAGAGAGTGAACAATTTTTTAAATAATGCTGAACATAAAATAATTTTATGCAGAATGCTAGAAATAGTTTATGCAAAAAACAGTGAACAATTTTTATGAGAAAACAGTGAATAGTTTTAATTAATGCAAAAAAAAAAAAAAATTATGAATGCAGTAAGTAGATTTGAATATAGAGTAAATATGATGTGCAAAGAGCAAATTTTATTAATGTAAAAACAGATTTTATCAATGCAGAAAAATATATTAGATTATTGTGAAATTCAAACATGAAAAAGCATTCAGATTTGGCGTTTAAATTTAGAAAACACGATTTCACTAGGTGTTTTATGAGAAAACAATGAACAATTTTTTAAATAATAAAAAGAAAATAATTTATGCAGAAAAGAGAGTGAACAATTTCTTAAATAATGCTGAACAGAAAATAATTTTATGAAAAATCGTAGAAATAGTTTATACAGAAAATAGTGAACAATTTTTATGAGAAAACAATGAACAATTTTAATTAATGTAGAAATTAAATTCATATTTTGAAATTAAAATCTCTATATTTTATAATGCTTTTGTTTAAATAAATAAAAACATAAAAAAGTCACTTATTTTTACCTTTATGTTTATTTGTTCATTATCCCCAAACAAAAACAAAAACAAAAACAAAAACCCAAAAAAAAAAATTTTACACAGTACTCGAGTTTGGGAAACTCGAGTACTGTGTAAATTTTTTTTTCTGCATTTTATTAATAAAACGTACTCGAGTCTGATATACTCGAGTACTGTGTTGCATGGAACTCGAGTTTCTCAAGCTCGAGTACCACATAATTTTTTTTAATCACAGAAATTCCATGTCAGCAATGCCACGGTGGCAGAATTGAGGGGAACTCGAGTTTCTGAAACTCGATTTCTAGAAAAAGTGGTACTTTCCTATTTATTTCCGAAACAGTGATTTTTTGCTAAAAATTTCAAAAAAAAGTGGTATTTGGCCATTTTGGCCATCAGTTTACTAGTCAAAAGATTAAACAGTAATTTTACTATCTAATAACTTCTTTTTAAAACTAGGATACGTTTGTATAAGTGGTTAGAAAATTGTGTTTTGAGTTTAAAATAAACATTTGTAAAAAGGTTACGAGGAGTTATAATTGCAAGACAGAGTTTTGAGTTTTAAATAGACTTTTTTAATCTCCCTAAACACCCAACCAAAAGGACCCTTAGTCTCAATGATTTTGGGCTACCAATTAAAACTTTAAGATTATCACCCAAATTATCAAGATAAAGTAAAAGACTTATTCACAAAATATTAGGACCTTCACCAATTGGATGGATTTAGTTTTATGGTTCAGATTAAATATTACGAATCTCAGGTTTATTTAGTGATATATTATCATAAGGACAAAATTTTGCTCAAATTTGGTTATAGCCAATAGCTACATCAGCATTCAATATCTTTTTATTGGATGTGAATTTTTACAAATCAACAATTGGATTAAATTTTCTTCTTGTATCATTCATGCTTGCAAAATTTTTAGAATATCAAAGTTAAATAATTATGTTATCAATTAAATGTTTAAATCTTAAGTTCTTTTAGGCTAAAATTATACATAAAAAATAAGTTTATAAATCGAATAGTAAATAACATCTGACTAACACAAAATTTGACATGTGTGTTAAGAACATAAAGAACATGAAATTCAGCAGTTGAATTTTCAAAATATATAATCATGTTAATTTTTTTTAATGGAAGTTGTAGCCTTAGGCTACAACCAAGTTTATAGGCAAACTTTGTCCTTGTTGTAAATTTTATGGAAAAGTACTAGAGAGACTACAAGTTTTACTACATAAAACCTACAAACTTTTTTGAGAATGAAAAACCTACAAACTGATGTAACAATAAATGTGATTGGTGGGCTTCAACCATCTCATAACTGAATATTTGAATTACCTTTTTATGATTAGTGATACATTAATTTGAAATCTCAATGTAGTAAAACATGTAGTACTTAGAACTCTACTCAATTTCAAATAACAAAGTCTTTTACATAAATTAATCAAATGTTTTTTAGAAATGCTATATTCACAACAAATTCAAAATGGTGGGTTGTTAGTGGTCGTTATGGGTGAGCAAAAAAAATTGTTTAAATTGTAGATTTAAATTAGAACCAATAAAAACTTACCACCTATAATTTGTTGTGAAAATGTTGTGGACGTAGCACTTCTCAATGTTTTTTGGTTGAATGAGTATCAAAATTGGTTGTAGTATAGTATAACAAACATTGTTTGCCTTTTCTTTTTCTTTTATTTTTTTATTTTTTATTTTATTATTATTATTTTTTTGATGGGAATGTTTGTATTGTTTTTTGTTTTTACTAAACAATATCAAATCCATGTATTTATTTATTTTTGTAGTTAGCATATGTAACCACCAGAGAAAAATTAGATATCCCCTAAGAACAGAACATTCTGTTATGGGTAAAGTCATACATGGTTGTCAAAATCCCGATCTAGATCCTACGATCCTACGATTTTACGATTCTACTTACCCAAAACAATCCAAATCTTTCAAGAATCTTTGTAATCGTTCAGGATCAATAGGATTGTACAATTTCGACGACTTCAAACAATCATGATTTCTTATAATCTTCTTTAACTTGACAAAAGGCTCAATTAGACCCAAATAAAAAATAACATCCCAATAGACCAAGTTTTGCTATTCTAATATAGAGAGATAGAGTGTCAGTTGGATCCAAATAAAAAATAATATCCTAAGAGAGTGTCACATTTTGAGGTTTTTGGCCTATGATGCTTATAAACAGATGTAGTTATGTATGATAATTACATAAAATTGATGTAAATTTTTTTGGTTTTTTATGAATAAATCTATAATTTATGTGATTATTTAACATACCAATGTGTATTTTTTATTTTTTTCTCAAATAATGTAAGATATTACAATCCACGATCCGATCCTACGATCCACGATTCTACCTACCTTTCCCGATCTTATGTAGGATCCCGATTTTGACAACCTTTGTTATAACCTAATCTCAGTCTTAGTCTTATTAAGAACAGAAAAATTATTTCAAACCTTACAAATTTCCTACAAATGTAAGCACCTCCATTTTTTTGGTTGAGAAAGAAGTTAGTCAGTATACAAATTATATTTTTATAGTAAGACGTTAGTCATTGGGACAGAGAAAAGGCCAGTATACTATTAAGTACTGGCCTTTTCATTTTTTTCTATTATTAATTTACACCCATTTTAAGTTGAAGAGTTGTTAAACTGTCCTCTACTCTATCAGATCATTGTATTTTTTTAAGTAATTAAAACAGAATTAAAAAATATCGTTAGCAACCTGATTATAAATGTATACATTACGAAGATAAAACTAATAAATCTACGAATAAGATAAGGCAAATTAAAGCAAACAAGTTTTGTTCGGTGTTTAGCAACCAAAAAAAAAAAAAAAAAAAAAACAAAGTTTTGTTTGGTGATGATGTGTACGATGGGATTTAGAACAACCGTACCGTGCACAATAATTAGATATTCTTTTGTCGTATGTATAATTATTTTTATCTCTATATGTTAAGAAGATTCAGAAAATTAGTTATATGACTTCTAAAAATGTCAAAAATACCTCTAATCTTTTTTTGAGAAAGAAAAATACCTCTAAACTAATTAGATAATCTTTATTCTTAAAAAATAAAAAATAGGATTAAAATTGTAATTCATCAAAATTTAAAAAAAAAAAAAATGTCAGAGAAACTTTTTTCCTAAAAATTAGCACACCTTCTATTTAAATATATCTCGGACACATTTAATACTTTTTTTTTCTTAAAAAATAGCACACACTAAACTTAGCAGTTTACTATATTTCAAATTTTAAATTTTAGTTTCTTAAAAATTCTTTTCTGTAACCTCACTAACAATAGATAAATTTAAATTAATTAAAGAGTCTCATTGCATGTACGAAGCACGTGTAATGAGGCTATAATATTATAATAATTAGTGAGTAATATTAACAGGGTCTACCTTAATTCAAGCCCATGTTTGAACTTTGAAACACTTTGTATTTGTGTTCATTCTAAGGATTGTTTTGGTGCCTCCAAGTGGCAACCCTTATTGCCTTCACGACTTTCTTCTTCAAACGTTTGACTTGGAGAGACAAGACAGTCGTGAGCATCCCTTAACCCCGCTGGGTGGGCCTTGGATATAATACCCTAGCTTGTTTTCCACCATTGTTTTTTTTCTTTTTCCTTTCTTAGTTTTTAGGACACCCTTGTGTGCTTCCCAAATTACCTTTAATGTCCTTGCAGTGTTAAGTATTCAACAGGAAACATGTTATATCAAATTTTACTAAAATAAATTTACATGAGAATAAATTTGATTAATATTGCATCAATACCATAATGAATAAATTTCTTAATTATATTTTTATGTTGTGCTTAAAAATTAATGTATTTTGTAAACATTATATCGTAAAATTTGTGTTACCACCTATATTCTTTTCAATAATATTAAACTCGTTTCTTTTTCTATTAATGTTGGATCTTGGCAATTCATTCCTTGTTAAACCTATTTTTTATGTTCGAAATTAAGTTTTCTACATGGGTTCAAGTTATTTCAACCATTAAAGTAATTTAATATTTAGATTTGAATTCAGTCTATATTAAATATAAACTTATTGGTGTTTCCGCTTGATAATATGACTAAAACTATGATGTACCAAGCTTATAATTTTCAAATTCTATTATTATTATTATTATTATTATTATTATTATTATGATTTTTATTTTTTATTTTTTATTTAAAAAAAAAAAAAGAGTTTTCTATTCTGTTGGAGTTACTACCCTATTTACTAGGTGAAAGTGACTAATACAGGATGTATGTTCTATAATTATATGTCTGAGTTTGAAGGAATTGGGGTTCATGACTTTGTTTTACTTTTATCAGTACTCTTTTGATACAAACAAAATATGAGGGTAGATTAATCATTTGATAAAAGTCAAAGCAAGGGTATATTAGAAAGAGAAAAAAGAATCAATTAACTGAATTTTTTTTTTTTTTAGGAAGATTAACTGAATTAATTAAGTGATGATTTGTCCACAATGTGTATAATAATATATCATAAGATGACAAGTAGAAACAAACACCTGCGAATGAGTCTGTGATACTCTTAAAGACCAAATTGCTTATAGAAAACTCCGACCTCCAATCCATAACTTAACATTCAAACAATAAGAACATGTAGACGAGCTCTCCACTACCTTATAGAGCTAAAACAGATCCTTCTTTCTTTTTCTTTTTTTGTCTCCCTTCTTTAAATCACCACCCCTATATCTCAACCCTCCTTAATTATTCTATTGTGGACAATTTGCAATGGAGATCCAGTTCCAACAACAAAAAACTACGCAGCATAAAAAAGCAGGCATTCCCATCAGCAAAGATAGCAAGTTCAAGGTAAGGAACAGAAGTACTAGTAACACAAACAAGTTTGTTGGAGTGAGGCAAAGGCCTTCTGGGAGATGGGTAGCTGAGATTAAAGACACCACACAGAAGATAAGGATGTGGCTTGGCACATTTGAGACCGCTGAAGACGCTGCCCGAGCTTATGATGAAGCCGCCTGCCTTCTTCGCGGATCAAATACTCGCACCAACTTCATTACCCATGTGTCTTTGGATTCTCCTCTCGCCTGTAGGATTCGAAATCTCCTCAAAAACAAAAAGGGAGCCATAGAACAAC
The DNA here is from genome assembly GCA_032727855.1 of Quercus ilex subsp. ballota. Classification (NCBI taxonomy): domain Eukaryota; kingdom Viridiplantae; phylum Streptophyta; class Magnoliopsida; order Fagales; family Fagaceae; genus Quercus; species Quercus ilex. The sequence continues at coordinate 21,523,355 of CM064914.1, forward strand.
AGGTTAATGTTGATGCCTCTAGTACTAGTAGTACTCCCACTGTTACTCCCACTATTAGTACTAGTACTACTAGTAGTTCCACTACTTCCACAAGCAGCTGTGTTAACTCTCTTTCCAATCAAGATTTCCGGTTGTTTGATGATGCATACAAACCAGATTTAAGCAACTGCAGAGAGGAATTTGAGTTGGGTTCTTCTCAATCTGATCCTTCATGCGGTTTCGGACTTGGGTTTGATCGATTTTTGTTTACTCAAGAAGCGTTGGATTTGCCAAAGAATTTTACTTTGCCTGACACAGACACAGCCGGGTTGGAGATTTCGGAATTTGAAAGGATGAAAGTTGAAAGACAGATATCAGCTTCGCTATATGCAACGAATGGGGTGCATGAGTATATGGAAGCTGTTCATGATTCTGCTGAAGAGTTATGGGATCTTCCACCATTATGTTCATTGTTCTGCTAAATTTGATTGTTTTAATGGCCTTTAAAAGATATTGTTCTTGCTTATTACTAGCCTTTTTTTTTTCCTTTTCTTTTTTTGTGTTTCCTTTAATTTCATCCCATAAAATGGTGTATAGTTGGGGATGTGATGCAAGATTACATAACAAAGAAATTTAGTTATAACTTATAAAAGATGAAATTTCTGTTTGTCAGACTTGTAATTTTTTGTTTTGAAAATGCTGACAGAAAAAACGCATAGAGATGTCAGACCTATAAAGTCTAATGATTTGGACAGGCCTTCTCGATCTTCACTCTCTATATAAATCATATTCATTTATTAGTATTTTTTTTTTTGGGTGAATATTCAAAGTCACCGTCATGTTGATTAAATTTAAATGTTCTCTTACTTCCTACTGTTTAAAATCTCTCTATACGCCAAAAGCTCAACTAGGCAGCACATTCTAATATTTTTAAAAGTGGCGTCAAAGATTTTAAATTCCTCTCCTAAAAAAAAATAAATAAGGAATTTTCTGGGAAGTGCACACAGATGTCATCAATTTCTTATACTCATTATTAAAAAACAAATTGCATCCTCTTACAGCTCAAATAAGGAATTTTCAATTTTCGAGGGCCCTACCCTCTCTAGCCAGCAACTACAAAGTTGCGGTCCTTTTAATGTAAAATATTTAGAGTATGCATCTACTCTTCCTTGGAGTGATTAAAAAAAAAAAAAAAAAAAAAAAAAAAAACATAAATTGCAAATTACACCTTTAAAGTTTAGATTCAGATCCTTTAAATTTCCTATAGTACTTTACCAATAGATTTCCTTAAATTCTAACCATTTTTTTATGATTAAAGATCTAAATTCTGCCATGTTAGCATTCCACTAATAATACTCTTAAAATAATATAATAATATTGCAAACAAAACAATTAAGATTATTGTTAGTGGAACGCTGACATGGCAAAAACTAGACCATTAAATCATTAAAAATGGTTGATTTAAGTAAATTTATTTAGTAAAGTACCTTAAGAAATCTAGATGATCTAAATCCAACTAGCTAAAACATCGAGTATACTGATGCAATATTAACATAATAAGATATTATTATTATTATTATTGTTGTTGTTGTTGTAAGAGTAGAGGTTCTGGTGGCCCAAACCCACCTAGATTGGTTAAATTGGTACTACCTGACTTAGCCCAAACCAATAGATATTTGTACAGAAAGTGGGATGAAACAAGTTGGGCTTCGCCCAAGGACACAGATAAAGAAGAAGTAGGTGAAAGTTAATGGCTAAGTATATTGATAATTCTTTACAAATTTTCTTTATAAATTTGCACGAGGACAATGTTCTTGTGCAACTACATTGTTCTCTTTCTCTCATTCACTGTTCTAGCTCTAATCTTTTTCCCTTCACCTTTTCTCCTTCTTTTTTATCTAGAAGTTCCTTTCCTTTATATATTCTTAGGCTTCTTGCATCCTAGCTCTCCATCTACAATCCTCCCAACCCTCATCAAGACACTTGTCCCATTAGACATTTGGTGAATGTGGTAGAAGGATGCACTTAGTTGTGGATCTACTGTTCAGGTCACTCCCTTATTAGTGCAACTGATAAAGCTGTTGCCAGCCATTTAATGCGGAGGAGTGGGTGAGACTTTACAAGAGATCTCCAAAAAATATCCTGTTTCTCCCCTAAGGCACCCCTCTTACCCCTTATATTTCCGGAAGACGTTCTGTCTCTTCCCAACTTCTGCTTGGGCAAGCCCACTCCTTGGGCTATAAATGCTCTTACATGAGGAACGAATGAAGGCTACGATCATGCTACCCTTCCTCGGTCCTCAAGTCCCCACAATAGCCCCCTAAAATCTTGTTATTGCCTCTGAGGCAACAAGTAAGGTTTTAGTAATACTACCCCAACTAATACGTGCCAAACGCTTTCCCACATGGTAACATCTTTTCACCTGTCCTCAGCACGCTCCTGACACTACAGTATCCATAATGCGTCATTTATTGTGTCAGGCGGCTACTTGTCTGCCCACATTCCACAGTGAGATGGTGATTCTACTGTCCTTATTTACCCTAATTTATGAGCGGGAAATTTACCGCTCACTTTTCACCTCTATATAAGGAGGGGTTGGAGATAACTTTGCCCCATTTATTCATTTCGTAATTTTTCGTTGAAGCAGCAGTCTGAGAAGAGATTCTTCTATTGTCTGTAGGTGCGTCCAAATTCCTTTATTTTTATATATAGATTCTTTGTTACCGAAGGCATGGCTGCCTTTAGGGCTCACCATAAGCCTCCATGGGCAGATTTGCTAAGTTAGTAGATACTCTCGAAGGCATGGCTGCCTTTAAGGCTCAATATAGGATCCCTAACGGTGTTGAACTCCAACACTGTGAATTAGGCGAATGGTTGGTCATGAACAGACCTCCTGGCTCAATAATAATTCCAATGATCGCCTTCATAGAAGCAAGATGGAAATTCCCATGGGTAAGGTTACTAGGGACTTCCTTATGAACTATAGGTTGACTCCCACCTAATGTACCCCCAACGTCTTTAGAGTCATCGGTAGCATAGACATGATAAACCGTAAGATGGGGACCAATCTCACATGGCATGACGTAAATTAGGTATATAACTGTCAAAAAGGGAAAAAAGGGAAAGAGACCAACTACTACATCAAATGTAGGGTCCCAGCCATTAGGTTTATTTCGTGTATGTCAGAATCAAATAAGGGTGTGGACGAGGATTTCCTCATCGTCTTGGGAGACTAGCATGATGGATTGCACTGTCCCATCCAAGAGGGGGAACCAGGTATGGTTCCCACAGACATTAGATGAGCCTAGGATTTTTCTTATTTATATAAAGGTAAAACTTTCACAAGGATTCTTTCTAATATATTGTATGTGTTGCATGTTTACTCGCAGACAAACATCACACCGTCTCGAACAATAGACTCGTGAATTTTCCCGAGCTAAATCGAATCCTCAGGTCAAAAAATTTTCTTCAGAAGGACAGCCAGCTTCGGGCAATGCATGTGATCCTTGGATTCAAGCCTATCTCCAAGCATTTCCAAAGCCCCAAATACATAATCAAAGCTAAGGACCCAAGGCTAGCTTCAATTGACATAGCAATTCCTGGTTTACTAACAACAGAGCCTCCTCCACCCAGAATTCAAGGCGCTCAACTCCCAACCTCGCTTTTAACCAAACTCCTTTACTGCCAGGAGCAGCCTATTCCTTCAGACAACGAAATCAAGGAGTGCACCCCAGAGCCCACCCAAGAAGTCACAGATAAAGAATTCGAGGTCTTTTACCGACAAGAAGATCCCGAAGATCTTCCTGGCCCCTCCCATCATCGTCCACTACCTGCCTAGACTAGCACCAGCCAAGAAGCAATCAACACCCCTGAAGGAATGGTGCTAGAAGAGAAGACCCCTGACCTACTAGGTTTGCTCACTGCCCATGCTCGGGGTGCCTCCCCAGCAGTTCCTGTGGTTCCTCGACCACCAACTCTTGCCCCCATGCACGTGTCCTCCGAAGACGCTGCAGATAAAAAAAAGGAAAAGAGTACAATGGGTAAAGGATCCGAGGATGCTGAAGAGGGAGAGGTTACACGCTTTTCCCAACAGCCCCCTGCCAAGGAAGCCTGAACTACTAGGGCTCAGCAAAAGAAGAGTGCTCCCTCTAGGGCCTCCAAAGGAACTGAAGGGGAACAACAACCAAAGGCCTCTACTTGAAGGCCTTCTTTTATGCTAAGTTCAAGGAGCCCTGTCATGGATGATGCCAACCTCAGGGATACCCAGAAGGGTAGGTCGTGCTTCCTAGCTAAATGTCTGGAAAAGGATCTCCTTTTACCTGAGGAGATGCAGGAGCTCCGGTCCTTCCGGAAGCGCGAGGTCTTCCTGTCACTAAAGAGAGACCTTGCCAAGGTATACAATCACCTTCTTCATTTTATAAATTAATATAAAACATGTACAAATCCTAACTTATAATAATTTTGTAGTCTGTGCAAGCAGCCTTTGTGGCTGAGGAATGGGTGGACCACACTTTAGATCAGGCTCGCGAGGCTGAAGGCAAGCTAGAAACAGCTGAGAGGGCTCATGTAGAGGCAAGCTAGAAACAGCTGAGAAGGCTAAGGTCGAGTAGGCGGCCTATGACGCGGGCATGACTAAAACTGCCCAAGTTTGACTGCCTAACTCAGGGACGTGGCTCGGGCCTTTTGCCTTGAGGTATGGGGTCAGGCCCTCACTGCAGCTGGGGTCAATATTGAATCAGAGCTTAGGGCTCCTGATAGAGTACATTACCCTTCAGCCTTGCGCCTGGCCCCTAGCCTCTCTTAACCTTCAGCCGATCCTGGCTCTACCCCTGCTTCTGGCTTGGTCCAGCCTGCCACTACTCCAGCTACTACACCTGTTACAAAGAAAGGGCAAGAGCAGCCACCTCCAGTAGCTGTTGTGGACGTAGAGATAGATGAAGCAGCTGAAGTGGGTCAGCTGAAGAGAAAGAAAAAGGAGAAGGAGAAGGAGAAGGAAAAAGAGGAAGGGAAGGAGAAAAAAACAACAGCGTAAGTCCTAGGTTAAGAGACAATTAGTAAATTTTTTAATTGGGCTTAAGTTTAATTGATGCCCCTATTTCCTTCTATTGTAATCCAACTCCTGAACTTCAATGAAAATAATCAACCTTTATTTTATAATTTTTCAACTATTTAAGTTTAACTTGTTTATGTGTATCTCGTGCTATTTCCCTTTTTTCATATTATCTATAACATACTAACCTTTGACGAACTTAATTAATTCCCCTTACTATCCTATTCAATCTGACATGAACTTTGAGAAAGTTACTGGACTAGCACTTAGGGTAATTAGTAACTATATTTTGGCACTTAGTAAAAATTTCAAGCAACACTTACCTTATTTTGGATTTAGAATGCTAAAAGACCAATCTGCCTTATACCTGTAGCCCGAGGAAGCAAGCAAGATTTATAACTTTATTTAACACTTAGAAAATCCCACATAAGTGTTAACTTGTCCAAGGTTTGTGACTCGAGGAGCCAAACCAAACCAAGATTTTGGAAAGCACTTAGAAACTTCTTACACATAGGTTAATTTACCCAAGGTTTGTGACCCAAGGAGTCGAACAAGATCGAGATTCTGTTTAACACTTAGAAACTTTTCACATAAAGGTTAATTTACCCAAGGTTTGTGACCCGAGTAGTCAAACAAGACCAAAGTTCTGTTTAACACTTAGAAACTTTTCACATAAATGTTAATTTACCCAAGGTTTGTGACCCAAGGAGTCGAACAAGTCCGAGGTTCTGTTTAACACTTAAAAACTTTTCACATAAAGGTTAATTTACCCAAGATTTGTGACCCGAGGAGTCAAACAAGACCGAGGTTTTGTTTAACATTTAGAAACTTTTCACATAAAGGTTAATTTATTCAAAATTTATGACCCGAGGAGTCGAACAAGTCCGAGGTTCAGTTTAACACTTAGAAACTTTTCATATAAAGGTTAATTTACCTAAGGTTTGTAACCTGAGGAGTCGAACAAGACCGAGGTTCTATTTAACACTTAGAAACTTTTCACATAAAGTGATTACCACACCAATTGCAACCATAGTAAAGCACAAATGAGCCAGACATGAATAAAAAAGAAGTTCATATCATTAGTAGTAATAATGCCGCAAATTATTTACATTCCAAGGACGTGGAATCACATTTTCATCCAAGTCTTCCAAATAATAAGCCCCAATACCAGCCACTGATGTTATTCTGTATGGGCCTTCCTAGTTGGGGCCTAACTTTCCCTAGGCTGGGTTCTTTGCAGTCCCCACCACCTTTTTCAAAACTAAATCCCCTAGGACTAGTGGCCTTAGCTTCACTCCTTTCTCATATCCGTTCTTAAGCCTCTGCTGATAGTGTGCCATCTTTACTGTAGCCGCTTCTCTTCTTTCCTCCACCAAATTCAAGCTGGCCGAGAGCAAGCAATTATTCTCCTCAACGTTGAACTAGTCAGTTCTTAAGGTTAGAAACCCTGACTCGATAGAGATTACTACTTTTGTCCCATAAGTCATTGAAAAAGGAGTCTCTCCAGTTAATCTTTAGGGTGTGGTACGATAAGTCCACAGTACATGAGGCAATTCATCCACCATCTTCGCTTGGCATCATCCAACCTTTTCTTCAACCCAGACACTATGGCCTTATTTTTAGCCTCGGCCTGACCATTCCCTTGTGGATAAACAGGAGTAGAATACATGTTCCTGATCCACAACTCCCCACAATATCTTCAAAAGGCTTTACTATCAAACTGAAGACCATTGTCCAAGATTAATGTGTGTGGGACTCCAAACCTAGTGATGATATTCCTCCATATAAACGTCTTAGCACCCACATCCCTAATATTGGCTAGAGGTTAAGCCTCTACCCACTTAGTAAAGTAGTATGTCCTGACGATGAGCCATCTTCGGTTTCCTATGGCCAAAGGAAATGGCCCCACTATGTCCAAACCTCATTCAGCAATTAGCCAAGGGTTGGAAAGTGGGTTCAGAACCCCTCATGGTTGATGAATATTTGGGGCATATCTCTGACATTGATTACACTTCCTTACCTTATCCTGAGAAGTTTTTTGCATGCTCGGCCACCAATATCCGTGGGTAAGGGCTCTATGGGCCAAAGACCGCCCTCCTATATAACTCCCACATATTCCTTCATGCGACTCTTCTAACAAGGGATCCACTACCTCAGGGTGTACACATAATAAATATGGCCCTGTATGAGAACACTTGTACAACTTATGTTCTTCGGATAATTAATAATGTGAAGCGTTCCTTCATATCTTCTCTGCCTCGCTTGCATCCTCAGGTAACAGTCCTTGTTTCAAGAAAGTAACCAAGGGGTCCATCCAGCTTGGCCCAACTTAGATGCTGTGTACAAACCAAGGGCTACTTCGTAAGACTAGAACTAGCCAAGTCTTCAACAATAACGACCCGAGATAGATTTGACCCCAGAGAAGTTGCCAGCATAGCCAAAGAATCTACATGAGAGTTTTTTCCCCTTGGGATTTGCTTTAGAGTAAAGCTCTTGAAATGGACCTGAACTTGTTTAACTTTAGCAAGATATCCTTGCATTCATTCATCCCGAGCTTCAAACTCCCCATTGACTTGGCCCACTACTAGCCGCGAATCTGAATATAGCTCTAGGACTTCTCTCCTCAACTAATTAACCATTGCCATTCCATCCAACAAATCCTCATCCTCAGCTTCATTATTTGTAGCTAGAAAACCAAACCATAGTGATTTTTCCATTACCAGCTTCTCGGGGGTTACCAACACAATTCGTACCCCTGATCCTTTTCAGTTAGCTGCTCTGTCCATATATACCTCCCAAGTGGCAACACCAGAGGCCGAGACCATCTTAACCTCTAATTTCTCATTCCCATCCTCGATCATATTCTCTGTAAATTTTGCCACAAAATCTGCCACGACTTGTCCTTTTATGGTAGTATAAGGCATATACCTAATGTCATAGGCACCCAGCATGGTTCCTCACTTAGCTATCCTACCCATGTAATCTGATTTTCATAAAAGTGCTTGCAAGGGGAGCTAGGTAAGCACCATCACAGTATGTGCTTGAAAATAATGTGGAAGCTTCCTCGTGGCATGTACAATGGCCAACAACGCCTTGTCAAAGCGTAGATAGCGTGTCTCAGGTTCTTGTAAGGATTTACTAACATAGTAGATGGGCCTTTGTACTCCATTCTCATTCCTAACCAAAACTAGACTAACTACATAACTCGTAACTGCTATGTATGCATATAACACCTCTTCCTTCTCAAGCCTAGAGAGGATAGGGGGGTGTGACAAATACCGCTTGAGCTCCTCAAAGGCCAACACACACTCCTCGGTCCATTGAAAGTCCTTCCATTTATGAAGAAGCTGGAAAAAAGGACGAAACCTATCTGCTGACCGAGAGATAAATCTATTCAAGGCTGCTGCCATTCCCGTCAACTTCTGTACCTCCTTAGGATTTTGAGAAGGTTGTAAATTATTAATGGCCTTAATCTGATCGGGGTTGACTTCAATTCCTCGGTGCATGATCATATAGCCTAGGAACTTTCCTGAGCCGACCCCAAAGGAACACTTAAATGCATTCAAGTGCAAACTATGTTCTCGTAACACTAAAAACACCTCATCTAGGTCTGCCAATTGTTCCTCAACCTGCTTGCCTTTTACCACCATGTCATCAATATATGCCTCAACATTTCTCCCAATTTGTAACTCAAACATGCGTGTCACCATTCTTTGATAAGTGGATTTTGCATTTTTAAGGCCAAAAGGCATCACTCGATAGTGAAAATTGCCAATAATAGCTTGGAAGGCGGTCTTCTCCTAGTTGGGTAATGCTAAGGGGATTTGATGGTACCCTTGGAAAGCATCCAAGAAGCTCATCCGAGGATGTTCAATTGTTGCATCCATCAGCTGATCTATCCTAGGAATAGGGAAAGGATCCTTTGGACAGACTTTATTCAAATCTGTGAAATCCACAAATTTCTTTACTACCATAGTATTGGCCCGCCACTCAGGGTAAAAGATTTCTTTAATTGCTCCAGCTTGTTTGAGCTTGTTTATCTCCACCCTTACTGCCTCTGTGTGCTCTTTAGACGATCACCGAGGCAGTTGTCTCCACGGTACTGCACTGGAATTCAAATCCAACTGGTGACAAATAAATTTGAGATTAATCCCGGGAACATCATAAGTACTCCAAGCAAAGAAATCAATATTATCTTCCAAAAACTTCACCAACATTGCTTTCTCCAAGGGTGGCAATTGTGACCCCACTTAAAAATACTTCTCCTCGTCCTGACTAATCAAAATCCTTTCCAAATTTTCAGATAATACTTCCTACGACTCAATCTCCAATCCAACTTCAGGTCCCTTAACTGCTATAGGATTCGCTCCTCTGGCACCACAACTTGATCCATAGGAGGCTGGGTAATGGCTGCCACCAAACATTGCCTGGCCATGGCCAAAATTCCCACTAACTCCCTTACTCTTCCTTAGGTGGGATACTTGACTTTGAGATGCAAAGTTGATGACACGGCCCCTAAAGCATGTAACCACGATCTAGCCAGAATAGCTATGTAAGGGGAGTAGGCCTCTACCACGATAAAGTTAACTTGCACCTCCTCGTCCCCAGCCTGCACAGGTAACCTTATCATTCCGCGGGGGATTACCAATCTTCCATCAAAGTCTACCAGTGGTGAGTCATACCTCTCCAAATCCTCAGGCTTGAGTTTCAACCCTTTAAACTGATCAGGGTACATAATCTCTGCTTCACTTCCTTGATCTACCAGGACCCGTTTTACATCATATCCCCCGATCCGAACAATTACCACCAAGGCATCATAATGCGGCTGGAACGTCCCCTCCTTATCTTCTTGTGAAAAACCTAAAATGGGCACTACTATCACTTTGGCCTTTTTGCGAGCCTGGCTCTTGTCTTCCAAGTCGGGATTTGAGACCACAGACATAATCCCCGAGCAGGTTCTAGTGTCATCCTAGGGTTTAGCAAAAATGACATTAATTGTGCCCAAGGCTGGCCGAGGAGCTCCGTCCCTCTGGTACCCCGCTTCAGGTTGCCCAAACCGACCAGCAGATTGGTGCAGGAACTGTCTTAACCCCCCTGCCTTCACCAGTTGACCTAAATGATCACGTAGGGTCCTACAATCTTTAATGGTGTGTCCTTTGTCCTGATGATAATGGCAATAAAGGCTCTGGTTTCTCTTGGATAGGTCCCCACCCATTTTAATGGGCCATTTGAAATATAACTCATTTTTTATCTTTTCTAGTATCTGATAAATAGGCTCTTTAAACAACGAGTTAACCACTTGAGCACCCATCGATGATGTCTGGTTGGGGAAATCTCTCCTAGGTCGGTTATTAGGGTATCCTCCTCCCCGAGGATCCCTCCTTTCAGAAAAAAACTTCACCTTGCCCTTTCCCTAGGTCTGATCTTCCTCCACTCGTTTGTACTTATCAATGCAATCCATAAACTGGCGCATGCTAAGGGTATGCTTCATTGTTAGTGACTTCCTCAATTCATGCTCCGTTAGGAGCCCTACCTTAAATGTTCTCACTGCCACGTCCTCGAAATCTCTATCTATCTCATTGTACATTTCCCAATATTTGTCTGAATAGGTCTTGAAAGTCTCACCTTCCCTAATTGCCATGGACAAAAGAGAGTTTAAGGGCTTAGGAACTCTACTGCATGTTACAAATCTAGCACCGAATGCCCTTGTCAGCTCCTCAAAGGATCTTATTGAACCCTCTTCCAAAGCATCAAACCACCATATAGCCACAGGCTTGAGGCTGGAGGGGAACACCTTGCACAGAAGGGCTTCATTGCCAGAATGAACTGCCATCTTCTATTTGAAGTGGCTCACATGCTCAACAGGATCGGACCTTTTGTTGTAAATGGTGAAAGTTGGTTATGAAAACCGGTAGGGAAGCCTAGCCTTGTTGATTCTCCTATCAAAGGGTGACTTTGAGATCTAATGAAGTGCTTTACTCATCGCATCATTCCTTATGCTACAGTGAGATGATCCTTGCCCACGCTTGAACTTGCCTTTTCCCAGTTTATCTTAGCGTAAGGATGCTGAGAATGACTCACTGGATGGGGTTCTCGACCTATGGCAATACAAGCAATCTCTGCTTTCCCCTGATCCATCACTTGATGGAGGTGATGGACTCCTTCTGTCACGCTCCCTTTGTCGCAATTTTTTACACAAGTGATCTATCTCAAGCTGCACTTTTCACATATCTTGATCATAAGAAACATGGCTCTTTGCCCTTGAGTGACTCCTCTCTATTTGCTCGATATGGTATGACTCTACCATAACACTCAGTGTATGGTGCCTGTCTCTCCTTTGCTCCAGGTTAACAAACTAATTTTCCCTCTGTGAACCAACAGATTCTTCCCTATTCTGTTCTAGGTTGGCCATGGTTGATCAGAACAAACCCAAAACAAGAACTTACTCCCCACAGACGGCGCCAATTGTAAGAGCACAGGTTCTGGTGGCCCAAGCCCGCCTAGATTGGTGAAATTGGTACTACCTAACTTGGCCCAAACCAATAGATATTTGTAAAGAGAGTGGGATGAAACTAGTTGGGCTTCGCCCAAGGACACAGATAAAGAAGAAGTAAGTGAAAGTTAATGGCTAAGTATATTGATGATTCTTTACAAATTTGGCCGAGGACAATGTTCTTGTGCAACTACACTGTTCTCTTTCTCTCAGTCATTGTTCTAGCTCTAATCTTTTTCCCTTCACCTTTTCTCCTTCTTTTTTATCTGGAAGTTCCTTTCCTTTATATATTCTTAGACTTCTTACATCCTAGCCCTCCATCTACAATCCTCCCAACACTCATTAGGACACTTGTCCCATTAGATATCTGGTGAAGATGGTAGAAGGATGCGCTTAGCTGTGGATCTACTGTTCAGGTCACTTCCTCATTAATGAAGCTGATAAAGCTATTGTTAGCCATTTAATGTGGAGGAGTAGGTGAGACTTTACAAGAGATCTCCCAAAAATATCATGTTCCTCCCCTGAGGCACCCTTCTCACCCCTTATATTTCCAAAAGGCGTTCTGTCTCTTCCCATCTTCTCCTCGAGCAAGCCCACTCCATGGGCTATAAATGCTCCTGTGTGAGGAATGAATGAAGGCTACGATCATGCTACCCTTCCTCAGTCCTCGAGTCCTCAAAATTATTATTATTATTATTATCATTATTATTATTATTATTATAAATTGCAAATTACATCTTGAAATTTCAAATTTTGGATTGACCCTCTTAAGTTTAGAGGTGTTTGGATTTTACACCTTGACGTTTCAAAATTTAGAATTTATCCACTAATGTTTGGGGGTGTTTAAATTTTACTCCCTAAATTCAGGGTGTAAAATCCAAACATCCCAAAAACTTTAGGGAGTAAAATCTAAACATCCCTAAAATTTAAGGAGTAAAATCCAAATTTTAAAACGTTAAGGTATAAAATTCAAATATCCCTAAACTTCAGGGGGTAAAATCCAAATTTTGGAATATTTGAGTATAAAATTCAAGCACCTCAACCTTTAAGGATTCAGATACTCTAGATTTCCTAAGGTACTTTGTCAAATAAATTTCCTTAAATCCTAATAATTTTTTAATGATTTAATGGTCTAAATTTTGCCATGACAGCATTCTACTAACAATAACCTTAATTGTTTTGTTTGCAATATTATTATATTATTTTTAGAGTATTGTTAGTAGAATACTGACGTGTCAGAATCTAGACTCTTAAATCATAAAAGAATATTTAGGATTTAAGGAAATCTATTGGTGGAGTGCCCTAGGAAATCTAGAGGATCTGAATCCTAGCTAGTTACCTTTTAGAAATCCACATAGTCCATTAATATTTGGCTAGATCCTTGGGTTCCTTGGTTAGAAGACTTCAAACCCAAACCTAAAGATGACTCAATTATCCAAGTTCCCATTATGGTCTCAAGCCTTATCAACCCTTTAACCAAATCCTGATGTGAGAATAGGCTAATGGAGCTATTTGATGATGAGTCCATTGAAGCTATCAAAAGAATCCAAATCCCCATTAGACCAAGGCAAGATAGTTTAGTGTGGACTATGGATCATAAGGGCTGCTTCTCGATCAAATCAGCCTATAGATTGTGTCAAGATCAATCACAGAGCACAAGTATCATGTTAAATTGGCAGGATATTTGGGATCTAAAAGCTCAAGAGAGGTTAAAAATGTTCTTAGAGAGAATTGGAGTCAATGTGTTGCCTACAAAGGAAAATCTACACCACAGATTGGGTATTGCTGACACTGATTGTGTTCTCTGTAAGGACAGCAATGAAACAGCCCAGCATCTGTTCTTCCACTGCATAGTATCTAGAGATATTTGGTTTGGCTGTAATTGGAGTCTTAGAGCTGACAATCTTCAAATCAATATCCCTGAAGATATTATAAACTTTGTCCTAAAACCCCAAACCTTGACTCTCCTTACTAGGCAATCGTATCCAAATAACGACATCTCACTTAAAATAGCCCACACCTTAGAAGCCATATGATTTTTGAGAAATGAGGTATTTCACAACAATGTCCAGGAGGTGAATCTTGCCAAAATCATTAGTTCATTGGAGGTCAGAGTTGCTGAAGCTATTGAGAATGTAGGATGCAATAAGGTCAGTAATTGTGAAAAACAATTGTGCTGGAAAAAACCACCAACTGGATTTATTAAGTTAAATGTAGATGCAGCTGTGTCCCAGGTCAGTACTTCCATAGCAGTTATGGCTAGAAACGAGGCTGGTGGTGTTGTCAAAGCTTGGGCTAGACACTTCCAAAGTGTGAACCAATTGTAGCAGAAGCAGCTGTCATTGTATGGGCTTTAAATCTTACTATGGAGGAAAAATTCCAAGATATTGTGATTGAAGGAGATGCAAAGCTATGCTTTGATGCAATTAATGGGGATGTTCAGAATTGTCACTAGAATGCAAAGACCTTGCTGGCCAATGCTGTGGAGCTCAAAGCTTATTTTGCTAATTGTTGTTTTTGTTGGGTAAAGAGAGAATGTAATGTTGTAGCTCTTGCTCTAGCTAGGCTGTTTCTCCCCTTTCTCCTGTTCTCAAGTGTAATAATTACTCCCTACCACCTGATGTGTGGGATGCTTGAGAAAGAGACATGTTGCTTGTAAATTCTATTATTTTGGCTGATTAATGATATGGAATGTTTGTTTACCAAAAAAAAAAAAAAAAGTAAACTATCTCATGTATTATTTATATATATATCATCATCTTGTATGAGTTGGATACATAACATCATAACCATCTTCATAAACTATATAGATATAAAAGCTGAAATATATTATTTATTGTTGAGCCACGTCATTGTTCACATCATTTTTTAGCTTTTTTATTTATTTTCCATTTTTTCATTCTTCTAAAAATAAAGTCTTTATTTTGCTAATTCACATTTCTACTGTTACTTCGTTTCATATTCCCATCGTTTGCCACTCTCTTGAATTAATTGTTTCTTCTCATGTTCAGGTCTGGAAAGTAAACAGGTGTAACAGTTTTCCAAGGAAATCCTTAAATTTGCTTATCTTCCTCCATCTCAATCCAAACACAGCTAAACAAGCTCTAAATGCATTGTACCATCACCAAATACGAATCCATCCTTTAACACAGAAAAAATTATGAGATGGCTCATTCCCCCAGCCCGAGGCCCTCCAAAGGAAAAACCCAGATATTCCTTCAAAGACATTCCAAAATCCAAATTACCATATGTCAATGTAAAAAATAATAATAATAATAAATAAACAACCCTGTTAGCAGAACCACTAGTGAGTCCGTGGCCGTTCGTCGGTTCTGGGCTCCATCACCTAGCAGTACGCCAGAACCACTTGTATCTCTCTCTCTCTCTCTCTCTCTCTGTGTTTAAGCTATGAACAGAAAGCTACGTAGCAGATTTACTGCCTAGCTTTACTGCTTTTGTTGCTTTTGTTTTGAAATAATGTGTGTTATATATATTGCTGTACAGTTGTGTTTTAATTTGTGGCTGTTTGCCAATTTCTTTTTTTCTTAAAAAAAAAAAAAAAAAAATTTCTGGTTGTCCAATTTCTTTATATTTTTGTTTATATAGCTTTAATGTTTTATTTTATTTATGGGTAGAGCTTGCATAATTGTTTGCTTTTATCTCACTGAGTTTACACCATTAGCTAAAGTGTGAATAATCTATGAGAAAAAAAATTCACAATCTATGCATAATTTAAAAGAAAAAATATTCAAGATTTGCAAATTGTAATTCAATCATTTATGATTTATCTCAAATTCTGAAATTCTAAAATGTTAAACTGCCTAAAGGATCAAAAATGTGAGTCTAAGAAAATAGATATTATTTCTTTAAAACTTATCCTAAATTTTGACAATATTGACAATTTTGAGTGAATGAATTATGAATATAGATTTTTTTTTTTTTTACTTAAGAATTATATTATATTTAGCTTGCCTCCCTTGGGAAAATTCTTGGCTTCACCACTGATATGGAGTAAACCTTTATTAGTATGATGGAGTCTCTTTCACTGGAGAAGGTGAAAAGTAAGGTGGGTAGGAATATTTTTTGTTTATTGTTTCCTAAATTTTAATTCTAATATGTCTTGAATATTTAATTTTGGGTCTTAGTCTTGCTTATAATACAATTCAGTAGTAAAGATTCACGTTGAGATCTTAAATCCAAGAGAATATCCCCAAAGGTTGTTTAGAAGGATACTGTTATGTGTTAGAAAAATGCTTCAAAACTACTTCCTTTTTTTTTAAGTAATTGATTTGATTGAATGTCTAAAATAACTCAATTGGAAAATACAAATGCACACATTTAGGATTCTTTTTCTTAGGTTGCATAGCTACAGTTATACAATTGTAGCAATTGAATATTTCATGTCAAAGGGAATGATGAAATTTGATTATTATGGTAATCTCCATAAAATAATGAGAAATTTGATTGATTAATTTGAAACTTAAAAAAGTTTAGTTGCATCAAAAATGATAGGCCACAATCTGAATGACCCCTTGTTATTAAACTAATTAATTAATTAGCCAAGTTATTAATTAATCAATTTATCATTCAATTGCGTGGAAGCACAAACAAATCACTAAAAACTAAATATGCAGCGGAAATTAAATAACACGGTGATTTGTTTACAAATGGGGAAAACCCTAACGGCAAAAACCCCATCGGGTGATTTTCAGGTCACCACTCCCGAAACTCCACTATTATCAAATCAAGCGGTTACAAGTAAAGGAATCTCAAGTACCTTACCAACCTACAGTTGAACCCTTACCCCAATACCCAATTGGACTTGATCTGTAGTGACAATTTCCACCTTTGATGCACGGCTCCCAAGTACGTGACTAACAAATGCGTGGATCCCAGTACGTGACTTCAAACACCAACTAAGAAGGAAAGGTTGGCTGCAAAGTTCTTCAGTTCATCATTTACGATGAAAATCAAGAAGATGCTTAGTTACAAAACCCTTTAGTGCAAATACACAACAACTTCTTGAGAGAAGATGAACTAGGTCAAGAACTTCGTCTTTTGATCACAATTTGCTTGAACAACGATTGCTCAATGCTTTTGCAACTTGTGTACAATTTGACGGCTCTTAAAACAATCTTTTTATATGTTTAGGGTTAGAAGAAAAGAAGACCCAAAAGCATATTCACGGATCTCAAGGAAATCAGATCAGAAAATCTGATTTTGTAATTCTCGACAGATAGCAGGTGTCGAGGTAGCTATCGAGCAGGTGTCGAAAATTAATGAATTTGCACTTCAGCTTGCTTTTTCTTGGACAGACTTAATGACTTCAACACTTGATCTTGAAACCTTGTTTCTTGAAGTATTAAAAACACCTAGAACTACCCAATTACAAGTAGAGTGCGTTTTGTCAAAAGGATTAGCCAATTTACATAAATAAGTGACATATGTTCTTAACAGGTGAACACACATATGTCCTAACAAAAAAAAAAAAAAAAAAGATGAAAACATAACACACTATAACCAAAGTTTAAAGAATATAGACCACTTCAAAAAAGAATAATATCAATCAAACACGCCCAAATTTCTATAATTAAAAAAAAAAAACCCAAAATAATAGGAGAAATTATACAGTCCTTTGATGGACCACGTCACTTGTTCACCATTCTATTAAAAAACTCCCACTTGTTTAAAATTGCTGAGTCAGTAATTAGTTTCTATTAAAAAAAATTTCTAACTTGGCAATTTTAAATAGGTGGAAGTCTTTTAGTGAAATGGTGGACCACGTCACTTGTCCACCATGAGAACCTTATAATTTCTCATATAGTAGAATGATATAGTAGAGACTAGAGATAGAGATAGAAAATAGTTTAAGAAATAATTCAATTTTTAAGAACAAATGATCTTCAATAAATTTTAAAAAATAAATTATACATTATATCGTATTACAAAATAATTATATTTTCATATACTCCCACGTGGGTTTGTGACCAGTAAATAGATTTTTTTTTTTTTTTTTTTTTTGGAGAATGGACCAGTAAATAGATAAAAGTGAAAACTCATGAGAGGTGAAATTTGCTTCCGTTCAAATCCAATGCTAGATAGAGGTCCAGTATTTTCATAATGATGGTCGACCCTATTGGCTGATTTAGATGTGAAATGTCCACCGAGTTTGGAGTCAATATAGAGTTGTCCGCTTCCTACTGTTGTGACAAATGAATTTTGCAAATCTTTAATATAGACTGATGAGTAGCATATAAATGGTCATTGTGGGAGACCTGTCCCTCAAGAAAGAGATTCGGGATACCTTTTGGGTCACCTCTCTTTTTGGGTAAGTGGTATAGAGTCGCCACTTATTTTTCTTTATACAAAAAAATAAGAAAAAAAATACTAATTACAAAATACATGACTAAATAGTTCCATTCATTGATTGAATAAAAATTACAAATCTGAAAAATTGAAAAGTTACATAGCTTTGGGTTCTAGTTACAATCTACCAAATATTTACATGACTTGTTGTTCTAGTTACATTCTACCCAAAACAAATGAAGAAAATGTTAGATCTGCTAAACCAAAAACCTAAATCCAGAGGCTAGATTACGGAATGGGAAGGTGTTAGGCACCCATTCCGCCCTGACAAAATCTGGTCTTCTAGGCTCTTGTGACCAATGTACTATGCTATGCATGTCATGCATGATATGTTGAACATGTGAATGAAAAATTAAATCACACAAATTTATTTACGAATGAAGTGTCTTCTTTGGTTGTTTTTTTTTTTTTTTTTTTTTTTTTTTTTTTTAATTCAAATATGTTTTAATGATTAAAAAATATGATTTTAATTTGTCAAAATATCAAATCTGATTTTGTAATATTAAAAAAAATGTGATTTTTGATGACAAAAATTCAGATCTGTTTTGTTATATTTAAAAAAGTGATTTTTGATGGCAAAAATTCAGATCTGTTTTGTTATATATTTTACAAAGAATGAAAAAGATTTTTTAAGAAGAGAGTTTCACTCATAGTCCAAATTTATGCAATCATGAATTAAAATAAAAACAAACACAATAATACACAATCTCTTTCTTTATTTCAACACTTTGCATGTATTAAGAAAATCAGATTTGCATCTTAAGAAAGATGTAAATCAGTTTTGATTTGAGAAAAATTTAGATCTGCATCTCATAAAGGTGCAGATCTCTTTTTGTTTGAGAAAACTCAGATCTACATTTAAGGAAGATGTAGATCTACATCTTATAAAGATGCAGATCTCTTTTTGTTTGAGAAAACTCAGATCTACATTTAAGGAAATAGATCTACATCTTATAAAGATGCAGATCTGTTTTTTTTTTTTTTTTGAGAAAAATTCAAATTTACATCTTATAAAGATACAGATCTTTTTTTTTTTTTTTTTTTTTGAGGAAAATTCAGATCTACATCTTATAAAGATACAAATCTGTTTTGTTTTAAGAAAAATTCAAATCCACATCTTATAAAGATGCAGATCTATTTTTGTATTGAGAAAAATTCAGATCTACATCTTATAAAGATGCAGATCTGTTTTGTCTGAAGAAAAATAATTGTTCACATGCAGATTTATTTACATTCAATAAAAAGATTATAACAATCACATAAAAAACAATCATGCTTTAACAAAACAACAATTTACAATTCATGGATAAAAGAACATTCATCATTATAGCATAAGAAAAATATAGGGTGAAGGAAACAACCTCTTGGATGAGCACACTTTGTTCTTGAGAGGATGTTTTAGGGATCAAAGAAATTTTTTCAATTCTTTTTGAAACCTAAAAACCCTAATTTAAGTAGCAACACTCAGAGAGTAGATAAGAAAATATGGGTGATTTGAGAGTAAAAAACGTATGCCTCTCAAAGTGTAAAAAAAAAAAAAAAAAAGTGCTGAATTATGAGATTCAGTCTCTATTTATAGAGGCTAGAAGACTCCAAAAAATAGGTACGGGCGATTAGGGTTTAAATTCGGCCGCATCCTTTTGCGAAAAGATCGAAAAGGGTGTGCATTATCGTCATCCAAAGGCCGTTGGGCCAAGGCCCAACCAAGGGAAATTTGGCACTTTTAGAGTGCTGTTTGGCACTCCAAAAGTGCCGAATTGGCTCTTGGAGGCTGAACGCACTTCCATGTTCGGGTGCCATTTGGACTCTCCTTCTAGGGTTTCTTGGCTAGTCCTTGTACCTAGACGTGTTTTCAACTTCCGTTTATGATTTTTTGTCTCTTTTCTGGATAATTCAGGCCTTTTAAGAACAATTATCTTGAATAATTATCTTGTGGATAAATCCCTTAAAATAAATCTTGATAATGTTCAGATTATCCCCAATTTTGTTGTTATCCAATCATCCCTTTTATTCTTATGCATGCATCCCTATTTTAAACACTAATTATCAACCAATCACAAAATTATCTAATTAATTTTAATTTCTTAACCAATCAGAATTAATTTAAATTAATCATGTGCAGTTGATTCTACCTAGACATAATGCATGCTGACCATGCAAACTTGATCATGCGATATCTTTCGATCCGATGGTCCGATTCGGAATCCAAAAACACTGTTGCGACCGTTAGAATCACAAGATCATTTTTATGATATGCAAGATCATTTGAAAACTTTAAAAAAGAAAGTTTTTTTTTTTTTTTTTTTGGTTTCATCTTTCTCCACCTTCTCTTCCTCCATTGGCACTATTCACCTTCTTCTTCCCCTTGATTTTCCTTCTTCATTTCACTATTTCTTCTCACAAAAAACACTTTTCTAAGCTTCTCAACTCTCCATCATCCATCTCTGTCAATATTTCTTTAGATCTTTGTGTTTTGGTCATTTTCATCCCACATCCATTTTTGGTGAAACCCATTTTCTAAGCATTAAAATGGCTTCTTCCTCCAAGGGATCTTCTTTTCTAGCTTCTCATGGTAAGAAATGTGATCCAATATTTGATTGGATTGATGATGATGGACTTCTTCAAGACCCTAGGACCCATGCTCCATATTGTCATGTGGACACCAAGGTGAGTTTTTCTTTGGTTTCTTTGCTTGGAAAAATGTTGTTGCATGTTTCATTGAAAGTTTCATGGTGAGATATTGTAACTTTTGAAATTTTGGGGGCATTCTATGATTGATCATGTTTGGAATGTTGGCTTTGGAGCATTCTTGAAGTGTGTTTTTTCTTTGATCTTGGTGCAATTTGGGCAATATTGGTGGCTTTTGGAATTTTGACAATGTAGGTAATTTGTGGTGTTGTTGGATGAACTTTGGTTTGGATTTTGGGAGCATTGGCATTGTGAAGACTTTGTGTTATAGAAATGTGTTCATGATATATGTGGGAAAACTTGTTGGCATGTGTAAACTTTGTTTTATGATCATGGAAAAATTTTGTGGGTACATGCGCAAATATATTTATGGGTATTGGCAAATTTTTTGGGTATTGTGGAAAAATTTTGTTGGGTATGTGAGAACTCATTTGTGCATGAAGTTGTGGGAATTTTTTTCTTGGACATGTAGAAATTTTCTTTTTGCATGGCTATGGCAAAATTTGGTGGTTGTATGGATATGTGATAAATTTGGTAGTGGTGACATTTTGGTGGGGTATTGATTTGATTTCGTGATGGGGTATTGATTGCGGAAATATTTTTTGGGTATGGAAATTTTTTGGTTATATATTTTGGGTTATGGAAATTGATGAGCTGAATTTTTATGTTGCAGAGTCTCAAGAGTCGAGGGAGTCTCCAAATGTTGAAAAGTGCATGGGTAGCACTATCTTCTAGCATCAAAAATGTCATCAATGAAGTGGGCTTTGGCACCTTCTTCAAAGCTTTGTCGAATCACGAGACACATGAGTACAAGGATCTTTAGTTACTTCTTGCCTTAGCAAAGCCCTTTTAGGACACTACCTGTACCTTCCATTTTCTGAACATTGGGGAGGTAACGTTGACACCTTATGACTTTTCTGTCATCACTAATTTGAGGTTGGGCGGTAAAAGAATTCTTGTCAATGATTCCCTTCCTTCAACTGAGCTCAAGAAACTTCTAGGTGTAATGCCTTTTAGAATGAGGAGTAACAATGTTCCTTTATCTTGGTTATGTAAGAGTATTCCCCAATGTGAGACTATGGCAAAGGGTGCTCGTATGTTCATGCTTCTATTTATTGGGACTTTCTTGTGTCCAGATTTAGGCAGTACTGTGAATTTGCGCTACTTGGGGAGCTTGAGAAAAATTGAACATCTCTAGAATTATGACTAGGGCGGCATGGCCATGATGCATTTCATGACCCAACTCTCCAGGTGGAGTCTTTCAAGCTTGGGTGGGGCCATTTGTTTGGCAGGTGAGGTTTGGTATTCATTTTGGCTATGTGTAGGTTGGAGAAAATTATTTTGGTTATGTGGTAATGGTGTTATGAATTTTTCAGATTTGGATGTATGAGTATTTTGGGGTTGGCCCAAAATTTGGGAGGAGGCTACGGGTATTTTTCCTAGATTTCTCTGTTGGTTGCCCAAACATCCCTTGTCTCCACCCTCTAGGCGTTCTTTGAAGCTTTGGCGCTTGGCGATTGACAATCTGACAATTGATGATGTGAATTCTTTCTTTCCCCTTTTTAAATCTTTGGCATTTGGTTATGATCTAGTCTCTTCTCTTTCTGAGTTTCTTTGTGACTTTCTAGATGAAATTAAATCCTTGGGCTCGATGTGAAGGTATGTTGAGTGTGAGCAGGCTTTAGAACCGAACAGCCGCCAAGTATTGTTTGAATGTGGGCATGGAAAGTATTGGTATCTTGGTGATCAGGTGTTGCCCCAAGTTGAACATGTGTATCCTCCTGCCACAATTCCGGCTCATCCTTGTCGCATTGTTCGGTTGGCTAACCTTTTGGCAGATAAAGAGATTGCTAGGGACCGTGATGGTTACATTGTTGCAGGAGCAGAAGGAGATTATTCCAAATTTATCCGGGATCATCTGCAAGGTTGACTAGTTGGCAGAACGGTATTTTCCTTCCCTTCTAAGATCAAACTTTTGCTCTGTAAGTTCCTTTTCCATATTTCTGCTTGGTAAAAATATTTGCATGTTGGATTTTCAACCTCCATCATCTGAAGGAGAGGAAGAGGAAGAGGAAGAGATTCCCTCTACCCACCATGCTGGTGGTTCTTCTAGGTCTTTCACAGAGACTTATCCTCATTTTCTAGCATGTCAGTATAATGTGATGAATCCTGATGGAACGTATAGTTCCATACCTTTGACTAGGCCAGAGCATGTGCCAAATGTTCCTTGGCCCAATCCGGTGTCTTCTTGAATGTTCAGTTCTTCGTCCTTATTTGTTGAATGGATTCTAACTCGATAGAGTTGTGCTCCAAGTTGATGTGGATCTTGTGGAAGAAAGCATGCGGATGATTGGTGGCTTGTAGTCATTGGCTCGTACCCGGTCCTCCCAATATGTGATCAATGATTCTAACTGGGTATACCACGTTGCTTTCTAAATATCTTTGGCTTGAGCTTTGCTTGATAGTGACTTTAAGATTTGATTTTACTGACTTTTCAGGCACATCGAATGGAAACCGCTGACAATACCAAAAGAACTTTGGAGGAAAGAATCAGGAACCTCAAACTTGAAAATCGTTAGTACGATCCCCGCTTTTTCTCAAGTCAAGAAGGAAATACTAAAGGTGGCTACTCTAGAGGTGGATCAAGGAGATCCTCCCGTAGGCGGACTCGGAGTCCTAATGATGCATGACTTGTATGTTTATTTTTTAAAACAAAAAGGAAGTGTTCCTTAGACAATCTTATATTATTTTCCATGTTTAGCTCTTTGTCCTTGGTATCACCTTGGATCATGTAGAAACTTTAACTAAGACAAGTTTAGAATTCACCTGATGAGATCTTGTAGTACTAATTTAAACTTATCTTGCTTGGCTCTGTTGGAATCTGTACTTACTTGCATGAGGTGGAGCCAAATGCCCCTAGTTTAAAATAAATGCATGACTTTTGAAAATCTTGATTTGATTTTTTTTTTATTTTAAGAAAATGATGGTGGTGTTTTTTTTGAAAATGCATGAGGCGTGGGTGAATGCCCCAAGTTTGGAACATAAATCTATGAGTCTTAAGAAAACTTAAGTTGATCACTTTTTGAGAACAATGATGCAGGTGATGATTTTTTGAAAACAAATGTCTTAGTTTGATTAAAAAAAATCTTTTTGAGTATCAAACGATCTTAGAAAATTACACGAGAACATGAAACTGCATGAGTGTAGGACCGAAGGGCTGCGTGCCACTTGGCAACTGAAGAGTGCCATTCGGCACTTTTGGAGTGTCATTCAGCACTTCTAGAGTGCCAAATTGCACTGAGCCACACCATGATGCTCGTGCCATGGTGGGCCGACTCCTTATGGTCTCCCAATGCACGCTTCACGTTTTCGCGTTTTTTGAAAACCATTTACTTCGTTTGTGATCATGAGACTCTCTCCTAGTCAACTAGAAACTCACTAAAACCTATTTCAAACTTGATTAGGAATTGATGCAGCATATTTAAACGAATTCTCCTATGACAAATCTCTGCATAAAGGTTAGCAAAACACAATAACCATAAGCAAAAGTCATCCATGGCTAGCAATCATAATTTTTCTCACTCAACAACTCATGACATCAATAGATGGGTTTGTAACTTTGATTTTAGTACCAAAACCAATTTTACAGCCTTTAAATTATAGGGAATCAAGGCTCTAAGGAATGTCAAAATCAAGTGGGACTTCCTTTGCGTTGCTGTGAAATTTTAGGATCCCGAAGATCATGTGTTCCGGTTCAACACTGCTGACCTCTATCCAACAATTGAAGAATTCTCTACTATCTTAGGCTACGATCCAGGTAAAAAATATGTAGCAGTTTCATGTGACCCTAGGCATAAGGAATCTTTGCCAGATGCTCTGGGTCTTCCTACTTCCATTACTGATAGTATGATTGAAGGTCATATGGTGAATCTTCATGCCATTATCTCTCGGATGATTGACAAACGTATCTATGGAGGACCAACAATATGCAGAAAAACTACGGTTTGGCTTTATGCTTAGTGGCAAATGATAGGTCAAAAACGTATTGACCCCTTGTGATTAATTAACTAATTAATTTAGCCAAGTATATTAATTAAGTTAATTAACATGCAAAAGCGTGGTAGCACAAACAAATCACCAATAACTAAATATCAGCGGAAATTAAAAGACACGAGTGATTTGTTTACGAATGGGGAAAACCTAACGGCAAAAACCCTACCGGGTGATTTTCAGGTCACCACTCCTGAAACTCCACTATTATCACAACAAGCAGTTACAAGTAAAGGAATCCCAAGTACTTTACCAACCTACAGTTGAACCCTTACCCCAATACCCAATTGGACTTGTTCTGTAGTGACAGTTTCCCCTTTTGATGCATGGCTCCCAAGTACGTGACTAACTACTGCGCGGATCCCAGTACACGACTTCAATACCAACTAGAAAGAGTTGTTGGCTGCAAAGTTCTTCAGTTCATCCATGATGAAGATCAAGAAGATGCTTGGTCACAAAACCTTTTGGTGCAAATACATAGCAACTTCTTCAAGAATGATGAACTTGGGCAAGAACTTCGTCTCCGGTCACAATTTGCTTGAACAGAGTTTTTTCAATACTTATGCAACTTGTGAACTATTTGACGGCCCTTAAAACAATCATTTTATATGTCTAGGGTTAGGAGAAAAGAAAGCCCAAAGACACATTCACGGATCTCAAGAAATCATATCAAAATTTCTGATTTTATAAACCTCGACAGATAGCAAGGTGTCGAGCTTTAATGAATGTGCACTTCTTCAGCTTGTTTCTTGGACAGACTTGATGTCTTCAACACTTGATCTTGAAACCTTGTTTCTTGAAGTATTAAAAACATCTAGAACTACCCAATTACAAGTTGAGTGCATTTTGTCAAAGGATTAGCCAATTACATAAAAGAATGACATATGTTCTTAACAAGTGAACCACATATATCCTAACAATCTCCCCCTTTGGCAATCCGTGAAAAAACCACAACAAACAAATGAACATATGAGAGAAGTCATAAATCACTCAACTCATATCCACTTGTTGAATACAATAAAATCTATCCTAACACAAACTCTTGAAAAACTTTGCAAGAAGAGAGTTTATTGCAAGTAGACTTTGACAACCTGTATTTCTGAAACACTTTAAACAAAACTCATCAAGGCATCTTAGTGTGAAACAGAAATAATAGATTGCATACAAGTATAAGAAACATGTGTATAAAGATAATGAAGAAACAACACATGTAGAGGTAGGTGAAAGAAACATACATCCACATATAGAGAAAATAAGTACAATGTATGTAAAAACTAGTCACAAGAACCAATATACAAGAACAATGTATCTAATAAAGTAGAAAAGAACAAGATACATCATATCCTCACTACATCCCTCATCTCCTCACTCTCCCCCTAACAAAAATGTCCTACACTAACTATCCCCCTAAGAATGACTACTCTCAATATCCAAAACTACTCCCCCTTTTTGTCACGAGTGACAAAGGGTAAGAGTGTCAAGTAGACATCTCATTAGTAGAGCTAGCTTCTCCATGATCATCCAAAGCGTCATCGTTATCACCAACATCATCATCATCCTCAGCATCAGAATTAGAAGCCACTGGAGGAGGTGGTGAAGGAGTAGCCTCAGGAGCAAAACCACCCATGGTCGCCTGTCGTTGTGCAATACGACCAACACGAACATTCACCTAATACAACTCAGTGGAAAGCGTATCAAGGCGAGCATCCATGTGCTGCAGCTGCGCCATGATGTCTCCAAGTGATACATCGCCCATGGAAGTGGATGGAGCGGATGTGGATGGAACTGAACGAGATGGAGCCAGACGGGAGGGAGGAGTGGAATCCGGCTGTCGCGACCTAAGCTACGCCTCACTACGTTTTATGGTAGTGGCGTCTACGGCACAAATGTGTGTGAAATGGTCAGACAAAGGAAAAGGGACAACAAAATGGCATAAGATCCTCGTGATAGCAGAAGGAAAGATGAGCTTATCACGGGTCACCGCATCCAAATGAACATCTATAATAGACAGAATGAAATGAGAAGGAAAATCTATGGTAAGATGCTCAATGAGGGATAACAAAAATCGAGCACGAGGCTCTGTGATGGAGTTGTAGTGAGAAAGCGGATGAAGTACAAAAGTCATCACCATGTTTAGAATCTAGAACCTTTAGCAAAAGGCTTACATGATGTAAACTGACGCTCACCCTACTCTGAAGGGCACTCACAAAAAGCAGATATGAGCTCATCCTTGGACACAGTCTATAGACGCTCACAAGAAGGATAGTCAGGAGACTCTATCCTAGGAACCCGAAGCACATCCGCAATAAGCTGCGGTGTGACAGGAATACACGTACCTCGAACGCTAGTGAAGAAAAGAGGTACTAAACGATCAATCCAGTGCATGTTGGAGTAAAACTCCTGAATAAGCACGAGAGGACTAGTGATCGGGACGTCACACAGTGACTCCCATCCCCGACTGTGAATGACAGAGGAAGGTCAATGTCGGCGAAATCCTCCAAAATGACTTGGCATTCCGAATGAACACCTCGTCTAGGGAAGTTCTCCGAGAAAGCCTTACGAGCATCCTCATCACGGAACCAAATGTTAGAAGGAGTAGGATCAGAAGATGAAGATGTCCTAGAATGCAGAGGGTTCTGGGACGGAGTAGACTTACGTTCAGGTGCCATAGACACAACTAACGTAAACAAAAAGAGAGGAAGAGAAAGAAAGACAATCAGAAAAGTCCCAAACAATTCAAATATATCAAATATATTGAAAAGAGAGTACGTATGCATGGGAAATGCATGAACATGTGACATGCAAAGTAAAAAGCATCATGGGCTCAGCCCAATCCAATCCTACCAGCACACAAGCATATTACACACATCTAAATGCATGAAAATACTGTTATAATGCTAATGTGATGCAATGAATAGATTTTAAACACATGTAAGTGAAAACCCATCCCAAAATTTCAATAAACACTCATCAATTTTGAAAAACAGCAAAATTTTTCAAAAACCCCAAAACCTAGGTTTCAAAACATGAAATGCATGAAGAATGAAGAGATTAGAAGCTTACCAAGTGTAGAAAAACTTGAAGAAGCTTGAAGAAACCTTGAGGAACAAGATTGGAGTGAGATGAGAGTGTTTGGGAGAGAAAAACAAAGAGCTATCGAGAGAGAGATCGAGAGAAATGAGAGGCGGATCACACAAGGTGTTTATATAGAAACCTCAGTAAATCTCGACAGCTAAGGTATCGAGAGGTGTCGAGCCATCTGTTGAGGAAGGTGTCGAGAAAATGAACGTCGACAGCTACATGTGTCGAGGAGGTATCAAGGAATAAACACGAGAACCAAGAATCAGAAGCTCGATCGATCGACCAGATGTCGAGAAGCTATCGAGGAGGCAGGAACTTTCTCAATCGATCCACCAGGTGTCGAGTAAATGTCGAGATTGCGATAAGAAAAAGCTTGAGAAGCTCGACAGATAACTAGGTATCGAGGAGGTGTCGAGCCTGCTTTTAAAAACAGTTTTTTGAGAAGTGAAAAACATAATCATGAATGCAATCCAACATGCAACTCAACCAATGATCCAATCAACATATTAAGCTCTCAAAATCATCTCCAAAAATTTTTTTAAGTACACGAATCCCAAAAACACACACACACACACTAAACAAGTCTAACAAATTTTATATTTCAAAAATAAGTCAAGACAGTTTAGTTTTAGCACATGTAAAACCTTGTGATGGCCAAATCATATTGTACCTGCACATGTATCAAGAGTAGCAAAGAATATTGCGTGTTGTGTGCGAAATACATCACAAGATTGCATAAGTGTATACATGTTATGACGATTTGAGATATGAGAAATTCACTTTAACTCCCACACAATCATAATTGTTTGATGGGGACTATCACCTTCGAGGTGCATCCTATAACTCCCACATCTCCTAAAATACACGCTTGCAATCATATTTAAAGCATTTTTGATCTTTTAGCTTTTTATTTTCTTTGCATATTTTCTTTTATTTAGTATATCATGCATGGGTATATAAGAGAGAGAAAAGAAATACCCAAGATGTTAAGCATTGACATTGCACTTTTGCTATGCCGAAGCATACCAATGTCTTTGACACTGCACTCTTGCTATGCCGAAGCATACAGGTGTCTATGACACTGCACTTTTGCTATGCCGAAGCATACAGATGTCATATTATGATTGGCGAGCAACAGTAGTGAGATGGTCATTTATGTCTTTCTCTTAGGATTTTCTAGTCCTACCCGTCAAAAAGAGTGATATGAGTGTTAAGTTCAAGAGATAACTTAATCTTACTCATCACAAACAAGAGCCACAAAGCTCACTTGCTTAGTTGTGCATAGAGATGCTCATCTAAGTTACAAAAGATACAATAACTTTGCTTCAATGGCCATCCAAGGTACACAAGTACCAAAGTACACAAAACACACACTGTTTTTGTATTTTCTGATTTTTCAATTTTTTTTTATATAAAAAAAAAAACTGAAAAATAAACAAACAAAAACATGTTATCATAGCAAAGCATAAAACTAGACTAACTAGAATAAAAGCAAAACACATAAGTAATGTAACAAACAAAAACAAGAAAAAAAAGAAGAAAGTGATATAATCACTTAGAGTCCTTTTTCTTCCACACCTTGGAAGAACCTTTCCTTTGATTGAATCATTGAACCAGCGGTGAAGGGGAAGAATTGAACCCGTTCAAGTTTGAAAGCAACATGAGGGCTTTCAGAAGATCTCCAAGAGGAGCAAGAGAGGATTGAAGCTGATTTTGGCTTCCAGATGCTATCATGCCATTGTTCTGTTGAGTGGCTGACCACTTATAGAAATTTGGTCGAGTATGACAGGCAACCCCACAATGATAACAGAGATGCTGCTTCTTCTGTTTAGGCTTTTGAAAGATAGCCTTCTTAGCCCTAGAGTTTTTAACATCTTTCTTATCCTGCTTAGGGGGTGCTCTTAAGATAGATTTACCATTGTCTAAGTTCTCACTAGCTAATTCAGTTTTAATATCAGTGTTCTCAATTTCAGTATTATTAGTAGGAGAAACAAACATAGTAGCACTAGTAGAAGCAATATTAGAGGAAGAAAAACCATACCCTAAACCTATTCGATTCGAAGCAGATTTCTGAATGCTGAGCATCTCATCAAGCTTTACACTTGAAGTCCTTTCCAATTGAGCTCTAACTTGAAACAGCTCCGCTTCAAGCTTCTTGGTCTTCTCAGCCAAGAAATTGTTCTCAAATCTCAGTGCACCAATCGTTTGATTAGCTTCATCAAACTTTATGGAAAGCTCTTCACGATCAAGTTCCACATTACTGAGCTTCTTGGTGGCCAGCCTATACAGTTTCTCATGCTTCTCAAAGAGCTTGTAAAGCTTCTCATAGGCTGTATGGATATCATCTTGATCATCCATCTTCTCACACTTAGAATCCACCAATTCTTCTTCTTCTTCCACGTCTTCAACAATCCCTTCAGTAGGATTGACTGTGGCAGTGAAGGCATTTAAGATTCCGTCATTCTCATTATCGAAATCATCTTCAGGCTCAGTGTCACTCAAAGTTGCAGCAAGTGCTTTGCTCTTCCCAATGCTCTTAAGAAATGTGGGGCATTCTTGCTTCATGTGATCGAATCCATGGCACCCAAAGCACTTAGGTTCTGTGGGAATAGTGTACTAACCACCATCCCTTGCATCCTTCTTCCTTTTGTCTTGACTTTTGAACTGAGAAGAACTGGATTACCTGCGGTCTTTGTCGAAGTTCCTCTCATTGGCATTCTTCATAAACTTCTTGAACTGCCTTGTAATGTAGGATTTCATCTTGGAATCTTCATCATCAGAAGACTCATCTGTGTCACTGCTTTTTGCCTTCAAGGCCATGCTCTTGCCTTTACCCGACTTGCCAATCCTAGATAATCCTAGCTTGTAGGGCTGCAAGTTTCCAACCATCTCAGTCAAAGGAATCTTGTCAATATTTTTTGATTCCTCGATTGCCGTAATCTTCGCATGGAATCTCTCGGGTAGAGATCTGAGCACTTTCCTCACAATCTTGGGTTTAGGAATAGTTTTCCCAAGATTGAAGGCTGAGTTCACTATGTCCTTGAGCTTGGCATAGAACTCATTAAACGAATCATCCTTCTCCATCTTTATTTCTTCAAAACTTGTAGTGAGTCTTTGAAATTTTGAATCCTTGACAGCCTTTGTACCCTCATAAGTTGTCTAGAGGATGGTCCATGCTTCCTTTGCAGTTTCTGTGGAGGGTATCTTCTCAAACTCCTCATTGGTGACTGCACTGAATAAGGCATTCAATGCTCTACTGTTGAAGTTTGCTGCCTTGATCTTGGCTTCATCCCAATCGACCGGTGCTTCTTTTGGCTTGGTCCGGCCAATCTCCACAGCTCGCCACACCTTTTCATCTAAAGACTGTAAGAAAGCTCTCATGCGTACTTTCCAGTATGCATAGTTAGTGCCATCAAATAAAGGAGGTATGATTAATGACTGTCCTCTATCCATGACAGACAGGAGTCAATGGATCAACACAGCAAAGATTAAACCTAATCAGAGTGTGCCTGCTCTGATACTACTTGATAGGCCAAAAACGTATTGACCCCTTGTGATTAATTAACCAATTAATTTAGCCAAGTATATTAATTAAGTTAATTAACATGCAAACACGTGGTAGCACAAACAAATCACCAATAACTAAATATGCAGCGAAAATTAAATGACACGGGTAATTTGTTTACGAATGGGGAAAACCTAACGGGAAAAATGCCACCGAGTGATTTTCAGGTCACCACTCCCGAAACTCCACTATTATCACAACAAGCATTTACGAGTAAAGGAATCCCAAGTACCTTACCAACCTACAGTTGAACCCTTACCCCAATATCCAATTGGACTTGTTCTGTAGTGACAGTTTCCCCTTTTGATGCACGGCTCCCAAGTACATGACTAACCACTGCGCGAATCCCAGTACGCGACTTCAATACCAACTAGAAAGAGTTGTTAGCTGCAAAGTTCTTCAGTTCATCCACGATGAAGATCAAGAAGATGCTTGGTCACAAAACCCTTTAGTGCAAATACACAGCAACTTCTTCAAGAATGATGAACCAGGGCAAGAACTTTGTCTTCAGTCACAATTTGCTTGAACAGAGTTTTCTCAATGCTTACGCAACTTGTGAACTGTTTGATGGCCCTTAAAACAATCCTTTTATATGTCTAGGGTTAGGAGAAAAGAAAGCCCAAAGACACATTCACAGATCCCAAGAAATTAGGTCAGAATTTCTAATTTTATAAACCTCGACAGATAGCAAGGTGTCGAGCAGCTATCGAGCAGGTGTCGAGCTTTAATGAATGTGCACTTCTTCAGCTTGTTTCTTGGACAGACTTGATGACTTCAACACTTGATCTTAAAACCTTGTTTCTTGAAGTATTAAAAACACCTAGAACTACCTAATTACAAGTTGAGTGCATTTTGTCAAAGGATTAGCCAATTACATAAAAGAATGACATATGTTCTTAACAAGTGAACCACATATGTCCTAACAGGAAAACTTTTGCTTTGCTCTAGAAAACACAGCTTTGTGGATGCTCGAGCTATAAGTGTTATGAGTCAGATTAAGGATGGTGATAATCCTGTTTCTTTGATCTTGGCAGAAACTCTTCTAGAACTGGATGTTGTATTTCATGGTGGAGAAACTCGGAACTTTTTAGGGAGTCTTTTGACTTTGCAGATATGGCTAATGGAGCGACTGGACATGATTGCCAAGCCTACAACCGGTAATTATGGGCCTAGCAGTTTTCTTAATAGGGTTGTAATCAAGACTAAATGCCAAAATGAGAGTGACTGGGTGAAATTCTTAGACAAGAAATCTAGTACCTCAATTCAATGGGACTGTTATTGGTGGAAGTTCCCAGCCCCTTTACTGAGGTCTCTAGGATCATATCATATTTTCCTTATTGGATTGCAGAGAGCAACTTTCTACAAAGGAGACAAATTCTTTAGGCAATTCAAATATGAGTAAGGAATACCTGGTGGCAAAAGAAGAAGACCTTTCTCTCCTGTGGACACAAATCCTACTTCTGTACAGAACATGCTATTGGGTCTAGAGACGGCTGACCGAGTGGACTAATCTTTTGTCAAGGTGCACTTCCACAAGATGACTACAGAATATTCTAACTGGTTGATAAACAATATTGTCGACAAGGAAGCTGAAAGGATTGCTATGAGAGAACAGTTTCTCAAAGACAACCGGGAAGGACCCGATGAAGACAATTATGAATTAAAAAGAAGGGACAATGCTAACAAAGTACCTATCACAGTGGAAATTGATGATCAACAAAAAAAGAAAAGACTGAAGACATAGTGATCTTCTTCTTCTTTTTTTGCTTTGAACATGTTTATTTTAGAATTTGATGTATAAACTCTTATGTTTAGGAATTATTTAGAATTTGCAAGTTATGTATTTTGTTTAAGGTGTAGGCTTTTGGGGTTTGGAATTTTTATGGTTTGGTTTAGGGTTTGGGCTTTTGGATTTTGTGTAATGAGATGGTTTAATGGAATGGTTGAATTTTTGGTAATTTTGGTTAATGGGCAAAAGGTGGGTTTTGGGAAATTGTGACCAAACCAATGCATAGTTGCCTAGGTACCCTCTTTATAAAAGGATCAGGTCATCACATATTTCATTGATGAGGTTTTTTTTTTTTTTTTTTTTTTTTTTTTTTTTTTTTTTTTTTTTTTTGCCTTAACTTTTACCTAGACCGCCCTTTCGGGTTTTCAACGTAGCAAGCTCTCTCACTCTCTCTTTTTTTTTTTTTTTTTCTTTTTCTTTTTTACTCTCCTTTTGCATAGACCACCCTTTTGGGTTTTCAACCTACCTCTTTTTCTTTTCTTTTTTTGCTCTAGCTTTTGCCTAGACCGCCATTTCGGGTTTTCAGCCTAGCGAGCTCTTTTTCTCTCTCTCTCTTTTTATTTTTTTTTGGATTTTTATTGGCTTTCACTCAACTGCAATTTTTCTTTCAATTTGATAGACTTCCATCTTTCCTGGATGAATTTGTATTTCTCCTTGATACCCTTTTATCTTTTCTAATGCACTTCCATTTTTCTTGACTTGACTGAACACACCTTCTTTTTTTTTTTTTTTTTATTATGAAATGTGTCTTACTTTTTCTTTTCCTCATCTTCCTCAATTTGATTAAATTTCTTCTCTTGATGAATCTTCATTTTTGCTCATCCTTCTCAAATTGAATGATCTTTCATGGAATCTCATCTCTCTTGTTTCTTTTGATGAATCAGTATTCTCTTACAACTTGATGAAAATTCTTGCATTCACTTCTCTCTCTTTTTTGTTGAAGTCTTTTCTAGCTTGATGGCCTCCTCTTTTTTCTCATAGTTTGATACTTTCTCAAAATCTTATCTCTCCTTGATGGATTTCCTTCCTACCTAGCTTGATGGAGTGAACTATCCCTTTTCTTTGATGAACTCTCTTTTCTAAACTTGATGAACTCTCCTCTTTTGAACATCAATACTTCCTCATCTTGAGATTTAAGCATGCATACTTAATTTTCCCACCCAAGGTTTGAGTTTTTAGTGGGTTCATTGAAAAACAGGCTAATTGTTTAAAGGCTCAAGTTGGCTAGCAATGGATAATTATTGTAATAGGTGTCAAGGAATAATGTGGGTTATCGAAGGCGGCCTCCTATCCCTAGTGATGCTTTCTAGTAAGCACAACAACTTAAACTCTTTTAATAAGTTACTCTTGGAATAAGAGTTCAACTGCTCCAATGATATGGCAAAATCTTAAGAGATTGGGATTGAATGTATGTGGCTTAAGAAATTTGGATGAATGGATGTATTTCTTTGATTTCCTTTTAGGACCTTTTCTTATCATATTTTGAATGTTTAGCAAAAGTCCTTACATGAATTGAATGAAGTTAATTCCCTCTTTGGAACAAATTGATTGGTAGAGCAATTAATCATCATGATCTGGAAGAAGCTTTGTCAAATGGATCTTCTTGTGTTCTTTTGAAAAGAAGGCTTTTGAAAAAATTTGGATTCTTTGAAGGCCCAGTGCCCTTAGTCCAAAAGGTTTTTTTTTCTTTTTTGTTTTTTGTTTTTTTTTTTTTTATGTACATATGAACAACATGATGAATCAAATGCATCAAACTCAACATGGACTTTATTAAGCAAATAACCAACTAGAAAGTAAATCCTAAATAAACAATAAACCAAATAGTCAATCTAAAAAAACTTGCAAAATAAAATTCAAACAAATTCAGGATTACTGGCTGATGAAGGCGGAGTGATGACTTGATGATCAGTCAGATTTTGAATGGCATGTCGCAGATTGATACATTTGTCTGTCTAATGGCTAGGTTCTTGATGATTTTTGCAGAACTCATGTGACTTGTAACCTTTAGGCAGTGGGCTTGGAGGAGGTCGAGGTTCAAGTGGGCCAAGATGCCCTTCAAGTTTGAGCTTTTCAAACAATTGGCTCGTAGGCATGTGGAGTTCATTGAACTTTCTTCGTGGCCTAGAATTGACAGTTGATGATTTTTAGGGAACTACACATTGATTGCCTCCTCATTGGTAGTATGGGTTGCAGCTTTCTCAAAAACGGAGCCTTCTTCATTCTTTAACATGCCATTATTGATAGCATCTTCCACTTGAGTACCAACTATGATCAAGGCTTTAAAGTTTAGAAAGTATTGGGCAAAAAGATGCTTGCGGAATATGGGTAACAAATTCTTTACCACCATTTAGATTTGCTCTTCTTCACTAGGTCTTGTGATCATCTAGGCTGCCTTGGCTCTCCATTTGGTTATGAAGGTGGAAAAAGACTCCTTCAGTTGTTTAGTGGTCTCCAAATCTCTCCTTGTCACATCCACCTCGATGTAGTACTTGTATTGATTGTGAAACTCGCAGCAGATGTCCTCCCAACTTCTTACTCTAGCACCATCCAGGTTGAGGAACCACCTAAAAGCGACTCCAGTCAAAGTGTTTTGGAACATTTGAGCAAGTAGTTCTTTAGTTGCTCCTAGGGATTGCATGGCCCTCATATACATCTTCAGATGAGACTTTGGGTAGCCAGTCCCATCAAACTTGTCTAGATTTGGCATCTTGAACTTGGGTGGCAACCTTGCATTGGGGAATAGGGAAAGAGAATCGCAATCCATAAACTCTTCCATCTTGCAGGCTCTTCTAATCATCTCCTCCATTTTATTCATCCTTTCATTGGTCTTCTTCTCACTTTCTAGGGTTGGTGGATCATGATCAGTATTGTCTCCCTTTTGATTGTTCTTCAAATTCTGAAACTGTTGCATCATACGATTCATATCTTTGCTCAGTTGAATCTAACTAGCTACCATAGTGTTGAGTAGCTCTTGGGTGTTCATAGGTTCCTCTGTGTTTGGGTGTTCTCCCTCTTTTGCCATATTACTAGGGGCTTCAAACTTCTTGTGGCTTGAACTGTCTTGGAGGTTAAAGATGGGGTTGTGATGTTGCAGTAGTGGAGTTTCTTCTATGCTTGAAGGCTTCAGTATTGTGATAGGAGTGACAGGCTTGGAGCTAGAGCTACTGGCTTGAGTGTCGGGCTTTAGTTCTCTTTGTAGCCTTCCTTTAGATATTGACCAAATTCTCCCCTAATGACAGGCTTGGTCGGGTTAATCAAAGCTAAGACGCCATCCACATCCATCAGTCAATCAAAACAAACACACACAACATGCAATGCAATTTTAACCAGGACTAACCTAAGGATAGGTTCTAAGTCATTATGAAGTAGGGTGGGTTTGTTGTTTCATTGTTTCCCATAGCTAGGACGTTACACCTCCCAACTTGTAATGTAATGAACATTGTGTTGGTCCAAGCAGCATGGTTTGTCCTTTACAGTTAGCAAGAAATGATCCAGTGACTTTAGGATATGAGTTGGTGAGTTCGCCACTAGATACCCGAATCTAATGAAGACCGGTGATCCATAGTTACTACCACCACAAAATTGTTGAAAAGGGTGCATACATTATTGTTTGGATGGCGCACACTATGACAGTTAGGGAAAGATTTTAACAACCAAAACAAACAACAAAATATCATACACCAAAATACAACATCCAATCGAACATAAATAAACAAACAAACAACTATATCATGCAAGACCACGCAAAATGAAAGTAAATATTTGGTCACTTAAGTCTAATACAAAGCTTAGCCCCCTACATCCCCAGTGGAGTCACCACTGTGAGAGACCTGTCCCTCAAAAAAGAGATTCGGGTACCTTTTGGGGCACCTCTCTTTTTGGGTAAATGGTATGGAGTCGCCACTTATTTTTCTTTATAAAAAAATAAGAAAAAATACTAATTACAAAATACATGACTGAATAGTTCCATTCACTAATTGAATAAAAATTACATATCTAGAAAATTGAAAAGTTACATAGCTTTGGGTCCTAGTTACAATCTACCAAATATTTACATGACTTGTTGTCCTAGTTACATTCTACCCAAAACAAACGAAGACAAGGCTAGATCTACTAAACCAAAAACCTAAATTCGGAGGCTAGGTTACGGAATGGGAAGGTGTTAGCCACCCATTCCTCCTAGACAAAGTCTGGTCTTCTAGACTCTTGTGACCAATGTACTATGCTATGCATGTCATGCATGATATGTTTAACATGTGAATGAAAAATTAAATCACACAAATTTATTTACGAATGAAATCTCCTTTTTTTTTTTCTTTTTTTTAATTCAGATCTGTTTTAATGATTAAAAAAAATGATTTTGATTTGTCAAAATATTAGATTTGTTTTTGTAGTATTAAAAAAAAGTGTTTTTGATGACAAAAATTCAAATTTGTTTTGTTATATTTAAAAAAGTGATTTTTGATGGCAAAAATTCAGATCTATTTTGTTATATGTTTTACAAAGAATGAAAAAGATTTTTTAAGAAGTTCACTCATAGTCCAAATTTATGCAATCATGAATTAAAATAAACACAAACACAATAGTACACAATCTCTATCTTTATTTTAACACTTTGCATGTATTAAGAAAATCATATTTGCATCTTCAAAAAGATGTAAATCAGTTTTGATTTGAGAAAAATTTAGATCTGTATCTCATAAAGATGCAGATCTCTTTTTGTTTGAGAAAACTCAGATCTACATTTAAGGAAGATGTAGATCTATTTTTATATTGAGAAAAACTCAGATCTACATCTTACAAAGCTGCAGATCTTTTTTTTTTTTTTTTTTGAGAAAAATTTAGATCTACATCTTATAAAGATGCAGATCTATTTTGTTTTAAGAAAAATTCAAATCTACATCTTATAAAGATGCAGATCTGTTTTTGTATTGAGAAAAATTCAAATCTACATCTTATAAAGACGCAGGTCTGTTTTGTCTTAAGAAAAATAATTGTTCACATGCAGATTTAATGACATTCAAGAAAAAGATTATAATAATAACATAAAAAACAACCATGACTTAACAAAACAACAATTTACAATTCATGGATAAAAGAACATTCATCATTATAGCATAAGAAAAATATAGGGTGATGGAAACAACCTCTTGCATGAGCAGACTTTGTTCTTGAGAGGATGTTTTAGGGCTCAAAGGAATTTTTTCAATTCTCTTTGAAACCTAAAAACCATAATTTGAGCAGCAACACTCAGAGAGGGGATAAGAAAATATGGGTGATTTGAGAGTAAAAAACGTATGCCTCTCAGAACGTAAAAAAAAAAGTGTTGAATTATGAGGTTCAGTCTCTATTTATAAAGGACAGAAGACTTTAAAAAATAGGTATGAACGATTAGGGTTTGAATCCAGCCGCATCCTTTTGCGAAAAGATCGAAAATGGTGTGCATTATCGTCGCCCGAAGGCCGTTGAGCCAAAGCTCAACCAAGGGAAATTCGGTACTTTTAGAGTGCTGTTCGGCACTCCAAAAGTGCCGAATTGGCTCTTGGAGGCCAAACACACTTCCATGTTCGAGTGCCATTTGGACTCTCCCTCTAGGGTTTCTTGACCGGTCCTTGCACCTAGACATATTTTCAACTTCCGTTTATGATTTTTTGTCTCTTTTCTGGATAATTCAGGCTTTTTAAGAAAAAATATATTGTGGATAAATCTTTTAAATAAATCTTGATAATGTTCAGATTATCCCAATTTTGATGTTATCCAATCATCCCTTTTATTCCTATGCATGCATCCCTATTTTAAACACTAATTATCAACCAATCACAAAATTATCTAATTAATTTTAATTGCTTAACCAATCAAAATTAATTTAAATTAATTATGTGCAGTCGATTCTACCTAGACACAATGCATGTTGACCATGCAAACTTGATCATGCGATATCTTTCAATCCGGTGGTCTGATTCGGAAACCGGAAACACCGTTGCAACCGTTAGAATCTCAAGATCATTTTTATTATATGCAATGAATGAATTAATGCATACAATGTAGGAACAAATTGATGCATGTGATGCAAGAACAAAATGATGAATGTGATGCAAAAATGATTTTTTTTTTTTTTTTTTTTTTTTGGGTACATGGATGGTCACTCCAGTCATCTTCCTTGATTAAATCATGGGTGCAAAATTGAGTCTCTATAGTCGTCTGTCACTCGCAAACCATCTATAACAATGACGAGTAAGAGTATGGACAAGCATAAGTGCATTAATTCCATACAGCATTCAATGATCAAGCAATAAATAGCACGGAACCGTTATCCTCATCCTATAATGTGGAATTAAGAGTCGGTTACAAACAAATGGCGTTGGATTAAATGGCCATCATTGAGCATTAATTCCTCCAGCTACAGTGTAACGTTATACTAAGTATTAACTCAGCATAAGGCTGTATAAAGCCAAGAAAGATAGGTAAAAAGAGACGAACACACAATTGCTCTACAGATTATAGATTTCCGAAGAGTATAAGCTAACTTAAGCATCGGAGGGTCCTTGGCAGGCCCCAAACTGGTGCCACTATCTATTGAGTGCTTTCTTTGACACATGATTCCAAGTCGTCCATCATACTGCCGAGGAATATATTGACGGGGTGAAATCTTGCTTCATCAATTTGGCGCCGTTTATGGGAAAATACTGACCATAAGCTGTTGAATTCTCTACTGACTAAGTTCCTCAGAACCGATGGACTCGGCTACAACCACACCACCAGACCTAGTGGTAATGGCCAAACAAATTCAAGCACTAACGGCTAACGTGCAAGAATTGATGGAATAGAATGAAGAGTTGAAGCAAAAGGTGCGTCCCGAGGGTACAAGTATATCGCAGTCTCGATGCAATCGCAATGACAATGACGACGAGGCCCGGAGTCTAGGGAATAGCATAAGGGAAATTTCAGAACACGTCATGCAGTCAACTCGTGGTAGTGATCAAATGATGAAGAACATGAGGAAGGATTTAAACGAAGTCAAAAATGCCATAAAGGATAAGACAGCAATAAACCTTGATGGCATGATCAAGAGGACAGACTCACCCTTCACTACCAGTGTTTTGGAGTGCCCCTTACCTCCTTAATTTCATCTCCCTCGGCTGGAAGTTTACAATGGCACTAAGGATCCCCAAGATCATAAAGGGGCGTTCAAAACAATTCTAAGACTCCAGCAAACCCCAGATGAAGTCATTTGTAGGGCATTCCTGGCAACCCTTAGGGGAGCAGCAAGGGTGTGGTTCAGTAAACTACCCGCGGCGTCCATTGCAAATTTTGACCAGCTGAGTGACTTCTTCGTCTGTCACTTCATGGGGGGTCAATACCATAAGAGCCCCACCTCCTATCTGCTAATCGTAAAACAGCAAGAAGGAGAAACCCTGAGAGAATATGTGAAGCGTTTCAACAAAGTTGTTCGGGAAATTGATGAAGCAGATGATCAGGTGATAATGACAACCTTCCAGGCTGAGTTGAACAATCCTAACCTCATTTTCTCTCTAGGGAAGACTCCTCTAACTTCAATGACGGATCTGTTGTTCAAAGCACAAAAATACATGAATGGGGAAGACGCACTGTCTACAAAGGGACTGATAGACAAGCGAAAGAAGGAAGAAAACACTAAGTCCCATGGTAAGAAGAGAGATCATAGAGACAATCTCAGGGAAGCCAAGACCAACAAAAGTGGTCTGGACACATCATAAAAGAAAAAGCTGAATTTTACTCCTTTGCTACAGCCCGTGGACAAGATTCTCATGCAGATAAAGGATGACCCTATACTGAAATGGTCCAAACCATTGAGCTCATCCTCAAAATGAAGAGATATGAAGAAATACTGCCGCTTTCATACGGACCATGGTCATTATACAAACAAGTGCTGAGATTTGAAAGAACAGATAAAGGAGTTGATCCAGAGGGGAAAACTTCAAAAGTTTGTTAAGAAAGTATACTGATGACCATAAGAAAGATCGGGACAATCTCAAGCCAATCATGGGAGAGATAAGGACAATCACCGGAGGATCGGTCGTCTAGGGATCATATAAATCCCTAAGAAAGGCAGTCCAAAGGCAAGTGAACAGTGTTCATATCAAACACCCAATAGCAAAACATCATTGTACTGGGAATGACGACATTGTTTTCTCTGAGCGAGATGTGAAGGGGATCAAGCAGCCACATGATAACCCCCTTGTCATTATGCTAACCATTGAAAGGTTTAACACCCGAAGAGTGCTGGTGGATAATGGAAGCTTGGTAGATGTAATGTACATGACGGCTTTCTAGCAGATGAAGTTGGATCCAAAACACCTCAGACCCTTCGGATCCCCGCTGGTCAGTTTCAATGGAGACCGTGTTTATTCAAAAGGCATCATTTCATTATAGATTACAGCAAGGACTTACCCCGCTCAAGTGACAAGGATGGTAGACTTTTTGATCATCAATTGCCTTTCGTCTTATAATGTGATTCTTGGACGACCAACCCTTAATCGCCTTAAGGCAACAACTTCCACATGCTGTTTGAAAGTGAAATTCCCGACCCCCCACGAGATTGGAGAAATCACTAGAGACCAACTTTTAGCTAGGGAATGTTACCAAGCAATCCTGGCGTCTAGAGAAAATCACACTTGGATGGTAGAAGAAGAACCAACCAAGCCCAAGGAGGAAGTGAAAAACATCGAGCTAGTGGAAGGAGACCCATACAAAACTAGCAAGTTAGGAAAAAAGCTCCAACGGTCCTTGAAGGACGAGTTTGTGAAGTTTTTGAAAAAGAAATTGGATGTCTTTTCATGGAGCCATGAAGATATGTCAGGGATTGACAGACAAGTAATAGAGCACAGTTTTAATGTTGACCTAGCAAAGAAACCTGTTCAACAGAAGAGACGAGTATTCGCTCTAGAGCGAAATAAAGCAGTTATGGAAGAGGTGGAAAAGCTTTTAGCTGCTAGATTCATTTGAGAAGTCTATTATCCCAAATGGCTTGCCAATATTGTCATGGTAAAAAAGTCCAACAAAAAATGGAGAATGTGTGTGGATTTCACCGACTTAAACAATGTATGCCCCAAAGACAGTTTTCCCCTTCTCAGAATTGACCAGCTCGTTGATTCGACGGCTAGTCGTGAACTACTAACCTTTATGGATGCTTTTTTAGGTTATAACCAAATCCTAATGAAGGAATAAGATCAGGAGAAAACTGCGTTCGTCACTAGCCAAGGCCTATATTGCTATAAAGTCATGCCATTCGGATCGAAGAACATAGGTGTCACCTACCAAAGATTGGTAAACTAGATGTTCAGCAAGCAAATAGGCAGGAATATGGAGGTCTATGTGGACGATATACTCATAAAAAGCAAGGAGGCCAAAACCCACCTTGAAGACCTCTAAGAGATGTTCGATACTTTGAGAAGGTATAGACTGAAGCTCAACCTTGTGAAGTGTCTTTTTGGGGTCTCATCAGGAAAATTCCTAGGCTTCATGGTATCTCAAGGAGGAATTGAGGCGAATCCAGAAAAGATCAGAGCCATACTTAACATGACTGTTAAGGACATATTTTATGTAATTGGCTAATCCTTTGACAAAATGCACTTTATTTGTAATTGGGTAGATCTAGGATGGGTTTAGTACTTCAAGAATCAAGAGTTTAAGTCAAGTGTTAAAGCCATGAAGATTTGACCAAGAAACAAGTGAAGAAAGAGTTGTTCACTAAAGCTCAACAGAAGTCTCAACAGAATCCTTTCTATTGAGATTTAATGTTGAAGCCCGACACAAGCTGTTTTTGTCAAGACTTATGGAATCAGAATTTTCAAATCTGATTTTTGGCCCAAGCTGATGTGTATGTGTTGGGTTTCTCTTCTCACAACCCTAGACATATATAAGGCTTATTTTAAAGGCCGTTGCGCATGCAAAAAGTTCCCTAGTTCATTATTCTCTCTGAAGAAGCTACTATGTCTTTACGCCAAGGGTTTTGTGACCAAGGAGCTTCCTGATCTTTATTGTTGATGAACTAAAGAACTTTGTAGCCAACAACCTCTTCAAGTTACTGTAGTTAGTCACGTATTAGGATTCGTGCAAAGGAGTTAGTCACATACTGCGATCTATGCATCAGTGGTTAGTCACGTACTAGGATTCATGCATTAAAGGGAAAGATTGCCACTACAATAAAAGTCCAATTGGGTATTGGGGTAAGGGTTCAATTGTATATTGGTATTTCAAGATGGGCCAAAGGGTTTGATAAGATGCCTTATACTTGTAACCGCTTGTGATTGATAATAGTGGATTCTTGGGAGTGGTGACCTTAAATTCACCCGGTGGAGTTTTGCTTAGGAGGTTTTCCCCATTCATAAACAAATCACCGTGTCAAATTTAATTTTCACTGCATTTATTTTAGTTGGTGATTTGTTTGTGCTACCACGCTATTGCATGAAATTTGATCTAATTAATTAACTTGGGTAATTAATTAATTAATTGCAAAGGATCAATTAATTTTAACCCAACAATGACTTCTCTCAAGACAGTCAAGGAGGTGCAAAGGCTGACAAGGTGGATGGCAACACTAAACAGGTTTGTCTCAAAGGCCATTGACAAGTGCCTCCCCTTCTTTAAAACTCTTAAGTAGGCTTTTCATTGGATAGACGAGTGCGAGGCAACCTTTTAGAACCTCAAGGAGTATCTAGCCAAGCCCCCATTACTAAGCCTGTCAGTAGAAGAGGAAGATTTTTTTTGTACTTAGCTATATCACAAATAGCCGTCAGTTTAGCATTGATTCGTGAAGAATCCAAGATACAACAGCCCATGTATTACACAAGTCAGGCTTTCCAAGGTTCCGAAGCAAAGTACCCATGCATGGAGAAGATGGCCTTCTCATTAATTGTGGCTTCGAGAAAGCTTTGTCCATACTTCCAAGCCCATGCTATCATGGTTATGATGGATCAATCAATCCAAAAAGCTATGAGCAAACCAGATGCTACAGGTCGCATGGTCCAATGGGCTGTTGAGCTAAGCCAGTTTGATATTGAGTACAGGCCAAGAACAGTAATTAAAGCTCAAGCTTTAGTGGATTTTATTGCAAAATTCACTCTTCCAGACCTTGATCGGGAAGTAGAGTATTGGACAATTTGCACAAATGGCTCGTCT
This sequence comes from Quercus ilex subsp. ballota, assembly GCA_032727855.1. Lineage (NCBI taxonomy): Eukaryota > Viridiplantae > Streptophyta > Magnoliopsida > Fagales > Fagaceae > Quercus > Quercus ilex. The sequence continues at coordinate 21,567,576 of CM064914.1, forward strand.
GTTGCAGGACTTAGAGGCGTTGGTATCATTATGACATCACCCGAGAAGGACATCCTTAAGTATGGGGTTCAACTCTAATTTCCAACAACAAACAACGGGGTAGAGTATGAAGCAGTCCTTACTAGCCTGAGAATTGCAAGAGACCTAGGGATCTAGAATTTAAGATTAAGAACTGATTCTAAGCTAATTGTTGGGCAAATAACCAACGAATACAAAGCAAAGGAAGAAAGAATGAAGAAATACCTCAAGCTGATGATTCAACTCGTTGATGAATTTGATGATGTCAAATTCGAGCAAATCCAAAGGGAAGACAACTCAGCTGCTTATGAGGTCGCTAAACTGGTGTCAACTGAAGATGACTCAACAATGACAGAATTGCTCATGGAAGTCCAGACAATCCCCAGTATCGACGGACTACAAACCCTTTCAATTCAGCAGCCAGACACCTGGATGAACCCAATCCTATCTTACATCAGAGACGACCAACTCCCATCTGACTCGTCAAAAGCAAAGAAGGCCAGAGTCAGAGCAGCAAGGCTCACTGTTTTGAATGGTGAACTTTACAAGAGAGGATTCTCGATGCTATACCTGAAATGCCTGGCTCCTGAAGAAGCAACGTATGTGTTGCAAGATATACATGAAGGCATATGTGGTAACCATTCAGGACCTCGATCTTTTGTGGGAAAGATGGTTAGGGCAGGCTACTTTTGGCCAACTATGCAAAAAGACACAGTTGAACTTGTCAAGAAATGTGATAACTGTCAGCGATTCAAAAATGTGCAGCATATACCTGGGGAATTACTGACGAGCATCTCCTCACCATGGCCATTTTCCACACGGAGGATTGACATCGTCAGTCCATTTCCTCGAGGGAAGAAGCAAGCGAAGTTTCTGCTCATTGCCATTGATTACTTCACCAAATGGGTCGAAGCAGAGCCACTTGCAGTAATCACAGAAGGCAAGATACAGACCTTTGTCTGGAAGAACATTTTTTTGCAAGTTTGGAATCCCTAAGACAATCATCTCTGATAATGGTCGGTAGTTTGACAGCCGAAAATTTAGGAAATTTTGTGTAGAACTGGGGATACATAACCACTATTCGTCACCTGGGCACCCACAGGCTAATGAGCAAGCAAAAGTAACAAATTGTACTTTGCTTAAGCTCATCAAAGCACGACTTAAGGGGGCAAAGGGTGCATGGCCCAAAGAGTTACTTGGGGTGTTATGGACCTATAGGACAACAACAAGAACACCAACAGGAGAAACTCCATTCAAATTGGCCTTCGACACTGAAGCAGTTATTCCCACTAAAGTAGGAGTATCCAGTCTTATGCAAGTTCATTATGACGAAGGTACAAACAATGATGAGCTGAGACTTAACTTGGATTGTTTGGCTGAAGTCAGAGATGACGTAGCCTTGAGAATGGCCTGGTATCAACAAAAAATGCCAAAGTGCCACAATCAAAGAGTGAAGCTTAGAAGGTTTAACCCCGACGACATGGTGCTACAGAAAGTCTCACAAGCTACTAGATATCTAGCGCAAAGGAAGCTAGGGCCTACTTGGGAAGCTCCATATAAGGTCGTCTGTTACTCCAAAAGAGAAAGCTATTACCTAAAGGACTTGGACGGTAAGCCACTGCCACGTCCCTGGAACGTGGAACATCTCAAAAAGTACTATCAATGAGAAATACCCTAGTTTAATAAGCTCTGTCTATGAGAGCACCTCGACTGACAGCGCATTAGATAAGCGAGATTTCATTGTTTTATCTATAAGTATTTATTTTCCTTCAAGTATTTTGATTAAGTTATTTTCAGTTATTTCCTTGTAATCCCCTCGTATATAAGGATGCATGAAATAATATAGCTCTCTAAGCCATCCCTTTTTCAATAAAGTTTGACAAAGTTTCAAGACTAAGTTCAAAGATGAAAAGGAAGTACCCAAAACCAAGTGAAGAGTTCAAATCACAAACGTGGTAATAATTCTAATAGCGAGTTAAAATAAAAAAATATGGTAAAAATTCAAATAACGAGTTTAAATCATAAGCATGGTAATAACTCAAACGACAACTTAAAAGTCACAAATAATGATGAAAAGTCAAATGACGAATTAAAATCATAAGCATGGTAATAACTCAAACAACGAGTTAAAATCACAAAATATGGTAAAAACTCAAATGATGAGTTAAAATTATAAGCATGGTAATAACTCAAACAACAACTTAAAAGTCACAAATAATGATGAAAACTCAAATGACAAGTTAAAATCATATGCATGATAATAACTCTGACGACGAGTTAAAATCACAGAAAATGATGAAAACTCAAGTGACGAGTTAAAATCATAAGCAAAATTATAAACAATAAGCATGAATCATAAGTGAGAGAACTTCAAAGTTCAAACCATAACAAACCTAAATGAGTGCATTGTTTCTAAAAACAAAAGCCTCAAAACAGGAGGCAGCTATTGTTTCTAAAATAAAAGCCTCAAAACAAGAGGTGCCCATTGTTTCTAAGTTAAAAGCCTCAAAACAGGAGGTACCCATTTTTTTAAGTTAAAGAAAAATGAGGTTACTTAAAGAACTTCTTTCAAGGAGCACTGGCAACCTCCTCAACATGGCCCACATCCATACGAGCCTCGTCCGTGACTCCACCTGCGGCAATATCACCCATAACAGTATCATCTCCTTCAACAACATCAGTAGCTTTGGCAACAGTCTCACCTTCCTTCTCATTGGCCTCGTCGGCGAGGATCTCGATTCAATAGCTTCAAGGTCCAAGTTTGCAAAATCCGCAACTTAGTTGTAGTGCTTTATCATCCACCTACGAAGAAGCTCGAAGCCCTTGAAGTATTGCACGAACTAAAGATCAGAGAAGCGGTCAAATTCAAGAAACTTGGCTATCACCTTCTCACATTCCTCATCTGTCTTCAGAAGGGTAGCTTGAACTTCTTCGTCCTTTAGAATGACAAGCTTCTTCTCAACCTTCAGCGCATCCTTATGTTCCTTCACCTTCTCCTTGGCCTTCGTCGATTGTTCCATAGCCTCGATCAGATCCTTCCTCAACTTTGAGCTCTTGGCCTCAATTGAGCCAACCTTGGAATTGGCCACCACTACCTTCTCTTTACTATTCAAATAATCCATCGTCAAGCGTAGGGATTCACCAAGAACCTAAAAAATGAAGGAAGGGTTAGAACTTTTAACAGGTGTAAATACTTAATAAGTAATAAAGAGTAGCTAAGTAAAATAGTTGCACCAGTTTATGAATGTGATGGCTAACTAGTTCATGAGAAGGAATGGACAAGAGACCTTTGAGCTCGTCGTCAATGATGACGTTGTGAGCTCGTCCAAGGGCTATGATAGGGTCTTCCCAAACACTCTTGCCAACCTTACCCTTCCCTTTGGAGCATGTGGTTGGGGGAGTGAAGGTTATCATCTCGAGCGAAGGTGTGGGAGAAGACAAGGTGCCAAAAAGAGACAAGGGGGTAGGAGTTTCGTCTTTCCCGTCATCAAGTTTACATTTCTTTGATCCAGGAGTAAGTTGAGACAAAGGCTCGTTCTTCAAGCTCTTCACACGAGCATATTTGTCTTTGTTGTACCAGGTAGCCATTTCTGCAAGATAGAAGGTTAGAAAGATGATATCCTATAAAGAAAGAGGAAATAAGAAAGAATGGTGAGTTAAACCTACTTTTCTCTTCCTGGGCAATCTTTTTTAAAACAAATGCAAAAGGTTCAGGTGTAAGGCAACACTCGTATAAGTGACAAGGATCAAATAGGTCATCGAAATCGGAGATTGTGAGGGCAAACTCGAGGGCATCTTGAACTCATCCTTGATAACGCTCTTCCAATATAGGACGATCAAAAACTGTAAAACAAGTTAGTAAGAAAAAAAAAAAGGAATGGTAAAGTTAAAATAGCTAGTTTAACAAAGAGGTAGAGAGACACACCAAGAGAGGCAATTTCCCATTTTCGTAGCAACCACAGGACCTCACCCTACAGGTCGCGAGACATGGTTTCCCATCCAGATCCAAAAATGAAAAAATATCGTGACTTCCAATCACGAAAGGAAGTAGGAAAGCTACGAACAATTCTAGACTCCCTATTCCAAGGCAAGAGTTCAAAATACCCATAGTGGGTAAAAGCCTTCAAACGATACAAGTGAAGAAATTCATTTAAGGTGATCATGTCCCCATCATGGACAGATACCCAAACCAACATACAGCCAATGATCGTCCTCCATGCGTTAAGGATGAACTGGCCAGGTGCAACATTAGGAGTGGAAAGAAGTTGCACAATAAAAGGATGAACAGGGAAACAAAGGCCACACAAAAAGGTTGTTTCGTAAAAACTCACCTCGCCATAAGCAAAGGAAAATGCATTTTTGTTAGAACAAGGTAACCTTATAACAACCCCTTCAGGGAATTGGAACCTTGTTCGAATAGATTTCAGATGTCATGACTCTAAAAGGCAAGGCTCAGAGAAAGAATGGAAAGGGATTGAGGACGAAGAAGAAGAAGGTTTTGAAGAAGAGGAGAGTTTTGAAGATGATGGGGGTTTTGACACTGCAATTTCAAAATCCTTATCAATAGACTCTCCACTCAATGACAAACTAGTTTCTAGCTCACTAGATCTAACGTCATTGTCTCTATACTCTATAGCAGTCATCTCCAAATGATGAGCGATCAAAGAATAATGAATCAAAGGAAAAAGGCTTGTCAAGACAGGCATAAAAACCCCACAATCTTGAGGTGCAAATAAACCAACGTGGGAATGGCGCACACCAAAAGACTTAAGAAATACTCCTAGCCTAGCAAAGAAGAACGAAACAAAAGGAGTTTCCTGCCTAATGAAAGCAAAATCAACCATTAATGGAATCTAGAGGAAAATGAGTCTTATCGTACAGAAGGTGCAGAAGCTTTCTTTTAGTTTCAAACTTCAAGCTCAACGTATAATGAAGAAGAAGAAGAATATGAGAAGTTTTTTTTTTTTTCTAAAAAAGGAAGCAAAATCAATGCACGAGAAACACAAGGAAAGAGCACACGTGCGGCCAACATGAGGAAGAAACGTGGCAATCAACTGACAAAGATATTGCCTCATAATAAATATGATGGGATGAGAATCTCGAGGCATAAATAAAATGATCAGCCCAAGAAGGACTTTCCATATTCCTTCGCTCATCCAAACAAAGGATGACAAAGGAATCAAGGGGGCAACTGACGAGTAGCATATAAATGATCGTCTGTCACTCACAAACCGTCCATAACAATGACGAGTAAGAGTATAGGCGAGCGTAAGTGCATTAATTCCAAACAGAAAGCATTGGGATTAAATGGCCATCATTGAGCATTAATTCCTCTCGCTGCAATGTAACGTTATCCTCATCCTATAATGTGGAATTAAGAGTCGATTACAAACAGAAAGCATTGGGATTAAATGGCCATCATTGAGCATTAATTCCTCTAGCTGCAATGTAAAGTTATACTGAGTATTAACTTAGCATAAGGCTAGATAAGGCAAAAAAGACAAGTAAAAAGACACAAACACTCAATTGCTCTGCAGATTATAGATTTCCAAATAGTATAAGCTAACTTAAGCATCGGAGGGTCCTTAGCAGGCCCCAAACTAGTGCCACTATCTATTGAGTGCTTTCTTTGACACAAGATTCCAAGTCGTTCATCATACTAACGAGGAACAAACTGATGGGGTGAAATCTTGCTTCATCATAGACTATTCTCTATTCTCAAATGTGGACTAGATTCCCTATTTCATTGAAATATGACCCTTTTTGTTTGTATGGTTAAGAGAATCATTGCCATCTCTTCTACCCTGAGCTCTGTGCTAAGAATTCAGCCATGTATTTTTTCTTGACCAATATTCATATTGACTTCTCAAGCATGAAACCAAATCTTGTTTAAGGTATAGGTATGTCATACTCCTTGTGCTCATCTTTCTTTGTGTTTCACTTAGGCTATGCATCTTTTTCCCCATTGACCTTTGAACTATTAGAGCATTCCCATCAAGTTTTCTATAAATATGCCATTTTGCTACATCAAAAAACCTACTTTATTATTTCAACACACCATTTTACAATTCACCATTCATCACATCTTCTATTTTTAATACTATGCATTAAAATAATATATAAAAATATTTATAAAAAACCATCAATATAAAAAAAATACAAAATAAAAACCCACCACCCTACACAAGCACAAGCACAAGCACAGAACTGTAACAAACCCAACACCATACACAAGCACAGCCCGCCACCACCACCCACAGGTACAACCCGCCACCACCCAATACTACTTCAAAAAAAAATCTTCAAAATCAACACAAAACTCTATAAAAAAAATTAATAAGGAGATGAATCAACTACATTTATACAATCCAAATCACATGGAATCAACCCAACTCCACCACCACCCACAATCACACGAAATCCACAACCCAAAAAAAAAAAATTCCCAAACCCACCACCGTACACAAGCACAGCCCGCCACCACCACCCACAGGTACAACCTGCCACCACCCAATACTACTTCAAAAAAAAATCCCCAAAATCAACACAAAACTCTTTTAAAAAAATAAAAAATAAAAAAAGATGAAGAGATGAATCAACTCCATTTATACAACCCAAATCATATGGAATCAACCCAACTCCACCACCACCCACAATCACATGAAACCCACAACCAGAAAAAAATTAAAAAAAAAAAAATCTCAAACTTACATGCGATCTCCACTAGTTGACCTCATAAATGAGGCCAAACTCCACGGCAACGGCCGATCTCAATGGCAACAATCTAGGTGGAGAAAAAAGAAGAGAGAGAGAGAGGTGCAGAGAAAGTGACAGAAAAAAAAGGAAAAAAAAAAAGAGAGAAAAGAAAAAGAAAAAAGAAAAAGAAACGAGAGAGATGAAGTTTCTGGAGAAGAAAGAAGAAGAAAAAAGGAAAAGAGAGTGACAGAGATGAAAGGAGTCATGGAGATAGAAAGAAGAAAAAGAAAAAGAAAAAGAGAGAAGAAAGAAAGTCATAAAGGAAGAGAGAGAAAATGAAAAAAAAACTATTTATTTTTTAGCATTTTTAATCCATACCATTCCAAAGATGTAACGGTATTGTTCATACGTGTCAAAATTATGACATTTGAAACATCTCATGAGAGAGGTTTTTTAGTGTTGGCGGGACAAATGCCAAATATTTGACAATTGATACACCTAATGGGAATGCTCTTAGAATTACAATTTGGAAAAGTCATAACCTGCTTTGGCTAAAAGCCTATAATAAGCCTTTGGTCAAAATCCTTTGTCTGTTTGTTTAGAGTATCATATTCTATCAAACCTTGTGATAGTTTAAAAAATCCACAACATGGTTCTGTGAATAAAGAGTTTTTTAATGAAGTTAAAGTCATGACATGACTAAATTTGTTAGTGTCCACCTACTCTCCTACAGAGCTTTTCTTCAAGGCTTTGTGCCGGCGTTATGTCCTTCTTTACCTATCATTTTCTTCCTCCCTCTGGCTTTCTTTCTTCACTCCACTTCTTTGTCTTTTATTACTTAGCCGGTCACCTTTACTCTTTTCTACCTTCTCCCACTACTTGCGTGTGTGGTGTTTTTGCTTCTTCCTTTTTATTAAGTTTCTCTCTTTTTCCACGTTTTCTTTTTTTTCTTCTAGGTTGACATTCCTTTTGTTCTTTATCCTTTCCTTGTCATCCTTCTGTTGGTCGTCTTGTGGTCTTTCCTCTGGGATTTTCTCGCATGCAACACTTGATTCTCCCTTTGTGTTGATCTTCATGGATGATCTGAATCACATTGATGATCTAAATCATATATGCTCTGAAGGCCCTTGGTCTGTGGATGGTGCATTATTTGTGTTAGAAAAATGGAGGCCAAATTTAGTTCTTGATAGACTTCAGTTGAATTTCACCTCTATCTGGGTTTAACTGCATGGGCTGCCATTAGAGTACCAATATCTGGAATTGGCTGAGAGGATGGGTTAGATAATGGGTATTTTTTAGAGGATTGACTGGGAGGATAGGATACCTCGTAACATTAGGTTCATGAGAATTAGAGTTCGGATCAACCCGTGGATGCCTGTTATTTCAGGATTTGTATTAAAGTTAGATGATGGGACAAAAATTTGGATTCAGTGTAAATATGAGAGGGTGTGCAAGTTATGCAACAGGTGTGGCTTGATTGGGCATGTACAAAGTCAATGTTCATAGAGTGTGGATGAGGAAGAAATGATGCTCTTTAGGCAACGGCATTGTATTCAGAATCTTCACTAGGTAAGGTTCAACTATGGTACACTTGAACCCCAATTTGGTAATTTCGTAAGGGCTTTCTACAATCGGGGTAGGAGGTGGACCACCCAAATCCGTTATGGCTACATGCAACCCCATCCCCATCCCCAGCCACCAAATCCCAATCCATCTATACCTGAACCGTTATCACCATCTTCATCATCCCAAACACATGCTAGTAGCTTTCGTCGTTATCCAGACCCAGTTACTCCTATAGTGGATAGCTCTATTCCACATGTACCATTATAGAGTCATCAGGACAATGTACAGGCCGGCCTCACTCAACTCTGCAACTAACTCTCTGAACCTTGGTAATGGTCCAAACCCCAACACTCCTTCTAATTCACCAGTTTCTTCACCTGGTTACCAAAATCCTATGGAAGTTATTCAAAATCAATCACCCCGTGTTGCAAACTAACACCATAACCCAAACATGAACCACCCTGCTAGAGATACGTTTGCCTTACGCCCCTCATGGTTCCCTTTAAAATCCTCTGCTCTGAAATGGTCTTGGATTGGAGGTGAGGGTCCATTTCTCACAACTGGTACTTTAAAGGATAATCAAGGTTGGGAGTATGAGACAGATAGTGATTCCAGTACAGCTATACTTTTCAATCTTGACTCTTTGAATAGAGAATAGCCTGAGGTGTTGCCTGCGAATCAATGGAATAGGGGTCGAATCCCTGAGTCTTCGGATTCCTTCGTGGATTCTCTGGTTCGTTGAATGAATAGGGAGAGGCTACATTTTGAGAGGGGTGAGTCAAGTAGTGGGCCCAACATACTTATTCACCACCCTCTGAGTTCATCTGTTGTGGTTGGACCAAGCTCGTGTCACATGCTGAATCCAAATACATTAACTTTTAGCTGCCCGGATCCAATCCCAACTGACCCAAGTCCACCAACACCAAATGCTGCAACCTCTGACCCTTACCCTTTATCGGAGCTTAGGTGTGATGAATGTTTTGATACTCCATCTGATAGGAATAATAATAATCTATTTCGCAAAGAGATAGGGAAAATAGGGAGGAATATCAGATAGAAATTTCTTTGTGGTTTATTTACGGGTTGTCAAGCTCTAGGAAAACAGAAAGAAGGTTTGTGTTCAGAAGATAATGGTGATCAGGGTACTGCAAAGTCTGTTGAAAACCAAGGAAATTCAGTTAATCCTTGTGCTGAAGAACGAGATGGGTTCAGGGAAGCTGGCCCTATTCAGCTTCCCAAGTAGCCATGAGAGTTTTAAGTTGGAATGGTAGGGGTTTGGGAAAATCCTCTGCAGTTCTACAGTGTCAGAAAATTGCCGAGGAGTATAGGCCAAATGTTCTTTTTCTTATGGAAACTAGACTTGCAAAGGATAAAGGAGAATAAATTTGGAGTAGATGTGGTTTTTTTAATGGCTGGGAGCTCCCAAAGGATGGCCTAAGTGGTGGTATTTTGCTTGCCTAGATGCCTAATCAGAGACTCCAAATCATATATGCATCTAAGAATCTTGTGCACACTGATTTACTAGACAACAAGGTACACCTCTTTCCATCACTTTCGTTTATGGCCACCCTGTTTTAGATAAAAGAGAGGATGTCTGGAATAAGCTTAAGGACTTAAAAATATTAACACACCCTAATTGGCTTTGTATTGGGGATTTTAATCAAGTCCTCAACAATGATGATAAATTTTCTTTAATCAGGGTGCTCTTTTAGGGGCTAGCTCTCTTCATAATGTTATTTCTGAATTATCTCTTTGTGAGTTAGCTACTGCTGGTCAAAGATTTACCTGGATGAATAAAAGGGAATAGGGAGATTTTGTAATGGAGAGACTAGATAGGGCTTTTGTAAGTGTAGATTGGATAAACACCTATCCTAATTATGCACCAAAAAATCTGCCAATTGTTCATTCTGACCATGGTGCCGTAATATTATATTTTGATTTTAAGCTACCCTACCGTAGAAGGCCTTTTCATTTTGAACAAATGTGGTTATCACATTCTTCATGTAAAAATGTAGTGAAGGAAGCTTGGAGTGTTAGAACCACAGGGTCTAGAGCTTATCAGTTTAGGACTAAACTTTCAAATGCGAGGAGGGCTTTCTATACTTGGAATAAGGAAGTTTTTGGGAGATTAGAACATGATATTACTCACAAACAAGCTCAACTCCAAACTATGCAAAATTCCATCATTACTATTGATGATGTGAGGAAGGAAAAGGTGTTTAGAGAGGAGTTAGAAACCCTGTTGCATAGGGAGGAAATGATGTGGGCTCAGAAAGCAAGATGCAATTAGATAATTTTGGGTGATAGAAATATTAAATATTTCCAGACTGTTGTGAAACAGAGAAGGGCTAGGAATAGGATTTTGCAGCTTAGAACTGAGGATGGTAGTGTCATAGAGGATCAAAAAGGGATTGAGAACTTACTGGTGGACCATTTTCAAAAATCCTATAAAGGTTCTGTCTCTACTTCTTTTGAAAGCATCTTGAATGAAATCCAAACTCTTCCTATCACATATTTTGAAATTAAGTCTACTATTTTCCAGTTAGGGTCTCACAAAGCACCTGGGTTAAATGGTATTCCAGCCTTTTTTTATCAGGAATATTGGGATACTGTGAAATTTGATGTTTTTAGCACTGTTCAAGCCTTTTTTTCATTCAGATTCCTTACTCAAATCTTTTAACCATACTTTCATTACCCTTATTCCAAAAAAACCCTTCCTTAATAATGTCAATTAGTTTAGGCCTATAAGTCTTTGTAATATTATTTACAAAGTCATTTCTAAGATCCTTGTCAATAGGCTTAAACCTTTGATGGATCAATTGGTCACTCCTTACCAAAATGCCTTTATCAAAGGAAGGAACATTTCGGATAAAATTGTTATTGCCCATGAAATTTTTGATATTCTTGTTAAAAAAAAAGAAAGGAAGTATTGTTATGGGGCTCTAAAAATTGATATGCGTAAGGCATATGATAGGAGAGATTGGAAATTTCTGAGGGCTATTCTAGTGGCCATGAATTTTAGCCCAAGATGGATAGGTAGGATCATGGAGTGTGTTTCAACTGTTCAATTTACTCTCCTTGTTAATGGTAGTATGACTCAGACTTTTAAACCTTCAAAAGAGGACAGGGGGATCCTATATCTCCCCATCTATTTTTGTTGTTTGCTAATGTGCTATCTCTTGCTCTTTTGAAAGCAGAACATAACAAGGCTATTCAAGGGATTGAGGTAGGTAGAAATGGTTGTACCTTTACATACCTGTTCTTTGCTGATGACTCTTTACTTTTCTTCATAAAAGACAACAAATCCCTCCAAAATATTCATAATATTTTGCAGTGGTATTGTAACTTGTTAGGGCAGAATATCAATCTGGCCAAGTCTGACCTGTTTTGCTCTCCCAATATGCCTGAAGATGAGCAAATTTCCTTAGTCAATTCTCTCCAGGTTAATCTAGTCCAAAACCCTAGTAAATACCTTGGCCTTGACTTCAAATTGAAAGGTAAGAGAGTTTCTGATTTCTAGTTTTTGGTAGACAAATTAAAATCCAAGCTTCAAAGCTGGAAAGCTAGACTATTATCCCAAGCTGGTAGAGGTACTCTCATTACTTATGTTCTTCAAACCTTAACCATTGTACCTTTTCCTGTTTCAAAGTTCCTAAAACTATATGCAAGAAATTGGATGCAGTCATTAGAAACTTTTGGTGGGGGCATGAGCAGGGTGTTAAGAAGCTTCATATGATACATTAGGATAAAATGTGCCAAAACAGAAAAGAAGGTGGCTTAGGTTTCAAAAAATTCAACCTTATGAATCAGGCAATGCTTGCAAAGCAATTTTGGAGGATAAGCCATAACCCTCAATCCCTTTTAGCCAAAACCTTCAAAGCCAAGTATTTTCCATATTGTTCTATTCATGAATGTGTGCCTAAACCTCACCACTCTTGGTTTTGGAGGAACTTAATCAAGCATGATAACACAAAATTGAGGGAAGGTAGAAGGTGGATAGGGAATGGTAGAGACATACCTTTACAACACTCAGATTGGTTTAATTGTCCTAGCCATAATCTGCAAAATTCCAATCTGATCACTGGCAAAGTTGCTGACCTCATTAATCACAATTCTGGTGAGTGGAAAGCTGACCGGGTTAGATCCATTTACACAACACCTCAATGTTTAAAAATTCTGAGTATTCCTATATCAAAGACTGGGGCTGTTTCAAATAAGATTCTTTGGAAACACTCAGCTACAGGTTAGTATAATGTTAGGACAACCTACAAGATTCTTCATAAGGATGAGGTCTCAAAATCTCCTTTTCAAGTTAGACCTCATCAAATTCAAACAAAGGTATGGCAACTAATTTGGAAGGTGAGAAGTCCCCACAAAGTGAATCTCTTTGTGTGGAAACTCATGCAAGACATCCTTCCTACCTTTCTTGCTCTTAAGAACAGAGGTATTTGTCATCAAAGCACATGCCCTTTCTGCAATGAAGAGGAAGAGTCTATTCCCATCTATTTCTTCATTGTACTTTCACTAGAGCTTGCTGGCATGGTTCTACTCTTGCCATTCACACTTCATACTTTGACAATATTAGTGTTCAAGCTTGGTTAAACAATATTATCCTAAGATTCAAACTGATGGACCAAGAGAGGATGGAGTATCTTTGCTCCATTTTCACCTTCCTTTGGACAATATGGAATCATAGGAACATGGTGACTCATGATGGCAAAACCCCTAACCCCGCTGAAGTTATACTAACTGCTCAATCTTTGATTTACAGGTTCAAGGAAGCTTTTGAAACAAAGATAAACCATGAGAGACCCAACAAAGGAATTCATTCTAATCACCAGAATATTGGAGGATGCTAGGATCTTATTATCAAAATTGCAGGAGCTAGGAAAGCTAGACCAAAGAGGACTTCTTTTGCTTATGAAGCTTCAAATCTGCAAAGTCATGACATGACTCTCTTTCAGCATGGTGACATCTTCTATCATGAGCTTCTTAAAATGATTCCTTATACTTTAAAGCAATTTGTAAATGGTGACTCCCTTCCTTTAGTTGTGAAAATGGCACATAACGGAGGATCAAAAGGTTAAAAGATGGCATTGATGATACCTTCTATTTTAAGGAGTCCCTAGTAGATCTATTCACGCCGTCATTTTCCTAGTCTAAACATTATTTTAAGGAAGGAATGACTCTTGAAGGTCTTGCCAAGCAAGTCATTAGCAATAGTGGATCTAATGTTTTGTATGTTGTTACTTATGGAAGGGATCTCTACTGGAATTCACTAGCTAGGAACATCATCTTCCAAATAGAACTTTACATCAGCAAAGTGAAACTTAGCTTCAGTAAAAAGGAAGTCATTGTTCATCTTTCTCACTCCATTCTAAAGTATTTGAAACATTGATGCAAAGTTAATAGAACTACTCCATTCTCGTGGATCAATGGAGGCCCTAATAGTACATTGTAGCTTGTCCTGGCATCAATAGTGATAGGCCAAAAACGAATTGACCCCTTGTGATTAAATTAATTGATTAATTAGTCAAGTTATTAATTAATGAAATTAACATGCAAACACGTGGTAGCACAAACAAATCACCAATAAACTAATTATGCAGCGGAAAATAAATAACACGGTAATTTGTTTACGAATAGGAAAAACCTGACGGCAAAAACCCCACCGAGTGATTTTCAGGTCACCACTCTCGAAATTCCATTGTTATCACAGTAAGCGGTTACAAGTAAAGGAATCCCAAGTACCTTACCAACCTACAGTTGAACCCTTACCCCAATATCCAATTGGACTTGTTCTGTAGTAACAATTTTCCCTTCTGATGCACAGCTCCCAAGTATATGACTAACCAATGCGCGGATCCCAGTACGCGACTTCAATCACCAACTATAGAGAGATTTGTTGGCTGCAAAGTTATTCAGTTCATCCACGATGAAAATCAAGAAGATGATTGGTCACAAAACCCAAAGGTGTACATACACATCAACTTCTTCAGAAGAGATGATGAACTAAGGTGAAACTTTGTCTTCGGTCACAGATTGCTTGAACAAACTTTGCTCAATGCTTGTGCAACTTGTGTCATCTTTGACGGCCCTTAAAACAATCCTTTTATATGTCTAGGTTAGGAGAAAAGAAGGTCCAAACACATAAACACAAATCCCAAGAAATCAGATTAGAAATTCTAATTTTATAAACCTCGACAGATAGAAGCTGTTGAGCATCTATCGAGATAGCTGTCGAGCCACAGGCAGAATAGCTTCTTTAAACCTCGACACATACTAGCTGTCGAGCTTTAGTAACTTTGCACTTTCAGCTTATTTTCTTGGACAGACTTGAAAAGTTCAACACTTGATCTTGAAACATGGTTTTTTGAAGTATTTCAACACATCCTAAATCTACTTAAATACAAATAAAGTGCGTTTTGTCAAAAGATTAGCCAATTCCATAAAAGAATGACATATGTTTTTAACAAGTGAAACACATATATCCTAACAATCTCCTCCTTTGGCAATCTGTGACAAAACCATAACAAACAAATGAACATATGAGAGAAGTCATAAATCACTCAACTCATATTCACTTGTTGAATACAATAAAATCTATCCTAACACAAACTCTTGAAAAACTTTGCAAGAAAAGAGTTTATGGCAAGTAGATTTTGACAACCTGTATTTCTAAAACACTTTAAACAAAACTCATCAAGGCATCTTAGTGTGAAACAGAAATAATAGATTGCATATAAGTATAAGAAACATGTATTTAAAGAGAGAAAAAAAAAAACAACACATGTAAAGATAGGTAAAAGAAACATACATTAACATATAAAGAAGATAAGTACAATGTATGTCTAAAAATGGACACAAGACCCAATGTACAAGAACAAAGTATCTATAAAAGAAAGAAGAGAAAAGATACATGATATCCTCACTACATCCCTCAGCACTCAACACTCCCCCTAACAAAATAATCATACACTAACTCTCCCCCTAAGAATGACTACTCTCATATCCCAAAACTACTCCCCCTTTTTGTCACGAGTGACAAAGGGTAAGAGTGTCAAGTAGACATCTCATCTGTAGAGCTAGCATCTCCATCAGCATTATCAGAAGCATCATCATCATCGCCATCATCATCATCATCCTCAGCTACAGAATCAGAAGCTACATGAGGTGGCAGAGGAGAAGCCTTAAAAGCAAAGCCACCCGTAGTCGCCTGCCGCCTAGCAATACGGCCAACACGAACATTCACCTGATACAACTCAGTAGAGAGTGTATCAAGGCGAGCATCCATGCGCTGAAGCTACACCATGATGTCCTCTAGAGTCACTCCACTCTGAGAAGAGGAGGGAGCGGATGTAGATGGAGCAGAAGGAATGGGAGGAGCGGCTGAATCCAACTGTCGTGATCTAAGCTGCGCCTCGCTACGTTTAACGGTAGCGGCGTCTATGGCACACATGACAGAAAAGTGATCAGAAGAGGGAAAAGGAACAGAAAAATGGCGTAGAATCCGCGTGATAGCTGAAGGGAATATGAGCTTATCACGGGTAGCCGTATCCCTAAACACATCTATGATAGAAAGAATAAAATGTGAAAGAAAATCTATAGTGATGTGCTCTAACAAAGAAAGCAAAAATCGAGCACGAGGCTCTGTAATAGAGTTATAGTGAGAGAATGGGTGCAAAACAAAAGTCATTACCATGTTCATGAATCTAGGACCTTTAGCAAAAGGCCGACATGGTGTAAACTGACGCTCACCCCAAACAGATGGGTGCTCACAGAAGGCAGACATCATCTCGTCTTTGGACACAATCCTCAGACGCTCATAACCGAGGTAGTCAGGATGCTCTACCCTCGAAACTCGAAGCACATCTGCAACAAGCTGGGTTGTGACAGCAAAGCGCGTACCTCAAACGCGAGTATGAAAGAGAGGTACTGAAGAATCAATCCCGTGCATGTTGGAATAAAACTCCTGAATAAGCACGAAAGGACAAGTGACCAGGACGTCACACAGTAACTCCCATCCCCGACTATGAATGACAGAGGGAAGGTCAATGTCGGCGAAGTCCGCCAAAATGACTCGGCGTTCCAAATGAACACCTCGTCGAGAAAAGTTCTCCGAGTAGTCCTTTTGGGCATGCTCATCACGGAACCGAATGTTAGAGGGAGTAGGATCATAAGAAGATAATGCCCCGGAACGAAGAGGGTTCCGAGACGGAGCAGACTTACGTTTGGGTGCCATAGATATGACTAACATAAACGAAAGAGAGAGAGAGAGAGAAAAGGAGACAATCAGAAAAGTCTCAAAAGCATTTCAAATATATTGAAAAGAGAGTACGTATGCATGAAAATACATGAGCATGTGACATGCAAAGTAAATAGCATCATGGGCTCAGCCCAATCCAATCCTACCAGCACACAAACATATTGCACGCATCTAAATGCATGAAAATACCGTTACAATGCAAATGTGATGCAGTGCATGAGATTTTAAACACATGTAAATGAAAACCTATCCCAAAATTACAATAAACACTCATCAATTTTGAAAAACCCCAAAATTTTTCAAAAACCCCAAAACCTAGGTTTCAAATGATGAAATGCATGAAAAATGAAGAGATAAGAGAGCATACCAAGTGATTTGAAGCAAATAAAGGTCGAAAATCACGTGGATTTAAGGTTTTGAGTGAGTATAGAGAGTTTGGGAGAGGAACAGCCACTGACAAATCGAGAGAGATCGAGAAGAATAAAGTCTGGATCGCATAGAACATATATATAGATCCTCACTAATTCTCGACAGATAGAGGTGTCGAGAGGTGTCGAGATAGGTATCGAGAGAGGTGTCGAGAAAACATAACGTCGACGGATGAGTCTGTCGAGAGGTATCGAGGAAGAGTTCATCAAACACAATAAGGGAATCTCGATCGATTCACCAACTGTCGAGAAGCTATCGAGGAGGCAGAAACTTTCTCTTTCGATCCACCAGGTGTCGAGGAAGCTATCAAGATTGAGATAAGAAACAACTCAAAATCTTGACAGATAGTCCAGGTGTCGAAAGGTATCGAGGAGGTGTGGAGATTGCTTAAAGACAGTTTTTCAAGAAGGGAAAAACACAGACATGAATGCAATCCAACATGCAACTCAAACACTGATCCAATCAACATTTTAAGCTCTCAAAACATCTCTCAACAGTAATTTTAAGCATATGGATCTCAAAAACACACACACACACTAAACAAGTCTAACCAATTTTATATTTCAAAAACAAGTCAAGACAGTTTAGTGAGCATACATTAACACATGTAAAACCTTGTGATAACCAAATCACATTGTACCTGCACATGTATCAAGAGTAGCAAAGAATATTGTGTATTGTGTGTGAAAAATATCGCAAGATTGCATAAGTGTATATATGTTATGACGATTTGAGATATGAGAAAATTACTTTAATTCACACACAATCATAACTATTTGATGGGGACTATCACCTTCGAGGTACATCCTATAACTCCCACATCTCCTAGAATACACGCTTGCAATCATATTTAAAGCATTTTTGATCTTTTTGCTTTTTATTTTCTTTGCATATTTTTTCTTTTATTTAGCATATCATGCATGGGCATATAAGAGATAGAAAAGAAATACCCATTGACATTTGACATTCCAATTTTGCTATGTCGAAGCACATAAATGTCATTGACACTGCACTTTTGCTATGCCGAAGTATACAGGTGTCATATTATGATTGGCGGGCAACAGTGGTGAGATGGTTATTTATGCCTTTCTCTTAGGATTTTCTAGTCCTACCCGTCAAAAAGAGTGATACGAATGTTAAGTACAAGAGATAACTTAATCTTACTCATCACAAACACGAGCCACAAAACTCACTTGCTTAGTTGTGCATAGAAAAGCTCATCTAAGCTACAAAAGATACGAAGTTTGGAAAATTTTATTTCAATGGTCATTCAAGGTACACAAGTACCAATGTACACAAAACACACACTGTTTTTGTATTTTTTTTTTTCTGATTTTTCAATTTTTTTTTTTTTAATATCAAAAACAAAAATAAGGAAAACTGAAAATAAACAAATAAAAACATGTTAAGCAAAGCAAAACATAAAACTAGACTGACTCAAAACAGTAAAGCAAAACACACAAGTAATGTAACAAACAAAAGCAAGAAGATAGAAGAAAGTGATAGAATCACTTGGAGCCCTTTTCCTTCCACACCTTAGAAGAACCTTTCCGTTGATTAAACCTTTGAACCGGCAGTGAGAGGGAAGAATTGAAACCGTTCAAGTTCGAAAGGAACATGAGGGCTTTTAGAAGATCTCCAAGAGGAGCAAGAGAGGATTGAAGCTGATTCTGGCTTCCAAATGCTATCATGCCGTTACTTTGTTGAGTAGCTAACCACTTATAGCAATTTGGTTGAGTATGACCGACAGCTCCACAATGATGACAAAGATGCTGCTTCTTTTGTTTAGACTTTTGAGAGTTAGCCTTCTTAGTCCTAGAGTTTTTAACATCTTTCTTATCCTGTTTAGGGGGTGCTCCTAAGATAGATTTACCCTTGTCTAAGTTCTCACTGGCTAATTCAGTTTTAACATCATTGTTCTCAATTTCAATATTATTAGCAGGAGGAACAAAAACAGTACTACTAGTAGAAGCAATATTAGAGGAAGAAAGACCATACCCTAAACCTGTTCGATCCGAAGTAAATTTCTGAATGCTGAGCATCTCATCAAGCTTTGCACTTGAAGTCCTCTCCAATTGAGTTCTGACTTGAAATAGCTCTGCTTCAAGGTTCTTGGTCTTCTCAGCCAAGAAATTGTTCTCAAATCTCAGTGCTCCAATAGTCTGATTAGCTTCATCAAACTTTGTGGACAGTTCTTCACGATCAAGTTCCACATCACTAAGTTTCTTGGTGGCCAATCTATACAGTTTCTCATGCTTCTCAGAAAGCTTATACAGTTTCTCTTAGGCTGTATGGATATAATCTTGATCATCCATCTTCTCACACTTAGAATCCACCAATTCTTCTTCTTCTTCCACGTCTTCAACAATCCCTTCAATATGATTGACTATGGCAGTGAAGGCATTTAAGATTCCGTCATCCTCATCGTCTGAATCGTCCTCAAGCTTAGTGTCACTTAAGGTTGTAGCAAGTGCCTTACTTTTCCTAATGCTCTTGAGATATGTGGGACATTCTTGCTTCATATGTCCGAAGCCATAACATCCAAAACACTTTGGTCTTGCTGGAACAGTGTATTGACCGCCATCCTTTGCATCCTTCTTCCCTTTGTCTTGGCTCTTGAACTGAGAAGAACTGGATTGACTACGGTCCTTGTCGAAACTCCTTCCATTGGCATTCTTCATAAATTTCTTGAACTGCCTTTTAATGTAGGACTTCATTTTAGAATCTTCATCATCGGAAGACTCATCTGCATCACTGCTCTTTGCATTCAAAGCCATGCTCTTGCCTTTACCCGACTTGCCAATCCTAGATAGCCCTAGCTCATAGGTCTACAAGTTTTCAACCAGCTCAATCAAATGAATCTTGTCAATATCCTTTAATTCCTCTATCGCTGTAATCTTGGCATGGAATCTCTTGAGTAGAGATCTGAGCACTTTCCTCACAATCTTGGGTTCGAGAATGGTTTCCCCAAGATTGAAGGCTGAGTTTACTATGTCCTTGAGTTTAGCATAGAACTCATCGAACGACTCATCTTCCTCCATCTTTATCTCTTCAAAGCTTGTAGTGAGCTTCTGAAGTTTTGAATCTTTGACAGCCTTTGTACCCTCATAAGTTGTCTGGAGGATGGTCCCTGCTTCCTTAGTAGTTTCAGTAGAAGATATCTTCTTAAACTCCTCATTGGTGACCTCACTAAATAAGGCATTCAACACTCTGCTGTTGAAGTTTACCGCCTTGATCTTTGCTTCATCCCAATCAGCCGGCGCTTCCTTTGGCTTGGTTTAGCCAATCTCTACAGCTTGCCACACCTTCTCATCTAAAGATTGCAAAAAGGCTCTCATGCGTACTTTGCAGTATGCATAGTTAGTGCCATCAAATAAAGGAGGTATAATTAACGACTGCCATCTATCCATGACAAACAGAGGTCAATGGATCAACACAACAAAGATTAAAACCTAATCAGAGTGTGCCTACTCTGATACTACTCGATAGGCCAAAAACGAATTGACCCCTTGTGATTAAATTAATTGATTAATTAGCCAAGTTATTAATTAATCAAATTAACATGCAAACGCGTGGTAGCACAAACAAATCACCAATAAACTAATTATGCAGCGAAAAATAAATAACACGGTGATTTGTTTAACAATGGGAAAAACTTGGTGGCAAAAACCCCACCGGGTGATATTCAGGTCACCACTCTCGAAATTCCACTATTATCACAACAAGCGGTTACAAGTAAAGGAATCCCAAATACCTTACCAACCTACAGTTGAACCCTTACCCCAATACTCAATTGGACTTGTTCTGTACTGACAATTTCTCCTTTTGATGCACGGCTCCCAAGTACGTGACTAACCAATGCGCGGATCCCAGTACGCAACTTCAATCACTAACTATAGAGAGATTTGTTGGCTGCAAAGTTCTTCAGTTCATCTACGATGAAGATCAAGAAGATGATTGGTCACAAAACCCAAAGGTGCACATACACAGTAACTTCTTCAGAAAAGATGAACTAAGGCAAAACTTTATCTTCGGTCAAAGATTGCTTAAACAGACTTTGCTCAATGCTTGTGCAACTTGTGTCCTCTTTGACGGCCCTTAAAACAATCCTTTTATATGTCTAGGGTTAGGAGAAAAGAAGGCCCAAACACATAAACATGGATCCTAAGAAATCAGATTACAAATTCTGATTTTATAAACCTCAATAGATAGAAGCTGTTGAGCATCTATCGAGATAGCTGTCGAGCCACGAGCAGAACAGCTTCTTTAAACCTCGACACATACTAGCTATCGAGCTTTAGTAACTTTGCACTTTCAGCTTGTTTTCTTGGACAGACTTGAAAGCTTCAACACTTGATCTTGAAACATGGTTTCTTGAAGTATTTCAACACATCCTAGATCTACCCAAATACAAGTAAAGTGCGTTTTGTCAAACGATTAGCCAATTACATAAAAGAATGACATATGTTCTTAACAAGTGAAACACATATGTCCTAACAAATAGTCTGGAATGGGAAATTGCTCTTCAATTCTCCAATAGTCAATTCCAAGCGTATAATACCAATTGCATTTTATCCCCCTTGTTTATTCATTGGATTACCAAATGACTACTTAACAACTCTTCCATTGTAACACCAAAGGTGTCTCAGTGTCATCTTTAGCATCAAGTAGATAGTTGAGTCTCCTTCAATAAGGATACAATTGACCTTTTTCTCACAAGCATAACTAGAGACATAAAAGCAATCGATTATGAGGCCTTTAACCTAACAATAAATCTTCATTTAGTGAAAACTATTGTGGTAGAGCAAGCATAATAGAGTCCATTGCATCCATCGGCTTGTTGCACTAAAAAAATATTGTACTATAATGGCATTTCTAAACTGCCATTATAGGTCTATAAAGTGTTGGTATAGACCAAATTGGGCTATGCTGACGCTTTTAATGCTAACAGTTTTTAACACTGGCCAAGAAGTGACATAATAAGTTATGATCTTCAAGTTGTTGGAATAAACCTAAGCAAGCTATCTCGTGGTTTTAATAACCGCCGTAGGAGATCATAACCTATAGGTCATTCCATAAACAATTATTTTCATTGAAAAAAAAAAATACTAATGCAGTGGTTAAAACTGCCGCTATATGCCTTTTTTATATCCATAATATACAAACATAGGATCATTACCCGGGGATAGCTTGTTGTTATTGGACTAGGCTCGGCCTGATGTCAACAAACGGGCCGAGGACGACCAAAGACTCAATAGTCAAATATGGGATCGGCTCCCAAACATTGTTAGTGCCTTAGAGGAATCTACTATCGAATGTTGTTTGGCATCTGTTGCAAGTTTCAGGAGAATCTTCATAATAGACCAATTTACAAGGGATTCTGGGCAAAAGTAAGGGTCACGTGGGAAAAGATGGAGAAGTAATCATTTAGGTCCCCACTAAGGGGAGACTATAAAAAGGAAGGAAGGAAGAGTGGAAAGGGGGTTGGCAAACACAAAGGGGCGTGAAATAACAAGAGAGAAAGAGGGATGGAGGAAGAATCAAGGAAGGGTAGGGATTAGGCTGGTAAGGAAAAAGGTTAGAGGGTTGGGTTGTCAAGGCTGTTGGGGTTTATGCCCTAAAATCCAATTTATTGGCATGTCATAAATAATTAAATTGTTTAATTATATGACACTATCTATAAATGAACTAATGGGATATTATCAATCCATGAGATGCATTGTATGTGATTTATGTGATTTAGTCACTAAATATATAAATCACAAGTTCCTTGTAAACTCAAAACGTAGTTCTTAGTCAGTGATGAAATTGAGCATTTCATCTGCAAAGGCTATAACATATCAACTAAGATGATTTGTCTTGATCATGGAAGTGCAGACTTCTAGTTGGTATGTTGATATGTTTTAAGAGTTAAGACATTTTGAACTGGACTGCTGTGAGATTTATTATTCTCCTAACGACTGTCAAATGAATAATAAATCTCACGACTTCTATTTACATGAACTCTTAATCCTGAGAGAATAATGAATTTGATCATGAGGTGTAGGTTGCTTTGATATATCAGGAGTGAGATCTAAAGTCACAATCAAAACCTCAGTATGATAGGCAGCCACAATTAGTGTTGATAGAACATATATTCTCAAGATGGAATTCATAGTCTCTTAACGAAAATACAAAATATTCCCTTGAGATAAGTTTAATGGGTTTAGTTATTCAGAGAGTTGGGCCTAATCACTTTAGTAAGGAATTACTAAAGTATATATTTATGGAATTGGATTTCATAAATATATGATGAATAACTTAAAGGATTAAACCGGGTACTCAAGAATTAAGATGTAGTAATCTTCAAAGTGGCAGTCTACATTCATGACTTAGTATTACTACGAATATTTTATGAAGGGGTTGCATGTATAATAAAGTCTTGTGATATAATTTATAGATAAGGCCTATAGTGCAACTATATTTATATAGTAGTATTAAATATAGTTAATGGTAACTTTGAACTTGTCAAGAGTTGACAAAAAAGCCAAAGGCCCATTAGAGCTAGTGTCTTATTGGTCACTTTTTGGTCCCACTCCAAGCCACACACTTAAGCCCAATTGGAATGGCCCAAAAGGCTAGCCCAATTAGATAATCAGTTAGATATAAAGGGAGAAACATACAGAATTTTGTGTGAGAGCAATCATTGTGAAATGGTGTGTATGTATGAGAGAAAGCCACTCTCTTATTTTCTCCCGTGTACTGATTGAGAGACCACACTTCTTGGGCGTTAGTGGAATTGGAGTGAAGATTAAAAGTGTTCTCAAGTATTTATAATCTTTTGTTTTGAATTTCACCATACCAAGGTACGCTATCTTGTTCTTAAATTCTAAAATTTACATATTGCATGGTATCAATCATGAATGAAATAGATCCATGTTTGTTGCTTCCACTATGTGTTTTGTATGAGATACAAAACCAGATTTTCCAACAAAGGCAACGTTTGAAGCAATACGTTGTAGGAGTGTAAGGAAACCCACCAACAAATAAATTGAGAGCCTAAATTCTCCATCCCTAAAGGAAGTACCATTAGTTTTGGGTACCACAATTGGCGTCATTTGTGGGAATCCTCCTCAACAGAAGACTTCGAGCTAGCCTAATACCATCCAAGATGGAAGGTCTGCATACAGAAGTAGGATCGGCTAGACCTGTAGGAAATCATTCAAGGGCCTCGTCTCGAGGCCAAAGGAGGTTGGAAAGGGAGCATAGAAGAGAGCAACAACGCATGCAAGAAGGGCATTAGACCAAACTTGACTCGGATGAAGGATCTTCGCAAAGGGAACAAACAGTATCTTACGTCCTCGAGCAATCGTATCGCAGCAAGCAGGACCAGGAGCTGGAAAACCTATGAAAGCAAGTCAAAGAGCTGGAGATAGAGCTCAAAAGTCGGCGCCATAGAAGAGATCGTAAGGGGTCGTCTGATGACCTTGACTATACTAGGGGTGGCATTGTTAAATCATGTCATTGTAGTGGTTCGCGTCGGTCGAGAGATAGATCCCACAAAACCATGGGACATCGTCATGATACTCCACATCGGGATAAACGTAGACATCAGAATGCAGCTTTGGACACCATGAACCAAGCGCTGCGGAAAGCTGCCTAATCACCTTTCTCTAACGAGATAGAGCGTACCAAAATGCCAAAGCGTTTCAATCGCGCACCATTTACTTGCTACGATGGCAAAAATGACCCGGTGGAGCACGTCAGCCATTAGATCTAGATGATGTCTCTCTATTCCCAAAACGACGAGTTGATTTGCAAAGTGTTCCCATCTAGTCTTAGGCTCATAACAATGAGGTAATTCAATGGCTTGAGGAAAGGCTCTATTCATAGCTTTGGGGAACTAGTTCAGGCATTCGGGGTGCAGTTTATAACTTGCAGCAGGGTTCCTTAACTTATCAATGCATTATTATCCATAAGGATAGGAAGTGGAAAGACTCTTCAGTCGTATGCTAATAGGTACTGGGAGTTATATAACGAAATAGGAGGAGGGAATGAACAGGTTGCTGCAAGTACGTTTAGGCTCGAGCTGCCACAGGAGTCGGAATTGAGGGACTCTTTGACTATGCGTCCTCCTGAGAACATGCACCAGTTAATGAGGAAAATTGAGGAAAATAAGAGGCTGGAAGACGATAGGCTGCAAGGCAAAGGCAAAGCTTTAACTTCTTCCCAGTACAACAGAGACTCTCGGCTTGAGAGATTTCAGTAGAGAACTAGAAAGGAATCAATGGTTATAAGTGTAAATTTGGCACCACATCCTGAGGGTCTTAATGTGGCCTTCAAAGAGCCCATCTACAAAATCGTTAAGCACATTAGGAATGAGTCGTACTTTCAATGGCCAGAGAAGATAGGCGAGGACCCAGCTAGAAGGAATCAAAGCCTGTATTGCACTTACCTCAAGGAGAAGGGTCATACTATCAAGCAATGTCGTGTACTGAAGGACCATCGGGAGTAACTTGTAAAGGCAGGGCATTTGAAAGAGTTCATTGTCAGACAAGGAGGTTAGGACAGGGGTCGAGAAGCCGGGGTAATACACTTCCCTCGCCCTTGGGAATCATTGAGGTTATCCATGCAGCCTCCATTGGTGTGAATATTAGCCACCGGAGGGGAATATTAAGTGTTGCGACCCTGCCCGGTTCGGAGGTGATAGACCAACCTGAGGAAAGGCTCAAGCTGAATAAAGATCCAATCACTTTTGATGAAGATGATCTGGAGAGAACATCACAGCCGCATGACGATGCTCTAGTTATGACTTTATGGATTGGAGGATTCCTAGTGAAGAGGGTAATGATATACCAAGGGAGCGGGGCTAAGATTATGTATCCTGATTTATACAAAGGATTAGGATTAAAGCCCGAGGATCTGAGTAAGTATGATACACCTTTAGTAGGATTCGATGGGAATGTAGTGGTGCCCGAGGGGCAGATAAAGCTCCCGGTAGGTTATGGTAAATTTCATAGTAGTTAACGCCTTTTTGCCATACACGGCGATCTTGGGATGGCCCTAGATCCATGCCATGGGGGAAATACCATCCACGTTGCATCAGAAGGTTAAATTCCCTACTAAAGATGGAGTCGCCGTGGTCCGAGCCGATCAAAAGGTGGCATGGCAATGCTTAGTGGCCACGATAAACCATGAGATTAAGCAGAATGAGCAAGTTGAAGTGGGACAATTATAGCAATTACAATGCTTCAAGGGCCTAACAGGGGCTAACAATGCTGAGGAGTTGGTTCAAATATGGATTTTGCCTTACACTGACAGGTATTTTCAGATAGGGAAGAGTTTGCAAGTAGAAGATCAAGTAGAAGTCCTCCTATCACTAGTATAGAATTTTGACGTATATGCATGGAGTCTGTACGAGGTGCCTGGGGTGGACCTGGCTTTTATCATACATAAGCTAAATGTAGACCCCTTAATGCCACCTAAAAAGTAAAGGCCAAGGAGATTAGTGAAACCATATGTGGAAGCCGTGAAGGAAGAGGTAGAGAAGTTGAAGCAGGCAGGGACTATTAAGGAGGTGTTCTTTCCTAAGTGGTTGGCAAACACAGAGGGGTGTGAGATGACAAGAGAGAAAGAGGGAGAGAGGAAGAATCAAGGAAGGGTAGGGATTAGGCTGGTAAGGAAAAAGGTTAGAGGGTTAGGCTGTCAAGGCAGCGTTTGAAGCAATACCTAGTAGGAGTGCAAGGAAACCCACCAACAAATAAATTGGGAGCCCAAATTCCCCATCCCTAGAGGAAGCACCATTGGGTTTGAGTACCACAGTATCAAATTAATACAATACAATAATAAAGGCTCTGACTATAATAATTGTTATGCCCAAAAACAAGACATTCCAAATGTCTAGAATGTTATATCAAAGTTCCAAACTATTTAATAAAGCTAGTACAACAAAATAAAATAAGTAGTCTTCCAAACTAACAAAACCACAAGTGGCATATTTCCTAATGAGATTCTCCTAATGATTGATTTTGCACAATAGGAGAATGTTCATCCACATGGATAAGTGTTTTCCTAGTTGAAGCAAGGCACTGTAAGAATTCAACTAAATTAAAATGCAATGGAGCTACTTTAAGAATGATAGAATCTCACCTTCACTATCATTCCTTGTGGAAGGATTTGGTTCAATATGTTATTAGTCTTTTTCCTTATTAAAGGTCTGTTTGTGATCCACTTATTTTGCCGAAATTGAAAATTTATTACTGAAAGTACTATAGCAAAATAATTTAAAAGCTAGCTGATTTTTTTTTTGGCTAAAAGTATAGTAGTTGATGCTGAAAGTACTGTAAAAAAATTTAAAAAAAAAAGTGTAATTTGAACCCTATTTTAATGCTTGAATATGCAAAGTGACTTCCAAATATGAAAGACAAATATTTAACAACAACAACAACAATAATAATAACTAATTTTTTTGTCTTATATATTAATTTACCATCAATTAAGGTTACCAACAAAAATACCATAATGTTAATGCTAATTATAACCACAAGTTTTTAGATTTTGACAAAAAAATTACCATAATATGAATGGTAATTATAAAATTAGTAACAAAGGAAGTCCTAGGATGGAGGCATCCCACATATCGATGCTGTGATATTGTTCTGAACCACTTTCATCTCAGGTTCATCTAAAGAAGAGATCACACGTGCCATTTCATTGTAATAACTTCTCTTGCTACTTTTACATGTGCCCCATCTAGAAAGCCCTTGTCCAAGGTCATTGTCTTCATGTGCTCTAATAAAATTATGAAGAACCATTTTAGCAACAATAATGCGTTCTTGAATGCGTATATCATAGGGTGGCATATTTCTCAAAATTCTCCATCTATTCTTCTAAACTCCAAAAGTTTGCTCTATGACAGAACAAAGTGATGAATGGAGATAATTAAATTTCTCCTCTGGATTTTGTAGCGTTCGACCTTACTGAAAATCGGGGAGGTGCTACCTCTCCCCTTAAATAGTACAAGGAACCCTTTTTTCATAGGGTACCCTAAATTAACAAGAGAATATTTTTCTGCAAATGATAATATTTATTACATTAGCATTTTCACTACATAACACATACTTCAATACAGTAATTAAAATGCAACAATACAAACCAAGTGGAGATTTTGGGAAGTTGTCACTGTTATTATTGAGGCAACCTAAAAATATTCTTGTGTCATATGTTGACCCTTCCATCCAACACATGCAAATGTGAATTTCATGTCAAAATCACAAGCACACATACAATTGATTGTTGGCTCCCCTTTCCTTCCTCTATATGTATGTTGCTTATCAACTGGTAAGACCACGAGGACATGAACCCCATCAATCACACCAATGCAATCCTAATCATTGCAATAAAAATACCATGTGAAATTTGCAACGTGTTTTCATCATAAAGATAAATTGAATAAAATTAATGGACATTTAACATCCATTGGGTCAACAATAATGGGCATTCAACATCCATTGGGCCACAGGGGACTGACATTGGGGGTTAACAAATTCTTTGCTATTAGAGGAGTCCCCAGAACCTTTGGTGCTTTCCTTTGGTATTTGACCACTTGGGGTCCATGCATGTTTTCCTGTTGCAACCGTGCCTTCAAACATGATTTCCATGGAAGCAGCATTCAGCAAACCTTTTTTAACAAAATGGTTTTGCTTTGGGACATTCCTACATATTTACAAACAATAGTTACAGTATTATTTCTTAGTTGTAGAAAATTGAGGTTGTCAACATTCTCAAAAGTAAGCTAACCTTAAGCTTTCTTTCCCACCATTCATCACTTGCATCAATCTTCCCAGTGTCAAGATCATAACCCGACCCAGTCTCATGCTCAAAAAGCTGCTTCCATACCTTCCATTGGCTTCTCAAATGATCCCATTTGTTTTTAACTTGCAAGTGAATCACCACTTTGTTCATTTCATTCAACTACTTTATCACTTCATCATACCCTTCCTTTTTCAAAGATCCTCCACTCTTATTGCCTGCTAAGACTTAAGCAGCACACAAATCACAAAAGGCTTTTAGTTCTATTGGATCTTTCCACTTTGTTCACTCATCTTTTCGTTCAGCATCCTTTGATTTCCCCTTAACCATTTTGGCTACAAATAAATTCTATACATAAGCATCCTTTTGTATAGTTCATATGCTTAAAAAATTACTGGTATAAAACACAAACACTTTCCAAGCCATGTTCCATTAACCCTTCCTAATTAGACCACCATCATTTAAATAACATGAGTCCAAGTAACAGCCCATTATTGCACACTCATAAGCATCTTTTCATTATTGCATATTCATTTAAATAACAGCCCATGTAACATTGTGTACATAAGTCTCTCAAGGAAAAATAAACATTGTGTACATAAAGACATGCAACAAACAAGAGTAACAATTTAATAAAGCTATAATTGTGTACTTGTTAAGATCATCATGAAAGAGTTACCTACTATGGAGCTGTTCCTGCAGATGTGTGAAATTGTTTTTGGATGTTGTGAGGACTGTGTAGCTATTTCTATAGAGGTAGAGGAGCTGTTTCTGTAGTTGTTTCTCTAAATCCAACTACCCAATTCTCTATTTGCAAAAAGCCCCTTCCTAGCTATTATATATTGGAGAATTTAATGCCCCTGTGATGACTGATGATTAAGCCTCAAGAAAACTGTGAATGAAACATACTTCAAATTATAAATTTTTTTCCTAAACCACTACTCAGCATCATGCTTATTGTGTAGCTATTCTAACAATGCAGGATCATGCATTTGTGCAAAGTTTGGTCATACAAATAATTCTTTCGTAACTTGTGTAAATGGCTTAGCTAATCCCTTTCACATATCAATTGCATGAAATTGTTGATAAGTAATTACATGTTACATAATATCAAAAAAAAAACATTATAGAAAATCAACACGAACAACAAGTTGGTGGGGGGGCTACCATGTATCAAATTGGGGTTAAAGGAAGATAAGGTTGAGGTCATTGCCGATAATAGATAGCTCATAGAGGCATTTCATCAAACAATTAATTGCATTTCAATTAGAGCCACTTGAACTGTAAAAAACATAAAATCTCTGAAAATATCTTTACAAAACTAAATCAACTCAGTTCACCAAACCTCACAAATTGAAACCCACAACATCGCTATGCACAGTTTATCAGTGGATACATGCCCACATAAAAAATCTAAATGAAACCCACACAATCCAAATACAAACAAAAGACAAAAAGACAAACCCACAGAAATGAAATAGAGAGAAACCCACAGATAAGTCACACAAAAATACAAAACCCACAAACAAACTCACACAATTCCATTAATATTTTGTTCATGCAAAATTCAGTCACACCAAACAAAAAGGGAAAACACACCAACACATCAGAATATAAAAAATTTAAATACAACTCACAGGAGACTAACATCGGCATCTCTCCCTTACAATGGCGGCATCAGCTTTGTGGTTGATTTTCTCTCATAGCCAAGAAAATCACCGGTAAGGGTTTGTCCGAATAAAGGAAGAAAAGAGTGGTTGTTGGTGGGTTTGTCCAAATAAAGGAAGAGCAAAGTTTTTGTGTATCAAATGTGAAGCATAAATTTGGATAGTTGGTGGGTAGATGTAAAATTTAAGAGCATTGAAGAGGACGAAGTTGGGGCATTGATAAGGAAGAAGTTGGGGCATTGATGAGGAGGTTGAGCTGCCAGAATTGAAGAATGGAGATCTTGCAAGATACACACCACTGGCTGAAGAGAAAGCAATATTTCAAAATATGACTATTGCTAAATGATGCGTTTTTGTCAAAAATAAGTTGCGTTTTTTCCTTTCACATGGGCCCCATGAACAGTGAAAATGGACCCACAAAAATAAGCAAAACGTTGAAAATGCAGCAATTTTTCAACTATCCAAAGGCACGCTAAGGATGTCATAATAGGAAACCAGATGAATAGTTTTCACTAAATTATTTTGGAGGAAACCCTAAGGCAAAAACTTGACCTCGGGCAAAAACTCAAGTTGGGTGACAAGATTTTGGGATTTTTCGACAAATGAATGATCGTATTGCAATTTGGCCTTTGGATTTCCAACTCCTTGATGTCTTTCTCCTTTGATCAGGAATGAGGCATGTTTCACAATCTTAATTTTTGAGCGACTAATTAAAATGGGAGAAGCACTTGTTCGTTAAGTCACCATCGTACATCCTTTTTCTTCATGTATCATTAAATTAATAACACAAATTGAGTCATAGTTCGGGAAAAATTATTAGATAGTCTGCGAGCATTGCTCCCTCCTCTCACATGAGGGGTGGGCGCCATGGTGAAACTCACATGTGGAGCCCACTCCTCATTTGAGAGGAGGGAGCATTGCTCTAGGAGTATGTAAGTATTACCCATAGTTTGGACTCTCTTGTGGTGGCTGGATGAAGACGTGTTTGAGAGAACCAAATGAATGAGTATGGTGTTTGACCCTTGGAAACATCATTACACCATTTAATCCATGAATGGAAAATGAAAGTTTTTCTTACCCTCTAACAAACAAAAATGCACCAACTAGAAATTTTATAATTACCCAATATGATAGTGCAAAACTTATTTTCTTTTTCTACTCTAATGAAACAATAAGTTTTAATTCTTGCAGTGACACCAAGAGGGACTATAAATTTGGGAGAGTAAAACATTAAAAAAGGCTTGTGGGCCCTAAGAGATGGTCTTTCTATGGCTAGATCCTTAAACATTGATAAATTTATTATCAGTGTGGATGAATCTGAAGGTTTTTTTTTTTTTTTTTTTTTTGCTGAATGCGGATGCATCTGAAGTTATTAACCTTTTCTCTAACCTAAATGCTTCTAATCGGCTAACCCAGCCTATTGTGGATGATTGTTGCAGGAACATTTTCCGAGCTTTCCAAGAGTTCCAGGAGTTCCACCTGCAGCACTGCTACGGGGAAATCAACAAAATTGCCGATGCTCTTACAAAACTTGGCCGCTGCCAATCTGCACCTTTTGTCTAGTATGTAACTCCTCCTTTTGATATTATAGAGATCTTATCCTCTGACTCTAATGCCATAATATGTACCCAATTTATTCGGGCCACAATTGCTAATATTTAATATAATTATCTCCGTATTTTACCCCAAAAAAATCAGCCTCTCTAGAAACAATTGGGATTAAAATTCTCTATGAATCACCTCTTCCAAACCTTACTTACGTGGGAGCTTTATACATTGGGTTTAACGTTTTTATAGATAACTCATATCAAACACGATGAAAATAATTTGAAAACCACCATAAGAACTGAACCAGCACACATGTTGAGAACATTGGCCATACAAGAGAACGTAGATAAAATTATGACAATCCCCAGCTGGAGAATAACACAATAGGGATGCAGAAGGATAGACAGAATTTTTATGCTTCAACAGCCGACTTTCAGTAATCTTCTCCTTCATCCTCATCATCAGCTCCTTCTGCCCCAACTTCCTCATAGTCTTTCTCCAGAGCAGCAAGATCCTCACGGGCTTCTGAGAACTCACCTTCCTCCATGCCTTCACCAACGTACCAGTGGACAAAAGCCCTCTTGGCATACATGAGGTCAAATTTGTGGTCAATCCGAGAAAAAACCTCTGCCACAGCTGTACTGTTGCTTATCATACAAACCGCACGCTGAACCTTAGCAAGATCACCCCCAGGTACGACTGTTGGGGGCTGGTAGTTGATACCACATTTGAAACCAGTTGGGCACCTGCAAGTACATGTATGACAGTGACTCAGATCACAAGAAACAGAAATGACAGATAAATCAAATGTTTTCCCCTAGAGTCAAAATACTTTATCATCACCTCTTAATATTTATGATACCTCTACTTATATATATATCATCAATGACAGGAAACCACACTCCTAGAATAGTGATCTAGTTTCTTCTTCACCAAACAGATTATAGACAAAAGTGTTGCAGTTTCTAGTAGAGTGGCTTTATGTCATAATATTACTGCCAATACATTGCAACATATAGTGCATGGACCAAGACAAATAATGTACAATAATTATCTATGCCCCAAAAAAGGATATCTCGTGTTCAGAACTTTACATTATTACCATCAGTGCAGGGATCATTTATATTTTAACGTGATTTTGCATAGCATGTTTGGAAATTGATCTGGAATGTGGCATATAGATGCCTTACTGGATTCAACTGGGCTAAAAATTACCTAAAATGAAGCAACTTCTAGGTGGTTTTACTCGAGCAATCCTTGAATGCTCACATCAACTATATTTGACGGGAAATGAATGAGAATTCACAAGAAAAACATAAAGATAACAATGTTCTCATATGCGGGCTGTAAGCTGAAATCTGAATAAGTTTGAAAAGTTTGAAGATACTCAACAAAAATCTCTGCAAACCTGAGGGCAAGTTTTGTTGTATTCCTTCAGGTTATTTCAATTTTATTTCTTCGTTTGTGATAACATAAAATTGCAATTTGTAAGTTTAGATGTGTGAGTTATTTCTTCTCTGTAAGCCACTATTGTAATTTGTAAGTTTAGATGTGTGAGGTATTTCTTCTCTGTAAGCCACTTGCAGCTTTGTAATTGGGTTTGAACTGTTTGGAGATTTTTTACCTTTTTTTTTTGGTTGAATAAACTCTCTTTAATAATCAGAAAACAAAAAAGATGAAAGAACTAACCAGTCAACAAATTGAACTGTCCGCTTTGTCTTAATAGTTGCAACAGCAGCATTCACATCCTTGGGTACAACATCCCCACGATACATCAAGCAGCATGCCATGTACTTCCCATGCCTTGGATCACACTTAGCCATCATACTTGAGGGCTCAAATACTGAACTTGTGATCTCGGGAACAGATAGCTGCTCATGGTAAGCCTTTGCAGCAGAGATAACCGGGGCATAAGATGAAAGCATAAAATGAATACGAGGATATGGTACGAGGTTTGTTTGAAACTCTGTAATGTCCACATTAATGGCACCATCAAACCTCAAGGAAGTGGTCAAAGAGGAGATGATTTGGGATATTAATCGATTTAAGTTGGTGTAAGTTGGCCTTTCAATGTCTAAGGATCTCCTGCAGATATCATATATAGCTTCGTTGTCCAAAAGCACGGCCACATCTGTGTGTTCAAGTAGAGAATGAGTAGAAAGCACACTGTTGTAAGGTTCCACTACTGCTGTAGATACCTGCACAATTACATTGTTGTATCAGAGTTTAGTATGCATGATTTGAGAACCATAGAGCAAAAAGAGAAATTTCATATATATAGGATCTACTAAAGGGGAAGACTCTCTAATTTGTTAGTCTTAAAAACAGCTCTCTTCCCAAAATTCCTGCCCATGTCCTGTTTTTAGTCCAACGTCATTTTAGTGTTTTAACACTAGTAAAAATTCAGAAACCACCTATCTGACAACCTGAAATTTTCTGTTTAAACAAAGATATGTAGAGGTGGCCATTTCTCAAGATTTAATACTATACGTGCCCTTTAGATTTTGAATAGGAAGGTAGCCACAACTGTTCTTTATGCATACAAAAAGACAGCTGCTGCATAAAAATTTATGGAGAGAGAATATTATTTAAAGACGTTTGCTATGTTTATCCAAAATGCATTTGAACTCATCAAGAAAAAAATAAAATAAAATAATTTGAGAATGCACCTGAGGAGAAGGAAAGATGGTGAAGCCAAGTTTTGACTTTTTCCCGTAGTCTACAGACAAGCGTTCCAGAAGCAATGAACCCAAACCAGAGCCAGTGCCACCACCAACAGCATTAAATACCAGAAACCCTTGCAAACCAGTGCAATTATCGGCCAATTTTCTCACTCGATCAAGACACAGGTCAACGATTTCCCTCCCAACTGCAGCATAACAACATAAAATAAATGGTCTATAAACCAATGAAATAGGCAGCGTTGTTGACATTACAATAGAAATTTATAAATACCAGTATAATGTCCCCTAGCAAAATTGTTAGCAGCATCTTCCTTCCCAGAAATAAGTTGGTCAGGATGAAAAAGTTGTCTGTAAGTTCCAGTCCTAACTTCATCAATGACAGTCGGTTCCAGATCAACAAATATAGCTCTAGGCACATGCTTGCCAGAACCAGTCTCACTAAAGAAGGTGTTAAAAGCATCGTGTGCAACACCTACTGAGGTGTCACTGCAAAATGTTGATAAAGCTCATTAGGTCAAAGAAAAAGAGTGCATATCAAAAATTTCCCGTACAGAATTTTTGTTACTTGGAAAAATGAGTTCTAAAGTTAGTACCTACATATACAAATTGGATAGTCTTGGCTACATGTGATGTGTTATAGCAATTTTCTGCATGCATTTGCAAGGCAGTGTCGGTGTCCAAATGACACCAAACCAATTAATGCCCACACAAACTATCAAAGTCTGTTTATTTTATTGGCGGGTCATTGCAATTTTTGCACATTATAATGGTGCACAACAGACTCAAGATATATAGGAATCATGTAGTTAGGACTTGGGAGGACAAATAACAATGTATGTAGTACTGATGACTCTAAATAACAATGTATGTAGTACTGAAGGCTCTAAATTTATAGTATAATTTATGGATTAATTTACACATGCTGTACAATGTGATTCATTGAGAAAGGTCCAAGTTCATTAATTATATCGTTTTAAACAAGACAGGCTACATTGGTTGAATCAACTATATATAGTGTATTGCCTGAACCATCAGAGAAGCAATAAGTACTAATAAATAAGATCGATAGAAATTGAGCATCCTTCAAAAATCAAAAATAGTGACAATAATGAGAATAAATCCTCCATGCTTTACTAATAATTTAATTATTATGATTGACAAATTAAGGGATATACTACCACTGGAAAAGCCAAATTAAAACACGGTGTAGCCGAAGGGACAGAACAATTTAAAACACATGTACACATTTCCATTGTTCCTTAATTCAATGCTATGGATTTTTCTCTATGCATGTGACAGTGACAGACAAGTGAGAAAGTACATATTGTTAAAGATAAACAATGAGTGCCGTACGTAGTGTAGAATGTAGATTAGGAAATTAATGAAGTGACAGTCATTATGAAAAACGGTTCAACAGCTGTGCGCTGCTGCACTGGACCATTTCCTTTAAGAATAAATAACAGCTAGCATGATTATTATTCCTCACTCACTCCTCACGCAATTATTACTCGCTAAAGGAAACCAAATTTCAGATTGCCTGCCAATACATCATTTTTTTTTTTTTTCTAATTATAAATTAAGTTACCACATCATTGAAAAAAATACCATCTAAATGCTCTGCTAGATACATAGAGAAAATATTCTCAAAGAAATAAATAAATAAATACATAGACAGAAAAAGAACTCACAGAAGTGAAGTGACAACGGTGCTCATTTTTTAAAATTTTAGGGACAAAAAAAAAGAGCTAACTTTGGGAGTAGCGGTGTTAAAATAGAGAAGTGATTTTTACACTATTTTTACACAAATAATCGGTAGTAAATTATTATTGGTTATAATTTAAATCTATCCCGAAATACAGAGTAGAGTTAAAGGAGGAGGAAAATATAAGTAAGTGAAATTAAGAGATATTAGAATTGTAGGAAGGTGAAGAAAGGAAAAGAAGTTGGTTAAAACATTATACAAATACAACAATTATGTAAGTAGAAGATTCGGGTTTGTTTGGTTTCATGTAAATAACACCCAAGTCGCAGGAGGCAGAGATTAATTAACCGAGAGAGAGAGAGATAGAGAGACGGACCTGGGCATCGTTCCGTCAGGATGAATTCCATGCTCGAGACAGTAAAGCTCCCAACATGAATTTCCCACCTGAACCCCTGCTTGTCCTATATGCATGCTTATGATTTCTCTCATCTCTCTCTCTGTTTCCGTTTGCTCTCAACCCCAACTAAACTAAAAGTTATCACTTTTCTTTTTTTTTGTTGCTAAACACCAAACGTTATGACTTATTATTATAATCAAATAAATAAATGACGTCTTTCTCAAAAAAATAAATAAATAAATAAATGACGACTGATAAATCAAGGGCGAGGCGGTCAACAAAAGAAATGCTTTTTGTTTTCTTTTTCTTTTTCTTTTTCTTTTTTTCTTCTAAAAAAATTTAGAATTTCAATTTATGGATAGTTTGATATATGATTCATCTTTATTATTTGTGCCAAAATATTAATTAATTAATTAATTTTTTGTGTAAATAAATTTGTTAAGACAATAAATTTTAAACTTTTTATTTTTAGAAAGTTTTAACTTAAGACGTTTATTCCTGATAAAAACTCATTGTCATCGTATCAAGACATTCATCCATTTTTGGTGTAGCAAAAATTATCCCGATCTCTTATTTCAGGCATTCGGAGTCACTAATTTTTTTGGCTGAGTTTGGAGCGACGGATTTATACAAGTTTAACATGGTTGTTTTGTTTGATATATTGTTGTAATATAAAGGCAACAATGCCCAATTTTGGGATTGGGAGTTGGGACCTCCATTGGAGACAAGTGTGTGGTTCTGCACAGCTCTTTCATTGTCGCTTTCCTTTTCTTGCAGTTAGTTAAAGGTCCCACTCATCCACTTGCCTATTGTTCATTGTGCTTTTACCCATTTCCCACCTTCACACATCAATGCTTTATTTTTTCTTTTCTCTTTTTTGTTATTATATGAGATTCACATGTCTTTTTCTTTTTCTTTTTTGGTAAAAGAGATTCACATGCCAATTGCTTGTTATTTAGGTTGTTAGATTTTATTTTTATACCCATAATATCATTATTACAATAAAGGTAAAACTTAGGTACAGTTCCTTAGGTACAGTATCTTAG
The DNA here is from genome assembly GCA_032727855.1 of Quercus ilex subsp. ballota. Classification (NCBI taxonomy): domain Eukaryota; kingdom Viridiplantae; phylum Streptophyta; class Magnoliopsida; order Fagales; family Fagaceae; genus Quercus; species Quercus ilex. Next base: position 21,605,385 of record CM064914.1, read on the forward strand.
GTTCTCTATCTAAAATTTTGACACCTGTCCAATTTAACAAAAAAAGTAAACGGCGTTAAAACTGAAGTTTTTTTTTTTTTTTTTTTTTCCTTCTTCCATCTTTTTCTTGTACCTGCAAACACTTCTCTTCCAAACCCAAAACCTTTGTCTTCCAAACCACCCATGACCCTTCTCTTCCAAACCCAAAACCCATATTTCCTTCTTCCTTTTTTTTCCTGTACTTGCAAACAGCTTCTCTTCCAAACCCAAAACCTTTCTCTTCCAAACCACCCATGACCCTTCTCTTCCAAACCTAAATCCCTAAAAAGAAAAAAAAAAAAAAAGAATATCTCATATCTCTCCCTCTCGGTGTGTGTATGCATGTGGAGGCTGCTGCGATCCGATGACCGCCCCTCACTGGCATCGGAACGGGCTTCGCTCTCTGAACACCGACCTCAGCTCAATCAGTCAGCGCCGGTCTGTTGGGTCGACACCGGCAATGTTTTGCTCACCCCTATGTGTATCTGTTTCCTTTCTTCTTTTCTGATCTATGATTTTTTCTTTTGTGATCTATGATGCTTTCTTCTTTTCTGATCTATGATCCTTTTCTGATCTATGATGCCTTCATCTTTTCTGATCTATGATCCTTTTCTGATCTATGATGCTTTCTTCTTTTCTGATCTATGATTCTTTCTTTCTCTCTCTGTGTCGGTGTGTGTGTGTGTGCATGTGTGTGTATCTGTCACCTTTCTTCTTATCTGATCTATGATTTTGTCTTCTTTTTTTATCTAGGATTCTGTCTTCTTTTCTGATCTATGATTCTCTCTCTCTCTCTCTCTCTCTCTCTCTCAGTGGAGATTTGAAGCCATGGCCCATGGGTTCTCACAGTACAGGCAAAAAAGGAAGAAGGAAAAAAGAAAAATTTTTAAGCTGTGGGTTGACGCCATTTGTTTGGAATGTCAAATTAGACAGGTGTCAAAATTTTAGATTGGGAACCTAAGGTACTTTATTTAAGTTTTGCCCTTACAATAATTTAGAAACATAAAAATTTTCATAATTATTGATGAGTTAAAAATTTATGGTCGTTACTACGTGAAGATTGTCATTTACCAAGAGATGTTGCGCATTTATTACGATCATTGATGACTAAATGTAACGGACGAAACAACGGTCACAAGATGAGCTATGAACTTCAAACAAAGATTTTGTAACGTACTAGTCGTTGAGCATAAATACAGTGATTCATTGTGCATTAATGAGTCACACAACTATAAAAAAGAAGGTAACAGAAATTAAAGGTACACAAAAAATATTCTATGAAATCACTCTCCACTCTTTCTCTCTCAAGAATCTTCCTCCTTTACTTCCTAAAAAAAAAAGAATCTTCCTCCTTTACTGACTTAAGCATCGGAGGCAATTTGGCTGACGCCACACCAACGTGTTACTCTTCCACCTAGGTCATTTTGCAGGTTTTCCATCAACAAATACGACCCCATTCATAGCAACATCCATCAACTACGATGAGGAGCTCAACTGTTGATTTTTTGCATCATCAGTTTGGCGCCATCTATGGGAAAAGCTAATCATTCAAGCCATCTTTCCCAGTAACAAAATAGTTCCTCGAAGTACGAGATGGAAGCAGAGACTGCACCTCAGCCAGACGCTATGCAACAACAACAAATCCAAACTCTCTTGGCTAATGTGGAAAAGCTGACTCGCCAGAACGAAGAACTACGAAAGACGATGGAATCCCAGAACGCAAAACGTCAGCGAACAGGCGAAGACCAAAATGAAGAAGAATCAAACTCTTAAGCCAACAGGCGGAACAGGATCTCAGGAAAAGATTCTACCAGGGTGGAGAATGAGCTTCGTAACATGAGGAAGGAGATAGACGAACTAAAAAGTGCTATGAAGGACAAAGGTGAACTCACCATTCACTAATGAAGTACTGAACCGTCCCCTCCCACCAAAATTTCGTCTCCCACAATTGGAGTTGTATGACGGTTCCAAGAATCTCTTGGATCACATCGAATCATTCAAGACGCTGATGCTATTGCAGATGACCCTAGACGAGGTGATATGTAGGGCATTCCCAACAACACTAAAAAGAGCAGTCAGAGTATGGTTTAGCAAGATACCCCCAAGAACTATTGCAGATTTTAAACAACTCAGCAAGGGTTTTTTTCGTCATTTCATTGGGGTCAAAGACACAAAAAGCCAACTGGCCATCTTCTCAACATTCAACAAGCAGAAGGAGAATCACTAACACAGTACGTCACCCGATTCAATAAGGAGCTGCTGCAGGTAGATGAAGCTAAAGATCAAGTTATCTTAACAACCTTCCAAGCAGGGTTGCTGCCAGGAGATTTCTTCTTCTCAATCACTAAAAGCCCACCAAAAATAGTCACGGAGTTGCTCCGCAAAGCTCAGAAGTACATGAATGCAGAAGATGCGGTGCTTGCAAAAGAAATGAAAGGAAAAAGGAACAGAGACGAAGGAACAAGCAGCAATTGCGATAAGAAGAAGGAGACACGAAGTGTTGGGCAGACCACGGGGAAAAAGAAGGAACTTCCAGACAAGAAACCCAAATTCACTAACTTCACTCCTCTAATAATGCCAATTGAGCAGGTTCTTATGCAGATAAGAGACGATCCCTCCCTACAATGGCCGAAGCTAGTTAGCACTCCAATTGAAAGAAGAGACAAGAGCAAGTACTGTAGATTCCACAAGGATCATGGGCATCGTACCGATGAGTGTAGGCATTTGAAAAACCAGGTGGAGACTTTAATCTGACAAGGGAAGTTACAGAATTATGTCAAAAAGATGGAGCCCCACAAATACCAACGGAAGGACAACCAGGACAGAACTCCAGGGCAAGGGATAGCAAACACCCTGCAGGAGAAATAAAGACGATCTCAGGAGGACTAACGGCAGGCGAAACGATGAAGTCCCTGAAAAAAGCATAGGGAAGAGAAATAAACAGTGTCCATTTGCAGCTCCCTCCAATGAAGATGCCAAAGAATGACGAGCCTGATATTGTCTTCTTAGAGAAAGATGGTCACGGTATCAGGCAACCCCATGACAATCCGCTGGTAATCATGCTTAGAGTAGAAGAACTCAATATTCACCAGGTGCTCATTGACAACGGAAGCTTAGCAAATATCATCTAGTTGCCCGCGTTTTAGTAGATGAAGCTCGATAAGAAAAGGATCAGGCCTTTCACCTCGCCTCTAGTAAGCTTCATAGGGGATAGAATCGTCCTTAGAGGCATTATCACTTTAACTGTGATTGCAAGAACTTACCCAGCACAGGTCACTAAGGAAATTGATTTCCTCATAGTTGATTGCCCTTCAACATACAACATCATCTTGGGAAAACCTGCACTCAACAGATTAAGAGCAGTGACGTTAACATATTACTTGAAGGTAAAGTTTCCAACTACCCATGGAGTAGGAGAAATCAAAGGAGACCAAGTTCTGGCAAGAGAGTGCTATCAAGCTGCCCTAGCATCTAGAGAGAACCACACATGGGTGATCAATGAACTAGAACCCATTCCTGAACCGTCAGAAACAACACAAGAAGTTGAGATCATCCCAAGAGATTCGACGAAGGTATTAAAGATCGAAATAGCACTCCCAACTTCAGTGAAAGAAAAGATGATCTCCTTCTTAAGGGCAAACCAAGATGTTTTCGCCTGGAAACACTAGAATATGCCTGGGATTAATAGGAAGAATGCAAAAAAGCAGAGAATATTTGCACCAGAGCATAATAAAGCTATAACTGAAGAAGTAGAAAATCTATTAGGAACCGATTTCATTAGGGAGGTCTTCTATCCAAATTGGCTAGCAAACGTGGTCATGATAAAGAAAAGTAATGGCAAGTGGAGAATGTGCATCGATTTCACAGATTTGAACAAAGCTTGCCCCAAAGATAGCTTCCCCTTACCGAGGATTGATCAGCTGGTAGACTCAACTACTAGACACAAGCTTTTAAGTTTCATGGATGCATTTTCTAGGTACAACCAAATTCTTATGGATGAAGACGATCAAGAGAAGACCTCATTTGTTACTAGCCAAGGGTTATACTGCTACAAAGTTATGCCCTTTGGACTGAAGAACACAGGAGCCACCTATTAAAGATTGGTGAACCGCATGTTCTCTCACTAGATTGGAAGGAATGTGGAGGTATACGTAGACAATATGCTAGTGAAAAGTAAGGACGAAGCCAACCACTTTGATGATCTCAAAGAAACCTTCATCACACTACGTAAGTACAATATGAAGTTAAACCCTGCAAAGTGTGTTTTTGTTGTTGCTTCAGGAAAATTATTAGGATTCATGGTGTCCCAATAAGGAATAAAGGCAAATCCAGACAAAGTAAAAGCAATAATCGAGGTCAAATCACCAAAAACAGTGAAAGAAGTGCAGAGCTTGACAGGAAAAGTAGCAACCCTAACAGATTCGTCTCTAGGGCAACAGATAAGTGCATACCATTCTTCAAGTTATTAAAAAAAGCCTTTTAGTGGAATGATGAATGCGAGGAAACCCTTGCCAAGTTAAAGGAGTACTTAACGAAGCCACCTCTATTAAGCCCCTCGATGATGGGAGAGAATTTGTTCCTCCACTTAGTAGTATCCAACACTGCAGTAAGTTCGACACTGATTAAAGAAGAAGGGAACATCCAGAAGCCAGGTTATTATACTAGCCAGGCATTCCAAGGAGCAGAGGCAAGTTATCCAAGGATGGAAAAGATAGTTTTCGCATTATTGGTTACTTCCATAAAGCTCCGTCCTTATTTCCAAGCACACCCCATTGTTGTCATGACAAACCAGCCCATAAGAAAGACAATGAACAAGATAGATGCAGCAGGATGACTCATTCAATTGGCAACTGAATTGGGCCAATTTGACATTGAATATTTGCCCCAAGCAACAATCAAAGCCCAAGTGCCAGCAGACTTCATCGTAGAATTCACTTACGCTTATAAGGAAGAAGAACCTCCTATGGAAACATGGACGGTCCAAATAGATGGGTCTGCCAAGAAGAAAGTGGAAGGAACAGGAGTAGTGCTCATCTCCCCAAAGAAAGAAATATTGAAGTATGCAGTTAGATTGCAATTCCCAGCAATGAATAATGAGGCAGAGTACGATGTATTGCTAACAGGGCTAAGTCTCGCAAAAGCTCTAGGAGTAAAGAGTCTTATCGTCTAAGCTGATTCTCAGCTAATAATAGGACAAGTGAAGGGAGATTATGAAGCCAAAGAAGAAAGGATTTAGAAATACTTAAAGATCATCCTACGACTCTCACAGCACTTCAACAGCCTAGACTTCATGCAAATCCCAAGAGCCAAAAATGCAGAAGCTGATTTCCTAGCAAGAATGGCCTCGTCAAACGACTACAATGCAACGTCCGAACTATGTATAGAGATAAGGGGGCAGCCATGCACAGAAGGTGAGCAAGTTCTGAAGATAAAAGAGCAAGATGAGTGGATGACTCCAATTGTCCGTTATTTGAAAGAAGGATGGCTCTTTGAAGATAAGATGGAAGCAAGGAAGATGCAAATCAGAGCAGCTTGTTTCGTCCTTATTGACGACTTGCTATACAGACGAGGATATTCACTCTCATATCTAAGATGTGCTAGTTCAGAAGAAGCAGATTATGTGCTCTGCAAGGTACACAAGGGAATTTGTGGAAATCACACTGGAGCAAGGTCCTTAGCTAGAAAGGTGCTCAGAGCAGGATATTACTAGCCAACCCTACAAAAAGACGCATACGACATCATCAGAGCATGAGATAAGTGTCAACGCTTTGCAAATGTCCAGAAGAGACCAGGAGAGACGATGACACCAATATCCTCACCATGGCCTTTCGCCCAATGGGGAATTGACATTATGGGTCCATTCCCTCTAGGGAAAAAGCAACTCAAATTTCTGATCATTGCAATCGATTACTTCACAAAATGGGTAGAAGCAGAACCAATGACAACGATAACAAAGGCTAAAGTCACAAGCTTTATGTGAAAAAACATCATCTGCAGGTTTGGAATCCCACATGTCATAATATCAGACAATGGAAAACAGTTTGACAATCCCAAGTTTCAAAAATTTTGCCAAGACTTAGAAGTCAAGAATCACTACTCTTCTCCAAGACAACCTTAGGCCAACGGCCAAACAGAAGTAATGAACAGAAGCTTGCTCCAAATTATCAAAACTAGGCTTGAAGGGGCAAAGGGGGCATTGCCTGAAGAACTACAAAATGTCATTTGGGCGTATAGGACAACCACAAGGGTTCCAATAGGAGAAATACCATTCAGGCTGACATTTGGCACTGAGGCTGTCATACCAATAGAAGTAGGATTGACGAGCTTCCAAGTCAAAACTTATGAAGACCAGAAGAACCAATAGAAGCTTAACAGCAATCTAGACCTAATTGATGAAGTCAGAGAAGAAGTTAAGAAGTGAATGGCCAAACACAAGGAAGCCGTGGCTAGATACTATAACAGAAAGGTTAAGGTAAGAAGGTTCAACACAGGAGACCTCTTCCTTAGAAAGGTATCACAGGCAACAAAGGACCTATCCCAAGGAAAACTAGGACAAGCCTAGGAAGGCCCCTACGAAGTAATCTGTCATTCTAGAGAAGTCTTCTACTACCTGAAGTCTCTAGACAGCTAGGAATTGCCTCGACCATGGAACATAGAACACTTGAAGAAATAATACCAGTAAGGAATGCTTTACATTTCAAGTTGCCTAATCTTCATATCAGCATGTACGACAGTTATTACTTTCGTCATTCATAGATCAATAACACATGAAAGCATGATCCATGCGTATTTATCAATGATTATTCATGAGTTATTTGTCAACGAAAATATGTGCAATACTTAGGAGCCATCCTTGGGAAACGTCTCAAGGACCTTCATCGTTAAAATTCTAAATCAAAAGTTGTTCACACACAGCCATCAAAGTCGACTAAATCAGAGTTGTTTAAACACAACCAATATAATCATCATTCAAGCACGAATAGACAAAAAATGGTTAACCTAAAGATGCTCCAATACCATGGCTCTAAGTCACGAGTACAACGCAAGGTTGTCATTCAAACATGACTCAATAAAAAGCTGTTCAAACACAGCTAAAAAAATACTAGGTCATTCAAACACAACTAAAATCGTCATTCAAACATGACTCAATAAAAAGCTGTTCAAACACAGCTAAAAAATTCTAAGTTGTTCAAACACAACTAAGATCGTCATTCAAACATGACTCAATAAAAATATGTTCAAACACAGCTAAAAAATACTAAGTTGTTCAAACACAACTAAGGTCGTCATTCTAACATAACTCAACAGAAAACTATTTAAACACAGCTAAAAGATATTTAATTATTCAAACACAACTAAGGTCGTCATCCAAACATGACTCAATAGAAAGCTATTCAAACATAGCTAAAATACTAAGTTTCTCAAACACAAATTAGAATTGTCATTCAAACATGATTACTCCAACACAACTAGAGATCAAGAGCTTTTCAAACACAAGCTAAGTATAAACACATTGTCATAAAAGGTTGTCTAAACACAACCAAGCATAAAAAGAGTTGTTTACTGCAACTAAAAGCGCAAGGTCCCTACTTATCAGGGACAGGGTCTGCGGGGGTTGTAATTGCGGCCTCTTCCATTATCTCAGCAATGTTTGTGGCTTCCTCCGTCACATTCTCTGCTGTAGCCTCAGAGGAATGATCAGCCAAGAGCTCCATCTCAACCTCACCCATAACCAGACCAGAAAGGTCCAAGTCAGGTTAATGCTTTGCCATCCACTTCCTAAGAAGGTCAAAGCCCTCCACGTAGTACCCACACAGCTCATCAGAGTACTCGTTAGAATCCTTGAACTCCTTCACCGCTGTGGCCTCAGCCTTTTGTAACTTCAACTCCAAATCACCAATCTACTTGTCCTTTAGCTTGCAGAAGTCCTTCTCCACATGTAGGCTCTTCTCCAAGATTGCCACACGCTCTTTGTCATTTTCAGCTTCAACAGTGAGAATGGCAACCTTGTTCTTGAATGTCTCATTCTCGGCAGACAAAGACTTGATCTCAGGCTCAGATGTGGCCACCTTCTTCTCCAAGTCCAAAAGTTTTCCAGAGACAAATAAAGACTCCCCCAAAACCTACAAAAAAATTTCCTTAACAGAAGTAAACGAAGGAAAAGAAGAAGTAAAAACAACCTACAGCGCATACCTGCACAAGCTTTTGAATGTGAGACAACATCACCTCACTAAACGACATTGCCATCAGAGGACTTAGGTTATCCACAGAAAATGCCTCATGAGCCTTCAAAGCTGCCACGTCAGCATCATCCCAAAAGGTAGGAAGAAAAGATTTACCACCAACCTTCTTCTTCTTCCTAACCTCTTCTCCAGTAGAGGCAATCACCTCTAGTGACAAAGTAGGAGAGGCAGGGCACTTGGCAGGCAAAAGGGCAAGAGGAGGAGTTACCACAGGATCTTTCTTAGAAACGTCACCCATCTTTTTCTCAGACAAAAGACCATTGACAATGCCGCCCTTGGCCTTCTTCTCTTAGGCCTCAACTAATTTCTACTTACTAAACCTAGTCGTCATTCTTGGAAGGAAGAAGACAACATAAAAAAAATAAAATAAAAAAGAACGAAAAACAGAAGAAAACAGAAGCTCGAGATTTCAAGAAAGGGAAAGGAGCGCTTACTCTTTTTCATAACTTCCAAATTCTTCCGAACCTTAGTAGATGGTTCTGGACCCAAAAAATGAAGAAATAAAGATTGGGGAGAGACGAGCTCATCAAAATCCTTGACGGATTCCAAATATTCCTTTACTTTTTCAGCACGACATTGATAGCTCTTCTTCAGACGAGGATGTTGGGAAACTGCAAACAAAAACACAAGTATGTCACATAACATCGTCACTCATAAAAGAAAAGAAAAAAAAACAATAGAAAGACAAGAAAGACGCACCAGACATGAGAACTCCTTGACTATGGAAAAACTTTGGGGCTTCACCCAGGTCCTCACCAGGGACGAACTCCCAACCACTTCCAGAAACAAAAAAGAAGTTTGGATTCCAATTTTGGAGAGACAATGAGTAATTGAGTATTAACCTAAAAGCCATATCCCACGGCTTAAACTCATAATAGCCAGGGTCCTTTGATTTCCTCAGACGATAAAAATAGAGGAATTCATCCCTCCTGATGACATCGCCATCATTAGTAGACATCCACACCACCATGCAAAAGATGATGATCTGCCAAGAGTTGGGCACTAATTGTGCCGGAGCAAGGTGCAAATAAGAAAAAAGTTCCCTAACAAAAGAATGAACAGGGAAACGAAAACCACTAGTAAAATCAGACTCGTAAAAAAAACTTCAGCAGGATAGGAGTGATAGGCTCTCTCCTCGTCACTCGAGATCCTAATCTTTAACGAATCAGGGAATTGAAACCTATCCTTGATATACTGTTCGTCCTTTCCTGTAAGGGAACACAAGATGTTCTAGGCTTTATAAGGGGTTGAAGGAGAAGTAGCCCCCGAAATCACGCGATCATCAGACGAGGATAACCCCATCTCTAGGTCACTAGACGTAACCTCAAACATTTTTAAGGACCTAGCTACCTTAGCAAAGTGGGAAACTAAAGGGAATAACAAAGAGAGAACGGGCTTGTATGGATAGTTCTCCCTCACGAAGAGACTAACCCAATTGAGACACCCTTCCTCCATAAACTCAAGTGAACAACCTAGACGAGCAAAAAGAAAAGCTATTGAAGGACAATCTAACCTAACAGAAGAATAATCTACCATGGAAGAACAGGAAAAGAAGCAAGAGCATGAAGAACTTACCAGGGAACACAGGACAGAGAAAGGGAGCTTGAAGGAGAGACAAACCCTAGAATGAAAATTGAACAAGGGAAAAACACAGAAGAAAGGAAACAGGAGGGAAAAATGCAAAATAAGTGGCCAAAACATGTGCGAGAAAACCGAGAAATGTCTACACATCAAACGCATCCTGACTGTACATGTGGCACCCAATTGCTCGAACATTAAAGTCATCATAAATGTATAGTACATGGAATATGAAGCGTCAGACGAATTTGTTCTTATCTCATCTAACAGATGACAATTCGAACAAGGGGGCAGCTGATGAGTCAAAAATTTATGGTCGTCACTACGCAAAGATCGTCATATACCCAAAGAAGACGTTGCACATTTATTATGATCATTGATGACGAAACGTAACGAACAAAGCAACGATCACAGGATAAGCTGTGAACTTCAGACAAAGATTCTATAACGCACTGGCCGTTGAGCATAAATATAGTAATTCATTGTACATTAATGAGTCACACAACTATAAAAGAGAAGGAAACAAAAGTTAAAGGTACACAAAAAATATTCTACGAAATCACTCTCCACTCTTTCTCTCTCAAGAATCTTCCTCCTTTACTGAGTTAAGCATCAGAGGCAGTTTCGCTGATGCCACACTGGCGTGTTACTCTTCCACCCAGTTCATTTTTCAGGTTTTCCATCAACAAAGACAACCCCATTCACAACATTATCCATCCGCTACGACAAGGAGCTCAACTGTTGATTTTTTGCATCATCAACTATCAATATGACAAAGGCTTTTTTTTTTTTTTTCTAATATCATAATTTTCCTTTTTTTAATAAATTTTGAATAAATTTGTTTTGAAAACATGTAGATAAACTATCAAAAAAATATATAATTAGGTAAACTATCTATATAATTAATAAAACTATAGACACTTGTTACATGGAAAAGATAACCACTTAGCGCAAGGACTTCTAAGATTCAATTATTTAAAACATAAATTTATAATATATGATAATAAAAAAATGAATACAAATAGGGTAAAATACACTAACTACTACTGAGGTTTCGGATAATGTGTATATATATATATATATATATAGAGAGAGAGAGAGAGAGAGAGAGAGAGTAAAAGTTAAGAGAAAATCTAATTAGATTTTAAATTATAATTTAATTAGAGTCTAATTTTGCATCACGTGTCTCATCTAATCTAAGTTTTTAAAATTTTGTGGCAAGTGAATTAATTTAATATAAAAAATGAATTACAATTAGAGTTTAATTTTGTACCACATATCCCATTTATTCTAAATTTTTTAATTTTTATGCTAAGTGAGTTAATTCAGTGTAGAAACGAGACATCCAATATAAAAAACCATAAAAACCTAATAATATACCATGACTATGTACGGTCCATTACTAATTAGGTAGTATATATATATATAATCAAAGCATAGACAAAATTCAATTAGAATCAAAATTGGATTTTCCTTTTGTTAACTTTCCATACAAATTAAATTATTTAGATTTTTTTCTGTTATTTTTTCTCTAAACTAATGAGCATATTTTTTATACTGTTTCTATTTAAATATTTTCTATGTGAAAATCTTGAACATTATAAACTGTAATTGAGCTGAACGATCTCATGCACTTATCCCCATTCAATTTAAGAGATACTATTTGTAAGGTTGAATTTAATCAACCATTCTGTTGGCTTTATTTCGTGCCAAATTTACTTGTAATTTAGCATTTAGAAACCCTGTATTTAGGTGGGAATCATGTAAAGGTAGTGTGTGAGAGAGTGTGAAGAAATGCTCAAGATTGTACAGTGAAGCAGGGACTTGCGACTTGATGTCACGGTTGGCTCGCGACTAGCAAGCCGCCAAAAGATGCACACGAGTGAAGCATGCAGAGAAGCTGAACTGTCATGCCAACTATAGCACTACAGGACAAAAAATCCAGACTGGCCATTCAGTTAGCTCACGACTTGAACTCGCGACTCAGTCAAGTCACGAGGCCAAGTCGCCAACCAACTCTGTTTTGAAAAATGACTCTTCGTATTCCAAACACCCACCACTATATATGGACCCTTATACCCACGAAATGTAGAGAGCTTCCAGAGAGAATTTTGAGAGAGAAACCCTAGAGAAAAAAAAGATTGACTCATCCACAATCTTTTCATAGAGACTCTTCAAATTCCTCTACTCTCACCCTCTCCATTGTTACATCCTTGAGAGGTTCTTACCCAAATCCTTTTCTCACCATATCCACATCTGTGAGAAGGCTATTTGGTGCTTTGGGAAGCAATTAGGAAGGGACCAATAGTTATTGGTTGATGCTATGGGCTATAGCGGAATCCGATAAGCTAAAGAAGATAAAGGTTCGGCGCAACCTCATTGGAACAAGAAGCTTAGAGGGCTTAGGTACACTGGGTAGATTAGGAGGGTCTTCTGTTGTTCATGTATCCCAACTTCATTCTTTAGTGGATTATTGACTGCTTGGAGGGTGGCGGAGAGGTTTTACGCCGAGGGTTTCGATTTCCTCTTCGATAACACATCGATGTGTTGTCTTTGTGTTTGCATCTCTCTTCCCTTAATTTTTGCCATTTAATTTCTGCTTTGGATGTGATTTTAATTGGTTTAGATTGTTTATCAATTCTGTTATTAGCTTATGTTCATGTTCCGCACATATATTGTTTGATAATAAGCTTGAATTGGTAATTTGTAATTGGGGGTCTAAATGTTCATAGTGTTTTACACGCTAATTGAACATTTACTATTGGACCAATTTATTCTTTTATTTTGTGTTATATTTAGTAGAATTTCACGGACAGTGATTGTGAATTCATATTGTATATGTAGCATCCAAAAGTGATTTTCAAAATTATGTATGTAATAGCAATATAATGAGAAACTTAGCGGAACTAATATCATGAAAATTGCAAGGAAAAACCAATTTAGTACCTCCAAATGTCCTAGTCGAACTAGTGTCTTATATGTTTAATAACCCAATAGCACTACTACAATTCACTAGTACCAATTAATTCCAAGCCATTTCAAAAATAATTAATTTGGTCCCTAAACACAAATGGCATGTAATGCAATTTATCACTCTAACTCTCTGTTTTGACTATTTAACTAATAAACGGCATTATAAGCACTTATATAAAGGTCAATCAAACTATTACAGCTAATATAGACAACTTTTTAATCTATTTTTTTGTGTTTATGGACCAAGTTGATTAATTTTAAAATGTCTTGAACCTAGTTGACATTAGTCCAAATGTCAGAGGTAATTACTTTACTGTATTTCACCCAAACAAATACTTATTTAAAACTTCTTGAAACTTTTGGTAATAGAATTATAGTTTAAGTAGAATTATAAATTTATTTTAAATTAGATAGCAAAGTTTTACATAAAGCAAACTATGGTAATAGTGCTAAATATAGGGTGTCGACACCATATTTTATTTGCCCTTGATTTACATGCAAAATTCCAAAACTTTCAAAAAGTCATATTTTGAATCATGTGAATATCAAAAATAATTTAATTTGTATCGTTCAAGTGTCGATCCACCCAATTTTCTAGTCCAAGAGGCAAATGATCAAAATGCCCCTAGGAGCTGAAACCTCAATCAAGCTGTTTGCGCTCAAGCAAGTTCAAAAATACCCTCAAACCCTAATTTTAATCAAAATCAATGTTTTAAGGTATTTTCCCAAAATTTGATCAAGTTTGACAACGGTTAACCCTAGCTCAACCTAAAATTGACTAAGATCGAACAACGCAATTAGAAGAAATTTGAGCTTGTATTGAAGAAAATAAAATTTTCTTTAAAAAGACTGCTTGTAGGCCCAAATTAGAGTTAAAACGAGTGAAATATACCCAAATCCCCAAAACACCCAACACTTGGTAAAACATTACTAAGAGCATTGATGATTGAAAAAAGCCGGTACTTTTTTGAAGTGTGTATTGAGACCTTTCTAACGATACTGAGCCCATTCCAAGGTCCAAGCGCCAAAATCCAAGCTCGGGAAGTTGGTAGAGAAAAATGGCAAAATCCAAATTTTTGCACAAAATCAACGTATGGTACCAAGTACCAACTTTGTGCGTAAATAGGCGACACATTGTGAAAAATGGAGCCAAAAAGATACTTTCTTGAAGTAGACAAGTTTCTTTACAACCTGAAACAATGTCTCCAAAGCATCTCCGGATTGACAGGAATCAATCATGCAAAATCGAAAAAAAAAATCATGTTCAAGTGCAGAAAATTTTGGACTAGCCAACTTCCAACGCACGTAACCCTCTCTTCCGAAATCCAAATGCCATAAGATCGGAAGCTTTAGAAACTAGATTCCGAGATCTTTCCAATGACTTCAGAATTAGTCAATTTGGTGTAGTGTTGGCTTTAGAATTTTTTTTCCAAGGTTTTCATAGTCTTTTGAAAACTATGTTGCACAGACATGGACATGAGTATAGGCAAGAGGTACATCATTTCTTGAAAAACTAGAATATGACACGTGTGGTACAACAATTAATTAATTAATATTATTTTTAAGTATATTTCAAATATTTTTCGACATAATGTATGTTTATTTTAGATTTTAAATCTAAGCAATAAAAAAAATACTTTGAAAACATATATAAAATTAATTTAAAAGAAATAATAAATAGCAAAGAAGTATAATGACATTCATGTTGTTTGAAGCTCCAACCAAGAGTTCCAATAAACTAAATGCTCATAAATAAACAAATTGCATCACAGCCAGCAACCAAGTCACTACAAATAAAATAAGTTACCGCAAATGCTAATTGCTTAAAATCAATACAAATAAATAAACCAACCAAACACCACCAGCGGGTGTGGTACAACTGGTTGGTGACTACTAAGGCTTCACCACATCCCAAGTTCGAGTTCTCACGAGGACTGTAATTGCAATTTCTGGAAGTCTCAGAAACCAATAGAGCCTGGGATGTGGGACAATAACTGCCACACGCGAGTCCCCTTTTTTGTTTCTCAAAAAAATAAATAAATAAACCAACCAAACTACAAATGCCAAAAAAAACAAAATAAAAATCATGGCGAAAACCGAGAGAGAGAGAGAGAGAGAGAGAACCCAAAAATAGAAAACCAAAAAAGGAAGAGAAAACCTAGGTCACGATGAGCACTAGACTCTGGCTAGAGGATGCGAGCGAAAGAGAGCAAGGTTTTAAATTCTGTTCTAGAGACCATTCAAAACTCGTTATTGGAAAAGAATATTTTCGGAGAAAAGAAATGGTGAATAACTAAAATGAGTATCCGAAATTTTGAAGAGTCAATGACTTGGGTTCAATCTAATTAATTTTAAGATATCTCAAATAGTCCCTACTGTTATCGATGAATATAAATAAATATTAGTTATTCAACATGATAAGTTTGTCATTTTATGAAAATAAGCAATTTGTAGCAAAAAATTGAATAGCAAAAGGTATCTAGATAACCAGAAAACTTGGCAATGAGATGGCAGCACGGTAGAGAAGAAAGTATAGAGGAGATAATTGTGAGGTGTTTTGGCATTTGTAGAAACGCATTTCCAAATAAAATCACAATGCCACGCTGTTAGGAGCTTTAGTTGTTGATTATGATGGCATGAGGAATTGGAGTGCTTGGGCAACATCAGGTAGGCAGAAAATTTAAAAGAAAAAATTGACCCTCTGACACACGCACACGCCTTTACGTGTTTTTGTTTAGAAGTGTGGTATTGCCCCGAGATGGACCCTTAGAGGTCATTTTGCCTTTTGAGGTTTTAATTAAAGTCAAGGATATTTTTTGGAGGGCCACTCCATCATATGTTTAGAAATTTAGATTCTATGTTGTTTGTTTAAAGGGGAAGTTATAGTAAACTCACCTGTGGTTTGGCCCGTTTTCACTTTGTCTACCTATGGTTTAAAACTTAACACTTTGCCCACCTGAGCTTCAATCCGTTTGCTCTCCGTTACCCACCTCACCCTCATACGTTAGAAAAACACCTTTTTAATACAAAATCACAACATAACACAGTCAAAACCACGAACCCTTTGAAATCTTTCCTCACGAGCCCTAGAATCATGAAAATCCCCATTTGCATCTAATATTGAAATCGTGATGCAAGAATAAACCGAGACGAGCAACAAGTTGTTTGAGAGACTCAAATCCAAGTAATAAATCAATCACTGTTTGGGTTTTCAGACTATTTTTATTTGGGTTTGTTTGGGTTTTATAATTTTTTGAGTAATCAGTCAATGTTACATGTAATGTACTGAGAATATTGGTTGTGTTTATTGATGTTTATGAAAAATGTGACCACCTGTGGTTTGGATTTGTGTTTGTTTATGGGCATTTTGTCTGTCGTAGTCATTGTGTCTCACTGTGGACCCTACGAATCTATTGGGTTTTAATTTTAGTGTTTGCATGTGCTTATTAGTAAAACAAAAACAAAAGCAAAACAGAAAATATGGTCCCTTTGATGCGTATGTTGCCTCCCAAAAGCAGAACAGTAGCATACAAGTGTTTATTCTTTATGTGTATGTTGTTTACAATTCTTTAATTGTCTACATGTAAAATGGTAATTTGTTATTGCAGATGGCTAATGAGGAAGTGAAATTCGAGGTTCATTATGGGGGTACTTTTCTATGAAACCCAAGTTTAGAATACTTTGGTGGGAAAGTTGAAATAGTGTATAAGGATCCTACTAGGCTTAGTTATTTTGAAATAGAAGGTATATGTGAGGAATTGGAGATTGCTGAACCGTCTAGGTTTCATTATTTAGCTCCTAGGGGCAACTTGGAGTAAGACTTGAGGCTCATACATGATGATATAGATGTGGTGCCTATGTGTAAGCTTTATGAAGGAGGGCTAAGAGACACCATCATATTGTATGTGGAAAGTGGTCATGCTCCACTTGTAGTTGAAGTTCCTGAAGGGATTGGTGGAGGGATAGATGGAGGGGTTGGTGGAGGGGTTGCTAAAGGGGGTGATGCTAGTGTGAGGGTAGAAAAGGAGTTTGATTGGTTGAATGAAGGTCTGGAAGGAGAAGACTTTGGTGATGATGTTTTTGGTGAGTCTTCTCCACCTCTTAGTGATCCACTTGAGCCTAACAATGATCCACGTCAACCAACCACTAATACACCTCAGTTAAACGCAAATATACCTCAGCCAAGCACTGTTCCACCTCCAAACATAGATTTAGATGAGGAGTGGGCCAAACCAACTCTAGAGGATGATATTGCAAGTATGAATGGTTCAGATGATGAGCAGAGGCCTGGCAACCCAGAATTCAATGAGAGGACTAATATGACAAATGTTTAGTTGGTAAAAGGGATGAAATTTCCTAACTCCAAGGATTTTAGGAAGGCTTTGAGGGAGTATTTGATTCAACATCACATTGATATCAAGTGGAAGTTGAATGGGAAAAAGAAGATTTCTATACATTGTAAGAATAACTGTGGATGGAGGTGTTATGCCTCAATGGTGATTTGCACATTTGAGATCAAGACACTTAATCCTGAGTGTACCTACCCCCTATCATTTCAAAATGGGCAAGTTACATCAGCATATATGGCAAACAGGTATTTGGAAGATTTTAGTAAAAATTCTAATTGGGAGGTCTCAAGTGTTAAGCACCATGTTATGCAACAGATTTCAGTTGATTTAAGTCTTAGTCAAGTGTATAGATCAAGAAAGACAGCTGGGGTTTGATCACTAGGAATGAAGAGTCTTAGTATAGCCTACTGAGAGATTATGTAGAAATGATAAGGAGGACAGATGTTGGAAGCAAGGTGATACTGCAAATAAAGATGGAAGATGAGAATGCACAATCCAAGTTTAAAAGTGTAGGGAATTAACCCGAAATTCCCGATCAAACACAACTAGGCTCCACAAAGCCCAACAAAAAGGATGTACATTAGGCACAATGCTCAGAAACTTGGGTTTCTAGGTGGTTGTAGACAATTTGTTGGGCTAGATGGATGCCACTTGAAGGGTAGGTTTGGCGCGCAATTACTGTCTACCACTGCCAAGGATGGAAATGACAATATATTCCCAATGGCAATGGCTGTGGTTGAGCAAGAGAACAAGGACAGTTGGATCTGGTTATTGGAGCAATTTGCTAATGACATTGGCAGGCCAGATGATCTTAATCCGATATTCATCAATGACAGGCAGAAGGTATTATCATATTGCTCATGTTTATTACTTGCCTGTGATTTCATATTGAATGCTTGCTTACTTACTTGCTAACTTGCTTACTTTCTTACAATACTCAGGGCCTTATTCCTGCAATGGAGACTTTATTCCCAATTGCAGAGCACAAATATTGTGTGGAGCACGTATACAACAACTTCAAGGTTAACCACAAGGGTATTAAGTTGAAGAGTGTACTGTGGAGGTGTGCTGGCACAACATTAATTAGGGAATTTGAGAGGGTGATGCAATATCTTAAGAGTTTGGATGAAGAAGCTTGGAAGTATCTTGCAGATATAGATCCTGCATAGTGGACCAAATCCCACTTTTCTCCTAGGGCTTTGACAAATTGTCTGATAAACAATTTGAGTGAGAGTTTTAACTCTATGATTGTGAAGGCTAGAGACAAGCCAATATTATCAATGCTGGAATGAATTAGGGTTAGGCTTATGAGCAGACTGTACATAAAGAGGACTGGCATAGAAAAGTATGGTGGCAAGCTGTGTCCAAGCATACAGGACAAGTTGGAGAAAATGAAAGTAGAGTCTAAGGGCTTCTATGCAATACCATTTGGGAAGTTTGTGTATGAAGTTGACAATGGGAGGGAGAGGCATGTGGTGGACTTGGTAAGGAAGACATGTGGTTGTACAGTAGGGGACTTGACAGGAATCCCCTGCAAATATGGAGTTGCAGCCATTTTTATGAATCATAAGAAACCAGAGGAATACACCCATCCATGCTACTACAAAGACAATTATGTGAAGACATACAAGACACCTATAACTCTCATGCCTGGCCAGTCTGAGTGGATCTCAAGTGGCCAACCTGCTCCTATTGCACTTACTATTAACGAGCTACCAAGCAAGCCACCCATAAAAAGGAAGAGGGATGCTGATGAGCCAAGGAACCCTTACAGGGTGTCTAAAGCAAACAAGCCAGTCAAGTGTGGGAGATGTCAAAAGGAAGAGCACAATGCAAGGGGATGCAAGGCCAATGTCACTGGTGAAACACCATGGGAGAGAAGGAAGAGAATGCAAAAAGGAAAATCTTCATCCTAAGCCCTATGCAAACAAGGATCCTAAGCCCAATCTTCATCTTAAGCCCCATCCTCATCTCAGCCCTTAACATCATCTCAGCCTCCACCAACTTATTAGCTTTATACTATAGCCTCATCTAACCAGACAGCAGGGTCACAGCCACTAGGTCAGACTCCATGGTCACAACAACCAACTCAGTGGTACTTTGCAGACTTCAGGTACATAGTTAGAGGAGCTCATTGGTACTCTTCAAGTCAGCCAGCACCACACACCCATGTAGAAACATGGGACACTAGAGCACCATCATCACAGGTACTGTAGTTTTATGTTTGATGTTTTATTCATAAATCTTTGATACTAGTAGCTAACATTTGAATTCTTGTACTTTGTAGCCTACAAGACCACCTGCTACCAAAAGAGCTATTTTCAGAGGAATGAGTAATGCAGCAAAGACACAAAAATGTAACACAAGAGGTGGAAAGAACAGCTATGGGAGGAAAGGCAGGGACAATAAATGAAGCTTATGTGAAGAAGATTTTTGCTATGTATATTTAGTGTTAGGGTTAAATATATTTTGTAAACAATGGCAAGGCAGACAATTGTTGGTTATATATGCTGTCAAAACATCTGTTGGGGTTTGTGTTATTTTTGTAAGTTTTGTAAACAAAGGCAGGTGCAACTGTTTTATGGTTGTTGTACCAAATGCCTTATATTGACTGGTGGTTGATGAAAGACAATATTCAATGCCACTTTAAATGTGTATACAATTTCCCAACTTAATGGCAGGTATTCAAAATTATTATTTTGGCTAATTGTTGTCATGTGGTTGATTATTGCAGTTGAACATAGAAGGTTTATATGTGTATGTATTGAATATAGCATGTTTATTGGATACAACAGGTGTATGTGTTGAATATAGCAAGTTTATGTATGCATTTGTTATCTTTTCTTGCAAGTTGACAGATGGTTGTCATGCACTTTCAACACAAACGCTTTAAACAATGCACTTTCTGCACAATGCACTTGATACAATTATGCACTTTAAACAAGTCACAGCATTCAACATAGTTCACAGCATCCAACAAAAAAACAAGACATAAGTTGCCAATTTACTTTAAACAAAAACACCAACAGCATCTAATATAAATAACACTTTATCTTTAAAAAGCTTATATTATGAAGTGGCTTCAAGCCAACAACATCTAAATAGTTCTATTACAATACAAAGTAGCTTCAAGCCAACATTGGCCAATTGATGACCTACTTATATATTACAACCCACCAGGTAGACTCAATCTCATCATTCCAACATTCTCACTTAAACCAAAATAGGAAAACAACATAACCAAAACAAAAAAAGACCATGATAGAATTAGTGCAATTCTGCACTTTCTTTCTTGCTATAAGGCTCTCACTGCCATCTCCTTGGCTTTAACAGAGGAAGCTCGAAACTTTCTCTCCCTCTTAATAGCTTTTATTGCCCTTTCTTGAGCAATTTTTGCCATTTGGGTAGCTTCTGTTGCTGCCTGGGTAGCTGTTCTTTCCCTTTCATTTACAAGTTGCAGCTCATTCCGCATTAAATCCAGCTTTTGTTGCACCAAATGGGCAGCTTCATTCCCATGCATACAAGTGGGATTATCAATCCAATGAAAGAAAGGGCACTTGGGACCAACCTGTTTATAAATTAAATTGAACATATCATATTCCAAGCTCACTTGAGTCAACTAAATTAACTAAAAACTATACTTACCTTATATCGGCTACAACCCAGAAACCTTCTATCAAAATTATCCACTGTCAGGCTTGTTCTCAACACACAAGTCTCATATGTACACATATGCCCACTTGAACCTGAGTAATTTCCACTCGAAGAAGACACTGCTTATCAACTTTTGTCAAAATTTCCTGTGAATCAAAGCTAGCATCAAAAGGTGAAAACCCAAAATGCCTTAAGACATTCAACACGGTCAGCAAACAATTAGAATGTCTGGGAACATGAAAGTTTCATGCAACACAGTCAGAAAAATCAAAACCCCAGCTCAATACAAGGAATTTTCATGATTCTAGGGCTTATGAGGAAAGATTTCAAAGGGTTCATGTTTTGATCCATGTTATGTTGTGACTTGTATTAAAAATGTGTTTTTCTAACATCTGAGGGTGAGGTGGGTAACGGAGAGCAAACGGATTGAAGCTCAGGTGGGCAAAGTGTTAAGTTTTAAACCACAGGTAGGTAAAGTGAAAACGGGCCAAACCACAGGTGAGTTTACTGTAATTTCCCCTTATTTAAATTTTAGATAGGGTTTAGTGGGTATTAGTGGGTTTATCCATTAAGACCCATATAATTAAATAACATAATGGGTCTTTACCCATTTAGCCCAAAAATTAAAATGGGTTGGGTTAAGACTTATTCAAATTAGGTAGATAATTGGTGGGTTCATTGATATGGATAAAAATTGCCACCTTTAGGTGGAAGTCATACAGGTTGAGGTCAACATAGGTTGGAGGAATGGTGTCAACTTAATAAAGTGAATTAACATCAATGAAGTTGAGATAAAGTGAATTAAGAATTATGAAAGTTATCATGCTTGTATACATATTTGAGATAGGGTGGAACAAGTAAAATCTATCTTCACCTCATCAAATTTTCAAAGTCAAAAAAACTCACACAAGGCAAAACAAGGCAGGATGAATCATGATTGGGGGTATCTTCATCATGCCCAATTAAGGATATCAAATTATCAATATATCATTAACTTTAGTTAGCCTAATTTAATTTTTTTTTATTCAATAATTACAACAAGCGTGGAGGAAGGTTCGAATTGTAGTTCTCCTCATAAACGAGACTAAATAATGCCACTATATTATAAGACTCTTGACATAATGATTAATGTTTAGAGATGTTAATCTCATGTAAATATTTTTTTTAAGAGTTTTATTAATGAGTGCTCTCAGGGTATTTGTTAATGGACTTTAATACAACTTTCATGAGAAATATAAAAAGTTTTTTAACAAATCAATTACTTTTTTCTTTTTCTATAAAAAGTTTTTAAAAATATTTCCTAAATTAATGCTCTTTGAGCATCCATTAACTTTTCCCTTATTTTTTGAATAACAATATAATGCAAATCTTAACTATTTGGAAGATGACTTAATATTCAACTTATGCACAACTTTTAGAAAATTTACTTTTTCTAAGTACAAATATCTTTTTGTCCACTTATTTTTTTAAGGGTAAAATGCAAAAACATCAGCCAAACTTGGAGTCAAAAACAAATTTACTCCTTTGTTGTTGATAATTCAAAAGTTGGGAGAGGGAGATTTTAACCTTGGAAGTGTCCACTATAAATATAAGTAAGTGCTGCAAAGAGCATGAACTTTTAAAATACTAAAATTGATTATTTTATTAAAATTTCAACTTCCTCATTTGAGAAGAAGCATAAAAATATTTAATTAATTTTAATTTAAATACATTAAAAACCAAAATTTTAATTAAAAATGAAATGCAAGAAGATTGAAAAATTAGATGGAAGAATCAACTACAATATTTCTCAATAATCATGGAAATAGAGAATCAATTTGATTTTACCCGAAATTCAAGAGCTTTTATATTTTACTCTAAAAAATCAATTATAGAAATAATTCAAATACGGAAGTTAATTATAATAATAGAAAAATGTCCAAAATATATTACTGAAAGTATAATAATGACTCATCTTACAAATTCTCAAACAAAGTGCTCGAGGCCTATAAGAGAGGTTTTTTTTTTTTTTTTTTGTATAGGAAGACTGAAATTTTATTAAGAATGCGAAAAAGACATTACATCATCGATAAGAGCTTGCTCAAGGAAGCAAGGATTCTCTTCAATCCACATGGTGAAATCAACAATACCTAAAGCATATTTAGCTAACAAATGGCCTAGTCTATTACCCTGCCTACAAACATGAGAGTAGTCGACACAGCAAAAGTCCTTACTGAGAGCATGCATTCCCATGATAACTGGCTCCACAGAGGATGGAGGAAGGGATGTTTCATAAAGAGCACATTAGACTATGAGGGAGTCTCCCTCTAGAATGAACTCTTGAATTCCTATGTCCTTCGCAAAGAGCAAACCCACTTCAAAAGCTTTTGCTTCTGCCTCCATTGCTCCCAACAGGGCATAAATCTTTTTACTCAGAGCTTCCTCCACTCTTCGTTCATCATCCCGAATAATAATGCCTAGACCCACTGCATTCTATGCTGAAAAGATGGCTCCATCAACATTTACTTTGAACAAATTTGCTGGTGGGGATGACCAGGTGCTCCTAAGTTCAATAGGGGCTGGCCTACATGTTGCCTCGATGGCTGCATTGTATTCATCCAAGTATTAAGTTGCCCAGTGAACTAACGCTATCCTCGATTTCCTTATTTCCCCATTTCTCACTATTAGGGTTTGTGCCCTAAAATCCAATTTATTGGCATGTTATAAATAATTAAACTATTTAATTATATGAGACTATTTATAAATGAACTAATGGGACATTATCATAGTCCTTGAGATGCATTGTATGTGATTTAGTTACAGAAGATATAAATCACAAGTTCTTTGTAAACTCAAAATATAGTTCGTAGTCAGTGATGAAATTAGGCGTTTATTCTGTAAAGACTATAACACATCAACTAAGATGGTTTGTCTTGATCATGGAAGTGGAGACTTCTAGTTGATGTGTTGATATGTCTTAAGTGTGTAATATATATTGAATTGGATCGCTGTGAGATTAATTATTCAATTAACAACTGTCACCTGAATAATTAAATCTCACGACTTCTAATTTCATAGACTCTTAATCCTGAGAGGGTAGTGAACTTGATCATGAAATGTAGATTACTTTGATATATTAGGAATGGGATCTAGTTTAATGGTCAAAATCTCAGTATGTTGGGTAACCACACGTAGTGTTGAAGGAACACATATTCTCAAAATGGAAACCATAATCCCTTTCTATAAAGACACAAAATATCCCCTTGAGATAAGTTTAATGGGAACTGATTATTGAGGGCCAACCACTTTAGTAAGAGTTGCTAAAGTTTATATTTATTGAAATTAGATTTCATAAATATGAATAACTAAAAGATTAAATCAGGTACTCAAGGAATAAAATAGTTGTTTACAAAGTGACAGTTTATTATGACTTTGTTTACTATAAATATTTCATAAAAGGGTCGAATGATATTATATTAGAGTCTTAGGATATAATTTATTAATAAGGCCTAGAGTGCAATTATATTTCCATAGTAGTACTTGTTATATAATTAATGGTAACTTTAGGCTTGTCAAGAGTTGAGAGATAAGTCTAAGGCCCATTGGAGTTAGAGTCTTTTTAGTCTTTTTGGTCCCATCCCAAGCCACACACTTATGCCCAATTGGGTTAGCCCAAAAGGCTAACCCAATTAGATAATCAGTTTTTATTTAATAAGAGTTATTAAATAAAGTAACTACTTTTAAGGCAGTTATGACATATGTATGATTAAAAGAAAAAACCTATAGAGAAAAACTGTTTTCTCTATAGGTTTTTGGAATTCACTTTTCCAAAGGAAAATTAACGTACTTAAGAAATGATTGAAAGAAAACTCATCTTAGGCACCATGTGGAATTGGGATGAAGGTTGAAGGTATTCTCAAGTCTTGTTTTTGAATTTTACTGCACCAAGATACGCTTTCTCTTCTTTATTCTAGAATTCAAGGTTACATGTTATCTCTCATGAATGAAGTAGATCCTTGTGTTGCTTCCGCTGTGGGTTTTGTATGAGATGCATAACCAATTTTTCCAATACTCACCTCATTACGATTATACCATATGCCCATGCAATAGTGGAGTGACTGGCAACTAAACGAGCTAATGGATGCCACAACTTTTGAACACGACTAGGCCTTCCTAGCTTTATGACAATTCCAAAAGATGTGTCCTGACATCTCAGCCTCCACTCAGCACTCATCACAAATGCAATCCTGAAGCACATTCCATCTCATTAGGTTGACTTTTGTGGGTATGATATCTCTACATGTTCTCCACACAAAGTGCCTAATCTTGTATGGTATAGGAAGGCTCCAAACCTTTCTCCAGAAGTGTCGTACCTGACTGTTATCCAAACTTGCTCCATAATTAGTAGGATAAGAGAGCTTCACTACTAATGTATAGGCACTACGCACACTAAAGAGACCATTTAGTGATGCAGCCCAGATTAGCTTATCATTGGGGAGTCGAGAGCTTAGCGGAATGCTCTTAATCGCCTCTACTTCATGTGGAAGGAACAGAACATCAAGGACTGCTGACTTCCAACTTATAGTTTCAAGGTTAATCAGGTCGCTTACCCCTGTATCTAAGTGCATGAAGTGTTGAGGAGAGATCACTTTATGTGTGGAGGCAATGGGTAACCATTTGTCGCGGCATATCCAAATATTGGTATCATTACCACCCTCTATCGCATTCCATCTCTGATCAAAGGTTGAGCAGCCATAATACTTCACCAGGTATAAGAAGGGTTGTTACTGATAGTTGCTTGAATGAAATTCACACATTGGGAAATACTTAGCCTTAAGAACTTGGTAAACAAGAGAATTGTGGTCTATTTGAAGCCTCCATCCTTGTTTTGCAAGAAGAGCCAAGTTGAATTGTTTTAGTTGCTTAAACCCCATACCTCCACAAAACTTCGGCTCACATAGCTTCTCCTAGCTAAGCTAAGCTATTTTCTTCTCATCTTTCTTTTGACCCCACAAAAATTCCGAATCATACTTGTTAAATCTTCACAAAGAGAGTTTGGTATCTTAAAACAATTCATTGTGTAGGTAGGTATAACTTGTGCAATTGCTTTAATTAACACTTCCTTCCCTGCTTTAGATAGCATCTTCTCTTTCCTACCCGCTAACGTCTTCCCAAACTTCACCTTGATATTGTTGAAAGTATTCCATTTATTTCTCCCCATGAAAGAAGGTAAGCCAAGGTACTTTTCGTGTTTTTATGACTTAAGTTCTAAATCTACTTTTTATCTCCTCTTGGACTTCTATAAGAGAATATAGAAGCTTTAAAGATGTAAAAAAAAAGCTCTTTTATACTCTTTTGACTTTTGCCTTTTATTCTATGCCAATTGCAACCTCCTCCAACGTAAGAAACTCTATAGGTGAGTGTTTTAAAGAACTTTGAAAAGTACTCAAATTGATTACTTTATCTAAATTTTGCTTGTACTTTACCTATAACCTACTCGTTCTTTGATTTCTCGAATTGCACTCACATTGCACAATGATTTCTATTATTTCGTTGTCTTTTACTTTTAATTAAAGTAAGATAACTCACCCTACACATATTATCAATATATACATATAAAACCAAAACTTTTAGAGCTCCCACATTTTTACACATCAGCATTATTAAAAAAATAATAATAAATATCTTTTTTTTCCCCATCAAATACAAATTACAAATCCCGATACTTCTTGAAAAAAAAAATTCTCTCTTCTCCCTCCTTCGAAGCAGCTACCGTCTCTCTCTTTTCTTAGCCTTTCAACCAAAGGAGTGAATATGGGACCGTCCTGGCTGGTACGGCCGATATATTTTGTACCGACACTTTGACTGGCACTAATTTAAACACAAAAACACAGTCCCTTACCAAGCAGAAAGAACTTCAGCCATTGCTGCTGAGAGAGACCTTCGTCCGTGGACCAATACTTGATGCAATGGCTACCAGTTATATGAGGAAACAAAGAGAGATCTGAAATGCAACTTGTACGAGGAAAGACTGAAAGAAAGTGAAATATATGTTTTTATTTGAAATTAGATCTTAATTTACCCTTTGTGGACGTTGAGTAGTATGTCACATAGGTTGTGTTTTCTTGTGTTGCGTTTTCAGATTTTTTTTTTTTTTTTTTTTTTTTTGCTTTCACGCTTTTAGGTAACAAAATTTACTGTTCATGAGAAAAAAATACTATTCATGCACTGTTCCGGTACTATTCACACATTTTAAAATTATTTTGCTACAATATTTTCAGCAACAATCAGTTTTTAGCAACAATAAATTGTATCCAAACGAACCCATAGTGTGGAGAGCTAACATGTGTCAGTGGCTGATAATATGTGAAGAAAAAAGAGGGAAGAAAGTAAAAATGAAAAATAAAAGATATTAACATGTAGAAGAGTAGATAAATCATAAATATGGTATTTTTTATTTATAAGTTTGGCTTACTTTCAGTATTTATTTAACGGGAAATCTTCTTTTATTTTAAATACACAATAGCAAGTGGTAATAAGTTTTAATCTCTACCTCTTATTTAATTAGTGTGTGATATGACAGTTTTTCATTAAAATAAAAGGAAATTTCAGTTAAAAAAGTACTGGAGATAAGCCAAACTTTTTTTATAAGTCTAAATTAATATATAGATATACATTTAGCTTGTGGCTTAGTTTAAAAAGCCAGTTTTTTTTTTTTTAACTATTTAGCTTATTTTCGCTATTATTAAGTTTATTTTTACTACTATTCATGGGTCTTATTGTACTTTTTGATACTATTCATGAGTCTCACTATACTATTTCAGCTATCTTTTAACTTTATTTATGGTACTTTTAACAAAAAATTTTCAGTTTCAGCTAAATAAGTTGTTCCTAAATAAACACTTAGAGTGTAGAGGTTTTTTTTTTTAATCGAGTATTAACTTCTACGGTGATAAAAGAAAAAGATAAAAAATTAAATAAAGATTAAAGATAAAAATAGGAGAGAGAAAAAATAGAAAGAAAAAATCAAATCAAATAGGAAAAAAATAGAAGATTGTGTGATTGAATAATCTTCTAACTCATATTTAATAGTTTTTCCGTGTATCGTACGAGTTAGCGACTAGTATTATATATTCACAAATACACAACATTTTAAACAGAGTGAACAAAATTTCATAATTGTCATATTTTACTAAATAAATAACTTGAAAAGTGATTTAGTTATTTAATATATATATATATATATATTGAAAAATGATTTGTTTAAAAAATAGCAACAAATTCTCACAAGTTTATTAAGTACGCATTTGGATACGTGTTTCATGGCTACAATTGCGTTTTCATTCTTTTTTTTTATCAGCACCTCTTGCACTTGCACTGATCATGAACAGTGTATTAAGGCAAATGAACAGCATTTGGAGAGTAAACAGTAATCTGAAAATTATTTTTTTATTATTTCCAATAATAAATTTTTAATTTTTAATAAAATAAACGGTTCCAATTACAACTAAGAGGAAGAATAATTATGATAGGATGGGGTGACGTGGCGTGGTAGGGGCTCGGAAATTAAAGCCCAAATAAAAAAAAGAATAATGTGATACAGTTAAGCCCATCCACCCGTGAACATACATAATTCAGTCATTCATTTTGATTTTGAATTGAATTACCCTGGCTGTAATTGCATAGGAGAGAGAGAGAGAGAGAGAGAGAGAAATGTACAAGTCGAAGCTGCAAGAGCTGTGCCACCAGAAATCATGGAGTTTACCGGAGTACGTGAGTACAAAGGACGGCCCAGACCACAACCCCCGCTTCACCGCCACTGCCACTGTCATTATTAATTCTAATTCTCCTCCTCAAACCTTTCATTCTTCTAACCCTTGTAAGTCTTCCAAAGAGGCCCAAAACGACGCCGCTAGAGTCGCTTTCCTCCACTTTACTCAACCTCCACCACCACCACCTCCTTCTATTACCATTCGCTCCAATTCTTCTTTTGCTTCTTTTCCACAGCCTTCACTTCCCTCCTCTTCCTCTTCCTCATTCTCAGGTAACTATATTTATTATTAAACACTAATTTAAACATTAACTTCTTTGAAATAAAACTTAATTCTTCCATTTTAAAGCAAAAATCACAAAACCCCATTTAAATTTACTGCTTTTAAGAGCCCACCCATTAAAAATTTATAATAAAATAAAAAAACCCATATAGGGAACTAGTGCTTTATTCTGGACAAATTTGGAGATTTTTACTCTCAAATATTATATATTGATAAACATATCAATATTATACATCTCATCAATTTCTAAGCATATGGGTATAACATATGAAGCTTGCCATGACATTTATTTAATACTTTTATGAATGTTCATAAGCTCAGTATTTTGCTCAAAATTAATCCTGTTAGTTTAGTTTAAGTACAAAACATCAATTAATGTAACCATTCATGTCATGTTGATGTCGATACAAGTTATATTGTGCCATTGCCTGCAAACCTGGTTTGTTTGTTTGTTTGTTTGTTTTTGGGTTCGATGGTCAATGCCGAGAACAGTGGTTCAGCCATTAGTGTGTTGGAAGGGACAATTCGGTAAACGAGATGGTACTGAAATTTGGAAGGCACATTTCTCTATGCTCGAGGGAGAGAGTTATCCATGGAGGACTGCAAACCCTTATTGTTAATGACTCTACATTAGTTGATAAAGGCTATATATAAGTAATAGTGGCTCAATTTTTTTTTTCTTCTACTTTCGATCTTATGATTATCTGTTAGTGAGTTAGCTTAGCTTTAAAATTTGTAGAAACATTACTGGCTCACATGAATGAGAACTTCATCACCTAAGGTGAACCGTCTCATCCCATATTGAGGCTAATATGAGAGAGCAAAAATATCGAAAAAAATGACAATTAAATTTTTCTTAGGTATAAATATTACTGTATTAGAATGCTGGAAGTTTCCTGAGTAAATGTTGAAATTTTTTGTACCAATACTTTAACAAGACAAAAGAATTATGATGTTGATTACATTCCAATATTTTTTACTGATAGTTTTTGAAAATAAGAAAGTAGTGACACGGTTCATTGGACTATTGGAGTCTTCTAATATTCATTATTGACTAAGATATTGTAAATTTGGCTATATTTAAGACCTTGGTTAGGTGGGACGTTCTTATGGAAAGATCAAAGTTAGTTTTTCCGTTAATAGCATCTTTAATTTATTACCCATTTATTTTTTTTGTGCAAGTTCTTCATAGTATCATCTGGAATACGTTGATTTCATTTTTTTTTTTGCAAGTCCTAGAGTTCTGATAACAAATTATGTATACCAATATGCATCTGCTTATTTGACCCTTTTCATACAATTTCTTTGCATCCAACTCTTTAATTGATCTAAAAGTTGTTGGACTAGAATGAAATTCTTACTTGTGTTAGACCTCTATGTGGTTTGCTAGTTTATCTATTTATTTAATGGAAATAATTTGTTATGCTACGTCTACCGCCAAGATCCAAACTTACAATGCACATACTTGAATAATTCACGTTGCTTTCATATCAGGTTCTCATTATTGCTGCAGGTTCTACTAATGGAAGTACTGATTTGGATATTGTATCTGCCACCAGGCAGGCAATGCAACCAAAGACGCAAGAAATATATCAAACTTCTCAGGTCATTGGAACCACCTTACATGTGAACAATGATTTTAGAGGTAAGGAAAAATATTTCAGTACTTCAGATCCAACCAGAGATACCATGGTTACAGAAACCAGTTCCTTGTGTATCATGTGCAGAGCTTATACGGGGCCACTATATTATTTATTTTTGTGTTGCTCAATCTTGTTCTCTCATTATTTGGGCTGGCTTGGGTTTTTCTAGATACTAATTTTCAAAGCGTGCAGTTAGAGTGGCAGATTGTTAATACCTGATGGGTTCACATGCTTTATAGGATTCTTTACCTGTATGTTGGAACTTATAATGGAATGGAATATTTGAAGGGGTGGAGTGATCCTTGTGTGACATCAATGCAACTTTTTTGTGCTCTTTGTTTGCCTAGATTGCTAGTTCCTCCACTTCTCTACTAATTCCCTATGTGTGTGTGTGTGTGTTTTTTTTTTTTTTTTAATTGGTAAATTACGCACACACCCAATGGGTCTTAAATGTTCTCCATCCCATTATTTTTGGAGCAGGAAGTGTCAGTTGAGGTGTAGCTCAATGGCATTATATTTCTTCTTTTTCTAAGTTATTCCTCTATTGTCTACTCCTTGACACTTGTGTACTTGGCTGGAACCCCCTCAGTACCCATTTGGATACTGATAAAAAGGCTAGCGTCTGTGTCTGCATTTTTTTTTTTTTTTGAGAAGCGCATTTCTGTGGCTTTTATGCTTTTCTAGTGGGTCTCGTGCACTATTTACAGGACCCACAAACCTCTTTTTTCAGCAAAATTTTCATTAAAAATGGGTCTCACTGGACTATTCACACATTTAAAAATTATTTTGTTACAGTGTTTTCAGTTTTCAATTTTCAGTTTTTAGCAAAATAAGCGGTATCCAAACACATCCTTAGTCTCATTTTAAATTGATTTTTTCTTTATAAAATAATAATAATAATAATAATCATGTGCTACCTTAGCTTTGTCCATGGTTACTGATGTTTCTTACATTGATCTTATGTTTTGAACATGTTATTCTTGGTTTCACGGCATGTTATTGTCCGGACTTACAATTTTCAATTTCTTTCATGAGTCATAGATATGCAGCATTTTTACAAGAACCAGCTGCAAAACTATGCTCAAAAGAGAAATCTCCATCTGCCTGTGTACTCTTGTGAACGTGAAGGCCCTCCTCATGCTAGTCACTTCAGGTGTAAGGTCACAGTTGATGGACGGACCTATGAGAGCCCAGAATTCTTGTCCACATCAAAGGATGCTGAAAATGCAGCTGCAAAAATCGCTTTGACATCATTGGTGCCAGATGGAGCTAAAGAGGCTAGTCTTTTGTTTCCTGTGGCCATTTATATAACTTCTTGTATCCTTAGGAATTAATTATTCTAGTGAATCTCTATTCGCTCTCTCTGTGGGTTGTGTCTGTGTTATTCTTTCCACTTTTTTTAATCTTGGTTTTTCAATTTTTCAGGATAATTCTGGTCTCTACAAAAACCTTCTACAAGAGTTGGTTCAAAAAGAAAGGTTTTCTCTACCAGTTTATGATACAAATAGATCTGGTGAAGTTCATGTACCAATTTTTGTTTCAACTGTGGAGATAGAAGGGGAAGTTTTTAAAGGACATGAAGCAAGGACCAAAAAGCAGGCGGAGATGAATGCAGCAAAGATTGCTTTCACTACTCTGAAAGAGCGTAAGTGTATTTTTCTTTCAACACTATTAGTTTCAGGATTGGTGTTAACCTTAAGTAAACCTTTTTCCTTCCAATGCTTCTGTTTAAACATAGATGTTGCATCCTATATGAACATCAGAGACACATAGATATCAAATTGACATGGAGTAGTTCCTCTTATAAACTTAAATCTTAGGACATGTAGATTCACACTTGGTTGTTGATTTATAAAATGGAAGAGTGTCTTTAGAAGGTAATTGCATAATGTATGTAATTATTATTTTAACCATGGACCTCTTTTAGTAAGCACCTCATAAAATTTACGAGTATAAAGCCACTCAGTGGATATTTATTTAATGCAAATTGTTTTGTTAAAAAAGTAATACTCATCTTTGTACGGTATAATACCTAGCTATTGTTGGTTTCTGTATGACCAAAAAAAAAAAAATGGTAAGATGTCATTAATGTGGATAATTTCTTGGGTTTATTTATTTATTTTATTTATTGGTAAGTTACTCATACACGGGTGTGGTTTAAACCTATGACCCTACCCTCAATCTTGTTCTTACAAGGGAAGTTGGTGCCATTTGAGTTAGTTCTCATTGGCATAATTTCTCGGGTTTATGTACTGAAATCTCATAAGGAAGCCTGTCCTCAAACCACAATTGGAACTTCTTTTTTGAGATAATGAGAGACCTATCTTTGCCTAGGTCTTTAATGAGGTGCAGAAGTTGCATGCAGAAGTTTCTTTTTTATTTTTACCCTCTTGAACGTTGATGATAGTCATCTTCATCTTTTCCAAATTTATATTGATCATCTTTTGATACCTTAGTTTGGTCCCCCCACTCAATGAAAAAGCTAAAGCCGACACCAAAGGCCCAAAAGTAGACCTTGGCAGTCCCACATAGAATCTATGTGTAGATACTGAAAAGATCAAGGTGGTGTTCAGGGTTGAGTTTTTGAGTACTAGAGAAATAGGGTTGATGACGAAACTAGCCTAGGGTTGGGAATGGATGAGTGTGCCAAGTATTTCTGTGGGATGTCTTAGAGAATGGGATTAGGATATGAGAGTGTTGAAAAATTGTGTGCGTTAGAGAGAGAGAGAGAGAGAGAGAGAGAGAGAGTTTAAGAGAGAAATGAAGAAAATGCCTTTGTGATTGGACAGGGAGCTCAAATTTCATGTTTTACGCACCATGTCATGTGTGATTGGATGGCTGCCTTAAGTGGCCATTCATTTTCATTGATTTTTTTGTTTCCACTTAGTACATGTGTGTGTGTGTGTGTGTTTGTGTGAGAGAGAGAGAGAGAGAGGGAGAGGGAGAGGGAGTTTAAGAGAAAAATGAAGAAAATACCTTCGTGATTGGACGGGGAGCTTAAATTTCATGTTTTACGCACCGTGTGTGATTGGATGGCCGCCTTAAGTGTCCGTTCATTTTCATTGATTTTTGTATTTCCCCTTAGTACACTTGATGCGGGAGACACAAGAAGATTATTATTTAGTATTATTTATGTTTGCAAGTCAATTGTATTTTTATGTTTTAGGTCCTAGTAGTTTATTAAGCTATTAGTATTTTAATTTGGAAGTAAGATTATTTTTGTAATAAGGCAATTAGGGTTTCTTAGCTAATTAGAACTAGGGTTTAGCAATCTTTTATAAGCAACCTATTGTACTCCTTGAGAAGATAATTGATATTTTGATGAATTAAAAAAAATGGTTGTTTGGTCTCTTTTGGTCTGGTGCTGACTTCAGATCTACCCTAGGTGCTAACTCCTAGTGGTTTTTCCACTTGGTACTGACTCAAAGCCAGGCCTAGGTACTGACTCCTAGGTCATATCCCTTTATTTTGTTGTTGTTTTAGTTTTGTTCTGGTTGTCCTGCGTCATATTTGGTATTAGAGCAAACATCGATCTGTCTGAAGCATCCCGCAGTCAATCCAGAACTAGAAAAATCACAAAAAAAAAAAAAAAAAAACCATCACTACTGTGTCTTCCACCACTAGAAAGTTATCTTTGTCATTTCCTTACTTAGGACCAAAAAGTTGTCCTATAGTTGTGCTATCCATCAGAAGACCAGATATTTAAGCCAACCAAATACTCCAATCCAAAAACCCACAATCAAGTCTCCAAATCCCTTGTAACCACAAAGACAAAGAGAAGAGAAATAAGAGTGCTGCAATCGTGCCACACTACCACCAACAAGCAACCACGTTCAGATTTGGTCGAATCCTTTCACGACAGTTGCTACGCATGCCAACCCCACCACCACCTCCGTGAGCCGCCACTTCGATTGGTCCTCACCATCACCTCTGTTCCAAACCGCCACGATTTCAGTTTTGCCCAGTGTCACACCGCTGCAATCTCATTAGCCTCCATCGTTCCAATCTCAAGAGGGTAACCCACTAGCCTTGTCTAAACTCATTCTCCTTTTTAAAAAAAAAAAAAAAAAACCATCAAGCTTGCCCAACCCACTTTTATAACCCAGACCATTTCCTAATCCGACCCATTTGTTAATCAAGTACCCCTCTCTTGCTTTCGACACATCCAATTAGGAAGCCTTTTTTTTTTTTTAAAGTATTACCTGACCCAGTCCAATTAAAACCAACCAACCCAAGTCATTTTTAAACCCAAGCCTTTAAGTGAGTGCCCACCACTAGCACCACCACCCCCCCACCCCCCCCCCCCCCGCGTCCAAAAAAAAAAAAAAAAACCATTAAAACCAATTAACCAAATAGCCCAGTCCTGCACCCATCCACTGCAAAACCCACCCTGGCTCAATTTAAAAAACATATAAGCGGTCATATTAACCCATTAAACCCAAAAGCCAACCCGTGCACATCAAGTGTTCAACTTCGCAGAAATTTTCCATATCGGTGTTTTGTGACTCCAAGTCTAAGCTGAAAATTACTGTCTTTGATAGAGAATTTGAGTAGGAGATTAAGGAGGTTAGGAATACACTCCTTAACCCTCCTTCCTCCATTGATGATCTCCTCACTCTTCTTGATAAAGTCGAAAATTTGTTAGCATATGTGGAGCAAGAACCATCCAAACCAATGCGAGATGCACCTTTACCCTTAGTGAAAGCACTAATCACTAATAAACTTTTGCGACGTGCTAAAATGGATGTGAAGGTGTCAATTTTATCTTACATTATTGAGATTACAAGGATAACAGCACCAGATGCCCCATATAAGGATGAGCAATTGAAAGAAATATTTCAATTGACTTTGGCAACATTTGAAAATATGTCTCATGTGTCTACTCGCTCTTATAAGAAGGTGGTTTCAATTCTTGATACCATTGCAAAGGTCAAGTTATGCTTGGTGATGCTGGATCTTGAGTGTGATGCATTGGTTGTTGAGATATTTCAAAGTTTCTTGAAGATAATTAGGTCCAACCATCCACCTACTGTACTCTCAGCCATAGAAACAATTATGAATCTAGTCATAGATGAAAGTGAAGACATTTCCTTGGATCTTCTTAGTTCACTTTTTGCTAGTGTAAGAAAGGAAAATCAGAATGTTTCACCTATTTCATGGAAATTAGGGGAGCAAATAATCACTAGGATTAATGCCCAGTTAGAAAAGATAATGGCACCCACTCAAAAACTACCCAGCAAGCTTGAGGGTGCACATGATGTGAAAGTTGAAGTAGTTGAATGTGCTTCTAATCAACCCTCCATAGTGCTTAAAGATCTACATCTTGGTGAAGTCGAAGAGGTTAAAACTACATTGTTTCCTATGGTTCATAAGGTTCAAGATGAGATCATACTGATTCCACACATTGATTTTGTTATTCCAAATGAGTTTGATGTGGTGAAATTCAAAGTTTTTCTTTTCTCTGTGCTCCCTAAGGTGATTCCAGACTTGAAGCAAGTGTTACTTGTCAACATTCTACTCCTTCAATGCTTTAAAACTCGAGATCAAGTTTTCTCCAACCAAAGGAGAATGATGCAAGAGACGCAAGAAGATTATTATTTAGTATTATTTATATTTGCAAGTCAATTGTATTTTTATGTTTTAGGTCCTAGTAGTTTATTAGGCTATTAGTATTTTAATTTGGAAGCAAGGTTATTTTTTGTAATAAGGCGATTAGGGTTTGCTAGGCGATTAGGGTTTCCTAGCCAATTAGAATTAGGGTTTAGCAATCTTTTATAAGCAACCTATTGTACTTCTTGAGGAGATAGTTGATATTTTGATGAATAAAAAAAATGGCCGTTTGGTCTCTTTTGGTCTAGTGCTGACTTTAGGTCTACCCTAGGTGCTGACTCCTAGTGGTTTCCCCACTTGGTGCTGACCAGGCCTAGGTGCTGACTCCTAGGTCATATCCCTTTATTTTATTGTTGTTTCAGTTTTGTTCTGGTTGTTTTGCGTCAACACTGCCTGTATACCAAGGGATTTTTGTATCTTTCATTTTTATTTGAATGAATCATTATTTACTTATCCAAAAAAAAGCAAAAAAGAAAAAGAGAGTGTGAAAATGCATCGCTATCCAATTAATGAGCTTAGGGTTTTACAATTGGTGTCTTATACATGGACTTCTTCAATTCCTATCGGTTGTTCATTTAGCACATGTTAAAGATGGTTATTCCCATATATTACAAAATGCATCACTATTCAATTAATGAGCTTAGGGTTTTACAATTGGTGTCTTATACATGGACTTCAATTCCTATTGGTTGTTCATTTAACACCAGTGTTGGTAAAAGCGTGGGGTGCCTTAAGCGCAAAGGTCTCTTGGAGCATAGCGCAAGCGCGCCTCTGATTGAAGTGCAGTGCACATTTTAAAAAAATAATTTAATAAATTTTAAAATAATTATTAATGAGAAATACAACAATCAAATTATCATATAAATTGAAATAAAACATTTCATATAAATCATATAACATTTAGATAAGCCCTACTTTTGCAATTTTAACACAAAAAATGCAAGTCAAGTCATTTTAATTTTTTTTGGATCAACTGGATATGAGTACTTCCATGTATAATCTCTGATAGCCATAATGCCCCATGAATAATCACTAATATTAGTTAATAATTTAATCACCTAATGAGTATAAGTATATAAGATATAGTGTGCTATGTTCAACATCAACTATTAAAGTAACCAAACAATTTTTTTTGATAGATAATGAGAGTTTTATTGATGAAAAAGAACAATGTGTTTACGATTGTAAACCCACTGCCCTTGAAACAATTACGACACATATATATTATGTCATACTTTTTTCATGAATGAGCTAAGAATATCAAGACATAGCAATATGGTAATTGGTACCAAGAAAATACTCAAAAGGGAAAAAATAGAAGAAGAAGAAGAAGAAGCTTGGCGGGTTACTGTTTCAAGGAGAAAAAATCAAGAAAAATAAATAAATAGAGAAGAACTGGGGAGTTGTGGGTTTCAGGACAAGTTACACTCGAAATATTTTTTTGTGTGGATAATTTACACTAAAAATATGCCAAATCAATGGTTTATATTAATAATTTCAAGATCCTATAGTTTTAATTCAGTTTTGGTTCTCAGCAAAAAAAAAAAAAAAAATTCGGTTTTGGTTTTTTTTTTTCTTGAAAAATATTTTTTTTAAAAAGCGGGCTTCTTTGAATGTGCCTCACTTTAGAGGCAGAAAGTGTTGGAGCCTTGGGGCTTTGCGCTTAAGCATGCTTTTACCAACACTGTTTAGCACATGTTAAAGATGGTTATTCCCATATTTAACATGTGTTAAATGAGCTCCCAATTGATCTATTTAAGCCTTGCATGTGCTAATTATCCATGCATAGGCTACAACTAACTACTCTAATTAACTATACTAGTTTGCCTTGTTACATGAGATAACCCTATTCTAGAATTCCAACTTGAGTTCCCAGCTTGCCAACATCTGTCATTAATCTTCAGAGACTGCTGTGCTAATTTGGAATCAATAGGAGTGTCCAGGGCTGATCGGCACTTTGGTCCAGGAAGTGCCAATCTGCAGCCTTGAAGTGTCAAATGGGGAAAAAATTTCTGTACTAAAGTGTTGTTCAGAGCTTTGGTTTAGTGATTCTGGATCTGCTCCAGTTTTGCCACTAAGAATCTCCCACCCCCCCCCCCCCCCCCCCCCCCTTTTTCTTTTAGAGCAACTAGCCCTAAGGTGAGGGAACTTCTGCTGCATCTGCTGGAGGTTCTCTCAAGGTACTTCATCATCATGAAGGCCTTTCCACTTAACAAGTTCCTCGGTGATGGTTTGGTTTCACAACTTCTTACCCCAGTGTTGCAGGACCTTATTGGGCTTGGGGACAAACTCAACATCTTGAACAAGAGCAGGTAGGATTGTGGAGGGAGTAACATTCTTTTCAAGCTTCGGCTTGAGGCATGACACATTGAATGTAGGATGAATTCAAGAATTGTAATTTCAATTAGTAGGCCACCTTTGCGATGAAATCATTTTTGTGGCAATGTGGTAATTGGTGTTGTACGAATACTTGGCTAGGGGCAGCCATTCCAACTACAAGTTAGGCCTATCACAAGCATGCGACAAATGCCATCGGAAACAGTTCCCAAGAGTTTTAATTTTCATAAACAAACATCCTTTGGTAAATTAATCTAGAGTGTATGCTCTATTTATCAAAAAATAAATAAATAATCCTAGAGTGTATGCTCTAATTTCAACTTTTAGAGGGACATTCTAAGCATAACCATATTATAGAAAAACAAGGGGAAAAGAAATAAAAATGGAAGTGGTGCATTAGGTACAACCATGCAACGTTGCATTTGCAGGAATATGGTCAATAATAGTACTTTTTAAAACATTGTGCCTTCCTCTCAGGTAAGTCAGGTCAGGGCCCCTTGATTGTATCTCCTGCGCACAAAGGAAAAGAAACTCCTGAGATCTCATCTTCTAGCTTGCAACCAAATGTCACTACTGATCTGCAACAGCTTGTTGGAGCTACCATGAATTTGAACCTATGCACCATTGCTGAAAGGCAAGCTGGGGAGGACGGAGGTGAGGTTTCACAAAGCCTTTAGCATTTTATTTTTGAAATCCATATTGCTATTTTGTTAGACCATCATTCTCTGCTTAAGATTTGGTTTTTGATTTTTATAATTTTCCCCCTTTTTTCACTTGCCAGGTTCATACTTTTTGTTTAGGCTAAAATGCACTTTAAGTTTGGGGTCACTTCTAAATCGGTCCATTGGCTTTCAAACTTTACAAGCTGCACACTTGACTATTATAATGTGTCCCTTATGCTATGGGCAGCCACATTTTCACCATTTAACCACTTAAGAATGACTTGGTTTTTCTATTTTTCTGTCCAATT
This sequence comes from Quercus ilex subsp. ballota, assembly GCA_032727855.1. Lineage (NCBI taxonomy): Eukaryota > Viridiplantae > Streptophyta > Magnoliopsida > Fagales > Fagaceae > Quercus > Quercus ilex. The sequence goes on from CM064914.1 coordinate 21,644,793, forward strand.
TTGAGTGGGTTAACTGCAAGTTTCTAATAGATGTTAATGAAAGGGGCAAACTTAGAGGGTGTATAAATGGTGTTTTAGCCATTTGTTTATGCTTCTTATATGCATGCAATTGCCTTTTGTGGCACTAACCTCCTCTTACACATAACTAGATCTATAAGGACATTAATTGGAGTATTTGAAGGTATATTCTCAAATTCTATTTATCAAAAAAAAATATTCTCAAATTCTCACCAAATTTATGACATAATTTGCATAAATAAAAGACTGCCAGATTGAAATGTTGACTTATTACAACTATAGATTTTTTTCAAGCTATATATGTGTGCATTTGTGGGCAAAGTTCATTAGAGTTGCATGTATCTTTCTCAGATTGGTATTTATGTCTCTAAGAGCCTTCTCATTTGGACCTGATTACAGTGAGTACCGAAGTCAGCCTTAATCAGCCCTCCATTCTATCTTCAGGACCTGATACCATTATAACATGTAACAGAGGTTCTTCGGTGGACGCTTCATATGGCTATGCCCCAGATACATTCTTCTCTACCCCTTCCGAGTCTGAAAATGGCCTATCTTCACATTCTTCAACTAATTTGGTTATGGACTCAAGTCTTGTGCCGCCAGCTGAAACAATTATCTCAGCCTGTAAAAGGATATTTGTTCACCCGCACCTGCCAAACATGACAATTCCTAAGGGCTACACTATATTGCCCAAGAGTGATGATAAATGGGTTGCATTCTCCCCTAATTGAGACAGCAGGCTGACCAGTTTCGTTTAGTGATATTTATGAGCTCACAATTGTACATGCGACATTTATAAACATTCGATTTGACCATCCTCCATTGATATTTTCAACTTGCCACTAAAGATGGCATTAGCAACTGGAATAATCCTCTACATGCATTGCTGTCTTTAGTGAGAATGCAGTAACTGCTAATTGTTGGATTGATACTCCTCTTGGAGACACGGTAAAATTGAGCAATCAATGTGAAATGGCACTATCGTCCCCTCCCCTCCTTTCCCAACAGGCTGCTGAGAACTTAAACAAATTTCAGTAGCAGGCAGGCACCCTCAATTATCTGGTATATGCATCCTTGTAATGTTTTTTTTTTTAATCCAATTAGATTCTATCACATAATTAATTAAATTTAATCCTTGAAGGAACCAATCATTAGAATGCATGTCAACCGTGGATGTTTAATTCTCACTAGTCCTATTTAAGCTCATAATATGTCATTTTTATTGTTAGGGGTTAGAAGTTAGGACTTCTAGATTTATTTTTAATTAAGCATCTGAAAATCTAATAGTAAAATTACAATTTTTTTTCTTAGGTTGTGAAACAATGATTTTTCTCCTGAAGTGAGGTTAAACATGGCCAAATTGGACAAATACCACATTTTTTTAAATTTTTAGCAAAAAAACACTGTTTCTGAAATAAATGGCGATCTACCACTTTTCTAGAACTCGAGTTTCAGAAACTCGAGTTCCTCATCAATTACGCCACCGTGGCACTACTGAGCTAGAATTTGTGCGATGAAAAAAAATAATGTGGTACTCGAGCTTAATAAACTCGAGTTCCATGCAACACAATACTCGAGTATACCAAGATCGAGTACAGTTTATAAATAAAATTATGTTTATGTTTGTTTCTATGGTACTCAAGCTTGGTGAGCTCATGTACCTTAAGGAACTCGAGTTTAGTAAACTTGAGTTCCTAATAACCTTTTTTTTTTTTTTTTTTTTTGGGATAATCGACAAATAAACATAAACATAAAAATAAGTAGATTTTTTATGTTTTTATTTATTTAAATAGAAGCATTGTAAAATATAGAGATTTTAAATCTAGACCAAAGAACCGCCAAAATAAAAAATTGAGCGGCATTGTTACTGTATATTCAAATCTGTTTACTGCATTCATAAAATCTGTTTTCTAAATTAACTAAAACTGTTCATTATTTCCTCATAAAAATTGTTTACTGTTTTCTACATAAATTATTTCTAGCATTTTGCATAAAATTATTTTTTGTTTAGCATTATTTAAAAAACTATTCACTCTCTTTTCTGTATAAATTACTTTCTATTCACTATTTAAAAATTGGTCACTGTTTTCTCATAAAACACCTAGTGAAATCGTGAGTGTGTAAAATCGTGAAAATTGAATCAAAAATTGAAGAATATACCAAATTGAGTAAACTCAATGGAAAATTAATTACATTAGATATACAGATTGTCTAAATTTGTTTCCAAATTTGAAGTCGTCAAATGTACAAAATCGTGAAAATTCAATTTAAAACTGTGTACTAATGTACTAATCATCCTGATTTGATGAAAATTTCAAAATTGTTGAACGAACAAAATCGTGAAATCTTAATGGAAAATCGAAATTGTTGAACATACGAAATCATGAAAATTCAATGGAAAGTTGTGTACATTAGATGTACAAATATTTCGGACTTATTGAGAAATTTGATTTCATTGAAAGTATAAAATCGTGAAAATTCAAGAGAAAATTGTGTACATAAGATGTACAGATCGTTGGAATTTGTAAAAAGCAAAATTTATTCATTGAATGTATAAAATCTTGAAAGTACAAAATCGAAATCGTTGAATGAACTAAATTCGAAATTGTGTACTAATGTATTGATCATCCGAATTTGTTGAAAAATTCGAAATCGTTGAATGAACAAAATCGTGTAAACTCAATGGAAAATCAAAGAACATACCAAATCATTGAGCAGCACATGCAGCACTGTGAACATCAGTGTAGCAATGGTGGACAACTCACCCCCAAAATTGGTGCATAAACTTTCCAGGGATGCTCTGCATCCTTGAAAACGGTGCATTACAAAGGGTTGCATATCTGTGTATTCACGTGAGTGTGGATGGGTACTTCTGGTCAGGGCCCAACAGTGTTGAGTTGTTGAGCAGCACATGTAGAACTATTTATTATCTTTAGTCATTTTCAAGGATGCTTTCCCATAATCTGTGACTACTGGTTAGAAGTAATAGCACATGGTAAAGCCATCTTGAACCCTGAAACTGAGTTGTCAAACAATCACATCTCATAAATATGTACATTAAAAGCATCACTATGCTCTCAAAACCATCACTCTTACAAATTAAGCAGCCCCACAGCCTAAAACATTAAAATATCTCTTATAATCATAGCCAATTACTGTTACGCTGTAGATTTTGAACAATTTATGCAGTGAACAGAGAATAATTTATGTAGAAAAGAGAGTGAATAATTTTTTAAATAATGCTGAACATAAAATAATTTTATGCAGAATGCTAGAAATAGTTAATGCAGAAAACAGTGAACAATTTTTATGAGAAAACAATGAACAGTTTTAATTAATACAGAAAACATATTTTATGAATGCAGTAAGTAGATTCGAATATACAGTAAACATGATGTGCAGAGAGCAAATTTTATTAATGTAGAAACAGATTTTATCAATGCAGAAAAATAGATTCGATTATTGTGAAATTTAAACATGAAAAAATATACGGATTTAACTTTTAAATTTAGAGAACACAATGAACAGTTTTAATTAATGCAGAAAATAGATTTTATGAACCATTAGGGAGCTCTAACTTTGTTATCTGATCAAACGAAGCCTTAGGGAGCTCTGACCATGGCCTCCAATCGCTATTGTCAACCATTTTTTTCTTCTTACTTCTAGACCCCTTGAGATTCGTGTCACTGCACCACCCTCGCAGTGCCATGCCTACCTTCCCACAAAGAGAAAATATAGTTTAGATTGTGCATATGGTTATACACTCATAATAGTGGCTTATTGTTTTAGCATGAATTTTCCACATTACATGCTTCGAAGTTGGTCAAGAGGCAAAGTATATAACATATCTGATATTGAAAGAGTTTAAAGAAACAAAATATTTGGTCAAGAACCTGCGTCGAAGTTGTATGTGAAAACTTAAAACCCAAGCTACCAACTTTATTTGATCAGGTGGATGTAGTTTTTTTTTTTTTTTTTGGTTGGTAATTTATGTTGCTTGTGACAACTTATTTAAGTACAGCAACAATGCCGCTTAATTTTTTTATTTTGGCGGTTCTTTGGTTTAGATTTCCTGCTATGTATTTCGTGGCATAAATTTTTGGATAAACCCAAAAATGTTTAACTTTTTAGATAAACTAAATAAGGAGTAATAATAATAATAAAATGTAATAAAGGGAGATTTTCAATACATTACGATTCATTGTATTCAAATCATCTCTAATTTCTACTCATTTTGTCACTCTTGTTCTATACTTCTACATGGTAGACTGTAGGTGAAGTAGAAAAAATAGTGAGTTTATTAGAAATTGAATAACAGCCAATCACAATCTATCATTGTTGGATAATTTTGAGAAAGTGTGTATCAAAATAGATTTTATCAATGCAGAAAAATATATTCGATTATTGTAAAATTTAAACATGAAAAAGCATTTAGATTTGGCTTGTAAATTTAGAAAACATGATTTCACTAGGTGTTTTATGAGAAAGCAGTGAATAATTTTTTAAATAGTGAATAGAAAATAATTTATGCAAAAAAGAGAGTGAACAATTTTTTAAATAATGCTGAACAGAAAATAATTTTATGCAGAATGCTAGAAATAGTTTATGTAGAAAATAGTGAACAATTTTTATGAACAATGAACAGTTTTAGTTAATGTAGAAAACAGATTTTATGAATGTAGTAAGCAGATTCAAATATACAGTAACATGATGTACAGAGAGCAAATTTTATTAATGTAGAAACAGATTTTATCAATGCAGAAAAACAAATTCGATTATTGTGAAATTTAAACATAAAAAAGCATTCAGATTTAGCTTTTAAATTTAGAAAACACGATTTCCCTAATAAGTTCCTAAACAATGGTTTTTTGCTACAAATTTCTGAAAATTGTGGTATTTGGCCATTTTCACCTAGAAACTTAAGGCACAAGCAAAAAAAACAAAAGTTTTCTGCATTGTCAGAAGCATTGCAGAACACCCACATAGTATTTCTGCATTATCCCCTCTAAACTTGGCTATCCTTGGTTGTTGATTTTTTTTTTATCATAAAATTTATGGTCAACTAAGCTATAAAAGAATTCTTATGCATTTGTAAATTTTTTTTTTTTTGGGTACCAATCTAGGATTGGAAGAGAATTTTTTATTGACTACTAATTAGCAATACAATTGTATTTGCTAATATTGAAGTATTTCAACAGAGTAAATATATGTGTTGATATATTTGAACCTTTACACATCTCTAGTGATTCAAAATAGATTCTTTGATCTAGCATAAGTCCAACAATTGCATCATGCTACACCCTGTCTGTAAGCTTGCAGTAATGAAGAATTCAGATGCTAGTGGTCATGCCATAAATGATAAAACATGTCCTTAATTTTTCCTTCACCTCCAGTTACACTCAGAATGCGTAGGAATTTCCCATAAGCTCCTACCTTTGGTCACCTTTTCTTTGAAAAAAAGAACTTCTAGTCATTTTGCCTTAACATTAGTTCATTCTACATTCATTTGGGGTGATAGAGGCATCTTTTATTTATTTTTCAATTTAAATTGTAAATCAATCATTATTGTACTTATGCAACCTTCATATTTTAAAAAAATGTAAATAAGAAAACAGTGAACAATTTTTTAAATAGTGAACAGAGAATAATTTACACAGAAAAGAGAGTGAACAATTTTTTAAATAATGCTGAACAGAAAATAATTTTATGCAAAATGCTAGAAATAGTTTATGTAGAAAACAGTGAACAATTTTTATGAGAAAACAATGAACAGTTTTAGTTAATGTAGAAAACATATTTTATGAATACAGTAAGCAGATTCGAATATACAGTAAACATGATGTGTAGAGAGCAAATTTTATTAATGTAGAAATAGATTTTATCAATGCAGAAAAATAGATTCGATTATTGTGAAATTTAAACATGAAAAAGCATTCAGATTTGGTGTTTAAATTTAAAAAACACGATTTCACTAGGTATTTTATGAGAAAGCAGTGAACAATTTTTTAAATAGTGAATAGAAAGTAATTTATGCAGAAAAGAGAGTGAACAGTTTTTTAAATAATGTTGAACAAAAAATAATTTTATGCAGAATGCTAGAAATAGTTTATGTAGAAAACAGTGAATAATTTTTTTGAGAAAACAATGAACAGTTTTAGTTAATGTAGAAAACAGATTTTATGAATACAGTAAGCAGATTCGAATATACAGTAACAATGCCGCTCAATTTTTTATTTTGGCGGTTCTTTGGTCTAGATTTAAAATCTCTATATTTTACAATGCTTCTATTTAAATAAATAAAAAACATAAAAAAGCTACTTATTTTTATGTTTATGTTTTATTTGTCGATTATCCCAAAAAAAAAGTATTTTGAAATTAAAATCTCTATATTTTATAATGCTTCTATTTAAATAAATAAAAACATAAAAAAGCTACTTATTTTTATGTTTATGTTTATTTGTCGATTATCCCAAAAAAAAAAAGGTTATTAAGAACTCGAGTTTACTAAACTCGAGTTCCTTACAAGGTACTCGACCTCTCCAAGCTCGAGTACCATACAAATAAACATAAACATAATTTTATTTATAAATAGTACTCGAGCCTGGTATACTCGAGTATTGTGTTGCATGGAACTCGAGTTTACCAAGCTCGAGTACCACATTATTTTTTTTAATCGCACAAATTCCAGCTCAGCAGTGCCACGGTGGCAGAACTGATGAGGAACTCAAGTTTCTGAAACTCGAGTTCTAGAAAAGTGGTAAATCACCATTTATTTTCGAAACATTGTTTTTTTGCTAAAAATTTCAAAAAAATGTGGTATTTGGCCAATTTGGCCGGTAAAACATAGTTGCAAAATGGGGTGTCTATAAAATGTACCTCATTAGCGGGCTTTGAATAAGCAAATGCTAATGTAAAAGAAGACATCAAATTTTGTGACTGGAGTTTAACCAAGGTGGATGGTGAAAGAATGTTAACAATGTTTGGACTCTCTTAACCTTAATACAATGGAGTTTGTGCTTAGTGAATTAAAAAAAAAAAAAAATACAATGGAATTTTTTTAAGATGATTCTAGTCCAAACTAGTTGTCTCACAACGAGAGCTCAAAGGAAGTTGGGGGTATTTAGAATCTCTAAAATGTCTAACAAGGTCAATCTAAAATTTGATTTTCTATATTCACTTGATTGTTTAACAAGGGAAGCTCTAAATGAAATACATTCAGGGATATTAACTAAAAGGAAATGTTTTCTAGAACAACTTTACCATTTAACCTAGGAACTTTAGGTCTTCGTAACTATATAAGATGTGTGATACCTAAATTGTGTGGTTTGGATTGTTTGAGTATGTGTTGTGCGAGCATGTGCTGAGTCCCACATCGAGATAGTAGTGGATCTTAGATTTAGGAGGCACACACTATTCCCCTAATTTTTTAGAGATTCTTGAAACTGTACAAGAATTCTGATCTTCACTAGATCAAATTTTTGTAAACTCTCTTCAATTTTTTCTCATTTATTAGTACATTCCTCTTAGACAATAGAGAAATTATAACTTCACTACTGATTTCATTAATCTAATAGTTGATTTTATTTTCACGATCTCTCACATTTCTAAGAGGATCCCCTTTGCTTTCATCACTGTATGGCAGGTATATAACATGTTTTTAATTGCTAGATTCGAATTTCTCACATGTTTTTATTGTTTGATTTGAATAGCACACATGATGAATTATTAGATCTATTGTCTCCCATGCTTTAGCATCAATATTTGTAAGATGTAATCTTAGATCTAGGGTTACTCTTTTAAGAGTAATGCTACAGATACAAAAGTGATGTAATGGTGGGTCTAGATAAAAATCAATAAAAACCTGGCCACATCCACAGTTTGTAAAAAATGTTGTAAAATAGTTTGAGTATAGCATTACTCCTCTTTAAATTATTCATATATCTATTATTTTCTATGTTAAAAATGTTTTTCCATATATAATATATCTAGATCTAGTATTTTTATATCTAATTTTTTTTTTTTTTTTGCATATTATATATTTAGATCTAATATCTTATGTATTAAAAAAGGTTTTTCCATGTATTAAATTCTTCATTTTCTTTTTTCTTTTTTTTAAACCATATATTTTCTCTTCTAAAGCCATCTCTTTATTATCAAAAACTAGATCTAATATTTTAATGTATTAAATTCTTTGCTTCCTTAAACAAAAACCAGATCCGATTTTTTTTTCCTTATAATTTTTTTTTTTGGTTATAAAAAAGCCATATCTAATATTTTCTTAATTAAAAAAAAAAATGTTCTTTCACAAAATAATTCCAAATTAACAATTTTGTTAATAAAGATGTTTTCGTTGCATAGTATAAATCCAGATCTAGTATTTTCTTCTTAAAAAAATACTTTTATTTATAATAAAAATAGATCTGATATATTTCTATTTATAAAAATATTTTTTTTCATGCATAAATCATAGATCTGATTTTCTATCTCTTAGATCTACTTTTCTATCTGATTAATCTCTAAATCTTAAAACTTGCCTTTTCAAATAGAGTTATGGATTTTGGTTGAAAGAATAATTCTAGATCTAAGAGAAAACCTAACATTTGAGTGTTGTGGTGGGCCTTCCTGCACTTCTAGGCTGGAATGCTTCCTGCTGTGTTGTGGCCCAATAGTTTTGGGGTAGGAGAGTCGAGACTGGCTTGATTGAAACTCACCTCAAGCCAACTTGTGCGCAAGCTAGGACTCCTTTGCTGAGATCTTGGTCACGTGCCCACGGCAGAAGATGCTGTCACAAAAATGTTATAGCAAGAGGGCATAATATAATAAAATAAGAAGAATATATTGCTGCCAACCAAAGACAATGATTAAACCACTTTCTTAGGAAAAAACACACAGTGATATGAGTACGTCAGAAATAGGTCAGTGACAATAATAAAAGAAAAAGGAGTAATGTTAATGCTTGATCAATAAATAAAAAAAGGAGTGGTTAGTCTGCCGTGCTTGGTTCTTCATGAGATTTAAGTCCAGGAAGGGAACCACTCTTCAATGTGGGTAATCTCATAGGAAAATCCTGCCATTAAAATTGCCCACTTTGAAAGAATGGGCCTAAATGGCTTATCCTCGAATCATTTTAATCTTGCTAGAGAGTAGGCTGTTGAGAGGGAGAGAAGGGAGTATCCTATTGGTGCATGCCCCTATCACACTCTTGCTTCCTCACTTCACTTTTTATCCTTTCTGTTTTCTTTCTTCCTATTTTTCTTACTTGTTTTTCCTTGCTTTCTGCTTACCTCTCGTTGTTCTTCCTCCTCTTGTTGCTGTCATTCACTGTGCACAGCTAAGGCCTTTTTATACTGCCTACCATGATGAGTTTTATTGTTTTACCCCTCAACTACTTTTGGCCTGGTGTGGGTGTCCTTCCCAGACCACCCACTGGTCTGTCGGCTGCCCAGCCATCACCACTACTCTGCGCTGGTCGTACCACGTTCCATTCCCAGATAAAAGAGTTTTGTTTTGTTTTCTTGCTCTCCATGGCATTCTCATCCGGATAAGAGTTGGGTATTCTCTCTTACTAACTCCTATGACATGCACTTAGTGATTCTAGCTCATCTTTCCCTCTTTTGGGTGGTATGTCATCCCAACAGGACATTTTCCCCAAAAGAGCTTGAGCGGGAATCCTAGAATAGACTTCCCCCTTCTCCCACCACTAGACCACACCCTCTCTTACCTCTGACCCATGGCCCATCGCCCCTGTATTGGCTAGGTACAAGTGGGTGGTGCCTGAGCCTTATGCGTGCTCCACTTTCATGTGAGTCCATGGCCTGTCTGCTGTCCATGTGTTTGCCATTGCCTGGGGGTTTGTCTAGTCTTTGTTGCATATTTTGCTGCTCATTCTTAATCTCTTGTGGTGTGGATGAGTCACTAGGTCTTCATTTTTGCACCTCGTTTCTTCTTTGGGCTGGGTCTTGCTTGGGTATGGGCCCTTTTTTCCTTTATTTTGTCCCCTATCTCTCTTTTCTTCTGGTTTGTCGGACGACTAGTGTTCCTGCCACACCATTTCATTGCTTCTGTCGTGTTACCACTTGACTTGTGCTTGTTGAGCCTCTTTTGGGCTTGCCATGCACCTTTCTCTTATTCAATTCAGGTTGCCCAGTATTTCTGCTGGGTTAATCCTCATACCATCTTGGGCTTCCTTAGCCCATTTCCTTCCTTTGGGCATCCTCAGCCTGCATTATTCCTTTAGACATCCTTGGCCTATTCCATTCTTACATTCCCATGGGTTTTTGCTACATCTTTTGGGCTTCTCCGGCCCAATTGTCGTATCCTTTACTTTCGGGGTTTTTTGGCCTTTGTACCAACCTCATTTACCAATTCCTTGCTTTAGGCTCCTCTGACACATTTTTGCTTATTTTCCATTCCTTATAATTCCCATGGGCTTACTACTTCCTTCTTTGGGCTCCCTTAGGCCCATTTGCTTTCTTTGGGGCCTTTTTACTATTCCATAGGCCCATGGACCATTATTCCTACCATTCGGGTTTAATCGTTTTTTTTTCTCACTTTGCTTATTCTTCTTCCTTATTCCCTTCTATATTGTTGGGCTTCTTCTTGTTATTGGACCTTCTTGTCAAAGTAAGCATCAACATTTAGCCCCTTGAGCATATGAAATGCTCCTACGATTCATATGCGTATAAAAAGTCTTTTCTCCTTCTTCTTCTCTTTTTGTTCGTGGGTTTTTTCGAACAGTGGGCCCCACTTCATTTTCTTTCTTACCGTGAACAGTGTTGTCTCTTCGAATTTTCCAGTTTAGCAATTATTCTAAAACACAGCTTTTGCTTTATTAATATGATGCCTATTTTGATGGCTGACCCATTGCATCCTTTCACGTCATCGTTATTGTCATCAGTACTTAAACTTATTCCCTTCAAATCACTTGCACAAAATGCCTTTTCATTCCTCTTTTTCTTCACCTTGTCTTCTTCCTTAAACACCTTTACCCACCTATTCCGACCAAACATCCCGCCCTGACTCCGGCGAAAGGCAAGGTTCTTCCCACCGTAAGGGGAAGGAAATCGCCTCCGACAATCCTGCCACCAAAGCCATAGGCGAAGATGCTCCTCTCTTTGAATCAGAATGCTCCAAGGAGGAAGAAGGAAGCTAGGACCCCGACAGCAAGTGCGCTCCTCTCATTGATCCATGGTATGACACCCATGCCCATTTTTCGATGGTGCCCAGTGACTACTTGCCTTCGCCATTGGGTTGCATGTGGTTCTCTATTTGCCATCGCAACACAGAGGTATCTTGGGCCCCTTTGACTTCTTCAATCCCTGATCTCGATATACGCCAAGGTACTTCACTGCTCGTGCCTATTCTCTTTGAATTTGGGTTGGGTACTTCTTCGGGTTGGAAGGAGTGCATAGATAAAGAGTTGTCTAATACGGGTTTCATGGTGGCGTTACAACAGGCCGGCATGTTTAAGGCCATTGTTTCGTCGCATTGCCTGTCCAACTATAAGGACTTGTTCAATCTTCAACATTTGGTCCGCCGATGGTGCACCGCCACCCATACCTTCTTCCTTTCCTGCGGCGAGATCACAATGACCCTGAAGGATGTGGCAAACTAACTGTTGCTGCCCATTCCTGGCGATGTGGACCCAAGTGCTATGGAACTCTCTCCCGAAGAGGAGACCGAGTTGAAGAAAGGGATAAGCGACAAAGCGAAGTTGTCGCATTGGGTTGGGGCTTTCTCCAAGGCTTCCAATGTAGTTCACCGGGTAGCCTTTGTCGCATTTTGGATTTGTAAGTTCATCTTTGGCTCTCACCCTCATTATGCCATAAAACCTCTTTATTTCCGATTAGCCATAAAGATATCTGTCGGGGTGAATCTGCCATTTGCCCTTATGTTTCTAGGTCATCTGTATGTGCAGTTAGATGTCTTGCAGAGTGATGAGAAGCAGGCGGGTTCCTACCATATAGTCACCACTTCGGCCCATAGTACTATCTTGCAGCATCTGCTATGAGAGTGTTGTGCTAGGCACTTAGCAAAGTGTAAGTCTGTCCGTTTTGCTAAGGAGAAGTACCATTCGTGTCCGAAGGTTATTACTAATTTTTTTGATCATTTTGTATCTAATTTTCCATTGGCTTACCTCTGGGTTGGGTTAAAGCCGTTTGGGCATTCTGCTGTGGAGTTTTTTGATAAATAAGTTGGTTTTTGTTGGAGCATACAGGAATCTTGGTGCTAGTTATACATGTGCTGACTCAGTCATGGGCCTTTTTGCTAACACTACTGGACCACTACCCTGTTGACTGCTTTTGATGAGAGGGGGATTACATACTAGGTAGCCACTAATGCTGGATGGCTGCCTTACCTTGCTGATGAGGGGGTTCGATTTGTGTACTATTTCGCCAAAAGAGTGAGGAGGCAGTTTATGCTAGATCAAGACATTCCCGATGATTTCTCTGTCATTCTAAAGTCTGCTACTTTTGTCCAAACATTCATGCAACATAATTCCTTTGAGTTTTAGAGTAGGCATTTTACAGCAGTCACCATTCCAAGTTCACAAAGGGAGGGTATTTGCACAGCCGTGATGCACGGATATTGGCAGGCTATGATGACTCCATTTAGGCAAGAATTATTGGGTAGCCGTGGGTTATCTCTCATTCCTCCTGATGGTCTCTATGCTATCATCTTTGCCAACCCTCGGTTACTTTTTCCCACCAAATCTGTGGTGGCGTATGCTAGGAAGCAAAGTCGATCTGCTATATTTAAGTGGCAGGCAAAGGAAAAAGGATGGTACTTGTATGCTGGTGAGTATCCCACGGGTTGGGAGAAGAAAGTAAAGGTTGTGAACCTTCCTACGCCTGCGAAGAATGGCTCAGTGTCTTAGTCCACAAAGCCTAAGTCTACCAAAAGAGGTGATGACTCTTCTGAGACTTGTTCCGACATTGTTCCCTATGAGGGCAACCTTCCTCCCATAGGTAATATAGTCCTTGAGGGTTCTCCTCCCCCTTCTGGTCGTACTCATTCCAGCAGGTGCCTTACCGCAGGCAAGCCCAAGCCTGCTGCTCCACGGCCATCCATAAATGCTCCCCCTTCCAGCAAGACCCGAGGTAGTAAAAGGAAGACATCTCCACCACCTTCATCTGCCACTACTGAGAGGAGAGTATGTTATATCTAACCTTGCTTCTTCTTCGTTTTTTCTTATTCGTGAGGCCTTCCTACGGCCAACCCCACATGCATACTTATATATCTCCCCTCTCTTTGTTCCTTTTTTTCCTCTTGGCAGTCTAAGCATAAAGAGAATACTTCTGCCACCCACCCCATCTTACTTGACAAGCTCGAGCTGAAGGTATATCCTTTCCATTTGCATGCATTCCCGTTGTCATGTGTCACCATAGGCCCTGTCCCCCTCCCCCCACCCCCCCCCCCCCCCCACCCTTTTATATATATATATATATATATATCACCACTTATCCTGCAATCTTTTCTTCTTTTTCTCTTGTTTTTAGGCTGACCTTGGGCCCTTTTCTGTTTATCACCCTGCGATTGAGGAGGTCTCCACTACCATGGGCACACCCATGGAGGGTTTCTTTAATGGGGCAGACATAGTGGCTAAGGCCATGGCCTCTACTTCTGCTACTGCGAAGCGAGCTCCTACCAAGACCCCTATTCCTTCACCTAAGCCTGGCCCTGTTGAGGAGAGTGCCCAGACTGAGAGGGTTGGTAAGTCTACTTCTATTCCTACCAAGATCCCTACTCCTCAGAAAGGAGTTACTCCTACAGTTGCATCTCAGACTAGAAGCACTTCTCCAACTACTCCTCTAGTCATTTCAGCCAGCAATCCTTTTGCAGCTTTGTCTCAGACTGTGAAGGATGGCTCTTCCTTGGTGGTCACTCCCTGTCTATTCCCAGTTCTGCCACCTCTAGGCTCGATGCGGATTTATCTTCTGATGAGGGATTCGAGGAGGTTCTTAAGGATTCTGAGGATGAGCTCATCATAAAGAAGAAGGTCTTTGATTCTGACGAGGATGCTAGTAGTAAGCACGAGACTGAGGCCATGGGTATGTGTCTCTTACCCTTGTTAGACCTTATTTTTCTCTCATCATTTTTTTATAACTTCCCGATGCAATTCTTTAATTATCCTGTATGTTCATTCCTTTAGCTATAGATATTCCCAAGAAGCCCAAGACTACAACAGACACTGCCACACCCACAGCCCCCACTTTTGCCGTTCCTACAGGTCTTGATACTTTCTTTCTTTCTTTTTCTTTTTCCTTTTTTCATATCTTCCTTAATCTCCATTACGGGTTCATTCCTTCATTTTGTCCATTCCTCATGTTACATTTCATGTTTCTTTTCGAGTCCGACTCTTGTTGAGGTGACTCCATTTTCTCTGTTTGAGGTTGGCAGCAACTCTACCATAGTTCTTGATCCAGTGAGTAAGGTTGCTGCTTTGTTCACCCGGTTTGACCAACCTAAGACCAATGACCTTGATCCTGCGGATTTCTGGGGTGCTAGGTCCCCTTATGTTGATTTCCATGGCTTCCAAGTCCTTAAGGAGTGCATTTCCCATTTGAAGGCAGTATAAAATAGCCATGGGAACTTCATGCAGGGGTTTCCTTTTGGTCGATCCACGAGGGAGCACTTCCTCAAGCTATTAGGAAGCGTGATGAACGATATTGAGCATAACTTCATTGATATCGTGTCTACTGAGAGGATTCTACAATGAAAGGTTGCAGTTCAGGAGTTTATCAAGGTTGGCTTTGTAGTGGAGTTCTTGCTAGATCACCTACAAGAGATTGCTTGAGCCTTCTTTATGAAGAAGGTTCAACATGCTATGGACGCCATAAATGCTCACATCGAGGTTTTAAAGAAGGAGGTGGCAGACCTAGAGGCACATCGCGAGCGCCTCCTTTCTGGTGTTGCTAGCCCTAGCCACTTTGGAGATCAAACCCTTATCTCAGGCCTTTGATGAGACTTATTACATTATGTAGTTTCCTGTTTATTTTCTTTCCCCTACGTTTATCTTCTTCTCCTTTCATTCTACCCAGTACATTTTCTTATTTTCTCTAGCACTTATTTGATAAGTCTGACATGACTTATACATTTTGGGTTTGTAATCTATTATGATACTTCTGCTACTACATCTGCTATGGCTATTACTTATGATTATGATACAATATGTTTTTTGCTAATACTCCATAGTCTTCATTACTTTTCACAAGTGAAAACATACTACAATACTTTCTTGTGATACCATCCCTGGTAAGGGCGATCACTTGGAAAAAAAAGAAAAAATAAAACTAAATAGGAGAAATGAACAACTACACAATGTCTCTTAGGTATAATATCGCTTTAGCCATTTGCCATTAATGGGGTCTATTAGATCTTTTCCATCCATTTGGGCCAAATGGTAATACTCACTTACATGTGTTTCCCTTATTTCAAAGGCTTTTTCCCATTTTAGGGAAAATTTATATGGTCCTGTCATACCTCGCCTGACATGATCTGCTGTTTTCAGCACAAGCTGTCCTTCTGCAAACACCCTTTCCTTGGTTGTCTTGCCATAAGCTTCAGTCATTCTTTCTCTGTATCTGCAGCTGCACTCTTAGGCCTCTTCCTTTTTTTTCATCTAATCCCTCCAGGTCCTCGCATCTTTCTGCCGCGAAGACTTCCTTCTCCATTTCTTTCTTTCGTGCCTGCATGACCCTTAAGAAATGTGCCATCACTTCAGCTAGGCTCATCACCTCTGTTCTGTAGACTAAGGAGAAGGGGGAAAACCTAGTGGTAGACTTGGGTGAGCTTCAGTAGGACTAAAGGGCGTCTAGTAGATGCATTGCCCATCCCTCAGTATATTCTTGGTTTATCTTGCAAATGATCTTGATGAGAGTTTTGTTTGTTGCCTCTACTTGCACATTCCCTTGGGGGTAATAGGGTGATGATCGGTGGTGTTTGATTTGATAAAATTCTAGCATCCTTCTCACCTTAGTGTTGACAAATGATGTGCCATTGTCACTGATGATCCTATGAGGTACTCCAAATCTAATAATTATGTTCTCTTTGATGAAATTTGCCACAGCTCCTCCTGTGGCCTTATGGAGTGGTATGGCCTCTGCCCATTTGATAAAGTACTTCGTAGCCACAAGGATCCATAAGTACCCACGCGATGGTGGATTAACTAGGCCCACTAAGTCAAGCCCCCAAGTGTAGAAGGGCCATGGGGTGGCCATGTTGTGTAAACTCTGCGGGAGTGTGAATCAAGTTGGCCTGTACTTGGCAGTTGTGGCACTTCTTCACAAATTTTGTTGTGTCTTTCTTCATGGTGGGCCAATAATAGCCCATCTGCAGTAAGCATTGGTATAGCATTTTCTTCCCTTGATGCTCCTTACATTCCCCTGCGTGTACCTCCTTTATCATCTATCTTGCTTCTTCGGGACCCAAATATCGTAATGGGTCCTCATCATACTCTTTCTTAGAAAGGATTCTCTCATGCAAAAAGTAGCATGTTACTATCCTTTTAAGCTTATACTTTTCACTATGCTTTTGTGGCAAGATACCCTTTGTCAGGTATTACACAACCAGACTTCTCCAATCTTCGCTGGTGAAAATAGCGTAGCTCTCCTTGTCTGCTGCAAAATGGTAGGCCTCACATTAGGTTTGAACTAAGTCTGCATCCTTACCAATGCTTTTCCAATAAAAACCTGCTTTCTGGAGTTTGTGGTAAAGGCTAATTTCTCCATAGAACCCGCAGGTTCTGCTATGCACTTCCTTCAATTTTCTTTGGGCTTCCTCTTGCCCCACACATCTTGACAGAATTCCTCTCGGCATCCTACGGTACAATTCTCCTTTCACCAGGGTAAAGTCCTTTAGTGTTTTCAAATCTGCCATATCTTCTTCTTTCATCAAGGCTTCCTTTATGGGAATCCTCCAATCCTCCTTACACCTTTCTTCTTGGAACCTTTCCTTCAGTATTTCAACAATAGACTCCCTTCGCTTGTTGACTTCAACCCTGGTGTTACTTCCTTCAAATGCTATTTATGATCCCAATGCGTCAGCGTACCGATTCTTGCTCCTTTACGGATGTTCTATTTCAAATGTTGAAAATATTTCCTCCATCTTCTAGGCCATCGTCCTGTACAGAGTCAAACTGGGTTCCTTCAAAGAGAAACTTCCTTTGGCCTGGCAAAGCACTAAATTGGAGTCACCTATCACCTTCAAATGCTTGATATCCATTTCGAGGGCTATAGCCAACCCAGTGAGATAAGCCTCATATTCTGCGATATTATTTGAACAAGAAAATTCCAACTTGAACGAGAGCACCACAGGTTCTGCCCTTCCATGATAAAGGACTATTCTCGTGCCTCCTGAGTAGGCAGTGGAAGAACCGTCAAACTTCATTACCTATTGCTCTTCAATTACTTCTGTTGTGGCTACTTCCCTAAAACTTCATCATCTAGCGGGAATTTCTCTTCTCATAAGAAATGTACTAATAAATCTACTATAGCTTGACTCTTCACTGCTTTAGGCGTTCCCACCTTCAAATCATATTGTGACAATTGTAACAACCACTGGGATATCCTCCCAGAAAGGATTGGCTGTCGAAGCAAAGCCTTGATTGTATGGGACTTTGTCATCAACCATATCTCATAAGCTAGGAAGTAGTGGCGCAACATTTGTGATGCGTATACTATTGCCAGGCATGCTCTTTCGACTTTAGGGTAGCAAGTCTCTGCATCCTTTAAAGCGCGACTCACGTAATAGACTAGTTGCTCGATACCGCTTCTATCTTCTTGGGCGATCAAAGCACCTATGGTATAGGGGCTGGAAGCTAGGTAGAGCAACAGTGGCCTCTTGCGGATTGGGGTTTGCATTGTAGGTAGGTTCATCATAATCTACTACAGCCTTTGAAAGACTATCTGTTGTGCCTCTTCCCGCTCGAAGCTTTGTCCCTTCTTGAGTAGTTTGGTGAATGCTGAAGTAATTGATGCCAAGCCAGGGATGAACCTTTAGATGTAAGAGACCTTCCCCAAAAAAAAACTCTTCAATTCCTTCACCATGGCAAGAGGCTTCATAGTTGCTATGGCTGTAGCTTTGACTAGGTCCACGTCTATTCCCCTATTATGGACCAAGAATCCCAAGAATTTTCCAAGAGACATGCCAAAAGCAGACTTGAGGGGATTCATTCTCAGCTTGAAAAGTTTGCAACTTTCGAACGCCTTTCTCAACACTTTGACGTGGTCTTCGCGTTTCTTTGACTTTACAACTATGTCATCCATAGTCTTCTAGTTTGTGATGCATCATGTCATGGAATATGGCAATCATTGTACGTTGGTAGGTTGTGCCTTTATTTTTCAACCCAAATTGCATCACAGTGTAGTAGAAATTGCCTATGGGTGTTCTGAAAGCAATTTTCCCCGCATCTCTTGGTGCCATTCGAATCTAGCTTTATCTGCTGAATCCGTCCATAAAGGAAAACATGGTGGTTCCTACTGCAGAGTCTATTAGTAGGTACATGTTTGGTAGTGGGAACTCATCCTTTGGGCATACTCGATTAAGATTTCTAAAATCTACATAGCACCTTATCTGCCCATTCTTCTTCTTTACTGGCACGATATTGGACAACCATTGCAAGTGCTGGATGGGCTTAATGAAGCCAGCTGCCAATAGCTTTTGCACTTGTTTTACTATATGCTCTTCTATTTTGGTATGAAACACTTTGGCAAGCTTAGCCTCGGGATCTACATTGAGCGTGTGCATTACCAATCCTAGGTCTAGCCTAGATATCTCACTGTAGTCCCAGGCGAAGACATCTCTGAACTCTTTCAACAATAGTATCAGTTCTGACTTTTCTTCCTTTGTCAATTTCAAACTTATCGAAATGGGTCTTGGCCTCTTTAGGTCAGTGCCCAAATCGACTTCTTCCAACTTCTCTTCTGCTACTATCTGTGTATCCTTTTTTGCTACAATTCCCTCATCTTCTTTCACATTCCTTTCTTCTTCCAAGTTTTCCTGAGCTACACAGCACACCAAACTTTTATGCTGTGGCTTTTGTCTGGGACCCCCTTGCAGATCGCAAGTGGGCCCTGCATACCTTTATAACTTGTAGATTATTCTGCCATCAAGGGTCCAAACCCTAACATATCATGGTGCATCGCTTGCCTCCAAAGCAAGCACTTCTTTCCTTTTCTTTCTTTGTACTAGTAGCCCTCTTAAATCAGGCTCTAGGTCATCTTGAATATCCTCCCATCTTGGGATGAAGGTGCCTTGTGGTTTGGACACTAAGCTTTCACCAAACAGTGCCCATTCATTATAAAACATGGTTTCTACCAAATGTGCTTCTGCTTGCTCAAAGGGTGACGAGTTTGCTGCTATTCGTATCATTCTGCCGTTTAGCCTTCCCTTTATGCATTAATGGTAGGTTGATGGGACCAACCAATGTTTATGCAACCACAACCTTCCCAACAATATATGATATGAAAGTTCCGTTTTTACCACATGAAAGCAAGCCAAAAAGGCCGTTGGTCCCACTTTCAACAACAACTGAATGTGGCCTATAGTATATTCACCTCTTCCCCCAAATCTTGTTACCTCCATTAGGCACCCCTGTATTTTTTTTTTTCTAAAATTCCTACTGCTTGCAATGTGCCCAGCGAAATGAGGCTTACGGAAGCACCTGTATCGACCAAGGCCCTTTTGATGGGGATTTGGTTTATGGAAGCCGCCAAGTAGAGGGGCCTTCTATGATCTGAATATCGCACTTCCATATCTTCATCACTAAAAGTGATCTCGTCTGTGTCCTACAAGAGAACTTTGTCAGCTCTAGTTTCCGCCGACAAGCACTCTATTCCTACTCTTGAGTCAATGCTCACTAAGGCCTCCGTGGCAATTCTTCGCTTATTTACTATGAGTTCCAACTAATTAAACAGGTTTTTGAACCTAGAACTCTTTTGCAAGGTGGTGATTGCTATGGCAGGCAGGGCTAATCTTTCCTCCTCATCTTCCCCTGGATCTGCGCAAATGATAACTGCTGCTACTCCCTTCCCCTTGTGGTTTGGGAGCGGGTTTCTTTGGACTTCTGGCTGAGATAATTCAAGAATTTCTTCTTTGATTTTTCAATGTACAAGTCTACGGAGCACCTAGCATTCTGCGGTAGGGTCTTGCACATAGTTGTGCAAATGGCAGAAACGCGGGTCTCTCCACTCTTCTTCGATTGGTTCCCTGGAAACTTGGTTAGGCTTGAAGACCCAATCTGGGATCCATTTATCTAGAAGCACATCTAGCTCCTATGGTGTACATGACAATGGCAGAAGGGTCTCATATTCTGATGAGAATCAACAAGCATTAAATGATCCATTGTATGTTCCAGTTGAGCCTATTACTAAAGCAAGATCCAAGAAGATAAAAGAAGCACTTAATGGGCTGATTCTAACACAGGACATTCCAAGCTTGGCCCAAAGGAAGATGAATGCATAATAAATTTAATCCAAGCTATTGAGGGCTAATCTGGCTTAATTGAACGTGATTTATGGAGTGGATTAATGGTTGATTGATTTTCCAGTTCCATCCCAATTAATAGATATTTTTCCTATTCTAGACCTGCTAATTTC